>RCWM02000002.1:0-2400000 GCA_003667255.2 Euschistus heros | reverse complement strand
GATCTACAAATCCATCATCCGTCCCACCCTCCTCCACGGTGCTCCACTGCTGCATCACATGTACGCAACGACACTTCGCGCCCTCCAGACTTTCCAGAACTCCGTCCTTCGGCGAATCGTCCGCGGTACCAGCCTACAGAGGGCCAAAAAACAGCCGGATCCTCGAGGAGTTGAGGATGCCAACGATACCGGCCTTTATCAGTCGCCGGCACGTCAAATTCTTTGACGGGCTGAGCTTCTGTGCAAACCCTCTATTCAGGGACATAGCCCCACCTCCCAGGCCTGGGAGGTGGCAAGGCGAAATCCCCTTAGCGGACGTACTCGCCGAGGGAAGGGGTTCAGACCATACGGACTGACCCGATACCCATCGCTGGCAGAGTGTTTCCTCCGCACTCGACTTGTAGCCGGAGTGCCTCCAGCAGACCGAGACCCACCAGATATGGCATAGCTTTAAATAAAGTCTTAAAATGCTGAAAGGCAATAAAAGATCCTTTTTCCCTGTTTTCCTTTCTTTGCATGAAAATAAAATAAAGTCGGAGGCTAGAAGAAAAAAAATAAAAATAATAAAAATAATAAAAATAAAAAAATAAAAAAAATAAATAAATAAATGAACATTCTGTGGTTGCTTTTATTAAAAACCCGAACGATAATGAAGAGGATCTGTTACGGTAAATCGGAAAAAATATAGCTGCAAGGTTAATATCTGGAGCAAGGTAAAGCCGACTTGCCATTTCATATCACCATATATACGTACCATATACGTAAGTATAAATCATAAATTACACTAATAATATCAAAATTTTGTTGCATTATTTTTTTCAAGAAATGGTTTAAAAAGGTTTAAATTATTTAATTGAATGAATGAATGAACTACTGTATTTCGTAAAAATAATTACAATCACAGGAGGTCTGACCTCAGAATGAACAGCTAAAATGAAAAAAATAAATAAATCGAAACAATAATAAAATCCATATATCACACATAATATAAAATTAAATAAATATACTACATATAATGGGAACAACTTAAAAAAAAAAGAAAATTTTCGGCTGAATAAAAAGAAAAACAAAATACTTCGAGATAACTAATCACCATTTGTATTAAATGCATTGGTTATAAATAGATAAATACCTTTTAAATACTTTATGCTCATAACGGATAAAAGTTTTTCCATCGTCAACTCAGGAGTAGGTTTGGGCAGGAGATACTTGCTTAAATACTTTTGCCTTTGTCTCCTAAATGCCGAACAATCAGCAAAAAGTGTGTGACACCATCACTACCATTTGTGACACAAAACTCACACGATTGATCGCAGTTAAATTGTCTATGCATGCCACCGTACGACAGTCAGGTATCCCTTTTGCTGGCCATCCTCACTTGAGCGAGAATTCTCAGATTTTCTATATAGATGTTGAAATGTAGGTACGCTTGAGGTGTGCCAAAGGTTGCGATTAAATTATTTAATTGACTCCCAAATACTTCCAAAATCCCAATCCAAAAATCCTATTTTTTTGAAGGAAAAATTAATTTCAGGATCACTGACTAAAGTTCAATGACTGTAACAGGAAAACACCGGTTTACAATCAGCGTAAAGAAGCGGCTTTGCTGTCTCATAAAGAGGCAGGTGTGGTCATCAGGAGGAGTGTTAAGTCATAGCGTTAGTCGATCCTCTGAAGCTGTCATTATCGCAATTGTCGAAACGTATTCTCAACCGTCTGCCTTATGAGTACGCTGGGTAATTGGCCACTTGGCAAGCAATAACAGTCAAAGGCTACTGTACTTCTACGCGAGAAGGGAAGATATTTCAGGATATTCTGTTTGCTTTAGAAATTTCTAATTAATTATAAGACTAGTCAAATCAAACATAGTAAGTGTAACAGGTAAAGTGCAATAAGATATACTTATGTTAAATCTGAACATTTCAAATGCTGCCAATCATTGGCGAAAAAAAGGCCTTCATGATATAGAATTCAATGAGGTACACAGATAGAGTGTCCGATAAAGAATGCGCTCATAAAAGAGGTTTAATGTAGATCAATGCTCGAAAGAGAATTAGGAAAAACCTATATAAAAAAACCACTGTTTGTCTTATATGAAGAATACAAAACATGGTATGGTCAGACAAATTATTGATGAAACACCCAGAAATGCTTACGATTCGGCCTACCTTGCAAGCCATCTTCTAGGATATTTTTTTCTGGATTTTTATATTGAAATGGCACGGTGTGTACCGGATTTTTTTTTTTTTTTTTTTTTTTTTTTTTTTTTTTTTTTTTTTTTTTTTTTTTTTTTTTTTTTTTTTTTTTTTTTTTTTTTTTTTTTTTTTTTTTTTTTTTTTTTTTTTTTTTTTTTTTACAGCAATTTACTTTAAATAACTTTGCTAAATAGCTTAGATTTGAATATGAATATTTGAATATTAGAATATGGAATTTAATCATGCTGAGAGAGACACCGTGTTTATGGAGTTATATTGACTTCTTGGAGGCAATAGTCACTGAGTGCAATATTTTCCGAATTCAAGAAAAAGTCTTGTGTTTTGATATTATCATTTCTCATAAGTCACCAAGTGAATAACAGGTATAGCTGCTATGTATGCACATTAGAGGATAAGAAAATTCGCTATAAAAAATTAAGTTAACAAAACATATGGTAACTTATAGTTACAATATTTCCTATAACTGGGATTATTAAGGAAATAATCATTCAATTTTTATGAGCATATTCCTTTATTTTTACTCTCCTGAAAATTTTGTTACTGAATGACATTTACCTCCAAGCAGACGATATCTGTAACACAAAAATATCTTACATGTAATTGTAAATAAAAACTTATGTAAATTTCTAAAATAGTAGTTTCCTTTTCGTGTTACAACCTTTTTAAATTAAAATTCAATTATAAATTGATATTTTCTAATAATGATACAAAAGCGATACTGTGCTTTAAAAATAATAGTAGGTTATGTGAGTTCCTTATTCATTATTGTAAAAAAAAAAAAAAAAAAAAAAAAAAAAAAAAAAAAAAAAAAAAAAAAAAAAAAAAAAAAAAAAAAAAAAAAAAAAAAAAAAAAAAAAAAAAAGTTCTAATTTTAATGATAAATAACAAACTGTAGAGATGATTCTAAATAAAAATCATAATAAATTAATTACTCAGCGTAGAAACATAAATTAACAAAATGGCCATAATATCAAATTAAAATAGAAAAACTGTTGAGTTGTAGAAGAATAAGGGTTACAAAATTTGGTGAAGATAACATTTTATAAAAATCATTTTTTAAAACCGGTAAATTCCGAAGATATAAAAAATATAATTAGGTGTATAACTTATAATTATCATATTTTCTATATCTGAGATTATTAAGAAAATGATTATTCAATAACTGAAAATCATAAAATTCTCATCCTCTTCATATTGAATGTCATTTACAATAATGAGGTGCTATTAAATTTATTATAAAATTCCTAAAACCTTAATCCGTTTAAATCGAGCGGATTAATTCTTTTTTTTATTCTCAGACACAAATAATTGTGATGATATTCGTCCTTGTTGTTCTAATTAGAGATTAACAGTAACGAGTATGAATAAACATCTTAGTGTGCCACGGTGATTAGCTGATGATCAAGGCACCATTTTTGGTAGGCCCACCTAAGAAGGATTAATTGAATACAATCACACTTAACGCCGGGGCATCTACTAAATTCTAATGCCTCAAATCAATATTAATAAGTTTATATACTCATGTATAATTTTCACTTTAAATCAAGTGAAATTCCATTTAACATCATGATAGATCAAAGGAACTATAAGTAATTCGGCAATTAATAATAAAAACGTAACACTCTTACTTAAAATTTTATAGGGCGAGAATAATCCAAGAAATTGAACAGCCTAAAATTTTTAACAAAATAGTTGTTAAAACAAAAAGCTATTAAAATAGGCTAAGAACAAAAATAACTTAAAATAAGCGACTGTAAAAATCAATCTAAAACAAGATTACAACTTTTTTTCGTGTTTTAAATACAGGACAGGACACCCAAATCGCGTGTTCTCATTAAAAATAATATGGTACAAGATCCAATCTAAATAGAAACCCTTCAGAGTTGTATCTATTTTTTGGCAGACCGCTAGACCTTTCGTCTCTATTATTTTAATCTAGTATTTGTGAGTTGTTGCAACTAAAATTTCTTTTCATAATAACGCAATTGATTTGTGTTCCTGTCATTCTAATTTTGTTTCCATCAGAGTTTTCGATATAATAGCGACATTATAAAAAAGAAATGCGATTTATCCTTCATCGTTATCAATATTAAAGTAGTCGCTCCTCTCCTTCAGTTTTAGGAGAACTTTGATTATTTAAAACATCAATAATGCTAAAAAGTATTTGATATGTAAGTACTGTTTCTAAAGCAAAGAATTCATTTTTGGCATCACGATCAACTATCTCAGTTTTTGATGTATCGTGAATATAAATTTATGGAGATTGGGTAACCCCTAAAAGGTCTAACGGCCTTACAGTCAATTTACTACGAATCACGGTAATAGGAAATAAAAATAAATTTTCGGCCACAACTGGATTCGAACCCCCGGTCCAAAGTGATAGGTATCTAGTGTCTTACCCTCTCAGTATCTGGGACCACCCGTATCAGTATTTTATTTCTTGTCTCATCTTATTAACTTTGTCACTCAGGTAATAAAGGCCGAAAATGTCCAATTAGAAAAAACAAATAGTTCTGAATTTTAGAAAAACTGTTAATTTGAGTTTTGTATACATTATACGCTAAGGTATAAGATAGGACTTAATATATAATATGAAAATGTCTCTTTTTTATAATTTTCCCCAATATCTTGGAAACCATCAACCTTTAACGTACCTTAATTAAAAAAAATTTATCTTCAAAATTTCTATTTAGAAATACTATTAATTTATTTAATTAAGACATTTAAAAGAGAGAGATAAAAATGATAGATTTTCTTTCCACATTTCATTTTTATCTATCTTGGATAGATAAGATATTAATGATATCGGAAATCTAAAGTTTTACAGGTGAATCAGGCCCTCCTTGGAAAATATAAACCACGGCACTTCCCTCTGTGCCTCAAATTACTGACCCCATGAATTGATAATTGGGACCTTTTTAATTGAACATTAAGCGTTCTTAAATTTAGCATATAATATAAAGTAGATTTTTCTTGATTTAAATAGACATTTTAGCGAAAGTGTAAAAATAAATTACTCAAACCTCCCCATTCAGTTTCTTGCTCATCTCTTCTCCGATTGTTTGACATCTATGAAAACGCTAACAATATCCAGAAGTTTTGTGTTATATATATTCTTACTATTTTATTATGAACTAAGGTCGAGTACGATGATTTTAAATATCAATTGGAAGATATAATCTCATATTGACAAAATTAATTCCAACATACAATTTGGCTATCGAAGTATCCTTAAGACCTGTGAATAATATAGATTTTTATTCTCTAAAGTTAAATGTATCTATATTTTTACCCCTCCCGATATTCTGTAAAATAATCTGCACACTTCCACTACCTCAAGTTAACGATGACCGTAGACCTTTGCGATCCTCCAGAACCAGTGAACAGAGTTGGTACTCCAACTATGGCATGGCCACGACTAGCATCAGTTCGCAGCGATACAGCCCTCGGAGGCGCGAGCATGCGTCGTCCCTCCGCCCTTTAAAGACGATAACTTCCCAGAAGCTAATACAGTGCGGGTCATCGAGGGTACCTGGAACTGGGGCGTTGCCTTGGAACCGTCCTGTTATAGCTGTCACGTCTCCCATACGTACCAGAAGGAATGATTAATTGCTGTATAAGTAGGAAGTACTATTGTCAAATCGTATTTTAATGGAATACTGGTATAATAGAAAATCATTTTTATTTAAAGAAGTAATGAAAACCATTATTACGAAATTGAATAAACGATAAAAAAGAGGAAAACAACAGTATCCTAACAATCTTTAGGTTAGGTTTAAGAGTTACTATCTATATACCTATCAATACCTAGCTTTAAGAGTCAATACACCCGATTTCCAAAACCATCTTGCCACCACATCCTCTATGAGACCTTCCAACAATAACCTTCTTTTACATAGAATCGTTACCCATCCTCACCAAATGTCCAGCACACTTCTACCGTCATTGCTAAATGAAATGTAAAAGTTCTTTACGGCTATGATATGAAAATTATTAGTCCAAAAAAGTACCTTAGAAAATTTAGGAAGCACCATAATCTTAGACATCATGTTCAAGAAAAATCATAGTCATTTCTAGAATAGGCACGTAAACTTCTGTTTTTTCGAGTCTCAAAATAGATTATCATTACTCAACCGACAAATAAACGACCGAAGAGTAGGACGAAAAGTATATAGGGTTGTTTTAGAATGGTCTAATGGATTAGGATATTGGCTTCAAGTCTTCAAGGATTCTAAAAATCTTATTGTACATTACAAAAGTATTTGAGTCCTTCTTTCAAAAACTGAACATCAGCTAAGGTGTTGTCTGTGTGTGGTGAATATATTTCACAAAAAATATTATATAATCAGGCACTTTTCCTAAAATGACTAAGGCAGAACAACGTGACGAAATTTTCAAAAGCACAATCGGTATACTTCCAAAAAAATAAACATCGTGCTAATTTTGAAGACAGTCCACGTTTTCCTGGATTACTAAGAAACTTACTTACAGCCTCACATTGTATGTGTTATTTATTATAATACAAAATAATAATAGATTGAATAATGATAAGTTCTAAAACTGAAAATTGGATTTTCGTAAACTCATTTCATTTTTACTCATTTGACAGATAAATACATACATATTTACTTTACCATTTGCAAAGGATGTGAGTTTCATTCAAATTTTTAAAGCAGGATTATGAAAAGTCATAGAAAGCTGTTGCTAGTTAATACATTCCTTATTAGATTTAAGAGTAGATGCCCTAATATTCTAATTTATGAAATCGTTTTAAATTTCATGCAAATTGTAAGAGTAAACATGCCACTTAAAAAGAGGAGAAATGAGTGTATGTTTAAAATATACTTATAAATATTATCTTTTGACCAGATTATAAGGAAATAACCTCGATAGTTGACAGCGTGAAGTAATCTACATTTTATTTCCAAAGAACAAAAAGTCTGTAGTACCAGAAGTGACCAAATAGCCTAGGTACATGGATCACTGGATTACGATAACAAACAGGAACAAGGCAAGGGACCCGCATATGCTAATGAGAACGGCTTTAAGTAACCAATGCCCGACATCGGGCGATTGCAACCTCCGAACCTCAACTGGGCGAGAGCTATTACAAATACATAGCATTAATACATAAATCTCGGCCGTGTTGAAGAGTTGAATAATTACATGATGTATATACAGTAGGCATTGGAGCAGTTGTTATGTTCCAACAGTTTGCATACATTTCCATAATTACTCAGTCCTCAGGACACTCCTCGGCTGCTCTAGATCTAGGGGCGGCTTCTGTCTGTCAGTTCGGGAAGCTCATTCCTCATCGTCGGCACCGTTACCGACAACCTCTCCATAAATCAGATATATTTTGAAATATCCTAAAACTGTACAGAATACTTAAAGTAGAAATTATATTTTATATCTACTGAATGGTGGAAGGTAGTTCTGTTGTCAAACTGGATTCGTAAACATAATTTTTTTTTTTTTTTTTTTTTTTTTTTTTTTTTTTTTTTTTTAATAACGATTTATTGAAATTTACAACTGTACAATATTTATGCATCAAGTAAATAACGTGACAAAACTTAAATAGAACTACTCATCAGTAGCACTTTAATAAAAATTCTACACTAGAAGGTCTCTCGGCCATCTTCTTTTCAGACGCCTCGGAGGATTATCAGGAATGGTGTGGGAAGCAAGTTGAGAAATTAGGGGATTTGAGTGGTTATGGAACTTACTATGAAAGGATTGATATCTGGTTTGGGCTAAATCTGCAACATATGGAGCATTAAGATCTTTATGGATAAGTTTATTGGTGACAAAGTAAGGTGCATTGAGGATTTTTCGAAGGATTTTGGATTGTAAGGATTGGATACGAGATGAATTGGATGGTTTAGTAGAGCCCCAAAGCTCAACTCCGTACGTCCAGATAGGTCTAATCACAGTCATGTAAATGAGTCTTTTGTAATTAATTGGGAACTTTAAACGTTTGTTTAGTAAATGTTGAAGTAGTCTATAACGACGGGCAGCTTCTTGTCGTTTTAGTCTTGTATGTGGATTCCAAGTTAGACGTTTGTCCTAGGTAGCGGATCTGTTTAATAGGGATTGGTGGAATATCATTAAAGGATACTGTAGGACAGGAAGTCGTGGGTTTACGACGAAGGGTAAAGGTTATTTGGTGAGATTCGTTTGGAATTTTTTTGATTCTCCATTTTTGACACCATTCTTGAAGGTTTAGGAAATGGAATTGGAGTGTTTGGTAGGATGAGTTGGAATATCTGAACATAACTTTAAAATTTAAAAGAATAAATCCTAAGAAAAACTCAAGAAAAAAGGAGAAGAACACAGTTGTTGAGAAAAAATAATTCATGTTATGGAAGATGGTTGAGATGAATTAAAAAATTTTTGGTAATCTTTGGAGCCCCCGCAAAGTTGACAGGGTCTTTTGAATAAGGTTCCAAAAACTAAAAGAAAATAAACAAAAGAAAAAAATAAACTAAGGTTCCTTATATTAGTATTTATTTGAGAAAATTGAAACTATACACCAAATATACAAAATATATTCCGATAAACAAAACAAACATTAATACTATTTACAAGGCAAAGAATTAAATAACGAAATAACTAAATAATTATTGACCACTTTGAAATTGAAACTTAAGTTAACCTATTAATTCAAAATTATGACAATTGTACCCAATTTAAATTACTAAACAAAAACAAAATATAAATGAAATAACAGAATACGGCATTGTTGATGAGTGAGTCTAGCAGAGGGAGCATGACTGTTCATAGCCGTAACGATATGTCGATGATCTAGATAGCTTCAGTGAAAACAATCTTCAAGAAGATACGGACGATGGTGTTTTTCGATGGTGTTCGAAGAACTGGTGGACCCACGTCTGCATTCAAATCAACGATGAAACAACAGCGTCTTAACAGTGACGCTAACTATTCGCCATTTTATATTGCACTCTAATTAATTAGCAAGTTGGGCTATCACATGAACGTTGCTAGGTAACGACAGCGAAAGTCTATAGCTATAGCAACGACCTCCTCCATCGCTCACATCACCTATAATATATTGTCTATTAATTCAATACGGATTGTATATTAATGCAACCACCATAAATAAAAAAATATAGATTGTTGTAATGGCGATAAAATTATCTATATACAGTTTAGAACTAACTAGAAAATATTTCTGTTTAATATTTTCATGAAAATATCATGTTATTTTTTTAAAATATTTTGAACATAATTTTATTGTCTTAAAAGTATTAAGTTTATTTTAATTTTAATGGCTGTTTACAACTATATGTTATATGTATTCGCCATAAATAAGTTTGTTCCATTCTATTCTGCCAGTCCAATTTTGTCCAGCCAGTCTCCCTTACATATTCCCCTGTCCATCAATCCTCCCATGATGCCCTAACGTCTCCCAGGGCGACCTTTCTCTTCCGTTTTCTTTCCAGGCTCCATTCAAAAATTCCATTTGGCCATCGTTCCTCTCCCATCTCATAACATGCCCAAACCATTTCAGCCTCATAGTCTCAAAGGTGTAGAGAGTGTTATCCATTTGTTCCACTCTCTGCCTGTATGTTGTCTGGAATCTTTGTTGTAGTCATATCTTGTATAAGTCTGTTACGATGTTGATAAAATGTATCATGAAATATTTTGTATTTATGGAAAAAGGGAATTGGGGTGTGCGTTTATTAAAACACGAGAACTGAGTTCCAGTTAGTTGGGCCAACGTTTTGGTCTACAGTGCTAGCCTTCTTTAGGGTTATCAGGAAATCAAAAAAGGTATGGTAGACAAGGTCATTAAAATGAGATTAAAAATATATACAATAGTATGATACGTAAAAAATACGCATGAGATAGAAAGATAATTAAAATAAAATAGACAGAAAGATCCATTCATCACCAAACAAAAATATATATTAAAAGCATACCAGATAAATTTTACACAGTAAAATATAAACAGTTGAAATCAAAAAAAGAATATGTAGCATTAAATTAAAGATTATGTTGTTGTTTTTTTTTAAGGAGCTTTATAATCATAATTTATATCCTCTTAACGTCATATTCTCATAATATATTTAAGGTTTTTTTTTTTTATTTGGTTTTAATGTAGTTTAGTATGAATGGTACGTAAACTCCGTGTCTAATTGTATGTTACTTATGGAAATATCGTTAAATTTGTCACCAATAAACCAAACACTCAAAAGAGGGGGAGTAGTGGTGTTGTTTGTGTACTCAATTATCATTATTATACCTAATAAAAAAAACTACTAACACTGGCATTTTCTTTAAGTTCAATTCATTGTGCATATTAAACCATTCATACATACAAGAGACTGAAGCGTGTACCCCTGTAGGACTACGTATAAACCTTTACGAAAAGTGTGATAGTTTCACTTTCTATAAGGCGCTGTCAATTCACACATTTGTCACGGACAGAATTATCTGTCAATTTTATTATTACCCACTTCATGCAAATTGCCTTTTCAATGTATATGTTATGGGCTACCAGGCTTCTATAGAAGTTATTTTTTGTAAATGAATTTGTTTTTCTATCTGTAATGAGACCGAAAGTTTATATTGAACCCGAGTTGTTCTATTTTAATTATTAAATTAGTGTTTTTTCTTTAATCGGATGCTATATGGGTAAAGGCATTATTTTTTGTATTAATAGGGTAAATTCAAGGCTACTTAAACTCAGGGCTCGAAGACAACTGATGAAGCTCCTAGCGATCAGAGTCATAAGTTTCCTTGGCAATAAAATTTAATGGAAGTTACACAGATATGTATTTTAATTAGGGGTATATACATTTTTGGTATAATTTTTTTTTTTTAAATAAAAAAAAGTAACATTTTGACACGCTCTTGCTCTGTTGGTGTTGCTTAGAGCGAAAATTTGGGGCCAGTTTTCTACTCAGAAATTTAGTGGAAAATACGTTTTAATATGTAATATGTATCCCTAGGATCTACCGTTTAGGAGCTATATTCTTAGAATGAAAAACTTCAAGTTTAACCAATATTTGTTAAGATTCGGCGCTTTTTTTGACAGGCTCTCGTTCTTTTGGCGTTGCTCTAATCGAAAATTTGACGACAGTTTCCTTAATATAGTTGAGTAAACTTTTCGTTATATAACATTTGTCGCCAGGACTTACCGTTTAGGAGCTATATTGATTCGAATGAAAAAAGTCACATTGTAACGTTTTTTCGCCCTCAAAAATGTAACATTTTGACACGCTCTAGCTCTGTTGGTGTTACTTGGATCGAAAATTTATCTGCAGCTCTCTGGTCAGATGTGTAATGGAAAATATTTTTCTTTATAGAAAATTTTTCACCAAAACCAATCGTTAAGGAGCTGTATTGGTTTGAATGAAAAAAGTTAAGTTTAGAGCTTTTTGACACGATCTAATTAAATGGAAAAAATTTTTTCTTGTATATCATTTGTTGCTAGGATTCACCGTTTAGAAAGTATATTGGTTTGAATAATAAAAGTCGCATTTGAAACCGGTGATTCCTCTGGACATTGTTTATTTCGAATAGTCAGTGATTTTTAATTCAATTCAATTATTAATTCAAGTAATTTGATCCTTTTAATTCTAAAATATAAATTAAGAAAAACAGTAGATTATAAATAGATATATCCACGATCTATTGTTTTTCCCAATCAGGGAGAAATTCAATTTTCTTTTTTCAATATTTATTTATTTATTTTTCTATCGGTTAATAAATCGTTTTTGAAATTGCACATCATTTCTAGCAGAGATCAGTTATTACTAGAGCTGTGAAACATTTGCATATTTCTCATAGCGAACTAAAATATTTAATATCATCAAAATTTGTATGTTTTAAGGCATTTGGAATCAATTTAATTATTTTTATTTTGCACAATAAGACAAGTTATATTTTTTGTTTGTTTTGATAAAGTGTATCAATTACTGCACGGTTTTTACCAGGTAAATAAAATAAAAACAGAAAGACTTTTTTACAAAAACTTCCACTGGATCAAAAAAGTCTGGTTTCAATACCGATTTACATTGTACTTTAGTTCGAGCTAACATTTAATTTTATATATTGTCGCTTTTTGTTTTTTAATTTTCTTAATCCTATTGCTCCCTTTCCAACTCAATTAGTTATTTAAACTTGCTTTTATACTTATGTATAAATGTGTATTGCAATTTAGTTGCAAAATCTAGCCATTAATAAACCGTATTAAAAACGTAATAAGCACGTTTGTATACACCTTTCACAAGCGGTATCTATTCGATTCTTGCTGGGAGTGG
The DNA here is from genome assembly GCA_003667255.2 of Euschistus heros. Lineage (NCBI taxonomy): Eukaryota > Metazoa > Arthropoda > Insecta > Hemiptera > Pentatomidae > Euschistus > Euschistus heros. Next base: position 2,387,495 of record RCWM02000002.1, on the reverse strand, counting down.
ATCAACTTTTATTTCAAGCCTCTTAATAAATAAGTTTCGGAAATTTTCACCGAGGCCAAATGTTGATAACTTGTCAGATAAAAGATAAAGTCTTTCCCGGCCTAGATGGAGTACATAAGAACCTTCAACTTTAATAAAAACAAGTATAAACTTACTAGTTAAAACACACACACACACACACACACACACACACACACACACACACACACACACACACACACACACTTGGGTTGGGGAATCCCTCAGATATGTTTATATTGTAAATAAACTATGATTGTATTATTAACTTTTAATTAAGTTTACTTTTAATTTTTACTATTGTAATTGTTTTTATATTTATATTCTTATTGTATTTTACTATTATTTTGCTCTATAATCTATTTTATTCACTTTATATATTCTATAGTTTGAGGTCCTTTATTTTTTTTTCCTTTGTTTATTGTAATATATAGTATAAGGTTCTTTATTTCTTTATTTTTTCTTCTTTTCAAATATTCCTTATTTTACATACTGTGTGAATGGATCCATTAAGCCATCCACATTATGTACTTATTGCCCTCTTTAAGGCAGATTGTAATACTTTCTCAATAAATGATTCAATAAAAGAAGTAATAATAATACAAAAGAATGTCAGTCTCTCACAGAAAAATGTGGCGTGTTATTATTTCCGATAGCTTTCCTCCAATAGCTTTTTGCTCTAGTTCATGGAATACCACAAATGGGTCTAAAAAATCCGATATGAATTAAGTTATGCTATGGTTACGTCACGGCCTGCGGTGTGCCCGGAAATCTTTGTTAGGCGTTACATTTTGTTATGCTAATCATTATGCAGAAAAAAGGTTTGGATCCGTTGGTTGAGCAACATTTAAAAGTAATATTTATTATTAGTTTTTTTTTTTCTATTCAACGACGAATGTTTTAATAAAAATATACATAAATATAATAACTACTGAAATTAATTGCTTTCAATTAACACGATAGTCCAGCGAACTTTTAAAACTTTTCGCTAGTAAAAAAGCTTGCGTCACAAAAGAATTTCCGAAACAGATAAAAAAGAGTGTTACAGGGTCATCATGCTACAAGTGATTAATACTGTGTTCAAACGTTTGTCTGCTTTAGTGTATCTTGAGAAAATCTAAAACTGAATATTTGCCTTTTGCAGCTGTCAAGTATCTCTAGCAATACCACTTGTAAATTATTGAAGGAGTTAAAATTTATTAGTATTATGTTCGTATTTCTATTTCTACTTTGGGGTCGAGACAACTATCTTGGGCAAAGCCAGATTTATTAAAGTGGGTACCCTTAATTGGGAAAAACTTGGCGTATGAGCGTGATTTCCTACAAATCTCAGCAAGAGACACATTAAATCTTAGTTAAACCACGTTGTGACCCAGCATATTTTTATATTCTTACGACATTTATTTTAATTTAGAAACAACTTTCAGAATATAGTGCTCCAAAATTCTGCTGAAAATATAAAATTATCAAGTGTCGGTATCCGTAGCTGACACAGTATTTAATCTTGGCTTTTACCTTAACAAAAAACTTGGAAACATGAAAAAACATGGAAACCTCACACTAGACTCAAGTTGCAAGAACTTGATAATAAAAAAACAATCAATCCAGCCCTTCGTAAAGCAAGTCCTATGTAATTGTCATGGCTCCAACAAAATCTTAATTTCTCAAAATACCTTTCGTTCTTGAGCTTTACCCTTCAATTTTCAAAAGCACATCAAAAACTTTCCAACCACACTTTGGTTGTCTCATGCATTACCTAGTACCACTAATCCTAATAACCCTCCATCGCCGATAAACCGCCAATAGCCCCGAGACGTATTGTAAATATTTATTTTATTGGAGTTCTAGCAATGGTCAGCCTCTTCCTTAAGTCCTGTCCTACATAGCGCTCTCAGCCTCCACTGGATTTTGAGACTAATGACGCTGCTGAGATAACAGCGTTGGGATAAGTTTGGGCCTATTTTCCCCTCTCATAAGTGGGGGACAAGCTCGGGATCAATTTGAGATATTTTTGTTTTGGCTTTTAAGGATGATGGAGACGTTTTAAATTGTGTTTTGATAAAGTTATTTAAACTAATAGTTATTTAAAAACGTTTTGATAAAGTTATTTAAACTACTGCATGGTTTTTAATATCACCACATAAAAACAGCAAAGCACATTTAAAACGATTTAATTAAATAAGAAAATAATTGTTTATTTCGTTTAACGTCACTTTATGCTGCTTTGGCTAATCGGACGATGCTACGGTGGGAGTCCTAAATTTTGCCTATCCAGGTATAATTAGGATAGGGATCTTTAACGAGTGCCTATCCACAAATCGCAGAGGCTCAGGACCCCCATTTTACGTCCCTTCCGAAGGACGACATAGCTAAGGATTTTTTACTCCCGCGATCTTGGGTTTAGTAGGTTGCTATGCTAACCACTACACCACAGGTGGCCCGAAGACAGGTTAAGAAAATAATAATTGTTTTTTTGTAAAAGCTAATGGAAAAGCATCTGTTAAATCGAGGAATAAACTGTTTTAATTTTTCTGACCAATTTGAGATATTATTTTAAAGTAATGAAAATTTTTTAAATAGTAAAGCCTATTAATTAGGAAGAGCTATGTCCCACTTTTAAGATGTAACTGATTCTGTTAAAGAAGAAGTCAATATCCATAAATTAAAACATTTTAAGTTTTTTTTTACCTTGTCTTTTTGGTTTGTTTGTTTATTGTTTATTTGAGCTTAACGTCCTTATGTACTCCTTCTAGAACAGGAAGGACGGGTTATCCTACATGTTAAAAAACTATTGTAGCCTGGGTGGGATGGTCAAGATTTTTTTCGTGGGTCTACCACGAAATAAATTTTAACTCACCAGGGATTTGAACCCACGAGCCGAGCGCATTGACACCCTTGCCCCAACTCGCTGGGTCATCGAGTCCCTTTGTCTTTTTGGTTTTTAATAGTCTTCTTTTTATTGTTCAATTAGATACATAAAGTTGAGTTTTAATTATGTACCTTTTTTTTTTTTCTAAATAATGAAGATAGCTACAAATTGCCGTTTTTTTCTGCAAAGTTTACCCAATAATTTGCATATATATTGCGAATATTTTTTTAATCAACAAGATTAGCAGACAATATTTCCTAAAAGCAAAAGTATGTTTTTTAATAAAATAGGACAGGAGTTTGTGATGTATAGGTTCCCATTTAATTATACCTATAACTACGTCTACTTATTTTTAAATGTTATCACTAACCATAAAAACTACTGAAACAACCTGTACCAAATTTTAACTACATCATATTTAGAATTCCAGGGAGGAATTAAAATTTACAGATTTTCGATAAGATAGTTATAAAAAGAGACAAATATGTAGTGCATTGTTAATTTTGAAAATGGACCAATAGGTGGCAAGCGCCATTCAAGAGAGATTACGAAGGTATGGTTTTACTAAGATAGTAACTAAGGACAATCATTTGGATTCTGATATTTATTCTGTTCCTTCAGGTTATTAAATAAACCATTCCATTGGTTGAGTGAGGGAGCTGTAATTTTAGCTTAAAATATTATGGATAAGAAAAAAAATAAAATTATTCTTAAAAAAGGAAATGATGACAGCCGAGATTATCTCTCTATTATCCGCAAGAGTTCCTTTCTAAACGCTCTCTGTTCATCTAGATCACCAACGCATACATTAAAATTAAAAATTGTATGTCCAATCATGCTTTTATGTAATCTTCAACCACCTAATCAGTGCAATAGTACGGGTTAAAAATTACAACTATGTGTAAAAATATTGAGAAAATAATTCTCAAATGCATAGTTCAATACCAGATTTTTATCGGTTAAAAAATAAAACTTCAATTATTAATGAAAATTATCCAAGTTCTTTACTTATGAGAGCGGGTAAAACTGCGACGGGGGATACTTGTGGTATTTATTTGTTAAAACTCACCTCGTTAAAAATCCCTTAAAATAATCATCGCCAGGATCACCACCTGCATCAATCTTCAGAAACAGTAAAGGCTCTTCTGTCTCCTGTCTTTAGATCCAATCCCCTATTCAAGCAACTACTTTCGTTGGCCGGCGATTACCGTAATTATTTATCTTAGAACGGGATATTGAGTCACTTGATTGATGTAACGATTTGGCAGGACCACTGAAAGGGCCATTTCGAATTGCCTGCGCGGCAGTAAAGATCCGTTTCGTCTGATTAACTGGGGCCTATTGCGCAACGTGGTTCGTGATTAGTGGAGCAGAAGGCTGTTATGCGCCCGCCTTCTGAAAATGAGGAAAAGTGAAAAGTCGGCCGGTCAGTTGAAGACGCTTGTAACGTTGGGTGACTGACAGCGCATGATTGAGAGGGAGGTGTTAGACACCTTCGTTGACAATGCCTGTTTTCTCCAGGATGTGTTCCATACATTCAGAAGTCAGTTTATGTAAAAGAAAATACACCTGAAATTTCTTATACATAACCAAACTAATTACTCTTGTTCGCCCTTGTTATAGCCATCTATACATTTGTGCAAAGAAACACGATACTGAATTTTATTATGCACATCGTATTTTATTTTGTTGACCTCATATTAAAATCCATAACCACTCGAATCCACTAGTCTCCTAAATTGTCTCACACACTATTCCCGATGATCCTCCAAGGCATCTGAAAAGAACATTGCAAAGAGACATTCTTCTAATGTAAAACTATTTAAGTGCTATTAGTTAGTAGTTCTTTGGATGTTATTGATACTTCATTGTAATAATTTTCCTCTAAGTTACTTGTTGCATATAATTTATACATTTGTAAATATCAATAAGTACTGGTTTTTTCAAAAAAATATTTTGACCTAGCTAAAACAAAATAAAATTTGAGTGCAGTCCCTTAATACTGAAATACTGAAAGGTTTACGCATTCATTTGTAGTTGCTAAGACTTTTAAATTAGTAATAAGAAGATTAATTAACATTCTTGGGACCTGTTGCTGGGTCTGGACCAAGCCCTATCAACTTACTCAGATTTTAAATCAAATTAAGATGGTTATATTTGTCATGTTATATTATATGCTTTTAAACTCATTTATTAGTTTAGAACGTAGTTAAAATAATTAAGAAGTTAGAAATCACAATAGGGTGTGTAACTATGGGTATTGAGCAATATAGTTAATGTTTCAGAATTAATAAGTATCTTATTCAAGATTAGTAGTACTGCAATATTTAGTTTAACAGAATTAGATGAAAACATAGAAATATTTTGAACAATTTGAAAGGGCTATGATTCAAGATGTAGAGGTAGGTTTACTTTTATTAGGCCCAAATAATATTTCATACAGTTTAAAATTATCAAGATAAGTACTAGATGAATATTTGTTTTTTTAATGCCGAATTATAAAGCTACGATTGATGATAATTGATTAATAAATAAAATATTTAGTAGGCTTATTTTTAGAAATGGTGAAATGTTTTCAGAAATAGTGAAATAATTCTAGAAATAGTAAAATAATTTTTAAAATGGTATTGGTCAAGATATCATAATAATGTAATTTTTAGTATGCCTTACAGAATTAAATTGGTAAAATATTTAAAAGAAAAAAAAATATTAAGCATTAATGAAATGTTTTATAAAAAATATAAAGTTAGAATGATGATAAAATAAAAAAGATAGGATTTTGAAAACAACAAATATTTATTCAACAAGAAAACATTAACAATTCAGTCAAACAATAACAACAGTGAAGTGTGCGTTGTACAGAATTTGTGATATGTGCTTCATCGCACACTACAGAGGTAACTTATGCTCTACTACTCTTTGGTTCATCTTCAAGTTGGCGTGGTAAGCCTACTACTCCTGATGCAGATCAACTTCTTAGAACTCGTCACCGAAGTCGGCTGCTACATCGTCAGCGTTGATTGCGACGTCGTCAGCAACTGGCATCTCATCGTGGGCTGCATCATGATGGCCACCGCCACCGCCGCCGCCACCACCGTGTCCGCCATGTCCATGACCATGCTCAAAGTGTCCATGATGTTTGTGGCCATGACCATGATGTCCATGATGTTTGTGGTGATGTCCATGGTGTCCGTCGTGTTTGTGATGATGTCCGTGGTGTCCACTGTGTTTGTGTCCGTGTCCATGATGACCATGGTGCTTGTGTCCATGATGATGGTCTCCATGATGTTTGTGTCCATGTCCGAAGTGACCGTGGTGTTTGTGTCCATGACCGTGGTGTCCATGATGCTTGTGTCCATGTCCGAAGTGACCATGATGTTTGTGTCCATGACCGAAGTGTCCGTGGTGTTTGTGTCCGTGTCCATGATGACCATGGTGTTTGTGGTGATGTCCATGATGACCGTGGTGTTTGTGTCCATGTCCGAAGTGACCGTGGTGTTTGTGGCCGTGTCCGTGGTGACCGTGATGCTTGTGTCCGTGGCCGAAGTGTCCACCGTGTTTGTGATGGTGTCCATGATGACCATGGTGTTTGTGTCCGTGTCCGAAATGACCGTGGTGCTTATGGCCGTGTTCGGCATGTCCATGATGTTTGTGGTGATGACCGTGGTGTCCATCGTGTTTGTGGTGATGTCCATGGTGTCCATGATGCTTGTGTCCATGTCCAAAGTGACCGTGATGTTTGTGTCCATGCCCATGGTGACCATGGTGTTTGTGTCCATGTCCGAAATGACCGTGGTGTTTGTGACCGTGTCCGTGATGACCGTGGTGTTTGTGTCCATGGTGGTGATGTCCACCGTGTTTGTGTTTATGTTCTGCGTGACCGTGGTGTTTGTGGTGATGATCGACATGACCTGAGTGTATGTGATGGTGAGTCACAGCCTCAGCCCCTGTCAGATCATTTACCGGCTCAGCGCCGTTTTGGTCATTAAGTGGGACAATAGCATTTGCGGCTGGTTCTACTGCTGCTTGGATCCTGCAAGAATGGGAAATGTTAACCGGTGTTTTCGTCATTTAAGACCAAAGAAATATTAAAAAGTTTCAACATACTCTGAGGGTTGCGCCAATAAGTCAACTTCTGCTACTTTAGGTACGGCTGCTTCAATGGGGACGATTGCTTCTGCGGGGTTGGGGGATACCTCAGCAAGACCGCCACTGAGGCAGAGGAGGAGCACAGTCCAAAGTACAGTCTGGACAAATTATAGAAATGGATATCATTAGGACTTTGAATTGCAATGATTTTAAAAATGAATATCTCCTAGAGAAATCCTTAACAAAATGAAATAGAATAATCGGATAATCTTTGAATCTTTGACCAAAAAAGAAGATCATGTCTTTTAATCTAAAACACATTTGTCTTTTTAGTTACCAGCAGAAAATATACTCCTTTAATAATAACGAATCGAATGTTTAAGATTAATCATTTTCAATGAACATATCTTTAAGACAGGAGACAAATTGTTAAAAAATGGATGTAGTAAAGTAAGTTCACGATTTTTCTGAAGCTTTTTATTTGCGAATAAATCCCAAGACCGAACTCTTTGTTCCACAGTAAATTGGTAAAATAATGGGAAAAAAAAAATTAATAGCGTTCCTTACATCGCTCAGTTAAAAGAAATGAAAAGTGGTACTTTTTAAATTTGTCATAATCTTTTTTTTGTAATTTCTTACGATGAGTAATCATTAAAAAATAAATTAAAAAACGAGTTTGTTTTATTTTTCCTACCAACTACGAAATGACAATTCGTGATAAACAATATTTTAGGAGAATATTAGTTAAATTGATACAACTAATCTGAGAAATCTAAGGCATTCATTGCTTTAAGTTACTAAAAATAAGAAGTAAAGATAAACAATGCAAGCGTCAAGCGTTTTTTAAAGAATATGTTTTATTGTAGGGTTCACAAAAAGTTAGTTTTCTAAACTCTTTTCATTTGATTCAGGATGATATAAATCATTCAACCGCTTTTAATAGTAAATATCAAAGTGAAAACGAAAAAGAAATCTATAAGTTTTATTAACTTTAAGATTGTTGCTTAATGAAACTGTGAACTTCATTTTAAGTCTTTGAAAAGGTAAGATCAATTTTCATAAAACACCATTGGAAATAAATAAATGTTTGAAAACAAAGAAAGAATAATAGAACATGAACCGAATGATTTGAAACGAAAACTTGAACACTTAGCGAGTATTTGCAAGTATCCCGAAGGTAATCCTCCGACCACCGAACGATGCTGAAGAGGTTGCTGCTTACCGCCATGCTGGAGATGCTGTTGCTATTCCATGGATGGTACTAGGCACTGAACTGACTTCCAGATCGGAGGAGGTGCTATTTAAGGGGCCAGGCCCCACCACACCCCCGGGGGCGGTCAGTTCTCTCTCTCTCTCGTTCCATAGCTCTATCTCTCTCGTTTATGTCATTATCCAGAAGTGGGGAGGATTACAGCGACTCTGGGACAATTCGTACGAAAGCTACTTGCCCAATTGCATTTTATTCGATTTACCCAAGATTTGAAAACTGCTCAAAATTTGCCAAAATGGGTCAAGTCCAATTCTTGTTCTGGCACCGTAAGAACATGACTGAAATCCAAAGAGGACACTGGTACTTCATCTCGCATGGTACACAAAATTTACCTGAAAATGATAACATTCATTACATTATAGATTCCATGTGAATAGCCGAAATGAACTATTATCAAAATAATAATTGAGTAGTGTAAGCCAATCAGTTATTATTTTGATGATAGATGATAGATGGGCTCATCTACACATTTTAAAATATATATTAAAAATAAGAACACTTGGAAATTTTATTTCTGAACTCATATTGAACCGAAATTCCAGGGAAGAAGTATAGAGTCATTTTTACTCTAATATTTTTGACACGTTTCTTGGTGATTGTCGGATCGAAAATGTAACAACTTTTTCTTTTGGAGGCAATAGATATAAAAGCAGTAAATCATAGATAGATATATCCATGATAGATTTTGACAGGGTGGCCAATTTTAACTACATTTATCTAGAACGAAGCTGGGGCCCTTCTCGCTGCAAGCCATACAATTGAATAAGGAAATACCTTTAATTTAACTTAAAATAAATAAATTCAAAAGTTTTAGGTTTATAAATCAAAAAATGTAATTTTGGTACACTGCTGACCAACATTCAGAGCTTGATAACAATCAAACAAATAATCGATTTAAACATATTCGAATCTAACAAAATTATATACTTGAATAAACACAAACGTAATAATGAAATAGACCCTTGAAACCTAATGGGCAGGGCAGTTTAAAATAAAACAGTTTTAGTTATTGACCTGGTGTGTTGTAGTGTTAACATAAGAATAGGTGAATTAAATTATTTTGATTTAATTTAGTTTAATTTGATTTATTTGGAATATATTGTTTGAAGTGTTATGTAAAAATGTTTTAATAAGAAAAAATGTAAATTTCATGGGGATGGGATATGTCCTGATGTAAAAGTTTGTTGGGTGATAATAAATAATGTTTTGAGGAGTTATGGTTAAAAAAAAAGTTTATCTTAAAATAAATTAAATACTCCTTTACTAAAGAATTGAAATACTTTTCTAACATATATTTTTATTAGTAAACAATTATTTTAATTGGGCTTCTATGCCTGATAACAAGGTGTCATAGAGTACATCAGGTAGTGGCCCAAACACCTCCTGAGCGGGTTGAACTTGACACAGTGGTGGAACCACAGAATGAATCCAACATTGGCTAGGTTTTATTATTGGAAATATTTATAAATATTATTTTTACCGTTGATGCATTACTGTGCGAAGCTGTGCCCTTCATTGGCACATATTCTATATATTTTTCCTTCAATAACTTCCAAATTATATTCTTTTTTGACCGAGTATTTATAATAAATGAATAAAATAAGAAGTATATAAATAATAAACAAATATTTATAATAAAAATGTAATTAAGCTAGCAATAAAAAGAAATAAGTAACCAACAATAGTAAAATGGTGCTATAAACAAATAAGTTTTTTTGAATTATTAAAAACATTAGTAATTCAAGAATTAACTTAGTTAACCGCTACTGGCTCTTACTACCTATATCACATAATATATGCTATTGACTATAATTCAGACAATGTACAATAATATAATTCTATTCAAAACTTCGCATTTGAGAAGCTAAAACTTTAATGTTTTATTTATTGATTAAGGATGAACCTTATCACTAAAAATTGTAGATACCGTGGATTTGTTTTTATTGATTAAGTTTTAATTGATTAGAGTTCAAAAACTTATTATTATTTATTTTTATAATTGCACATATCGTTCCTTAAGGATAAAAAAAATGTATAATAACATGGTATTATTGTCTGTGTGGCATTATTTCGTTGATTAGAGATAGTAATCTAATTTCTTCATTTTCCAATAACGAATAAATTACTTTAACTAGCTGAAGTTTGGCTTGTAGTTGCATTGGATTTGTTTTTTATTCTGAGTAAAGGAGGCTCTGTCATAGCAGAAGAATTATATAATAACTAGCATACCCGTCGCGGCTTCGCCCGCCCTCATAAGTAAAGATAATGTCAACTGAAAATTAAAGTTTTGTTTGTTTATCGATAAGATTCTTGTATTTTAGCATGTGGTTCAGCATTATTTCTTCAATGATTTTTTCACGCATAGCAGTAATTATAAATCTAGTTATAATCGCACTGATTTGGCGGTTGAAGATTACATAAAAGCACCATTAGACATAAAATTTTTAATTTTAATGTATGAATTGGTAATCAAGAAGGATAAAGACTATTAAGAAACTCTTGCGGAAAATAAACTACATTATCAGAGCTTACGACAGAAGGCCCGTGGATCATATTTTTACACACAATATAAAAAAAAAAAAAAAAAAAGGATCGACATTTTGATTTAGAAATAATTAATATTCGGCAGAAATAACTTTATTGACTTGATCTGGTTGGATTTTAATTTCTAACGATAAAAGTATGTGATAGTGTTGCAAAACCCGTTTCTAACTCAACATTGTACATTTAAATTTTTATTGTTGCTAAACCTAGAACAATGAAAATGATGTTGTTAAAATTTGGTATATTTCACTACATATAAAAAAAACTCCGTATAGCTGTTTTTATAGCAATTTAATTGAAAATAAGTTAATTTTATTATCAATATAGCTCTATGTAACACTGTACCTTTTAACCTTTCATGTTGATGGCAATTGCCGCCATTTTTGAACTTCACTGTTATCTACTTATTATTCATTTTTCAATAAAGAATTAGTTGAAAATCATTAGATTTTACTATTGCTAAACCATCCTATAAAGATGATGTAGTCAAAATATGGTAGAGATTGGTTCAGTTGTTTTTGGCGGTTAGTGATCACAAACGAAAAATGGTAGAATTGTATGGAACTAACAGATAATTGTTACTTGCAGATAATATACAAATAATATAGCGACAATAAATTAAGATATAAGCTATCCTATCTTTTTTGTTGGATCAAACTGCACACGGTGTGCAAATTTGATTAAAATCGGTTCAGTAGTTTAGGTGTCAGCCTGCCCCAAGACAGCGACACGTAATTTATATATATTAAGATAACATACTTATATATAAGTAACACATTATCTTTTGTTATCCTATATTTTACGCTCATGTCTCCAGTGATAGAACCCCTTTTCTATTCAGTGGGAATGTAACCAGTATTCTATAGACCAAAAATTCATGCTTTATATAATTATTAATTTCTTTATCATCTTCACAATTTAGGACCCGGATCAAATCTATACTACTTAACGATGGCTTTTCTTCTCTTTTCTATTTATAGTCTAGCCTTCATCGGAAAATAAAAACAAAAAACATTTGAATTAAAGGTCGTAAAAGCACCAACCAAAGTGCGGATTAGAGTAGAATTGGGTATGACCATACGTGATTTCGTGAGAATGGTTCTGCTATGTTCTCACTTAGCTTGGTGGTTATCAAAAATGTTACCCCTTCTAACATCTTTTCCCTGTAACACCATAGCCCCCATTTATAAGGGTCTGATCTGTCTAATTTATCGAATTTCCCACAGGAGTGCATAAAGTGGTAAATATAAAATTGATTAAATCGTTTCGTTTTTGTTTTGTTTAAGGACGTTATCTCCTTCCCGTTCAATCCTTTGGATTTTTGCTGTTTTAGTCACGGTCTAATATATTTGTCGGGAGGTTGGAGATAGTTGGATATAGTCCACTACTAACCACATATTTCCTAATTAATTCCTATTCCTATTTAGTTAATTCCTACTCACAATACCCTCCTTTAACCTTAAATAATCATCCTATCTCTTTCTACTCCTCTGTAAAAAATCTCGGGATTGTTTTTGATCAAACCCTCTCTTGGAAACCTCAGATTGCCCAAATTTCCCGCCGTTCCATAGGCCTTCTCAAATTATTCCACCGAAACCGTTACCTTCTTCCCCTGTCAACCCGCAAACTTTTAGTCTCTTCCTTATTATTCCCTTACATTGACTATGGTTGTCTGGTTTACGGTGGCCTCTCGACGGTTCTCGAAGACAGACTGAAGCGAATCATGAACTGCTTCGTCAGGTTTGTCTTCGGTAGTCCGAGGCGTTCCCATGTTTCCCACCTCTATTCCCAACTAAATTGGCTCTATCCCACTTTCCGTAAACAATATTTCCATGGAACATTCCTATACCAAATTATCAATACCCTCCAACCTTCTTATATTTACAATAAGCTCCAATTCAGATCTGCAGTCAATCCAATACATACGAGATCCCGTCTTTCTGATCTGTATACCCCGTCCCATAGAACTTCAACGTTCCAACGCTCCTTCCTTTTCCGCTCAACAATCCTCTGGAACTCCATCCCTCCTCACATCAGACAAGCTAAATCCCTGAAAACATTCAAATATTTGTATTTCCAATACCTCCTTCTCATTCAGACTGACGCTTGCTAACTATCTAACTACTTAGTCAAAAATTATTATTGCATTGCTGGATTCAGTTCTGGAATAATTGAGATTCCTCTTAATAAAAATTTAACTTTCCATGAATATAACATTGGGTACTTCTATTGTACATACAAATCATATCATTGTACCATAAGATTTTTTTTATATCATTTTATTTTTTATTTTTTCTTTAATGATTTAATGATGATTTAATTCTATCTCCTCTAATCTGTAAAATGTTATATTCTTTTCTTTTCTCTTTATTTAAAGATTCTTCTATGTACATAGTGTCATTAATGTATTATTGTTTTTCTTTTTTGTAGCTCATTATGTCTCTAACCAGATTTAATTTAGTTATACCTGTAATTATCTGTTATTCTTAAGGGACTTTGTCCCAGAATAAAATTATTTTTCTATTCTATTCTATTTTCAAAATTAGATTTGCTACTTTCTTTTTTTGCCTATTTTTTGTAATAGGATTAATTATGAACTTTTCATAACTTTTACAAATTTAATTCTAATAATCCGCATTATTTGAGTATTCAAAATTGAGGCAAAAACCTGATGATTGGCGTGATTTCAGCAAAATCTCCTCCTTTCAAAACCACTGGCCCTGAAACAGTACATCCTCACTTACGTACTGAACCCAAGACCCTTCATGGGTTGTAGAAGTATAGATGTTTTTGGTTATAATGTTATATATATTGGAGTTGGGTAATATTTAAATTTAAGAAAAATATTTTATTTTACAGTCAATATACAATTTACATTATAAAACTTATTAATGGTGGTTTATGTATGTTTTTTACTTATCTTAGGATGAAAGTATAGGCCGGGCGTTCTCAACGGTCTTCCTATACCGCCTTGAGGTCTATGTTCTTCCGTCACAATCAAGTATTCTTTCAATGATTCTGTCAGTTATACATTTTTTTATTTTATTTAATGAGAAAGTGCTACACATTACCTCAATGAGGACCATAAATTAGATAGGTGGCTAGTTATATATCAATGGATATAAAGTATATAGATAAATATCATTAACGGATGCGGAGGATTTATTTGTGTGTCATTTCAGAATGCTCTTCTTACTTTTCGCTTCTTACAAAGTTAAACGGCATCGGCAAGAGACCATCACTCCTCCTCAATCTTGTTCATTTCCTGTTGAAAGCCTTTAGAGTTATATATTAGAACTCTGCTTTTGGAATTATTCGTGCACGCTTACGTTTATCCCACTAAAACATCTGGACACCTAATTCAGTCATGATTTTCCGTTGAAAGACTCTACTAATAAAGTCAAAAGCTGCTCTGTTGTCAACAAATATAGCGTACACTTCCAGATCTACTTTGCATAGTATTAAAAGTACCTACTTTGGTGCGTAGATTTAGTCGTAATTTCGGTTAGTGATCTCTTCATATGTTTTAGGAGTGGGAGCACAACCCATTTAGAAAAAAATCATAAAATTCAAGATCATAAAATTAATTTTACTCCTAGTCATGAATAAACTGTTCAATCACAACTGGGTTAAATCGGGGTAGTTTTATGTCTCTACATCGATCGATTGGTAGAACATACGATAAATATATTTTCGTATATACCTTCCTGTTTTAGCACTTCCTTTCCCATCTAGATCGATTATTTAGTTGTGGCAAAATATTTTATTTCAAATAAAGGTGTCTAAGGTCATCAAATTCGAGAATCGCTCATGGCACTGATGAGCACAATAAAACAAGTCTAATCATGATCGACTTATAGACATTGTTTTTAAGAATGAATTTTTGCTTCCTTATTGATATTCAACTAATAAGATAACTCAATATATAACAAAAGACAAATAAAATTGTTACAGAACAGGTGATGTGGTCATTATCCGGGATTCTTTTACATTACATATAGGTTTATAGCTAAGATATACTTTCGGCTGGGGGTCTATACTTTTTTGGTGTAACGTTTTTTTCACAGTCAAATGTAACAATTTGACAATTCCAGCTCGGTTGGTGTTGCTCGGAACGAAAATTCTCCGAACATTTCCTGATTAGCAGCATAATGGAGAATATTTTTGTTTCATAACATTTGTCGCTAGGACGAACCATTTAGGAGCTATATTGATTTGAATGTATAAAGTCAAGTTTGAAACTCCTATTTTTTCTCAACTTGGTTTATTTCGATTTTCATTAAATTTCATTAATTGAAATTTACAACTGTAGAAAATATAAATATCTAGTAAATGTGTTCATAATGATTACAAGAACATGTCAAAACTTGAAAAGAACTACTCATCAGCACTTCAATAAAAATTCTACAATAGAAGGTCTCTAGACCATCTTCTTTTCAGACGCCTTGGAGGGTTATCGGGAATAGTATGGGAACCATGTTGAGAGATTAGTTGATTCATATGGTTATGAAGTTTACTATGACAGGATAGGTATCTGGTTAGGGCTAATTCAGCAATATATGGGACGACATTAAGATAATTTATGGATAAGTTCATTTGCACATTGTAAGGAGCATTAAGGATTCTTTTAATTCTAAAATGTGAATTGGGAAAAACAGTAGATTATAGACATATCCATGATCAATTGTTTTTCCCAATTAGGGAGCAATTGAGTTTTTATGGTTGAACTTTTCACAAAAAAATAAATAAACACGTTGTTGTCAAACTTACCAACTCTATCCAAACATCAATTTCTGTTCTGGTTCACCAATGAACGAATGCGTTCACCAGTACGTGGTCTTGATAACTTCTCTATATATCTTTGTTGATTGTTTATTGGGGCGTAACGATCTTATGTTTTCGAACTAGAACAAGAAGGGTGGGTTATGCTACAGGTTACCAACCTATTTTAGCCACTGTGAGAAGGCCAAGATTCATTTTTACCTGCCTAGGTGGGATTTGAACCCACGACCTTCTGTGCCTAGCTGTGACCCCCGCCCCAATACTCTCCATATCTTTTATTTTTCACTTCAATGGACTAACACTCAAGTGGAGTACAATGTAACAAGGGACACAGTGTTACACTGCAGATTAGATCTGTCCTTTTTTAATCTTAAACGTCTATCATTAGACGTCAAATTGCAGTATATATGAAAGAATAATCAAATTTATATTTTTAGTAAGATATTTGTGAACAATTTGGCGCGTAAAGTTTTGTTCTTTTTGGAAACTAATCGTTTCTAGTGATTTAATTTCCCTTCAATATTCAATTAAAGCAGTAAACAAACTTTCTTGCAATTCTTAACCAATATAATTTTAACGATATTTATTGTAAACAGTAGGGTGTGCAAAACAGAGTAACGTGACGTGTTATACTCTGCCTCCTTTGATTATAAATATATTTTATTGGGTGTATTTCATCGAAAATAATTCGGGATAAAAAAAGGAAGACTGGCATTGGTCTACACAATGATAATGACATTAAAGAAGAAAATATAGTGTTATCATATTATAATTTTTTTTATGCTTAATTTTTATTACCAAAATATTGTTATTAAACATAATTGAGGTAAAACCTTTTCTAATTTTTATATTTTAATTTTAGTTATAGAACAGGTGATGTGGTCAATATCCTGGATTCTTTTATATATGTGGATATCTAGTGGATATTTATATGTGGGACTATCTAGTGACCTAAAGATAAAATTTAAGAGGCTGATTAACTGTTTCATTAGATTCATCTTCGGGAACCACAGGCGGTCACACGTTGCTTGCCGCTATTCTGAGGTTGGTTCGCTTTTTCCTAATTTCTGACTGAAATAATTCCTCACCGCTTCCCTATTCCATGGCTAAAATAACCTCCCTATGTTATTGATCTAATAACAATAATGGTGTCTTATACCCACCTCCTGAATACAAAGTCCCAAACCTGCAACCTTATCACTTCATCCCATTTGACTGCTTGCTTTGAAAACTCTTTTAGTATGCGTGCTATCTCCTTCTGAAATTCCCTACCCATTCCTATTCCTAAACCTTTTCTTCTAATTTCTTCTTATCATCATTTATTTTCCAACCTTTTAAATATTCAATCAATACGTGAACAGTCAAGTATATATTAATATGTGTTTTAATTGTTAATATATGATAGCATCTTCTTTTTTGTTTCTATTTTTTCTGTAAATAATTAGTGTCGTAATTTCTGATGTATTATTTTGTAAATAATGCGGTCAGACAATTGTACCAGTAATTTTGCATTATTTTTTTTATTCTTAGGCTTTAATATGTCCCAGAATAAAGGTTTATTTTTTATTTAATTCCTTTTCAAAGTTTTTGTAGTTATTTAATCTATATAAAACATTTGATAAGTATAAAATACTATTGAAAACATCTTAATAAATCCAATAATTATATAATTTAAAAAAAAAAGAAATTTAGCATTTAATCCTATGGTAACCTGAGCAACTGATGTGACCAACGACTCTAATTTTTGTTTAAATTAACTGAACATTCTTTTTAGAGATATTCTGTTCCAGTAGTTAAGGCAAAAGGAAAAGTAGTACTGAATTTCGAAGTAGTTTTTCATTGGGGTTTAAACTAGTCTAATCAATCATTTTATTTATTTTTCTATTTTAATTAATTTTGTTTCTGTAAAACCAGCTATTTAGGCGTTCTATTTAAATATGTGGAATCTGATATAGCGACTGGTAAACAGGTGTCCCTTTCTTACGGATGTGTTTACGCATCGAAGCTAATTTAAATTCTGACAAAGCACCTTAATAAACAAAGATCAATTGAAAAAAAAAACTACTGACTTATGCTTTGTTTAGAGCTTAGAAAGTTATTTAGTGAATAAAAACTTCTATATTTTTATCTTCACCGAACTACTTGTTTAATGGGCTACACCTTATAAAAGTCTTCTTCTTCTCCCAATTACAGGTGAGCGAAAGGGGGGAGGGCTAGATTTAATTGTCTCTTTTTACAGTTTTGTTTTTCATGTATCTAGGAATATACAAACATTGTAATAAACCTACATTATATACAAAAGAATAAGAAATGCATGAATGAAAAAAAAAGAATTGTTATAATTTTTTTCAGAAAGTCAATAGGTTGGAAAATAATCACTAATCACTAAAATCACTCATAAGAGCTGCAGAGCTGTAGATAGGTTTCGGAAAAAAACTGAAGTTAAACATTACCTCAATGACCAGGACAATCTAACTCAGAACATAAAGGTGACTGACTAGATTTTATGAATTACGATATATGTTCCTTTTGATGTACTTCAAATGAATCATAACCGTTATTTATATTTAGTTAAATATTCCATTCATCATTCGGTAACCCTTAAGGAGTTTACACCAGTTTTTGGGATGGTTAAATTGAAATCGTTAGAATAAATGTTTAAATTTTAATCATTTTTACATTTTCTAATTACTGGAATTGGTATTACGTAGATAAGAGTCCTCGTTTACGGGATGGTAGGTCCATAGTGTCATGAGCTAACAGCTTTTAAGATATAGAACACAATGTTGATGAATAGCCTTACCCTATGGAAAACTATAAACTCTGGAATGAGTTCCCCTCATAAAATCACTAGCACGAAAATCCATCATCTAACTAGCGGAACATTTATAAACTAATCTATTTCAGGAGTCCAAAACCCAGAATAATCCACAAATATACTAATAAACTGTATAGGCAAGAACCGTTTTTGAAGCCTGCTTGAAGAGTGTCTTAAGAAAAACATAAAGTGGACTGCAGATGGAATAAAAAATGGACTGCAGATTGAAACATTTAAAAAAAAATGCATTGACATCAAGATCCATTTCAAGGATAACATAAAAGACTTTCACCATAAACTGCAAAGCTATAATATAGTGGTAAAAGTCAAGTATCTAAAAAACTTTTATTACAGGATTTCCTTAATTTCATAATTAAACAAAAAAAAAATGGTTATCTAAAGGCCTCTGACCGTTAAGACCCTCAATACCGTAAACCAGCATACTTTTTTTATGATGGTGAATCATAACTGATAGTTCTGACTTCTTATGTCAATATTTTCGAGAAAAAAAATATCCCGTCACGGTGCGACGGCTGCAGTTTTTGTTTAGTATGTAGATGAATTATATGCTTTTTCGGTTGAATAAGTGACAGGAGATAAAAACAATAAATAAATTTAACCGGTTTTAACTTAAACATCTAAATATACCATTCTTAATATTATATCACTACAATCGTTGAAATGTTTATTTTTACCGAAATTGGATAACGTTTCATAACGTTTTTTATTTAGTCATAATATTATAAATATGCGCTTCCTAAAACTAAGGAAAATTTCTTTATAAACAAAATTTAGAGAGTTTTTAATATTTTTTTCTTAATATATTCATCTACTTTAGGCATCGTTGGGACGTAGAATCGACAAAACACCATCATAAATGATTTCTTTACCTTTGCGTTTGATAACCTACTGCATTAAATTTATGCATTTATTTATCTATTTTTAACAGTGAAATAGGAGGGTTGACCTACCTATACACAGTAGCTCTCTTTAATTTCACTATTAAAGCTCCTATAAAAGATTATTTAATAAGTGTTCGGTGTTTGAACTTAACTGTCACGATAATGCAAAACTTTCTATAATATTCTATCTATCAAGTTAGGCACTGCGATTTTCTATCGCCTTGCTTCCTTGTCTTATGATGCTACCATCGAGTTCCTCACAACGTTTCCTGGCATCGTTGTCAACGAAATCCCTCCACCCCCCCTTCGGTCTTCCGATCCTTCGGCTACAATGCAAAATCTCTGTAAGTATTTTTGTGGGGGCCATGTCATCAGTCATCCTTGCCACACGACCTGCCCACCAGAGTTGGCCTAATTTTACAGACTTGACAACATGTGCATCTTGATTTTTCCGCCACTCGCCTCTCATCAGAAATGGGCCATAAATTCTTCTTAGGATTTTACGTTTAAATATTAACAGATCCTGCTCTTCACAGTCTTTGTCCAGGTCTCGAATCCATACGTCAGAATCGGTTGGATAAGCGTCTTTTAGATAATTATTTTTCTGCGTTGAGTTATTAAGTGGCTTCTCAAGTCATGGGTATTAAATATTCCTTCAATATTAAAAATTGCCCAACAGAAAAAATGCAGGTTATGGAAAAAGCCGTCATAGATATGCATAACTGGGTAAGTCTCAGACCAGATTAAATATAGAGATTAGGACAGGCCGGGAATCAATAGACCTTACAATGTAACTTAATGTTCAGCATAATAAAAAAAAAAAAGTTCTTATAAAAAAACATATTACATACTGATAAGATTCAAAAAATTAAATTTAGTTTAAAAGAAATTATTTAAAAACCAAATATTAAAAAAGCGACGTTTTTGAAGTGGGCTGCAGCAGGTATCAGAATCAATAAAAAATACAAAGTTAGTGATGAGCAAGAAAATAATTTATATCTCCAAAAAAAGAATAACATATCAAGAAATATGTCATGCTATTAATTAATAGTAGAGAAAATAAATACAAGGTGCAAGTGAAAAATGTTTAGCAATATTTTTTGCTATTTCACATTTTGATTTATTTAACGGTTTATTAAGACTAATATTTATTTGCAAGTAATACACTAGACTTAAAAGACTTTAAACTGCTTGTCATTTCCGACTATTCCAACATTTATTGGACAGGCGTTTAATGCTACCAATAAATTACATATAAATTATAAACATAATTCCACTCATTTGGACATACAGAGCTGGAACTAAACGTTCCGATTCTTCTCTTATCCACCCTTTACAATCCATAAACCTTCGTAAAATCTTTTAAGCACATTTTCATGTGCTTCATGACATCCATAAAGATCTTAATGTTCTACATGTTACTGATTTAGCCCCAACCAGATACCTATCCTTTCATAGTAAAATTCATACACCAATCCACAAGTCTTCCAGCTTGCCCCACACTCAATTCTCGATAATTCACCGAGAAAAGAAGATAGCCGAGAGACCTTCTGATTTGAAATTTTTATTGAAGTGCTACTGGTGATTAGTTATTTATGTGTTATTGACATGTCATTATTATAATTTTCCTTAAATTTACTTCTTGTATATATAGTATACAGTTATACAGTGGTTATTGATTTGTTTTCATGGTTAAAGTAGAATTCAAAACGTCAAAATCTATTTCCCTCATGTGTCCTATAACCTAAGTTGGTAACGGTAAATGCGAATAAGTCCTCCATTTTTGAAATTATTAACTTACTTTTTTTTTCTAGTACCTCAGTAAGTTGCAATACATTGAATTTTAGAATTAAAACTGTAAGTGAATAAAGATAAAAAAACCAACATTTTATTTATATTTTCACTATTTACATTAATTTAATATAATATTCATTATATTAATCTAATGTTCGATTTCAAAATTTGAATGTATATTATAATGTGTTACCATTTTAATTTATTTATTTCTAGTTTTATGTTTAAATGTTTAATTGATGTTAACTAATATATTTTAATCGATTAGTTGATATCATACTCATTAATAATTGTTTTGTTCTATAAACATTGTATTATTTGAATTGTGAATGTTTTCTATTTCATGCACACACTCAGTTTCCATCACTTTCATGATTTCTATCATGATCATAAATATGTTTATAGACTACATTCTATGAAGATATTGTTCCCTAGTACCATTAGTAGACTTTTATAAACATGCTTATGAAGAAATTTTTTTTTTTTTACATAACATTCTTCAAATGAAATCACAATGTCGAAATTCCGACAAAATAATAGAACGACCCGTATATTCTTAACACCTTATGTGAACTGATTGTGGACACATAGAAATATATGAATGCCAATTCATGTTCTTTGGTATGTTCTAGGATTTCGGATGGTACTCCCTTATGTTTAATAGAGGTTGTTCATGGAGATTGACATATTTACATTATAAAATTAAAATAATATACATGAAGTATAACAGACCTGCTGTTGTAATTAAATTAATTAATTGAACTACTGCTTTCATGACGAAAGTTCGGCTTTCGGTGAGGTTGCAGAATAGACGAGAGGACGAAAACAATCGAATTTTTATGGTTGTTTGCGAAATGCTAAATAAGATCGGTTTCTACATCTTAATCGTGATAGCCTCCCCTCCCCTCTCCCTCAGAAATACTTCGGATATAAGAAAGACTTTTCAGAACCTGCAACTATAGAAAGTGGTCAACTTTTGAAAGAAACAGTCGCGATTTCAAGACGGATTTACAGAATGTGTTATTAGGATGAATCATTTTAAAATTTATCTCGCAAGAGAGTTTTTAATACCTTATATTTAGTTTAAATTGCGGTGATGTGTGCGTGTGTAATTTACTTAAACATAATTAAGAAATCTTTAATATCAATTTCAAGCATAAATACGGTTCACTGAGATTGAGTACATTAATTATATTATAAAATTATATGCGTTTTCCGTAGCGTACTGCGTATAATTATCTTCATCTACCTACGATATCTGTGACGATAGCTCATACTTATTCTATAAAATATCTGTTATATCAAATCTGAATTTATATAGTAAATAAACTCTTCTTTCATTCCCATTACCATAATAATATTAAAAAATCTAAAAAAACGCAATTAACAAAAACATTTACAATACTTTCCCTATCTACTAAGGATGTGTCGATTTTCGATTCCACCAATTCTTGAGAAAAAAATCGAAACCGAGAATCGATGATCTAAAGTCGATTCCTAGAAGTCTGATAGTGATTGTTCTATAATACATAATTATATTAACTATACAAACACGTATACATCAATTCTTCCCCTAATGTTAAAAAAAAAGAATAATTAAAATAGTATATTTTAAAATATCTTTTATATCTTATAATACATATTATTATAGTTTTTGCTTATTCTTAGAGGATTTTTGTTTTCCTAGAATAAAGATTATTTTTCACTACATTAAACGCTTAAACGGGTTTTCGAATCCTAATGCACTATTAAAATGAACACCCAGAAATTTTGCCTCAACAATGTTCAACAATGTTAGGACAAAGACTTTAGTTGAACATTTGCACGTCCCTTAAGTAATTAATGAAATCCAAAACTCAACTTCAATATATTTTGTATGATGAACCATATTTTATACATTTTTCAATCTGTACTTGAGTAATATATTGAATATTGTGAATAATTAATGCTACTTTGCTGTTTACTAAGTTACATGCTGGGCTATCACTGTTTTCTTTTTTTAATAATATTTTCTGTTTACAGCTATCACATCGATTATTTCATGTACGTTAACAGTAATTTATACTTAAGGTACCGGCACCGAAAATCGAAAAAATTAGGTACTGATACATCCCTGCTAATATATTAAATGTCGATCTTTAAACCTTAAAAAACTTTTATAATTGAACTAATTTTCCTTAGATAGGGACAAGATTGAAATTGAGAGTTCGAGTAACTAAAATCAATCGTAGATATAATGTCTCTTAGTTCTCATAAAACCCGGGAACACCTTTAATTTTAGATATTTGTTATTTTAATCCGAATTTTATTTTATTTTTATTTTTTTTCCAGAAGAACACTATTTTTTTTTTCTAAATCTCCTGCTTTACTATCTATAATAAAAAAAGAAAATAATAAAAGGGGAAAGGATATTGTGTTATCTTCTCGGAATTTCGGTGTCTCGGTTGATCCTGGTACATATGTTGCCTTAAATTCTTCCTTTATTTCGATTATTAATCCTCTAATTCTTCGATTATTAATCCTATAATTACTATAGTTATTATTCCTGCATGTCGAATGAGGAGAAAACACTGTCGGGAAAACTCTAAAATTGTACATAATGCTGTAACAAATGAGGGAAAACTGATAGACCAGAAGTGTGTTGGACAATATTAGCATTTATTTTATATTTCTGTTTTCTATATTCTGCCAACTTAATCCGCGGCTCTACCTTTTTTTTTTTTTTTTTTTTTTTTTTAAGTACCTTAGCCTCATTTTCCAATATTTTTAGGATTTCTTTTTGGCAATCCACTCTCTCTGGGGCTAGAAAATAGACCTTTATATAGATGTCCCTAAACCATGTTATTAAAGCTTGTGCCGATGTTTTCCAAACTTCATCGACCTTCACTATCTAACTAAACATATAGATTTCTGTATATTCTCCTAAGCACTTTCTGTTCTTAGCCAATAAAATTTCGAATTTCTAAGTAAGTTTAGAATGTACCTAGGTTTCACAGATCATGGTCTTATGTTTTTACAACTAATGCAATATAACAACCAATTATATTATATCCCTCACTCCATTTTTTATAACTGCTATCAAGTTTCTCATATATAGCCTTCCAAGGCCTTTATATTAAATCACTTTTAATGAATCCTCATTTATTTCTGAATTATAATTCTTTTAAATATATTTGTATTAACATGTTTTATTTTTTTTTATATAACTTTGGATAAAGCTATTTAAACTGAACTATTTTCGGTCCAGCGTTCAGCTGATGGACACTCTCAGTATGATGTATTTTCAGTGATGTTCATATCGCCCAAATTCCGTTTTCCACTTATCTTAATTTACATTTTATTTTAATATTTATGTTCGCGAATCTGAATACCATTTCGAAACCATCTCCTACACAAAGAACCATCTTTTTAATGTTATCTCACCCCTTTATCATTCAATTGATACTGATAACACCTTCATAACACCGTCTCTTCTTTAAATCTATTCACACCCATGTTAAAACACACTAGAAATCATACAAAAAATAGTAATTTTCCTCGCATAACATTTTATAAAAACAAATAAATACTTTTTCATATTTTTTTTATATCCTCCTATCTTTATAACCTTCTTCATAACCAAAACATCTGATAATTTTTTAAAACTAATTTTGAATCTTCCCCATTCACCCTCTATCGGTAGTTCATTTACCCTTCATTTTTTCTTCTTAACTACCACTTCTTTTTTCAATGTTATTTACTTCATATTCCTTGGCTTATTATTACATTCACGTTTACCGTTTTTGTATAGTTGTATTAGGTAAAAAAATAAATAAATAAGTGCATCCTAATAGAATATATATTATAATTAATTTCAAATAATCGTCGAAAATTTAGGACACATTTAAATTAAGGAAAGGAGCCACTACTACGCAACGTTACCAGTCCAGCGGATTTCCCGCTACAGTGACCAGTGCGATTTTCTCATCCGGAAAAAATTGGAAAATTGTAGCGAGTAATCTGACGTTTTCGCTTCACATTAAAAAGTGAATGAGGTTTATTCTATTAGGGACTTATTAGTTCATCTTTAGAAATTTCTAAACTAGAACACGTGCCGAGCATTGATTTCCATTACTAAAATTGGTTAGAAAAAATTTTAAAGTGTTAATCTAGAAAGTTTATACTTTTAATGAGTTACGCTGTTTATGAGTTTACACTACCAAGCTCCCGGGCCTAGTTAGAATCCGATTGAAGAAAGAAAATTTATTTTCTGTTATTTCAGCCGAGGATCGACCTCGAGGTTGGGACACTCTCCTGGGGCACACCCAACCTCTATATAATGGGTACCTTTAATTAGGGAAAAACCTGGTAGTTGAACGTGATATCGGCCAAATCTCCTTTTTTTACAAACATTGCCCTAGTAACAGTACATCCTTACCAAAAGTACTGAATCCAAACCACCCATATCCTTAGATTGTAATAGTATAGTTCTTATTTTTAAATTAATTTATAACCTGAAATTCATTTTGAATTTAGTAGTAAAAATATTAGTGAACTGTGGCTCTATCCAGTAGAGGTAGATTCAGAGTGCTCAAGCAGCTAACACTCAGAACTTAAGAGGAGAACTGGTTGACTTTTGCCAACGACCATCGTTAAATTTCATTTTGGATATTGAAGCCATTGTTTTAAACAGCGAGGAGAATCATTGGAATGAAAGGACGTGGATAGATATTGAATTAGGATTGTTTTAAAGACTTTGATGACATTTTGAAAATTAGGAAAGATTAAAGTCAATGACATAAATGATATTAAGGCAATAATGTACATTTTTATTTATTAATTACAAGGGAAGTTAGTTATGGTTATCAAAATTGTGTATTGGAAGGTCCAGACATGTTTGATGTTTGTATTATTTGCTTTCATAGATTTACACCGTGGAGATAGCACCGGGGTAGGCTTGGAATGAATTTCAAGCTTGATTATATGAGCTCATATAATAATAAGGAATTATGTTAGGAAAAAAAATAAAGGACCAAAATAATAGTTGGGAAATCAGCCAAGTGAAAAGAACAAGAAATAAAAAAATAAATTACAAAATATTTTGGACCACCCCTGATAAATGAAATCCACCTGCCTACCAGGCTAAATTTTTTTTTTTTTTTTTTTTTTTTTTTTTTTTTTTTATTTTGTAAGCAGGGCCATGCCCTATACAAAGAAGTTCGGCTATATATTGTGTACAATGAAATAAGATACAAACATTAATACAACTACAAATATTATGCACATTATCATACTCATCTAATAATAATTTAAATAATATACCAAAGCACTTTGAATAAACTAAGAATTAAATACAACTAATAAAAATTAAATACATATTTTTCTATCTAAATAATAAAAAATACCTAATAAAATAATTAACACTTTTTTTTATGTCCTTTATAAACCTTTAAACTTTATCAAAGATCATATTGAACTACTAATTTCAAGTATATATAAATATATGTCATATCTCAGGCAAATAGGTATATACATGATACTGATATTTTACAGTTAAATCTACTATATCTCAGTGAAAAAATTTCTGATTTTCATTATATTTATAATAAAATATGCCAGTTTTTTTGCTTCTATTTCATTTTGTGGATTAAGTATTTGAAAACTGTCATTTGAATCAATGCTAGGGTAATAAGTGTTACGCAGGCCGTTATAAATTGGGCAAGTGTAAAGAATATGTCCGAGGTCTTCATTAGTTTTCATATTACAAACCATACAGATTTCTTGAGGATTAATTTGTGTGATTTTATCTGCAGTTGTTATTTTTATTATATGTTTTCCTGTAGTTCTTAACTGTGCAATAATTCTAGTTAAAATAATATTTATCCGTATATTAATGTAAACAGGGATTGAACCGGTTGGATTAATGCTATTGTAGAATGTGCTAAAATTCGACTGCTGGCTAGAGGATAGATCCGAATTAAATAAATAAATTTTGTATTTTTCTAATACAGTTTGACTTTTTTCTTTGAGTTTAACTATTTGATTCGAAAACTATTCCCCCTTCTCCGATTTTATCCAGTAAATGTTTTATTTGTAAACACCAATTATACTTAAAATTAGCATTTCTACTTGAAGACAGCTTGACTAAGTTATAAAAACACAACTTTGGAAGCCTATCATCACTCATTTGGACTATGGTTCTTAAATAATTTAAAGCTATTTTAAGAGCCAGCCAACTAGCATGAATAGAGCCAGTCTCAAGCCTCACAAGCCAATTTGGTGTAGATCTCGATAAACAGAATAACTTTTTATAGAAATTAGTGTTTATCTTCTCTAATTCCTCTAAATACCTCAAACCCCAAATATTTACGGCGTATGTGATTGTACTGTCAATTATTGCCTGGTGTGATTAAAGAAGTATTTTAAATAAATTAGTTTGTTAAGAGTATGACTTAGGGACACACTAAGAAAAAAGGCAAAATCTTAAACCTATGACTTAAATTACTGTACTCACTACTCAAACGACAATCCAAGGTACAACTTGAACAAGAACTTACTACATAAATGTATTTACTAAAACCGCTTGGTCTTACGGTTATCAAATGTTTCGTAGCTAAAAAAAGACACACGTACAAAGACTGCAGACTTTTAATAAAAAACTATTAGACTTATCACACAAGCTCCTTGGTATGTTGCCAACACAACTTTAAATTTAGACGTTAGTATCCCAAAAGTTGGCGAACACATACTGATTCACTACAAACTTCGATCAAAATTTATAAGGACACATAAATAAACTAATAGAAGCTATGGCTATAACCTATATGCCTGAAAATCCAAAAAGGAAACTGATAAGAAGGTGGATGAGAACATTCCTCAAGTAAAGAATGCCAAGGAAGAATTAACGCAGGGCAACGTTCTTCCTCAGGCCTGACATGTCACCTTTTTCACGGATTTTTATTTATCAATACAGACATTTTCCTTATTGTCGGTGTATATTTTTACAGGTGTGTATGAACATTTAAAGTTAAAAAATAAATAGATAAAGACGCCATATTCTTTTATGTGATAAAGGATGCGTTTTCTCGGTAGGAATATCTCTTCTCGTTATTAGGAAAAGCAGAAAATCTAAAAATAGATAATATTGACGTGTCTGTTTCAATAGTAACCCAAAAATATGATAGAGGAAATTCGAGTGATATCTGTTTCTTATTCTGTATTAAGTGAATTATTATCTAAGAAATAGCAGTTTATATTTAAATTTATATATTCAAATTACTGAGTAGATACTGATAAAATAAGTGAGGAAACACCTACACAACACGACTCATCGCAAAAAAACTTTTTTTTTTTCAGCGCACGGAAAATAAGAAAAACCGTTTCGTTCTAAGCCGATTATCCATCAGCAAAGGAAATTATCTCCAGGTCACGTAACACTTTCTCCATTAACTAAGATTCACCAACGGCTCTTGAATAATAAACAATTTAGCGTGATTTAATTATTTTATTTGTGGGGTAACATGATTTTTGTTTTGTAATTTGTTCTTATTAACTTGCAACAAAAACAAAATGTCAATTTGAACTGAAACTTATAATACATTACATGAATTAAAAGATCATAATAAATTGTGTCTTAATTCTATAAACTAGCAATGTTCATCTACTATTATAATTAACCCAAAATTATACATCTATTATATATTAATGTTTTATTATCCTAAGAAAGTTTAAAACAAAAAAAGCGACCCTATGAAGACTAAAATGGAGGAAAACCTTTTTAATTACCACCACCCATGGCTAGTATATTTCTTGAACTTAGTTTCTTGTACCCTTGCATCAGTTTTTTTTTTTTTTTTTTTTTTTTTTTTTAAATCATAAAAAACCTATAAATTTAATGTTATACTATTTTGAATACAAAATTACAACTTTTGATTTTTACTTACTTATATTTATTTCCTTTTCCCTCTACACCTCAATACAAATCAAAATTTAGCCAATGCTTCTAACCGTCTCGGACCCTGATTGTTCTTTCTTCTATTATTTTAAAGAAAAACTTTTTGGAATTGTTTCCCTTTGAATTATATTATTCTATTGGTAAGCCTTTCCTGAATATTAAAACTTTTGAGAAGTTTGGGAAATAGTTGTTTCACATTTTTATAATATGGGTTTATCCGATATAGTTTAGCATCTCGTCATGCATTTTTAATATTGCATATATAGTATATATAAGTGTGTGTCTATGTACATATAAACACATATATATTCCTCAAAGTATTCATATTTGTTGACAAATCTGTGATTTTTTGAAGTACGAAAGTGTATTAGGAATTATGCCATTTAAATTATTATTCAATTGTTTTGTTAAATATACACCATAGTGCGAAAGCTTCTTTTTTTCAATATATTTATTTATAAGAAATATATAAAATGCACTAAATCAAATCCGAATCTATTGTCCGAGTGTAGTTCAGTGAATTATAATTAGTTCAATATAGAATTGTTTCACTTGTGACATTTTATTGGATTCATGCATACCTGCATATTAATATATGCATTACATCCATAATGTATATTGTATATGTGCGAGTATCCTGTGTTAGTTACTCATTACTGTTTTTTTTTTTTTTTTTTTTTTCAAATTTTATCATTTAAATCGTCTTAATTGATGTTGTTATTTGGTTTCAAGTTAAAAAAAAACTTGATGGTTATTATCGCTTTATATTTGAACTTCATTATATTGTCAGCATTGTAACAACAGTAACAAAAATTTTAACTTCACCATACTAACTTTTATGTCTTAACAATATTTAATAAGGAGGAGCAGTAATGCACTAGACTGGATCTCGAGCTCGTGTTTGGGCACAGCTGTGGCTAGATTAAAAAAAAAAAGTTTTTAATCTTTTATTATAATACATTTAAAAGAACGTTTAAAATAAAAAAAAAAAGTTTCATTCGGAAATAACGCAAGGTGAAGTCATATTAAACACATGTAGGTACAACTCAATGAATGCTGAAGGTTGGAGAATATGGTCAGCGTTGCAGTGAGGTTTCTAAACTACAGATCCAAGTTTAAGAAAAATTTATTTAAAGATTGCCTTGCAGGTCTTCTTCAGGGCTAAAAATAATAAAAAAACTGGATGTGACGAAAATGATACAATGATTAAAAAATAAATTAAATTAATATACAAAAGAATATCGAAAGAATTAATTACATAATTATTTGAAAAACAATTAAAAATATTAGTTACATAAAGAATATAAAATGTTATGTTAACTACATAAATAATATGAAATGGTATCAAGATGAATCAAGTCGTACCAAGTTGAATGATACAATTTTTAATAAATGATTTTTTTTTTTTTTTATAGATATAAAATGGTATACCAAAGATTTTTTAAATAAATATTAGAAAGATGTATGAAAAGAAGGGAAATATAAAAAGGTATGAAAGAAAAATCAATTTAACATTTTAATTACTCACTAGTAGCACTTCAATAAATCTACATTGGAAGGTCTCTTAACCACCTTTTTTTCAGACGCTTCGGTAGATTATCGGGAAGGATGGATTATAAAGCAAGTTGAAAGACTTGTCGATTCGAGTGGGTACGGAGTTTGCTTTGAAAGGATAGGTACCTAGTTCAGGCCAAATCCCCAACGTATGGAATATTCAGATCTTTGCCTTTCAGGGCAACTTTGTGAAATAATAAGGAGCATTGAGAATTTTACGAAGGATTTTGGATTGTAGGGAATAGAAACGAGAAGATTTTGAAGGTTTAGTGGAGCACCAAAGCTCAATTCTGTATGGCCGTAAACTGTCATGTAAATAAGTCTCCTATTATTTATTCTCCACTGGGGTTTCTTTAACACCAGTGATGCAGCTGAGTGAGAAGAGATGGTAACTCACTGTGCCTTCATGAGTAGAGGGACAGGTTTGGTTGGGAGATCCCTAGAATGAGTGTGTATTGTAAACAGAATATGATTGTAGTGATGATGATGATGATGTAGTGAGAGTATGATTACTATTATTTAATTTTATTATTATTATTTTGTTTTATGTATATATAATTTTTTTTTCATATTTTTCACTTGTAAATATACAGGGTGTTCGGAAGATCGTTGGCCAAAAAATTATCTCGGGTAGGGAGGTTCATTTTGAACCTATTTAAGGTCACTTACCTATATACAAAGTCTTACGGGTTTTTTTTTTTTTTTTTTTTTTTATGAATTTTTTTGTAAAAATGGTCAAATCCAAACATTTATGCCTTATAACCCCGTTGTTTACTGATATATCAACGCCATTTTTTCCCTGTAATTACTTATACATTGTGCATGTAAAATAAAAAAAATATGATGCAAAAAACAAATACCAAAAAAACGGGAGATCGTTAAATCTTGTCAAAGGCAAAAATAAAAATTATGAACTTCAAGTTTAGGTTCAATAAAAAAAAAAAAAAAAAGCGCAACAGCCAAATCCAAATTGTTTTAAAAAAATTCTCTATTTAGTACTCTTTAAAAAAATACCATTTGCAGGCAAGCAGCTCATCTAGTTTTTTTTTTTTTTTTATAAAGTAACAAAAGGGTGCCACCAGCGCACACTGACAATAATAATGAATCGAATCATATTTTATATGCAAAACGTAACAAATAGTTGTGTTTCTTTATAGCATAGGTTAAACTGCATATTTTCTCTTTCTTTCTCGGAATTTCGATTTTATCAGAGTAAACTTTATCTACATTTTTGTAAACAATGTACCAATCATGGTAAATGCGGCATTGATTTTTTGAATAAGTTGATGTCTTGAAAACAATTCTTCCTTATAAACCAAATCTTTGACACGGTCCCAGGCGTAATTATTTGTCAAAAAGGTCTGGAGACCGTGCTGGCCACTCAATTGGACCCCGTCTTCCTATCCAGGATTGTGGGAAACAATTGCTTAAACATTCTCTCACAGGTAAGTTGTAGTGGGCTTTTTCAAAACAAGAACTTATTTAAAAAATCAATGCCGCGTCTACCACAATGAAGGAAGAATTTATTTTTAGAACAACTACCACAGAAATAAGAAAAAGATATCGTGCTTGTATTAGAAATAGTGAAGATCATTTTGAGCAATACCTGTGATACTCTACAAATTAAATTTATGAATAATTTAAAATTAGTTTAATTTTGTTCCCTGATTATTGTTTACAAAAATGTAGATAAAGTTTACTCTGATAAAATCGAAATTCCGAGAAAGAAAGAGAAAATATGCAGTTTAACCTATGCTATAAAGAAACACAACTATTTGTTACGTTTTGCATAAAAAATATGATTCGATTCATTATTATTGTCAGTGTGCGCTGGTGGCCCCCTTTTGTTACTTATAAAAAAAAAAAAAAAAAAACTAGATGTGCTGCGTGCCTGCAAATGGTATTTTTTTAAAGAGTATTAAATAGAGAATTTTTTGAAACAATTTGGATTTGGCTGTTGCGCTTACTTTTTTTTTTATTGAACCCAAACTTGAAGTTCATAAT
The DNA here is from genome assembly GCA_003667255.2 of Euschistus heros. Taxonomy (NCBI): domain Eukaryota; kingdom Metazoa; phylum Arthropoda; class Insecta; order Hemiptera; family Pentatomidae; genus Euschistus; species Euschistus heros. The sequence goes on along the minus strand of RCWM02000002.1, from coordinate 2,354,918 downwards.
TTTTATTTTTGCCTTTGACAAGATTTAACGATCTCCCGTTTTTTTTTGTATTTGGACAGTGTATTAGTAATTACAGGGAAAAAATGGCGTTGATATACTTTGTATTGTAAGACTTTGTATATAAGTAAGTGACCTTAAATAGGTTCAAAATGAACCCCCCTACCCGAGATAATTTTTTGGCCAACGATCTACCGAACACCCTGTATATTCTATATTGTTTATTATTTGTGTATAGCATAATTTTTTTAAACAATTTTTTTCTCAATTATTATTATTTTATTATAATTTAATTTTTTATTTCTTTCTTTGAATGAACATAATATGTGATTCTAATCATGAAGTCATCTATATTACTTATTGCCCACATCTGTGACGGATTGTAATAATTAAACAATAAATGTTTTAAAATAAAAAAAAAAATTATTTATTCCGAGATCTAAATTCTTGTCTAATAAATTTTGGAGTAGTCGGAAATAAACATTTTCTTGTATTTTAACTTTGGTATAGCATTAATTAAACTTAAATGTGTTGTTTATAAACCTGGCTGCATCCCTGAACATATTCTTTAACCATTCTTTTACACAGCCAATATTACTATTTTAATCATGAATCCGTACTAATATTTGGTTATTCAGAAAAACTTATAGGTGGCTTCCAAGCGAGAAAGTTGGTGGGAAAACCCATCTATAGTCGTATGATAAAGAAACTCACTGAATCGTACAAGCAATTTTTAAATTGCTCTACAGTTCGAGTGTCTCTAATGATCCCGAAAAATGGCAATCTAAAAAATTAAACGCCGATACTCTACAAGATTAGATGCACAATAATTTCAGTGTAAATATGGTCGGTTCGATTGCTTGCACTATTAATAGCATCATAAGTCCTCAGTTGTCTCATTATAATACTTAAGTAAGAAATTGAGAGTAGGCTCATAATAGAGTTTGGCAATGGGGGACAAAAAAATGAAAGAAGAGGAACAGCATGAAGCGAGCTATAAATAGAATGATTTAAAAGATTATGATCCCGTAGAGAATTGGTTAAATAGAGTATCCCGCAGAGAATGGCTTGGATTCGACGTGGCGATTCGTTAACCAACTGCAATTGCTAATAGCCGTGTCATTACTCAGTGTGAGCAAATAATGCGCTCTAAAGCCAATGATCTATTTTCATTATTATATTAATTTTCCATGCAATTTATTTTTAATTCGTTAATTTAATTTCTTCTTTTTTTCTACATTTTTGGAGGTTCTATGGATCTAGTTTAATAGATTATCGAAATAATAATCGAAGTGAAGAAGACTGGATTTAGCAAAATGACCTAGTTTATTGTACTCTCCAGAACAAGTATGAAAGGTCCTAAAAAGTATTACGCTCATAAAACCATCATTCCTGGCAAAGAATAAGAACAATTATTTTCAAAATTAATACGAAAATTTAAAAATATTTTTATGTATTCTATCTCAAACAAATAAAATGAAAAGAATATATGAGAACTCCCTTCCATTATCACCTCTCTCAATGAACCGGAAAGAACGGACTATTGTAACACGCCTCAGGATTGGACACACCAAGTTGACCCAATGACACCTTCTTGAAGGTAATCCTTCGCCAGAATGCAGCAATGCAACTGTCTTCTGACAACGGAGCACCTTATTCATAATTGCTCCCGACTTTTACCATCCAGGATTTCGTTGCATTTCCAGGGATGTCGCCAGATTTGGAAGCCTGAAAACTGTCAACTGTTTATCTTTTTCAAAAAACAAAAATTGTATTAACAGCCTGAGTTGTAGACGGCATCTATAATTGTAATAAAATAAATAAACACAAATGTTTATTTTAAATGGTAAATAATAATTAGAGTAACTAAAAAAAAAAATATTAGGTATTTGTTATCTTGGTATATAAAACATCTGGGGGATACGTATAAAAAAAAAAAAAAATATTATAATATTAATATAAAATCAAAATTATTTTATTTTTACAAATGAAATTAAATCATTAAAAATGTAATGTACATAAGCACAATTTAATATATTATAACATTTATATAATTTTACAATCGCACCGAACCTTTACAGCTAACATGATATTTAAAAAATACGCCCATTTAATAATTAAAAGTTGTTTTAACCCAATTAATTATTTTCTTTAAATTTATTAGTTCATGAACTAATAAAGTATTTGAATGGTACAACCTACAAAATTTTCTCGCTCGAATACACTGGTCTCACCAACTTTCCACACACTCAACTCCGATAATTCTCTGTGGCGTCTGGAAAGAAGATGGCCTACAGACCTTTTGATATAAAACCTTTATTGAAGTGCTACTAGTGATTACAGATTATTTGCATGGTATGGACCAGACACTAAAAATTTCAACATTCTGAAACACATTTCCTCCTTACATACATTATAAATAATATATCTTATAAATTTTTGTCGTAACTTACTTAAATACATTTTTTCATGTATTTTTTCTGATTCCATATTTATTTATCTTCATATTTTTTTTTTTGGATTTGGAAGAGGAGTGAGTTTATTATGAAAGGATGATTTCATTTGTGACAAAGTAAGGAGCACTAAGGGTTTTTCAAAGGATTTTGGATTGGAGTGATTGGATGCGGGAAGAATTCGATGGTTTGGTGGATCCCCATACCTCTATACCCTAAGTCCAAATAGGTCTGATAATCGTCATATAGATGAGTTTTTTGAAGTGAATCTGGAGATTTGAACGTTTGTCAAGTAAGTGTTGTAACAGTCGAAATCGACGTGCAGCTTCTTGTCTTTTCAATCTTGTATGAGGGTTCCAGGTAAGTCTCTTGTCCAGATAAAATCCCAGGTATCGTATTTGTTCCACGTTATTTAGCGGTACACCATTAAAGGAAACAGGAGAACAGGATGAGGTAGGTTTTCGACGGAGAGTAAAGGTTATTTGCTGGGATTTGCTAGGATTTATCTTAACTCTCCAGTTATGACACCATTCTTCAAGCGAAGTGATATGTGACTGGAGTGTCTAGGATGCAGCAAATAGAAGAAAATTTAAATCTGTCTTAATCAATGCACTTTTGAAATATCCCTTCCTTTCAGTTTTCAATATGTTACAAGTTCACTGTGTAGTCCACGAGTTCAATCAATGAAAAATAGAATCCTTAAAAAAGCATTTTAAACCTAAAACTGAAAGAAGTATCATTAACAAGTTACAAAGTATCCTTTTCACACAAGGATCATTAATACACAGGAAACGCCCATAAAATAATTACTTTTACGAGACATAAATTAGCTAAATTCAGAGGATGGGTTATTTACGAGGGGATCGTCAGCCCTTTACGACCCCTTGATGGTACCTTAAAGTCATTCACTTTTTACATTCGTCACCACAAGTGATTTAAAGTAACGCTTTTATTTCAAAGTGATTCATTGCTCACAAAAAAGGCTCATTCATCAGGATGGAATCACCTTCCCTAAGAGTCGAATGATATTTCAGTAAATGTGACTAGTCCACCTTCATTGTAATCTCCAATGGCAAATTCAAAGGTACTTTGCTACTTTAAAAATTGGTATTTATAATATATATATATATATATATATATATATATATATATATATATATATATATATATATATATATATTTTACTAGTCGTCTTTTAAATCTAATGATATGTGGCCTGCCTAGAAGAAGTTTCTAGAAAACAAAATCAACTCTGCTAAATAACACGTGGAGACTCGTCCATTTCATTGTCCCCAATTTTAATTTGATTTTCAGTTTCTATAAAGTTGTGAATATAGACTACATTTGACACATTTTCGATTTGAGTTTCACTGGAAAAAAGTTACTTGCTGTACATCCTTCTCCACGCAGATAAACCAGCCTTCTGTATTAACTGATTTTATTTTATGAAGTATGAGTCTTGTTCTAGCCTTTGGTGAGTGCACATGGCGGTGTTTTCTGTGTTTGTTTGAAGTGGCGGCGCCCTTTCAAGCTTGTGAACAACAAGATTTTCTGAGAATTCACCGTGATTTAAAGGCTTCTATTGCAATTCTATATTACGTATAGAATATTTTGAGCTACCACGTATATTTTGAGCTATGAGGTTCCTTGAGTATTTTTGAGCGGGTAAATGGCAAAACCGTCTATGAAAACCAAGATGAAACCACCCCCGCCCCAGCGGAGAGCAGTTTCGACCATCACACCCGAGTTATTAATCCTGGAACAACAATCTCGTCAACAACAACCTCTTGATCAAGGTGAGCCTTCATTTATTAAGTCTACAGTTTCAAAGTTCCCTTCGCCCCCGGTCGAGAGTGACCATGATGAAGGGTGGGAGTCAACCAGACAGCCATCTAAGCGAGCCAAGAAATCGCGTACAACAACCCTTCCCTAAGTACCGACCCACAATAGTTTTGACGCCTTACAGACAGACATGGACGAGGACCCAAACAATGAAGAAACAGAAATCAAACAAAAAATACCACCAATATTTCTCCTTAGTGACGAACCTTACAAACATATAGTAAAAGAAATACAGGAAAATGTTATCAATGAATTTTCAGTAAAACAGTGTAACCAAAAACTTAAAATAACCTTGACAACGACACATGATTTTAGATCATTAACAAAATACTATGACACACACCACAAAAAATACTACTCGTACCTGAACCCAGAGGAAAGGAACCTTTCCGTTATTATCCGAGGTGTTCCTTACTCCTTGACTAATGAAGAGATTCTTGAACTACTGACCCCCACTTACCCCGTTATTAAAGTCCTTAGGCTTAATAACAGAAACAGACAGCCGACCCCACTTTGTGCCGTAGAACTGGCTAACAATGAGGCGGATAAGAATATCTTCTTCCTGAGGTCACTGTCCCACACCATTGTAACGGTGGCACCCCGTAAAATTTCTACCCAGGTAGCTCAATGTGGCAGGTGCCTTAGGGTAGGCCACACTAAGAATTATTGCAGGCTGGACCCGCGATGTGGGAAGTGTTCTGAAGGCCACCTCACATCCAGCTGCACTAACAACCCACAGGTTATCACCTGCGTGAACTGTGGTGATAACCTCTATAACACAATATAGAGCCAGGAATATGAACAAACCTCCGGCGATGAAACCTTCATACACACCCAAACAGACACACAAACCACCCACTCCCAACACAAACGTACAACACCTTACCACTCAACCTCTACAAAATACACAACATAAATTCACCAGTTCTTCTGCTCGATCCATAACACAAATGCAAACTATACCAGTGAATAATAATCCTCCTCGATCCGAAACCAGCACATATTTCCAGGATGAACCTATCACTGCTCCACGTTTCCGCATGCCCCCAAGAGTCTCCAACATGTTTCAGAGCAGATCAACTCATCATCAGCATACTACTCAGGCAACCAATCACGAAAATACAAGCGATCACGACAATCTAAACTTCGCAAACTTACTGAGAAACTTCCTTAAACCACTAATACCACAAATTAAACAATTTTTCATGCAGTTAATTTCCCAGATGTTTATAAATGAACATGGAGAATATTAATAACTCACAGAATCATACACTAACACTACTCAACTGGAATGCTAACGGTGTTAAGAAACGCCAAAACACACTGATAGACTTTTTGGCGCGCTACAAAATAGACATAGCATTTATCACAGACACACACCTCAAGGCCGGCGACAGATTGCGAATTAGGAATTACACAATATACAGAACTGACACGGAGGATAGATTTGGGGGAGTAGCACTTCTTATTAAGAAAGATCTAGAGCAATCCGAGATAATCCTACCCCGACTTCAAAATTTAGACGCAGTAGCAGCTAGACTGAAACTAACAGATAATACTTTAAATATTGTTTTGGCCTACCAAAGACCAAGCAAACGACTGACAGACACAGATTTCGAACTGATATTTACTGGACAGCCAACACTATTACTCTGAGACCTCAACAGCAAACATACAGACTTTGGCTGCCGGACCCGAAATTCAAATGGGACCAAACTTCTAAAAATCACTGATAAACTTGGTCTCCAAATAAGTTCTCCAGAAGAGCCCACATTTTATCCAACCCAGTACGGCTACCGCCCAGACATATTAGACATAGGTCTTATCAGCAACTTTCCCACTCCCATTCATCACACTCCTGTAACAGACTTGGATTCGGACCACCTCCCTGTGATCTGCTCTCTAGGCGCCCGAGCCCAACCACCACCCTCTCTTCCTCGGCTCATCACGGGAAAGGTGGACTGGAGGATCTTCGCCGAGGAGATGTGTTCGCTTCCCATCCCCTCACACTATTACACGACTGACGACATAGACACAACCATATCCATAATCACACAACACATATACAATTCCATAAACTCAGCCACTTCACATACGTACCCTCACACACACAAACAACACAAGACTCCACAGCACATACTTGACCTTAAACACCACAAAAACCACATTCGTCGTCAATGGCAACGCTACAGACTACCGGATCACAAACGTGAGATGAACCGACTGTCTAGGCAAATTAGACTAGAACTGGACAAAGAGCGGGTCCAAAAATACAACAGCTACCTGGAGAGTTTCGAGCCGGGGGACCAACGACTTTGGAGAGAAACCAAACGATTGACTGGACAAATCACACAGATTCCCACTCTAACATTCGGGACAGACACTGCAACGACTGATGACGAGAAGTGTGCAGTTTTCGCTGAACATCTTTCTCGTAAGTTCAGAGACTTTGACAGACAAGATGAACTAACTGACAAGGAAGTAGATACATACCTCGCGACACCTACAACAACAGTAGAACCCCTGACCCCTTCGTCTCTCCAATCGAACTGAAGTGTCTCATAAGAAGGTTGCCAAGGAAAAAAGCTCCAGGAGATGACCTGATACCTAATTTAGTCCTCAAACGGCTGCCTAGGAAGACCGTTGCGCTGCTCACCAGTATATACAATGCCTGTCTCCGGTTTGGTTACTACCCTCACGCCTGGAAGAACGCCATAGTACTCCTTTTTCACAAAAAGGGGAAGCCCAAGCACGAACCAGACAGCTATCGTCCAATAAGTCTCCTCAACACACTGGGGAAACTCCTGGAGAAGATTATCGAGAAGCGTCTCCGCTCACATTTAGAAGACAACGAAGTTATCCCGCAACATCAGTTTGGCTTCAAGCCTCACCACTCGGCAACACACCAAGTCCAAAGAGTCGTCGAAGTAATTTACCGTGGCTTTGAGGCAAAAAAATATACCACGGGAGTATTCCTAGATGTGGCAGCAGCATTGGACACAGTGTGGCACCGTGGTTTACTGCATAAGCTGAAGAAGACTTGGCCTCCACTCTACCTTTTCAGCATTATAAATTCATTTTTGACCAGCAGGACGTTCCAAGTGAGAATAAAAAATGCTATCAGCGAGAGAAAGATTATCCTCGCAGGAGTACCCCAGGGTGCCATACTGAGTCCTCTTTTATTTAACCTCTATTGCTCGGATATCCCCCAGTGTGATGAGGACACAATTATTGCTCAATTCGCTGATGACACAGCACTCCTTTCCCAAGATGATGATCTTCACGAAGCCATCGGAAAACTTCAATGTGGCATTAACGGTGTCTCGTCATGGTTCCGGAAGTGGAAACTTCAACTAAACCCATCGAAGACGGAAGCGAAAATCGATCACATCCCAGTTCCCTGGAATCCTAAAGACCAGGCAGTGCGTTACCTAGGAGTACACCTTGACACCAGATTGACTTGGAGATTACACACTAACTACATCATACAACAAGCTAACGCAAGACTTAAACTTTTGTACCCTCTTTTAAATAGAAAATCATTACTTCGTCACGGAACAGCTATTTTAGTATACAAAACCATGCTGCGGCCCCTACTGACCTACTCCTGTCCTGTCTGGTATAACACTTCAAAATTAACCAAAAAGAGACTACAGACATTCCAAAACAGAATTCTGCGAATGGCGGTTAATGCGCCCTGGTTTTTAAGGAATTCCCAGCTTCACCGGGAACTGGGAGTTGATCGACTTGAAGAAGTCTTTAACAAGCTCACAAGACGACACCATGAACTTCTCCACGTCGCATCTGGAGCTCAGGAGTATAACTTAGGAACATCAATAACAAGAAGATTAAAGCCTAGGGCTTACCAAGACATACTTGGCTTATAACATTTGTTTATCAAACAGTTCGTGTATAACATTTATTGTTGATCCGAAATTTAAATAAATAAATATTTGTTTGTTTTCATGAAAAAAAGAAAATAAAAATAACCAACTTTAATATGGTTAAAAATGCGGTTCGTGAGTTCTTTAATACAAAACAAAAGGGAAATATGAACAATGAATTCTAATCATATAGAACACAGTGGTTTCTGTTTTCATTACAAAAAATTAGAGAAAATAAAAGAAAAACTAATCTTGATTTTTACCTTAAAACGGTAATTGTTTCTGACACCCCATTGCTCTCGAATTCAGTCCCTCATTTCTGAATTGTTCGTAATGATTCTTATTATATAAAAATGAAACAATTCCAAAATAAACTTAATTTTCTTTATGTCTTGCTTTGGTTTGAACCAGATATTGATCCTTCAAGAGCAAACTATTTAACATTCAAATTCATTAATATCTCAAATCGATTCCCATTACCCTTCTAATCTTCTGAAAAGGTCTCCGTATCTGAAAAGATGGAACATTCGTTAAATAACCAGCCAAAGAACGAAGATTTCTTTAACTGAAATTGTTGTGCTCATTTCCACATCCAATATTCAGATATCAGACAATATCATATAACATTCACAAAAAAACAGAATACTAGGTTTTTAAAAATTTCCTTGTGCATGAGTATAGCTTTATTTCATATTACATATTTTAATAATGAGGGCAGTGAAATATATGCATTGGCATATTTCTCCTAGCCAACTGAAACGTCTTATAAAAATGTATGTGTTTTGAGGCGTTTGTAGTCATAATATTTATAGAATGAGCAACAAAAGTTTTCTGCAGGACCTAAAACTATTAGAAGAGACCTAGGAAGAAATGGATTTCAGGCTAGGCTAAATAGAAAAAAACATTTATGAATAAGAAAAATAGACTTGAAAGAATAAAATTCTTAAAAACATTTAAAATAAATGTCCAGACTACAGGAACGACGTCCAGTTAGTCTACGAAAGGAAATTTAATGTGAAATGATCAGATAAACGAATATTACTTCTTTCCTATTTACTCTGGCCTGTTTCTTCCTTTCTTCTTTTCTTCCTAGATCTCTTCAAATAGTTTTAGGTCCTGCAGATGGTCCGAAATCCCAAATTTACTTTCATTTTCTATCTTTCTAGTCGCTAATTTGAGGTCAGCATTAATTTTTCTCATCTCAAACTCCTCCCATCTCGGCACGAGCAAATTCTTGGCCATTCCGATCGGCCCTTATTGTCTAGCCTTTCGTTTTTTTAATATGTTTGATTATGTATTGGATCGTTATATGAGTTATATTAGTCATTGAACTAATTTGAACGTACGAATATCGCTGCTATCTGAAGAGATGTACATGTAACTAATGTTGAATAGAGGTATTCTGAACATCCGGCCGTGCCTGATAATAAAACACTTATTGAGTAGAAACTGATGAGAACATAGCTAGAAAGAGGCAGGATTAACAACTAGTTAACTTCTTTGCATCAGGCATTAAGTAATTTAGGGATTAAATGAGGTAATTTGATGCTCTACGAAAACTTTTGCTGCATCCAGTTTACACTTTTTTTATTTACAGATTTAATACATAAATACTATCCATATTTTGGGGGGTTTTAATTAATTGTTGTGTTTTTCACATGAATGAGGCAGAATATGAAATCATATTAAAATTATTTGTCAACAACGAGAGTGGAAGTATTTGCTGATCACTGTATTATTACACGTTATTATTATTATTTTTTTCAAAATATCGTTCCTGATATATGTATGTTCCATGTTCATAGCTGTTGTTATGATATGGATTTTCCAATAATAAGTTAAAATAACACTAATCAACTATAGGAATAACTCTAACAAAATGGAAAAAATAAGCATTCTACAAGAGCTTGCGATGGGAGAGGTTCATTAGGCAATCAATTTATTGTCCTCCGGATGGGTAATAGAAATCGGACGTTATAAAAAGGAGCCGAGTAGCCGGGGTGGAAGTGGTGTTTAAGGTAAAAAACGGCTGATTGTCAAGCAATAGCCAGAGGACTGATTGAGTATAAAGCTAACTTATATCCCTAGCTCCTTCCTGTATTAAACATGAACCGCCCTAACCGCTCCCTCTCCAGCTTCTCTAATATCTTATAATATACCTACCGGGGTCTTCGATTTGTGGCTCTTTATGTCAAGATTCTACTTCTTTTTGTCACGTCTACGTCAACTAGTATCTGGGGTTGTGAAGGCCATTTGAGGGAAAATTCATCACAAACAAATACAAAGGGTATTCTAAACAACAATGCTCATCCCAATTTTTCTCTCAGAAAATTTAAATGTAAACAAAATTTAAATTTTTGAACATTGTATTTTGTACAACCGACTTGTTTTTATTCTCTCTAAAAATTATTATTAAGGGATATAAGTCATGGTTCCAGCTTGGGAACTATTTAGTCAGTGATTCTCCTCAGTGTTCCACGAGGCGTTTGACTCTGTGTCTGATAGGCTTCCATGTAAGACACTGCAGGAAAACGAATTTCCGGAACAGCTTTATACATTGCTAAAATCGTTCCTAGAACGGCAAACAATTTGGGTGCGAGTAGGCGAGGATTGTCCGAAGATTTTTTATTTACATGTTGGGTCACTCAAGGGTCTGTTCTTTCCCCTGTACTATTTTCAGTGTATACGGCTGAAACTGTTGGAGCGAGATACAAAAAAGCGACTGTGGCAGCTTACGCCGATGATATAGCTATCAATAGTAGCTCCTTAAACGCCACGAGGGCTCTACGACAGGCAGAGGAGGTTTGTGATCAAATTACAGAGACATTTAAAGGATTGAATATTACAGTTAATCCCAAGAAGAGCGACTGTATCATTTTCCAGAAAAATAAATGCTCACTCCCTAAAACCTATTCAGTTGCTAGAAATACGAAAAGGCCAGCGGGCAGTATAGTGTACTTAGGCATCACACTCCATCGACACCTCGCACTATCAGGCCACTGCCATCGTAAGTTCAAGACAGTGAGGACAAAGTCTTACAAACCTATTGAGGTCACCGAACCTATCACTCCGCCTAAAATTAATGATATATAAATCTGTACTGAGACCAGCTCTTCTTTACGGAGCTCCAATGCTAGCAAACATCCCACACACGACAGCAAAGAGACTCCAACAGTTTCAGAACGGAGTACTGAGAAGGATAGTGCAGGGTACAACATTACAGAGGACAAAAACTGATGTACTGCACACAACCCTAGACTTACCAAAGGTGAGAGACTATTTCACGGAGACACGTTAAATTCTTTTACAGCCTTCCACACTAGTCAAACCCCTTATTTAACACAATAACCCCGACAAGAAAACCACAAACCACAAAGATGGCAAAAATATTTCAACCAACTTAGTTTTACCTAAGTTAAAACTTTTAGTTCCTCTTTGCCCAAAAACCCTAGTTAGCTCCATCACTAGATAGTGACTCACAATGCTACGTTTCTCCAAACCACTGCTATCTTCAGAACCTCTTAAAATGCACCTTGGTGCAGTAAAAGAGGTAGAATCATTATTATCAAGAATGAATCAAAACTTTTTGTTAGCCATAGGGGCTTAGGAGAAAAAAAAAAAAAAAAAAAAAAGTGTTGCACGAAGTACAACACACAACCACTATCATTTTTTTTGCCCCTATAAATATGTGCTGGAGTCAATTCCCAAGTATATATACTGAAGGGAAATAAACGGCCTCTTTTAAACAAAAATATTTGAAAACATTTTCGCTGAAGCTTATGAAGGAACACATGCGTTGTAAAAGCAAAATAGCCAGCCTCCCATTAGACCTCAAGGCATTTTTACAACGACAATATCTGAAACCATCAACTTCCGCTGTAACTTCTACAAACCCTCTTTGTGACCTCTGTGGGAGGTCAAAGAATTCTCTGACGTGCACTATATGTGGACATTCTATTCGTAAAAATCACTCTTAATAAAAATTGTTTGCTATAATTGTTCATAGAAATCAACATTTTAGAAATTTAAATAATTATGCTTGATTTTAATATTGTAAATAAAAATTTAGCTAGTTTTAATTTTTCTGACATGGATATGCCCTTTGTTCGGGGATCTACTCGTACACGTTTAATGTAACGTTTTTCCATATTTAAAAATGTAACATTTCGAAATGTTCTAGCCTTGTTGGTGTAGCTCATATCGGAAATTTAACGATATTTAAAGTTGAACTAGTTGAAAACTCGATGGAGAATATTTTTGGTAATAGCATTTGTCACTAGGACCTACCATTTAGGAGCTATATTGATTTTAATAAATAAATAAAAAGTCACGTTTTTACTTACATTTCATAACTTATGGGGCTTTGTTTGTACATTCTAGCTGTGTAAGCGTTGCTCCGATCGGTACTTTGACGACAGTCCCCTCGTCAGGAAGTTAACGGAGAATAATTTTGTTGAGTAGCATTTGACGCAAGGCAAGTCTGGATTTACGCATCGGCAGACTGGGCATTTTTTTAGGGCGGCAGTCTGTATGAGGCGGAAAAAAATGTTTTTTTTTTCATTGTATGTGAAAAAAAACAAAAGCTCTAGGACTTAACTGAAACTTATGAACATATAAAAAAAACATTAGTTGGTCAGGAACGTTTCCAAATTTAGAAGAGATCGCTTTGAGAATCTTCTTGACCACCCCTGGTTAAATAATGTACCGCCTAACGAAATTTTTTGGTTTTGTACAGAATTAGTACGCAATGTCATTTGAAACCGCTGTTTATTTCGAATAATCATTTATTGTAAATTTAATTTTGTTATTATTATTAATTTAAGTAATTTGATTTTTTTAATTCTAAAATGTAAATAGGGAAAAAACAGAAGATTATAGATAGTCATCTAGGTATCCATAATGCATAAAAAAAATAAAAAAAAGGGGACAGAAAGTTCTTTTGACTTTTCGATTATATTTTTTCACATTTGGCTTTGTAATTAATTATGTATGTTACACAATATAAGAATTGAGTTGGCAACGCCTGGGATAAATATTTCAGACGAAGCTCTTATGTATCAACTTGAATGAGAAAGGCAAATCTGTAATTGTCCTATAGGAAAATCCCAATGAAATGTTTTTCTGGTTCCGTGGTATCTTCTTTCAAATCTCAATATCTGTCAGGGATTTGCATCCTTGTCTGTTACAATTTAATGTTCCGGTTTTGAAATAGTTTTACAAAACGATTATGTATAAGCCTTCCAATGATTGGAAGAATTATGTAAAAATCATTGTTGTCTCTAGTGAGAAAACTTGGTGAAGTATGATGAAAAAAATAATACAAACCATATCTCATTGGTATAATTGATTAGAAAATATCAGGCAAAGTTTCATGGCTAGGCCAGATTTTCAAGACCTGGAGGCATTAGCAATAACAATAATTCACAACAAAAATATTTAAAATGATATTAAAAAAAAAATTGTACTTATGTGCATTATAACATTTATTACCTGTTGTAATATCCTTTTAAGTATTTTCGTCATTTCAAATCATTATTTCTTCTAAAACAGTAAACCATGCTTGCAAAATTTATTCAAAATTTGTAAATACCTCATTGAATTCTGGACATTACGATTGGAAGAAAAAAATTCACATTAAAATATTTAAAAAAGCCATTAGGAATTTGAGGCATAGGTCCAAAGGTTGGTAAGGATAATGCAGTCCTATTATTGAGCATTGTTATTAAATTATGGAGTTATAATTTTTCGAAATCCAGTTATCAATTAATAAAGCTAATATCTGTTTTATAATTTCTTTTTTTAATTAATATTTTTTGTTATAAAAATGGATTCTAGTATTTTCTTCCTCTATTATTCCTTTTACAAAATAATGTATTGATTATTTTATTATAAACATATTTTTTCTGTAAATTATTAGAATTGTTAGTTATGAAACGTTGCCCAATTTTTTCAATAGGTGTAGAGAAATACGTAAACACACACACACACACATAACTAATAATAATAAAACTAATAAAAAATAATCAACATAAAAATAAAAATAATAATTATTTACAATTATCAAAAATAAAATTAAAATACAAAAAAGTATAATACATTCATACTTTATATACAATACAAACACACTCACCCGGGGTAACCCCGAATCGAGCCTATTCCCCCACTTATTGGGAGTCAAGGCCAGACCCGTAGAGATCCCAGCGCTGCTTTCTCCGCTGCATCTTTGTTAGTATCCAGTGGAGGCTGAGTGGGACCGCTATAGCCACAGATGCCCAGGACTCCAATATAGCTTTATGTTACAAAAGGTCTTGGGGCCAATGCCGTTTCAACTTTCTAAGAGAGTGATGAGGATGGTTATGACTGGATAAGGATTGAGCCAGAGGATCGGGATGATTGGATAGGTTTGGATGAAATTTCGAGAATTTTAAAGGAATGAGATCAAGGGCAACAAGTATTTTTATGTCCTTATGTTGGGTTTTATTAGTAACATAATAAGGTGCATTGACAATTCTTCGGAGGGCTTTGGGTTGGAAAGATTGAATGCGTTTGATATTGCATCGTCTTGCTGCCCCTCACAGTTCAAGTCCGTAGGTCCAAACAGGTTTTAAAATTTTGTATGTTTTGTATATGAAGAGAACTAAACAGGAGATTCAGCCAACCTTACAGACTACTAGGCAGGAATTCTCATCTCTCAGTTGATAACGAAACTGAGAGATGAGAATTCTAGTCTGTAAAGTAGGCTGAATCTCCTGTTTAGTTCTTGTCTTTTTAGTCTAGCGTGAGGGTTCCAAGTCAGTCTTTTGTCAAGATGGAAGCCAAGGTAACGTACTGTGTCGGATATAGGTACAGGGATATTATTGAAGAGGGTGGAAGGACAGGATATGCGGCGAAGGTTAAACGTTATACGACTGCATTTAGCTTCATTAACTTTTATTCTCCACTTGTTGCACCAAGCTTCAATCTGTAGAAGATGTGTTAGGAAGTTGAGGGAAGCAAGTTTAGAATCTAGATGGGATGATAGGACAGCAATAGCATCTGCAAATGTGGCTAAAAAGGTATTAGGGTAAGTTGGTATATCGGCAGTAAAGAGGTTATAGAATACAGGACCTAGGAACTAAAAACTATTTCAAGGTGATGTTGTATGCCCTCTTTTCAAATTAGAACAAGTATCTTAACTTAATAATATATCACAACTTGGTAAAATTTGAATAATGTGGAAAATCATCTGACAGTCCTCCCCCAGCTGGTAAATCAAAAGTATTAAAAATATTATTTAAATCCTTAGCATATGTCTACTAACGAAAAGAAAGTATAGTAGTCTATGCAGCACCCAAGGCTTTATCAGAAAATTAAATTTAAAAAATTTCAATCGAAAGTGGGCATGTTCAGTTTTAAAACATAGCTCCTCAATTATGGCAGAAGTATTATACATTTTTTAAGAATTTAGATTATTTACTCCTATTCAACACATTACATATGAATCATACTATCATAGAAGTTGATAAGTAGATTTAAATTACAAATCGAAAATTAAATAAAATCAACCACCATATAGGGTATATCGCTCTGAAGTATAATTGAGATTACTCGTTTTCACAATGTGACAAACCAGCTGTTGGCTTTCATAATGTCCAAGTAACTGCTTCCATTCTACTTACAGTTTCACGCTGTCAATTATTTCCGCAGGCTTCGATTGCCGATCTACCGCTGTTTCCTTTTAAGTTGCATAAGTGATTGGGCTTTCCCAGGAATGGTTTAATAGCTGCACCATGCTTCACCTAACGCCTTTTTATAGACCTTTTAGAATTTTTATTTCCCCGTATATTTATTAGCGCTGAAAGATGTCTGCTTTAGGACGTCCGCATAGGAACCTCTTTTGAAATAGGTATAAACTTAGCTCAACCTTTTTAGTCTCAAATACATCTGAAAAATAACTAACTCACCGAAAACAAAAGGTATGATCCCTTCAAATGGTTCGTTTCGCTGAAAATTAAAATGATTGAAGAGGATTTTAGACGCGTCATATCAAACACTCAGTAGAGTCAAATTTCACCCGTAGGAGCACCAAATCGGCAGACATTAATTTAAAATTAAATTATAAGTTTAGGGTTACTTTAATGTGTAAGGGAAATACACATAATAAAACTGCGACCAATATCATTTAATTATTGTCTATTATACCATAAACAATATAAGAATTGATAAAACATGACTCCTTAAAATGCTAAGAAGTAGAAAGAGGAGAATGTGCACAAATTTGTATCTAGTTGGCGTGAAAAAAAAAAGGGAGCTAGGAAAAAAAAAAGGGTCTTTGTAAAAAAAAATGTATGGGATGGTGAAAAATATAAACATTATTATGGAACCACAAAATAACAATGCTAAACAAGATTAATAAATCAGGATATACACAGGACCAGAATAAGCAGAAGGCTCCGTCTTAGGTGGATAGAAGCCTTAGCAGGGGATGGAAATACATTACCTGAGTTTAGATAAATTATTTGGTATTACAAAATAAAACATACAATGCAACAATAATTATTTGAAAGGTTTTTAGATATCAATACGAAATTGTTGGGTTAAAGGAGAAATTATTAATGATTTATTTTGTTTATTAATATATTATGTTGATGTTATTTATAAAATAATTAAAGATGAACATTTTCTTTAGTTTAGAAGTTTTTTGTTTTTTTTTAACCCTAAAACTAGGTCCTAATGACGCAAACTTTTCTTGATTACTTCCTTGGTATCTTATCTGCTATTTCTTAAATATTTTCAATAAACCTGCGAAATTTTATTAAATCTAGTGGCATCAATATCTTCAAAATTTTACGCTCATATTTAAAAGTGAAAATATATTTTTTATTTCCCTTCAAAAAGTTAAATAATCTGATAACCCATGGAGCTTTATTTAATTCAACGTGTTTTGACGACAAGAGATTTCAAAACTTATGGTTTTGTGGAGAATTCGACTTTTGCACTCCTAGACTGGCTGTTTTCCCCACGGTAAGTCGTCAGTAATAGAATGGAAAACATGTTCAGAGAGTGGATTTGAGAAGATATGGAATTAACTATGAAAGAATAGGTATCTAGGTTAGGCTAAATCAGGGTAAAAGCGTCGATATTTACAACTGTATGCAATAGATACAATAAATAAATATACGATATAATGACAACAATGACATGTAATCTTAACATCTTGTAATAAACGACCATTGCTAGAACTTCAATAAATATCTACATTATAAAGTCCCTAGGCCATCTTTTTTTTAGAAGCCATGGAGAATTATTGGGAATCGAGAAGCGACTTGGGAGGCTAGTGGATTCGAGTGGAATGTAGCTTGCAAAGGAAGGATATGTATCCTCTTCGGGCCGAATCTGCTACATTAAGATGTTTATGGGTGAGTTTATTTGTAACGAAGTGAGGAGCATTGGGGATTATTTGAAATATTGGATAGTAAATCTAGCCATACACGTTATACAAACCGTTTTTTTTTTGGTATGGACTTCTCTTAACAGATAAGTTTATTTGAAACATAGTAAGGAGCATTTGAAAATACTCAATGCTCCTTGGATTGTAAGGATTGAATTGGAAGGTTTAGTTAATCCCAAACCTCGACTCTACCTACCCATATAGGTCTAATTACTATAAATGAGACCACTTTAATGTAAATGAGACTTTCCTAATTAATTGAAAGCTTTAAAAATATGTTTAATGAATGTTAAAGAATTCTATAATATTTTAGTTTTAAACTGAATATCCTTTTAAATATTTGGAACCATGAAAAAAATCTATAAATTTCATTCTCTATAAAATTCATGTAAGGCAGTTAATTTTATAGCAATGCAGTTTTTATTATTATATAACAAGCCATTTTTCGTTTGTAATCGCTAACCACGAAAACTACTAAACCAATCAGTACCAAATTTTAACATCATCACCTTTATAGTTCTAGGAATGTTTAGGAATAATAAAATCTATGATGATCTCCAATTAATTTGTCATTTAAATAAGAGATAATATGTGGATAACAGTGAAGTTTTAAAATGGATAGGTGGTGAGCGCCATTCTAAATGAGGGGTTACAAAGGTACGGTGTTATATAGAGCTTGAAATTTCCGCAAGAGTATCTTAAAGGTTTCTGTCCGTCTGGTTAACCCATGTTTTAAAATTAAAAATTAATATCTTATTATGCTTTTATGTAATTTTCAAAAAAACTGATCAGTGCAATAGTACCAGGTTAAAAATATCTTTAAAACTCTTAATTCGACAATACAGGAATTTGATCGATAGACAAATAAAACTTCAATTATTAGTTAAGATCATCTATGTTCATAACAAATGAGAGCGGGCGAAGCCCTGTAAACTAAGGGATGCTAGTTTATAATAAAACAGTAAAACATAGACCATTCTAGAAGCTACCATCCTCCTAAGAGTGAATGAAGACGAAGGCAAGAAGATCTCCCCTACCCCTCTTGGACCGGCCTCCTAGGGGTTGCCTCCCTCCACCAGGCTATATAAACCACCCTCTTCCAAGTTTTTGTCAGTTTCTCAGACCCTTTCATCTCATTCTATCCTTACTGATAACTTCAAAATTTCACATTTTCACCTGTTCTTTAAGTATCCGTAAGATAAAAGAAGGTAAATAATTCTGCAACTTCGTTTATGTGGCAGCTAAAAATGATTTAGCTAATTTTTGTTTTGCTAATTCTTTATTTTGTTTTTTTCTGTTTGAGGTTCCGTAAAAAATGTTGGTGGCCTGATTGTGCTACTTGTAAACTAACTCTCAATGGTTATATGTTTTATCTTTTTATATCTATGTAAACATTTGTATTAGTTTTAATTCCAAAGTATTATGGTACGAGAAAAAAAAAAATAGTTTTAATGGCATTTCAGAAAAAAAATCACGTAATATCGGTGTATCGATATTCTGAGCTCAAAAAAGTGTCGGTATGGAATTTCGGTATTTTTCTTTTGAAACAGATCCCCTACTCTTGATCCACACGGTCATATGCACCATAAGTCTCTTATATACAAAGCACGACATGCATCTTGTGGCATATGCACCATGTTCTGCTCTTGCATTAAGCTCAACTGGATTATATATTAACAAATTTTTATTTTTTTATTTCTATAGCCAATTTGATTCATTTATTTTATTTTACGTTTACTTAATTGTACATGTATTACTCAATGCCCCTTATTTTCCAGTTTAATCAATATTCGACTTTGCCAAAGTTCACATTTGAGTACCATTTACCATTTATAAAACTAATTTTGAAGCCATTTTTTAGACTTTCGTTTAGTAATATTTTCTTAAGTGTCAATGCTATATCCTGAATTATTCTCAGTGAATAGTTAGGGAGCAATCTGTAAAAAAGCGACTGTGGCAACTCACGCCTAAGCTGTCTACAGTAGCTCATTAAAATCCACGAGGTATCTACGTCAGGCAGAGGCAGTATACGGTTTTATTTAACCTAAAATACCTACAGTATTATTTATTCTTTTGATATAATTAGCACTCACTCCCAAAAATATATACAGTAGCGAAAATGTGTACATGGCAGTTCAATTTACCGGGCTATCGTACTCGATAAGAACTGCCATTGAAAACTTGAAACAGAGAGGAAAAAGTAGATAGATAATGAATAGTACGTATTTTATTTATCAAGGAAAATTCTTGTACAAATGTGAGTCTGGTACATTCTCAGACAATTCTAAATCTATTTACACAATGGGAAAGAATATGAAATAAAAATACACATACTACATACAAATACAAGAATAATCTAAAAATAAATATAAGGAGGAGTTCTCTTGGTTAACTATTTAAGTCCACTAATGAACTGGTAAGTTTATACAAATATGTATGGATACATATAAAAATTTTAAACACTGGTTTTCATTTGTATAGATATTTCACTGATATAATTATAAATAATGTTTATTTTATCAATATCAGGAATGTTTAAAATATTTTCAACATTGGCTATGTCACAGGTTTCCGTGATAAAGTTGTGCAAGTAGGTTCTTCTGGGCTCATTGAATTAAGAGCAGTGCAGTAGCAGGTGGCTTATGCAGTCCTCCACAAAATACTCACAGAAAGTACAATTTTTGTTTCCTTCAAGTGAAATGGTCGCGTTCTTACAGGTACAGCTTGATGAATGCCGGGCTGGAAACTCTTAATTGACTGACAATTCTCACTTTGTGGAAACCAGCTTTAAATAATAAATATTTTTCTGGTTCTCCAATGTTGAAACTGCTGATATACCTGTAGGTTGGGTTCGCGGCTGAATTTAAATGTTGATATCTATGGACAAAAGGTGGGTCGTTATTTTTTGCAAAATATCATATTTTTGTCGTATCAAATAATTTCCCTCAATAAGTAAAAAATCCTCTTTGCAACCTAGTGATTCGAAGATTGAACTCACTTTTGTAACCCAATTGAAGTCATATTCGTGTTTGTTTCTTATTTTATCAAGCTCAATAAGCCTGTTTCTTTATAAGAAGTACTTTAATTGGGTAGCGACCCGTTTCTAGAAGTACTATGAAGTTAGGAGCGTTTCTTTACCAGAATAAGAGAGAGCGCCAACCAACTGTGATCTATTGCTCGAGAAAACGTTCGTATATAATTCTGTGAAGTACGCAACATTACCTATTCCATTTTTCTCTCTGTTTTAATTTTGTATGGAAAGGAGAAATAACAGATATTTTGTATTAATGTTCCTTAATTAGTTATGTTTAGTCTCAGAGTAACGGATATCAATTTTCTACAGACGAAACTTAAAATAGCAAGAGACCTGGCGAGGCATTATTTAAAGTCCAATCTAAATAATACACCATAAGGCACAATTAAATAACATTCCGCTCCAGGCATTAAAAATAATAGGCAAGTATGATAGATTACGTTGGATAGATTATATAAAGATCTATCATTGGCCGATGTGAATCGCACCGCATGGAAGGTCGTGACTCGATAATAGCCGAGTAATGCCTTCTCTCACCATAATCCTAGGGTACTTATCGGTGTGCTTAATACGACTTAGGACTTCTTGTTATCGCTCGTGATAATAGAGTATCATGACGGATAATTATACTTTTTAAACCGAGCGACAATGTTGACTTGTTTGTTTTATATAAAAATGTCCCACTCAGAACTCAATTTACTCGAAGTTGTTATCCTTTGATTCAATGCATCCACCCGATTCCCAAAGACCGAGAGAAGTGCGAATTTTCCTCTTGATGTTGATAACCTAATAAATCAACAAACTGAATTTACTCTAATGAACATTTTTGACGTCCAATAGTTTTATATAAGAAACATAAATGAATAATAAAATATATCAAACAAAATTCAGCCTGTTTTCAAGCACACATTCTCATCTTTGACTTGTTAACGAAGTTTACAATAACATAAAAGATATGTTGAAAGTTAACATAAAACATTCTGATCACAGTATTTCATCATGAGTTTCTGCAGATGATAAGTTTAGGTCATGTAACGTTAAGCTGTTTTCGGGGGGGGGGGGGGGGGGGGGGGGGGGGGGGGGGGCTTAGTTCTAATATTATAATCATTAAGAGGATAATGCAACTCACGATTTTCAAGTTACAGCGTCTCAATGGCATCACTCAATGATCTTAAAAGTACTAGTCATATATTATAGTTTGTTCTTAATTATTCCATGAAAAACTATGAAGTACTACTTTCAGAAATGGAATATAAAAGCCACTAGAGGATACTAATTTCAGATCTGAGTTTTGACGGCCGAAGGAAACATTGGTCACTCCTTCCCGACAAATTAGTTTTCATTTTTTTGAAAATTATATTAATTATTATTTCTTTTAAAGGACACTCTCTCTTGCCATTTAATCCTTTTAACGGGATACTAAAATATTTGATATCTTCTAGGATGTAACGATTTTTGATGGCCGAAGGATATTCTGTCATTGTTGTACTTTTGAAAGCCATTGCTTTCCTTTTGAAAATTATATTAATTATTACTTTTTTTTCTTGTTTTCCCTCAGATTGTAAGAGGGGCGTGTATTTAAATATTACGTTTATAAAAGGAAACCCCTCTCCCCGTTTATTCCTTTATATTTTGTTCCTAGTGGAACAAATCTCTCGACCCACTGAAGGATAATGGTTTCAAATCTACCAGGATCTGTCGATTTTTGACGGCCGCAGCACATCCTTGGATTCTCCTTCCCGACAAAAGCGATTTCGTCATTTTTAAAATTGATTTAATTGTTTTCAATTTTTAAAGGGACACTCTCTTCTCCCGTTTAATCCTTGTTTTCAGGACACTGCCATAATTTAACGATTTATAACGGTTCCAGGATAGTCCGCAATTGTTGTCCTTTTGAAATATTGATTAAATATTATTACATTGTTTAAAAGGCACTCTCTCTTCCCGTTTGACTCATGAAAAAAGTTAAAATATGGATAAGTAAAAACTTGTCCTGATAAATAAATAAAACATGGTTGTATAGTTTTATGTTGTATGTTTTATAATATAGAGAAAACGATATAGGTACATATCGATGTATAGACATATCGGAAGAAAATATATCGATATATTAATATCAGATTACCCGAAAAAAAATATTGATATTTCGATATATCATGTAAAATACATTAAGTATATTCATATAACCATCTAATGGATTTTACAATTGTATTTTTCTATTTGTATTAAAATAGCATTCGTGCTCTAAAATTAGTTAGAAGCATTTATCTTGCATTTACAAACATTTACCCAGATGCGGTGAAGAGATATACAGTTTTCAAATGCTTCTTTCATTAGCAATAACTAGATATGTCCAATAGAGGCGTAGAATTCAATAAACAGTGAAGTCTGTCAGATTTTTTTTTTTTTTAAATATTTGTTTACTAGATTATCTATAGCTGAGGAATTTTCTCCCAAAAGAAGTTAAAGACATTAAAAACAGCCACAAAAAATATAAGACCCCTTCCTAATCCAGCCAGAACTTTACCTTCTTAAAAAAATTTATACCAGCAGTGAAAAATTTTCAAAAATTGACTAGGCTGGATTTGGAAATTTGTACCTTTCTAAATATCTTATTTTATCCCTCGATAGACTATAAGGTAAGTAGCGAATGACCGTAGATTATTAGAAGTATGAAAAAATATATAATTTATCTAAATATCCATGCTAAAGACATTTCCAAGGGAAACCTTTAAGTGTCACCCTCAAGAATTAACAGTTAGCGACTTTTTTCTTAAAAGTCTCAATATATTTTAAATTAATTTCATGTATTATTTCTAAAACTTTATTTCCTTCAACCTAAACTGAAGCAACACCAATATAACAGTCAATAGAAGACGAAGGATTGTTAATTCTCAGTAATGATTAAGGAAAATCAAAAATATATCGACGATATGAGATGGGCAAAACTTGGAATGCCAGCCGCAGCTGCACAGCTCGAAGCTGACCCAGCACCATCCTTCAGCTAGGCTGCATTGTGGTCTCCTGCGAAAACGAATGGATGGCAAAAAAGCAGCTGTTCCAAGAATACAAACAAACGGTTGAAACAATATTTCAAGGCGAGATGTGATTGCTTTTCAGCATGAAGGGGCGAAAAATTCACAAGAGATGACGGAATTTTAATAGAAAGTCCTAAGTATTTGTCGCTCTCTGTTTATAATACTCCTATTGTTATTCAAAATTGCATTAACTAATATTATAAAAACTTCAACAAAGCATTGAGAAAACGTTTCTCTAAGAAGATTTATTTGTCAACTTTTAGTCAAAAGCGAGTTCAAATCAAATATATCCGTAGATCTTCATTAAAAAATTACCTTTTGCATCCAAGACTGTATGACAAAGATATGAAAGAAAAAAAATTCTCAGTATATTAATGTTAAAAAAAAAAGGGAAAAGTTACTGCTTTGTGCCTCATCTTCATTCTAATTTCATAGTCGTGATTCCTTAAATAGATCGTATTTAATTTATTATTATATTTAATTTATATCAGATTACGAAATAAATCTGTTTTCAGCCCTTTTGAAAACAGCGGAGCTAGATCTCGAAAGTGATTTCATAAGCGATCGGTCTAAAGAAGATGTTTTGAGCGGAAAAGAGAAATTTCCCTCTTTAGCTAGAATTTTTATCTGTCTTTTGATCCTGAAATATTCACTATTACCTTTATTCCTGAGTGATTTTTCAATGTGTTTATTTCTATATATAATTAACGAAAAACGCATACACTTCTATTTCAATTTATAGAAAGGTCCGATAAAACTTATAAATTTTATTCATAAATATGAAGAAAGACTATTATTTATAATAGTTTATAATAATATGTACAACATTTATAATAATAGGTAATCGCAATAATGTATAATTAAATATCTTAGTTTCTTTTAGGACGTCACTATGACAAGTAGTGACATATTCAGCGGAAACATAGGACGTTACCTCTCCAATGAATGAATTACGAATCTGCGAAATAAAAACTCTTAGGAAGATATAAAGACCTGTAGTTAGGGGAATGAAGAGTCCAGAAAAATATCCCGCAACAAAGTCCTGTTTAAACAAGCAAGAACGATAGACCGTTCGGGCAATTTATTAAGATTGCAGAGCGACAAAAACTCAAAGAAGAGTTCAACTTGGATAAATGAAATATGACATCAGGAGAAGAGAACGGCCTAGGAGAAGATGGATTCAGAATGTATAAAAGGGAAGCCAAGGCCCACTCTGGACTGTAAATCTATGCAGTTATTTTAGTTTATTACGTAA
Source organism: Euschistus heros (assembly GCA_003667255.2). Lineage (NCBI taxonomy): Eukaryota > Metazoa > Arthropoda > Insecta > Hemiptera > Pentatomidae > Euschistus > Euschistus heros. The sequence goes on along the minus strand of RCWM02000002.1, from coordinate 2,329,985 downwards.
ATACGTATATATACAAATACCACCAAGAAGGCTGCCCAAACGTAAAAATAGTATTAAAATATAAATTGAAAAAGTGTATCAGTTAGCATTGTTCGTTCCTTTGTTTTCTGTTTAATTTTAAAGTTCATTTTGTCACGTTTAGTGTCTGACCTTAGATAGGAGAATGACATAGGATCCTCGTATCAAGAAAAATGAGAAAACTCTTAATTAAAAGTTAAGCCATTTATACTCACTTTTCTCAAAACATTCAAAGCTTCAACTAAGACACACACACTTATAATTATTTACGGAAACCTATTTGGAACTAGGAATCACAGATATACGGAACAGCTAAAAAGAAACTAATAAAAATATTTCAGGAAAAAGCATTCAGGACATCCCAACATGACATGGTTACAGTTCATATTCCAGACAACGCCCAGAAAAGGCTGACGAGGAGCTGGATGAGAGATCTCTTAAGCTAAGTTAAAAAAAAATAAAAAATAAAATCAAATTCGGAGAAGGTGCCACAGGGTTCTTCTTCCATCTCATACTCCTCACGCTAGGTAATGCAGTATTCCATCAAATTCATCGATTGTTAGTCCTTTTGGTTGATAAGTGTGAATAGAGATATGAAGTTAAAAAAAATAAACAAAATAAGAAAAAAATATCTTGTTGTCCAGGATGGAATAATAATACGTTATTTCTGAAGGTATTATTGAAAGAAAAATTTATTTACACACAAATCAAACAACTATACAATAGGTATCAGAAGACTATTCACGACCTGTATAGTTAACCAATAACTTTTTCCTGTTCCATAAAAAACTAAATTATGTTAGTTCCAATATCCCACTGTCACGTTTGCTGATCATTAGGCAATGATCACTGACCAGGTGAGCCGCAAGCAGTGCCCGCACACGGACCATCGCATAACGTTGCGACCAGCGATAACAACGGAGCGTGGAAAGGCTTACATAACCCTAATACTATTTTCCGCGCTCAAACAACAATTATTGCCGTGAAATCGATGTTATGAGCTGTTAGCCAGATTTCGCGGTTATTGGATTAGTCCCGGAGGGATCCAGGTCACTAGGTCATCTCCGACTGGACCATCTGGGCTATGGAAACAGCTTCGCCTCGGGCCACATGTCATTGCAGAATAGGTAAAGTGTAGCGTATCCAATTGGTGGAATAACCAGCCTTCAACATGAAAGAATCTCCTGTCTCTTCATTATTATTTGTATTTGTTTATTAATACTTAAAGGAATTACTGTCCAAACAGTTATTATTACTATATTGTTACAACATAACAAATTATTTTAGGTTTAAAAAAAAGAAATTGTTCAAATTTCAGATTCATTGGTTTTCCTTTTTCAGATCACCGTTTTAGAATCAGTAAGACAAATTTACTCCAGGAATTTAATTTTTTTTCATTACGATTGATGAGTTAATTCTTTTGGACAAAGCTACCCCGAAAAATACATTACAGATCCTATATTGCGGCTCAACATCCACCAAAGTCGGAGGGCTTTAAGATAATTACATATGTTTAAATCCTGATTTTTTTTTTATTCTCTTATTGAAATTTACAACTGTAAACATTAAAAAAAAAATAAAAATAAAAAGTACACAACATATAATAACATGACATAGCTTGTGAAGCAATCCATTGGTAACACTTCAATAAAAGTTCTATATGAGATGAAAAGGTCCCAAGGCCATCTTCTTTTCAGACCCCTCGGAGGGTTATAAGAAATAGAATGGGAAGCAAGGTGAGAAGCTAGTGGATTTGAATGGTTATGAAGTTTACTATGAAAGGAAAGGTATCTGGTTAGGGCTAAATCATCAACATATGGAACATTAAGGTCTTTTAGTAAGCAGCATTGAGGAATTTTCGAAGAGTAATGGATTGCAAGGATTGGATACGAGATGAATTAGACCTATTTATGGTTAAATTGGTCTGATTACTGTCGTGTGCATGGGTCTTTGGTAACTAATCGTCATCTTAGAGCGTTTGTCGAGTAAATGTTGAAGAAGTTGAAAACGTCGAGCAGTTTCTTGTCTTTTTAGTCTTGTGTGTGGATTCTGAGCTGAACCTTTGTCCAAATAGAGTCCTAGGTAACGGATTTTTTAAAAAGGGATTAGTGGAATATTGTGAAACGATACCGTAGGACAAGAGTTCGTAGGTCCATGACGAAGTCCTCCTGCATTTAAAATAGATTGCACATTGTCATCTTATTTCTCTTCGCCTAAAGGCAAAATAAACCCTTTCCAAAAGTCAAATAGGAGTGGCAATTTATTCATCAATCCTAATAGTATTGATCCTTCTTACCATCATTCCTGACTTGAATAAGTGAAAAATTTATAATAAAATTTTGTGATTTCTCGGCATAATATATTTATTGTATATTATATACCGATTATTGTACATCGTGTACCAAGCACTTTAATTACTGAAACCGACAATAATGTTGTTCTTTGGTACTCGTCGAGCACCAGCTGAGATTATAGAAATTAAATTTTTATCCCTCGAGCCCCGGAGTAAGGAGTTCTATGAACTATCCACTAAGCTTAGCTTAGGGTAGCTACCCCACTTCCTTGCTTCACAAAAGAACCTAAATTTCAAACTTAATAAAATAAAAACCCAAAACACTTGTAATACCAAACTATAACCATGTATCTTATATAGATCTCTATATTAGATTCGATGAAGATAAATCATCCATCCCATTCCTTACCTTTCATCCTTTAACCATTTTATTCGGAAACCTTAAAAAAATCCTTAATGTCCCAACTAAGCAACAAATAAAAATATAAATAACAAATCGTCTTAATTTTTGTTACTGATTTGGCCTGAAACATATACTAATCCATATTCATTCAAATCCACTATTTTTCAGTGTAGTTCCCTGGTGAATTTCCAATGATCCTCTGAAACGTCTGTCAGGGTTCCTATAGTAATTCATGGCTATCTATGGTAATATCTATTGAAGTCACCGTCGTTTCATATTAATGGGACAACAAATTTGCGGAGGCACCAGTGGCTAAGTTTGTTAAGAATACTTGGGCATTCCGAAGCGGTGCCGCACCCTAGGAATATGATCGATCCAGCAGGATAAACGTCAGGATAGGTTCCAATTAATTTAAATAGTTAATTAACATAACTAAATTTAATGTTTAATAAATAAACATAAAAAAATTAATTTATTTTGAACCAAAGTGTCTAGTTTGTTTTATAAAAATGTGTTGTTGCTTTTGCATATGCATACAACAGATTTGTTCCCATTGCACAAAAAAATGTGAATAACGCCCAATACTCACAACTGGAACTCAATACTGGACTGGAAGTCTCCGAGTAAGGAGTAAAATCCATTAAATTTTCAATAGATAGTGTTTGGCATATTACAGTTAACATTCTCCTAATCACTTCTAATTATCCTACTCTTCGCACTAACTAAATTGCCATCAGTGGACGCTTTTCTTAAAATTGTTATTAGTTTTGTAGATTGTCTATTGTAATGTGATGGACATAATCCTATTTATCCTAGAAAAAAAACTTAAGATCTTATGAGAAAAATTAAATGAAACTGAAAAATCAGTTAAGCCATATGCGCTTTTATCAAGCCTCACGTACACATGAAACAATCCTACAATTTAAATGGATTAAAAATTATCTTGAATAATTTTTAAGTACAATAATTAAGTATAATAATAATAAATAATTAGTATTAGTCTAAAAAATAATAAGTATAATAAATTATAGTATCTAAAATGTGGAAATCATTGTTACTATAGTACAAAATATTAGAAGTAGTACTGTTGTTTATTAAATTATGGCTTGGCTTCGAATAAAATGTTTTTCAAATATTAACATTTTAAAATTTAAATAAATAAATAAATTACAACAGTACCACTCAAAACTAATTAAGGACCTTAAAAATATCAGCATTTATTTTGAAAAAAAGAAGATTATGCACCCAAAACACAAGCCATTGTATGCACAAAAAGAAGATCACTCATAACTCAGAACATAATTACAAATTGAACAATGACCCCTTGGGCTCAGTTACATACAGTTACAGTATCAGGCGTAGAATTAGACAAATCACTAAATTTCTCCAAACATATCAATAACAAATGCAATATAACTAAAAGCATCGTCATTAAAATGAAACCATATTTCAATAGGCAATCTCACCTATCTGCAAAAAACAAATTGATATTGTATAAAAAACTGTTATACGACTAATATTAACGTATTCCTCCCCTGTCTGGAGCTATACCAGCAACTCTAATTATAGCAAATTAGAAGCTATACAAAACTCATGAAACTAATAAATAACCTGTTGTAAACCAGAATTTTAAACATGCCATCTGACTTAAACCTGTCATCAATTAAAGAGTACACTCACTTACAGACATAAAATTTCTTTTTCTCTTACAACAATATCCAAAAATCCCATTAAACAAAAAATAGGAGACTAATACAAGACACCACTAAAAAGATACACCCGCAAACGTACTAAAAACATACTGTCTATTGATAACATGACATAATATATATATATATCGCTTTTATGTAAAACATTATTATAATTATACTTTATTCTAAGTAAATATCCATATTATGTATTTTAAGCTATGTATTTTTATTTATACATACATTTTTTTTTTATTTACTTTTCCTTCTTTTATTGTGAGCATTTTTCTTTCTTCAATTTTTCCTACTATAAATATATTTTTACAACGGTAAAAAAACAAAAAACAAAGGAAATATGTAAAGTTTATATAACATGGATAAGGGATAGACAACTTTCGCATGTAAAAATATGTATATAATGGCCTTTTGGCACCATTTGTAACAAAAAATTGTTAATATGTTTAAAAAAAAAAAAAATTAAGGAAGTACTGACAGCTTCATGGTCAGTATACAAGAGGATGTGATTATCATCCAAGCTCAGCCACCAAGTTTTCCCTAAACCCAATTACGGACCAGATACTCACTTTACATTGTGTCCCCCTAGTTTCCCAACTAAGCGTTTCTTCGCATATGTCTTCTCATAAACGGTCCCAACCAATTTGAGATTCCTTATATAATCTATTTTGGTACCTCACTCCTCCATTTGTTTATAAAACTAGTTGATATATCTGGTAACGGGCCATAACTAGTTAAGTCGACTTCTGCTCAAATTGCATTAAGTTGATCATTGTTTAACTCTTGGGCTCTTAAACCATTGGTAAAATTTGGTAACTCTAGACCCCAATAGTTTTCTTTTGGAATATTATATTTATATAGTTACCAACTTTAATCAATGGGGTTAGAGCCCAAGAGTTAAACAGTGATCAACTTAACGCAATTTGAGGATAAGTCGACTTAAATAGTTACGGCCACTTGTCAGAGATATGTAGTGAGGTACATAAGTTTCCGGCTTGTCCTGCTTACCCTCCTTCAAACGTGCCGGGATATGCACGCCAATGCAGGCGTCAGTGTCCAGCCTTGAAGGAAACTCCCCATTGTTACAATGTTCAAACTCGAGTACCGTGAGGTTATTAAATTCTTCTGTAAAGAAGGTCTTACTCCTGCGCAAATTAAAGAGCACTTGGATTGTGTAAACGGGCAGTCCCCCCTCCCCTCGTGGGCAAAATTATTTAAGTTAGGTAGAGGTCTAGAAGATGATCCGCGTTCCGGTCGCCCAGTGGAAGCTGTCAATTCTGAAACAATCCGACTTGTGGAATCTGAATTGCTGTCTGACTGCTGCGACTGAAAACCAAGGAAATAGAGGTGGAGCATTCAAAAACGTGTTTTGAGGATCATCAAACAACATTTGCATATGAACAAGGTTAGTCCAAGATGGGTTCCAAAAATTCTTTCAGCTGCTCAAAAAGAGGAACGTGTTCACTGCTGCAATCAATTTTTACGCGTTTTTTCCAAGCAGCACTGGAAGAACATTTTTTTAACAAAGATGAAAATTATTTTTTTCATGATATAGAATTGTTGCCAGATCTTTGTATTACGTGTGTTAAACTTAAAGGAGAATATATTGAAAAACAGTTAGACCAGTTTTTTTCTTTCACCTTTCCTTCTATCCCAGGCCGCAAATTTTTGGACCTTACTACGTATATAGTCATTAGGCCATACCAAAACAAAAAAATCCCTAATTTATTTAATGCGATTTGTCTTTATTTGCTATCAGTTCAATCGATTATTATCGAATTCAGGAAAAAATAAAAAGATTAAGCAACAACCAAGTGTGTGAAATGGCAGATGGGGAAGCACTATTGAGCACTTTGATAAAGGGCTGAGAAAAGGCTGATTACTATTTAATTAGGGCACAGCGGCAGTAGGTAATAGATTGGAGAAGAGCACAATGACTGAACTAGATGAGGAACTAGGACAGCCCTAAGATTGATAGACCCTCCCTACTAGTACAATAGGAGCCGCCCTACTTATCGAACACTCTCCCTTTTAGTGGCCCCTATAGTACTTCCAAAAGGGCTGTCGTCCTCTTAGCTCTTATACAAATCGTCTTATAATTGACAAGTTGGGGCCAACAACCCTCGTTTTCTTCTTGTAACATATCGAAAGGATTATTAAATTTAAATTTTCACTACTTTTGTTGTGCCAGCCCACTAAAAATCTCAAAATCATGTCATCATGGTCATGTCTGAAAATGTCATATTTTGCCAAAACGTACATATTTAGCGTGCTGGCTCGGGTGTACTACGGGACTAAATCAAAATTATATATATAGGGCCGGATAATAAATATAATCAGATTTTAGTTAAAAAATCTGATTCAGATCGGACAAATAGTTTTGGAGTTATAGTGAAAAATGTGCCTAAAAATTTCAAAACAGTAACCGGTTTTTATCATGCTGGGGTATCTTATGGAACTTCATCAAAACTTAATATACAGGTTCTTACAGTACATTTAACCAGTTTTCAGATGGATAAAAGAAAGTTTGGATCGAACAATTAGTTTTGGAGTTATAGCCCACACGTGTTTCAGCGGAGAAGTGCGACCCCAGTCAAAGAGTACTGAAATGATGGGTGTAGAACGTATGAAAAATACTATAATTTATGACTTAAGAGCTTCGTTAGTAGTTAGAAGGTAAACATACTAAACGTTCCCGACCCTGGGTGGTCAGCTTACGGTGGGGGGGAGGGGAGAAGATTTTTGACTTTTTCGATTATATACCGAAAACGGTAGACTTAGGGAAAATATGCTACCGATCAAAATTAAGGCTAATTAAATTTCGTATGAAATTGTTTTTATTCATATTTGTTGAACTCAACGGTTTTCGATATATACGTTATTAAATATTAATTATTTTCGAATAATTTTCTCACTTTTTGTTAAACATTTCCTTCAAATGCCAGAAACTTATTTATGAAATTAAAAACCAAAAAATGGGATCTTCTCACCTCCCCCCCCCATCGTTAGCACATCCTCCAGGGGAGCACGCCACCACCTATCGGTCGATTTTCAAAATTCACTGGAATACAAATATTTATGGCATTTTTAATGAAATGTTAAGTACAGATTTTGTTGATCTTAAGGGTAAATCGCGCCAAGAAAAATTGTGACATTATAATATCAAAAAGTCAACACCTTTTTCTTTAAAAAAAAATCAAGCAATATGTCTATCACCTCAGACATTAGTGGTTAAGTCTGATTTTGACCAAAATGGGTTAAGTGACTAAAAAAATCATGGAGGTTTATCTAATTGGTGAATAACTGTCTAAGTAAGATGTTCATTTTAAATAACTATGTTATAAACCGTTTTTTGCGCCATATCTTTTTTATTTTACATGGACAATGTATTAGTAATTACAGGGGGGGAAAATGGCGTTGATATATCAGTAAACACCGAGTTATAAGGCATAAATGTTTGGATTTGGCCATTTTTACAAAAAAATTCATTTAAAAAAACCCGTAAGACTTTGTATATAGGTAAGTGACCTTAAAAAGGTTCAAAATGAACGTCCCTACCCGAGATAATTTTTTGGCCAACGATCTTCCGAACAGCCTGTATATACCTATATAGTAAAAATAGAATTTCATAAATGGAACTATATCAATTTTCATAATTCACTTTTTTAAATACAGTTTAGCCTTCTTGTTTTTTTTTTTCGAATTTTGTATTTGCAAGAATCAGTTTATCAATAAAAAATTATAAAACTTGTCACTTTTATTTATTTTAGGATGGTGATTGATTTTGAAGAGAACTGCCAAACTTGCAAATAAAAATTGGGCAGAAAAAACCTTAACACCGCCGTTAATATTTCATTATTTGGAATTACATCTCTTAAGTTGTTTTCTTTCCGATTCGTGGTCCAATCACTTGTAACAAGAATTCAAAATCTTCGTCCATAGTATATAGTGTTTTTAACGACAGACAGTTTTTAGTTCCCCGCTGAAAAGTCTTCATCATTCTGTGTATAATATTTTTGCTATTAAGTCATTCCCGCTTTTCCCATGTCACTAATGTTGGCTAAACCCAAAACCAGCAGTAATAATCCTCTGCGTTCTGGCAGGATCCTCGCGTTTTTTAGAAGTGAATAGTTGTGTATAACCTGTTGTATAACAACAAGCACAGTGCAAACAACATTAATTACTATATTTAAAATTTTATTTCGGTACCTTTAATTAAAATTTTGGCCACGCTTTTAAGGATAAAAACTCAAAAAAATAATTCCAGAAAATATCAATAGATAATTTACTTATCAATGACCCTTTTGTTTTGCTACTCTTTCATTTATTTATAATGAGCATCCCCCACTGCGGCATCGCTCGCTTTCATAAGTAAATAACTTTAATATGATTTTAACTAATAATTGGTTTTATTTGTTTATCAATAAAAATATTGCATTAAAGTACGCAACTAAGCGTTATTTCTTCAATGATATTTTCACGCAAAGCAGTCATTTTTAACCTGGTAAAAATTGCACTAATTAGGTGGTTGAAGATAATGTAAAAAAAGCATTAGACATCAAATTTTGAATTTTAATTTATGAGTTAGTAATCCAGACAGACAGAAACTGTTAAGAAACTCTTGCGGATAATGGACTGCATTATGAGTGCTTACTACAAATGGCCTATAAATCTTATTTTTACACAAAGTATAAACATTTTTTTTTTTTTTTTTTCTTTTATGGATTTCACCTTTTTGAATTTTAATTTCTAACCATAAAAGTTGTAGCAAATCTTGTTTCTGCCACTCATCATTGTGAATTTAAATTTTAATTATTCCAAGTTTTATTATTGCTAGAACTTCCTAGAACTATGAAAATGATCTACTTAAAATTTGGTGCCATAGGTTCAGTAGTTTTACTACGTAAACTCAATTGCGAAACGGCACTAACCACATATAGCTAGTTTTCAATTCTCACTGGGATCCACATGTTGCATCACACATTTAAATCTGTTTTAATATTTTAATTGAATATAAGACAATTTTATTACCAATCTCAAGCTCTGTATAACACCGTACTTTTGCAACCTCTCATATAGAATGACGCTCATCGGTCAATCTTCACGGTTATCTACATATTATTATTTTTTAAATAATAAATTAATAAGAAAGTAGATTTTATTACTACTAAACTTCCCCTGAACTATAAAGATGGAGTGGTTAAAATTTGGTAGAGATTGATTCAGTAGTGATCAAAAACATGGCTTGTCCTTTTATATAATAGTATAGATAATAATTAATAATTTACTGCATTTGTGGATCAAGTCGACTGCTTAGAGGTCAATAACTGAAAGTCTATAATTCTCCTTATATTTTCAACTACTAGTTCTTAAATAAGATTTACATTCCATATGTAATTTCAAAATAATACTGTTATTGTTTACTTAAAATAATATTTGTAAATATTTTTTCTTTTCATTTTTTTTTTAATATTATGTATTTATCCACACCTGTCAAAATATATTTTAAGTCGCCGAAAAAATATATTATAGTCTCCGAGACGAGGGAAACTCTTCGAACACGAACGGAAGACTGGAGACTGACTCTAGAGAGCAGATAATATCACTTATGATCGGTGCTCTCTCGGAGACCTGTCCAGACTTACGATACTGCTCTCAGCACACAATCCATGGATCGAGTCTCGTGACTACTCTGGAGACTATTTTGTCTCAGGTGGACACTTACCTTTAAGAAGTGTACCTAATAATAAATTTCATTCTTTATCATTTTCAATAACATTTATTTAAATTGATAATCAATTTGCTGAAGGCCCTTCTTGATTATAATAATGAATAAAGTTTGAAGTGTAATGAACAGCACCTCTCAATTAATCAAGAAATTAAGTTGGGTGGCAATAAGTGATGTACCTAATTTTTATTCTGGTTTTAATCTATATTATGGATTTTTAATTAATCAGTAAATTATTTCTCATGACTAATGAGATACATGAATATGTAAATTATTTCTACATATTGAATATAAATATTAGTTATAAAGTTAGAAAATTTATTTAGTCGTGACTCTTAAAATATTCAATGCTAGTTGTAAATATTCAATGTATCTGAATTTTATTATAGTAAAAATATATACAAATATTTCTGAATGATGAGTCAATACAAAATATATATATTTTTTTTTTTCAAGATAATTTGAGATGATATTTACTTCCTAATAAATGCATAAAGAAATCAAATAATAAACTTTAGAAAATATTAGTAGTATCTTTACCAGATATAACATGATAAAGATATAATAGTTGCATAAATGTCAAATGATAAAATTAAGCAACTGAAAAAAATCGAAGGCTATATCAATGCACTGATTTATAATTAGTTAACTTTAGAGTGAGACAACTATCTCATATAAAACAAATCAAATGCTCACTATATCGATAGTCAACAATTTTTGTTATACTATTTTACGGATGTAAACAACAAAACTAAGTTAATATGAACAGCGACCAAATAATACAGTGTTCACATATTATGTTTAATAATTATATTTTTCAAGATAGATTTATTAGAAGTAGTATAGCATTAATAAAATCAGCTCCATTATTTAATTAAACGACACATCATTTTTGTTTCATATTGTTACACTTAATGATATATTATAAAGTTAATACTGTCATTTAAAAAAAAAAAAAAAAAAAAAACTATATGTGTAATTAAACTTTATAAATATCAATAATTTAAAATTGTGGCATAAAATTTATAATCACTCAATGCATTATTAATTCAATCGAACTTCTGAATAATATAAAACATTTTTCATTAATGATTTAGCCTCCTTTATTTTTAATTTCTACAGCCTCTTACAGGTATCGAGCAAGATTACTTTGTACTTTAGTTGATTCTCAATTATTCTACCCATAATTTATGAGTATTAACACTAGTCACCAATCGCTGAGCATTTATAAGTGTGATTATGAGCAAACCATCAATAAATACTTAATCCACGGGCATACTGTATGGAAGTATCTTTCACTTCTCAAACATGACATAAAGATACTAATAAACAGAAATAAAGAGGAAAGAGAAAATGAGAAGACATTATAATAAAACAAATTGATGAATTTAACATAAATTAAAATTTGAACCCCAAGTTCTTAACATGACTAACTCAGGTTTAATAAGAACAACAATCGAATTAAAAAATTTAATAAATAAGTTCAAAATAACAAATGGCACTTTTTGAATAAGGTTTACAATTAACAATGTTATGTATTAACAAATACATAGCCTGTCAGGATTAGTTATTCATTCTTTTTTCATTTTATGTTGTTGTTTTTTTAAAGTCAATGCTTATACTTTGACTAGCATTACAAATAACATAAAATCTCAAGTTTGATTTAATTTTTTTTTTTTTGCAATGGTTAAAAATTTTTAAATATTAAATTAGTTAGCACCAAATAATAAAAAATCAATTAGAGCAATAATTACTTTATTATACTTAAATTAAACAATTAGAAATCAAATAATTAAGAACATATTTACCTAATTCTATAGTTAGTATTATAAACAAAATTAAAACTCAATATACCTCCGACAATTTAAAAAAAAAACATTGTATAACCAAAATAAAATCAACTTTACGATAATTTACAGTAAAACATTTTGATGATAAACTTGATAAGATGTGTATTCAGGCCAGGAACTTAAGAAGTAACTTGTTCAGAATATCAAAATCAATATCATAATGTGTTTTGGATATGTTCAACATGTTTCAGCAGTATTGCATTTAATTTGATTTTAATTGTCTGATAATTGTAAAATTGAATTGCTAACACTGTAAATAAAATATATACAAACAATTTTCACCAGTGTACTTATATTTCATATACAACTAAGATATGTGACATACCTTTTCTAGTTAGATGTATTTATTTTTTTAACTAAGTTCTTGACCTTTACAAATTACTTAACTATTCAATACAAAGGAGGATCAAGATACAGAAAATGAGACAAAATATGAAAAACATAGAATATCATTAATTATGTAATAGTCAACAATTCACTCAACTTAAAATTGATACTTATAACGGTTGTAAAGAAACTGAAAGAAGAAATGTTATAAAGCTTGTTAATAATCACTACTGTAACAAAACAACCAGTTCTGAAAACTGTTTTCATGAAAAATTCGACTATAATATACCTAGATAAACTTGTAAAAAAATTATATATTCTCAATAATTTTTTTTTTCAATTAAATTAAATACAGCCTAAATTGCTATAATCAGTTATATAAAAATAGGAGCTATTAAATTCACTATTCAACAATCCTTAATGAACCTAAATTTTAATTTAGGTTTGAATAATCTATGAAATGTAAAGCAGACTTTAATAATCAGTCAAAATTTATAATGTTTATATACACAATAATACATGTGCAGTGGGACTGGAAAATTTGATTATATCCATTCAATGGATAAAAAAAAAAAAAATAACCGTTAGGTAATAATGTTTCATTACATTATAGACATGGAGATAAGCAATCCGAAATAAAAATTAGTACATAAGGAGCAGTTAATTTATTAATATAACTTAAATAAAGTAACACAAGTTAACTTTGTTTATTAACTTGTCGATATTATCAACGAAAAAAAAAACAAACTAAAAGTTACTTTAGCAAACTGTTATGAGGCACGAGTTAAATTTAAAATCACCAATAAAGCAGTCTTAGATTCATCTCTACTACAGCCCATACACTATACAGTGTTTTGTTCCTTTTCTTACCACTATGAACTAACTTACTATGATAAACATATGTTACAGCGCCACCAATATTAACAAAGACCGTAAGTAAAGCAATTAATAATTAACAATTACATCATCCTAAGTAGAGTAATGCTTATTTATAGATATATCGAAATACAAATAAAATATATTAATAGTGATAGTTCTGTGTTAATATATACATATGATATGACATTATAACAAATATTATTAAATCATGACATATTGTTAAGAGATTCAAGTAAATAAACAGGTTCGTCTGAGTAAGATTTGATTAACTGAAGTGCATACATACATTATTGTGATGCTCATATTTTATAGTTTTTAAAATGATCTGATATGGATCACAAATCATTTAATTACAAAACATAAAGTAAGTTTCAGAAGTTACTAAATGACATTTTTTTAGAAGCATATTTTATTATCTTTTAAGCCAGGACATAAAACAGAAATATGTTTTTCTGTTTTATGTTCATAAAAGAGGACCAACATTTGGTAAGATTATCTAAAACGAAACCCTCATTATGGAAATACTACCATTTGAACTATTCACCAAAATAGTAAAACAATGATTTTAATAAATTGATAATAAAAGTAAGAATAAGATATTGTAATTGATAACAATAAATTACAAAGTGCATAGAGTTTTAAAATTAAAAGAATACATCAATATTAATAATATTTTAATATCTTATGATAAAATTAAGTACATAAATTTTATGTACACGTTTATATGTACTCCATTAAAAAAAAATATGCTGTACTATACTTAACATTTGTGATGTACTGTAATTATAATGAAAGACTACTCATGAGTCAAGGCAAATGCAAATATAAATTGCAATATTCATTAAAGATGACAGGATATGTAATTTAAATAACAAAATAAAAACGATTATCATTATATATTTATATATAAATGATCTTCAACAGTTGTGGAACTGTCAAATGAAGATTTATAAACTGACAATTCAATATTTTATCAACAAATAAAATAATGACAGAATTCAAAAAATAAAATCTTCAATAAAAATACTTAAATGTCAAATCTTGGATGAAAATATAATTTAAAGATTATAGTTTACTTGGTACAAACATTAAAAAAACTGAGTTATTTGCGAATCAAGGGTTGTTAATTTATTACAACTTAAAAACTTGTTAGGAAAATGCACCAATAAAATAATTCATTTTTTTCATACAATAATATTAAAAATAATAGGATATTTAACTACATAATTTGTAAAACTATAACAATTAAAGAATAAATCACTCTAGTGTTTTAGATATAAAGAAATCAAGAAATTAATTGGAAATATTTATTTGTTGATGGTCTGAAAACAGAAGGTACATTTTCTAGTAGTGATACTTTTTCATTGAAAGTAGCTTCATAACTGAATCGGTGATTTGAAAAACCTCACTAGTCCAAATTTGACTAATGTCACTCATTCTGTGGAGGCAGACACATGTTATGTGTAAAAACCCCATTTGTTCACCCAGTCTAAACCACTGAAGAAGATCCAGAAATTACGTTGAGTGGAAAAACGCCATATGTCCAGAACTAGTGGCGTTTTTCCGTTAGTGGCGCTGCCATGGGAACTCAAAGGCAACTGAAGGCAAAGTTTGCACATTGCACTACGACCTGCCTCGGAAAATTTAATCTTTTTATTAGGTACTTAGTTTGGTGAAATACTACCGTTGGTTGGGAAAACCCAACATGTCCATCGTTGAGTGTTAAAACCCCACATGTTCTCACCACATTTTATCAACTCCCAGCAATGTAATTGACATAAAAAAAACAAGACTATCGTTACCAACGCACCTTGCCATGCTTTATTGAAAACACATGTCTTCATTAAAGGGAAATAAATAATACATATGATAAACAGTTTGTGCCTCCTGAAAAATTTCGATTTGTGGGGTTTTTCAAATCACCTAATCAACTAAAGTTATCAAAAGAAAATAGAGTTTAAAATTAAAACAATCCATCACTAAATCATTTAATGGATTTATGTGAGCAAATAAGGGAAGAGGATTCTGATAGAAACTAAATATCATAATCCACCAGGCAAGATTTTCGACAACCTGTTATGATTGACTCATGATTAAGGTTAGTTCTTTATCAATCCTTTAAGCGACACCATTAATTACATATAACATATCCCTTTCCTTTACGACATAAATATGGATAACATTAACAAATGTCAAAATATGTTGCAACGGCGGTGACTTACACTACTAAACTTAATCACCTAAGCCGGGTAGAAAAGGAAGTAGAGAAGGCTGTGAGAGATCACTTGGGCTGCTTGCTGCTGAGGTCAGTCGGAGTGGACAAGCCGAGAGGGAGCGGGATGGTGATGTATGGAGGACCGCCGCCGACGGAGAGGATGACTCCGCCGTTGGGGAGACCGGGGCTCGGGGAGGCGTACACCATACCCTGCCTTCCGCCATACATACCGCCTGGGTAGCCCGAACTAGTGCTCGCCACCACACCACCTGTCAACAAAATTTACCAATTGTTAGATACATATTCATAATATGTTCATTAATCATAGTCATGAGAAAGTTATCAAAATAACCAACTTTTTATTGATATTTATAACTGTATCGTTACATACAAGTAAATTTGAGGAAAATTAATACATAAAATGTCAATGTGAAGAACTACAGTAAAACTCTGATTATCCAGATTAATTTGGATTAAAATTGATTCGGATACCCAAAAATCCGAATAATCAGATTTACTATTGATTTAGAGTATTGAAACAAAAATACAGATATATGTAAAGTTTTAACTATGCATTTTATAGAATAATTAAAAATGTGGCTGTTTATAAAATTATATTTACGTAACAACAATGTTTAGTTAACATGTCTGAAATCGTGGATGTTCCGATATAGAACTCATCCGCCAATTTTTTTCCCAGATTCGCCTTTCATAAGACGTTTTACAACGGACAGTTTTTCGGACACAGTTAATACAAAACGCTTTCTTTTTACTTCCATAACTCTTTAAGTTTATAAAGAGACCAATCGCGACGGCAATATTACCTAAACTGGACAAAACCCGTGTAGGATGGATGTGCTATGCTTCAAGAAATTCACGAAGTACGTTTAATCAGAACTTGACTGTTCTCAGGTGTGTGGGCTCCGCCTTTAATTCTGAGACAGTACTGGTAGCTGCCACTTGGTCTATTTAGTTTTACGTCTTTAAGTGTCATGAGAACTAATAATACGGGATCTATCGTATTTCTTATACCTTCATTTGGCCAAAATCAACATTTTTTGGAGAGCTTTATCTCCAAAACCAATCAATCCAAAGAGCTGCCGGTTAGTACTAAATAGTCACAAATTAAGTGCTCTCTAGTATTTTTAATGCTATGTTTAATTTCCCTAATTTACGAGATATGAGCAAAAAAATGAATATAGTACTAACCTTTCACGGTTTACCGAGTGCTATTAAAATCACACGAGGTTTTGAGGGTTGCGAACTTGGATTTTAATTACCTTTATGAATCATAACAACATATTTAAAATGGTAGATACATGCGATTTTGCGAATTTTGACGTATAAATCTACTTGGCTATGATAACCATCCAAGGATTATGAACAGAAATAGTTTTGGATTCTTGTAATATAGAACTATCATTAATGTGCTGCCGATGGGTTGCTATGCCTAACATGATATTACGAATATTTACTTGATGTGTTTTGTAAAGTGGAAAATTTAAATCTCAATTTTTAAAAATATTAATATCTATAAAATACTAACCAAACGGCGGCTTCTTATAAGACGATTGCACAAAGGATATCAGATAATGGTCGAGGTGGAGGGTTACCATTTATATGATAATAATGGATGCCCGGGAGCACAATTAGGAGCGGCCGGTATATTTCATGATCGGTAAGGCTTTTATTTTCGGATTCCAGATTTTGGCAGAGCCATTAGTATCTGGCGAATGATTAGTTGCCTCTGTAGGATCTAGTAGCCACTGGCAGGGTATAAACGCCTGACTTTCTGCAATGGAATGTTACCTCGTGTGTCGGTCCTCAAGGAAAACGAAAATAAAACAGACCGAATGGGTAAAAAAATGAAAGGAAAGGCAACAACAAAAAGAGGGATGGAGAGATGAGGAAAAAAAGAAGGAGAAGCAGTTGGCAGCACTCCACCCGCATTTTTAAAGAAATACTAAAAAAGTTGGTCTGATTGATTCAGAGATACCGCGGCTGCCTCCTTCATTAGTTACTTTTTATATGTATCCTTTATGTTACTCTTTAATCGCACAATAAATAAATCACTACCGGATCTATCGCACCGCAACACGAGAACGAACAAATGCAAAGATGTGTAATAATGTGTTGAACCCTGATTCTGCTTTAAGGAAAGTGAAAAAGTAAATGTTTTTAGAGATCCCACAAAAACATCCAGGGATCGTAAAAACTATCATTTTAAGTATATTACCTTAAATCGTTTTCTATAATAACAGAAACATAATTAATATAAGATAACGCTTATCCGTAATAATAACTTTTTACATGTTACTAATTTGATAGAACCTATGAATATTTAATAAAGAAAGTTATACATATTTTTCTGTAATGAAACATGAAACTTATAATAAAAATATACCTGTCATATGTGTATAACTGCCATTTTCCATCCTTTAGCTAATCACTTGATCTATCTCTTTAAGATAGATGCAAACAAATTTCTGAACCGTTCTTTATACTTTCTGAGATTTATTAAATCTTTTACCAATCAAGAATTGTGCCTTGGATCGAAACAAACACTGAATCTGAGCAAGATCTGGACTCTATGGTGGGTGTGGAAGAAGTTCAATACCTTCAAGATTTTTAAACTTTTCCTTGATTTTGAAACAGGACTCTTTTAATCAAAGCTCGGTAACTCAGTGACAGTTTCGAAAATATTTTATCTAACTGTTCGCAGTAGAGACCAGATATACGTACATCGAAACAAAATCATTTTGGATTACACTTTCCCAGTTCCAAAAAACGCCCTCCTTTATATCCAAGGATGTATAACCTTGAATTTTACAAACTTGGAACCTAAAGAACAGCTTGATCTTCATCTTACTTAAGGAAGTTTGTAAAATTCAAAGTTATATGTACTCTGCTCTTATAGGAAATTTTATGCTAAATTCGAAAATGTGGTCAAAATTTGAAAAATGTTTAAAGGTGTTTAAAAATGTAAGGAGACATTACAGCTTTTATGGCAAAAAACATGGTTTCCTCAAAAAAGTCTTCGTATATCTGCAACGGATTGGAATAGAAAGGTAAGGACAGCGACATTTTTCTTCATTTTTCAGGACAGAGCGACATTTTTTCAAGAACTTCATTTTTTTTACATCTAGTTTTACACACAATTTTTTTTTTTTTTTTTTTTTTTTACACTTAGAGGTACTCACCCTGTATAATTTTTTAAACCAACGCCGCGCGATTTTCTTGTCAAGAACATCCTTTCCTTCAGTTTTGTTGATTTTACAAATTGCGGCTGAACAAGACCTTTTTTTAATAATGTCATAAAATAACATAAATTTTCTGCATTATCAATAAAAGCTTCCTTGAGTAAGATGTTAAGAGGTACCAGTGATAAAAAATTAGTCAATGTTTGATATTAATAAAAAAAAAAAAACTTTTTTGCCAATGTTTCGGCCATATCAGTGACGGCTATCATCTGGTCTAAACCAAAAAAAAATGTCGAAAATAGAAATAGAAAGATAAATAAGGAAGAAAATAAAATAAAATATATGGTCACCAATATGGTTTGCTAATACCAAACCTTGCCTAATTTTTTATGACTGAGCCCTCTCAACATCCTATTCTATATAATATCCATCCAGTCATTCAATACAGCACTTCAATAAAAGCATTGAAGCTAACGCTTTATCGAGGCAGTCCCTAGTTGATAAATAAACTTAGATTAGTGTTTTAAAGAGAGTATAAGTTGTTGAAAAAAAAAGTAAAAATAAAATTAAGCGATTATAGTTCTTGGTAATTTTTTTTTTTTTATGCACCCTATTATTCCATAGTATACCTCTTGCCCACTCAAACATAACAATTTCACAACTTGCTTCCCAACCGAATTCTATTAATTTTTCGATGCGCCTGAAAATAAGTACTCATATTTCTGATTGTGATATTAAGTTTATTTTGTTAACGATTCAGCTTCTTTTAAAATATTGACATCTTCTTGACTATAGAGGCGGAAGACAGAATTACTACAACTGAAAGCTTATTCGGATCAATAGGAGACATGAGTGACAGTAACTGGTTGAACGACCTAGCCTCAAGTGAGTTATGCTCTTGTTGCATAGCCCAGCGAGGGCGAGGACTGATTGCACCAGATTAGGGCTGGTTAATTCTTTTTTTGTAGGGATATTTTCTAAAGGAATTCGCAGAAAGCCCATCGGAAGACATGTTAGAGGTTGGACGATGGCGGAGCAGTAATATTTTATAATAATAAGTTGTAATTATTTTGTTGTCTTTGTGACAGGCTCACAGGGTGACGGCAGATCTCAATCCTTCATTCTTGAGTGTGAGTAGAGCCGATTATCTCTCACGTTCGGCATTATCATGTCTTCCCCTCAGGCATTTCTTAATCTAGAATCCGAGGCCGGTTCTCGTTTTGAAATGTCTCCTTCTACTTACCATTTATTTATTTTTAGTTGCCTACAATAGCCTATTAAACAATGGTCTTGTTTTTGTTTTTTTATACATGGGAAAAAACTCTCCTGAAGAAAAAAGAATTCTGCTTCACTTTGGCATAGCTGAAACATTTTAAGCATAGCCGTATATTAAAAGATACATGGATTCCATCCCGGTGAATTCTAAGGATTTTCCCAAGTGCAGAGTTCTGGAGCAGAGCTACCTAAGGTAAAAGTAGACGCCAAAAAACGAACGGACGTAACATAATTCGGAATATATATGAATTTTTTATTAAAGGTTAAAAAGAGAGACAAAGTTTGCAGTAGAACCTACTTTAAGCAGCCTGGGCACATATTAGACCCCGGTTAGTTAGTTCTATTTTCACGCGGAAAACGGTTTTCATTTAAACATATATATCGAATAAACATGCAAACAAGATTTCATTGAAACAGTTTATGAATATACATTCATAAAACGAACAAGAAAAATTTAAATATAACAACCTTTCATAAACTTTGAACAAATAATGCAATCACATATAAATCATTGTTTAAACATTCATTCTTTTTTTTAGGATTTTTCATAAAGCCAAGACTTTACATTTCCGTATCTTAATCCCATCGTTTCATTAATTCCAAAGCTGTTATCCATGACCGAATCGTAGTAGCTTTTATTATTATTGCTTTGTTTTTTGTTATTGCTTTTGCAAGTTCTGCACTTCATTTCTTTTCGTCATAGTCATCGCATTTGCAGTCATCATAAACCGTCAAACAAAACAAAAGTAATTTTCTTCGAGAAAAAAAAATCGTTGTTAAATCAAATAAATAATCCAACAAGTAAATATGTACTTTTTTTGATTCGGAATGGAAACTAAACAAACTTTTAATGTTTTAATCTTTAACATCATTAATGTTAGTAATTCAAGATGGAGGTTTAGATTTTGATTTGATAACTGTTCACGCATTCTTTTCCAGGTTAAAATATTTATCTAAATATAAATATTCTACAAATAATGTCACTTTCTATATATTTTTTCAAACTGTTATTTGAACAGAGTATTTGTGCAACGTCTATAGGGCTGTTTTATGATAAATGACTAGTTAACTTCAATTAATTAATATAACTTAAAATAAATTATTAAAAATAACTAAGTAATAACTCTATTCTATCCGTTCGGTGGTTTAGATTCGTTGTCGAGTCATGGCTTTTTTCGCCAGCTTCCAACAATTGTTCCGATCCTGCCCTGCCACTATCCAGCTCTTCACACCAAAATAATACAGGGGCATTACCATACCACACCATAGAGATGATACATAGAGCAATGCTTCTTCCTTGTTCCGTGCATCATCTCTGTCATTAGTTTCTTTAGCAAGTGACTCTCAGTTATCCAGCAATGTGCCCGCCCCATATGAATCTATTGAGCTTCATAGACTGGACCGAGTATGTTACTTTAAATAAATCTTGGAGCCACTGGTTTGTTTGGCGTCTCTATACCTGGTCCATCTAAACAGCTCCAATGAATTTACGCAGAATCATCCAATTAGAGATCTTTAAAATCTACTCATCAGAAGAGACAAGACAATCCACGTTTCTGAGCCATGCAGGACCTTAAGACCTTAAGACCTGAAGGACCTTAAGAGGACCACTGAATTCCTCATCTTAACCCCCGACCTGGCCATCTAAGGGAAGATCACAGAAGAAGAAGAAGAAGAAGAAGCCATGAAGAAGAATTGCTTTGTATAAGAGCATTTTGGTACCCTTCAACAATGCAGGGTCCCATAAGATGTACTTAAGCCCCATAGTTGGCTTACATCATACAAATAATTACATCTTAAATCTCAAAAATAATTTTAAGTTGGCACATAAAATTATTTTTTTATAACAGAATGTACTACATGGTGTTTGGTTATGAGTCAGTATGGTGTCACAAAGGTAGTAGCAGCACCAGCAGATTAAGGTAGGTAGTAGGGGTTGATGGGCCCACCTCTTAAACAAACTTATCCAGAAACCTAAAACCGCAACTCCAAGAAATTAATAATTATTTCACATAAAACAATGTAATTGCAACTGTTTCTTGCTTATTTCTTTAGGAACTTTTATATTTCCATCAAACTCCCAAATGGTCCTTCTCAACGCAGATGGGGTTTTAAGTTCATAACAAAAAATTATAACATAAAACCTATAGATGAAAATCGATGGCAGGTCAAAACTCGATACAACTCAAGATGAGGTATTTTAGGAAGAATAAGGTAAAAATATAATAATCACTCCTGATCGATTCATTTAAGCACCTAGTGGAACCAGGACATTTTTTTTTTTTGGACGAACCACGGTTACCATACCGACAATGCCCGCTGAAACAAGCCAATTGCACTAAATTTGCCTATTGATGTCTTGAATTCGACACCTACGATACAAGAAACCAAGAATCCCAACCACCAACTTTTTTTTTTTTTTTTTTTTTCTTCTGACATGTAAGATAGGAAGATATATTTTTAAAATTACGTAATAAATAATACGAACTGTTTGTTTGTTCATATGAAGATACTGAGGTCAATATTTTCCTTGAAGTAATGCTGAGCCATCTCAGAAACAAGTTTTTATTTATTACGACGATAATAACAAACACAGCTGTGTGTTTACATAATGTAATCTCACAACTGGTTCATAAGAAATTATGACGAAATTTTACTAAACATCAGCCATTTTAAATTTAATTATATCCATATGGGAAATAATTATGCAATGGCCATTAATGCACATGGACGTTCTACATCCAAAAATAGACAGTGTTGCGAATTTGAAACTACAATTTATGGCTACAAAAGAGGTGACATAAAAGCAAATCATTCTGTAGTATTCATATCATACACAGCAGTTATATATACGTAACTAGAATATATTGATTTACTAGGCGATTGCAACTCGGTAGAACACATGGCACCAGGTCTTCTAATAATTTATGGCACACCTTTACCAATAGAGAGAATCTATAAACATGTTTAAGGAATAGCTCTTCTCCTTAGAGGCTAAGTCATCGTCTACCTTTATTGGTTAAACCTTTTCTTTGTCGGGATATCCAATAGGTCTTTCATGCTGTTACAACCCTGGCCCGATTCAATAATGGAGATTCCTCCACAGGAAGGACAGGAATTTTAAATATATTTTTTAAACAAGCTTTTAATACTACAATCTGTTAAATTGTAAATAAAACTGTAAACTGTGAACTAGGATCTGGAGCTAAGCATTCTTTCCGTCATAAATAAAGCCATACATACGCAGTAGTTGGACATTAAAATCACACAATAGTTATTTGTATTTATACTTTATAAATAATATGCAATACCAACTATCCATTTATTGTTTTTTGAACTTTAATTTTTAATTAAAAATGTTTCAAAATCTTTGAAATAAGAGAGATATCGAAGAAACAGTTAATAAAGTTTAATAAGGTTGTCAAGGGTGTCTAGGCATATTAAACATTTGAAATAAACTCACCACAATAAACTCAATAAATTGATTTTGAATTGAAATAATTTTCCTATCGGTATTTCCGTCAATTCGAGCAACGGAAGGAGTATCAGAAAATTAGCATATATTTAAGGGAGCTCTCAAAGAGAACAGTAAGATTAAAATATTACTTCATCATGGACAATACAAACAATTGATCCCAAAAATGGATTGAGAAAGTTCAACAATGGAACAAAGCCGCCACAATGGTTTCCTACCGTCCAGCGCGCAGAAATTCCAGGAAATTTCTCCAGTATCAAAGATGCTGATAGAACAAGATTTACAAGAGCTGCCAACGAAGCACCGAACAGTCCAAGAAGAATTATATGTATCCTTTTCGGAAAGATTAATTACTATAAGAAAAGTAGGAACCAACAAATCTAAAGCCGCATTAGTAAATAAAGGTGGAGCAGTCTGTCGAGCCGATTGAGTATATATATATTATATATAAATTAAATGACTGAGTAATAATAAGCACCCCACCATATGGAAAACAAATGACATACTTGGAAACAGTGTATTTTTCAAGTGAGGATTGATTTAACATTACACCAATAAAATTAACTGAAATTTAATTAGTTTCGAGAAACAACGTAAGTCATAGTAATACTATGACTTATGCTGTTTCTCCAATCACCGATTCAATTATTAATAAGAAATATTAAATAAAAAATGCATTTCAATAATTTTTTCTCTACCCATCGTTATATATCTACGATTTCCTGTCCTACAGTATCCTCCCTTAATATTTCACTAATCCCTGTTGAACAGAACCTACCTAGGAGACCATACAGACAAACATCTAACTTGGAACCAATATACTTGACTAAAACTAAAAGAATATGTTCGTCCTTATAGACAACTCCAACATTATGTAGACAAACGTTCTAAGATTCCAATTAATTATAAAAATCTTATTAAGAAGGCGGTATTAGACATGTTTGGTGCTACGGGGATCGACTAAACCTTCAACTTGTTCTCGCAACCATTAGTCCAAGCAACGAAGACCAAAAAAGGCCGACTAGGGGACGTAATTCATGTAGAAGCCAATTTTGGCACAGTTGTAGGGGAAGGTGTCCTTAACAACATACTAAAAGTACTGGGGGGTGGGGGTGGAGCTAACGGAGGGGGGGCGCTCTAAAGGTCGTTTTTTTCAGTTTTTCGTTAATAACTCGAAGACTCTTGCACCTAGCGAAAATGTGTTTATGTACTAAATTAATAATTATAAAATTCTTTACAAAAAAGGTACTATACACTTTTTTGCTAACAGCAATGCTTAAGGAGATATGGAGCGAGAAAAATGAAAATTAAAAGAAAAAAAAACCTTTTTTATTGTTAAAAATGAAATGTTTATGGTTTATATAATTAATCTTTTAGCGCCCTTGGTTCCAAATATCAAAAACAGGTTACATATGTATGTATGTATGTATGTATGTATGTATGTATGTATGTATGTATGTATGTATGTATGTATGTATGTATGTATGTATGTATATGTATGTATGTATGTATGTATGTATGTATGTATGTATGTATGTATGTATGTATGTATGTATGTATGTATGTATGTATATATATATATATATATATATATATATATATATATATTAAATATATATATATATAATAAAATATATATATAAAATAGTTATATAAAATATATATATAATTTATAAAATATATATATATATATATAAATGGTTATATATATTTTTTTTTTAAGGCTTTTATAGACCTTGGAGATCCTTAGTTAATTAAATACATAATAAATAGTTAAAATAAAGAACATTAAACTAAGTGATACTTATCGAGCCCAGGAAGTATCAGAGCTGTTTGATTAAATAACGTGGATATCGTTACTTTTAGCACATTTTGTTTTCTATACATTATTAAAGATAAGAAATTTTGCAACAAATTTGGTTCTATTTATTTTTTTGCTAAGATCAATAGTTATAGAACTGTGGAGGACGAAAAAATTGGCTAACTTGTGGTAAGTTGCACTTTTTTGACTATAACTCCAAAATTATTTGTTCGATTTGAATTTTTTTTTTTTTTATTAAATTTGCTTTCTGAACCCACAAATGTGAAATTTTGATCAAGTCTCGTAAAACACCCATGCCAACATGTTGAGAAACCCATGCTATTGTGCAATTCTTTTATTTTTGGTTCATTTCTCACTACAACTCCAAAAATATTGGTCCGATCCCAAATTTCTTTTTTTCATCTCAAAGCTGGTTAAATTTCCTATTAGATTCTATAGATTTAAGTTTAATAAAGTTCCGTGAAACATCCATTCTACCTCGTTAAATTCCGTGTACTGTTGTTGTTAAATCCTTATTTTTTCGGAACATTTCTCGTTATAACTCTAAAAATATTTATTCGATCCTGAATTTCGTTTTTAAATCTTAAAGCTGGTTAAATTTGCAATTAGATCCTATTTATCAAATTTTGATATAAGTCCGTGAAACACCCACACCAGCCCACTCAACATTTCAAAAATGTCAGGTTTTGCCAAAACATACATATTTAGTGTGCTAGCATGGGTATTACATGGAAAGTAATTAAAAGTCATAGATAGGACCTGATTGATAATTTAAGTAGCTTTAAAATGAAATAAAGCAATTTGGAATCGGACATATGCTTTAGGAGTTATAGAGAAAATATGCCAAAAAAAAAACTAGAAATTTTTAACAACTCGCAGTTGTTAGCGTGCTGGCAAGGGTATTACATGGCATTTTATCAAAATTTGATATATAAGACCTAATAGAAAATTTAACCAGCTATGATATGGAAAAAAGAAATTTGGAATCGAACAAATATTTTTAGAGTTATAACGAGAAATGTTCCGAAAAAATAAGGATTTTACAACAGTACGCGGTATTCAGCGAGGTGGAATAGATATTTCATGGAACTTAATTAAAATGAAATATATAGTATCTGATGATAAATTTAACCAGCTTTAAGATGAAAAAAAGAAATTCGAGATTAGACAAACAGTTTCGGAGTTATAGACAAAAGAGTACCGACAAACGCGTTATTGAGGAAAAGTGCGACTTACCGCAAGTTAGCCAATTTTTCTTCCTTCACAGTTCTAAAACTATCGATCTGACAAAAAAACGAATAGAACCAAATTTATTGCAAATTTGCTTAGCTTTAATAGTGTACATAACACAAAATTTGCTGAAAGTAACGGTTTCTGAGTTACTGGATCAAAGTGCTAAATACATACAATTTTCAACACTTTCCCCCCTCCCCTGCCCAAACCTGAAGATGTTTCAAAGAAATCTTTTAACCACATTTACAGCTAAGGTTGATGAACAATATGCAATAGTCAGATTTTTTTATTTTTGGTTCGATATCAAGGTTCGAATGCTAATTTCCCTGTACTATAATAAGCATATTTGGCTTAACAACAATAATTTTATTTTTAGCAATAAGCTTTCAAATTATAATAATAAACTATTGATTTTTAGCAATAAACATTGCAATTTCAACAATATATATATAAATTTTAACAATAAAAACGTGTTTTTTTTTTACATTTTCCATTTTTCCCCTACTATATCTTCTTAAGCATTGATCCTAGAACCAAAATGTAAAACCTTTTTTGTAAACGATTTTATGTTAATTAATTTAGTACATAAACACATTTTCGCTAGGGGCAAGAGTCTTCGAGTTATTAACGAAAAACTGAAAAAAACGACCTTTAGAGCGCCCCCCCCCCTCCGTTAGCTCCACCCCCACCCCCCAGTACTTTTAGTATGTTGTTAAGGACACCTCCCCTTACAACTGTGCCAAAATTGGCTTCTACATGAATTAAGTCCTCTGAAAATCCTTCGTTGCTTGGACTATCTTAAAAATACAAAATCCTTCGTAAAATCCTTATTGCTCCTTATTATACTCGATTCCCGATAACCCTGCGATGCGACTGAAAAGAAGATGGCAAAGTTCTTTTTCTAATGTAAAAGTTTTATTGAAGTGCTATTAATGGCTAGTTCCTTTACAGGTTATTGACATAATACATTTAAAAATACTTTATATAAATTACACTCAACCTAGGCATCACCGAACTAAACCTGGCCCGCCCTCCAACTTATGGAGGGACAAGCCAGGTCCAAAGAGATCCCAGCGCTCTCAGCTGGAATTAATAAAGTAATTTAAAATTAAAAAAGTAAATTTCAAAATGACTATATACAGTAGGACCTTGATAATTCGGACGAATTGTTGACAAGGGGTCCGGATTACTAAGAACTTAAGTGTAAGTTAGATTACTAAGTGTAAGTAAAATATAATCAACAGTGAAAACAGAGGCAGGTATTTATTTATGTACAATTACAATGGTTATCTACAAAAAGCATAATAAAAAGAAATGTATTTATGGAGGCTTAAACAGAGTAAAATATACTTTTGTGGAAAAAGTCCTTTACTTTGTATTGAATTGTATCCTGGAAATGGGATTTAAAGGCAAGATCTCTCATACGTCGGATCAGCATAACGTCGTTATTTGAATCCATGTCCAGGAACATGCTTCTCTGCTAAATGTACCAAATAAAAACAGCATTGTCTATCTGCGGGTTGTCAGGCTGTTTAAAAGTTATACGATCACCCGGTCCTTGTTCTGTACTGCTATATAGAATTCTAAGGAAACAAAACAACGTATCGGGAAAGGTAGGAGGAGAAAAGGAAAAATATGGTGGGGTGAGCCAAGTATGGGAAGGGGTTGTACGGACCTCTGCGTCGTTTGGATTGTAAAGTACCCTGATTATAGGTATTACTGTGCGATTTGAAAAAATCTCACTTCATATTAGACCGTTAAATTACATAAAAAATTTAAGCAGCCTGAAACAAAAAAAATAACAAGTACAGTCGGTAAATTTTGAGTAATTACTTTTCATTGTCACTGTTCAATGCTATTTCTTTTTTTTTAAATATAATTCAAGATTCTTGATCGAAACATCACTTTGATAATGCATCAGATAAAAAGTTCGAAATACTATAACAACCAATTATCCAATTATAAAAAAACAAAAAAGAAGTAAAGAAGGGCTATTTATTATCGATGCCGCCATCACAGAGATCGGGAGAAGCCAGGAAGGCCCAGTAGCCATTACCGAGGAATGTCATTTACCATGGAGAGGCTTATGGTGAATGGTAAGTAGGGGAGCTGTCGTAAAGCTGTCCCCTGCCCCGCTCCTCGCCCAGAATTTCTATCAACGTCTTCTGCCACCAGATGGTCACCCGCCCTGGCTATATATAGCGCACAGCAAATATCTAGCTTGTTTAGTCTCTCCAAGGGCAAAGGTGCAATGTATACAATGCTATACCGGAGGGTCAAAGAGATATCTACATTACAAAACATACCCAAAAAGTATAAATATATGCACCCTAAAGGAAAAAATCATATTAATATATTAAGATTACAAATTATCATTATCTTTTTCGGTCCTTGTAGATTCCTAGCCTCCCCCAAGAGCTTCTACTACCCCTGCCAATCCTCACCGATAACCTTCCAGTTTATTAAACGTTGTTTGACTGCGCCCTTTTTTTATAGTGTCCACCCATCTGATTTTTCGCCCTCCTTTTAGTCTACTTCCTACCACAGCAGCATTTATAGTTTGGAAGAGAGTACTTGTTGGGTGGTTTCTTATTACATGCCCGACATAACATTTATCATCCACAACATACAATTATACATACATAAGTTAATTTCGGTTCAAGTAAAGAAAACAAAATCATAATAAAGAAGATAAATATTCCCAATGTACTAGATTTCATTTATTACTTAAGGAAGCGTTAGGGTATCTAATGGATACCTTTCACTAAACACTGTTGACGGGAGGATTCCCTGATATTTTTCTGATTTTAATTTCGATTAAATAGTTATTAAAAAGCTATAAATATTTGGTACAACATCTGGATCTCAGTGAAGTTTGGAAATAGACTGCGTATGGCTAAGAATATAGAAAATATTTTCTATCCCTATCTGAATAACCAACTCAAACACTTTTTTTAAAAATTATTATTATAACAATTTATTGAAATTTACAACTGAACAAAATTTAACATCAAGTAAATGTGCTGTTAACTATTACAATAACGTGACAAAACCTGAAAAGAACTACTCATCATTAGCACTTTAATAAAAATTCTACACTAGAAGGTGTCTGCGCCATCTTGTTTTCAGATGCCTCGGAGGATTATCGGGAATGTTGTGGGAAGCAAGTTGAGAAATTAGGGGATCTGAGTGGTTATGGAGCTTACTATGAAAGGATAGAAATCTGATTTGGGCTAAATCAGCAACATATGGAACATTAAGATTTTTATGGATAAGTTTATTGGTGACAAAGAAAGGAGCATTGAGGATTTTTCGTAGGATTTTGGATTGTAAGGATTGGATACGAGATGTATTGGATGGTTTAGTGGAGCCCCACAACTCATACATTAAAATTAAAAATTGAATGTCCAATTATGTTTTTACGTTAAAATTACAGTTATGCGTGAAAATTTCATTGAGGCAATAATTATAACAGACTGAAGATATATATTTCTAGAATCTAAATTTTGCTGCATCCCAGACACTCCAGTCACATATCACTTCGCTTGAAGAATATTGCCATAACTGGAGAGTTAAGATAAATCCTAGCAACTCCCAGCAAATAACCTTTACTCTCCGTCGAAACCTACCTCATCCTGTCCTGTTGTATCCTTTAATGGTGTACCGCTAAATAATGTGGAACAAATACGATACCTGGGATTTTATCTGGGCAAGAGACTTACCTGGAACCCTCATAAAAGATTGAAAAGACAAGAAGCTGCACGTCGATTTCGACTGTTACAACACTTACTTGACAGACGTTCAAATCTCCCGATTCACTACAAAAAAACTCATCTACATGACGATTATCAGACCTATTTGGACTTAGGGTATAGAGTTATGGGGATCCACCAAACCATTGAATTCTTCCCGAATCCATTCAACCCCAATCCAAAATCCTTAATGCTCCTTACTTTGTCACAAATGAAATCATCCACAATGATCTTAATATCCCATACGTAGCTGATTTGGCACGAACTAGATACCTCTCCTTTCATAATAAATTCACCCCTCATCCAAATCCACTTGTTGAACAACTCGCTTCCCATTCCATTCCTGGCAATCCTCCGAGGCGCCTGAAAAGAAGATGGCCACGGGATCTTCTTCTTTTGTAAATTTCATTAGAGTACTACCAATGGGTAGTTCCTCTACAATTCTTCAGCATGTTATCATACTGCATTGTATACAGCATATTTACTGGATGTGTTTTCTAATACAGTTGTAAATTTCAATAATTAAAAGATTTAAAAAAAAATCTAAATAATTCCTACTGATTGACTATTTCTATTAAAGTTAAAATTTCTAATTAAAGTTTATTTCGCTATTACAAAAAGATAATCGCAAAGCTAGACTTACAAAAACGTTAAAGTAGATCTTCGGACTGACACTTTCTTTTACGGTCAATAATACATAGGACACTCCAAAAATGGAAACTCTAACAATCAAATCATTCTCTTAATATCAGGAGACAAAATATGAAGGGTAATTTCTATGAATTCATTTTTTCCTTTTTTGAATTCCGTGAGTTCTACAATTTAAAATTTTTATCAATAGATAAATAAAACATTAATCATTATTTAAAATTGTCTAAGTTCTTTATTCATGAGAGCGGGCGTAGCCGCAAATAATTTCCACTTAAAGAAGAATATGGTGAATAAATTAATTAATAAATATAAATAAATTTCTTGACTGTTACTATTAAATATTTATTAGGTTCTTGAGATTCAGTCAATAAATAAAAACAACTAATTTGGTGACGTTTCCAGACTAAATTGTTTTCATAATCATGTCCTACAGTGAAAAAACAGTTTGCAATAAAATTATATGAGTTATATATGTTATTTCAAAACATAAAGTTACAAATAAAAATAAGTTTTAAAGTTTTAAAAATAAGATTTAGACGTTCTAAATCTCAACACCTGTTATTCCAATTTCAAAATTTCTTCAGGTCAGTTGTGTACTAGCATTGTTAGACTTTAGTTAGTCGATACCATATCCTACCAGTAACATTGTAAGTAGTTTCATACTCCTCTATATTCTCTAATTATATATATTTTTATTATTCTAACACATATTGTTATATACTTGTATTGTAGCTTACTTTATGTTTTGAAATAACTTTTATAACTTATATAATTTTATTGTAACCTGTTTTTTCACTGTAGGGCATGATTATGAGAACAATATAACCTCGAAATTTTACCAAAATAGTTGTTTTTATTTATTGACTGAACCTGAAAAACCTTACTAAACACATAATTAATAAATATATAGAATAAATTAATAGCATTTATTAACATTTCTTTATTATTTAAATGCAAAACATATAAACATATATAATTGGCGACCCCATTTATTCCCAACAGGGTATTACAAACGATTGGGAAAGAGGAGTTAGGTCTGCTCCAACCCCTGACCTCCCTGTAAGGCAGGGGTTTGGAGGCTACCCCATATAGAGCGCCTGTCCCCAGGCAGTCTGGCCAGGTTAGCGATAAATTTATCTGCTGGGTTGGTCAAGATGGGGCCGGTATGATAATGTTATGTCTCTTACAAGCTCTTACTCGTGATGTCTCTGTATCGACGAGGATTTCCTATAAAATAAATTTATTCACATTCTTAAATATTAACAACCAGGTTAGAAAAATCAAACATAAGTTTCAAAAGTAACTTCAATGTCCCCGATAAGTCTCATTCAACCGGAAATAGTAATAATAAATAATCATATTTATTAGGATAATATATTTATTAGGAGCTATACCTTCAACTCTAATTAAATTAGAATTTATGGACATTGAATGTTATCCAAAACTCATGTATGAAAATAATAAATCAACTATCCAATGTACAACAAGAATTGCTATCTGACTTAGGCCAGCCACCAATTGCACTGTACACTCATTTACAGGCACGTAATTTCTTTTCCCTAGCAACAAATATCCGAAAATCATACCATTCAAAAAATAAGAAACTACGACATACCATTATGAAACGAGCAATGATCCATCCAATTCGTATTGATTAATTAATTGCTACTTCTATTGTATGTATATTAACTTTTTTTAAACAATATTAATAATTAATTAATGCCTATCCTTTCATTGTAAACTCCATACCTACTCGAATCCACTAGTCTCATGTTATTATGGACGTACTAGATTTTTTTTTAAATTAATACATACAAGTTTTGTCTGAAATCAATGCAGCTGTCTGCATTATACTTTTCAATTCTTCTTAGGGGACAAAGGGTCCCAAAATAAAGATTATTTTTCATCTGTCAATCCATTCATCCCAAAGGTCACTAACCTATAGTAGAGAAGTCTTAAATGAACTGTATTTTTCAATTAAAATTTGTGGATATTGCACGCTATATACACACCTACAGTGTTATAAATGTCCAACATTATATTACATTTGCTGATTGTAATATTGTAATAAACATGTAAATAAAAGTTTTAAACTTAAAAATATAATTCCAACTAACAAACTGTTCAAAAATAATGATTACAGTGGAATATGCTCTTGTTTTCTGACGGTAGTTAATACACCAACTAGTGCTTTTACAGCGGATCCCAACTAAACTATTTTTAATTGCGCACAGACATTCGGTTCGAATAAATATTTTGCATTTTACGATCCCAATAAAAAATGGAGGCTAGTTAATGCACTTCCATGGCCCTAATCATCGGCCGTGTCCGCGTTTTTCATCGCTGACAGATTGATTTTACTTTATCTCCCTTCTTTTTTTTTGCATCCCCAGCTGTTTAATTAGCAATGTATTATGTATTTTTTATTATTGCCAAGCCGAGCCTCAGCTGAGTTATTATTCAATGAGATAAGCTATTAATTGCTTAATGGCCCTTCTCCGACATTACTTCTTACTTACAAATAATCTCCATGATTCTGGCTAATTAGAGCGATTGTCGTATCTTTGACTTTTAAACTGAGTACTCTTAATCTGAGGATGCCTTATTTGTCAATGGTCGTGCGGATGAAAGATGATCTAGACCTACAATTCTAATATCGTTTCAGTTGCAATATTAAATTAGTTTTCCAATTTATAAAATGTTTAATAAGATTCTTGAGATTGCAAATAAAAGAGCAACATATTTTAGCAATATGACAATAAAATTATATCAGTTACACCCGCAATTTAAAGAATTAGGCTAGCAATATATGTACAGTGAAACTCCAATTATCCGTGTTGATTTGAAGAAAAAATATACATATTTTTTTTTAACAGTTATTGTAGGTCGTGGTTCTTAATTCACGTCAAATACGATAGGTCCCATTTTATTCGTTTTCATGACGCAATAAAAGACCTAAAACTAGATTGACCAAGTGGCAGCTACCGAACTGCGTTTTAAAATCAAGTGCAGAGCCCACACACCTCATAACAGCCAAATTCTGATTAAACGTACTTAGTGAATTTAATCAATTCTTCAATGAAGGAGTTACATATATTGAAATTATTTCATTATTCATGGCATTCACTCCTCTTTATTATTAATAAATCATGTTACATGTTTCGGGAACAACAATGTCCCATCCTCAGACTTCTCATCCCGTTGTTCCCGAAACATGTAACATGATTTATTAATAATAAAGAGGAGTGAATGCCATGAATAATGAAGTACTTAGTGAATTTTTAGAAGAGTAGCACATCCATCCTACACGGGTTTTGTCCAGCCTGGGTCCTATTGCCGTCTTGAGTGGTGTCTTTATAAACTTACAGAGTTATGGCACCTAAAAAAAACGTGTTGTATTAACTGTTTCCAAAAACTGTCCATTGTAGAACGTCTTAGGAAACGCGAATCTGGGGAAAAATTGACGGATATGTTTCGGAATATCCACGATTTCCGACATATTAACTAACTTTGTTGTTACATAAATATAATTTTATAAAAAGCCACAATTTTTTATTATATATAAAATAAAATGCATGGTTAAAACATATGTTTGTACTTATTTTTCAGTACCCTAATTCAATAATCTGATTATCCGGATTTTTGGGTATCCGGATAATCGGAGTTTCACTGTGTGAAAATATATATATATATATATATATATATATATATATATATATATATATATATATATATATATATATATATATATATATATCACACACACACATATATAGTAGAATCCCGATATATGGTATCTTGAAGAGGACAAAGAATAATTACGATATATCGAGATGTTAACTATAAGGAGATTAGAATAAACCGAAAATTTTAATTTTTTTATAACAAATACATTCTGTGTATTTTTTTCATTTTAATTTCATACATTCAATTTATTTTTATTAGTACTTGTATACAACAACAACACGGTAAATTTAAATACACTAGTATAAATTTTGAACAATAATTTGTTTTTCACTACTGTTTATTGTTGAGATAATTTCTTTAACAGATACATGTTTCTTTTAGGGGCCATGATAAAGACTGAATCCAGCGTTTCTGAACATGAGCCGGTAACATCCAGTGTAAGCAAACAAAAATCCTGGAAAACCCACAATAACTCTCATTCAATGGTAAAATACGAACTATTAGACGTCATACCGACCAACAGGGGAAAATATGAACCACCAAGGGGAAAAAATACGTTATACTAAGAGGATTGGTTTTGTGCAAATAAACGAAATTTTCCCAAAATACGTCTCCAATTTAACTGAAAAAAACGAATTACAAGACGTTTTCCCGACCTTGGATGGAAAAAAATACGTTCTACCGAGGGGACTAAAATGCACAGGTTTTTAATGAATTTTGCTCTTTCTTACGTTTTATCGGGATACGAAATATCGGGATTCCACTGTATATATATATATATATATATATATATATATATATATATATATATATATATATATATATATATAGAGATAGAGAGAGAGAGAGAGAGAGAGAGAGCATTATGAATTATCCAAGGAATGCAGTGTATTTTTCACAGATCATCTGTGGTTCTTCATATTTATATTGTCATTTTGAATTTTATACGAAAATTTTTTTTTATTACTATTAACTATCTCACTAACATCTAACTCGAATAAATGACAAAAATAGAATGAAATATAACTTTAAAATATTGTACTTCCATTTCATTCTATTCAATAAATGTATAGTTCTTATAGTATAAATTACATATTCAAATATGAAAATCTTCCAATAATAGTTAAAGAAAGGAAATATTTATAAGTAAGGTTTTCTTTTTTTAAAATATTACACATTGAACAGCTTAGAATTGCCATTAACTTTAAAAATTGTTAATATTAAACTTTTAAAGTTTCATCTCACTGGGAAAGATAATAAATAAAAAAAATTAGATATTCCAATGTGGAAACAATTAAATATTTCAATAACAGTTAATAAAAGGAAATATGTATTAAAAAAATTAAGGCGTTTTTGTTCTTATTTTATTTTATTTCTTCTTTACTCAACAAAAAAAAAAAAAAAAAAAAAAAAAAAAAAAAAAAAAAAAAGCTTTATTTTTAGTTAAAAAACTAAAATTATTATGGAATGTTTAGTTAACGACTAACTAACGAAAGATAAATAAACTCGTCATAGCTGCAAAAAGAAAAATATCTAATTGATGTGAATTATTAACTACGTAGTTAATAACTTATTGTTAAAGAAAATGCTTTCGTTTAAAAAGAGAGGAACGATATAAGAAACTTTTAATTTAATATCAAGGTTCAAGAAACGATTGCGATGTTGAAAGACTAAATAATGATATGTTTTATAATTTAATTACATTAATTCCAAATGCAACAAAAAATGAAGTAAATTAAACACGCGACCGCTCATTTTCTTAAACACTTTCCAATGAACTACTTACATATCGAATAATATATCGAAACAGAGACCTATGAACTTTAACGGCAGAAATGCATCTATTCCCCACTTACTGTCGTACGCTAAGGCGAAATGCTAATGTGTGCACGGCTGTATCCGCCCTTACAAAGGAAATCGTCTAAGAAAAAAAAAAGAATAAATAGCATGCAAAGGTTGAATGAATGTACATAAAACGGCTGATAAAACATACGAGGAGCAGTTGAATATATATAACGAAAAGAGATAAATAAATAAGGTTAGTATATATAGCGAAATGGGCGTACATAAATCTATTAGAGAAACTGGATAGGCCAGTTGTTATTAATCCAGTTCACAATTGAACCTCTTCCACGAGAGCCATTTTTACCATTTATGTCAGCATTGGCTCCCGAGTTACTCAACAAATTAGCATAAACTCATTAATAAGAATGGAATAAAAATTTAATACTTTTCAACTCGGTCGGAATAACCCCTTTTTATTAACATACTCAGATAATGTTATAACTTCTAGTTGTGCTAATGCGCTAGGGTTATAGTAATTTTCATAATTTCCAGCCTTATAAGGCTTCCGACAAGGCACAGAGAACCAGTTTATAGTTCGCCGCGATGTTTTGTTACCTCATTATAAGGAATGAGGAAACTTCAAATACCTGATTAGTGATCTGAAAAATATCGCACTCCTGGAATGAAGGACTCAAAACATATGTTTTCGTTTGACCTAATATCACTGTCACAAAATGACAATATTCAGAAGCCTGGTGGATTTTTCTTTTCACAACAGTTGTTGATAGATAGGTATCAGTCATTTTTGAGATGAGACAAAGATTCCAATAAAAAAATAAAAACAAAACAATGAAAATTTGAGTTCTGTCAATTTCATAATGATAGCGTTATATATTTTTATGAAAAACAGAATTTATTGTAGTCAAATAATAAGAAAAAAATATATACATTCATTAGATAAAACATTAAAAACAGAAATTTTTAATTTTAAAGCATGAATATTTTATCCTATTTTTTTCTGTCCTTGGAATTTCACTTCTTGGTACGTTGATTTTTTAATTAAAAAATATATCCAAAACTAGCCCCCGGTCATATAAATCTTGCTTTATCCTGGCCACCCTTTCATATATCATGTGATTTATCGGTAGTGCATTTTTTATTGGCTAATGTGGGGTATCTATCAAAATTTAAAGGTATCACTACATATTTTGGAAACCCTGTTTTTTCACCATAGGGCATGATTATGAGAACAATATAGACTATATTAATATAGTCTCGAAACGTCGCCAAAATAAGTTGTGTTGCGCGCGCGCGCGCACACACACACACACACACACACACACACACACACACTATAAAATAATATAATAAAAATTAAAAAATATTAAATAATAGTAATAGTAAAAATATAATTATACTTTATTTACAAAATACACTTATCCTATAGATGCCCCAACCAGACCTGTGCCCCTTCTCTCTCAGCTGCGTCAGTGGTGTGAAAAAATAGCAGTGGAGGCTGAGTGAGAGCGCTATAGAACAGTTGGTAATTTTTAATACAGATACACTGCTGAACCCTAAAACCGCTTAAAATTTTATTTAAGAACACAATTTTTATGATAAATGCAAGTCTTGGCTGTGGTATATGGCTATGAGAATCATAAAAAATTACCGTGCTAAAAATACATAATTTCTGAAATATATTTCCCACAGACCAGCAGGGCGGATAAAACGTTGAAGAGGAGAGATATAATCCCGGGGCGGACGCCGATAGCGGACAAGGGGACGAAGATAGCGGAGTATAAGACAGACCGGTGATGTTAATAGTGGGCTTTTTCATGAGCGGTGGAGCCGGCTGGTACACCTGTCGCCGCATACCAGCCGCTTGGTTGGCACCCCTGATGTCCACCGGTCCGTCGAAGGCCTTTCTTCTCCTTCTACTCTGTTTGGTGGTTATTTACCATCCCAGGTCACATCCTGATTCTGGATAGAACCTATCCAACCACCATACGGTCTAATCGCCCAGATACGATTCATTCGACGTCCCTTTCTTTCTAACACTCTTCTTTTTTCTTACTCCTACTCTTTCCTTAACCCCTTATTTATTTTTTTGCGCGGACGTAAAAGAATTTTAAACAGTAGCTAAACAATTAATTTTTTTTTCAACCATCAGACTACTTTTTCTGTTGGACGAACAAAAAGGGAAACGTTTTGCAACAGATTGATCGGTCAGTGCATTTCAACAAAGCTAAATCTGGATTTCAAAGCAATGAAAAATTTATCAAGAGATGAAATGGGGAAAGCGTTTAATTGACAGAAAAAAAGTATATGTACATAATCAATAAAACAATGTAATACTAATTTAACAAAAATTTTTTACCAGAATATATCTAAATATATTATATTATATAAGTACTTTTATTATTCATTAATTATTACAAAAACGAATATTTGTCGAAATAAATAATTGATTTAGAATCAGTTAATCCATACATTTTTGCCGCTTGTTTTCAATGAATTTTAACACTAACTGATTATTGAAGGGAGTGGTGGATGAAGGTGTTATGTAATAAAACACAATTTTGAGTAATTTATGTTTAAAGTTTTTATTTAAATACAGTTCTGAGAGCAAAGTACCCCGCTTTGATCAACAGGAAGCAATCCATTTTGCAACACGACAATGCCTCTGCACATCGCTCTTGCTTGACAGAGGTAAAATTATCAGAAAATAAAGTAAAATTTTTTGTCTCGTTCTATGTATAGCAAAGATTGTGTACCCTCAAGTTATGGTTTGTTTGCAGATCAACGGCTCATTTTTTAAAAGGTCGTAAAAAAAAGGGAAGAATTCTTTGTCTCAAAACCTAAAGAGTGAAACCGGCATCAAATCCAATTACCGGCAAAAAGATGATTGATATTACAGTAGAAACTGTAATTCGTCATGAGTGGGGAAGGGGGTGACGAAATAACGGAAATGACGAATTACAGAATTTTACCGGTAAAGTAACAAAAAAGCATTGCGATTTATTGAATGTCAAAACGACCAGATGAACATTATAAACACATAAACATACAGTCGTGTGTTTTCAGTGGGAGTAAGCTGGTTACATCGCCATCTATGACTTCCATTTTAGTCATGAAGTTTTCAATTTTATCTCTTTTTTTTTTTTTTTTTTTTTTTTTTTTTAATTAAATATCATTTACAATAGTCCGGGATATTTTATAAATTTCCGAGAGTTTACACATACTTTCACATTTTCTAAGTCGTTGCAGTATTTCCTATTTCATTGGTAAATCCAGAGGTTTATAATTAACGGGTCTTTCGGAAGCCATCTCGTAAATGAACAATAAATTTGAACGGTAATTTAACAACTTGAAATTCAGACAAGAAAAACGGCGGAGAACTGAACTAATCAACGCCTGAATATAAACTGGCAGTCAGAAAGCTGAAACCAGAGAAAGAAGTTTTTTCTCATATGAGGTTCTATACTTTGTAGGGTCTTAACTGATTCCGGAAATTCGTCGACTGCTCTCATACT
The DNA here is from genome assembly GCA_003667255.2 of Euschistus heros. NCBI lineage: Eukaryota > Metazoa > Arthropoda > Insecta > Hemiptera > Pentatomidae > Euschistus > Euschistus heros. Next base: position 2,290,156 of record RCWM02000002.1, on the reverse strand, counting down.
TCCATCTCTTACTACAATCTATGGAGGGACCAACTCCGGGCTTCTTCTGTTTTGTTTTTTCCTATCAAATGATTTACAAAATGTATAAATATAGGCTTATTTTCTAGTGACAAACCAAATGAGACGGTTTAAAGATTAAATAAATAGCAAGGGGAAAAAAAATTACATACGTACTTAATTTTGTTATTTATAGTTGCCATAAACGAAGACGAATTACAGAATAAGACGGATTATCGAGTGACGAAATAACGAGTTTCCACTCTTTTTTTTTTTTTGGTTAGAAAAAAAACGACTTTATTTTGAAGAATAGTATTCAGTAATGTTAAAAATATGTTATCGGCTATAAAGCTATACTTATGCACAAGAAAGTTTTTAACGACCTATTTATAGAAGATCAGGTATTTTATAGAAGAAATTGATCCCTAACTCGTTTCAAACGAAAATCTTTTAATAGCTGGAATTAAGGTTTATGAAACTTGTACCATAATGATATCGATAAAATAAATATTTTATAGATCATACTTAGGTCTATTAGAAATTACATGTATTAAACGTAAGCGAGAAACAGAAGAAAGATCAGAAATACAGAAAAGCGAATTTTGGTTGGAGATCATTTCTGCATGTAATATTAGATCTGGGAATGCCCAAGTTTATCGTAGTCTTTGAAAGTTGCAATCATTGTGCAATGGATATAGTATCGTTCCAATTCGGCTGTTAGTTGGGTAAAGGAAGTGTTTACTGTCCCTCCACTAAAATTGATGGAGGACCGCACGTACAAAGGCAACTTCATCTGCTCAGAACGTCGATTCCAGATAGGGCAGGACAATTACTCAGTAATTGGAGAGCGATGCCGGCGAAGCAATATCGTTAGCATGGCAGGCACGTGCTACCCCACTCCTTGTCTTTCAAACCGAAATCACGTTTTGACTCCAATTGCAGATCCGATGGGAAACTGTTTTTTATTTCTTCTCCTTCTTATAACTATCTTTTTTTTTCCCTTACTAACTCAACAGGAGGGAATTTCTGGTAACAGCGAAGAAAGTGTAAGTAGGCGCTGGAAAAAATAAATTACTACAAGCTAAGTTGGCATTCCAAGAGGAACTGAATTTTATAGCTGCCTGCCGGCAAGGTTCAATGTTAAGAAATAGAATAAGAAACTATAGTTAGCGTCTAACGGTATAGTAAAAATATTTAGCCCTAATCGCCGTAAAAATTCATCCAATAACTTCAGTTTTGTGAGGTATTAAAAACCAACGGCCCCTGAGAGGCACGGTAATTGTTCTCAATGAATTTCTAGTTAGATTTACGTAAAGTTTTGCCTTTTCGAAGACAACTTTATAAAAAGTTTCCGTGCTTCATAGCAGGTTTTAAGGCCCAGTTGTTCTCAACTTTTTCAATATCCAGAAAGAATTTAAATTGGATATGATTCTTCCTTAATTCTTACTTGCCATATGATGTTTGAATCTTTTCTTCTATCAATAAGTTTTGGTTCATCATAAGGGCCATATACCTTATGTTATATACACACTATATTTTTCTTTATTTTCTAAAAGTTGGGTATTTAGTTAGTATTAGGTATTTTCTATAAAAATCGTTCTCAACATTGGTAACAGTAAGTAATAGAAAAGAAAATTAAGCAACAAACAAAAAATTGGAATGACGTATTGAGATTTAGGACGTCCTAATCTGAACACATGCTATTCCAATTTAATGCATTCAGATTAATAATATACATTGATAATATTATACAACATAAACCAACAACCATTTATCCGTTTATTACACAGAAACACGAAAACCTCTTCCTACCTCTCCTGGGAATAACAGTATTTTGGAAAACTCCATCCCTAACTTTTTTTTTTTTTTTTTTTTTTTTTTTTTTTCAAAAATTCCCCAGTTTAATTGTACACTAGTATTATTATATTTAGTAGTAGATACCGATAGCATATCTACCAGTAACATTGTAAGTAGTTTCATACTCCTCCATATTTTTTAACTATATGTAGTATATATTCTAATACATGTTTTTATATATTTATATTGTAGCTATCCTTATGTTTTGAAATAACCTATGTAACTTATATAATTCTATTTTAACATGTTTTTCACTGTAGGGTATGATTATGAGAATAATACAGTCTCGAAACGTCGCCAAAATAGTTGGTTTTATTTATTGGCTGAACCACAAAAAACACATTAAACATCTAATAGTACCTAATAGTACATCTAGTAGTAGTAGTAGTTTAATTTTTCCGAAATTAAAAGTATTTTTTATTACTTCACATTAAGAATCTCTCATGAGGGCGCAGTAGACATATTTATATTTTCCCACTAGAGCAATGCAATTTAAAGAAAATCATAATATCAATCCTCATTTAAGATTCTAATGCACCTAGATAAGTATGCTAACCGTAGACTTATTCTTGATAAAATAATTAAATTTAAAATTATTTTTTATTATTAATTGTTTTATACCTGATTTTAAGGACCAGCACATGGGGCACCACAGGGAGTGGTTATAACTAAAAAAATACTAATATAATAAAAATAATGATAAATAATTACGCATAGGAAGATATGAAATGCAATTTATCATCAAGATCATCAACATCAAAATGTGGTAACCTCAATAAATCAGAGTCGTATAGATGATGCGAATTGCTAATTATTGCAAATAATTATTATATATAATAATCAAAGAGAGAAAAGCACTCCATAGCTACATTCATTAATGAGCAACTATCAAACTGAAATAAAAAATATAGACTAGGCATCATAAAAAGCCGAGATACCGCTTCGAATGATAGCGACTGAATCTCATTTGGCGGGGAGAAGATAATGACTGGATGGCTCCCTCCGATGCAACATAAATGTTCCTTGTTGTAAATCATAAAAATAGAAAATATAAATCTGAATGTGGAACAGTCTCGGGTTTTATTTCTTATTTTGTCGACCTGTCCAGATCCCGCCACGTCTTGAGCACGATAAATCCAATATTTTTTATTCAGTTTCCTCCGCCTTTCTTCTTTATGGCTTTGAGTAATGTCGAATGAAAATTCGCTGAGGAAATATTATTTGAATCAGGAAAATTATTTTTTGTTTTAAATAAGTATGCGATTTTTAAAAAATAATTTATTCAAGACATTCTGAATTGGAAATTTTTGCATAACAATATTTTTTAATAACTATTGGTTTATTGAATAAATATAGCAAGCTGTCTCTCTAAAGGGCAATGAATAATATGGATGGCAATGATTTAATTTATATAATATATACAGTCAAACTAAAAAAAAAACTATTGAAGATAAAAAAAAGAAAAATAGAATTATTATGTTTACTTATTATGTAATATTTTTTAAAAATATACGCTAATAATATCGCTAACTGGAATAAAAACAGTTGAAACCCAAAATAAAATTACAAGCTTACTCTTTTTCAAATGTTGATTCTCAGTTCTTGACCACAGAATCGATGACCCAAAGTCGATTCCTAGAAACCAATCGATACGGTTAAAAGACAGTTTAGTAATACATGATTACGTAGTTATTTTGGATCGATTTTTCGCATTAATGACAAGAAAAAATGTATGATATTTACAAATATATTTTCCATCTTATAATAACAGACTAATTTTTTATTAAATAGTTGAACATTGCATGGTACAGAATTATAAAATTCTTTTGAAAAATCAACGATTGCTAATGCAATCTTTTACGTCAAAGTGTTGAAGTAGAAGTATTCGCTTTTGGAAAATGGTATTAACATTTCCATGCCAAAGCTGAAGCTCTAAAAAAAGTGCGGCCAGATAATAGCTAATATTTTATTATACTTTTTGGTTATTCTTAGAGAATTATAATGGTCCCAAAATAAAGATTATTTCGGATTTCATCAAATGTTCATAATAGTTTTCGAAACTTAATATTTTATTAAAATAAACACCCAGGTGCATCAGTGCATCCTCCCATAACCGGTATCTAGTGAAAGGTTTCAGTTGAACATGAACAATTCCTTAAGTAATAAATGAAATCCATAATATTTAAGATATTTATGAATTAAAAAAAACAAAAACTAAAATTAACTTACATAATGTAATTAATTTAACTTATTGTATTTTAATAAGATTTTGTTTGCTTTTTCAGCTCTCAAATTGACCACTTAATGTAATAGCAATTTATTTTTAAACCGATGTACCGATTCGAGAATCGATATTTTTGTATATTATTTTTGAGGCCGACATATCACTGGTTAACAATAAATTGAAAATTCAATTCAGAGGAGCCAACTTGTTACCAGAAATGCTTTGAGATGGATGAAGCGTATTTTAGTTTATAAAATTGTTTTCTAAACATTTATTTTGAAAACATAAACATACTTTGATTTCAGGACTACGCAATATAACGGAGTAAACACGTGGTTATGAAAAATCAGTTAAATTATCACATAAATGCAGCTATGCAATTTCATCCACGACATAATTTTAATTTATTTGTAGAAGTTATGATTACATAAATCTTACGAATTTATCACAAATGCCTGCAACAACACAAGTCGTGGCCATTTTTAAGAACCCGTGCGCCTGCCGAAAAAGCATCCGTTTATCTTAAAAACAGTCGACTGAAACCTCAGTTGTCCATCCCCGTGATCTTATCGCTGTCCGTTCCCTAACGAGGTACATCCACCGAAGTCTCCAAAGCTCGAAGCCACGATTCAGTGAAAGCTCAAGCTTATGCCAAAATGATTCAGTATTTTAACAGTCAAGCTAGGGTTTTGAAGTTGATATAGGTCTTACTTCATAAGCCAAAATATATCTCATCAGATATTCCATTTTACTCACAAAGGGAGGACACACTCAATCTCACCGGAATATGTTGGCAATTTCGAGCTACATTTTTACCTCAACATTTGCTTCTAGTGCCTTCCACGATCTTTTCTCAGAAAAAAATATCAGCATCAATGTTATAGACCATTAAATTTACTATAATTTCATATACACGTTTTTGGTACTTAAAGCAAATTTTTGACAAAAGAAATGAGTTAAATGACTCTTTTTTCGATAATTTATGATTTTTTTATAACGTATATTTTGAAAACCGTGGGAAGTTCAAGAAACAAGTATAGAATTAATTTAAAAGGAAATTTAGTTAGGTTTATATTTCATTTGAAACATTCTTTAGTTCACCGTTTTCGAGATACAATCGGATTACCTTCTCCCATCCCCCCACCGTTAGTTCACCCTCCAGGAGCGTGGAACTTTAGTATGTTTATCTAGTATGCACTCTACACTCCTCAATTCAGCACTCAGACTGGGATCCCAACACCTAATTATAATATCTAAACCTAATTACAATACCTTTGAATAGATATTAAATCAAGTCCATTTCATTTCAGCTAAATGATAAAAATCACAGAGTTCCTCCTACATAACATTTTGTACTTTTTTCTAGATAATTCTTTGTTTTGTAACCTTTTGATTTGTTTCATGCTTCTATAACAAGAAATGTATTCACTCGAAATACATTTACTAAACTCAATTCTTAAACATTCTGAATATTCCACACCCTTCATCTTCCGAAAACACCAACGGAGATAATATGCCCGCCGACTCCTGCCGGCACAAAGGCATTAATAAGGACTGCCACTTCTGCAGATTCCGCCGACTAAGGAATGACCAAGGTACCCCCGAGGACCATTTCTCAAGACGACGGTAAGGCTCCTCACCTGACCCACCATTTATATCTCCGCAGCGGCTCTCTTGTTTTATCCTCTACAGTCTCCTCGCCCTGTACTCCATTAATATCGGGGCCCGCCGAACCAGATGAGATGGAAGTGGAGGGTGCTGGGGTAAGCCCCAGTAATGCCAACCGTGCAATTTGTTTTAATGTCATGCGGAGCGCAAATAGGCGTTCCGGAGCGTGCGAGTATTTAGATTTAAAAAAAAAAGTATCCGATAAAAAGTTAAACAGTTATTCATTTTTCTATAGCCATTATTTACACAGGGAACGTCCCTCTATTTATATAATTATAAAAAAAAAACAACCATATGAAACTTTAGAATGCACATACATCAGTATTTATATCAATATATATATTTGATAAGAGATAAAAGTTTGATCTCAATATATTTATAAACCAAAATTTAAAAGGTTCGTTCCTGTGAAATACATGCTGCAATTATCAAGCAGTTTTAAATCTTTGATTTTTTATATATATATATTAAATTCATGAATTAATACATTTTTTTTCACGTAAAGGCCACCAAGGACCACGCAAATATCATTGCTAGACTATTTCAGGAATTTTGATTTTCTTTCTCCCTATCGCAGTTTCATGATTTTCGACTTACTTTCTTTTCTTTCTTCGGACCACTTTCTTTCTTTGACCACTCTTTTATTCTCTTCTAATATTGGAGAGACATTTAAGTGTTTTTACCTGTATTTGTCTCTATCCAAACAGTCGGCAAAAGTCTAAAAGTTTAAATTTTTTTAATTCTCCTGTAATTTGCTTCGTGTATCCTCCCTCCTATGCTTTTGTAGTTAAACATTTTGTAGAAGATCTTTTCTTTCAATCTTTCTTCCTTCATCGTTTCATGGGCCTATAGAACATCAGCTTTCTGATTCTTATCACTGTTTTCAGGTCTTCCGTTTCTCTGTAGATCTCTTGGTTAGATCTTCGCCTGTCACCTTCTTGTGTTTTCCTGGGCCCATAGATTTCTCCTAAGATCCTCCTTTGTATTCATAGCAGCTTTCCCGAGTTGTTCAATTATAAAAAAAATAATTTATTTAATTATAATATTTATTACTTATTATGCAATTATTAATACAAATTGGAGAAGAAAAAAAAATTTCCACTATACAATACTAGAAAACAAACAGTATATAAATGACAACATAAATCTAAATTGTATTTATACTCTGTGAATCCTAATCATTTGTGAACCATATTAATAAGATGAAAATTTGTAACAGTTTAAAGCGTCTACAAAAATCCTAAACACTAAAAAAATGTAGTCAAAACGTTACTTTGACGAAAATATCATTAGTTTTTGGTTAAAGCAACAGAGAGAGAGAGCGTATGATAATATTAAATTCTTGAGTGTGAGAAAACTGTTACTTATTTAAAGGGAGAAAAAAGAGTGACACGAGATAACTATACACCCCTAGCCGAAAGACATATCCATATAAAAAAAAATAGCTATGGCTGTTCATAACTCGTAACATTAAGAAAAATAAATATATTGAATAAAAAGTAAATAAGAGTATGAATAAATGCCCTTTTTTTAGTTAAAACACTGCACCACTTAAAAGCTAAAAACGAATTAACGATTCGAAAATTTTAAATCAGATTGGTACAAAAAAAAAAAAAAAAAAAAAAAATCATTAACATCAATATAAATACAAAAACTACATCTTGTTAATTAAAAACTATCACTAAACATATATTCTTTAATGAAGAAGCTAGAAAATTAAAAACAAATTGTGTCCTAGTATAAGATAGTGTCTTATGAATATTCATCTAGTTCTGCGTTACGGTGATACAAGCTTGATCTCCTTGATCGCTCCAAGATTACCTGAAGAAAATAGTTCGAAACTATCATACTGTATATGTTTATTTATATAAGTCCTCTAGAGAAAAGTAGTATGTTTTTATGAAAACCGTTTTTTTTTGTTTTTTTTCAAATTATCTATGAGGTTTTTACAAAAGATACTTTTACGCAAGGAATTAGTACTGAACTTAAAATGAAGTTCAACCATGCTTAAGGGGATAAAAGAGTTTTTTTTTTGTTTTTTTTATTGGAAGACCATTTTGACTGGAATAAGGATAATCTATGATTGAAAAGAAAAATAATTTTTGAGTTCCCTTATCTCAAAATGAAGCGTATGAAATTTCTTAGAATATTTATTAATTGTATATTTATCAATTTTTTTTTTAATCTATTGTAATTGGATTCTGATACTACACGACAAATAAATTCTGAATAATTGAACCGTATAACATCAGCTTCATTGAATCAATCGCTGGGACAATGAGGGCTATTGTGTGCGGTAAGCATCTTACCGAGAAGAGGTTTATTCAGAAACGAAAAGTACAAGAACAACGAGACTAGGAACTGTACAATAGTCTGCCAATTCAGCGCAAACCAAGCTCACTGGAACTGGGGTTCCGTTAATGTAGATATGTCATTAATTCTAATCCAAGGTCAACATCTGTCGGCGTCGAAGGGCTTCAAGATACATTGAAATATATTAGTACGGCTTCTGAAGAGGAATGCCAGAAGTTGATAAGTCCGAAATTTGACAAAATGTGATTTTTCTGCACAGATTATGGAGTATGGTAGCAATATTTCAAACAGGCAAAAGATATATCTGGTAAAAGAAAAGCCGTTAAAATCGGGAAAAAATAAAAAAATAAAAATAAACTTTATCTTCGGTTGTTTCTTAGATCTGGTAGAAAGTGGTAAGTCATTCGCCACATGTGTTAAAATTTAAAAAAAAAAAAAAAAAAAAAAAAAAAAAAAAAAAAAAAAAAAAAAAAAAAAAAAAAAAAATGTTTAAAATTAAAAAAAAAAAAAAAAAAAAAAAAAAAAAAAAAAAAAAAAAAAAAAAAAAAAAAAAAACTATTTTATATTATTTTAATGGAAAAAATAAATAAAATAATACTGTCTTTTCTAATAATTAAAATTAGATGAAGTCCTTTTACTAGACAAGTTGAAGAAATGAAACATTTATCTTTGAAATAAATTGAAAAACTAAGAAGAAAACATTCCAAATTTAAGTGGATAATAAAAGAATGTGGATAATAAAAGAATGTTGTTTTTAATAGTATTTTAGGTTAATATCAAAACTAAATTAGTAACTAAAAAAAATGGGAAAAATTACTTATTAATAACCGACTTCAAAGCCGCAATAATAATTTTAAGAAAAATAAATAAATTTAGTTAACTCTTTTGATTTTATTAATTATCAACGAATAAGAATAGGTAATCTGCTGAATACTTTTAAAAAAAAGTTGGCCAGTGCGCGTAGGATGAAAATTATTTTAATAGGCATTTCATACACAACTGAAAAATTAGCATTTTTTGAAACTTCTTTTCAAATTCATGCTTTTCGAGGTGAAAAATATAACATCGCAATCAGCACCCTAAAAACGATAAAAATCAATTGAAAAAAAAAACTTTATTTGACTGCCAATATATAATTTAGCAACCAATAGTTGATTTGACAAAAAAATAAAATTAAATTAAATTAAAAAAAAAGGAGGAAATTTAATTTACTTAGTTATTTTATTGATATTTTTAAAAATCCAATTTTTTTTTTTACATTTGGAAGCAAACAATTAAAATTTTTTTGGAGTTTTCTAAACACTCAAATTTTTTCGATTGGAGTGAAGAAGAAATTCGGATTTAGCACCCCCAACAAAACAAAATGAATTTTAAAAAATTCTATTTTCGCTTAGCCACCTAGTTAATAGAATTTCACGTATTTTTATACTTATTTATAAAAATCCAATTTTTATTACATTTGGAAGCAAACAATTAAAATCTGTTTGGAGTTTTCTAAACGCTCAAATTTTTCTTCAAGTTTCGATTGGAGTGAAGTTGCAATTCGGATTTAGCAACCCCAACAAAAGAAAATGAATTTAAAAAAAAAAAAACTTCTATTTTCGCTTAGCCACCTAGTTAATAGAATTTCACGTGATTTTATACTTATTTTTAAAAATCCAATTTTTTTTACATTTGGAAGCAAACAATTAAAATTTGTTATCAATTAAAATGAGTTTTCTAAACGCTCAAATTTTTCTTCAAGTTTCGACTTGAAGTTGAAATTTGGATTTAGCAACCCCAACAAAACAAAATGAATTTAAAAAAAAAAACTTCTATTTTCGCTTAGCCACCTAGTTAATGGAATTTCACGTGTTTTTATACTTATTAAAGCCATTTCTGACCAGCACTCTGAGTGTGATGTTCGCTCTGAATTTGTAAAGGCAAAGGAAACTGATAATATTCAAATAATAAAGCACAGGAACTGGTATATGTGAGTGATAATTGGAGGAAAACATTCTTCATTGAAAAATAGATCCAAAGTCCCTTTATAACTATCATATTTTGTTTAATAAATTGCAAACTAAAAAAAATATATATATATTAATAAGAGTTTCTTAGCCTCTTGGGATGCAATTTTCAAATTCTAACGCATAGTTCAATGGACTTGGAGTTAGACAGAGTAACCGAATATTCAGCTACAGCATTAAAGCTTAAACTAATTTTAAAATTTCTATTTAAATTAATTAAATTAAATTCGTTTAAAATTTTTAAAGTTTACTTTTACAATTTATTAAAATACACTGTTGTATTTTAACACAGTCTAAAATATCCTGATAAAACCATTGCTCAGGATAAGATTAAAGTATACTATAAAATACAAACGAAATATTTTAGATATTATAAATAAATAAGATTAACCCTTTAACAGGCAATGTATCCTGAAGGATACACATATTTAATGGCTTTTGCTCAATAAATGACGTAATGTCCGACACATTATCCTACTCGTTTTCGTCTAATATCCTTTATTTAACATTGAATTTTATGATACATGAGTGGGGGTTATCGTGGCTACAGTCATTCAAAGGAAAAAAAAAGAAGAAATGTATTCCTAAATTCCCGGACTGCCCGTTAAAGGGTTAAGAAATATTTTGGTTATTATAAATAAATATTTTTTATGTTCATTCATGACATCTATTTTCTGAATTAAAAATGAAAAAAAACAAAAAAAACAAACAAACAGCACTTGATTAAAAAAATAAAATAAAATCGAACCAAATCGATAAGTGCCCCCAGAAAATAGTATATTATGCATCTTTGTTATTCTTTATAGAAGTTTTGTCCCAAAATATAGATTATTTTCCATTTTACTACGTGTATATACAAGTTTTCGAAACCTAATACTCAATTAAAACATAACCAGTTCATCAAAGTATATTTTTTGCACATTGCACATGAATAATGATTAACGACAAATATTTATATCATATGCTGCATATAATAAAGGCAACTAGCGGTTTACTAATTTACTTCTTTAATTATTATTGTTTTTAATTAATTTTCTGATCTTTTTAGATTATTTTGAGAAGTAGGAATTTATTTTTAATCCGAGGTATCGGTATAGAGAATCGATAATCGATTTCTTGGGGTCTTTCTGGCTTTTATCAAGAATCGAAATTTGGTACTGACACCAATGATTTTTACAGTATGAAAGATTTCTAAAGTCAATTAGTAGCGATAGTTATGCTGTTTCTGAAGAAGAATGAAAATTTGGAAATAACATTTGGAAATAACTTAACCACATCTTTCCTTGGTCAACTTATCCGAAGTATCGACTACTTGTAAACCCAGTTGGGATTAAGGCTGAGAGGAGGATTACGGCTAGTTTAATTAAAAAGAAAGAGAAGGACTATTAACCCGAGGCGAGCACGGTATAGCTCGGTGTAACTTATGGAAGATATTTTGATATAGTGGCGGGGAACAGGTGCGTCCCGCGTAAAATACGCACTACGGCGTCGCTCCTTACCGTCTTCCACCATTTTATTTATCGTTCTCATTAAGATTCTAGAAATAAATGGGACTACGACGGCGCAGTACAGCGGCCGCTTTTCCATCCCAGCGGCAGTTTACCTTCTGATTTACGGCATTTAAAACCATTACTTAATTACCGCCTTGACTTAGCACATTCCCTGCGTCCGCTGCCAGTTATGAATATGTAAATCCCGAAGCGGCCTTACCATCGGAGGAGGTTCGGTAATTACCGCGAGGGAGCTGATGCTCGATCAATAAGGCACAATCGGGATGCGCAGATGATGGCCAACATCTTGGAGTATCATTATCTCGGCGGCACTTCCCCGCTGACGAGAGAGCGTGCCATTATCATATCTTATGGGGGGGGGGGCTCCTTCATTACTGATCCGGCCACTGTAGCCTGCTTGAGGAATGTGGTCCGGACCATATGGATTGATTTTCTACTGTTCCTATCGTCCCGCTATGGCAACTTCAATGCGGGTTTCGATACCGATATCTCGAAATGATAAGGACAATATGTTTCGTTATTATTTTTTTTTCTTATATCGACCTTTTTATTATAGTTCTGCCAATTATGAATGGCACATTTATCTAAATAAATAACACTGACCATATAGGCTAGATTATTTTAAAAAAGAAACTTTTTTACAGCGTGTACAAAATTACAACTGTATTTAATATAAATAAAATACAACAAGTAAATGGGATGATGATTCTAAAAATGACATGCCAATTACTTGAAAGCAACTACCCATCGGTAAAAAAAAAAAAAATTAATAAATAGACCATTGAATCCTTCGAACACTCTATCTCTCTATCCAAAATGCTCCTGATTTCAAAAATAAACTAATCCTCGACGTCTTTATTGTCACATTTGTTGTTGATACGATCCAAACCGAATTTTCATGACAGTTCATTCATTCACAATTAATATTCCTCATTTTAAAATAGCTGTTTTTGTTTTTTTTATTTTACCATGTTTGTGTATGAGTATTAATATATACATACAAACACCTTCTTTCTTGTATATTTCGTGTTTTACGAACCAGTATGAAAAACAGAAGGAATACTTTATTATTCATATTAACGGACCAGCTAATAGAAATCATATCGTACCCCAGCTGTCCAGTTACCTTATTATAAACAGACGCCACATTGCATATGCCCTTTAGATACTAATGATCATGGAAGCAATGGCACTGATGAACCAGCGCCACACTTAGCATACGTACACTTCCGCCCCCCCCCCCCCCCCCGGGACAGGCGTAGCCTCCATACCCTGTGACACCATGGCACATACGCTGCTACAATATCCGCTCCCTCGTGCGCCCTGAATGCCCATCCAGCGCCACTGATCCGTTATTAAGATCTACTGCGAATCTAAACGACGGAGGGCGGAACTCCTTCCGTGCCTTCCTCCTTCCGCTTCCTCCGGGTCCAAGCTGTCTATTAGTAGTCCCAGGTCTGCCGAACCCCCGTCAACATCCGCTATGGTCTCGTGACATATGCACGTATCAATACGGAATACTTCCGACCATATCTTTAAGACTCCTCATTGGCCTACAACAAGCTGGCAGCAATGGGGACAACTTTTAATGCATAGACTGAATCAACTATCTACTATAATAAAATACAACAAGCAATTTCGGGCACCATAGCGATCAAAATGGGAATCTGTTACATCAATGTCTGTTATGGGGATATTTAATGTTGAAGAATGTCAGTAACCATAAAAATAAAATACTTAAATGTTCTAAAAATATTTATCAATTATTTTTAAACAATGCAGGAGTATGAGGGACATCCCTCCCTCTACCTATTTCCTCAATGACAACGTTCCTCATTAGGACCTTACCCTTCAATGAGTTCTTCGTAAAATCTGAAAATTTTATGCAATGCTGACTTCTCTTCATACAACTGTTCGCCGATTATTATTAATTTAGAAAATCCTCCCTTTTCTCAGTTTGTAATTATACCTTATGAAGGTTAAGAATTTTGAATTTATTGTTAAGTAGTATTTAAACGTTTACTTTTTTTAAGAAATAAAACTCAACAAATATTTTCATTAAAATTGGTTTAATTCATACCTTATTGTTAAGTCATGGTTTATACTTGTTTATTACAGTAATTTGATCTAATTAAACCACCAACTTTTATATATATTTGAACATTTCCAGAAGAAAAAAAACAATAAGTGTAACTTCTAATTTTTAAAATAGTATTTATGTTAATTTGAAAAATGATTCTGTCTCAGTTATTAAATGGTCGTCATTTTTTAATAACCATAGCCATAAATCGTATATACCATTACTACTTGATTTAGTCTGAACTTCGATAAGAGTGTAGGTATCTAGAATTAGCTGCTTGTATCAGCAGTCTGATAAGAGTACATCGTCGTAGTTTTTACACGTTTAGCATAATTTTTACCATCTTAGCATATTAGATAGACGATCTTCTTTTATATATACTTAGTGGCTGGGGAAACCACAAGTCTGGAATTCGTTATGTGAAACGCAGTATTTCACTGGAAGTTTATGTATTCATGCAAAGGAAAATCCATCGAATTGGACTGGAAATAATGTTTAGTACTAGTTGGTTTTGAAAATTTATCAAATCGTAAATTTTAGCATACTGTGAATATTACTTCGAATTGTTTATTTTATTTATTTTTTTTTTTTTTGTTAATTTTATTCTTTTAAGGTTAAAATCGACTTTATATTTTGTTCAATTGTTCATTTTTTATTTAATTTTATTGTATCAAGCATGTTTCCTTTTGTTGGTTTGTTGAATTTTGTAAATATATAATTAAATTATTATGTACCATAACCTGTAAAGGTTTTTTCTATAAATATTTTTTTGTTTATTTTTGTTTTATTTTTTTTTCTGGTTTCTATTATTTTAAGGACGGTGGGGACCGACTGGCAACAGTACAGAGGTAGGTGGAGAAATGAGGTAAGTCCCTCTCCCTAACACTTATTCAGTAAAATTTTAGAACAAGATATCCATAAACTCAGACAATAATAACTTTAATTAACTTTCCAAGTTTATATTTAAAACCATTCTGCATACTTCGTGTGCATAGTTAGGGAGGTCGCATAACATAGAAAGGATCATTATTAAACAAGTTTAGAAAAAATAAAAAAATAAATGATAAAAACTGAGCAAGAGGACCAGTTTTATCCTAAGTAGAAATATATTCCAGCGAGGGGAAGGTGCTGCTAATATCGAGAGGGAACTAGATATTCAGGTCCCAATTAGTATAATTAATTAATGAGCTCAATGGGGAGGCAATTTAATGGCGCCCGCTCAGCGATACCTCCCTGGCCTTCAGGTTTATTCTTTATTTCCTTAATTTTCCACGAAATACGGTGGCCAGGATGCGATGAAATAATAATTATAACAGGCATGGACACGAACCTACTGAAACGAAATCTATATCAAAGATAGTTCATTTTCACATCTGAATCACTTTAATATCACATTAAATTAAATTAAAATAATTCGTCAATATGTAATGGAATTCTCTATTTAAAAGGGGGGGGGGGATTCCGTCCCGCAGTGTTTCGAACATATGGTGAGGGTGAACCACATTCACGAACCTTCAGAATCTTAAAAATTTATGGCAAGATACTTGTAAAAAAAAAAATAACCAATTTCTCAATGCTAGCATATTGAATTTTTTGGTGCAAGTTATTATTACCAGCATATCATATTAGTTACTACCGTTATCCGTTCTAATATTTTGTGGTAAAGAAATATTTCACTAGCTGGCTATTGGTTATGTTGACCCTCCCAAAAGATAAGAAAATAATAAAAAAGTACAGTTGTAGGCAGAAGTAGTTAAATGCACAGCAAATTAAAGCCTATATACAAGGCAACAATACTATGAAGAAAAAAATAAAAAAGGATATTTGAGAATTTTTACTAAAGACTCTTCAAATTTCCAAACTGGCCAACGAAACTTTACACGCATGAAATCAGTATAACTACTGAACTTTCCAATTAAATATTTTTTTTTTATATTAATTTATTGACTTACAACTATATACATCAAGTAAATGTGTTGTTAACAATTACATGACAAAACTTGAAAAGAACTACTCATCAGTAGCCCTTCAAATCTACACTAGAAGGTCTCTAGGCCATCTTCTTTTCAGACGCTACGGAGGATTATCGGGAATGGTGTGGGAAGCAAGTTGAGAAATTAGGGGATTTGAGTGGTTATGGAGCTTACTACGAAAGGATAGGTATCTGGTGTGGGCTAAATCAGCAACATATGGAACATTAAGGTCTTTATGGATAAGTTTATTGGTGACAAAGTAAGGAGCATTGAGGATTTTTCGAAGGATTTTGGATTGTAAGGATTGGATACGAGATGAATTGGAGCCAATTAAATAATACATTTTAAAATACTTACCTTGACCTGTATATTTTATCGCTAACAATGGTTATTTCCTCCCTAAAGAGATTAGGGTTGGGCGATAGTCGATAGTTAGCACTATCGATAGGCCGATACTATCGGTTAAGAACTATTGATTGCTATCGATAGTTTTTCGATAGTTTCTTCCTTTTTTTCTTAAGGTATTTAATACAAAATTTCAACTAATTTAATTCAATTCAATTATCTACTTACCATTTGAAATTTGCAGGATTATAAATTATAAGATTATATCATAAAGATGAGAGAGAAAAAACTGATTTATTTGAATTTTAAAAAAGTGTTTACAATTTACATGGTTACAATAATAATGAACAAATCAAATCTTCAGAAAAGAAAAATAACGAAATAGTTAATTTCAAGAGTCAAGTGTGCTGCTTGAGCCACATATTTCCCGAAAGAAAAGTTAGTTCTTCTGCTTTCCTTAGGCTTAATTTTTGAGTGAACCCTTGAGCTCTAGGAATTCCGAATTCAATTTCAAAAGAACTCGACACTGGAAAGAGACAGATTAGCATTATTTAAGAGAGTTATTCTGAATCAACCCTAAAGGCGAAAAAGGAAACTTCAGCAAGCATTGCCATCGTGACTATATTATTTGTTCCAACCAGTATGGGCTGTGCAAGCATGAACGTTCAATGGCTTTTGCAAGATGTTTCAACTATTTGGTATACTGCACTACACACAAAAAAAGATGTTTTTTTTTTATTTATTGAATTGATATATTTATATCAAAAACTTTACAGAATATATAAATCGAGAAAATCAGATAACATTAACACGTCCATAACTTTTAAACCTATTACACGGTCCCAGGTTCTTTTCCACATCTTTTCAGAAAATAGTAGATTTAAGCGATTATACAGTTTACCATAAAACGATAGTTATCTGGATTGGGCTAAATTGGAAGCATTAAGAACATTATGATCTTTATGGGTAGGTTTCTTTTGTGACAAAGTAAGGAGCATTAAGAATTTTTAGAAAAATTGGAGATTGCAATGGTTGGATATGCCAAGAATCGGAAGGTTTAGATGAGCCCCAGATTTCAACTCTGTATGTAACGATATATAGGTTTAATGACTGTTACGTAAATAAATATTTCCTCATTCAAAAGCAAGCTTTGAATGATTTTTATGTAAATGATGGAGTATTCTATAACAAAGAGCAGTTTCTAGTCGTTTCAGTCTTGTATGTGGATTTCAAATAAGATATTTGTCCATATAGGTCATAGGTTTATGACGAAGGGTAATAAAGGTTATTTGAGATTTTTTTGAATTTATTTTAATCGTCCGATTTCGACACCATTGTGGAAGGTTTGTAGGATGATTTTGAAGAATTCGGAATACAATGAAGAGATCATTAAATGGACAATCAGTAAATCAAAGATTAAACGGACCTTTAAGAGCATGCAAAAATAAGACCCAGAATCCCAAACTTCGCCTTGCTATTTTAAGACAATTGTTAAATAACTATAAATTCAATAAAGACTCGGGAGTTAAACTAATAGGCCTAGTATAAAAAAGACTAAAATTAAATATTTATAAATCATTAGAAATTAGAAATTCGTTCAAAACCAATCAAGATTTTTACTAGAAAAATATTTCCATCAGTACCAATTTAAATAGGAAAACGAAATTCACAAGGACCAACTCTTTCTAATATCTGTCAGAAGTCTGCCTCCTTAGGTAAGTACCAATATATTTAATTTATTGTCTTACAGTTTTAAAAACTTTAATATATACAATATATGTAACAAATTGCTGATGTTTTGAAAAGTATGTATGTCCTAGAAATGATGAATGTATAACAATCGAAACTAGTTTTCAAATAAAATAATTCCAATAGAAGTGGCAATTAATTCATCAATCCTAATCATAAAAAATAAAATATTACCAAATATTTTGAGTCATATGAAACCAAAAATTAAAGACAAATCATTTTAAAACCAAAAAGATTTAATGAAATTCATATCCTTAGACTTAGTCTAGACTTTTTGTAACATTTACGATTATAAGAAAAAATAATAATTTCCTTTGTTACAAGCAAATAGACATTAACCAACAACAAAGTTCAATTTGTTCTCGCAGAGATACTTTTTTAATTAATTTTTCATATGATATACCATAGAATTTTAATAAGTTTAAAGGTCAGAAAAGTAAAATGAATGAAGAAACACATGAAACAATGGTATATAAATACCATGAAAGTAAGAAATCCATAAATGGTGGCGGAGTAACAAACAAAAAAAATACTGTAACACTGGAATTCATTATACAAGTTAAATACAAATTCATGAAGAAAATTACTGCACGGTTTTCAATAAAAAGTGATTAATTGAAAAACGGCGGGAAAAAGATGAGAAGGCAGAGATGATAACATAAAATGAAATATTAATAGGGAAGGCGGAGGGGAGAATCGGATGTAAAGGAGAAAGAAAATAAGACGAAGAGGATGAGGGAGAAAAAGTCAATGTTATACGGTAGAGGGAATCTAATTATCGACTATTTTATCTTTTATTCATACAGATTGGTTTTATCGGCGAGGAGGTGAAAATTGACAAACAGGAGGAGAATCCTAACCAGGAGGAGGGTTGCCATTTTCGGCGGAGCTTCCAAGTCCTTTTTCAGAATGACCATCTTCTGATGAAGAGGTAGCGAAGGGGGCGTGGATCTGAACCAAATCTTGATTTTTTTAGCGCCTAAAAGCGTTGAATGTGAATTGAAGTTTATTGGGGATAGTATTAAAGTTGAAGATAATTCAATTAATAGATCATAATAGATAATAAATAATACCATACATAAATTATTATAAAATTAGGAAATATGTATATATTATTCCATTTTTTTTTTTTTTACTCGCTAAACATATATATATTTTTTTTTAATACATGTCATGAAATCAACATCCATAAAAAAATTCACGTATGTTAATATAATTTTGCAGCACAACTCTTAATTTATTTAGCTTATTTCACATGTTTCGGAACTTCCCGTCCTTAGATTTCTAAAATTGTACAAGCACATTAATAACACCTAATTAATTCCACATTCACAATATAATTAATAATTTACCTCATTTACTGCGATTTGTACACATTGTCTTTCATTTAAAGTCTATACAGGGTGTTCAGCATAAGACTGCAGTAACTTCGAGAGGCTATTCTAGGCATCATTTGTAACAACAAATTTTATATAAACTATAGCTCGATTCTCATCCGTTTTATAGATATTTTTAATTTTGTTTTATCAAGAAATTTCTAATTTTTGACAAATAATTTTCTATATTTCCCGAACTATTAAACCAAGAGGAATTTCAATAGGCTCGTTAGAAAGAAGATTAAATTTCCTTTAAAATAAATTTATTTAAACTTCAAAATAGCCGCTTCCAGTATTTAACTTATTGATTCAAACTTTGACTGCAATTTTCTCAAAAATATTACATATGTTAGGAACGTGCACTACTCGAAAAAAACTTCTACACATATACACCTTTCGAATAATAATTTCTAAATTGATACTGAAATCACTTATTAATCACAAAAAACAGAGAGATGCAACATCGGTATTTTAGGAAATACTGAGAGAATGCTCAGAAATTTTAAATAGTTTTATTAATAGAAAAGTAATTTAATCACGATTACAATGTTTCAATGTAAAAAAAATAAAAAACATTTCTATTTAGGAAACAATAAATAAATAAAATACTACTACAATTTATAATGGAAAAAAAAACAACTTATATTAGGTTACAATTAAAATACAATAATTATGCATAACCATTTTTTTTTAGGAAAGATAAATGAAAATAATAATAATAATTATTAATACTAAACACTTTGAATTAAACATTATTTAATTAAAGAAAACAAACTTTTAATTAACAAAATTAATAAAAGTTAAAAAGTATATCAATTTAAGTATATTTTTTAAGTATATTAGAAGGCTAGGCTTAAATATAAAAACGTAATAATAATTATTATTCGATAAAAATATAATCCATTAAAATTCTAAAAATTTTTCTCACCAGTGTTCCTAGGGCTGAGTAGAGGCGAGTGAGGAGGTGGTGGCAAATGAGTCGGAGGCGGAGAACGTCTCTGTTCAGTTGATTTGTCACCTGTAACATATTTTCCGAGTACAATATATATTTATAATAAATATAAAAGAACAAAAATAAATTTAAAATGACTATCATTTTTCTGACTGTGATCAGTTCAAAACTGATTTATCTGTTTCAGATTAAATACATTATTTCTTTAACTAAAATAGATAACTTTATTTAGGACTCATTTAATTGATAAAATCACTTACCAGATTAAAAGGAATATATACATATGTGAATAAAAAACAGGAATAAACACATAAGAGGATAAGTGGTTCTAATTCCATAAAGAACTAGGTGAGGTTAATGCATGAGTATTTTCTTTTTTCACTGATCGACACTCAAGATAAATGTCTGAGTATATAAGTATATTAGACCGTTTTTCTTTTTTTTTAATCCATGAGCTTTTTTATCTTTTTGTCTTTTCGTATTTTTTTATTTTTGTACTTTGAATAAAAAAAATTAAGAAAAAACAAAAACATAGGAGCTTGGATTCTGGGGGTCTATGTCTACTTACGAATGTATATTGTTTACTGAATAATAAGGAATAATGGAAGGCTAACAATTGTTTTTTTTTTGTTTTTTTCTAATAACAGAAAAAAAAAATCGATTATTAAATTCTCTAAGAGAAGGAGAATATTAATGAAGATGAAAAACAGTTGGTATTTAACTGGTATTGATGTTTATCAATGTACTCTCAAAATAAATATCGTTGTTGAGTTTGCCAATTCTCCTGTGTAAATTTTAGCACCTTCTGTGACATTAAATACAAAATGTGCTTAGATGCGCACGTGTAATTGTTTTTTGGGCTAGAATAGCAAAATTGTTCAGTTAAAAACTGATTCAAGCTGAATTTGCTTATTCGGGTTTTTATATTAGACACGGAATTCAATTTTAAATCAAAACCCGGAATTGGAAATTTCCCCAACGATATCTTACACGAATTATATGAGATACATTTTAGTTAAAAAGGTCCGCTTGAAAAACACAAACGAAAAAAGTGAAACAGCTAAACTAAACATTTAATTAATTGATTAAAAATAAACAATAAGTTATAACAATTTACAATTATTAATAAAGATGATCATTAATTATTTCTACTTGAGTAGTTTAAATAAATACACTAATGAACAAACAGAAATTGAACATAGCCATAGTAAACATAAGAAGAATGTGATTTCTTTTTATGATTTATAATCAGAAATACTTGTTGAGGTGGCTATGTCTTTAGGCTGAAGAATCATTGGGAGACGAGTGGATTCGAGTGGGTACGGAGTTTAATATAAAAGGATGCGTACCTGGTTTAGTCCAAATCAGCAACATATGGAACATCAGGATCTTCATAAATAATTTGTTTTGTGGTATAATAAGGAGCATTGAGTACATTACGAAGGATTTCGGATTGTACTGATTGGATACGAAAATAATTGGAAGGTTTAGTAGGGCCCTAAAGATAAACGCCGCATGTCCAAATGGGTCTAATTACTGTCATGTAAATAAGTTTTTCGTAATTTATTGGAACTTATGAACGATTGTGCAGTAAATGTTGAAGTATTCGGAAACGACGACCAGTTTCATGACTTTTAATCGATATTTTTTATTACGATATCCCATATTCAATCCTTGGGAGGACCATTCACCGATTCGGTTGAAGATCACACCCCTGAAGAATATTAATTTTTATATTTTTCTGTAAGGTATATATTTTGATTAATAAAATTGGTATATTGTAACAATGAAACGCAGACAGATATCGCATATAAACAATCATAATTTTTAAATAACTAACAGTCCTTTGAAAGGGAAAAGCAAGTAAAATGCCGTAGACTGGCTATGATTCGTACTACTTCAGTTTGGGTTGTAAACGGCTTTCTCTATTCACTGACTAATTACCATATAAACGGAACGTGGCCTATCAAAGAGACAGGACAGCTCGCAGAAGTAGGGCCGGAGCATTGAGAGAGGCCGCCGACACCGGAGATAAAGAGGCAGGTCCTGTATCCTCAATGAAAGGACAAAGATACCGAGGAGTGGCTTTTAGTGGCGCGGGGTAGTCCGCCCCCTCTCCTCCCCCCTCGGTCCCTGCATTTACATTCCCCGGCCACTAAATCTAGAAAGCTCACGTACGGTCCCCGGCACTGTTGTTCTAATAGATATTCTTTAGCACAAATGGAGAACCCTTGTAAGGGTTAGTGGAGGAGTAACAACTCTGCCGGGCCAAAGAGGATCCAAATCCACGCATAAAAGACTCAAGTGGTTTAGGCCGCCTCTCATTCACAAAAAAAAAAAAAGGACAAGAAAAGGAAATAAAATGACGCTATCACTGAAAGCTTCTTCACCGGTAGAGTTCCTGCTACCGAGGTCACTTCACTCTGAGAGACAGGCGTCCACTGAGGGATTACATAATTCCGTTATCTCAAATTGCTGATTCCAAGAAGATACATCGGAAAAAAAGAAAGACGAAAAATTACCTATAAAACAGCCTCTTAGTCTTAGCCACAGTCTTCGTATAAGTAAAAAAACATTCAAACAGACACAGCTGATGCAAGCATACTGTTTCCTGTAGTTTGGACATAAAAGCAACCTGTATAAATGTAACTTAACATTCACTTATAAATAAACTTATAGTACTGACGACAACCTTTGATCAACAGTAAACTTACTGGCAATCGTAACAGTTCGCATTATCCTTCGCAAATATCAAAAGTTCATAACCCAGTTACCCATCTTTAACATGACAGAGTTATCAGAGCTACAAGTTATATGTGTCAGAGTATCGGTTTGAGTAAAAAAAAAAATTAGGGCAATTGAAAACCCTACAATAGTCATGATTAATTAATTTGAAATAATATTAAATTGAAACTTAAGGTATTAACGAAATAATTCAATTTATAGTAAAAAAAAAAAAGCGTGGGATGCAGTAAATGTTTGTTATAGACGGACGGATTGACCGAAACCATTGAGACTTTATAAGTTTTCGATTCTACTCAATAGGAAACCTCAGGAAACATTAAAATATCAAAGTCGAATTGGTTGGCGACTTCAATGCTTCCTTAATTCGAAGAAAATATTAGACATACCTACTTACCAATAAAATTTTTGTAATATTTAATCCTTTTCAGGGCACAGTGAGCTACAGTACACCATAATTCGAAAGATTTTTTGGAGGGACCCCATAATTCAAAAACATTATTAAATGAGGTTTAAAAAAAAAATTGATATAAATGAAATTAAATTCTTCTATTTCCTTTTACAGATTTATTCAACATTAGACCAATAAAAAAAACAGTGAATTTAAAAGTTTTTGAATATGTATGGTTGCCCTGGAAAGGGTTAATATCAAGCATCCCAAGCTTTTTACTTTAAATTGAATTATTTAGTTAAATTAACTTAAGTTTTACTTTAATTTTGTTCAAAATTAATTAATCATAACTGATTGTCGGGCTTTTTATTGCCGTAACGCTATGCATAAAATAAAAATTATTTTAAGCATATTAGGTCGGTTTGCTATTAAAGCGTGTTTTTTTTTAGTTTTGTTTAACTATAACTCATTTTTAGTCTACAAACGATATCAATAGTATTTATAATCAATATCCTCGATTTTTGTTTAAGTAACGTTTTCATTTCATCTGTCACTTTATTTTTATTGAAATTTTTTCTGTTAATTTCGAGCAATCATGTTCTTCTATTTGAAATGCCGTAGTGACATCTTTGGTACCACAATAATTGCCATTTATAGTCTTTAATTATCTTCCATTGGTTAGGATATGTCGGTAAAGAAAAACGACATTTACCGACGTCCCGTGAATGATGTACAGTGAACCTACAAACTTAAAAATATGTTTTATTATAATATACAAAATATATTATTTTATTCTGATCATTCTAATGAGGACACGTGTTGTAAATTAATTGTATTGTCATAGGTCCTTGGCACGTGTGCAAATTCCCAGATGCAAATTTAGATCAGATATCTTGAAATAGGTGAAAATTAAGCTGGAAGATTCCGTTGTACATATTGTCTGATTGGAGGGAAAAGACACCAAGTGCAATATTTTCCAAATGCGACAAAAAGTCATAGTGTGTTGATATTATCATCTCAACTATGCACATTAGAGAATGAGAAAATTCACTATATAACTATCTGAGAAAGTTTTTATGACCATATTCCCATTTGAATATTGAAACAGAAAAAAATTGATTTTGTTACTTAATGACTTTTACCTCCAAGAAGATGATATACAGGTCAAGCTAATATTAGAGTGATAAAACAGACGATAATTTCTTGAATCAAAGTAAAAAAAAAAAAAAAAAAAAAAAAAAAAAAAAAACCGTTTAAGAAAATTGTTTAAAATATATTGTTTCATTATATTTTCTGAAATTAGAACTTCAGGACCATCCATACTCGTCACAGAGAAAATAAGAGTTGCACTCAAAGAATAAGAAGATAATCTAAAGATTCAACCAAAAAGAGTTAAAGAATCAGATAATATAGGCTTTGAGGAGTGAATGAAGTCAACATCAGAGGGCGGCTCAACTTAAGCATTCAGCGAATACGGGTGAGACCAGATAGAGACAGCTCTGATGTGCTCAACAGAAACCAGCCGGCAGGGGTGATTAATGTAAAGATATGAGGCTAGGACCGGTTAGGCTAGGATAGTTTTTAGCCCCTAGCTGTAAGCTGTAATACATTTAGTTCCATATACAGCTAGCCACGGCAGCTGATTGTTTCAGTCCATACAGGGCCGGAGTGCATCTGTCCACTGCCGCTGTCGTCGCCGCGGACTTCCTAGGTCCTCCAACCCTCAAGTCCTCCAAGGGTATACATATTAATGGCTAGTACTTATCATGATATATTCACTTTAAAACTGGACTATAATAAATATTTACTCAAATTAAATGTGTGAATGTTGACTAATGTAAATTAAAAAAAAAAAATAGTTGTTAATAAACTAGAATATACTCAAGGTACCGATTATCCTACAGAAGGATAGCATCGTGAGGATTAAAATTACCATGTGAAATTGTTAGGCACGGTTCACACTAAGGCGATCCGAGATGAGCTAAATACTGCTATCGATACATCGCAACGGTATTTTGCTAGTAGATAAATAAGGTGCTCCCCGGGTTAAAAAAAAATGTTGTGGCAACAAAATTCTCCTACTTCAGTCACAAACATGAGCTCAACTGAGGAAGACGTTGTAGTGGATTTTTGATGAGAAAAAGAAAATACAATGAAATTGTACATCCCTATAATTTTACCAACGTGCGACAAAGCTCGTCTGTTGTCTCCTGAGAGTTGCCTCAACATGAATAAAAATTCAGTGAGTTTTATATAATGAATAATGAAAACTTTCATTATATGAAGGGCCTATTGTCAGTGCCTCTAGACAAAGATGAAACACACAGGAAGGGTGTTTCTCTAGATGAAAAACTGCTGATTAATATACTGATGACCTTTCACTATATTAATGAAAAGAACTAGATTGTCTTTTCTTCTTTCTTGTCAACACCATGTTTACATAAGAAATTAATCGCGAAGTGACCGGTAAGTGGTACATCGATGGTAATTCTCAAAAGGATAATGTTCTTCAGATCTGCCAGTATCTGACGATTTTCGGCGGCCGAAGGACATCCTTGGCCAATCTCCCTTCCCACTTAAAATTACTATTCGTCCTTAAGGATACAATTTTTTTTTTTATTTTTTTTTTTTAAGGATTTAACGATTTTATTAGTTTTGTCCTTAAAGATACTATTTAAAGATGGCGGAAGAACATCTTTGGGCCACATATATATTAGCATACTTTCTTAAGGATAATGAGTTGAAATATTCCAGGATTTAACGTTGTTTAAGTTATCCGAAGGATATTCCTTCATTGTTCCTCCAAACTAGCGATATGTCGTGCGGTCGCGCCACTTTGAAGCTTTTTTATCACCTCCCTCTAGATTTAATGTATTCTCTTTCTGCGTATCGCGTAAAGTATATCGCTTACGATATATTGCTTATCTTATAACGGCTCAGTGTGAACGCGGCCTTACACTTCCTTATTTTATATGTGGATTTGAAGATTTTATTAAGGCCACCATTGTGAATAAACATTCCAATAGGGGTGGTTGGGGGTTTGGTGGAAAGAGATTTTTAACTAGCGATTGGAATCAAGCCTTTGGTTCCTCCCAGCCTTTTTTATTCATTGTTCATAAGTAAAGATATCAAGTAAAATCAATTCAATCTAGGAGTCACTCGTAACTAAAACGATAATTAATATTTCTTTCAGGTTAATGAAGAATTTCATTTTGTTTTTAAAACAGAAAAAAACATCCTATTCCCCTTAACCTAAAGATGAAATACACCCTTTCCAGAAAAAATAGACGATCGATACATCAAAGATTAAAAGAACTTATGAGGAACCGACTAGTCATGGAGAAAACTAGTAACGAATGTCTATTCACCTGAATACTCGACTCCCCATTTTACAATCAGTCTACTTTAGGTCTTTATAGCTTTTAGAAACCCTTCCATTATGACTATTGATGAGTATCAACGAGTTTGATTTCTTGCATAACATTTTTTAAATTAATTTATATTATCTATGCACAACATTTCTGAGTTTTTTTTAGTTTTTCGAATGTTTTAGAACTTATGATCACTGTTTAAAATTCAAAACTAGTCTCCGAATAAAACATTCCAACAGATGTGAGAAATAATTCATCAGTTCAAAAAACAATTTCACAATATTATACTTTATGCATATTAAACGTCATATATCTATATAAATATTGTTGAAATTTAAACAATGAATCATTTCCTACATGTATAACAGCAATAATAACTATCAGCAATAATTTTCACTTTAAAACAAGTAACAATTTTTTAAAAAAATTAGGAGCTTTTTTTAGTTTCAAGTTATTTTGTTATTGTGTGCTGAGTCTATAAAATTTCAGGTGAGACGAATGTTTTAAGAGAGAGATTAATTTTGCACTAAGGAACTAATAGTTCCACAGTTACAAACAAAAAGAACCTTAAGCTAAGAAAAACGTTTCAAGGAAACCTTAAAATTAAGACATTACTTTCAGAAGTAGAAAAACTGCAAGGTTTAAGTGTTTAGTACCCGTTACAGAGACGCGGTTCTTGGTGAGCCATGGATAGGAAAAGGCGGAGGACAGGGAACAATTGGAAGGTAGAACCCTCAATTAAGGATAAGCCAATGCCTACAAAACAGTTTATATCCTCCTTATGGGATAATTGCAACCGTCCTAGGGCTTTACTTAATGGCCAATGTCGAGTCATCAAGCGGGAATAAACCATCCGCCTTGAGGATCACTAAATAAACAATAATTACTGAATGTTCTTCCGAAGCATAAAAATATGTTTTATCTTTCCATAAAATAAAATTTATCATAAATCTAAAGTGATGTTTGTACTCCGTTTGAGTGTTATTCAATTAGTGATTTGAACATACAAAAGTTGGTATAATATTTTAATAATATATAAAGGATTAGCGAACCCGAAGGTTCGATGCCAACACCATCGACCGCACACTTCCCTCCAACCCAACTCCTCTAGTTCGGCCCTGACGGAATCCTCCCATCTTTGTCTCGGTCTACTCCTCGGTCGTTTACCTGAGGCTCAAAACTGATTACTTTATTGGAGTTTGATCATTATTAAACCCAACGACTTTGCATGCCCATTTTAAGCGTCGCGCTGCTATTACTTGAAGTATATTTACCGGATATAACTCGCGCAGTTCCGCATTGTGAAGCCTTCTAAATTCTCCTGATTCTTCATCCTTTTTTGGGCCAAATATTCAACGCAGTACTTTATTTTCGAAAACTTTAAGGCGTTGTTCCTCCCTTAACGTCAGCGGTCATGTTTCGCATCCGTAGAGAACTGTAAGTAGTATAATAGTTTTTATATCCTAATTTTTAAATATTTGGAGTGTTAGCGCGAACTGAGTAATTTTGTGACCGAGAAATAACAAGCATTACCGGCTTTTAAGTATAATATTTTATCTGATAAATTTAGTAATACTATATTTTCTTATCGTTTAAAAAAAAAAAAAAAAAACTAAAAAAAAAAAAAAAAAAAAAAAAAAAAAAAAAAAAAAAAAACTATGAAAAACATATCACTCAACAGGTAACTAAAAAATTGACGTAAAATGGGCAAACTAATAAGTCTAACAACTAGAGGTAAAATCAAGGTTTCAAATGATGACATATAATTAAAAAACTTATAGTTAATATAAGACGAATTATATAAATTACAGTCATTAACAAAATGATAAATAAAGTCTCAAAATGGATAACTTAGAAAGTAGCTTCCGAGAATGGAGAAATACCATAGGAATATTTCACCTACCGGAGCCCACGCAGATTATAAATGTATAATTTAATTCAAATTAAGAAGAGAACTTCGCGTACGTGATCCTTGTTTAAAGTTAAGATATATAACGCTTCTCCACAAATTATGTTTAAGATTAAGAAATAGAGAATTTTTTTTTTTTATTATTATTTTATTTATTACAATTCATACTGCACAACAAAATACACATGATTAGGCATTGAGGAATTATTTTTTGCTTGTATGGTGCTTAGTTAATTAGAATACCAGATTTGAATGTTTATTATATTAATCTTCAATCCTAAAAACATACGAAAGTTCACAACTTCAGCAATTTGATATACATGTTATATTATATAATATAAAAACGTAAGGAAAATAAATAATACTTACACAGAGAAGAGAAAGAAATTGTAATTGCTGATGAAATATGAGATATTAGAAAGATGGGGAGGGGAGGAGTTAGCTAAATAGTTAGGTAAAGAGAGAATTCTGTAGGACTTCTAGATTTTTCTAGGTAATTTTTCACATATTATTAATATGTATAGATAATACAATTCTTAAAATTTTTGATCATCCAAATCCCCTGGCGCAATACCTATACATTTCCACGCATCCCTATAATTCTCCTCGAAGTTTAAAAAGATACTGACTAAGAGATTTATTTACATGGAATACTGGTAATTTCCTGACGACTAAACTATAAGCGATTTTACTCATCCTCCACTGGGTTTTCACACGAATGACGCAACAAAGAGAGAAGCGCTGGGATATCTTTAGACCTACGTAAGTGGAAGGACAGGCTTCGTTCTGAAATTCCTAGGATGAGTTTATATTATGAGTATACAGTATGGATTATATTGTTAACTTTATATTTTATTTAATTTTTAGTTTTTCTACTATTAGTTTTTTCTTGATTTATATTTATTTTACATCAAAGATTGTAATTATATAAACATTGTAACGTTAAACAGGTTATTTTTCTTCTTTTTCATTTTTTTTCCCCTTAATCACAGTTAATCACGATCCTATTATTAATAAATTAACTGCATATTATTAATAAGTCAATTCTACATGATCTAAGACATCATGGGTCTGTAAAGAAATTTTATATAATTACATTTTTTAGTAATTAAAAGACATAATATACCGAAATTGAAATGGATACGGACAAACCTATTGTTTAAATATAAACCGAAATAGGTTATAGTAGTTTGTTTTTATATAATTGTAATCAACTGAACTGCTATGACAATTAATACAGTTCATTGTCTAAGATAATAGATTACGGGTAACCCATTTATCTAGTTTGCAAAACCATAGTCCTATATAGAAAGTTCAGGGGCGATTGAATGAAGGCGTGTTCACATTGCCATTGATAAATTGGTTTCAGCATACCTAAAGCTGTTACTTAACTGGAGTAACGAGGATAGAATTATATCATAGAAATATGTAAATAGTTCTATGGTTATTCGAAGGTTGGCAATAAAATAAATCAATTTTTTTTTTTTCAATTTTATACCAATGTGACTGATATGAATCCGGATTTAATTAATTGTTTTCCATTACATTTGTGAAATATTAATTAAATTCAACTCATTAGTAAGTAATTTATCATTTGATTGGTAAATAATCAATTATTTTACAAAATTAATTACATTTTAAACTGACTGTTAGTTTCAATTTAAGTATTATATTTAATACACCAAATAGTTTTTTTGATAATATATTAATGACGATAAGGAAGTAAAACCTAATAATAAATAGAAAAAAATTGTTTTATTTTTCTGGTCAAATGAGTTACCTGTTCGATTTTATCCAAGGCTGTCGTGATGAATACGATAACTTAATATGTACTCATTTTAACAGGGAATTTTTTGTCGTTTTTCAAATTCCTGTAATTACTCCAAAAAAAAATCCATTTGCACGAAAAAAGAAACGGTTAGGCTTTCTTAAGAAGCGTGACAACCAGTTTTTTTACATCCCATCCTGGTTTGTACGTTAAACGTTTTAAAACTCGTTTTAAGAGCAATTTGAAGACTAAAACGACAAGAAGCTGCCCTTTGTTACAGACTACTTCCACATTTACTAGACAAACGTTCAAAGCTCCCAATTAATTACAAAACATTCATATACATGACTGTGATTAGACATAGTTGGACGTACGGAATTGAGCTATGTGGCTCCACTAAACCATCCAACTCATCTCCTCTTCAACACTTACAATCCAAAATCCTTCGAAAAATCCTCAGTGCTCCTTACTTTTTCACCAATAAACTTATCCATAGAGACCTTAATGTTCCATATGTTGCTGATTTGGCCCAAACTCAGATACCTATCCTTTCGTAGTAAGTTCCATAACCACTCAAATCCGTTAGTTTCTCAACTTGCTTCCCACTCCATTCCTGATAATCCTTCGAGGTTTCTGAAGATGGCCTAGATAGAGACCTTCTAGTGTAGAATTTTTAATGAAGTGCTACTGATGAGTAGTTCTTTTCAAGTTTTGACATGTTATTGTAATCATTGTCAATACATTTACTTGATGTATATATTTTGTACAGTTGTAAATTTCAATAAATGAGTTTTAAAAATAAAATTAAAAAAAAAAAGTAATTTGATTTATTACTTATATTTCTTGTTTTAAGTTACTTTAATCAAACATTAAGATGCAAACAATATAAGGTAGTTTTTTTTTTTCTTTCTCTGAACTATATTACTTCAAAAATTGATAATATAAATAAATTGGTTAAAGCCAAAATTTGAAACGACGTATGCTGCTCTGAGAGAGTGATGCGCTATCTCCCTTGGTCCAAACGTTTTTGAAATTATTCCTGTATCTATGTGATCATATGTATATGCAAGTATTGTAATGATAATGATGCCTGGAATAGAAAAAATGCTAACTGAATAGAAAAAATTACCTATTAATTATACAAAATGGAAAAAGGTTTTGCGATGTAATACTACACAAATAGTATAATAAAATACATATATGAATATAACAATGCATTTTACATAGAACTTAATCAAGTGAAAGAAATAAGACTGTAACCTATTAGCACACGGTTTCATGCTTATTTATAACAGAGCAGAATAGACAAAGGCTTGTCTAATAGAAATAATGAATATATTACAATAATTAAGTAATAATTTTCTCAACAGGAAATCATGATTAGATTTACTTTTATGTCAATGCTAGGAAACCGTTTATATAGACGAGGAATGCGTAAACAGAAAGAAATGGGAAAAAAAAAAAAAAAAAAAAAAAAAAAAAAAAGCGTGGGTAGAATCGACCTTGTACTCAATATTTTAATCCATTATTAATAATTGGTTTAGTTAAGTTCTTCCAACACCCACAGGCCACCTCCTACACTATAACAGTTCCTTCCTGAATCTTCAGCCGAATTGAAGTAAACATTTTTATAGTCAAAACATGAAAATAATATCTTTATTATTTATTTACCTATTTTTTTATTGCTGTTTGCAGCTATTTTTTCTTCGGTTATCACCAAACTGTTTCAAACCGCTATTTCTTAATACTATACTTTGCTTCATTTGATGATGACTAACAAAAGTTGTGTATCTGAAAAACACTATGTACACCTTGTTTTGGATTTATTTCAAAGCTGGCTGGATCTATTAATAAATGAGGTACTTATATTAATTAATAATTAATTAATATACGATATTGTTTTAGAAAAAAGAATTAAACAAATGGACGAAACGTTTAGTGAATAATTATATTAACTAAAGATGACTGAAGATATATATTAAAGGTAATAAAAATTGAATAGAAATGAATACAAAATACAGTTTTGTGGTGTATAAATATTTTTATGGTGAATTATTATTTATCTAGGGCTTCAGAAAGTGGCTTAGCCAGTGAAACGTTGCCCATATAATAAATAAAGATATTCTCGCATAAAGTGTTTATACCAGGAGGTATTTATATTTCTTTTTTTATGTAGAACGCTAAATTTCCTACATTCTCGATTGGCAGAAGATTTATTTTTTGTTTTATAAATTTATTAAAATTTACAATTGTATAAGAGGACGAGTGATGCTCCGCAGCCACCACTTGGACCACTCCCGATCCCGACGGCCATCTTCTCAACTTACAAGGAGCTCGAATCAGTCCTGCGCAGCATCAAAGGGAAGAAGGCATCCGGAGGAGGGGCAAGGCCTTCCTGCTTAACATCTTCAACTCATGCCTCCGGATCGCCTACTTCCCTGTGGCCTGGAAGAAAACTGTGGTGGTACCACTCCTGAAACCTAAGAGGTCCGGGAATGTTGCAGAGCATTATCGTCCGATCAGCCTCCTCTCTCCACATCAGCAAGGGGTTCGAGCGGCTCATCCACTACCACATCCTTGACCACTGCCGCCGTGAAGATGTTATTCCACCAGAGCAAACAGGCTTCCAGCGAGGTGTCGAGTGTGAACATCATCTGGCCAAACTCCAGACTCACGCCATCGAGCAGATGCATCGGAACAAGGCCACGGCGCTCATCATGGATTGCACTCAAGCCTTCGATTGCGTCTCGCACCCCTTGCTGCCGCACCGACTGGAGGAATTCCGGTTTCCTGTGCCGACTGATCGGA
The DNA here is from genome assembly GCA_003667255.2 of Euschistus heros. Classification (NCBI taxonomy): domain Eukaryota; kingdom Metazoa; phylum Arthropoda; class Insecta; order Hemiptera; family Pentatomidae; genus Euschistus; species Euschistus heros. Next base: position 2,257,113 of record RCWM02000002.1, on the reverse strand, counting down.
AGCTACCTTAGCGGAAGATCATTCGTTGTGCGGATCGGTGGGAGCCTGTCTTCGCCAGTCCCCACCACCTGTGGTGTACCTCAGGGGTCAGTGCTGGGCCCAATCTTGTTCAACATCTTCACGGCAGCAGTCGTATCCATAAAGCACCCTGAGGCGGTAGTGGCTGCATACGCTGACGACGTCGCGGTCTACGCGTCCAGCCTCAGCCCCGGCCGGGCTCTCAAGATGGCTGAGAGGGCGACCTCCACCATCGTCGAGGCGCTGAAAACATGCGGCATTAAGGTGAACTCTAGAAAGACTGACGCCATAGTGATGCCCTTCAGTAAGCGCTGTAAATCTCAAAAACTACCGAAGGGTTTTACAGTGGATGGCATCGAGCAGACCATCTCCAGCTCCATCGTATACCTTGGCGCCAGTCTCGACAGGCACCTCACCTTTTCGACGCATGTCAGAAGCAGAATCGAGCTGGCCCGGGCGCGGACATAGCGCCTCCATCACCTCCTTACCTCTTCTCAGATATCCCTTAGGCTGAAACTTCAAATTTATAAGTCCATCATTAGACCCACACTCCTCCACGGTGCTCCACTGCTGCATCATATGTACGAAAATACACTACGCGCCCTCCAAACGTTCCAGAACACCGTCCTTTCACGAATCGTCCGCGGCACCAGCCTTGAGAGGGCCAAAAACACCCGGATCCTCGAGGAGCTGAGGATACCCACGATGCCGGCCTTTATCAGTCGCCGGCACGTCAAATTCTTTGACGGGCTGAGCTACTGTGCCAACCCTCTCTTCAGGGACATAGCCCCGCCTCCTAGGCCAGGGAGGTGGCAAGGCACGATCCATTTAGCGTACGTACTCGCCGAGGGAAGGGGTTCAGACCATACGGACTGATCCGATACCCACCATCGCCGGCAGAGTGCTTCCTCCGCACTCGACATGTAGACGGATTGCCTCCAGCAGACTGAGACCCTCCAGAGATGGCAGAGCTACAAATAAATCTTAAAATGCCGAAAGGCAATAAAAGATCCATTACCATAATTTTCTTTTCTTTGTATGAATTTATAATGGAGTCAGAGGTTTGAAAAAAAAAATACAATCTAAGATCTTTAGGGATAAGTTTATTGGTGACAAAGTATGGAGTGTTGAGGATTTTTCGAAGGTTTTTGGATTGTAAGGATTGAATACGAGATTAATTGGATGGTTTAGTGGAGCCCCAAATCTCATTGTCTAAAGTTATTTTTGTATTCAACAATTATCGAGAAAAAATATCCAAAAAAGAAATATATTTTTTTTCAGTTTTATATTTCGCTTTAAAATGAAGAAATAAGAAGTTTAACGGAAAACAATAAAATCCGAAAATAAATTACAATAAACTTCTTACAAGTTATATCAAATAGATTTTTCTTCGTATAGTACTAATAGTATAATAACACTAGCACCTAAATATTTGGTTTGGCTTAAAATTCTAGAGCACAATGAGGTCCTCATAGATCCGTGAATGGTTAAAAAAGAAATTACATATCAGAAAGATACGATCCCAAATACATTTCATTTTTTTAATGATTGCTAAAAAATATTGGCAAAGAAAGAGAGAGACTGTTATATATTTATTAGGTTAGGATCGAAATTGAGAGCAATTTATAAAAAAAAATTTACTAGAAAAATTGCTCACTTCATTGTTAAACAAAAAAAACATAAATTTTTATTCACAAAGACTTCTCTCATAAAGTAAATCTTTATTGATTAATGACTGTGCATTAAAATCGTTAAAAAAAACGGTTCAAGTATATCTTATTATTTTAGGCAAATTCTCAAATCGTGAAAAAAAAAAATACAAATAGAAGAAAAAAAAATTTCTTCCCGACTAGGAAAAACAATAAATCAAGGATACGTCTATCTATAAACTACTGCTTCGGGAAATTGGGTTTACACAATTAATAATTAAATCATTAATCAAATACATTTCGAAATCTGTAAAATATAATTATTTAACAAACAAAATAAAATATTCCAATTTATGATGTTAACTAGAAATTTGTTTCACATACTTTGATGATTCGGCATACCAGGTGAATTGGGTGATTCTGAAGAAGTGGAGTCCGCAGGGCTGCCGGCTTCAGAGCCTGCTGGCGATCCAGGTCGAGTCTCCTACAAAGAATAAAGCATCGTCAAAAAACTATTGCATTATCCAACAAGAATTAAATAGCTGTGTCAAAAACAATATAAACATAATTGAACGATTACATATCATGCATATTTTTCGTAGTAAATATTCAAAATCTTACAAATTTCCTTATCAAATTTTCTTTTCTTTTTCTATTTTTTAAACCAATAACTTGGAATCATCTAATTTCAATTTTTCAATTTCAATATACCTATAATAACTCTATCAATCTATTACTTTTTATTAAGGAAAAATATCACGATATCATTTTTGTCTAATAGGGTAAACCACAGAGTTATTGATAACCCAGACAGATATTGACACTCTAATCTTAAAAATAAGAAAAAAGAGAAATCTTTAGAAAAAAAAAAAAAAAAAAAAAAAAAAAAAAAAAAAAAAAAAAAAAAAAAAAAAAAAAAAAAAAAAAAAAAAAAAAAAAAAAAAAATCATAAAATTCCTTTTAAATCCTATAATTCCACTGTGTAAAAGTACTTTCAGTTCTGTCCGTGTTTTTAAAGATATCCATAGGGTGTCAATAACTGATTTTACATTATTTATTGTCACTATCTTGTAACATACGTTCCAGTGATGATGATTGGTGTGAACTTTCTTGCTTAGCTAAAAGTAAAGTAATAAAGTAAAACTCATTGCAAATTTCAACTTTACTGAACTTTTCTTTCAATAATTTTAGTATGAATATTTTCGAATATTTTCTTAAAGGTGTCAACAACTGTCTAGTTTACATATTGGGTCAAACTAAATCACACTTTTTGATTTGAGGCAATTTTATTCAGGATGCGAAAATGAACTAATGGAATTGTCCTACCTAGCCTCCAAAAAGCAACGCGGTAGCGAACATATGGTCAGAGGGATGCGCCTATAAAAGAAAGAACACTGAATGCAGCTGTGCTACAATGGAAACCTGGAGGAAATTGTTTAATTTTTTTTTTTTTTTTAAACTTTTATCTCTTTCAAACAGAGTAATAAAATGAAGAAAATAACAATAGATCCAGATATATATTCACACAAAATATATAAGTTATGAAAAAGTTAAAGAATTATGAAAACCCATCTCAACAAGAGTTATAACTTAATTATAATAAATATACAGGGTACATAAGCATGTATTCTTTCTGAGAAAAAAATTACATAAAAGTTTAATAAAAAAAAAAAAAAATTAAATTCGTAGTAATAACCGATATACAGTGAATACCAAGGTCTGAAAATATTTGAAAAATTATGACTGAAAAACTAAAATCTAATATTGTCTATTTAGCGAATATGATATTTGGATAGTGTAATATTTATGTATTATAATATATTACTTTTTATTAGGTATTTTCATAGATGGCTTGTATTTTTTTTCCTAATATTTTTATATCGGTTTTAAAATTATTGGAAGAGAGGTGTGACTCACACCCTACTCTTACTTCCGCGATGTATCTACCGACACACTGAATGCAGGTCTACATTACTCTTTTGATGCAATCATAAACATTTTTCATTTTTTGTTTTGTTTTTTACGTTCTAGAAAACCATAAAATAAAGGAAAAAAAAATGTAACTATAATTCTAAGGCCAGTTGCACACACACCAACTTTTTGCCGGCCGGCAAAAAACCGACCGATATTTTGCCCGTGCTATTGCTTGCACACACACCGATGACTAAAACAAAATATCCATATTTTATTTTATTCTTGACTTTTCGAACTAAAAATTTAACAATTTCTATTAACAAATTATAGTTTTCACTGTTAAAAGCAAATATTAGCTTTTGTAATTATAGTGCATAAAACAGTAATATAATGCAGTGGCAGGCGCCGGCAACTCACCGGCATTTTGCCGGCCGGCAAAAAGTCGGTGTGTGTGCAAGGTTACTATTTGACATGTCGTTCACTATTGAAATTTGGACGACCGGTAAAAAACATTAAAAATTATTCTATTAGCATCACTGAATGCCATCAGCACTTTCTTCCATAACATCAGAATATCTTGAAGAAGCTAAAAAACGTCGTTTACAAACATAATTAAAAAGATCCCAATTGTTGATTCAGATAATGCAATAATTGCACCGAGTTTTTATCGGGTAGCTTTCCGCAATTACAGTTGCTAAAGCATGTCCGAACAACAGTAAAAAGAAGCTGTAACTCAATTTTACAACCGATTAAGACAAAATATGAGGCAACTGTTAATTGTAATAAATAGGTGGTTATGAGCTGGGAGGATATTGTTGGGCCGATTACAAAGCCAGTGGAGGATGTTTTTTGCCGGTTGATGAAGACAGCTGCTTGGCGGGCGCCAACACAACAACCGTGTCTAAATCGGCCAATGATGTCCTCATCAAGGGTGCCTTACTGATCCTGATAACCATCTCTCTCTCTCCTCTCCTCTTATCTCGTGCCGGCTCTCAACGCTGATCAGGGAGCAATGGCATGAGAATCTGTCTTCAGTGTACTCCGTGATAAGATTATGATAAACTAAGTTCTATTAACTGTCAATCAACTAAGCACTTATGAACAATGTGATATATACATTAATATTATAAATAAAATATAAAATACTAGCATTCCTGTCGCGGCTTCGCCTGCCCTCATAAGTAAAGAACTTATAAGATAATTTTAACTAATAATTGAAGTTGTATTGATTTTCAATAAAAATCTTGTATTATTAAAAAAAAAAAAAAAAAAAAAAAAAAAATTCATTAATAAGACAGACCCAATAAACTACATTTCGAATTTTGTCTCCCTATATCACGAGAATGATTTAATTGTTAGGGTTTCCGGTTCTGGAAAGCACTACATACTATAACCGTGATACTAATAGAAAAATACTATTCGAAATAGTGAGTCCGAAAATCCACTATGTTTTTTTGATTATGGCTTTGCGATTTGTTAATGGTTATAACGAAAGAAATTGAATTGAATGAATAAACTGTACAAATATATACAACTAGTAAATATGTTGTTAATGATTACAATTACATGTCAAAACTTGAAAAGAACTACTCATCAGTAGCACTTCAATAACTATTAAACACTAGAAGCTCTCTAGGCCATCTTCTTTTCAAACGCCTCGGAGGGGTATCGGGAATAGAATGGGAAGCAAGTTGAGAGACTAGCAGATTTGAGTGGTTATGGAGTTTACTATGAAAGGATAGGTATCTTGTTTGAGCTAAATCAGCAACATACGACACATTAAGATCTTTATAAATAAGTTTATTTGTAACAAAGTAAGGAGTATTAAGGATTTTTCGACGGATTGTGGATTGTAAGGATTGGATACGGGAAGAATTAGAAGATTTAGTTGATCCCCAAAACACAACTCCATATGTTCAAATAGGTCTGATAACTGTTATATAAATGAGTCTTTTGTATTAAATGGGAAGGTTTGAACGCTTGTCTAGTAAATGTTAAAAAAATCGAAAACCACGAGCAGATTCCTGTCGTTTTAGTCTTGTATGTGGATTCCAAGTTAAACGTTTGCCCAGTTGGAGTCCTAGATAGCGGATCTTTTCAATAGGGATCAGTGGGATATTATTGAAGGATACTGTAGGACAAGAAGACGTAGATTTACGAAGAAGGGTGAAGGTTATTTGATGTGATTTTCTCTGATTGATTTTAATTGATAGATTAGTAGGAATCATTGGGATTTTAGGGAAAAATGCTATTTCATCAGTCACTGTTCCAGTGAGAATAATAGCCTCAACGATATTTTCACGCATAGATGTAATTTTTAACCTTGTACTAGTTAGTGCAAAAATTATGTGGTTGAAGGTCACTTACAGAATCATCACGTAATTTGACATCCAATGTATGATTTTTTAATCGTAAAATACAATTTTTATTGAAAATATGTAAATAAAGCATTATTATTATTTTAAAAAAAAAATGTATAAGTTGGTAATCGAGATGGATAAAGAATATTTTCTACATTTTTAGCGATACATCGGTACATTTTTAATCATCACTCAAATCCACATGTCGCACCATATATACATAACGATTAACAATCGAAATAAGTAAATTTTATTAGCAATTTAAAGGTCTAGCAATTTAGACCTTTAAATAGCAATTTAGGTAACAAAGATAACAACGTAAAATTGTAACCTCTCTTGCAGAATGGCACTCGCTATCTATCGGTAGATTTTCAAACTTCATTGGAATCATCATATTTATCATTTTTTTAAATAAAAGTTCAGTTGAAAATCAGTAACTTTTATTATCGCTAAACCTTCCTAGAACTAGGAACATGATGTAATTGAAATTTGGTACAGATGGGTTCAGTATTTACAAACTCAATTCTAGAATGGTGCTAACCAAATATCGGTTAATTTTCAGTCTTCATCGGAATTCACATCCTTAAATCTTCTGTAATTATTAAATTGAATATAAGTAAATTTTATTAGAAATTTCAAGTTGTGTAAGACACCGAACCTTTGTAACCTCACACGTAGAATGGCGCTCGCCACCTATTTGTCAATTTTCAAGCTTCACTGTTATTCACCTTTTTAATAAAAAATGAATTGTAAATCAGAAGATTTTATTATTCCTAAACCTTCCTGGAACTATAACGATGATGTGGTTAAAATTTGTTATAGATTAGTTCAGTAGTATTCGTGGTTAGTGATCAAAAACGAAAAATGGCTTGTCCTTTTACATAATAGTATAGATTATAAGTGACTTAAAATATCCTTTTGAGAATATGTTTCATTGCGAAATAAATCACCGGCACAAATAAAAGATTATCATCCTCTATTAATTTCTTTTACTCTCAACAATCTTAAACTTAATCGAACCTCTTTCTTAACTTATAGTTTCTCTTCATTTATAAACACATCCATATGGTATAGGGAAGTGGATTTGATCGGAGCCGACAGAGGAGCTGTGAAGGGCGAGATAAGGGGAGGGGGCTAGAAGACAAAGAGATATGTAAATATTAACTAAGACAGGGAGGCACAGTGGCCGCTTCATTAGTAGGCTCCGCCGTGTAATGAAAGGCACACACGTTATTTATACCTTGTGTGCCCACTGGAAACAATACTCATTTAGAATTGTTAATACGGCGCCTCATAGCATCCCATTCTGTGACAATTACATAGCCATTGTAGTGTTGGCCGGACCAGTAAATAATTGGCTACAGGGAGCATCCCTAATGATGGCTCGCATTGTGTGTCCTCCGGAGCGCCGTGTTCTCGACGGAGGCTGGCTGATAGTGCTCGGGCAGCCGGATTAGCATTCAACGCGCTTTCCGCCTCCCGGCTCTGTCTGTGAAAGAACAAACCAGAATCTGCGAAAAGGTTTAGTCTCTAAAGAGAATTAGAGAAAAAGTATAAAGGGATCCAAGCAAAGCTATGGATGGAAAACAAACCTTAAAAAAAGTCAACAAGACCATTAAAATAATCGAAGGAGATGGGCCAAAATAAAAAAAAGACCTGTAACACTACAATCCATGAAGGTCTTGGGTTCAGTACTTTGGTAAGGATTTACTATTACTAGACCAAAGGTTTTTTTCACGCTCACCCGCCAGGTGTTTTCCCTGATTAAGGAAACCCACTTTATGGAGGGTGGTTGTACTCCACGACACTTCGAAGTCCAACAACGGCTGAAATAAGGGAATATAAATTTTCTTGGAGGACTTGGAACTGAGTCTGGCACTCAATCACCTTACTCACGGATCTAGCGCACCTAAGGGTGAAAAGGGCTGAGCCTCTTCGCCTTAATCATGGTATTTTAAAGAATAAAAATAAAAACCTGAATGATACTTAACACTTTACTTGTTACTTGATTAGGTTCTGGAAAACACGGTTTATCTACCGATTAATTGACAATCATCTAGGATTGAGTTATATGTTAGCCTGATCTAGGATGCTGATGCCAACACTGCAAGGAAGATGCTATTGATACTTTTAATCTCTAATTCTTTCAGAAGAATAACAATCCACGATTTTATTTATGTAAATGATAAAGGATGTACTGTTACTAGACCAACGGTTGTAAAAGGATGAGACTAGGCCGAAATCACACTTAACCGCCAGGTTTTTATTAAAAGTACCCACTTTATAGAGGCCCTCGAGAATCATCCGAACTCGAAGTCGGTCCACAGCTGAAATAAAAGAACATAAATTGTCTGCCTACAGCCGGACTTTAACTCGGGTCCTGCAGCTTGGTAGTCACTGAGCTCTTGACTACTACTGAGCTACCATGCCTCCATCGAGCCAAAATCGACTTCCTAAAAACTTTTAGGTGTTAATGGAAATGCGTGTAGTATTCAGCGGAAAAACCTCATATATTCATGACTAAAAAACATGCAAACATATGAGCATCCCCTTCCTCTAACAAACCAATAAGTTTTAACAATTCTTCTTCTTCTTCTTCTTTCTCTAGCTCTTTTATGCCTTTCAGCGTAGAGCTTGACGGGCCTCTGCCCACCTTTTCCATTACTCTTGATCCATAGCCACCCGTTTCATCTGTTCCATGGTCCTTCCGCGTTCTCTCCCCAGCTTTTCAATATATTCACAATATGTGATTCGTGGCCTGCCAACGGGTCGTCTTCATTCTGGTCTAGCTTCCATATAACATTTTACCCTTCTTTCCTCCGGCATTCTACATATATGCCCAAACCACTTTAGCCGTCGTTCCTCCATCCTAGTCTTTATAGATGACACCTTCAGATCCTCTCTAATGATCTCATTCCGGACGCTATCCCTTCTTGTCTTACCAGCCACTCTCCTAAGGAATCTCATTTCTGAAGTGGTGAGTCTTCTAATATGGCTATCAAGGGCGGTCCAATGCTTTGCTGCTGAGGACCGGTAGGAACACTGTTTTGAAGACAACTAATTTTGTGACCCGGGTTATCTCCTTTATTTGCCTTGCTTACTAACAATTCATTATATATAATTAAACCAGTTTTTTTCTTTATATACCCCAAGCATTTGACATGTCTGGCAACAGGGTCTCCTTTTCGGACTGAAGACTATAACTTCGAATTATCTTATTCTTTAACCTCTGACGGATTTCTCTTTATCCGATATGGTTAAGGGCTTTTTTTGATTTGCCCGATTCTAGATGGTGAATCTCAAGGATCAATATTTGCACCAATACTATACATAACATAAAAACATAACATTCCTCAAGTCAATCTTCAAAAGTACCTGGTACAAATGTACACAGTATTTTAAGTATCGATGCATTGAAAACCCTGTATGATCAGCCAACATTAATTTAGTTGACGAATAAAGTTGTGCGACACGAAAATATTGGAAAACGTAATAGACTACAAATGTTTGTGGATGCACAAGTTGACAACTTATACTACAGAAAAAAATACTTTTTTTTTTTTTGTTCTGTCTCTTACTTACAGTAAGGGGGAGTGTATTTATATATTTGTACATAAACAAAGCATCTGTCGTATTACATGTATATATTATTTTTTTATGTATATTATAAAATATTCACAAATTAAAAATTATTTTAATTTGGTTTTAGGATAAATATGAAATTGAAACAATAAATAACAGAACAAATACACTCATATTCTACTCAAATAAACTTCGCTCCGTAGAATATTTAGTCAATTAAAAAATAAAACAGTTCTGAATCATATATCAGTTATCGAGTAGGAATAATTTATATATATATATATATATATATATATATATATATATATATATATATATATATATATATATATATATATAGAAACGATTTAAATGATCATGAAAAGTTTGCTGAGGTTGAAAATGGGTGTACTACAGAAAATTAAATTCACGTTTAACCGATGCGTAGAGTAAACAACGAATGGATGGAGGAAATATTCATGCGATGCGTCGATTCGGGCTGACCTTGTGAATTTGTGTTTAAATAAGCTCTATTGCTATTACCATGTTTCCAATACTTCACAGGTACTTTCCCCATAAATATTGCGTTTATTAGACCAGTTATTCCTTTTTAGATAAAAATTCTACCTAATGTCTGCCAGTCTAGTCACTAGAAGAAGAGATGAGTGAATACAGGACAAATAATAAAGTTTTCCCTTAATTGAGTTTTACTTAGTTAAAAAAATTAACTATCTCAAATATAAAAGGAAATAAATGTTGGCAATCAATAATAAATATCAGATAGAAATGTAACAAAGACACTACTTTACTAAAGTTTCAGCGACTACTAATTATTAATATCCAAGAGATTGTGAACACAGGAACAACGCCAAAAGAAAAATAGAACGATTATCATAAAGCTTTCATCAAATGGCTAAAAAACAAACAGAATTACATTCCTAGACAATGAGAAGTATCCAATCATTCTATGATTATAAAGTAAAGAAACACCGATACTGACTGGTGATTATAAATAATGTTTATCTCAGCAATTAAAGCTTGAATCGCTGGGACTGCCGGTGGCTATAAAACTTCACCTGCTAAAGATCACAAATTACAAACTAAAGCAATAATTGTCTCGTAGGTTTTGCCATCCTTATCATTATAAGCCAAACGGCTCGGAGCCCACATCTCTGTACTAAAATTATTTAATGTCCGTTAGCTTAATGGTTAAATAGGCGTGGAGTATCTTGGTCATTGACACATATAATTGAAAGAAAAATAAATACAAACCTCACAAAACAAATACAAAGGGTGATGGGGTGTCTCATAAGGTTGCCTGGTTCTCAAGCCAAACAAATATTTAAAAGAAAATGGTCAAACAACCGCCCTTAAACGTAACATGTGAAACCTCAGTCAAAGGAGAATTCCAATGGTCAGATGAGAAACAGGGTTCTGAAACCTTCGTTTAAAAGCGATCGGTCATCACGACTCTCTATCAATTAGTAAATATCATATGGAAAATTGAAATTCATTAGAATGCTGTGACAAATATTCCTGATTAATACTACCCATCATTATTAAAGCAATAGAGCACACTTCACATTTGAATTCATGCAATTACATAATTCATTAATATTGTATAAGTTATTTGAATTTATTTTTGAATAATTGGTTATGTATGCCAGGCTATTAATGGTTCGATAATACAGTGTGTGAAGACTCACCAATGCGAAGATACAAAGAATGTTAACAAGACGTACAAACGGTATTTTGGAAAATACTGTTTTTCATAAAACATGGAAACCTTTCTTAAAGAATAGGTAAATCAAATGAACTGTCAACTGTTTAAAAATTTCAACAGAATATTATTTATTTTTTTTTAAGATTAAAAATCATTAGTAATTTTAATTATTTATAAACAATTTGAAATATATGAACATTATTAACTTTACGTTTTTATAGAAACACCTATTTTACATGTATTAAATATTTACAATGGACAAATGTGTTGTGAGGAATCTAAAGTTACATAAACTGTAACTAATATTTAGGAGAGATCACGAATATAGATATTGCTATGCTGTTACCATAGCTTGGAGGTTTATTACAAACTTTATCTTTATCATAAAATAATTTAATTTATGTTATTGAATAGATGTCTAATTTATAGTAGACAACATCCTTGGTGAAACAATAGCTTCAACTATTGGTACCTAAGTTATTCGATTTATCGGATTCTTTTATATTGTATAGCAAGTAACCAATTCTACTTTAATTAGTGGCAGTAAGCTCAAAAATAATTAATGGCAGTAAATATATTTTTTCTGCAACAGTTAAATAATGGGAACAATATTCAATTAAAAACATCTGATTAACGTTCCATTTTATTCTCTAGTGATTAAAAAGTTTAACTTTAATTCTCTAGAGTGTAAAGTAAAATTTCAGTTCCACCTTAATACATACCTTAATACAAAGTTCATTATTATTTAATTTAAAGATATAAACCTGCGTGTAAACCTTGCCTCGAGTGAGTAAAAGTACTTCTTTACACTCTTGTCAAATAAGTAACTATTGTTTAATCTATACTATTATGTAAAAGGAAAAGGAATTATTCGTTTGTGATCACTAACCACGAAAACTACTGAACCAATCTTTAGATTGGTTGGCCTAATCTTCATATTTCAAGGAAGGTTTAGCAATAATAATATTTACGGATTTTCAATTAAACTTTCATTAAAAATGCGATAAATATGTGGATTCCAGTGAAGTTTGTAAATCGAACGATATATCACTACTGATATAAGAGTAAATATTCCTTATCAAAATTTAAAATTGGATCCCTAATTACCGTTTTATGCCAACCACTTAATCTATGAAATGGCACCAGAATAAAAATTATGTGTGTGAAAAAAAAAGATGTGTGAAAAAATCATTGAGGCTATAATTCTCACCAGAACCTCGAATGGAGAAATCGCATTTATCCTACAATCTCAATTATTTTTACTGATCTAATATTTAAATTAAATAAAAATTTCCAATTAAAGTTCCTTATGAAAATACAATTAACAAATCCAGACTTAGAAAAACGTTAAAGTGGATCTCTGGACAAAATAGTTCTCTCGCGGTCAGTTACATGCAGGGCTTTCCAGAATTGCACACCCTGACAATCAAATAAAATAAAATAAAATTAAATAAAAAAAAAATCCATTATTTGCAAAAGTTCACTTATGAGAACAAGAGAACGCGACGGACGACGCAAGTAATATTATTAACTTGAAGTTTACTATGGATGATTTTAAAATTATCATGCTCAAGGGTCAGCAGACAAAGTACATTACACACTTATTACAGGCTGTTAACGCCGAAAATTCAAGATTCACCCCATTAAAAGGTACCCGCTTTCTAGAAGCTGAGTCGGACTTTGGGATCGGACCAAAGTCTATATCAGAAAATATGTTTTCTGCCTTAAACGGGGCTCGATTTCTGGCCCGGAAGTTTGACACACTCTTTAAGTTTCATCGAAGATGACAAAAAAAATTTTTTTTTTACTTTTTGGATACTATCTTTATTGTGGGGGGGGGGGAAAAGAGGTCAAATAATAAGCATTTATAACAAAATTCAATAACTGATCAATGCTCAATAATCGTAAATAACATTATAAATGCGATGTAAGATTATTTTTCCAGGGTCACCTTCCGGAATGATATGCGCAGTGAATACACAATACAAAAAAATTACAATGAACCCGTTGAAAAATATTCCATTAGTAAGCCGAGGAGAGCGGCAAATATTTATGGAGGCTACATTGCATTTGAAACCAGCCATTGTTTTCGGTACGCCACCGGTTCAAGACCATATCTTCCTACTTGAGAGTCATATCACCTTCTGGGCACCGGCCATCTCATTTCTGTTCACATCGATACGATTCACTTCTAGTTCGATAGTGGAATTTTCCTTGGGCTATTCGCTATTTTTAATATCTTACAATACCCAACATTACCTTCAGAAATCCTGTATTAGTCTCTAACGGAAGACAGTTCAGACAAAAACTCAATCGAAATTTAAGTACATGATGAAAAATCATTTATTGATAAATTTACAAAAAGAGAAATACTCAGAAAAAAACATCATATTTATAGAATATGGCCCAAGTATACCACAGTTAAAGATTTAATCTATGTTGAACTGTCCAGTATGCGTCCGAGGGGTAGATCGACAGGCAGAGGGGAGATGGCTGATTTAAAGTACATATTTGGATTTAAATGGAGTTGTCTGAGATTGGTGGTTTTAACAGCCTTCAGGTCTGCTAAGAATTTTCATTTATTTGGTTATGTTCGTAAAAAATCTAAGATTTAAAATATTTAAAGTCAAAAATTAAAAATAAAATTCAATACTATAAAATAATTACAATTATGTAAAAAAAAAAAATAATAACACTGGTTGAAGATTGTTTAATGGGTCAAAACAGATCATTAAAAACTTGCGTGAAAATAAATAGTTTTTATATCATTAAAAATATTGATTGTTTTTAAATAACATTTATTCAAATTAACCAAGTAGAACAGTTTATAGAAGTAGAACAAACACTATTTCGATTCTAAGGAAAGCAAGCAATGCGCTTGCAGTTTCAAGGTTAAAGATTTCATTAAAATAGAGCAGATGCTTATTTATTTATTTATTTATTATTATTTTTTTTTTTGTTAGTGTTAATATCTCTCGTAAAAATATATTATTCTTTTAATATTATTAAAAAAAAAAAAAATGAAATTAATTACTGCAATCCAATATTTAATTTTTCTGTACATGTTAATATTGAAGTTAACAAAACATCACTATGCTTGCTAGTAAAAACAAGATAATGGGAATTCCAAGCATCCTAATGTGTAATCTTCATAAAATGTAAGTTTAGGACAATTGAGGCGAAACAGTTTCTCAAAAGGGCTTTCTGCATTTGACAGTTGAGTTTATACATACCCATCTGAAAAAAAAAAAAATTTATTTTGCCTAAGAATAGAGGTAATAAAGTAGGAGGTCACGGAAATAAAAAGCAAAACATTCTACCCCATTATACATCTATAAGGAGCAATTCTTCATCGACGGCCACGATAAGAGAATTAACATAAAACACGAAAGGTTCGGCAAGTTGTCCATAAAAGAGATGAACGGTGAGCGAAGGCTGTAAAGGAATGAAGAAGCGCCAAACAAAGTGGGCACCAGCTCTTTGCCCTACATTTCTCAAAATGGAACAGCTATGAATTAAAAAAAAAAAAAACCACTAATCTACTTCGGGATCTAATTTATGTCGTATTGTGGACGGCCGAGTGCGAAAAAAGCAGTCTCGTTTTTCAAGATCTGCTCGAATGTAAAAAGAAGGTCCGGTAGGGGCTATTGTTTTTGGCGCCCTAACTGTTGGGGTGGGGAGACATTTCTCGAGTGCCTGGCCCAGCCATTAATTGTCCGAATTAGCGGGCATTGCCCATTCACCGACACTTCCAATCTGATCGTAAATATACTTCAGAAATTAAAAGGCGAAAAGAAGTCACAACTCGACTTTGAAAGCTACTAGAATTCCAATGCATCAGATGGCTGATTTATAAACTAATTTAATTCCAATCTCGATCTTCCCACTTTGGCTGGAATATCTTGGTAACCCACCCGTCTTTCCTGTAGTAGTTGGAGTATACAGCTAAATTAGGCCCAAACTAACAAAAAAACTAATAATATGGTTCATTCTTTGTTATCTTTATCACATCTGTCGAATTACTGATTCAGTAGTAGTCAACGCGCTAACTCACCAGAATGACAAGAATTTATTTTGAAGTGGAATAAATATATGATTTGGTTACTTCTATGGTATTTAGTTTATTATAAAAATACTTTCGAATGTTAGTCATTAATCTCAAGTTCCAAAAACAACAAAATTCCTTCATAATCTCAGCAATTCCAAATACAGATTATATTTACTATATACATTTGTAATCTAGATATAGATTTTGCAAGTAAACTAATCAAAAGGCACTAACCAAGACTCAAGACGAAAGGATTTTATATTCTTAATAGAGTAAAACTAATACACCATGCAGAAAATAACCTAAAATTTAATATTTAAAAAATCATCAGAAATGAAAAAATTCAAATCGAATCCAAAGTGTTGTTTAAGACACAACTTTTGGAGAAAAAAAATTGTTAACTTGATTACTTATCATTACATTAAAAAAAAATATGAACAAGTTCTGGTAGAGATGCTAGATAAGCAACACTTTGAGGAAGCAGTGAGGTCAGGCGGAACTCGAATCATTCAAATCATCCCTACTTAGTTAGGTACTAAATATGGGGTTGGGATGGCTTGACAATCATTTGGTAAACAGTCACGCCCTGCCAACGCAAACCGATTTCTTTAGTAAGAAAATATGGGAGATGCAAGGATTTGAAGCAGTACCGCGGCATATGGTGTCAGCTTTGTTTATATTTCTGTAGGCCTTGAAGAAGAACTTCCATCAGTTTCTATAATGGTTTATTTTAGAAACTTTTGCAGTGAAATCAACACCCACTCCGAGAAATATTAAGAATGTTAAGTTTTGACACAGATATAAGTTGAGGTCCGAATGATGTCACAGAAAGATCAATATATTTAGAAACTGGTTATTGGCCACTTCTATTTTTTAATAGAAGTTTCGAATGTTCTCTATCACCCAGATAATCGTTTCCCTCAACACAAAATATCAAAACCAAAAATAATTCTTAATCTTGCAGAAATAACAAGGCATCGCCACAGTGTTTGTTGTTTGCTGGAAACAACTTTTATTTCAATGTTTATTTGTTTGTGACCAGTAAATTGAAGGGTCACGGGGAAAAATAGTAGTCCAACCTACTAACAAGTGGGAATAAGGACAGTATCCTCCTTCAGTAGATTTGGCATCCTGTTAAAGCGTAGTACTAAGCGACTATTAGGGTTAGCGAAAAAATTACAAAAATATATCTGTATACATCTGTAAATATATATATATATATATATATATATATATATATATATATATATATATATATTCCAATCGAACTCAGGGCCGTCACTAGATATTTATTTATATTTTTTTTTGGGGGGGGGGAAGGAGCTGAGGCTACTAATTTCTCAACCATAAAGTTACTTATTCCCAACTTTAAATTATCAAATCAAAACAGACTTAATATAAAGTTTTTTAATACTTGTATCACGTTTAATGCTTTATTATTAATAATAATAAATTACTGTTATTAATAAAAAAATATCGTCATAACAAACAATTACCAAATACCAAAGGCAAAGGAAAAAAGGAAAGAATTAAGTATGGTTGAATCAGTTGAATCGTTTATTTAACGAGAACAACAATAATTATAAGATATATTAAATATCTTGAGTCTACCTAGTTAATACTAATACGCCTTATCTTCAAAATTACCCATTATTGAATAAGTTTTTGTGAGTTAACAATTTCACTAATATTGGGAAATGTTTTAGTTAGAGTTTAACAAGTTGGAAAATTCAAATCGTATTTAATTGTCCATATTTTTTTGTTTTTCCTGACATTTCATATACAGTCATAATATTCCCAACTGACTTATTTTATTATCCACAAATTCCCAACTTTTAGTAATTCGCCAATTACTAACGCCTCCCATCCCCCCCCCCCATTGCGAAGGCCCTGCATGTACTGCCGAAGTGAGTATTACAATCTCTAGATATTTACGACAAAAATATAGCTCTCAATTATGTTCTAATATGGGAATGATTGATGAAATAATAGTAAAGGATGTGTTGTTAATCACTTGCATATGTTAATGAGAGCCAATAAATCATTTTCATGTTTGTGATTTGTTTTAACTTTATTTATGAAGGTATTAGTTAACTGAGAAGTATTTAGAGTTTTAGGTTGTTGGGATATGCAGTCATAAAATATTTTTATTTAGGCATTATAAATTAAAATAATTTTTTTAATGGCTGTGTATCTATGACTGCATAACCCAACAAGCTACAACTCTTTAATTATTTATATACACCTGTGAAAAATACACGTCGAAAATCCACGAAATAGGAAATATATATTAAAAAATGACATCCAGGCATAATGAAGTACGATACACCCATCCTGTAACCCTTTCTTGGCATTCATTTACTCTAAGATATTAAAGATATTAATACGGTAGGTCTCCTATTGTTTTATCAGATAAATAGAATGTGGACATTCACTTCTATAAGTTTGTTTCTGTACCCATATAAGTTCTGGTGAAATCATTTGTAATGAAACCTTATGGGTTTGTTAATTGTTGGTATACAAAGTAAGGGTGTAGTCATAGCATCGTACCAAGGAACAAGTGTAATAAATCTAAGAGTTTTAGGATGAATAGTCACTATTCTTTATATGATTGTCTTTTTTCCACTTAAGTAAATCTGAGAGCATTTTAAGTAAATATGTTGAAGTATAAAGTATCGGTTTATTTTTTTAACTATATTACCGAGCAGCGGGTGCATTGGTTACAGTGGTGATTCAATTCGAATTTAAGTAAACATAATATGTTTCACTCCAAATGAAAAGCAGATGGTTCTATAAACATTCCTAACAAAAAAAAAGAATGGTTCAGGAATTAGTAAAATTATAATAATGTTCTTTTTATATTATATAACTGTAAAATTCTTTTATAAGTTAGTAAGAATTAATTCCACACAAATAAATCATATTTTCAAAATCATTCATATTAGTAGCACGTCCATAATATTAGTAGTGCATGGCAGGTGTCTTTAACATATCTGCGGTTATCAATTTCAAACAAAACCAAAACTTGTCGTCTTAGAACATACCTGATGTGTGAAATGAAACATCTCTTTTCCCTGAAACAGAAGATATTATTTTATATTTGCGTTACTTTTTGAACTGATCTTTGTTATTTAGCGTTAGTTGTTACAAGCACTTATCGACAAAATAGTTTGATAAAAAATAATTTAAAAAATAAAACCGAATATTTTAATTTTTAAGAGCCTTAAATAACCCCTGTTTCACGCTATAGACTCTTAATATTCTATATTATCCATCGTTAACATTACATAACGTCAGTTCCTTTTTAAATGTTCGGATTTTTTTGGTTAATATTTGTAAACTTGCTTGCGAGTACTTGTTTTTTAAGGTTTAAAATAGCTTGAAATGTAAAAAAAAAAATTATGTATTTTTGATCCAGAATAGTTGCACCTCCTTGTTGTTAAAGAGAACTCTCATAAAATTAATAAATAACTGAAACACAAGATGATTTAGTTGCAACTAATTGCGAAGAAATAAATCCTGTGAAGTGTCCATGTAGATATTTTGTATGTAATACTATTATTGTACAAATACAATATAGAAGTTCGTTGAGTTATCAATAAAAATAGAGCTGACAAACAATGATTGTATTATGAAATAAAAAAATTATTGGTCTGGAAATCACTATAAGCGTTTGTTGTAGAATAAATTTATACATATTTATTTATAATATATATATATATATATATATATATATATATATATATATTTTTTTTTTTCTTTTTTTTTAGGGTAGCATGAGGGGGAGCAGAACCCACCGGCACCCCCCGTCTTGATTTTTGTTTCATTTTATATACTTGTCTAGGAAAATGAAACCTTGGAACGTTTATCTGCGTAAATATGACTTATATTTACAATATAAGAATTATATTGCACATTGCCTGAATTATAATTAATATCTTATATTATATGCAATAGATAATAAATGCTACTAAATTATTTATTTCGTTAATTATTATTTTTACTATAATTGATTTGTTTTGCTTTTTTAGCTTATTTTTGGATTATATTTTGAAATAGAAATCAATTTTCAAAGCGAAGTATCGGTACCGAAAATCGAGAATCGAAACATTTTGGAACCGACACATCACTGATATAATATATAAAAATTATGTAGAAAATATATAAAAATCTGTCAGTACAATTGGTTACTTTATTTTTTAAGTTATACTTTTTATTGTAAAAATAGAACATTAATAAAACGAATATCAAAGATTTGAGTAAATTAGCTAAACATATTATTGAATGAACGTGGGAAGGATTCCAATTAATTGTAAAATTAAAATATCATTGGAAAATATATTTTATAAAAATACTATTTCGTTGTGGAAAACAGAAAAATACAATAGCTCTAAACAGAAGCGACAAGCTTGCTGGGATATCGGCAGCCATACATTTGAATTATACAACAATAAAGGAGAGGAGTGGGATGTATTATTTGAGCGTCACAGCATTGCAATAGAATAAAAATGGACACCGTAAAGAGAGGGAATGAGCGCTTACCGGCGAGGGTTATGTAAATAGGAGCAGGGGAGTGGGGGTGAGTGACAGCCAATCAGCGGCGGGGGGAGTGGCCACGCGTCCCTTATCGATATTTGCTTAGTCCTTGGTTTATTTTTATTTAATGTTTATTCTTTGTCTCCTTCTCTATTTTATGTCGGTGTCCATCCTTAAAGGGCATTTGTCTCTCTTAGCAGGCGGCCAGCTGCAATAGTGTCTTAATATGGTCGATCCAATAACCTTTCTCTCGCTCTATGTTAAGCGAGAAACTTGGAATATATGCCACAGCTCCTGTTAAGGAATAGTTATGACAATGACTTTATGACCTTATTATTCTAAAACACTAATATGCGCTTTCATATAAAATATGACATCATTACCACTAGCCCCATAGAACACCTAACGGTATACTTCGCTTCCTAACAATTTTTTCAATTCCCCATAACGATACTTCGGTTTAAAAATATTTACTGCAAGAAATAATAATTCATAAGAGAACTTAAAGAACAAACCGAACCTATTAACAAGACAATCATTAATCAAGAAACAAATAATTAAACGAAAAACACCACTTATAATTACAACATATGTAGTTTATAATAGAATTTAGACTATGTAATAAAATGGAAAATAATTGTGAACTGAGACATAAAGTCCCATAAGAATAACAAAGATATGTATATTGTCTGGCTGTCTTTAGTTTGAAAATGCAATATATTTCTTCGTTTTCCACTAGCGAATACATATCTTCAATGAACTGAGATTTAGCAGAAGCAAGATTTGTTTGTTTTTTTTTTAAATTAATAATTAAACAGGTATCACCAAACTATTGCCAACGTCAGCGTTGTTGATCGGTTTTTAATAATCGACTTTGCATCATCGATTCTCATTACAGATTCTTTAGTATACATTAAAAAATAATGATTTTAGAAATTCAAAACTCCTACTTTTATAAGTATATAATTAAAACGTTAGTCATTCTGAAGGCATATGTAAACATTTATACTCCACAACTTTTTTTTCAGCTTAAATAAGAGTATTTTTATTTTTTAACATTAAAAAAGTTAAATATAAATGTCCATTCAATTTTCATGATGTTATTATTTCAAAAAAATTGTTGGGTTGATTATTTTTTTTATTTATTTATTTATTTTTTATATTTTCATCTTAAATTAATCAATTCGCCTAACTGAAATAAACTTAATTTATTCAAATTAATTCAATAGATTAAAAGTCATGCACAGTTGCAGTACTCTTGGAATTGCATGTGAAGTGTTTGCAAACGACCGCATCGGAGTGCCATAAAGGAAAGTCAGTCATAACCAACACTATCATTAAATTGAGGAGGGCAGAGAGATCATCTCAAGAAGGCATATTAAGTTCTTAGATAGCCTCAGACACAGACACATTGCCAACCCACTATAAAACTATAAAACCTACTACTTAACTAGAGGGATCGGAAGACTATTTTAAAACACTTAGATTGTACTAATAGTTATTTGAAATACGAGTGTAAACTCCATTTCAAACGACTAGCGAGTCACATTATTCAATAATTATATAACATCTAACCCATATCTCAAATTATTTCCCTATTCAGAATCCCTTACAATCCTCTAAAGGCAGAAAACGGGGTGAGATCCAATACAGTTTTGTATTTCCTCCGTTGAATCAGCACCCTTGAAGTCAAAGAGGCTTAAAAGGAGGAACATGTATTTAAAAAAAAAAAAAATAGAACCTCTACTTAACATAGTTTTTCTAAAATATTTTTACTCTAATGGAAAATGAACTGCCTTAAAGTTTAACGAAAAAGCGTTTCAGTGGTTGAAGAAACAAACAGGACTTTTAAAATATAAAATATAATAAGGACAGTTTGGTGTTAAAAATATTTTTTTCTAATTCAGTGGTTCCATACAAAAGCATTGCTATAAACATTTACTGAGAGAGGAGGAGAAGGTAAAATAAAAAAAATCCTAAGAAACTTGATCGGATTCCCAAGTTTTATTACTTTTATATTTGTGATTCACAGCTAGTAATATAAACAATTAGTAAGATGTAGTAATATAGTATAGTAATATATACAATTCATGTACAAAGTGCTGATGTTTTGAAAATTTAGTATGTTTTAGAACTGAAGATGAACGTTTAGCATACGAAACTAGTTTTCTAATAAAATAATCCCAATAGAAGTGGCAATTAATTCATCAACCCTAATTGTATTGATCCTCTATACAATCATTCGTACCTCCAGTCACATTAACATATTTTAAAAGTTAAACACGAACAATAATTGATGAATAAATTATTTACTTACAACGTTTGTTAATTTTATTTTTTAGAAGCACTACGAAGCACATATTCGCTATGATAATAAACAAAAAGCAATCTTAGAAAATGGTTACAATAAGCAGAAAACACTCTTATAAGTCTAAAAATGAATTATAATTATGCTAAAAATGCGACATTGATGAAATATATGTATTTTGTTTTTATAAAATCCATATATAAGTATACATCAAGGTAACAACTATTCACAAAAAAAAAAAAAAAAAAAAAAAATCAATAATGTTATCCGCTCAAAATCACATATACTCATCCATTTAACTGAAATAAAGTAGTAGAATAACACGGTAAGTGCTGCTAAGTACTGAATCCAAGACCCTTCATGGTTTGTAGTGGTATAGGGATTTTTTTTTTTAATTTATAAATATTTATATTATTCACCTCATTGATAAACCATTTTTATTATTGACAAAGTGTTAATAATCGCCTGAGCCAGAAGCAAAAGACTGTCAATCCAAAAAGCAAGGGATGCTTTTCAGGCACGATCATGTTCCAATCTTGGCGAAAATAGGTTGGGTAAACTTTAGAATAAACGTATTTGTAGAATAAAAGAATGTTAAAATAAAAAATAACTAACAAAAGGCTAGGTTATTACATCCTGAAAAATACATAGGTTTTCAACTTCTAACAAGAAGACGATACATAACAACTACCAGGAGCTTGCTAAATCAAAAGGGACAAAAAGAGGACACTAATCAATTTCTATTCAGCTAATTATGATGCCAGCTAATTATCAGAGATCGGACCTTTCGAATATTAAATCAAAACAAGGCTACTATAAGATGATAACCCTATTAGTGATACAGGAAAGTCTCCCAACAATAGGATGGTGCGTCATTCAGGGTACAATACGGTCCATATTGTAAACAGGCCATTAAGGTAATTGTGTATTATGATCTAGTTGTAGCTATAATATCATATTCAATAGCTGATTAATGATATTCACTCCTGAGGCCAATGGCTCCTTGGGCGGGGTTTCTTCCGGATCTCAGGTATCGGGCGGTAGCCTATCGGCTACTGGGTCCAACGTGTCACCTTCCGAAGAGAACTGTTGGAGGAGTGACTTTTTGGCAGGCTGGGGAGGAACCAGTGGCAGATTGGACTTGAGGAGTAGAGGGGGAGAAGGTAAAATCTAAAACTAAAACTGGCATTGTAAGAAATTGTCATGTTATAGTTTGATTGTTGTACCTACAGGCCTATACTACAAAATGCAAGAAAAATTATATACAATTGGAAAAACTAAATACAATACAATTAAATACCATTTCGACAATTACCTTTTGCAGGAAAATGTTACATAGCCCCTTCATTTTCTTCATACATATTTTTCTAGTTGTTTTGAAATATTCAGTTTTTGTCACCTTACACTTCTATTCAGAACTCCTTCATCCACTGAGCTAGAATGCATTTTTTTTTTTTTTTTTTTTTTTTTTAATGTGACATATCCCTTTCAACTGTAACTGCCATGAGTTTATTAAATTGTCAAGTAAAATTCAACTGTTACAAACAAAGAAACATTATATTTTCCCAGAAAGTGGATGTGGGCAACCGCCCCCCTAACCACCCTTCTGCTAATCGCTCGCTGCCACTCTGAGGAAATGTTTTGAGAAAGCTTCAATAACAGCTCCAAACTACCAGTTACAGCTGCCACAGCCGTTTATAAAAATGTATGGATATACATATTCATTGATATACAATATGCTGTCAGAAGCAACTTATGGTATATTTACAGCTTTTTTTTTCTCAAAGTTATTTTTCCTCCAAACATAAATAAATAAATAAAACCATGAATTGTTACTCCTCTGAAAGATACAGAGCTTAATGATTAACACTAAGATACCATCGGCATCTTCCTCGCAGTATTCTTTGCATGGTTTGACTTCTACATAACTAAATCCTAAATGCTTTTGAATTATTCTGTAGATATCAGCCATATTTTCCCAGACCCTAATTAAGTAACAAAGTGTTAAGCACTACTAAGCTATGATTTTAATTTTATAACATACAATTATTAAGATGTAGGAATTATGATCTAAACACATAACAGGGAGACGCAGTAGCTCAGTGGATAAGGCATTAGACCGCAATGCTCCCTCGCCCGAGTTCCAATTAATTTAAATAATTTAGTCAACAAAGCGTGAAGACATTCAACATTTATTTTTGTCATTCAAATTTAATATTATGTTAGAGTTATTAAATTTGGAGTTAAAACCAGGTAGTTGTCGTTATTTTGCCCAAATTTCCTTCTTTTACAACTGTTGTTACTTTCCAAATTACCAGGGAACATCCATGGGTCGTAATGGTACAGGTTTAAAAAACAAAAAAACATTATTGTAGTTCATTTCAAAGAAACTGAATCACTAAAAATTCATTTAAGAAAACGTAATAATCCTATTTCAGACCCTGCACTCCTGAAGATGAAGTTGAAATGAATAGGACGTCTATGAATAATATAGGAAAACTTATAACAAATTATGACTCTGTTTACAAAACTTAAACGAAGGTTAACCGCGAAAAATAATATTTTTACTAACACTCCCATAGTGGGGGGACAAGCTGGATTCGAGGTTCCCCCAGATTGCTTCTAAATATTGTAAATATATTATGATTATATCAAAGTTTTTCTTTTTCAATCTCTATCTTAGTTTATTTTATTTCTAAAATTATTGTTCTAATTTATTTTACATCATCATCCATTATACTATTTCTTAAATAGTTACGAGACTGTTTATTTTCGTCCTGTTTTTTTTTTTTTTTTTAAATATTCATATTTTCATTGTAAACATAGTAAAAACGGATTCATTGCCACACATATTACTCACTAACTTTGAGGGAGGCAGCTGGTAATATTTACTAAATAAAAAAAGTGATAAACCTATTACAATAGGCAAAAAATACACTAGAAAGTATGCAAAAGATTTAACACGATAAATAAATATATTTAATATGACAAGAAAAGCATAATGTTACTAATGGGTGGAAAATGTAACAGGGAGATATTTTTAAGTGTTAGACAACTATGTATTAATAACATTTTTAATTAATTAATTTGAATTAACAACGAATTGAGGCGTGGAATTCTAAAACAGATAAGTCTAATTAGGATTGATGAATTAATTGCCAATTCTATAGAGATTATTTTATTAGAAAACTAGTTTCGAATTCTAAACATTCATCTTCAGTTCTAAAACAAAAAAATTTCAAAACATCAGTACTATGTTACATAGATCATATATACTAAAGATTTTAAAAAGGTAAGACAAGAAATCAAACATGGGCACTCACCTTAAGCGGTCTTAGAGGTAACTAAAACAGAAATGGACTTCTCACTGAATTCGTGAGAAGTAAAAGGGGACAGGTAGGTTAAATTTGTGTGATGTACTATGGGGTTTCCCTTACGACTCATTGGATTTTTCCGTTCCTATGGGAAACAAATTTAAAATGGGGCTGTTGGATATGTTTATCTTATTTAAACAAAAATCTGGATCGGTTTTAAACGATTTTATTAGATTCTTTAATTGGATAGATGAGTATGCTGTGTTTATAGCAACCCAATAAAGTTGGGCAGCACTATGTTTATTGTTAATTGTTTCAATAAAGCATATATCTCTCTAGTGATTCAAAAATATTCAATTTCAGGCTATTTTCTACTTGATGTAGTATTTTTACTCCCTAGTCTTTATTAAATTTGTGGTTATTTTCATTTAGATGGATAGCGAAATTGAGAGCTTTGGGTGTATTAGTGTATGCTCTTATATGTTCTTTTACCCTTTGATATTTTTGAATCACTAGAAACAATAAAATCGTTTAAAACCGATCCAGATTTTTATTTAAATGATCAAATAAACTTATCCAATAGCCCCATTTTAAATTTGTTTCCCAAAGGAACGGAAAAATCCAATGAGTCATAAGGGAAACCCCATAGTATATCACAAAAATTTAACCTGCCCCCTTCTACCTCACGAATTCAGTGAGAAGTCCATTTCTGTTTTAGTTACCTCTTAAGACCGCTTAAGGTGAGTGCCCATGTTTGATTTCTGGTCTTACCTTTTTAAAAACTTTAGTATATATAACCTATGTAACATAGTACTGATGTGTTGAAAAATGTTTGTATGTTTTAGAACTGAAGATGAATGTTCAGCATTCGAAACTAGTTTTCTAATAAAATAATCTCAATAGAAGTGGCAATTAATTCATTAATCCTAATTGTATTGATCCTTATATACCATCATGCGTAAATCAACAGATAAGTCTAATTACCAGATTTTTAAAAAAATAGTTTTTAATAGTTTTTCAACAAAACTATCTTTAGGTGAACGGTTTTGTCATCAAAGTAGTAAAATCACATTGAAATTGGCATATAAAAAGGGGAGTAATCCATTCTTTTGTTTTTTTGCAGTTTTTCTGATTTATCGACTATATATCGATAGTGAGCGTTATTTTTTTTTTTGCAAAAGTCACTATTCACACAATTTAAGTCGAAAACATTTCCTACATTTTTGATTCGTGTAGTTTTTTTTATAAGACCAACTGTTTTGCCGCTAGAGAGCAACGTATGGAACAATAATATCTTTATGGATAAGTTTGATTGTGATGTAATAAGGAGCATTGAGGATTTTATAATAATAGATAAGTCTTTTGTAATTTATTATGAACTATGAGCGCTAGTCAAGAAAATGTTGGAGAAGTAGAAAATAACGAGCGGTTTCTTTTCTTCTAAGTTTGGTGTGCGAACATTCTTATGACTTAAATATGCTTATAATCACAATAAAGAAAATAATTGTTTTATTAAGATGTATTAACCTACACTGTGTGAGGACATCGTTTTACGTTCCACCAGACGCTCCGTCAAATTGGTATGTATTACATTACTCCTATAGGGAAACATGCCTTTAAAAGAAACATATAAACTTGAAAAATAAAATGGAAAATTAATGTAAATGAAAACTCGACATTTTCGGTACTGTTAACTCTACAATAAAGGTTTGACTATTCTAAAAGTAAAGTGACATTTCTAATGGTTTCTATATCGTTACGTCTTCATTTATGGCGGGCTCAATTTTTGGGGTAAGATAGTTGTAAAGCTTTAGCAGTCGTCGAGCAGGGTGGGTTTTACTGTTCCAAATACATTAAAAGCTAGTTGACGTAGATTCTCCCAGTTGGTGCTAGTGCTAAAAATGTATGATGGTGACATTAATTTTTTTCCAATGAAAATAAACACAATACCAATCATTTTACTAAAAGTGAGATGTAATGATAGGAAAAAATATAATGATCAGGTCAGTAAGCTGTCAAAAAACCTCGAGTGTGAATTCAAACAAGATCCCCATGCATTTTGATGCCTTCATGAAATACAACACTAATATTGATGTTACCTCTCGAATTCCATCGAGTGCAGTAAGATGATTTAAGGGCTTTCTTTGTACCAATAAATCACAACAGAGGATAAAGAAGGATAAGATTGCGAAGGTAGAAAGAGGAAGGGCTGGCTGCATTTGCGGCCCCGGCAAAGAGGTCTATACAAAAAGCTGGTCGGGGTTTGTTTGCAAATGTCGCCATTTCTTTAACGTTAACGGGTCTTTGAGGAATGTCCCTCCAAAAAACGGCACCTACGCATTTCAGTGGAACCTTTCGTCTTCGCCAACCGCTATCAGAACAAGAATGTTGAAGGATTACTGGTAAATATAGCTAAATATGGAGCTATATTGTAAACAAGAAAACAAATATACACACGCACGCACACACACAAACAAGTAAGTATTTTTCATTATATTTAGGCTTGTTCATATAATATGATCTTACTGAGAAAGAATCAAAATAAAAAATAAACTATGCCGGTTTCACTTGGCGCCTTAAAATCCATGAGTAATGTCTATTTAGACCCCTTAGGAATACTATAAATCCTAGATCTTGTGAAGACGCTCTATGAAGCAGGAAGATCGGTGAGCTTTATTTGGTCACCAAGTCATATTGGCATAAGAGGTAAATAGCTGATGGCAGCAAATGATCCCTTTCAGGACGTGGAAAAACCTTCTTAACAGCAGAGTTGGGCATAATTTAATCATAGCTATATGATAACTAATTTTCTGGGATCAATCGTCTACTTTAATAATGATTAAATTAATCAATCAAATAATCATTAGTTCACTAAAAAATCACTGAAAGATTTAATCATGATTAAATTAGGTGGTTGATTCCAGGAAATTATTTATCAAATAGCTAAGATTAGATTTCGATTAAATTTTGGCAATGATTAAATTTCGCCCAAATCTTTTACTGCTATATACATATATTGTGTACAGTTGTAAATATCAATGAAGCATAAACATTTTAAAAAATCCATCCATAATGTGGTCCATACAAGTTAAATGAATTATCTTATGGTGAAACCCGTGAAAGAAATTCGCATTACCGCTCTGATTTCAAACAGTAGACATTCTATTGTAAAAGTATTATGATATTTTTTGGTAACAGACAGGGCCATGTGTTAAAAAATATAAAACTCAATTGCAAAGAGAATGGATCTAAGTTTCAATAGTGTTTGAAAAAATTAGAGACGCACGCCCAATTAGAGAGACGATATTCCAAGAGTGGCAGTGATCATCATAGCACGATTGAAAATAAGCCCGTAATAGACTTACACACCTTCACCTAATAACCCATGAAGTTCCTCCCAAATGTAAAATATGGTAACAGTAAATTTTTTAAAAGTTCATATTTTTAACGAATGTCTCTATTACATCAAAAATTGAAATGAATCGGGAATGCCTTTAAACATTTCAATCGCGCTAGGAAAAGAAAAAATATTGATAGTTAAAGAAGTCTTTCACAAGATTTAAATAAATCTTTAACTTTATTTTATTAGATTAGGAACTTTATTCATTTATAGTAAAGATTAAACGCAGAAATTCGAACAAGAATAAACTATTAACATTAAAATAATCACCATTTACCGTAAAATATACCTTCCTACACTCAAATCATTAAATTAGTTATTTTACCTAGACATAGCATACTAACTAATTCAAAATCAATAAATCAATAATCATAACATTTTTTTCTTAAATTTATTTATTGAAAATTAAAATTTTATAAAACGAAAACACATCTATATATTAAAGAAACGATAAACCTAATAACAAGAAAATGATTAACCAATATAAGGTTAGTATTTAAAGTACTGAAAACCATCTTTTTTTTAGATGCCTCTGAGGATCATTGTGAATCGAAAAGGAAGCAAATAGTTCTAAGTGGGTATCAAAAGGATTTATAATGAAACGATTGGAATTAGGACTTAATCAGTTCATATGAGACCTTAAAGGTTATTGTAGGAATAAACATCTTGCATCGGAGGGATTGGATGCGGAAAGAATTCCATGGTTAGGGTTGGGCCCAATCATTCAACATCGTAATTCTGAGTAATCTTGATAATTGCCATATAGATAAGCATTTTTTTAATGATTGAAAAATTATTTCTGCATATTTCCATTTTTATTATTTCCATATGTTTGTTTTTATAGTATTGGATGTTTAGAAAGTATGAAAAGCTTCAATAAATTTAAGTAATATCATTAATATATCTATGAATTTCCCTCCGTAAAAAACATCCAGAAGATATTATGTTCAGTGTTTCGTTTAGCCATTAAACGAGCAGGTATTTTATGTTAAATAATAATATTTAATCAATGAAGTTAATAGGATAGATGGGGTTGCAAAGCTTTTAGTATAGATTGGAAAGTAGGTAAGAGTTGGGAAGAAATCGACAATAAAGTTGGAGGTAGTTAAACCTAAGGCTAGCCTTTCTCTTTGTAATAGTCCTTGTCTTTTTTTTCTCTGAATCTTCTTTTAGATTGAAATAGTTACCCAACTATTTTTTCCTCACTCTTATCGACAACAAAAAATATATTTAAAAAAAAAATTCTTTAAAAGCAAAGGTAAGGTTAGAAACTAATGGATGTTAGTCAATTGCATTGGTATTCCGATTTCTTATATTTTGAATACTTAAAAAAATCAATATTCTTTATACCATAAGATATCACGAAAAAATTAAAACGGGCTAAATACCTAAAAACTAGCTATAAGAAACCAAATAATTGACGTTGTAACACGTTTCATCAAAACAGACTAAAGATATCAAGAGTCAAAATGGAGGCTGAAAGGGTGTGGAAGGTTAAAACCTTGGGTTGCCCCTATGACTGGTTTATTTTTTCGTTCTTATTGGAAATATATATCTCGTCATTCACGAAATTCTGGATTGGTTTTGAAAATCATTATTATTTCTAATGATTCCTAAATATTGAATTTTTGGGCTGTCTTCTACTTGGCGATTTAAATAGACAGCGAGCGAAGTTGGAACTCTGGGCCTTATTATCGTATGGTCTTGAATGTTTTTTTTTTTTTTTTTTTTTTTCTCTTTTTCTCTCTAAATAATTTCAAGGTTACTCACTCAAGAGCAATAAGTAAGATGGATGACAAAGACTCATTCACACAATATGTACCATGATACAAAATAAAATAAAAGAAATAAAGTATAAAATTAAAATAAACAGACTCTAAATATAAAAGAAATAAAATAAAGTGCAAAATAAAATAGAATATAATAAATGATAAAATAAAAAAGGTGATAAATGGTGAAACTAATAAAAAGATATATAATAAAAATTAAGGAAGAAGAGAAAAAAATCATAAATACAATCATAATGTAAATACAATATATCAACAAACATTCCGAGAAACACCCAAATCCAAGCCTGCCCCCTAATTTGGAGGATAAGCCGGGCTGAGAGAGTTCCCAGCGCTCCTCTCCCAGCTGCGTTACAAGCAGAATCCAGAGGAGGCTGAGAGAGAGTGCAACGGTACAGTCGCACAGGACTTGAGTACAGAAGCTGACCAATACCAGAACTCCAATAATAAATATTTACAATAGGTCTTGGGGCCATTGCCGTTTTTATCTGCGAGGTGGGTTATAAGAATGCGTGGATAATGAATTAGCAAGAGGTTGGGATGGTTGGAAAGGTTTTGATGGAATTTTGAGAATTCAAGAGGTATCAGGTCAAGGACAAAAGGTATATTGAGATCATTATGTGAGGTTTTGTTGGAGAAATAATATGGAGCATTTACGATAGTACGAAGACTTTGGATTGGAAGTAATCTTTTATCAATCATCCAGATTTTCCTGTATATGTAGCTTCATAGTCATCACATTTTAGTTCATACACCGCTTCATTTCATATACACTAACTAGTTTTCAAATTGAATAATTCGAATGGAAGTGGCAATTATATTCATCGATCATAATTGTATTGATCCTTCAATACCATTATGTCTACCTCAAATTGGACATTTGTTTCAATACTATAAAAGATATATTTTATATAATAGAGAAGACAATGATTCCAGATTGGATTAGATGTAGGTTTATGATGCTTAAAAGAATCACAACAAAATCTTTTGTATTTAATTATTGCAAATTTCTCATAAATGTATCTTATTTTTTATCAACTTAAAAGAAATATTAATTCATTTCCATACAGTGAAAAATAAAGTATAAGTACATTCCACCGAAGAGAACCCAATTGAAGAAAAACAGTAGTGGGCCGATAGGGATTTATACTAGCTAGATAATTACAACCTGACTCTGCGCTGTCAATTAGCACTTCTTCATCCCTAACCAGAAATGATTTGTAGCGCGGAGAGTACAAAGGAGGTATTAGGACCCTAAATAAGGGAATGGGATATAAATCGCATCAAGGCACTAATAATATATAATTATTTACATATATATTCTTAAAAATAAGTGAGTTAAATGTTTAAATACAGCGGATCTGCAGACAGCCGTTACTAGGACAGCGATATGAGATAAGGGACCAGTTCTGGTAGGGAAGATTGATGCCGCTACAGACAGGAGTTTATACGCCCTTTATAATATATCGTGGACGGGAATCAAAAACCGCCGACGACGCATACCAGAGGCCGGCCGGTTCATTAGCAGCCTGATCAATAGGGCTGATCTGGTGGGGGCTGGGGTGTCCGCCGCCAGGAGGAGGTCGCTCTGATTTATAAAGGGAGCTTCCAATAGCTGCGACCGAGTAGTTGGAAATGAGGAAGAAATACGAGGGTTCTAAAGAATATAATCAATGATTGTCAAAGTATAACCTGTCTGCAACTCGTGATCAATAGAATCAACATTTTTTTATCTATTTAAATTTACAACTGTATACACTATAATATCAAAATACATCAAGTAAACGAGATGATACAGTTTAAAATGACATATCAATTCCTTATAAAGAAACTACTACTAGAAGGTCTCGAGGCCATCTTCTTTTCAGGCGTCTCGGAGGGTTATTAGGAATAGAATGTGAAACTTATAGATTTGAATGGTTTCAACAGCATACGTGACAAGGACAGTCCTAGGATGAGTTGGGGTGTAAGCTGTACACACCGTGTAGAGAATGGGACCTCGGATACTTCCTTGAGGATCACCTTCTGATTAAATAAAGCGGGAAGAATAGGAAAAGTCATGTAGCAAATTTAAATGTTAACCATTCATAATTCCACTGATCCACGTTGAGCAGATCCGTTACCTTCGACTTCATCTATACAGGCGTCTAGCTTATCCACACACGAGAAATAAATGATAAGAAATTGCTCGTACTCCAACATTTACCATACAAGCGTTCAAAGCTCCTAATAGTGAGATCTATTAGGACATATGGAGTTGAGCTTTGGAGTTCCACTAAATCTTCTATTCTTCTCGTATCAAATTCTTACAATCCAAAATTCCTTCCTAATATCCCCAATCCTCCTTATCCTCACAAATAAACATATTTATAAAATTTAAAGTTTAGTTATTATCTTATGTTTTAAATGAGTAATAAGCTTATTTAAGTGAATTTAAGCTCTATTATCAGGTTGGCTTCAAATATGAAAAAAGCCAATTATGCGTTGAAAAGTAGTTTTAACTTCGATGAGTTCCAAGCAAGTTGAGCACTCGTTCAATAACAGTATTCGCAGGCACCATTTACGCAACACAAGGAATGTTAAACAAGGACTAACAAACCACGGTCAGCTGAGAAGACAAGTACCTAGCACTCACATATAATTCCCAGTGCGCAGGAACAGAGTACAGGGCAGATAGGAAGCAGGAATTTAGTGAACGGCATAAAGTATTTCCACTATAGATTGTTTCAGTTTAACAGTAGTTTCCATGTCCCACAGCAGCTGTTTAGCCAGACATTAAAATAGCTACGGGCGGCCTAAGGTTGGTATTCCTGGAGGAACGCGAGGCATCCGCGGCGAGTGCCTCCCATGTAAGTGCCTTCTTTTATTATATCGGCCGCCTTACACCTTCCTCTTCCCCGGGCTAACGGGACGAGCTACCGAAGAACCGAAGGGAAGTATCAAATGTACTTTCAGCTGAAAACTACAGTTCCAAGAGTCGGGAGAGGATAATTCAAGTTTATATAACTACATACAGCCACCAAATAATGCGGATAAAATCGACAAAATTGTTAATATAAAAGTTAAGCCAATGAAAATTCTACGGCTAACTAGAATGCAGCACATTATTATTATTATTGTTTTGTTGAATTGTATTTTTTATTGAATACATATTACAAGCTGCCTTATTCAAGGGAAATGAGCAATATGGATAACAATGAATCCATTCATGCAATATCTAAAATCAAAGTAATCTATACTATCATATAAAAGGACAAGCCATTTTTCGTTTGTGATCACTAACCGCAAAAACTACTGAACCTATCTGTACCACATTTTAACCACGTCGTCTTAATAGTTCAAGGAAGGTTTAGCAACAATAAAATTTAAAGATTTTCAATTATATTCCCATAAAAAAAGCAATAAATATATGGTGCGCAGTGGTGAAGTGTGATAAACGATCGATAGGTGGCGAGCGACATTTGTTACGGTAAAGGTACGGTGTTATATAGAGCTATAAATGTATGATAAAATTGACTTATTTTCAATTCAATTGTTATTAAAAAAGTTATAAATATATAGAGCGGCAGGAGGATCCTAGTGCAGTTTAAAAATTGACCGATATATGGCCATTTTGCAACAGAGGATGCATTGGAACAACTATTAAACCCAAATGTACTAAATTGCGACCACATCTCCGTAGTTCTAGGAAGGTTTGGCAATAATAAAGTTTACTATAATAATAATTAAAATGTGTAGTCTTGAGTGCCAGAAACGAGGTTTGCCAAACTGTCATGTACTTTTATGGTTAGAAATTAAAATCCAAAAAGATGAATCGATAAAATTATTTCAGCCAAATTGGATGTCTAATTGTGCTTTTACGTACTCTTCAAATACCTAATTAATGCAATTTGAATCAGGTTAAAAATTACTGCCATGCGTGAAAATACCATTGAAGAAATAATGCTAAATTCCATACATCAATACAAATTTTTATCGATACACAAATGGAATCAGAACGATTTGGAAGGGGTATGCTATTGATAAATAAATTAATGATATATATATATATATATATATATATATATATAATATATATATATATATATATATATATATATAAAATAAAATAAACAGTCTTTAACTATACATGAAATAAAACCAAATGGAATAAATGATAATCTTTGTAAAAAATAAAATAAAAATATTCGGATAATAATTGTAGAAACAAATTAACTAAAATAGAAAAAGAAAAAGGAAATAAAAACAGATAACATGGTCAAGTGGGGAACAGTATAACAAAAAAGTCATTTTTATTCTTAGAAAAAATCAGTTTAATAGATCGTCTTCTAATTATTCACTATAAAATTATATTTCATGTTAGGCTTGAAATAATATCGAGATTATAATTAGAAACTACTTTTTTTTTCTTTTCTTTTTTTTTTTTGTGATCTTAAATCACTGGCTGTTACACTATACCCCACCCAGGGGGCGAACTGTAACAGCCATATGGGTTCAATATAACAGCAGGGGGAACACTAAACATACATTAAACAAAAAAAAATATATGAAAAATAGAAAGCGTTTAACCTACACTATGCTCCATGACTATTTTTTTGGTAATCAAATTTATAATATGAGAACATTATCTTTTCTTCTTAAAATTCATTTGAATTTTATAGACCAATGTCCGTCTTCCTTCTCTTATTCTGAACTATTTTCGACGTAACATAGCTAAAAAAAATACATGTAAAACACGTAGTGTTACACTGAGCCCCAGATTATAATCGTTAAACGAATATTAGTTAGGAATTGCAAGAAACTAAGTTTACTATTCAAGCACTACCTAATCAAAGATTAGAGGGAACATATACTTACTAGAAATCATTAGTTTAATTTAAAAGAAAAGAAACTGCTCGTCGTTTCCGATTACTGCAACGTTTAATAGACAAGCGTTCAAAGCTCCCAATAAACCACAAAATATTTATTTACATGACAGTAATTAGATCCATTTGAGCATAAGGATTTGAGCTTTGGAGTTCCACTAAGCCTTCCAATTCTTCTCATATCCAATCTTTACAATCGGAAATCATTCATAAAATTCTCAATGTCCCTTATTATACCACAAACTAACTTACCCATAAAGATCATAATGCTCCATATGTTCCTGAATCGGCCCAAACCAGATAAGCTATCCATTCATAGTAAACTTCATACTCACTCGAGGAGTCTGAAAAGAAGATGGCCAAGAGTTCTAATGTCGAACCTTTATCAAAGTGCTACTAGTCAGTTCTTTACATGTCATTGTAATCATTTTCCTCAAAATCACTTGTTGTACATAATGTATACAGTTGTGAATATCAATAAAAAGTAAATAAATAATACATTTTAACTTTCACACAAAACTGCAATTCATTCGTCCATTCTTAATCATCTTCCTCATGATTAAATTAAAGAGCTTTATAGCCTATAAAAAGCTTTAAAAGACTATGGTTCTCAAGACTTCCTAAACTATTTGTTTTCCTAATGTTTTTTATCGTGGAAATAAACATAAACAGAAAAACCAATGTTGGAGGATGCGTAAAAATCACACCCAATAAAAGAAAAATATTGAATGAATAAATAAGTATTTCACATCTCTGATTATGAACAACTAAATTTGTTGTGATAAATTGTTATTAATATTGGACAAAGAAAAAAAAAATGTTTAACAAAAATATGTATGAAAATGAGAATCAGAACACTTTTTTCAACCTACATCAATAAACCTTCAGCTATTCAATTTACGAATTATAAACGCAACCAATTTATCACATATGATCAACATTAAATGAATATCCATTTCGCAGGAATCGTATCATCAGTCAAAGACGGAACCGAAGCTTTGATGAATAGGGGCGAGAGGTGTGAGATATTGCAACCATCCATCTCGACCACACATCACAATATTTAGCATCAATTTACCGCTAAAAGGACTGTTCCAGAGCAGACATATTAGCATCGGGAGGGGAGCAGGGGTCCGATACCGACGTAGCAATCGATAATTCGAAGGAATAGAGCTAGGATGATGGACGTTAAGAATTTAGAATTTCGCAGTAAGTGGGCACCTCAGCCATAAGTGGGATCATTAAAGCCGGAGTGCGGTGAGTTACGAGCGGTTATTCTCCCGGCCCGTGCGGCAACTACCCGTTAGTTAGAACTATGCCGGCGAATTTCTATAAACCGTAGGCTTTATGTTCCTTACCGTTCCTTGTTTATGAAGGGGAAGTTTTGTTTCTGAAAACCTGGAATAGGCCCATTGAGCCGAGGAGCCCTATATGGGCTTTTTCACCGCGGCTAACTGTTCCAGGCTCTTTCAGGGGATTTTTAAATTAGGCCTTACAAAGGATACAATAAGGAGGGGTATTCACGAGGTAATGAAATTTGGATAAATCGGCTGATAAGTCCCTTGATTATTCTATTTAAGGCAAAGCAGTAAAAATACTTTTAAATCTTAAACCATTAATTAACTAAATTTTTAATTTAGTTAAGGTTTAGTGATGTATTTATTAATTTATTCCTGCATACTTTAAAAAAAAAAGAAAGAAAATCTACTTCAAGCACCAATAGAGATGAGTCTTCAAAAAGTGTAATATAATGAAAAAAATAAATAGCTCTTTTCGAAATTAGTAAACTTATGTAATCGCTCATGTCATTGTGCATTATTTTATAGTATATTATTTCTAAGAACCTAATTATTATTAGTTTTATAAACCAATAAAAAAAAAGTGTCATAAGGTTAGACACTTCAATTAAAAATTAAGTTTAAATAAATTGTGAACCCTTACATTTATTCATGCAACTTTTCCTGATTTACCTAAAAATAAGCAGAGGGTTTTCAAAAATTGTGATTATAATTATAAACAAAAACTATAATTTAGGGATAGGCCAACCAGAAATATCAATAATGTAAAAAAATAAATAAAAACAAATATGGTCACTGGCAGAAAAGTAAATCAATATACTTATAATTATTATACAGAACACAAAAATAATTAAAATAATACTAAGGTGCGGTGCACACTGTTGAAACCGTTTCTAGAAATCTGTTTTTTGTAACCCCGTTTCATGAAACGCTGTGTGCACCAACCTACATTAATCCCATCTTTCAGTTTCAAGCAACTTCGTTTCCATATTTCTAGAAACGCGTTTCTAAAAACCGGTTTCTCCAGTGTGAACCGCACATAATACAATAGTGAATCATAATAATTAAAAAATAAAATTAATGAGCATGATAAAATTTTGTTTAGTATTTTTCTGGATTGTGAGAGGATGAATTTCGAACTTTGAAAGCCAATATCTTAAAATTTTAGGAATTTTCATAAAGCTTTGTTCAATATGTTAGAAGAAAATCTCAATTGAGGGAACAACCAAAAAATAAAAAATAAATTATTTCAAATAATTTGATTGAACATAAAAAAAAAAAAAAATAAAAAAAAAAAAAAAAAAAGTTGATTAGCATTGCATATCGACTTAATACCGTGTGTTTTTCTTTTATGATAAGCTTTCATTTTTGTTATCTATAAATAAGAACACATAAAACTTATTTTATCATTCCAGAGCGTTTCTAAACAGAAGTTGAAATTTTACCTCTACAACTTTCAGAACACCTAAGCTATATTTTACTCTAACTTGTCAATAATTTCGTAATATGCGTAAAACAACAGTGTTTTAGTGATGTAAATCACAAAACATTCTAACGAAATATAACGTATATAAATACATACGTATATATTTATTTTTTATATGATACATATCGTTAATATCAAAGATTTGTTTTACATTATATTATATATTAGATTTTCTTATATGTAGGTGCTTTCCTCATCTGAAAACTACTTACTACTCCTAAATAGTACAAATAATTTTAAAAACCCGTAAATGTTTTAATTCTCAATAACAACGCATCTTACATCCTTACTAGCTTAACTAATGCGTAAACAACCGTGTTAAATCAACTCATACTAAGACATAAGAAATACCTCAAGTTTATGTCAAACGAGAATTACGGGTACGTACGATGTTTCGAGGATTTTCAAAACCTTTTTATTTACTTTTTTTTCATTCTTCTAATGCAACTATTTACTGCTGCCGTCACTGGCAATGAATAGCAGGAATAAAAGAAAAAAATAGAGTTTTTTTGTTGTTTTAAGGAACCGTAAAATCTGGTGACCACTTTAGGGGACACTGAATTTCTTTTACTTCTGTAATACAAAACGAGCCTTCAGTTGAAAGCTCAGTTCAGATATTGCTTGGCTATCGAAGAAAAAAATTATTGTGAAACGACAGTGAGTCGTAAAGGGTTTTATTCACCTGTAGTAAGGCTGGTTTTAAATTGATCAAACTGTTTGACGAGCTTTTTCATTGCTTCGAAAAGGTAACAAACGTAATAAATGATGTAGATTATAAAAAATAAATATATACATTACAGAAGAATTCTGGAATTTCATTATTTTCTATAAGATTTTAAATAAAAAAGAGACAACATATATACAGTTGTGTAACTAATAAAACTTAAGTTTGATATCAAAAACACCATCAATCACTTATATACTACCATATGAAAACCCAAATCAATGAGCCCCAACTTATGACTGTTCAACATTTAAAAGTAGTTTTAAAAGAAAAAATTCCAATAGAAGCGGCAAATAATTCATCAATCCTAAACGCACTGATCCTTGTATGTCATCACGCGTATCTCAAATGATTCCTTTAAGGCAAAAATCAATAAGTTAGTAGACAATTATAGAATATAGAAGTATTCATAGACTATACCATTTATTCAAATACTATATAATTTTTACATTTAGAAGCCTTCTTTATTTTTACTGTCACGCCAGCACGTTTTATGACTACACTTCTTACAATTAAACGTAGTCGCATTATTCTTTTAATAATTTTTAAAGAAAACTCCAAGTAAAAAGGCATCACAAAAAACATTTGAGGACACCATTTAATGGTATAAGCAATATAGTAGTATTTATAAAATTGCTTAGTTCTAATTCTTTTGACTCGTTGACCGAGCAAATACTTATTATCTTAAAGGACAAGTCATTTTTCGTTTGTGACCACTAACCACGAAAACTAATGAACCAATCTATACCAAATTTTAACTACAACATCCTTACAGTTCCAGGAATAATTAGCAATAATAAAATCTTCCGATTTCCAGCTATTTTGTTATTTAAAAAATGATAATATGTGGATAACAGTGAAGTTTGAAAATTGACCGCGGATGCCAAACTCCATTTTATAGGAGAGGTTAAAAAGATACGGTGTTATATAAAGCTTTAAATTTATAGTAACATTTGCTTATGTCCAATTAAATAATTAAAACAGATTTAAATATATGATATGGAGGCGCGGTAGCTCAGTGGGTAAGGCACTTGGCTACGATGCTCCCGGGCCCGAGTTCGAGTCCGACTGAAGGCAGAAAATTTATTTTCTGTTATTTCGGCCGTGGATCGAATTCGAGGTCGGGAGACCCTCCTGGGGCACACCCAGCCTCCCAAAATGGGTACCCTTAAATGGGGGAAAACCTGGCGGTTGAGCGTGAATTCTGGCCAAATCACCTCCTTTCACAACCGTTGGCTCAGAAACAGTACAACCTACGTAAGTACTGAACCCGAGACCCTTTATGGGTTGTAAGTGGTGCAGGTTTTTTTTTTTTTTTTTTTTAAATATATGATGCGACATGTTGATCCCAGTGAAATTCGGCCGATATGTGGTTGGTTGTCAACATTGCACAATAGTTTTCGATCTTTATTTATAAGAGCGTGCAATGCCGGGGATGCTCTAGTTTCTTGTATATTTACAGGTTGTTTATTTTAATTTATTTCTTTTACTTTATTTTATATCACTGTATACATTGTACGAATGAGTCTTTATCGTCCATATTACTCATTTCCTTGAGTAAGGCAGCTTGTAATTATTCAAATAAAAAGTTTAAAAAAAAAAAAATCATGTCAAAAAAAAAAGAATTATGATTTGATAATTCTTACAATCGATAAGAAGAACTAAGAAATCGATCCGTTTCCAAATGAGTTATTTTTGTCAGAATTAATCTATGTCTACCTATGAAACATTGATAAGACTTCTGTAACCACTTAAAGAAGACTTATATCAACTTGGTAAATAAAGCCTAGCGCTGATTGAGAAGGAGGAGGGAGCTAATTGGAGAAAGAGACTTACAAGAGGACTGACAGAGTATTTGCATAGAGTACAGGGTAGCACCAATCCTCAGAGCACTCCAGTACTGGCCTGGCCTGGTATAAAGGTTCCACCGGCTGGCAGGAGCTATCTCTCCTCTGGCATTTTCTACGTCGTGGATAAATTACTGCCCCTTCCTTTAGTATTGTACTCTAGTCCTTATCCCCCATCTCTTCTATTTCTCCTTTTTAAGCCTTTTTGTTTTTATTTCTATTTCCTCCTCCCCTTCGAATCGAATACTGTTTCTCTGTAACAATAATAGACATAGTCAAAGAACTTTAATTTAATTTTTTTTTTTTTTTTTTTTTTTTACTCTTGTTAAGTATTACAATCTGATACAAATGTGGGCAATAAGTAATAGAGGTGGACTTCAGGTTCCATTCCCACAATATTTACTACTCGCGGCTTCGGCCGCTCTCATAAGTAAAAAACCTAGATTTTAACTAATAATTGAAGCTTTCTTTATTTATCAACAAAACTCTTGTATTGTACCACGCTATTAATAAGCATTATTTCCTCAATGATATTTTGACGAATAGCAGTAATTTTTAATCTAGTTAAAAATGCACCGATAAAGTGGTTTAAGATTACGTAAAAACGTAATTTTGAAGATTGGACACCCAATTTTTAATTTTAATCTATGAGTTGTAGTTCAGATGGACAGAGAATATTAAGAAACTTGTGGATAATGCTCTGCATCATCAGTGCAAACAACAAAAGGCCCATGAATCATATTTTTAAACACAATATCAAAAAGGAAATGTTCGAAATTTTAATTTGATAATTTTTATTCGGCAGAAGTAATTGTATTAATATTAACTGGTTGGATTTTAATTTCTAACCATAAAAGTATAAGACAATGCGGCAAACCTTGTTCCTGCCACTCAACACTGTACATGTAAATTTTTATCATTGTAAATTTAATTATTACTAAACCTTCCTAGAACTATAAAAATTATGTAGTTACAGAGTGGTTCAGTAATTTTCACTTTGAAAAGTTTATCTCGGAATGGCGCTAACCACACATCGGTCGATTTTCAAACATCATTGGGATCCACGTTTCACAACACACATTTAAATACTTCTTTATTAATATAATTGAAAATAAGAAAATTTTATTATCAATTTTAAGCTCTATATAACACCACAACATTGTATCCTCTCGTGTAAAATGGCGCTCACCACCTACAGGTCAATTTTCAAACTTCACTGTTTTCCATATATTATCATTTCTTTTTTTAATAATAAGTTAAATGAAAATCAGTTGATTTTATTATTGATAAACCATTCAGGAACTATAGAGATGATGTGGTTAATATTTGGTACATATTAGTTCAGTAGATTTCGTGCTAAGTAATCAAAAACGAAAAATGACTTGTCCATTAATATAATAGTACAAATAAGAAATTAATAAAAAAAGAATAAAGAAAAAAAAAGAGGTAAAATATCAATACAATATATAAATGATAAAAAGAACTAGAGATGTGTCAATTCAAAATTTCGATTCCCGATCCCACCCGTTCTTAAGAAAAGGATCGTTATCGAGAACGGATGATACTAAGTCCATTCCTAAGAACCGATCGATGCCTTTCAGTGGGCGATAGTTTTGTGATACTTAATTATTATACATCGTATTTGCTCAAAAAAAAAAAAAAAAAAAAAAAAAAAAAAAAAAAAAAAAAAAAAAAAAAAAAAAAAAAAAAAAAAAAAAAAAAAAAAAAAAAAAAAAAAAAAAAAAAAAAAAAATAACAATATTTTCTTAATAGTTCAGAATTTTTAAATACAAAAAAAAAATTCACATTATCTCGATTACTATGAGTGAACAAGTTTAATAATACTTGTAGTTTTTATAATTCAAATAGTATACTATTATATTATAATAAGACAAGACTTTTGCGATGTGTAAACATAAACGTTTACTGGCTACGGAAATGAGTTTATAGTTGAAGGTGCAATATAAATTGTGCCAGGAGCCCGCATATCATTAAAATATCGCTGCGACTAAGGCGTAAATCTCTGACACTTACTTCGTAATAATGCTTTCAGTGTCGACTACCAGGCGCCGAGATATTTATTTATGGATATCTTATGTTAAAAAAATTATATGCAACGGATTTATGTAGAATTAAATGTTTAATTTACCGTAATAAGTTAGGTAAAATGCTTAAAACAATCAAATTGGAAATAGTTCGATCAGATCCCGGAACACAGAATTCATATATAAGTTTCTTTATGATTTTAATCTATTCCTATGAATAGCATAGGGATTTATTTCTCTAGCTGAGGAGCGCAAAGGATAATGTTTGTTATTACTTCTCAGATAAGCGCTCACTTTGTATCATTATAGAACTATAAATAGCAGCTGTTTGATGGAACATTGAAAAGCTGCAGTTTAGCACAGAGATGTGTCATATAATGAACAATTTACCCAAACCTTAGGTGCATTTTCCTTTTCTTAAAATAATTCTTTATTATAATATTGACATACACATAAAACATCTATTAATGAAGAAGAAAAAGACGAGAGAAAGAGTAGACTTGAAAACAATGCCTAGTCAAATTATTACTTAAGGTACGCATGATGATATAGAAGGATCAATAAGATTAGGATTGATGAATTATTTCATATTTCTATAAGTGTTTTTTTTTATTAAATCTAGTTTGAAATGTTTATTTGTCATCAGTTCTCAAAACATTTTAAAAAATTCAAAACATTAAAACTTCGCTACATTACATTATATATATTTACTTTTTTTTTTTTTTTTTTTTTTTTTTTGTAAACAAAGAAATCAAACATGATATTCGCCGAAGAAAACCAAATAGAAAAGATTTCTGAAAGATATCAAGAAATAGAGCAGACTGAATGTAAAGTGACAAAAGAGTCCGGTATATTTGTGGGTTATCCTTCCGGTTTTCCCAATGACTTGGTTTTTTCCATTCGTACTAGAAACAAATTTAAAATGGGAATATTGGAAATATTTATCTCTTTATTTAAACAAAAATCTGGATAAGCTTTACAAAATTTTATGGATTCTAATGACTCATAAATATTTAATTATAGACCATTTTCTACTTGAGGTATTAATTTCACTCTTTTTTACTGAAATGCCTTATCTATTTTAAAATCGGGATTTAAACCTAATTTTCCTTTTCCGATTTTAATGGATGTTAGGTTGAATATGTGCTCAAA
This sequence comes from Euschistus heros, assembly GCA_003667255.2. NCBI lineage: Eukaryota > Metazoa > Arthropoda > Insecta > Hemiptera > Pentatomidae > Euschistus > Euschistus heros. The sequence goes on along the minus strand of RCWM02000002.1, from coordinate 2,213,078 downwards.
ATGTATTTTCTTAGGGAAATATCTTTTAGATGACGTTTTCACTTTAGCGCCATAGGTGAGTACCAACATGTTTTATTTTATTTATTGTCTTACATTTAAAAAATATATATGTTGTACGTTGCAAGGTACTGATGTTTTGAATTTTTTTTTTATGTTTTTTAAACTGATGATGAATGTTTAACATTTCAAACTAGATTTAAATTAAAAAAAAAAAAAAAAAAAAAACTAAAAGAAACGGCCCAATAATCCATCTATCCTAATACTCCAATTATTGTTATAATACATTTTTTTGTAGAAACTTATAATCAGCAACTTGTCGAACGAAACCTGACACCAGAGCTATTCTCCTAAAAGGGGTATCGGTAACAACCATATATACCAGAGCAGTAGCAATGAGGAGGAAACAAATTGTCGCCATATCCGGTGACAGAATCCTGAGAAGGCCCCGGCCAGTACACACATCCAACTGCAATGACAAGGACAATGCGTCTCCACAGCTGACAAAACCAGAAGCAAGTCCCTCCACAACGCAATTTGTTACGGGCACTGGAAGTTTATGGAATAAATGGTTCCAGTTTGGTCTCGCAATAATTCTGTCCCTGAGGAGGGCGGACAGATTGAGGCGGAGACAGGCGGTCGGTTCATTTAAAAGCAGCCAGCGTTGTCCCCATTCCTATAGGATCCGTCCTCAGCTTCTTCAGGACTCGTTTTTTCCACCGCTCTTCTCTTTCTTTTCTCTTCCTGCTGCTCCCTATGTCCCGCGGGGTGTCAGGCCATATGGTGCAAAAGGAGGCGCTGCGCATCCTTTGCTAACTCCGATTCGTCTTCTATTGGCCCGACGTGTAAAGATCACTCTGATAAAAAAGAAAAGAAGCCATATGCAGAAGCTAGGACGTGTAGCCATCAGAGCCTCGAGTGTGAAGGAATGAATCTTTAATCCTAACTTGTACGACAGCGGATACAAGCTGATCCTACTCAAACGGACACGTGACACTTCACCCTTCCGATATTTATATAAAAAACTCCAGTGATTATATTATTTAGTATAATCCAATATTTTTTAAAAATATTATATAATTACAATGCATTAGTAAATAGTAGTAAACATTCACAAGTATGTATTACTTAATATTTTAAATTCCTAGGTTAGATAATTACTTCTCTTTGGTAAATATCGGTACCCCTCGGTTTCTTTGATTTTTGTTTTAGAGCGTTGAACTTTTAGGTCATCAAAAATCTGATTTACATAAGATTATTTGTAATTTATAATTAATCTTAAATATTGTATAACAGTTTGCACTTTGCTAGAGATGTTATCAATGAATCTTTTGCTTTTTATTATCTCCAAGTATTTTCGCTAAATCTATTACTATTCCTAGCTGGTTCAGGACTTCTTTATAGTACTTGCATTCATCGAAGATATGGAGAATAGTTAGCCTGCCGTCACATTATGGACATCTGGGAGGATCCTACTTAGTAATTAGGTGTAGATGGGAGAGTCTGCGGTGTCCTATTCGAAGTCGAATGAATCTGACTTCTTCATGGCGGTTATTTCGGCTGTAGGTAAGACGTAAATATCTTATTAGCACTCATGTTACTTAGTTTAAGAGAGAGAGAGTAACGAAGATAAATTGAAATCAAGAAATACTTATAGTTTATGCAAGAAGTACTGAACACAAGGAGTGGATATTAATTTGAAATTTTTTGTTTAATTTTGGTTTGCCTCTACTCTTCAGGGTCATTGGCAGTTCATCTTCATTTTTTATACTCGTTCATAAAACCTGATTACTGCCCTGGATTCCTGAGAGTTAACACATGTAGGAGGCTTCAAGCCACGAAGAAGGTAGAAATTGGAGAATTTACACTGCTGTATTTAATTTTTAAAAAATCCTATTACATTTCAAACGCCTTGGTTAAAGTGTGAGGGGACGTAAACACCTAAAGAAAAATGAAATTTTAAGCAGAGGAAATAACGAAATTAATTGTTTGGAATTTTTTCCTGCCAATGTATAAATATTGAAAAAAGTAAATGATACAACTGAATAAAATCTTTCAATATAAATTAATCCTTCTTATTCGCCCCATATTCCTATTGCATATCGAAAATACTAATCTGACTCGAACATCCCTTGAGACATCACGCTAAGAGATGCCTACTCCTACCTCACCATCAAGTTCACGATCCCCACCAGTAATGATCCACACGCTGAATGTGATGATAGCCTCCGTGGCTGCCGCTGACCTTTCCGTTATCCTGCCAGGCGGACCAACGACATTGGCCATACTCCACCACATCGCCGATAAACGCCCGGGGGTAGAATCGAGTAGCGCTGCGGGTGAGGGCGTCTCTAATTGATAAGTGGGCGGTCGCCTAAGGCGGAGGATTTGCATTTGAAAGTCTTTACCGGTCTTCCTTCTCACCTACAGTCCTCTAGGAGTCCCTATTCGTTCTTCGGTACCCCTCACTGAAAATCTTCGGCACCAAATATATAAACCTGAAAGAAATTCAGATCTCAAGACTGTCTAAAATGAAATAAAAAAAAATTAAAAAAAGTAAAAAAGAAATGTGTCACATTCCTAAGGAGTAAGGTATTCAGAACGAAAACAAACAAAAAATTTGTAATATTCTGGATTCAACATACCTGTGAAAATATAGCGATTGTATAATGTGATGTCTTGACCCGCAATTTATTATACTTGATAAAAAATTATTTCTAATCCAGAACACTTCTTTGGCAAACAACTAAGTGAAAAGGTAACGTTTTTATTAGATAAGGAGAATTATATGTTAATTTTACCATTTATAAATATTTAATATATATTAGTCAACTATACCTACCTATTAAAATAAAATAAGTAAATAGAATATAAATTTATAAAACAATTATTCATTTTTCCTTATTTTTCTCACATATCTCATATATTGGAGGATTAAATTTAATTTATAGCATAAAATTTTTTCTTTTTTTTTTTAAATCTGTCCACTTATGAAAAACTAAATAAGTAGTTTTTCCAATGACGACTTTTAAGTTCAAGGCCTAACCAACATTTTTAATACTATATTTTGATACATTGAAAATTTAATATATTGTTTTACTTAACTGTCACTGTTTTAAGTTTTGACTTATTAATTTTTGCGATCGGTAAATTATTTAAATAACATTATCTACTTTTATAAATAATTATATACAATTAGTAAATTAGGGAATAATTATTACAATAACTTGTCAATAGCATATTAAGAACTACTCACTAGAAGCACTTCAATTAAAGTTCTTACATTGGAAGGTCTCTTGGCCATCTTCTTTTCAAACGCCTCGGAGGATAATCGGCAATGGAGTGTGAAGCAAGTTGGAAGTTGGACTAGTGGATTCGAGTGAGTACGGAGATTACTATGAAAGGATGGGTATTTGATTTGGGACAAATCTGTAACTAAAAGTAACTAATTTATAAGTTACTGAGCAAGACAATAGTACATTTTTATTTTACTTATTTGTTATTCTTAAAGGATAAAGTGTTTAAGAATAGAGATTATTATTTTAAAATAAATACTTAGTTATCAGATAAGTCACCAAATGTACAAATTCTAAATCGCTTTTGAATAACTTGTCATTTCATTAATTCTTATTTTCGGGTATACGTAAATGGAGAGCAGTCAAAAAATTAAAAAAAAATTACATGGACAAATTGTTCTTTAATAAGACTGCATACTATACAAGGTTGGGATATGCCTACAATGATGGCGTTTCGGATCAGATCCCCTGGAATAACATTTGATCCTGTGCCGTGGCTGGAGAATTGAATAAAGGACCTGGCGATGGTATCTCCCCTTTATGATTTTGATATCTTATTCACTGGAGCTGGAGGCTGGAATCCAAGTATCGGTGACAACATCAGCCCACCAGCCTCCTCCTTTTTTTTATTTTACATTTTACATTTTTTCGGGACGGAGGTAAAATTTTTCAATTCCTATATAGCCTGGAACCAGATCTTTCTCTCTTAATTTCAACTGATACCGCCCTGGTATTTCCCCTTTAACATTCATATGGAAAGTAGTATCCATAAATACCTGTCTTATGTTGCCTTCGGTATGTGTCAAGTTTTTGAAACAGCCATTAGTTGAATCAGAACTTTATTATTTTTTAAGTTCTTCATTTGAGAAGGATTAACGCTCTGCTGAGATAACGGGCAGAGGCCCTGATTTGCGATAATAATTTTTTGAAAAACAAAAAATTCAAAATATTTGCAAGGTATGTGAATTTTAAGATTTAATGTTTTAAATAATATACGGAAGGCAGGAGGTAGAATAAGATATATATAAAATATATTCAACACAATCTACATATAAGCGTTCATTATAGCGATGTGCCGATTCACGACTCCACCGATTCTTGGGAAATTATTATTATTCAAATTCGATTCATAGGAACAGATTGATGATTCTGACGGCGAATTTTGTGAAACCTAATGATGTTATTATCATAGTTTCTATGTTATCACGGATTTCCACATTGAATTATTACTAAATCCATATTAAAATAAATATTTTTGTTCCTACTTTAATCTATTTGTTGTATTTTTTAAAAAGCCTGCACCATGTGATCAGTTCATATATTATTTATTCTATGTATAATATATTCAAGACTGCTACTGGTTTTTGCTTTTATTTATATTTTCTAAGTTGTTATACATACACAATAGACTTTCATCATTAGTTATAATTTACAAGAGGGAAAGTTTAAAAAAAAATGAAAAAACAGCTTTATGCTGTTTGTAAGCTACAGAAGAACCTCGATAATCCGAACGCCGTTTTGTGAAAAATAAAAATAATCAGAATCGTAAGCACAAACTGAGAGAGGAAAGGGGGAGTGTTGTTATTGTGCCTCTATTGGATTTTGCCTTCAGTCGCTCTCTAACTGCTACAGCAACAACCTGAATCCTGTTTACCTCAATTGATCAGGCTAAAGAAAATCCGTGATTTAGCAGCCAAAAAACGTTCTTCAACCTTAGTTCAGAAAAAAAAAATGAGTGATTATTTTCCAAATCTTTAGTTTTTTGTTTTCATTAATTCTTTTATCTTTCTGTACAGCATAATTTTTTCGTGTGTACAGTACTCCACTTTCTGTGTGAGTATAAGATTGTATACATACTATGTAAAATATTACGAAAGTCAAGTGCAATACATTACATAAAATATAGTTACCTTACTGTAGCACAGTAGTATTTCGTAAAACAAACTATTTACCTTTTACAATACAACGTGCTTCTTATTTTATGGGAACTAGTATGTCAGTGTTCATTTTTGGCATGCTACATACTATTCCTGGAAAGCACTTTGGTAATCCGAACGATTTGATAGTCTGAACCACCCCCGGTCCCAATTAGTTCGGATTATCGAGGTTCTACTGTATTTGTTAAATTTTACAACTGTATGAAACAAAAAAAAAAAAATGCATCTAGTAAATGTGAAAATAATGCTCATAACAAGATCTATATTAGAAAGTCATCTCGTCAGACACTTTGAGGGTTATCTGGAATAGAATGGGAAGCAAGTTGAGATACTAGTGGATTTGAATGGTTATGGAGTTTACTATGAAAGGATAGGTATCAGAGTTGGGCTAAAACAGCAACATATGGTATATTATGGAGTTGCTATAGATAAGTTTGTTTGTAACAAAGTAAGGAGTATTGAGGATTTTTCGAGGGTTTTGTATGGTAAGAATGGGATACGAGATGATTGGGATGCATTAAAAAGGAACTATGGTAAATAAAACTGTTAACTTTAATTTATAGTTAAGATAATATTATTATTTTCTAGTTAAAATGTATAACATATGTCTACCATATGATTAGTATTATTAGTATTAGTATGCTGTGTAAAATTTAGCAAGCAACCCATTTGAATGGGGACATCACTCAATTCAGTTTTTTTCTCTAAATTCTTCTGCCTAAAAATAATATTTTTTTTTATATTCAAAATAATTGAGCAATCAGCCATGCATTGCTACTGCAAGTCAAAATTCCAATTGTTGATAATATGTATCTGGTGTTTTAAAACAAAGAAATAGGATTGAAATTTCAAAACGCCAAAGCTTTAGCACTAACGAAATAAATTATGTCAGACTGTAGTACTATTTAATTACATTATTTTGTAATTCTTAGATATTTGTTATGGTAGAATATTATGAAAATTATTTTCAATACCATCGCTATAATAATTTTTTTGGCAGCTTGAACTGGATTATATACGAGCAGTAACATTCTAGAAAGGTAAACAAACATTTTTGTTTGGAAAATGATTAATAATTAAAGACATTCTCACGAAGAAACAATTCGTGAAAGAGGGAGAAGGTTTAAAAGAAAAACTGATATCATTTCCAGACTACCAAACAGTTTCGATAGTAAACTTCATAACATAATAAATTTTCCTACTACTGTAAAATATTTCATAACTGAATAGTTTTTTATAATATAAGCTTTATAGATAAGTCTAAAATCAATGTCTGTTTAGAAAGCGGGCATAGATCGCGTTCTGATCCGACCACGGAAGCATGAAAATATTCCGATGGACCCATGTACAGCGGTAACAAGCACAATGGCTCGGTACGGAACCACCGCTTGGATGCGCGGGGCAAACAGTTCACCAGATGTTCCAAGGAGGATCACGTTCAGTGAAGATCTCACCAGCCCGCTAGGGGTCAAACCTCAAAGCGCCGTGCCAGCACCTTTTGGAAGCGAAACTTTTATTTGAGGTCGCTCTGGAAGATCTGAATTAACAATTATTTATTTTGAAAGAGGAATTTCTCTAAGCTATGTATCAGAACTATTTTACCAAAGGCTATTATTACCCTGAATAAGCCGCATCTAAATTTAATCAGTTCCTTATTTTAACTGCTCTAAGCGTATCAACGCATCATCTGCAAATGAAATTAGAAAAATGTGTACCTCGAATCACAACCAAGGAGGCAATTTAATTAGAGGAAAATGGTTACAATAGCATGTAAAGTACTGCTCACAAGTAACAATTCAATGAAAGTTCAAATAAGGAGGTCCCGAAGATTTTGAGATTATCTGGAATAGAATGGAAGGCGATTTAAGATCCCAGTGGATTAGAGTGGTTAAGGAGTTTACTATGAAACGGTAGGTACCTGGTTTGGGCTAAAACAACAACATTAACATCTTCATGGATAGATTTATTCCTGACATAGAAGAATTCGTGGGCATAATTAAAATTAAAAAAAATATCAGATACCTGAGATTTTGTCTTACAAACTATTTGTGTCACAATATGATCCGTTCTCATTCAAAGATGAAAGCACACACAAAAAAAAAAAAATATATATATATATATATATATATATATATATATATATATATATATATATATATATATATATATATATATAGAAATCGAAATAACATGTTGAGGTATGCAAGATGGTATATAAGGATCAATACGATTAGGATTAATGGACTAATTGACACTTCTATTGTCATTATTAATTATTTTATTGGAAAACTAGTTTCGAATGCAAAACATTCATCTTCAGTTCTAAAACATACCATATTTTCAACACATCAGCACTATGCTACACGGATTATATGTACTATAGATTTCAAAAATGTCATTTAAACCGACCCAACTTTTTTTTAAATTACCAGATAAATATTTTCAATCGTCCCATTTTAAATAGGTTACCAAAAGGAACGGAAAAATCCAATTAGTCACAGGAAAAACCACGAACAATTTAACCTACTTGGTACTGGTTCATCCCTTCCACTATGGATATATTTCAGATATCTGTTAAGATCTCCTCAGGTGAGTACCAATCTATTTGATTTCTTGTCTTAAATTTTTGAAAACTTTAGTATATATAATCCATGTAACTTAGTGCTGATTTTTAAAAAAAATTGTATGTTTCAGAACTGAAGATGAATGTTTAGCATTCGAATCTAGTTTTCTAATAAAATAATTACAATATAAATGGCAATTAATTCTTCAATCCTAGTTCAGACAGCAAACTGTTAGTGTAATGTAATACGAAATCAATCTTTTATAAATAAATGTTAATACTTAGATTAATGGATAAAGACAGATGTTTTTTTTTTTTTTTTTTTTTTTTTTTTTTAATTTATCTTATTTTAAAAGAGCAAACAAAAGTACATAAAAATAATCTAGATAAGATATAAAATAAATACCACATCCCAGCTGTTGTAACACTGTCCAAGCCCCCGGATACTCACCTGGATTTTAAAAACAGTGAAATTAGTATTGAGTAAAAAGATTAACAAATACTATTATTTTAGAGTTAAGTAAAGGTCATAGATTATTACTAAAATAAAATAAGTTTGTATATATATATATATATATATATATATATATATATATATATATATATATATAAAATAATAATAATTCGATATGTAACGTATAGGTCAACAAAATTAGGAATGATGAATTGTTTGCGTCTTCTATTATGACTAGATATATATTTCCAATTGGAGGCGCTATAGCTCAGTGGTCAACGTTCGGACCAGAGTTCGAGGCCAGCTGAAGGTAGAAAATATATTTTCAGTTATTTGGCTGTGGATCGACTTCGAGCTTAGGAGACCCTCCTATGGCACACCAAGTCTCTATAAAGTGGGTACCATTAGTTGAGAAAAAAATTTGGCAGTTGAGAGTAATTTCGGCCAAATCCTCTCCTTTCACAACCGTTGCCACAGTGACCGTACATCCAAAACAAAGTAAATAAACCCAAGACCCGTTGGGTTGTTTTTCAATAGTCTTAATTTTAAAAAATTAGGAAAACCTAAGGATTTGTCCATTTACCTAAGTACCCAATTCACATTCGTTCTATCAAACGCAGTCTAGGTCCTGAGAGCTTTTAATTTCAAAAATCTCTTCCATTTTGCTTTCTTAGGTGATTATCAACAAGTTTGATTTCTTGTCTTGCATTTTTAAAATTATATATATATATATATATATATATATATATATATATATATATATATATATATATATATATATATATATATATATCTATATGACAAATGTTCTTATATTTTTTTTTCTCGTATCTTTTTAGAATTGATAATAGATGTTAAACATTCAAAAGTAGTCTTCGAATAAAAAATTGCAATTGAAGTGGTAAACAACTCATCAGTCCTAACTAATATATTACGATTCCAAAACAAATCATAGAAAAAAATCTGTTAATAGGTTGATGCGGGAGGGATAACTGAACATGTGGATCAGAACCAAATTTATAAGCAATTCATAAAAAATTTAATAAAGAGTTTCGAAAAAAAATTGTAACAAGTTTTACACATCTATTCATAATATAATAAGACTTCACATGTACTTGAAGAAACGCACAATCAATAAGGCTGATGATTGAATTGCAAATCAATTTCTGTTTCCAAGTAAAGCTATATACACTGTGGTATATATTTAGCAATCTATTACTTTAACACAAAAACAACAATATTTTCAATTCAAAAACCAGGAGAAAAATAAAATATTTTCCTAGACGGACATACAACTTCAGACAGATGGCCTTTGCCAACCATTGAGTACGAAGGCGCCGCCAATAGGATCGAAGTAACGCTCATGATGGACTCGGAGGAATCTCCAACGCAGGCATGACAGCGAAAAATCTCTCTCCCTTTTTGGAAGTTGCCGCGATGTACGCACAGACGCACGCACGCGCCGTCCAAGGAGCGAAAAATAAATCCCTGCCAATGACTTCCTCGCATTCCCCAGCGGCTTCCCGTTAGCTGTCGTAAATCTGTCGAGCGGGTGCCGAACCCATCCCGCAGCCACTGTTTCTTCTGACAGCAATAACTGCAGAAGAAAGCCACCTGTAGAAATATGACAGCTAAAAAAACTATAAGTATGATATTTCTTGATTTGAATATCTTCATTACCCTCTCTCTCTCTCTCTCTCTCTCTCTCTCTCCCTCTCTCTCTCTCTCTCTCTCTCTCTCTCCCTTACTTATTTTTTTAAATAAAATGGATTCAGCTCATATAAACCATATAAAGCTCATATATAAAATCTACCTGGCTCTTCCCCTTCCACTCTTGATATATTTCAGAAATCCGTTAGATCTCCTCAGGTGAGTACCAATATATCTGATTTTTTGTCTTAAATTTTTAAAAACTTTAGTATCCATGTAACAAAATGCTGATGTTTAGAAAATTTTGTATGCTTTTGAACTGAAGATGAATTTTTTCCATTCGTAACTAGTTTTAAAATAAAACCATTTCAATAGAAGTAGCAATTAATTTATTAATTCCAATTTATTGATCCTTTTATACTATCATGCGTACGTTAAGTGACGTTAAATTACGTTGATTGCATAAGGGGAAGCATTCAATGGCTCGTAGCCGTGCGCATTTTCCTATCCAACCAGAGTTAGCAAAAATGTCAGTAAGTAGTTTGTACTCGCCTATGTAGGTCAAATAGGACAGTCCTAGACAGGCGGGAGATGAACGGGGAACAGCCTAAAATTAAACCTTTCGTAGAAAAAAAATGCATTTTTTCAAAGATAGTTTTTATTTTTTAATTATAACAAAAGATCCTTGGTATCATTGGACTGAAAGCTCCCGGGTCCATGTTCAGGTCCGGCTGAAGGCAGAAAATGAAACCCAGCCTCTATAAAACGAGTACCATCGATTGGGGAATAACTTGGAGGTTAAATGAGATTTCGGCAAAATCTGACTCTTTCACAACCACCTTGGACAACTTAACCAATTACTGAACCTACGACCCTTCAATGGTCAAAGTTATGCAGTTTTTTTTTTTTTTTTTTTTTTTTTTTAATGCAGATACCGAGTTTTCGACAATTAATTTCACCAAGTTCATGCCCAAAATTCAGAACTAAGAGCACCAATCAAAAGTACAGACCCGTTCATAATACAGAAACAACATAATAAACTTGTATTATTCAACTATAGATTCGTTATAAAAACTTTTCCCACGAAAATCTTAATAATTCTTATACGTACAAAAGGACATGTTCACATACGCAAAAAATCAAAATGACAAAGGTGAAGCCTAATACTGTTCTACTTTTCTTTTCCTTTTTATCCTTTTCCTCACCTTGTTCGTCGTCAAACATATCAGAGAAGAAGAACCTTCACAGATTTCAAGCAGTTCAATCCTTTAAAGCAAAATTGCATGTGCTCTTTTGTATGTCAGCGTACCTATGTTCAACGGTGTAGATTAAATTTTTAAGAACAAAATTTAAGGATAATAATAAATAAATTTATAAAAATGTTTAGTAATATTACTGCAAAAGTAATAGAACGAGGAAAGGTATGAAAGCGTTCGGTATAAATAACACCTTATGAGAGGAGCGCGAGGTAGAGGTCGTTAGGAGGTATGGTGTTAAATCAGCGAAGATCGTGCAATTAGAGAACAAATGATAGGAGCGAGATAGCGAGCCACCCTCTGCCTGGTACCACTAGCACACAGCCTTCTGCACCATGATTAATCAACTCCTGGAACTAGCATAGGCCTCGGTGGCCGACGGAGAGAGAATCAAGAATATCCTAGTAACCTTGCGGCACGCGTTAGAATCAGCTTGAACGGGTTGAACGATAGGAACTGAATGAGCTTTTTATGTATTCTTCTGCACTAAGTTAAAAAAAAAGAGTTTAGGAAGAAGTGCCACAGGGTTCTACTAGCTCTCATCCCTTTCACGTCAAGTAATGGTGTGTTTTACCAAATTCACTGATTGTTAATAATCTTGATTGACAGGTGTGAATAAAGATTTAAAAAAAAAAAAAAAAAAAAAAAAAAAAAAAAAAAAAAAAAAACTCATTTTCTCCCTTACTGGGAGAGATAATATACTGTTTCATAATATACATATAATATATAATATACTGCTTATATATTTACTGATTTTGATAAGGAAACTGTCGTCAAACTTCCGATGCGAACTAGAGCGTATCAAAAAAAGTCTCTACGCTTAAAAAATGTAGGCAAAACATGAATTGATTCATTCAAACCAATATAGCTTCAAAAAAGTATTTTCCATTAAATTTCTGACCAAGACATTGTTGCCAAATTGTTGATCAGAACACCATCAGAGCTAGAGCATGACAAAATACAACATTTTTGAGTGTGAAAAAAACAAACACTTTTTGAGGAAAACTGTGGATTGTTTGTTTAAAGCTCATTCAGTTCCTATAGCTCAACCCGCTCAGGCCTAATTCGAACGCGTGCCGCAAGATTAATAGGATATTCTTGATATTCTCTCCGTCGGCCAATCACGGCCTTCCTACTCTGGTGAAAATTAGGTGGTATGTCGTAGGATAACCTGTCCTTCCCGCCATAGTTAGAATATACAGCGGCGTTGTACCCCCCCCCCAAAAAAAATAAATAAATAAAAAATAAAACCATCCCTAGTTTTCTTCAAAACGTGTTTGTTTTTTTCACTCTCAAAAATGTTATATTTTGCCACGCTCAAGCTCTGTTAGTGTTGTTCGGATCGTAAATTTCGCAACAATTTCTTGGTCAGAAATTTAATGGAAAATACTGTTTAGAAGCTATATTGGTTTGAATGAATCAAGCCATGTTTGGCCTACATTTTTTAAGCGCAGAGACTTTTTTTGATACCCTCTAGTTCGCATCGAAAGTTAAACGAAAGTTTCGTTATCAAAAGCAGAATATTATAGACATATCCATAATCCCTTCTTTTTGTATTGTCTGGAATGATAGTTGTGGCTAGGTCGTTTATGATTTGTTGAGATGTCTAAGTAATTCTTCGTAAAATCGTTTAAAGAGAGACCGTATTTGTTCATTAATGGTTGACATGCCAAGGCCAGTGTGTGGAGTTATGTTACTTGCTTACCAGGATGCTTCGAAGACTCCTCAATGCTCCTTACTTTGTCACCAATAAACTTATCCATGAAGATCTTAACGTTACATATGTTGCTGATTTAGCCCAAACTAGATACCTATCCTTTCATAGTAAGATCCATAACCACTCAAATCCACTAGTATCTCAAATTGCTTCCCATTCCATTCCCGATAATCCTCCGAGGCGTCTGAAAAGAAGATGGCCTAGAGACCTTTCAGTGTAGATTTTTTATGGAAGTGCTACTGATGAATAGTTCTTTTTAAGTTCTGACATGTTATTGTAATCTTTATCAACACATTTACTCGATAGATTATATTTTGAACAGTTGTAAATTTCAAGAAATTGATATTAAAAAAAATAAAAAATTAATATCGTAACTATATTTTAAATACAACTTTCTTTTATTTAATTAATATTTTTCATAATACTATACGTTGCATAAGCCCTGGTGTGTATGTATATGTATATATATATATATATATATATATATATATATATATATATATATATATATATATATATATATATACATATATACACACATATATAACTATAACATTACACTAACACTGCGAAAATATGAATTCCTGATTATTTAAAAAAATAAATAAATAAATAAAAAACCCGAAGTAATAAAGACGGAATTTATGAGTCTATTTCTAGTAAACAGTAAAACATTAATTAAATTAAAACATAAATGCAGCAGGAAATTCACTCATCCGAACAAGGGGTAGGGCGTCCAAAAGGATGGATTAACCACATATTTAAATGAAACATGGTTTTAATACGCTTTTATGAATTTGACCTCTATGTAGCTATAAATATAGATTGTTAATAATTTTTAGATTGACAGGTGTGAATCTATAAATAAAAAAAAAAAAAAACCTATTATATTTACTGCTTTTGATAAGGAAACTGTCGTCAAACTTTCGATGCGAGTAATACCAACAGAGCTAGAGTTGATACGCTTAAAAAATATCAAAGCTTTATTTATATCAAATTTATAAACTATTATTTTTGAAGTATACTCTGAACGTCATTTTTAATGAATTTGAAAGAACTACAAAAATTGTTGTCTCCTTTTTAAGCTACAGAGGTTATATTCAGCTCTAAATGCTGAAAAATTAGTTTAGTTTAATTATGAATGTAATAAGGTTTTCTTAATAACCAACTGTTTAGCAGATATTTTGGTGAAATGTAGAAAAGGTCGAAAGCAGAAAACGGCAGCGCTTCAAGTTCCAAAATTTGGATTTTTGTACTCAAGCACTAACAAAATATAAATAAACCATAACTACCTGACCTTTTGGCACAACAAAATTTTCAATTTTACAGGACTAGGAATATTTAACACCCCACAGGACATCGCATGAGGGTCGGATTAACCGGAGAACAATCATAAATTAAGCAATTCATCTGCTAATTTTTATTATAATGCAACATATATTTCCAAATCGATTAGTGACATAAATAGTCCCATATTAAAAATTTAAAATAAGGCAGTAGTTGCTCTAGTTGTGTTTTTTATGTACAAATATAAACAATATCTAAATAAGAATAAATTAGCGTGGATCAGGTATGAAAAGCTCCAACATTAGCCAGCAACATTCAAACTAATCCAATTCCCACTCAAGAAAATTGTTTCAAGAGAACGGTTGGGATGAGAAGCAATAGATGCCGCCTAGTAGCCAGTTAGCACTAACGAAATCGAAGACGGTAGCGGACAGTTAGTGGTCATTACAGCCAATTTGGTTAAATTCGTGCCGGGCTCGTTAGGGAGGGTGACTCGCTGGAGAACAGGAGGGAATCCAGGATTCCAGTAGATAGCAATCACGAAGAAGAAAGGAGAGGAAGAAAGAAGAGTGGACACAAAGAACTCTTCCTAGAAAAGGGAAGTCTTTCTCAGTAGTAAAGGGTGGAAAGAATCCATCCACTAATCTTCAACTATTAAAAAAAAAAATAATAACTATTTTTAGCTAATAACTATTACCAAGATGTTCAAAAACATTTTAAAAAACACTCAATATACTTTAGTATTCAATGTCAGTATTTATGGTCAAAAAACTAAAATTGACTAACAGGGCAAAAAAAAAAAAAGGACTATAAATAATCAACTACATATTATATAAACAGTAGCAAGAGGAAACTTTGAAGAATTTTACAAATCTACGTTTCTATTATATCCAAAATAAAAATTCTTAAAATTGTTTATTTTATTTTATTTTTTTTTTTACTATATATTGATATTTACAACTTTATATAAAATACAATAAGTAAAATTGAGGAAATTATTACAATGACTTGTCATGAATGACATGTAAAGAACTACTCACTAGTAGCAATTTCTACATTAGGTCTCTCGGATATCTTTTTATTCAGACACGAGGATTATCGGGAAATGAGTGTGAAGTTAGTTGGGAAACTAGTGAATTCGAGTGGGTATGGAGTCTACAATGAAAGGACAGGTATATGGTTTCGGGCCAAATCAGTAACATATGGAACATTAAGACCTTTTTGGATAAGTTTATTTGTGACATAATAAGCAGGATTGTAAGGATTGGAAGGTTTAGTGGAGCCCTAAAGTTGAAGTACGGAGTTGAGGTATGTCCAAATGGATCTAATTACTCTCAAATAAATTTGTTTTTTTGTAATTAATTGGGAGTATTGAACACTTGTATAGTAAATGTTAGAGTTAACGAAAACAATAACAAGCACATTAAATTAAAAAATAAATATCAAGAAAATTATAAGTAGGAATCGCTGTCGCTGAAGGTGTTGGCCAGCGACAATGAATCAACTAAATAAGACTAGAATACATTTGATTTCTAAATTTTTAGAAACTTCAATATACATAATCTATCAAATTGAGTTTTGATGTTTTGACAATTTTGTAAGTTTCAGAGCTGATGATGGATTCGAAAGTTTTCAAATAAAATAATTCCAATAGAAGCGGCGGTAAATCATCAATCATAGTGGTACTTTTAAGGTAATTACAGGATTTAGGAAAACGATGAAATGTGCTCTTCTGAAATGTGCACTGAGGTACCCACTTCTTGAGCCAGAGGTATATAATCTGTGTTGCAAAGTGCTGATACTTTAAATTTTCTATACGTTTTTAGAAGTGGTAAATAATTCACCAATGCTAATAGTATTGATCCTTCTACAGCATCATGCGTACCTCAATTCATGCAAGACAAATTTGTACAACAAAGTTATCTCAGAATAGAATGAAAACATTAATTTTTTTTAATCACCAAAAATCATTGATTTTAAAAACACATGTTGGCAGGATGATGCATTATTTATGAATCATAACGCATTATTTGCTCCTACAGCCTTAGGGCAACACCATACCCAAGGCTGGTCCTCCGGCAATAAACAATATCGATAAGACAAAAACACCATATGCCGCGGACAGAGATGACTTAGAACCGAAGGACGACATAGACACAGCGGATAGAAGAAAAGCGACAGAGGAGCGGGAGAGGGCTATGGGGCAGGATTCCTGAGGGACGTAGCTTTATGGTCCGAGTTGGTTAATCACTGGCAGTCCTCTGTGCTCCGACTAGCAACGGCTCTCGTTAAGTCTCTTTGTCTCCTAGCCTTTGTTCTCAACCCAGATCCCGACCTTTCTTTTTTATTTCTTATCCTCTTCTCCTAGCCCGCGAGGTGACGATTTAGTGGATCGCTCGGTTGCAAGGTATGATCTCGGCAACAGATGGTCGACTCTCGAACGTGCAACAGATGGTAGCAAAATGTAAGCGGAAATTCAACTGCAAAAAGAAAAAATGAATTACCTAGAAAAATGCAGAAAGGTATATGAGTGATAATTAATAATTGTAAACTAAAAACTAGTATAAAATTCTCATTTCTTATAAAAGCTACCTATTACTTTAGAAATGTAAAAGCTATCGAAAAAAAAATCTCAATTTCTTCTTAGCAAGGAAAAACAATATATCATGGATATGTACATCTATAATTTTCTGCTTTTCCCCATTTATATTTTTAAATTAAAATTAAATTAGTCATTAAATTAAATTAACAATCAATGATTATTAGAAATAAATACATTTCATAAATATAACGGTTTCAAATTCGACTTTTTTCATTCAAACCAATATAGCTCCTAAACAGCTCCTTGCGACAAACGTTAATGACATAACATATTCTCCATTAACTTTCTGGAAAGGAGTACTGTAGTCAAATTTTCGATCCTAGCAACCCAACCAGAGTTAGAGTGAGTCAAAAAAGCACAGACACTTAAGAAATGTAGGAAAAAATATGACTTTTTTTATTGCAACCATAATAGCTCCTAAACGGTAGGTTCTAGCGAAAAATGTTATAAACCAAAAATATTTTCTATTAAATTTCTGATCAGGATGCTATGGTCAAATTTTTGATAGGAGCAAAACCAACAGAGCTAGAGCGTATCAAAATATTACATTTTTGAGTGAAAAAAACGTTACACATATAAGGGTGTAAGAAACGTTATAGCGTGTCTTTTTTCATTCAAACCAGTATAGCTCCTGAATAATGGATCCTAGCGACAAATTTTATATAAAAAAAAATATTCACCATTGAATTACTGAAGAGGAAACTATCGTTAAACATTCAATCTGAGCAACACCAACAGAGCTATAGAGTGTTAAGGAAGCTGGGATCTTTTTTTTAAAGGTGAAGGGTAAATTTATTCACATAATAGCCAAGATAGCCAATCTCAAGTTTTTCTTAAAATTTTTGATTCGAGCCATAACTACAAGCCATCCCAAGATAGAAAAAAATATTCGCAGTTTTATCAAAAATATATTTCAGCTGGCAACATCTTGGGTCTCATTTCATGAATGTAGTATTAAATTCAAAATAATCAACTATTTAAAAGATTGACCCGAAAATCGTATCACAACTTTGTCGTAATGAAAATTTGTGATTTTAAATTTTTAAAAACCGAATGGTAAACCTAACAGTTTTTTTTTTTTTTTTTTTTTTTTTTTTTTTTTTTTTTTTTTTTTTTTTTTTTTTTTTTTTTTTTTTTTTTTTTTTTTTTTTTTTAAGAGCATTTATTTAAGGAAAGTATTACAATCTGCCTCAATGTAGGCAATAAGTAATATGGATGGCTTAATGGATCCATTCACTCAATATGTACAATATGAAACAAAAAAACAAAGAAAGTGAACAATAAATAAAAGTGAATAATAAATATAAATAAGTAAAACAGTACATTAAACGTTTTATTGAAGAATAATTCAGAGCTGATAATGCTAAATGCAGAGTAGAACCTATCATTTCTAAGAAAAATTATGACAACAGAGTAAAAAAAATCACTCAAGTAGATTAACTTTATAAGGACATACTAGAAATAGGAATTTTCCAGCCCTGTGTGTAACCTTCAATGATATTCAAATGATCCTCACTACTATAGCTAACTACGGAGGAAGAATGCATAAGAATACCTTCTATAAATATATTGATAAACTATAGTACATATTTTGTATTTCGAGATGAGCATTAGTAGAATGCAGAATATAGAAAATCCCATGAGTGAACCACGAGTTGAGGATTTTTTTTTTTTTTTTTCATGTTTTATCTAGTTATTTAATTGATTTGAAAGCAGTATATCATGGCGAAATAGAATATGATATAGATTGGAATTCACCACAAATATAGCACTAATCATATAGATATCAAGTCTGCAAAGAAGTTTCTTAAACTTCACTAAAATTATAGAAGATGCGCTAGCTTTATTTCTAAATCTCACTAGTTAAGATAGACGATAAGATACACAGATATAAATTAAAATACCGATATAATGATAGCGGTAAATGAACAGATTTTTGATGATTATAAAAAAGATTAACAACTTATCATAGTTACTAGATTTGTCCTGTAAATATTTATTCGCATAACGTAATGTCCATAGAATTCTAACAAGATGAAAATAATCATAATTTATTAAATTTAGTAAGATCCATGAGAGGAGCAACGGATTAATAAGGACCTAGAATAGATCTTAATAGCCAAAAAAAAAAAATAACCATATGCTTACATTTTTTATTTAAATATTTTGAGAAAAAAATATATAAAGAACAAGGAATACATGTCTATCAAGTTACTATCATATATTCGTCTTTACGGAAAGCAGTTAAAGAAGCAATGAGAAAAACCCATCCGAAGTAACCAGGTGAATAGTACAATAATATAAATAAGTATATAAAAAAACATTAATAACAAAAAACTTATGATTCCACACAAGAGAAAAACAATCCTGGTATATAAAATGATGGGGATGATTTATATATTTACAAAATTTACATCAGATGAGAAAAAAAAAAAGTGTATCATATTGTCATACACTTTTTTCTTTTTAAACTGCAGAGTATAAACTGCAACAGAGCATATAAAATAAAAAAAAAAAAAATTAAAAAGAAAATATACTGGTATAGATAATAACGACAACAGGAAGCATATTACTAAAAAAAAAAAAAAAAAATTAAGAAAAACAATAGACATTTTTTAGATCGGAAAACGGATTAGATTAATAAAATGGACAGAAAATTATTTACAATTTTAGGTTCAAAAAAAAATACTTTCTAGTAAGAAAAGTCAACTAATAGGCAAGTTAGAATAATAAAATATAAAAATTGGCTTTATCACGACCACTATTGTTTTTGTTTGTACATACATCTACATGACTATAGCAGCCTCAAACTACTCTAAAATAAGATTTCCATAAAATAGAATTTAAGGAATTAGGAAAAATCACGTTAGAAGTATGGTAGAGGATAAGCGATTATAAACACATCCCCCAACTTCCGCCGCCGGGTATAACGACATGCTCTAGCCCTATTTTGGAGGGCCTACAACTTTTGTTCTACTTCACTTCCCCAATGATGATTTTATTGACTAGAATTATAACATTGTTCATATATAAAGGGAAAAGGATATAAATAAAAACATTATTTTATTATCAATTTATATAAAACTAGTTGAAAAAAAAAGGAATTCACAAACAATAAAGTATTATCTATTCCTATTACTAATTAAAAAAATTAAAATTACTTATGCTATATTACTGCACATTAAAAAAATATATATTATGAACAAATATGATATATTATTTTTGTATAAATGTTGCTTATTCTTAATAAGGAATAATTATATTATGAGCTGTATTTATTAAAATTATTTACTTTTTAATACCCAAATCAAAAAGATTTAGTACTTTTACTGATTTCATATAAAAGTGATGAGTACAAAAAGTTATTGAATTTTTCAATTGAATTTAAGTTTAATAAAATAACACCAATATGGAACACCAACGCACAGAGAGGTAACTTGTAGGTCTAGCCGGCCAAAAAATATCATCTTTTCCTATATATTTTGTGTTCCTGATTTCGAAAAAAATTGTATAAAAAATAAAGGACCTTTGGTTTTTTTAAATATGATTAACCTTACAAATAACCAATACTATCAAGTTTATCTGGGCTTTGCAGCCCAGATTAAATAATCCAATTACTTTAACAAGTTTGAATTTCAAAACAGGTCGCGGTTTTTAATGTGCTGGTATGGTTATTTTACGAAACTTGATCATAACTTTATATATAGGTTCTTATAGTAAATTTAATGAGCATTCAGATGAAAAAAAAGAAATTTCGGATCGAACAATTAGTTTCGGAACTGTAGCCAAATGAATGGTGATATAGGTGTTTTCGCAGAAAAGTGCGACCCTAGTCAAAGAGTGTTGAAATGAGGGGTGTAGATTGCATGAAATATGCGATAATTTCTGATGTCGCAGCTTCGCCAGGAGCAATTAGAAGGCAAACCTACTAAAAGTCTCCGAACCTGGAGGTTGAGCTAAGGTTGGGGGGGAGAAGAGAGGTCCCAATTTCGTATTTTTTCGATCTTATCCCGAAAACAGTGGACTCAAGAAAAATATGCTACAAATCGGAATTAAAGCTAATTGAATTTCCTATAAAATTTATTATACATATTTGTCGAAATTCCAACGGTTTTCGAGATATATGTTATTTAAAATCGATAATTTTAGAAATAAAAAAATGTTTACCTCACTTTTTGTTAAACATTTGCTTCAAATACCAGAAACTTATATATGAAATTAAATTAAATTTAATGCTCTACAATTTTGATTATGTAATTTTTTCTGAGGAACGATCGGGGAAGGTACTAGAAATAAAAGTATTACAAAAAGTGAAGTAACATTTGTTTTTTCCCCGAAAATCACCGATTTTCAATAACGTATATCTCGAAAACCATTAGAATTTCGACAAATTTATACATAATCAATTTTATAGGAAATGTAATCAGCTTTAATTTAGATTTGTAACATATTTTTCTAGAGTCGACCATTTTCGAGATATAGTCAATGTCAAAAATAAAGTACGAATGTTTTTTTCGGAATCAAACGTTTTAATAATGTTTTTAATAAATTTATTCATTTATGTCCTTATGATGCACTATATTAAATTATTATATTTAAATTATGTGCATCATATTAAAAATCATATTCTGATTGTAAGCTTGTAAATATCAATATATATTCTCTCAGCAATTTAGTCACCAAACAGAAAAAAATGAATAAAATGGAATCATAAGGGGCAATATATACTTATTTCGCAGTAAAGGGGTTTTAAAAACGTACACACTCCCTTTTGCGATCAAATTCCTTATTAGATCCATTGTAATATATTTATAAATATTTTCTTTGTCTTTGTAGCCTTCCGTGTTTGTTGACCAAAACAGGGGCCCGAATAGACTAGAGAAAAGAGGGTATGCAGAAAATAAATAATTTTTAAAAAAAATAAATAAAAAATAGTATTTACGAAATCAAATTTTTCCCAAAATTACTTCTTATTTAAATCAAAAGGTTTGTAATGAATTACTTCTTATGTCTAACCGTTTTCAAATGTTAAGCAGTAAAAAAAACACATTTTTTCTACAATTTAGACCCCGGGACGTAAAAAAAAAATGTGGGAAGTTTCTCATACAATAAAGCTTACAATTATTTATTATTACCTTTACTTTGAGATTAGGGTTTTGAAGGAGGAGAATAGTCAAACAAGCCTATACTGTGTGTGATATGTCGAATAAATAAGAAATGAAACTACTCTTGTGAAACAATTAAATGGATTGATCAAAATGAAAAAAAAAAAAAAAAATTCAATTTCACAAAGAAATGGTTGTAAACATCTTGTCCTACCAGACCATTGTTGTTTGAACCTACGATAGTATTAGAAATGTTGATATTTCCTTTGATCCTATGCCGTCTAGGGATTTCGCGTCTTTTCTACCTTCTTCTTTTTACCCGAACCTAGCATAATCTTGACTGTGGATTCCTATGGCAAAACGTAAGATAGAAAAAAATGAGTTTTATATCTCAGGAATACGCGCGGCAGGAAGGGAAAGAAGGAAACTGCCTATTTAAACTCATTCAATTGAAAAATTCAATAACTTTTTGTACTCATGACTTTTATATGAAATCAAAAAAAAAAGAAGAAAAGTACTAAATCTTTTTGATTTGGGTATTAAAAAAGTAAATAATTTTAATGAATACAGCTCATAATATAATTATTCCTTATTAAGAATAAGTAACATTTATGCAAAAATAATATATCATATTTTTCATAATATATATATTTTTTAATGTGCAGTAATATAGCATAAGTAATTTTAATTTTTTAATTAGTAATAGGAATAGATAATACTTTATTGTTTGTGGATTCCTTTTTTTTTTTTTTTTTTCAACTAGTTTTATATAAATTAATAATAAAATAATGTTTTTATTTATATCCTTTTCCCGTTATATATGAACAATGTTACAATTCTAGTCAATAAAATCATCATTGGGAAAGTGAAATAGAACAAAAGTTGTAGGACCTCCAAAATAATGCTTCATAGAGCGTCTTTATAGTCCAGTAAAATAAGACTCCAAAAGGCCGTTTTGAAGAAAAAAAAAAACTGCGGAACTTTTATTCTCAACGGATCTTTATGTTCTTTGAGGTGCTGAATCCGAATCTAAAGTTTGCTACCACGGCAACCATCGGCTTCATATTCAAAATCGCAAAAAAAAAAACAAAAAAAAACATTATTTTTGTTTTTCTATCTATAACAAGATAACGAACCTTTTTTCGAAGGAAGTTTTCAAATATTAATTGTAGCTGGAACTAGTACCTACATAATGAAAAAACGAAATCCGAAATCGGACGATTTTTCGCGAAGTTACGTTATCAGTGTTTATAATCGCTTATCCTCTACCATACTTCTAACGTGATTTTTCCTAATTCCTTCTTATATTTTGATGCACCCCGCATTTTTAAATATATTTACAATAAGTATGCAGTTGTTTTGGTTATATAGTTTTAATTATTGTTTACTTTTATAATTTTTCGAAATTTTCATTTCGGATCGTGTAAATTCTATTTTGAGTCCCAAAACAACCTTTCGATGGAAATCTTATTTTAGATTTGTAGTTTGAGGCTGCTATAGTCATGATAGATGTAGATGCTACCTGAAAAACAAAACAAAAACATTTGCATAGAATTTCGTATTTATGGGTTTCGGCCGATGTTGTTCGTATAATTAAAATTTTTTTTTCGCCAATATTTATATTTTATTATTCTACACTTGCCTATTAGTTGACTTTTCTTTAAAAAATACTAGAAAGTAGTTTTTTTTTAACCTAAAATTGTAAATATCACATATATGGCCTTTTAAAATAGATACATCAAATTCTACGGAAATATGAACTTTACAGAACCAAAATCGGATGATCCGTTGAGATTTGAGGAGGAATCTAAATTTTGTTTATTTTGGCACGCTACGTGGTGGCAACATTTGGTACTACAGAGGGGACATTTAGCCTTAAGGGTTTCACACACTAGTTCATGGATCAAAGGAAAGTTCATCGGTCAAATTTTTGGATAGAAAAGAAAATGCGCGCTTTCGAACTGGCATAATGTGAGTTGTCCTTGTCAGAAAAACCGCTCCAATGCACTTCGCTCCGTGTTAGTATTTAAATGATAAGACAAAACAAAAAAAAAAACAGCAATAATAATTATCAATCCTATACAAATGTTGGACGATTAACAACAATAGTACACGAAACATTCACTCATCCTAATTAATTCAATTTAATACTTTTCTAATTTGTTATAAATAATCGAATAAGAAACATAATGTGGTAAAATATGATAAAACATTTACTGAAAAAAAATATGAGGTCAATTTTTTTAATATTATTGTAAAGTGCAAGTATGATAATAACCAATACTATAGCAATAGAGCATATAAATAAAACAATAATTAAAAGCACTATTTAGGAGTTGATTTCAAGTTTGAAAATTGATTTTTCTTGAAACATATTGTTTTTCAACAACCTAGGTATTAGCAGTTTTCATCTTTTTTTTTTTTTTTTTTTTTTTTTTTTTTTTTAAATCCTATAGCTCAGCTATAAATAAACATAAATTACGTGGAAGGAAGGAAAAAATATAACCTTTCCACGCAAGTTTCAAAATACTAGAAAACCTTCAGTGGATAAGTTTTACCATAACCGGGTGTGTTACGTCTGCTTTCTTTTCAGATGCAAAACACATGTCACGTCACTGGGACAAGCGTCAAAACGAAACAAGTGGTCATATTTACCAGCATTATCTTTTAAAAAAATCTTATATATCAAGCAGAATACATATAGCAGACAAAAATTAAATTTTTAAATTAGTTTGTAATCTTCCCGTTGTTATTAAATTTGGTTACGATTTAAATTTTATACATTGTAAGTAAAATTTAAAAATCAGATGCAAATTGATCCACGGCTGAATGAATAAAAAAAGTTACCAAGGTTTTGGAACCAAAAGATTCTATTCAGTTCCTGAAAAGAAAATTTCAAAAACATTAAATTAAGATCTTAAGAGTCATACATTTTAAATAAAAGTTGTACAATCTTTTAATATCTACAAATAATTTAATAAATAACTAAGTATATTTTTATTCTCTAGTATATTTTTTAAAGAGTTTTATTGATTTTTTCCATTTTTTAAATTGTATTAGAGAATAAGTTTTATAGTTATTCATAGTTAAATTTTAAATAAATTTTAAATATTTTATTATTATTTTAGTTTATTTTAATAGTTACAATGTTACAATAAAAATTTATGTTCTGTTGATGAGCAAATCGTGCACAGCATGTAAAGAAAGAAAAAAATAATAATTAACCGGAATGATCTTTGATAAAATAGATAAAAATTAAGAAGTTCAACACAAAAGAATTTTATCCTTATATTTTCTTTAAATATTAAATTAATCAAAATAGGAAAATTTAAAGTTTTAACGTATAACTTAAATCAGAACGTCTGTGCAGTATCGAATACAATAGCCTCATTCATAAGCTTAGCGATTTGTTGTTGAACTTAAATTGATACCAGAAAATATGTAAATAAAAAAAACTTTATTATAAAAAAACTGGATTCTGCTAGTGATTCAGCTGAGAGAGCAGCGCTAGGACCTCTTTGAGCCAGGCTTACCCATTCATAGTGAAGGGGACAAGCAGGGTTGGGAGTTTTCCCGGGATTTTTCTAAATATTATAAATGTATGATTACATTTAACTTGTTTTGTTTTCTTTATCTCACTATTTTAGTGTATTTATTTCTACACTTATTATTTTAATTCATTTTATATTTTCATTATAAGTTTTATATTATTTCATGTATAGCTAACCTAGGGTCATTCATTAATCACGAAAAATATATATGAAATTGGAAATCTAAGCCGAAATAGCGGCTGGCAAATGCGTTTTTGTCCTTAATAAAATCCTAACGTCTCAAGAAGTGTCTCGATCTGCCAAAAGGAAGAGGAAGGCGAAAGATAGGGATGGCTGGCGACTCTTTGTGAAGCCAAGACCCGACTAGAACTGCAGCGTTCAGTATAATAATATAATGTAATATAATAAAACAGTTAAAAGCTGTTCATTTTTATTTTTATTTTTTATTTTATTTATTTTTTTTTTTTTTTTGACTCAGTGTACATACGGTATGAATAGATTCATTGTTATCCTTACTTTTCGCCCTTTAGAGAGGATGCTTGTAATATTTATTCATTAAAAAATAAATTGTTTAAAAAAAAAACAAACAAAAGACGTATTTATAAGTTATATGTATCATTTATATCCCGACCCATCCTAGCACTGTCCTCACCACGTATGCTGATGACACATGTGTGTTATCAGTAAATAATGATCTCTTCATTGTATCAAAAACACTCTAATCGAAATTATTCCAGACAGATAAGCTTCACCCTTTGTCGTAAACCTACGTCTTCTTGTCCTACAGTATCTTTCAATAATATCTTACTGATCCGCTATCTAGGACTCCAACTGGACAAACGTTTGATAATTATCAGCAAATTCTTAGTAAGCAATATTGATTTATAAGTTTATCTTTCATGTTTAAAAATTTTAATAACAAATAATCAATAAGGAATTTTCTTATTGTGGACCTGATATACTTTTTTTAATCATAGTTCATAGAAAATATCTAAGACTCCAACTGGACAAACGTTTAACTTTGAATACAAGACTAAAACGACAAGAAACTGCTCGTCGTTTTCGACTTCTTCAACATTTACTAGACCAACGTTCAAACCTCCCGCTTTACTACAAACGGCTCATTTATATGACATTAACTCTCATTATCACACCTATTTGGACATATGGAGTTGAGCTTTGGGGCTCAACTAAACCTTCTAATTCTTCCCGTATCCAATTCTTGCAATCCAAAATTATCCCTAAAAATCTTAATGTCTTATGTTGCTGATTTATCCCAAACCATATACCTACCCTTCCATAGTAAACTCCATAACAACACAAATACACTAGTCTCTCAACTTGCTTCCCATTCTATTCCAGATAACACTCCGAGACGTCTGAAAAGAAGATGGCTTAGAGACCTTCTAGTGTAGAATAGTTATTGAAGTGCTACTAATGGGTAGTTCTTTTCAAGTTTTGACAAATAATTGTAATTATTAACAAGACGAGATGTATATATTTGTACAGTTGTAGATTTCTTTAAATGAGAAAAAAAAATGTAACATACATGACTGTATACTAACAACAAACTTTGCAAATTAGCTTTAAATGGACCTATTCGATGCAATAAATTAAAATATGGTTTCACGTATTATTTATAAACCAAATATCAAGCCTAGCCTGGGGTTCCCATGTTTATTTTGTAAATCGTAAATGATATTACTGCAGACCTTTATTAATTCATATACTTTTGGCCACCGGCAATGAGAGGAAGTAGGAACTACAAGACGTCAACACCTCCGGACAGAAGGCCAGCCCCGGGGACAGGAGCAGCTGGGACGAGATGTAGCGGTAGCAGAACTAGACGCCGACTTACACAAGAAAAAAGCTGACTACGCGACGGGGCTATCTAATGCGAGGAGCAGTCTTTCTTAAGAAGCGCCCGCTATGGTCAACCAGTTCCCTCTTCTATTTGCTGCCTACACTGGAACCCCATTATATTGTCACCGGCATACTAATAACCCACCGCTCCTCTAGCACGCGACACTTCACCCATCTCTTCATTTCAATACTTGTTCGAAAAATGACCGGAAACATTATTGAAATAAATAATCTGTCTATAATAATAGGGTAACAGCATTTTATTAGAAATTTAACTTACCTGCCCCCTTCCTCTTTCGACGATGGATACTGTTCAGATATCTGCTAGACCTCCTTAGGTGAGCACTAGTATTTGATTTCTTGTCTTAAATTTTTGAAAACTTTAGTATATTTTTAGGATTCGAAACTAGTATTCTAATAATTCCAATAGAAGTGGAAATTAATTTATCAATCCTAATTATAATGAGTTAAACAAGGAACATATTTTCGCCTACAATAACATTATAAGACAGTAAACTACAATACAATAAGGTCTTTATTGAAAAAAAAAAACAGTAGCACACCAACCCAAGAAAAGTCTTGGGTTGAAGAATCTGTCAATGCTCAATATGGTTAATACTGAAATTTAAAAATCTACAGTTAAAATGTTTATATACAAAATTTTCCAAAGAGTAAAACCGATCGAACATCTAGATAAAAATATGTTCGAAATATACTTCTTCTTCGTTTTTTTTTTTTAGATGGTTAGGCCGGGAAGTAAATTAAGGAAATCGATGGTCCTCCTGATATCATTAAGGGATATTTTTTACTCACTGTACATATTATATGAATGGATTCATTGTCATCCATATTACTCATAACCCTTGAGCGACGAGGAAGCTTGTAATATTTATTTAATAAAAAAACTAAAAACATATTTACAATATTACAATATTGTAATAAAATATAAAGGAATAACATATTCCAGTGATGAAAACGATGGTATTTATTTAATTAAACTAGTTTGAACATGAAAAATCATTTATTTACATCAATAATCTGAAATATAAATAATTATATACTTAAAAAAAGGATAAATCTAATTTAAATGTTTCCAATTTTCACATTAAAATAAGTCAGATAGGACTCCCTCTGGTCAAACGTCTTAACCCTATATCGCGCGCGCACTAGACCGGCACGGCACAGACGCATCCATTTCATTCAGACTTTTTGAAAATCGTGGAGAGTGCGGGTCTATTCCGTACCGGCCCAATGCGCGCTAGTCTTTAATTGGAATCCGCATACAAGAAACTGCTTGTCTTTTTCGACTCTTCAAAATTTACTAGACAAGAATTCAAAACCCCCAATTAATTAAAAAAGACTTATTTACATGAAAATAATTAGACCAATTTGGACATACAGATTTGACACTCGGGGACACTAAAGGAGAGACAAACCGGTATAAAGAGATCTTCTCTACACTGATCCAATGGAGGCTGAGTGAGACCGCTATAGTACAGTCGCACAGGGCATAAGTCGAGAAGCAGGCCATTGGCAGAATTCCATGTCGAATTTTATAATAGTTCACAAGACCACTGCCTCTATAACTTGCGAGGAGGATTACAGAGGTGAGTGGAACTGGGTAGGGATTGCGATAGTGGATTAGATTAATAAGAAAGTTTTTGTTGAAGTTTTGAAAATTTGGCAGGTACGAATTCTAGGAAAAAAGGTACAGAAATTAAGATCATCAGGTAAGGTTTTGTTGGAGACATAATAATGGGCGTTTGATATGGTCCTCAGGAATTAGGTTTGGAAGGATTTGATAAGTTTCATGTTCGAATATTTTGCAGCTCCTAAAATTTCAAGACCGTGTGGTATACTAAACGCATCAAATGTATTTATTTTTTTTTCTATCTAATATAAATTAGATACTATTCTCCCTATCCAATAAACCTCTCCTCATGATTCACATCCTAAAATTTCTTAAGTTAACAGAGATAACATAAAGTTGAATAACGATGAAAATAAAAATTATACTGCAACTTATGTTTGTTAATGCAAGGCGCCGGTGCACTAGCCGGAGGACTAAACGAAGGTTATTACCCAAACGAAATTAATGAAATGGTTAAAGAGAGAGAAGGAGATCCATTGCCTGCACTAGCACGCCCCCCCCCCCTCGGCCTTCCCCCCAGCGCACACGCGATCCCTGCTACTGCTACTTAATGGACATTCCTGTCTATTAATTAGTCTAAGCCTCTTGTCGCTTCTTCAGCGAGCTCTGGTCCTAAAGTGGGCAGCGGATTCACTTAGCTTTCTTGTTCCCAACTCAGCCATCATTATATCCTCTAACACGGGACTCATTGTTGAAGAAAACATTTTATACGGCATAACACGTTCTGTAAACTTTATTCAGAGGATAATAAAAAAATATATTGTATTGTGCTCTTTCATGTTTATCAAACTTGATTGAATGAACACGGTAAATGTGGGTGATTTTGAATATGAGAGGCTACTTCATACAATCGCACTTTTAAAACGCGAAAAACCCCTGGTTGGTTAAAAATGTTTCAGGATTTAACATGAATAGTACCAATTTTTCTAGTATAAACAAAACCAAATTTATTTCAACTAACTAATTGATAATTTAAGTTACTTACGCACTTCCATTTCTTTAACTACAGTAATTATTTTCATTCTATTCAAGATTTCCTAGTGTAATTTGTTTTGTAAGGACCAATGTTCCTAGAAAACTATATCAAGTTATTATTAATTGGTACTTTTTGAGTTGTAAATTAAACAAAGCCGCGATTAAAACGGCTCAGCTATATTTTTATTAACCTATCTTTAACATTTACATTTTTTCTGGCGTTCCTCAAGGTAGTATCCTAGGTTGTATCCGACTCATCCTACCACTTACGCTGATGACACATGCGTGTTATCAGTAAATAATGATCCTTTCATTGCATCCCAATCACTACAATCTCATATTACTAACATTCAAGAATGGTGTCAAAATTGGAGAATAAAAATAAATTCCTACAAATAGCCTTTACCCTTCGTCGTAAACCTACGACTTCCTGTCCTATAGTATCCTTCAATGGTATTCCATTATTCCCTGTTGGACAGATCCGCTACCTAGGACCTCACTTGGACAAACGTCTTACTTGGAATCCACATACAAGACTAAAACGACAAGAAACTGCTCGTCGTTACGGACTACTTCAACATATCCCTTAATGTTCCTTATGTTGCTGATTTAGCCCAGACCAGATACTTATTCTTCCATAGTAAGCTCCATAACCACTCCAATCCACTAGTCTCCCAACTTGGTTCCCACTCCATTCCCGATAATCCTCCGAGGCGTCTGAAAAGAAGATGGCCTAGAGACCTTTTAGTGTAGATTTTTATGGAAGTGCTACTACTGAGTAGTTCTTCACAAGTTATTTACATGCCATTGTATTCACTATCAACAAATGAGAAAAAAAAAAAATTTACATTTTTTAATTATTTTTTTTAATTATTTGTGTTTCCTCAATAAATCTGGTGAGGAAGTGAACCAAAACGGTTGATTTATGGTTGCATGTTGCTGAAAAGTGGTTTTTATTCAAGGTTTTTCGTCTCAAAACTTTAAGAAAAAAAAAATTACTAAAAATGGGAAATCGTTTTTAAAAAACCTAAAATTGTTAATTAAAGGAAGCGAAAATTAGCTATGTTCATAATCTTTTCGAGGCGTTACTTCCGTTTAAAAATTTGCCCCTTCCTCCCTCGTATTAAAGAAAGCGGAATCACTCCTGCGGAAATTTGAATCTGAATTGTTTAGTTATCATCTGATCCAAGAAAATATTATAATATCCGTCAAAACAATCGCGTTGCAGTGCAACATGTATAAACCTGTATCAAACTAACCTCCATTTATGGTATATTAATTAAAAACAGTATGGTTGACTGCAGGATATAATTAATGAAGAAAGTGGTCTAGGATGCAGTCAGAAGTAATAAAATACGAAATAAAATATATGTTTCGAACTGCCATGGAGGACTTCTTCAGGAATAAAAATAATGGAAACTGGATGCGACAACAAATGATAACAAAAAATTAAAAAAGAAAATCAAAGATCGTAATTGCACAATTAAGTATTAAATAGTAAAAAGATCTAGCTGAATAATATAAGATATAATAACTGATTTCTTTAAATATAAAATAATACAAAAATGGTTCTAAAATAAATATGATGATAATATAAAAAAGGTAAGATAGAAAGGTAAAATTTGTAACAAGTGTAAAACCTGTATTATCAAACTAACCCCCGTTCATGGTTTTAACTAAAAAAATAAAAAATAGATTACTAAAAAATATCATAAATTGTAATTGCATAATTAAGTATGAAACTAGCTGAATAATATACTTCTCAATAACTCATTTTATAATATAATAAGGTTTTTAAATAACTATGATGAAAATATAAGATAAGAAGAAGGATAAGACAGAAAGGTAAACATTTTAATGTATCAAATTCATTCAGCGGGTTTAATCCATAGTCTGCAACAGGGATTAGAGTAGGAAGGAAAGTAAGACGAGTCACTTACAGGTAGCCATAGAAAAAAACAAGTCAGTTTGGTCAGTGGAAGATCATATAGAACACAATAGAAAAATAATTTCATCCTGGGACCAAGTCCATTAAGGACATCAAAAAAGTACAAAAATAAATACAGTTAATTGCACCTGATCGGAGACACAATAAAATACAATAGATTCAAATCAGTCTCATTGTATTTATTTTTATGTTCGTTAAAGTTTATTTTTTGTACTATAGATTAAATTAAGAAAACGGAAGCAAAACTACAACTCATGCTAAGAGAATGGCAAAGATTACACCTTGACCATATGCAAGAATAGGCGGAATTTTCAACAACTAAGCGACCAATCAGCCAACCAACCAACAGACAACCAGCGAATGTGCTGAAACAAAAATGTATAATAAATAAGGCATGTAAAACATGGGGGAGACCAATACCCATTGGTACCTCCTCCCGACATTATTTTAGATTGTTTTTCCTTAAGGAGGTCCCTCATCCAGCTTCTTTTTAACCTTCGTACGTATTATCAGAAATGCTTGTTGTAGCTATGTTTTGTAAGGATCTGTTTGGATGTTCATATAGTTTGCCTTGAAATATTCTGTATTTTTTTTTATGAGGTCCAGTACAGTGGCTATTTTTAGGTCTGAATACAGTGTTTTATTACTTATGCACCTCGGATATCGTGTAATTAGTCGTATTTTATAATTTAACCTGTTACAACAATAAGGCTCAAAATATTTACCTTCATAAAACAATGTTTAGAAATTAATTTTTTTTTTTACGAAGTCGCACAGATTTTATGAAAAATTATTGTGATTTATTGTCCTTGCTTAAACGATGACTTCAATTAAACATTATAGTAACTGGACTGATAATACTCAGTTCTATTTACGGAGGTGGTAGGGATGCAGAAGACGCTACATGAGTCAATTACAGATTACGAGGCCTTGATATCGTAAATATGATGAAACACGACACAAG
The DNA here is from genome assembly GCA_003667255.2 of Euschistus heros. Lineage (NCBI taxonomy): Eukaryota > Metazoa > Arthropoda > Insecta > Hemiptera > Pentatomidae > Euschistus > Euschistus heros. The sequence goes on along the minus strand of RCWM02000002.1, from coordinate 2,180,262 downwards.
GATCTCGGTATCTGTCAGCAAAACAACTGGCACAGCAGTGACAACAAGCTAAACAAAGAGATAGCGAGATAGGATCAAATACCAAATAATGACTCACTCCATTGGCAGTCGGGGTCTCGGCGGCTTGTAAAGATGGATTTACTTGAGTGGAGATCGAAACCTATCAGTTTAGGACAGCTTATCCAGAGATATAAAAGCTACTAATACAGATAATCATGGGATTTTAAAACTTCACGTCATTTTCAGGGGTATTGCTGATTGACATTATGTGCGAATGTTATTAAGTAACATTCAGCGCATAATATAAACGTAGAGCAGCTTACTATTACTAAAAAGATACGTAAAAACAAATCAAAACTAAAAGCATTCAGGAAAAACATTTTGAAGACCTGAAACTTTCATCTTAATTAAATAAAGCTAGAAATCGATTTATACTTTAGCGTTCAACGACATACAATAATCATAAGGGAAAACCCCAATATAAAACGAGGATAAATACATTCAGATGGGTTTTTTTATTATTTCATAAAAAAAGTACATAAAAAGTTAAAATGTAAATAAAAGATGTTTTTTTTTAATGTTGAACCACTGTGAATAATTACATTCTGCACAACCATCCCCAGCTGAACACAACAGCCACGTTCCCACTCCTAAATTTAGCTGCAGGGTTTGTATAACAATGACTTCAGAAAAGTATAAAGTTCTGAAGATAAGTAAAATTGAAATTAAAAAAATACAAATTTCGAAAAACTGATAAGAATAATATAGCATTTACAATTGGGTGAAAATAAAATATAATTTTTCCGCTGAACAGAAGAAATAAGATGAAATCTCTGAAATCCGTAAGTGTGTGTCATAAGTTGATAATTCTGAAATTTGAAAAAAACCTTTTACTTGGTAAGTCGTTTATTCGATTTTATTTTTAAATTGCGAAACGTTGGTAAAATCTATTGAAATGACAAACCCGTTACGCTTTTGTGGTACAAAACTTCTATTTAAATAGCTACCCTAAAATGGGGAAAAAAACAGGCGATTAAATGGGATTTTGGCCATAAATTTTTTTTTTTTAAATAAAACTAAAAATAAATGATTACAAAACATTTTTACTAATCAGAGTATTCATTTTTAATCCATTTCTGCAACGTGTTGGCTTCTCTGAACAGAATTTCGAATCCTTATTACAAACTATTTTCGATTTCTATAGAACATTGATCAATTATTTTCATAAAGCAATTATTATTGATCAATTATTAGAAACTTGAGCCGTTACATTTCTTGCGATGATCACCTCTTCAGGCCCAGTTCCAACCAATTCTGAGCTGTTGAAACGAAATGAAGAGAAAATCACAAATAAACATGAGAATAATTGCCGGATGATTTCCAAGTATACAAATAACAAATTATATGGAGAGAACTAAAATGAGACCATTTTTTTTTTTTTTTTTTTTTTTTTTTTTTTTGCTTTAATACTTATTTAAAAAAAAAATCAACAATGTTTTTTCAATATGCATTCCTCTTTTTATCCTTTTATAATGCAGTATGTAATTTTTTATTGAATTCACTTTATCAGCATTCACTCCTCAACATTTCTTTTAATATTTATTCATCATAATGACATGTTTCAGGATGTATTTCCCATAATCACACCATTTTTTCATCACAGTGTTTAATTCTCTTAAAGAGACACTGCGATGAAAAAATAGTCTGATGATGGGAAATGTATCTCGAAGAATAAAAAAAAATTGAGGAGTGAATGCTGATAATGTGAATTCAATAATTCATCCCTCTTTTAATATTGCTTTGTTTACCGAGAAATAGTGATAAAAATAGATATGCATGAAATGTCGGTTGGTTTAATGTTAAAAGCAATAATATAAATTCATAAGAACATCATATCATATGTACTGACTGAGTGGTAGGGTTTGGTTCCACATAGTCACGTCGAGAAAAAGGTCCCCACCAGTCGCATGACACTTTTATTTGCCATGGACCGCATTATGCACAGTGCTATAAATAATTATTCAAAGAGAGTGAAATAATAGCGGCGGCTGGAGATACTGAAAGCGATAAAAAGACAGGCGCAAGAGGTGATCGATCGACAACAGTAGCACAGCTAATGGGAACCCCGGAGAAAAAGAGGAAGCTAAGTGCAGCTAATGAAATCTATCCTCAGGGGGGCAGCTGCAGTTTGCCAAAAACAGAGGCAGGCATGCGGGCACCAGGAATCCGGCCCTCTACAAGGCGACTATAAGATAAGGCAAAAAGTGTAATTATTCAGGCCGTGCGCGAGTATATCATGGCTGGCCATTTATACTTGCAGCAAGTGCCCCCCGATAGCGGCCCATCTCTTCTCCTGTTTAGCCTTCTATGTCCAATGGTCCGCTATCTTCTTGTCTTACTTGATCAGGTTTATTGTAAAAATATAACTTTCAGGCCGCTCTGAGGTCAGCCGGGGTCCATAAATAATATGCACTCGGGACTCGACTAACCAAGTCTCGATCATCCGAGCCTTCTATTTTTCATTTCATTTTAGTATCTACACTATTATATAAAAGGACAAACCATATTTCGCTTATGACTAATAACGGACGAAAACTACTGAACCAATCTATACCAAACTTTATCTATATATTAACTTTCTAGCTCCAAGAAGGTTAAGCAACAATAAAATCTACGGATTTTAAATTAATTAGTAATTTAAAAAAAGACAGTATGTGGATACAGTGAAGTTTGAAAAATTGACGGAGATTTGACCGATAGATGGCTAGCACTATTCTACATCAGAGGTTACAAAGGTACGGTGTTATATAGAGCTTGACATTTATATTAAAATTGGCTACTAATAAATTAAATTACAAAAAATATTTAAATAGGTGATGCAACATGTGGATCCCAGTGAAGTTTGAAAATCGACCGATACGTAGCACCATTCCGCAAAAGAGTTTACAATGGTAAAGCTTCTGAACCAAATTTTACCAACATCATCTTCATTATTCTTGGAAGATTTAGCAATAATAAAATTTACTGTAGTAATAATTTAAATATGTTAAGTGGCAGAAACGAGGTTAGCCTCACTGTCATAATCTTTTAATGGCTGGATATTAAAATGCAACCAGAAAAAATCAAAAACATTATTTCTGCCGGGAAAAATTTAATACCAAATCAAAATGTAGATCCTTTGCTTTTTAATATTGTGTGCAAAAATTATTTATAAAACATTAGTTTTAGGCACTGATAATCTTAATAGGATCTGTCCATCTAAATTACCAACTCATACATTAAAATAAAAAATTGGATGTCGAAATATGTTTTTAAGCAATCTCCAAACATCTCATCAGTAAACAATCCAAAGTAAGTAAAAATCCAATCAGATAAAATCAATAAAATTATTTCTGCCGAATTAAAATGATAACCAAATCAAAATGTCGATCCTTTGCCTTTTGATATGGTGTGTAAAAATAATATTTATGGACCATTTGTTTTAGGCGCTGATAATGCAGTCTATTATCCGCAATAGTTTCTTAATAGTCTCATTCCATCTGGATTACTAACTCATACATTACAATTAAAAATTGACTGTTTAAATATACTTGTATGTAATCTTTAATGAAATCCAAACACTTAGTGTAATTTTAATTACAGCTATGCGTGAAAATATCATCTAAGAAACACTCCTCAATTGCATACTTCGATACAAGATCGTTACAAGTAGTATAAATTATTTTTATTTTATTTTAAATGCTTAGGAGTCGTCTTAAATTTCAATAAATATATAAGTAAAATGATAATAAAAGTATAGTCGACTGTTACGATGCGTCATCGTTCGTCTCCTCTCCAGCGTGGTGTTTCTGTTTGACTGCACCCCTAATTACCGACTTATATGTGGTTATGGTTATCACCATTCTGGAATAGAGTTTATCCCTGCTTATCCTCACCATTTAAGTAAAATACTTTACAACATTTTTTAACAGATAGAAAAAGGCTCTCAAATCTCAAATTTCTCAACTATTTTACTATTCAAATTATCAGGGAGGTAGTAGCACTGCTCGTATACCATCACTTGACTGCATCCCTCATCACGATTTACCATGGTTAATTATTAAGTAATACAAAAAATGCCGTTACATACCACCCCGTTTGCAAAAAAAAAAAAAGAAGAAAAAATATAAGATGATCAAAAACCTGTAGCTACCTGTAGTGACGGCTATAAAGCAATAAACGAAGCGCATCGAATGTTGCCGATTTCACCCGAAGTCGGCCGAAGTAACAGTCGGTCCATCTTTTGTAATATTGTTTGAGTAACGTTAATTTTATATATAATTTTTTTAATACAAAAAAATTATTGCTACTATTATATTTCTTTAATCGGATGGAATGAAATGCTGAGAAGAATAAATTCAATTCAAAACGTTGTCAATTCTCCATGAAATTACTCAGGCTATGGGTACATTGAGAATAGTTACCAGAAGCATACACCGGCTACTCCTATAATACCGAAAGGTCAGGGGAAGGCCACACGCTAATCCCGGAGGGAAGAGATTATCCTACAGGAGAGAGGATGACGGACGGACGGCTAACGTTTCTATCAGAGGTCCACTAAAGGAAGAAAGGAAGCTGGTGAAGGATGGCTCCCCTCGCAATGGCCCCAGTCACATATCTCCTTCTTAGCTCCACCATTCGGTTCGACAATTAGCCTCGGCTATATTTAACACAATCCCACTTTACTTTATATTTATTTTCTCCTTTCAAAGCAGCATTCTCCGCGAGCCCACGCCCTACTGTCGTCTTAGGCTTCACCATCTGGCATCCCGAGGGAAACTGTATCCCAGAGTCTATATACAGATCCTTAGAGCAACTGCTATATTTACTTTATTTATTTTTACTTTATATAATAGTTATTAGTAGAAAAAATTTAGACATGTGAACACATGTTGTTCTAATTTAATACATTCAGATTAATAATATTATACATTAATATATATAATTCATCATAGTAAGAACCATTTATCCATTTAAATCATTACACAGCAAACGAAAATACCAGTAGAAACCCGAGAATGTTTGAAAAACCCACGTAACCCTCACATATATGTAGTTCCGTCAATGAGTGCTGAAATGAGGGGTGTAGAGTTTATGAAATATGCGATTATTTTTGACATCGCAGGTTTGTTAGGAGTAGTTTGAAGGTGAAGTCAAAAAATTATAAAAAAACAAATTAAAACTTATTAAATTTCCTATAAAATTTACCCCATTTGTCGAACTTTTAACAGTTTCCGAGATATACGTTATTAAAAATCGATAATGTTCGAGAAATAAATAATTTTTACCTTACTTTTTGTCAAACATTTTCTACAGGTGCCAGAAACGTATATATGAAATTAAATGTTCCACAACTTTGATTCTGACATTTTTTCTGAGAAACGGCCGTGGAAGGCACTAGAAGCGAATGTTTGACAAAAAGTGAGGTCAAAATAATTTTTTTCTTGAAAATTATCTATTTTCAATAAGGTATATCTCGAAAACCTGCAGAAGTTCGACACATATGTATAAAAGTCATAATTTTCTAGAGTCTATTGTTTTTGAGAAATAATCGAATAACCCAAAAAATGGGACTTTCCCTCCTCCCACCGTTAAGTTCACCCCCCCGAGGCGGAGACTTTTAGTGTGTTTACCTCTAACAGACAAACCTATCTTAACGAAGCTATAAAGTAAAAATAATCGCATATTTCATGCACTCTACAATATGTTTATTGACTGGACTATTACTTTTTCCTAAATGTAAGGAACTGGAAAAGGAAAAGGAAGTTCACTTTTATACTTGAGTTTTTATAATCTGGTAGTAGATAACCAATAGCAACATCCACCAGTAACATTGTAAGTAGTTTCGTACTCTTTTAATTATATACAGTTATATATTCTAACGTATGTTTTTATATATTTTTTAAATAGTCCTTTGTAACTTATATAATTTTATTGAAACCTGTTTTTTTTAACTATAGGGCACGATTATGAGGACAATATAGTCTCGAAACGTCGCACAGTGCTTCGAACATAGAGTGAGGGTGGACAAAATTCCCAAACTTTCAAAATCTTATAGTAAATTACAAGCTGAAGAAAAAATTTCCTATGAACATGGGTCCGCAAATGCACCTATAAAAAGTTATGGCAAGATAATTGCAAAAAAGCAAGTTGTTGTTTTTTTTTTTTCTCCTATGGTAGCAAAATGAAATTCTTGGTGCAAGTTTTTAATACTAGCGTAAATGTTGCGTTTCGAGATACATTAGGACGTCTTTGATTTAATGAATAAGATGAGTAGTAAATGGTTTATTTTATTTTATTTTTTTTTTATTTTTTTTTTTTTTGGAATTAAAGTAAAACACTTATTTGTTCTAATATTTTTTTTATTTCAACAGTAGGCACCTACCCAGATCAGCCCATACTATTTTATATTATTGCTCAGATTAGAGGCGATATTGCTCATCATCAGATGGACGGTTTTCAATGTTCGTTTCCTTTGGGGTGGGTAGCCCCGCAAATGAAACACATATGCATGGTGATTGTTCCAGATAAAATATTGGTATTATTTTTATAGCTTTTATTAACTCTACCATCCAGCATTGTGAACATTTCAAAACTAACCGTGTAAATTTAATTGCTTTCAAATTTAATTTCAAAGGTTTGGAGGTGGCAAATTTTATCTTCCATTGCCGTTTTCTCGTCACGCATTAGATCTGCAGTTCCTTTTTTGAAAATTAATTTTATGGGTTAGCAATATATGGTCGAAGATGAACGCAGATTTTCCTTCAAGCAACATTTCCATTCACCGCTTCGATCAATTTCAGAGCCACCATAGCTATTAAAAAAAATATTCATCAGTGATTGATGCATTTTTAAACATTTGTTTATAATGGTTATGACCGAAACTGTTATCGAATCCCCATTTACATTTAAGTTTGAACTCATTACCCTTCTCCAAACTTGCAATTTTTAATACACTCTTTACTGTTAGTTGCAGGAGTTCTTGTAAATTTATGCAAGCGCTAACTTCACCAGCGATAATACTATTAGAAAGTAGGGTATTTTTCGTAAAAGTGAATGAATAGAAGCTAATAAAGCAGTCCTTATGCAAACCATTCCGTATTTTCTATCGGAAATCCATAAATCCATGCATAAAGCTTGAGCTTGAAGAGGACTTTTCGATTTCGTTCTTCAACCAAAGATTGCCCAGACACCTCTGCAGCAAAACTTAATTCAAAAGATGAAGCGTTCAGAATAACATCCTTTACTCGCTTCCCCCCACCCCTGGTTTTATTTAAAGATTCTTCGAACAGGATTTCCGTTCTTCCGCGTGTTCGGCTTGGGCCTGGTTTGACTGCACTTATTTCGGGAATAGTTGGCAATTCAAAGTTCCTGCTAAAGTCAAGAGGCATATTCCTGACGAAAAATATCACAACTCCTGTCGACCTCATTCAGTTTTTAATGGGATTTGAAACAAAATAACCGACTAATTGTTGATATTTCTATTTTCCAATTGGTGGATAGACTCTTCCACGTCCTTAAACGAATGTAGTTTATAAGTGACTGCAGCTGTTTGATGTGATTTTTCGTGGGAAAAACATCTTTCAGCAAACTGGCCATTGGCATAATTTTTGCTTTCTCAACAAAAAAAAATAATAAAACAGTTCCGGCGCAGGCAGGCGCAGTTAAAGTTTATTGCAAATCAAAGCCTATATACCAAGCAACAAAAATATGCAAAAACTGCAAAAGGATATTTGAGGATTTTTTTAAAAGCCTCTTCAAAGTTTGAATAATTTTCAAACCGGCTAACAAAACTTTACACGCATGAAATGAATATAGTAAGTGCTCAGCTTACCAATTAAAGTAGTATATTTTAAAATAGATACCTTGACCTGTATATTGCATCGATGATAATGGTTATTTTTTATCCAATGAAATGTGAATGGAACAAAATATAATTTGCAGCTAATATGATATAAACCGCAAAACGAAAATACTCCTGAAGTTTTTCGATTGTATTGATTTAAACGAATGTGTAAACAATAAGATAATCATACTAAACAGTTGTCTAAGGTGTATTTAAGAATATCAAAAGGTTAACAGCTCGATAAAAAATGCTTTGATTTTTGATTTTTGACCATTGTCGAAGCACTGTGCGTCGTCATAATAATTTGATATTTTATTGACTGAACCTTAAGAGCCTTAATAAACTTATAAGGTTCAAATATTCACATATGACGTATAGAAAACAAGTTAGTACTAGATAGACACAGAAGTTTATAAAGATTGGTCAGTCTATTAATACACCGCCGACCAGGCAAACACAAACAAGACAAATTGCCAACAAGAAAGGCCATGGTTTTGATTGAAAGACAGTGATCAATTTTAAATTTTCTATGGTTCGATAATATCTGATTTCCTCCCAACTAGGGGATTACTAAACCGTTCAGTTCCTAGTAAACATTAATAATACTGATTATCAATAAACTACAAAAAGAATTATATTGTTCTTTTTATTATTATTACAGAGTAAATATGGCAATATAAACAGAAAAATATTTTCATGAGATATAATAAGAATAATAATTTGTAATTGTTATTGTGCATCGGTGTGGGTTGGTAATACCTTCCATCAATTGATATTTAAACAGCATCCGTTCAGTTTTAAGATGACTTACGATCGTCATCCGAAGCCTTTGCGTATTATTGCACAAGTACATCTTCTAAATCAAAAACAACAATGGCGGCCTATCCAGCGACCGTTAAAAATCGTTAAATCCTGGCAGATTTCAAAGTTGTATCCTTAAGTGTCCTCTAAAAACGATTAAACGGGAATAAGAGTGTCCTTTTAAAAAATGAAACAAATTATATAGTTTTCAATTTTGTCTAATGTGAGCCCTTTTGAAAAACGTAATAATTAATTCAATTTTCAAAAGGCCAATAATGGCAGAATATCCTTCGGCCATCAAAAATCGTTGGATCCTCGTAGATCCCGAAAAGAATCTTTTTTAGGGTCCTGTGAAAAAGATTTAACGGGGAGACAGTTATTAAAGCGAAAATATTTAATAAAGTTTCAAAAGTACAATGACGGAATATCCTTTCTTTATCAAAAATCATTAAACGTTAGGGTTGAGGTGGTGGGAAAACGTTATATTATATTATATGTCGCATTCAGATATTTTCCGCTAGCCTGTTAGTTGCCTAGAGAAACATAAGACATTGTTATTCCAACCTTTCATTTGTATTTCTCCCTCTGTTTGAAAAAAGTATTTCACAGTAAAGTAAATATAGTGCATTGTAAAGTTTTATTTTTATTTAGCCCTGTTCCAACATTAGTTTATTAGAGACGATAAAAGTATGCTTATTCGAGAGCTATGCCGAATTCTTGATCCAGCAATCGGTTTCAAATTTTATCGGAAAAAAGGTAAACAGTGAATTTTTTAATATGAGAAGAGTTAAGTTGCTGAACGCATAATTAATTTTTTATATCTTAAATATTTTTGATGAAACAATAATACTGCAAAATGTTTTTTTTTCACTGAGGTAGTTGAACTCAAAAAAGCGAACAGCTATTTGCAAATACAGAGTTTGACATTTTAAATATTCATGTTAAAATGTTAGCACTTGTGAAAAATAAACAAGGGTACTAAATAAATCCGCACTGCATAAACAAAAAAATAAGAGAAATTGTCTATTTTTTTTTTTTTTTTTTTTTTTTTTTTTTTTTTTTTTTTTTTTTTTTTTTTTTTTTTTTAAATTGTTGGTCAATATAAAAATTAAAAATAAGGTAAACCCTAGTTGAGTTAATTGACTTTTATTCACCAGATTGACAATTCTGTACCTCGGAGGTACAGAACACTATGTCACATTTCTGTAACTTTACAGGAGAGGAATTTAAAAAAAAAAAAAAATTTCATTTCCTGAACTGTTTATTATACTTATGTGTACGAAATAAATCTTGACTTTCCCATCCAGGCTAAAATAGGTTGGTAACCCGTCCTTCCTGCCCTAATTGGAAAACATAAGGACGTTATGCCCTCCCCAAAAAATAAATAAATAAAAACATTTTTATGTTACTTACCTTACAATTAATTTTTCCAGGACATAGAATTCTATACCTCTGTTCAAAGGGGAAAAAGGTGAATAAGAATACCTAATAATGTATTTTTGGTAAAAATGGACATAGTGTTCTGTACCTCCGAGGTACAGAATTGACAACTCTTTACAAATTTCATAGCTACATTGAAAGACCTAATATCTTTAAAATTACCAAAATAGTTATTCAATGGAAAAACCTGTTCAAGGAAAAAAAAATTGAATCAATTATAGGGCTTGGTGGAAGAAGGGGTTATGTAAAAACCACAATTTTGAGTCATTTATGTTTTATTTTATTTTCCTTCCCAGGAATATTGAGATTTTGCTTCCTGACACGTCTGCACATAAATTCTTCATCTAGTGAACTAGATTGTATTCTTTTTTTAAATATGATATAACCCCTTCATTCACAAAACCCTTTAATTATATCATTAATATTATATATATACAATCTTATTTATTTCAAGTAAATAAAATCAACTAATTTCTGGCACAGCAAAAAGTTAGGAGCCTTTCACCTTTATCAGGCATACCCATCATCTACAATCCTAGTACAGTCCAGGACACCGGTAGATCCTTTAAGACAGAAGATTCATGAAGCTATCAGAGATGGATACCGTTCTAAGAAGACGTTATGAGAGAAAGGACCCCCGAAGAGCTGCTGATGGATGCTGAAGAATTGCGCAAACTCATCCACCTAAACGGGTCATTATCCCAGGGGTAATTAAAGATCCCACTTGATCATTAATTAATCTAATGACACGTTTTAAAGCTAAAGTTTCTCCACTGTCGGCTCTAATAAACCTCCTGTCGAGGCCTGATCGTCAGTCTGTCAGGGCTGTCGCTCCGACCACCGGGGGGTGTCCAGATTAGCGAGTCCGATAAATGAAATGCCAGTTCGGGAGCAGGAAAATATTCAAATTCGTTGCTATGTTCCCATGATGCGTTCTCTGCTATACAAGGTCATTTATTAAAAATTATTGAGCTTGCTTGTTGATTAATTTGGAAAAAAGGAGAGAAATGAATGCGGAAAGTAATACCTTCATTAAACAAGAAATGAAGATGGAGTTTTCGAATAATTTCCTTCAAATAGATTACCCATATAATAAACGGACTACTCAATTAACTTCACGTTGTAGTTCGAAATTTTTAGATTATGTAATTCAGAAACATAACTTTTTTACAAAAAAAAAAAAAAATTTAATTTAATATTACACTCAACAAAAATAAAACACGACTGTTACTTGCTAAAAGAATACGAGATCTCTTTTTCAGAGAGTGGATTATAAAAGAACAAGCAAGAATTGAAACTAGTAGGTAAGGGTGGTTTTTGAGTTTATAGTTCATTATTATAGAACAGAATAGAATAGAAAATCTCTATTCTAGGACAATGTCCCTTAAGAATAACATTATTTAACAGAAAGTGATATGTCTGGCCCACAACATTTCAAAATAGGACTGAATAAATAAAAAGTAAATACAAATTTTCATAATAAGCTAATAGAGAGAACTATAGAGTAGATAAAAATAGATTCATTATTTGAATAAATATTGTATGGAATGATGGGTATATAGTTCCTAATCAGTTTCTTATAGGGCACAGGTCATCATGAATAATATTTACAACTCTAAACAAGGATGAAGAAATGTATTTTGAGAGGATTTTGTGATACAGGAAAACTATGAAATAATAAAAAAAATAATAATGTTTTAATTTATTAATTTATGTATGTTATATGAATTCCTGAATCTCAGTATTTCCGTTCTTTTAAAACAGCATCGAAAAATTAAAAACTCTAAACTTTTAGAAATAAATTTAGAAGAAACAATCTCAATACAGTTGAAATACAGTTGAAGTTCTTTTACCAAAACATTGCTATTTTAGATTTAATTAGGTGAACCATTTAAAACTGGATTTCGGGGATACTACAAAACCTATTTTCGGTGTAGATTCACCAAAATAATCGGGATGAAAATCGGCGTTTAACAGTCCGGATGTTTCTCTAGTTATACTAAATAGAAATAACTTTTTTTAAATTTTTATTTAAAAATAACTTAATAATGTTAGCGAATTTTAAAAATTATAAACTAATACATAAATAACTTAACCATCCCTAAAACTAATTATTTATTTCAATATTTTTTATGAATCAATAATAGCGTAAAATTCTTTTTTTCACTGATGTAGTTGAGCCCAAAAATGCAAACAGTTATTTTCAAATAAAGAACTTTTAACTTTTAAAATTTAACTTTTTAAAAGGGTACAAAATTCATTCATGTAAGAAAGAAAAAAAAATGTTTACCCTTATGATGTTTAAACAAATATGATAAATGTTATTTTTAAAACTTACCCGACGCCGATCTTAATTATTTTGGTTATTAAAATATCATTAAAACTTGCAGTTTGAAAAATGATATCCAAATGGTTCTTTTACCACAACATTGCTATTTTAGATTAATTTTATCCACACTATGTAAGAAAGAAAAGAAAGAGAAAGAAAAAAAAATCTTACGTGGTTAAGAAAATAAAAAATAATAATTTTTAAAACCAATGAATATTAGGAGGAGAATAAATAAAATGTATTGTGGAAAGGAAATAAAATAAGTTTTCAGGATTTTTTTTTTTAACGGTTAATTCAAAAATTACTAATGACGTAAATCCCAGTTGAGTAAACTAATCTGTATTCCCAAAATTGATAGTTGACAACGCTTTAATTTTTTTATTATTATAATTTTTTTTTTATTGAAAATAAATTACATAAAGCCAAATTAGGCTAATACAAACATAGGTACATGTTTGGACACACAACCTTCTCATGTGAAATAGTAATTAATATGGAGGAATCTATAAACAAGTAAATAATGCAAATTTACGCTTTCAACTTCATGGCGATATTGATGGACCACGGAAAGAAAAAAAGAAAAACAATTATAGCATTGATACTGTTATAGAATTACCAGGAGAAGGCGGAAGAATACTTACTAAACCATAATATCCGCATTACCTTTTCTCTATAATTACATATACTCAGGCCGACTCTACAATTTCCACTATGACACGGACGAATCTTCCAAGATGTACAGAAAGATATGTAGAAAGCGTGAATGAAATTAGGCATTATCGTTCCTCACAGGCACCTATTCAAACCTCTTAGGATTTCAGAACCAAATAAAAACACGCATCTCCGGTATAATATGTTGAGCAAAGAGAAACACTAGAATCCTGAAGGTTAAACACAATTACAAAAAAATATAAATAAATAAGATTAGATAAATAAACCTACATAAGCATAGGAAATAAATTATTTTGTTTAATTAAACTACTACCAAAATATAGTATGTCATATTGAAGAAAACATTATTTCAGTTAACTGGCATTCCCAGTCGCGGCATCGCCCTCTTTCATAAGTAACTAATCATTATATTTCTTTATCGATAAAAATCTTGTATTAAAGCATGCATTATTGAAATTGAGCATTATTTCTTCAATGATATTTTGTGCAAGGCAATAATTTTTAACCTGGTTAAAATGATTAGGTATTTGAAGATTACCTAAAAGCCAATTTAAACATCCAATTATTAATTTTAATGTATGATTTGGTAATCCAGATGGACAGAGACTATTAAGAAATTCTTGCGGATAATGGACTGCATTATCAGAGCTTACAACTGAATGCCTATGGATCATATTTTTACATACAATGACAAAAAGCAAACGATCGAAATTTTGATTTGTGACAAACCTCTTTTCTGCCATTCACCACTGTATATTTAAATTATTATTATAGTAAACTTTACTAACGTCAACCTTCCAAGAACTACGAAGATGATAATGTTGAAATTCGGCACAGATGGGTTTAATAGTTTTACTATTGAAAACTCTGTAGCAGAAGATCGCTAGCCACATATCCAGTGCATTTTTAAAGTTCACTAGAATCTAAACGTCACACCACACATTTATAGATGTTTCAATAACGATTTAATTAAATTAAGACAATTTTATAATTAATTCAAGTTCTAGATAACACCTTAACATCGTAACCTCTCTGAATAGCGCTCACCACCTACCAGTCGATTTTCAAATGCTGCACACCACATATTTATCACTTTTTTAACAACAATTTAACTGAAAATTTGTAAATCTTATTATCGCTCAACCTTCCTTGAATTATGAAGAAGATTTAGTTAAAATTCGGTACATATTCAGTAGTTTTCGTGGTTAGTGATCACAAACATGGCTTGCCCTTTTATATAATAGTATAGATAAAGGGACAGCAGACTTTTTTTAACCTCTCGATGTTAAGATGTTAAAGACTAAATTAATGTTTCCTGAAAGAGAATTAATATTTGTATGTAGCTATGAGCAGAATAGATTGTATAGTAAATTCAGAACGGAAAACTGATAAGGGAAGAGAGTCAGCTTTCAGGAAAGAAATCTGGGGATTATAAATCACAAATTATAATGCTTTGTGATGGTTTTGATAGAAAAGTGAGTCATATTATCAATTATACCAAATTACCAAACGGTATTGCAGCAAACAAATCGGTATGAAATAAAAACGGAATCTAAAATCAAGTTACTTTGTACAAACATCTAAGCTACTGAATATATTGAACTTAAACATGGCACTGACATCATTACCTCAAATATAACAAAAATTATTTTGGGATTTCCAATAACTGGCGTAGGGAAGTGGCGACCCCATCGCCCAGTCTTCTTCTTGACTGCAATCAGCCACCGGCCCTCCAGGTTGGGGGAAACCCAGTGTCGGGGGGTATAGCCCGGCCACCCTTCCTCCTGAGGGGAAATAAATATTCAGGAGACCAGTTGTTCCGAGGATACGGGGCCTCTCCTACTGGGCTAATCACTCGTTGGGGAGTACTAATGATTCATAGAAATTTTGCGAACAGCCTCGGATTTGGACAGATCAAAAGGATACGACTCGGCATGGATAAGGACATACGACTAGGAAGCTGGAATATTAGAACATTGAACGGTAAGGAGGTGGAGATCATTGATGAAATGATCACATATAAATTGGATATCCTGGGAATAAGCGAGGTAAAGAAGAAAGGGGCTGGCGAGATGAGGATGGATAGAGGACATACATTATTATATTCGGGGGTCCCACCAGGAAACAGAGCAGCGGAAGGAGTCGGCATCATATTGAAGGATGAAATCCTCAAGAAGGTAGAGGATTGGGAGCCAGTAAGCTCACGCATAATTGTGATCAATATAGAGATGCGGATCGGAAACTGGAGTATTATTCAGGTTTATGCCCCCACGAATGATGCAAATATCTTAGATAAGGAACAGTTCTATAGTGATATGGAGCGAGCTATTAACAAAGCCAGAAACAAGAACAAAAGTGTGGTAATTATGGGTGATCTCAATGCAAGGACTGGCAATGAGTACCTGAGAACGCATGGAGTGATGGGACTTCATGGGGGAGAGACTATCAGGAATGAAAATGGACAACGCTTGATTGAATTCTGTGTCGATAATGACTTGCTTATTGGTAATTCATTTTTTCCCCACAAGGCATGCCATAAGATAACCTTCTCTGCGGTAGAAAGAAATGCCAACAGCATCATTGACTACTTTCTTTATAGTCGCGATATAAGACGATGTTTCACAGATGTGAAGGTTATCAGAGGGGCAGAGATTGGGAGTGATCACATGCTACTTGTAGCGGACACAAAGGTAATTAAGGAGCGCAAGGTACAGAAAAAAGCGTATGAGAGGATAGAAGTAAAAAAGTTACAGGATCCCGAGAAAAGAGCCCAATATGAAGAATTACTACGTATGAAGCTCCAAGAACTGGATGCAGACTCAAGCCTAGACAATGTATGGGAGAATATCAAGAATAGCATCCTGGAGTCGGCATCTATGGTGTGCGGATTGAAACGAATATCGACAAAGGACAAGCGTACTTCTTGGTGGAATGAAGAACTGAGAGTCATCGTTAGAGAGAAAAAAAATAGCGTGGAAGAACTACTACCGGACCAAAACCCCAGATAATTGGCAGGCCTATGTTACGAAACGAAACAGAGCCAAAGAAGCAGTCAGAAAAGCTAAACAAAAGTCTTGGGAAGAGTTTGGTGAGGAACTGGACAAGGACCACCAAGAGAATATTAAACTCTTCTGGAGGAAAATAAAGACTCTTAGAGGCAGGAAAAGTAAACCGGTAAGAAATATCAAGAACGAACGAGGGAAACTGGTTACAGAAGAAAGTTTTTTGAGGCACAATTTGGCGAAGACAGGCTGAACCACGAATACCAGGATCGACAATGGAATGAGTCGGACGTGGATGAGATGATAGAGGAGGATGAGGTTGAAAGAGCGGTAATGAGAATGAAAACAGGGAAAGCTCCAGGCCGAGATGGTATAGTGGCAGAATTTGTTAAATACGGAGGTATGGAGCTGCTAAAGGCTCTCCAATTGATCTTTCAAAAAGCGTGGGATGCAAAGAAAATACCAAAAGACTGGGAATATAACATTATAGTCCCCATACATAAGAAAGGATGCCAGGCGGACTGCTCCAACTACAGACCAATATGCCTTTCACCAGTTGTCAATAAATTATATACATCCATTTTAGAGAACCGATTGAGACCACTCGTGGAACCTCTTATTGGAGAGGAGCAGGCCGGTTTCAGACCCAGGCGACAAACCCAGGACCATATTTTCACCCTCAGAAATATTTTACAAAAGTCCTGGGACAGAGATAAAAAATATATGTACCTCGCCTTTCTGGACCTCAAATCCGCCTTTGACTCAGTTCCACGAAATGAAATATGGGAAGCGCTGAGAGTGAAGGGTATTGCAGTGGGACTAGTAGAAGCAATCCGGTCCATTTACCAAGATCCAAAAGGAATTATAAGATTAAACGGTCAGGAATCTAGGCATTTTAATATAGCCAGAGGGGTAAAGCAAGGTGACAGTCTAAGCCCCTTGCTATTCGTACTGTTTATGGACGAAATAGCGTCCATATGTAAAAGAAGGACTGAAAGGACATTTTTAGGTCGAAGAAATCTCATGCCAGTGGTAACTCAGCTCCTAATATATGCAGACGACATAGTGCTGATCGCTGACTCAGTGGAGAAGCTCCAGCAGGCTGTCACAGAGTGGTTTGAAGAGCTGCGAAGAAAAGGCATGGACATAAACGCCAGTAAAAGTAAGGTCCTACAAGTTGGAAGGTAAGAGGAAGAGGTATTGGTTTACTGCAATGGAGAAGAGTTGGAGGTGGTCACCGATTTTACCTATCTGGGAGCAGTTTTGGACAGATCTGGGAAAGTTGACGCGGAAATATCAAGTAGAATAAGCAAAACAAACGCAGTACACTACCAGATCTGCAACACTGTTGTTGGTAAAAGAGAAGTGAGCAAGAACGTTAAGCTCCATATCTTCAAATCGATATACCTGCCGATACTCTTATATGGTTCTGAGAGCTGGATCCTCATGGACAGGCAGAAGAGCAGAATCACAGCGGCAGAGATGAGATTTCTTCGTAGGATTGTTGGGAGGACTAGGAGGGACCGAATCCGAAACGAGAGGATTAGGGAAGAATTGGAGGTCGCCCCAGTCATGGAAGCCATTGAGACCAGGCAGCTGAAGTGGTTCGGACATGTGGTACGGATGGAAGACCACAGAGATCCACTAAAGACGATGGATTATGCCCCGGAGGGAAGAAGACCTCGAGGCCGCCCAAGATTACCATACCTCGAATACATGGACAGGTTGTGCCGAAAGAGAGGCAAAGATATCCGCCAGACAAGGAACCTAGCAAGGAACAGAGAAGAATGGCATTCCTGGCTGAACGCACCCCGACGCTGAAAGGCACACAAGGGGAAATGCAAAAGAAGAAGAAGAAGATTTCCAATAAACATCAACAGGATAGAAGGCCAAAATAAAACACAGGTATGAGTATGGCTCGCTCACAATGAGGGGTGGGTTTCGTAAGAAAAATATAGAAATCCCCTATCAACGATTTTTTAAGCTATAAATATCGACACACAAAATATCGTTGACCACGAATATGGATACACTTATATATATCATGTTTTTTGTTGTTGTTTTTTTGTTATTCTTTATGAAATGCTATTTTAAATATTATGCTACAATGACATTCCTCTTTATATTATTAAGTAGGAGGCTAAAGAAACATAAGAATCTTTTAGTTAGAGATATGTAGCACGCGGAAATGCAACAAGTACAAACTGTTTCAGGCCCCTTAATATTACAATCTTTCTGTCATCTAGACCAGTTTTGTATGGTTTTGTTACTTCTTTTTGATATATCTAGTTTTATGCTGTATTTCTATAATACAGATTATACAACAAAAGATATATCGTAAAGTACGTACCGATACGATAAATATTTGAAAAGAAAAAATATCGATACACAAATATCGGACCGTCAAAGATACTATCGAAATTATTGATATATCTTGTATCGATACCCATTACTACTCACCATATTTCAAAGAAAAACACGATATCAGTTCAAGTTACAACAACGTCAGCAGAAAGTGCAGGAAGAACTGTTCTTAAATGACAAGAACGCCGATCCGTTCAAATCAACTACATAAAGAAGCAACCGCAACAAGAAAAAAAAAAAGAGAAAATATTAACACCTGCAGTTATGATTCCCACTCGGATCTTCCGTTAGTCGGAGATCTTATCGAGTTCCGATTTACATCCAAATACAAATCGTGATCTTTCCACTAGTTAGGTTCCCAGCTATGTCAAATTCATTTGCGATTAACCTTTATAATAGGTTCACCATTATATTCGATGAATGTACCTATTCCTTTATACCAAAGGTTCTTCCATCAAATATATAAACGTTGCTCTCATTATGATTCCTCCGCTGAACGTTTGGAACTAAGGAATTACCACTAAATTTGGATACTACATATATAGTAACACATCTTCAACAACACAAATCTCTTCACCGAAACATATATATTCCTAGGCTCGATATTTTAAAAACGATAATCCAATATTTAGTAATAGAATGTATAAAAATTGGCCTCTGTAACATAAATG
This sequence comes from Euschistus heros, assembly GCA_003667255.2. Lineage (NCBI taxonomy): Eukaryota > Metazoa > Arthropoda > Insecta > Hemiptera > Pentatomidae > Euschistus > Euschistus heros. The sequence continues at coordinate 2,161,098 of RCWM02000002.1, read as the reverse complement.
ATTCCTTCACTACATACATATTCATTGCATTTATCACTTTAACTTCATCATTTTATTTAAATCAACAAATATAATTACTGAAATCAGAGGATTGCTTGGCTCTCTTCATAACTTGTAACAGCCCATGAAGCTGAATGAAACAAAATGCTTTCGCAGAAATGAATCAACTTATAGATCTACAGATCTTCAAATCGTTTTGTCTCCCTAAAGAGTTCTCAGGTATTCAATTATGCGTCTATATAATTTGTAATAATTTAATGCAAAACTAAAATAAATCATATCAATTAAAAATTTCCTAACTTTATTTAATCCGCTTGGTTTTATTTAAATAATTATTTTTTTTGGCTAATACGTTTCTTATGCCCTTGTTAAAGAAGATGGTGGCATAAAAACCTAAATAAATGAAACTTTAGGCCAAGAATATGAAAAAATACAATTGAATTTTTATTCAGTCGGTATAAGTAGGTATAATTTATATTCATTTAGAAGCTTTTGTTGATATTTAATATACTTATAATAAAGAAAAAATAAATCAGTAACAGAATAAATAAAACATGGCAATATAAATAATTATAGACAAATGTAGCTTATGCCACTCTAGCCGCTTTAAATGTACTATTGCCACTTCTTCATTAGGCTCGTTCTTACCAATATATCAACATCTAAGCCCGACAAATCAATGTTATAGTGATCTGAGATTAATTTCTTTGTAGTGAAGACAAAGAACACAAAATTCGAAATTCGAAGCATCCTAACAAACAAATAAAAACACTTGGCAGAGCATCACAAAATGTTTTCCAATGCGCCTAGTGCCGATAACGATTGTTAAAAAAAAAATAATAATAATTTAATTTTGTGCAGGACTAAAAATAAGTAATACCAAACAAAAGTAATCAAAATATACTAAGAAAATAGATATAATAAGGAATTTGATATAATATAGATATAAAAAGGAATCGGCCGACCACAGAGATGACGTCGAGTAGGATCGAAAGCTCTTGTGTGTGATAGAGCGAGATTACCACAAACGGAAATGTCCGGAGCCTCATCGTCAGGTAAGTCCCACCTCTGGCGGTAGCACTATACAGAGTGAGAAAAAAAAAAAATGGGATGTGAGCCTAAATTTGAACAAAGTGCATTATTTTGTGATTTTCGATGGGAACCCGACTTGCCACAGAACTTGAACTTGATTCAACACCCCTCCCCCTCCCCCGCTCCCTCCAAAAAATAAAACTATAGAAGAAAAAAACCTCTGCAACAAAAACTTTGCAAAAAGAAGGAGTCCAAAAAAATGAACCATTCTATTGCTCTTATATCTACATTCTTGAGCGCACTTTCTTTAGATATTTAACGTTTTTAGATAAAGTCTTTGGTACTATACATTCATCTATAACCGCTAACGATGTAGAAAATATAGTTATAAATATATTTATAACTATATTTTCTAAGGAGATGGCAACATTACTTACTGCTAATATATTCCTGGTAGGTGACAGGTGAACAACAAGTAAGGAAGGTGATCAAGACTGCACCTCTGGATGGCAGCCCGATGGTGGAGCTAACACTAAATATTATAAAATAGTTTATGGAGGCCATGAATTGTGCAATCGAGAGCCCAACTTCTGAGGGAGCTCTTGCATCCTTCATGAACCTGTTCTTCAATATTAATTGGCCGTGGAGGTGGGTGTCGCAACATGTGGCTACCTCAGGCAACAGGTGTTTGGGGAGGACTTTGCCAACGTACTTTATTGCTTCTTCGGTGTATCTTTATGTAAAGGCGGGTTAAGATAATTTAGATCTTATTAGCCAACTTTACAGAGTTTATTGCAGGCTCATGATTCCATGCAGAAAATCAATGGTGATAATTTTAAGAATTGTCAAACCTTTGAGTTGCGTTTCGCAAAGGCATCTACAACAAATAATATCCCAAAAAATATCAAGGTCATACCTAATTTTTTAAATAAAAATGTATTATAAATATAATATTGTATAAATCTATAATAACAGATTTATAGCAGTTGCTATAAATCTGAATAGTTTAACATAGTTAATGAAATTTATATATTTTTTTTATTGTTCAACATCATTTTATTTGAAATTGAAATGCTAAATACAAATTTTGTTTAGCTTTCTAGATATCACGAAAACTCGGGGTTATCCTGACCGAGAAGATGGCAAATATAAATTGTTCCTATCTCAATCAGATTTTATGTCGGGATTCTTCGGTTATCAGGTTGGTAGAATGTATTTTTATGCCAAGTGCGTTACTTCTAATTCAGCAAATGTGATATATCAAAAATAAACAGACCTGAGTCCTAGCATCAAGAAGTGAGTAGAACTAACCTCGGTGGTAAGACATGGAGATACCTCTTTGACTATATGATCTGTGTGGGGAGGCGGATATGATGTACATTTAGCTTGGGAAACTGTGTTGGACTGGCTACATTGTCAGAATGGCAGAGGTCGAAATTCTTTAGAAGCTGCTGGATGGAAAGCTTTACATGTCAAGAGGAAGAGGCAAACTACGTCTCCACGTAGAGGGAGAACGCTGTCACTCGGAACGGCCGAAATATCTGCTGAGGATAGAGCTACTAGGCGAAAGCTCATTGAGGCAGCCAAGGACCTCATGGGTCTCTAGCGAGACGAAGTAGTAGTACTTGACTATCCGAATATGTAGCTACTAGCGGAGCTATTGGAAACAAGACCTAACTTTTCTTATAATAAACAATTTTTAATAATAATGAGTAATGAAAATAAAACTTTTTTGTAGTATAATAAAATAAAATAACAATCTTTCTTTTTTATTTATTTTTTATTAAGGTAATGAAATTATTATAGCTAATAAAATACACCAACAAAATTAAATTTCCTGTCCTCCATTAATATATGATTTATAGCATAAGATCCTTATTACCATTAAGTACTCGACAACTTTTAGTATCATCACTCGTTTGTCCTTCATTGATTCAAAGACAACACATAATTATTTAATAAGTGATAATTTAATTATAATTTATTAACTATATAATTAATTATAACATGAATTAATATATAATTAAACATATGTCATTAAATAAGGACCAATAGAAAAAAAATAAAATTCAATAAATGGATAGACAACAATTTTGAGACTTATTTTTTAAATATTGAACACAAATACACACATATAAAATGTTGCAGAAATATTAAACATCTGAAACTACACCAGAAACATTCCACGTGTAACCTGTTTACATCTGACGGGCAATGATTACCATAAAACAGATAACACACATAATATTATATCCCTGATCCGCCATCTTCATAAGTTCAAAGATGAGAGAGTGTTGACATAAATGAAATATTATCACCCTTGTTCAAGATTGTGCAATTCCCCGCCCCGGCTAACCGGACTCCGAATGGGTATAATTTGTCAGCTCATCCACAGTCGGATCGCAAAAAAAAAATATACATAAATTAAAAATTTAAACATTTGCATAATGTAAAATACATCTGGGACATTTCATTAATCGTAAATAACTATGAATCTTCCGAGGGTTGAAATGAAGAGAACTCTTATTTAAATATTCCGAACGGATTAAGAATTCAAAACTCTATTTATAATGTATATAAACTATTTTTGAGATCAATTTTTTTAATCACCGCACTAAAAATTTTCTAGTCAGTTTTCTTTTCACTAACAATAAAAACCTAATAGACATACCTTTAGATAACATTCGATTTGGAAGATCAAGAAGGTCAATACTCACCTGAAACAAAAAAATTAACATTGAAAAAATAATGATTTAAGATAACTTTTCAAGTGAATAAATAATAGGGTAACAAAAATATAAGTAATGTGGTAACATTATGCGTACTATATATTTAGGTATTATAGATATACCAACATAAATATATCGACACACGGGTCTTTCTCAAAAAAATTGCCGCATTAGTCAAACAAATTGTCACTCGTACTTAACTTTATCTTGCCTTTGATTTTTTTTACCACTTTACAACATCTTGTGTAATATTTGTAGAAAATTTATTCTGCAGAGTACATTTTTGAAGACGAAAATTGGAAAAATGTTTTGTAAACTAAAAATGTCAGTAGTGTTACTGTCACCAGCTCAATTAGACAACAAAAAGAAGCATTTTTGTTTACAATAATTATACTCTTTAAGAAATTGTTTAATTTTGGTAGCATCCATGGCATAAAAATCACTTCCATATATATATAAAAAAATTAAAAAAAAAAAAAATCTCATGATTGCAAAGTATTTTTCAAACATTTAACATATTAAAGAAATGATACAAATATTCTCGTTCAAGATAAATGAAGTTCAATTTTCGACGTTTTTATTCTGTCTCTAAACCCAAAACGGCAATTTTTTTTAGAATGCCCCATACACAAATAAACATTGCATACATATATACATTAAACTAATCCACCGAAAATGTATGTAAACATAGTACCTACTCAAACCCACTAGGGCCTCACCTTTCTTAACATGTATATAAACTAATTCACATACAAAATGAAAAATTTTAAAATTATAATAATACATTAAGTTTAATTTAATTAAACAAAATATGACTAAAATATTAACATAGTATCTATATTTTAAAGAATTGCTTAAAGGAATTTAATATAATAAAAAAAATAAATAAAAAGAAAATTAAGAGTTTTATTTCTTCAAAAAAGTGGTTATTATAGTACACCATGTTTCACAGATGAATGCAGTAATCGAAAATAATGGACGCGTGCTGTCATTGATGTGGCATATTTTAATCACCTAATGGACGAAACACTTATGACATAAGCACAATTAGAAAATAAATGGGTAATAAGAAAATAAATAGGTCGGCTTGCCTTTTCCAGAAAACTATCAAAAACTAGCAATATGAAACAATGTTATTAACCGACATAACATGTAAAAAATTTTGTCTATATAATTTTTTCCTATACTCGATTTAACAACCTTTACGTATATTTCAATTGAATGCATCCGTTATATTGGTTCGAGAGGAACTTAAATTTTCTACATCTTAAAGCACTATAATTTTTTTAAAAATTTGTATACCGAGAAATCTTCTGAAATAAAACAGGCACTGTTAATGAAAATTAGAAACTTATTTAAATAAATAAGAACTTTCAATTGAATTGAAACATTCAAGCGATCAATATACAGTGGAACCTTGATAAAACAAATTCTTTGATAAATCGAAGTTTTTCTTATTTCAAGGGGAATAGGATCAGCCTATCATTCCTATATTATTTTTACCTCAGCATATCGAAGGATTGGTTAAATTTCGAATTTACGAAGATTCCTTAGCTTACACCGCACTTCTACGAAACAAAGTTTAGACCCGAAATCCACTATATATCGAAGTCGATTTGTTAAATAAATATAATTTAGACTGATAAAAGATTCTACAAAGGATTAATTGACATTTGTTTCCGGTTCTGATAAAACACTTGCGCTGATACGTTTCGTTTTCTGATGTTTCTCAATATTTTATTTATTCTCGAAAATGGTAAAGTATAAAACCCTTTCTTATGAAGAAAAATCGAAAATTATTCAAGCAGTAAATGCTTGATGTTGACAGAGAGTGCGATATTAAAAAAAAGTTTGGAATACCTGCGAACACCTTACCCAAAGTTTTGAAAAATAGGCTAAAGTATGAAAATGAAGCTTATTCATTATCAAACAGGTTAAAAGAACCAGAGTTCCAAGATACCGAGTGTTGTGAAATGGTTAAAGCAGTGCCGTGACAAAAACTCAATAAGTGGTCCAACTTACAGGAAAAAGCAACAGAATTCGTTAAAGAACTTGGTAAACCAAATCGCCATGCTAGTAATGGCTGGCTTCAGAACTTCAGGAAAAGGAATGAAATTGTTTTAAAAAAAATTAACGGAGAAAGTGCAAGTGTAGACGATAATGTGTGTACACGATGAAGTGAAAAACTTTTTGAGCTAACAAATCTAAACAAATTTGAAATAACTCGAAGTTTTATCGTTCCCCTTGAGGTTCGTTATATATCGAGGTTCTACTATACTAGTTTATAGTCTGAGGTATTTATGAAAGAACATGTAAGAGGAACGTAGATCAAACTATAACTATGGATGAAATAGTGTTTTAAATGTTTTATTAATAAAAAAACTTGATCTTTTTAAATAAAAGAAAAATTTAATTAATTAAAAAGAAAAAATAGGATTTAATGTAAATTTTTCCTTCAAAAGTTTAACAATGCACAAGTAGTTATAACAGCTTATTTATTGAGCAGTTTAATTTACAGATGAGAATCTACTTAAAATTCCCCCCTCTCCCTTCCCAACATCACCCAAAAAATACTAATTCCTTTTTTACTAATAAACTACAGTGTTTAATTAATTTCCTAATAAGATAAATCTTCATAGAATCATTTTTATTTAAGTAACACTTGAGAGAGGTCACTTAAATTAAGGCACGGGCCCGCTAAGAGCTAGGGGTCTTGAGGATTTTGCTCCCCCCCCCCCCTTGTCCTTCCGGTTGTACCAATCGGTACTGGTCTCCATCATATTTCGTTTCTTTATCCCCGCCCTTCCCAATAACATTTACTAATTGTTTTTAACTTGGAAACAGGTGTCAATAATAAAGTTTAAAAAAAACAAAAACATAATTGTATAATGACATATATTTCATTTCATCCAACAGCTGAAGAGAAGAGAAAATATCCATAGATCAAATGGGTATAGGTTCGATATTTTGTCATCAACATCAATTTTGTAATGCAGATATATCAATGCTCTGCTTATAACACCAAACCGATGTATGCATCAATATTGACTGACACCCATCGGAACCTCAAGGGCCTCGTGTGCACGTGGGGGACTAATTAGTAGCAACACTGACCGTGATTGAAACAATTATCGCCGGAATTAGCATAAGCTCCTGATTAAGGTATCGGCTGGGGAAGGACGACTTAGCAAATACCTCGGTCGAGGGCCGATGACCCGAAATTTGACAATCATTACCCTCAAAATTGTATTCATGAATATATAAGTCCCTATCTGCTCATGAGATAGCACGTTCACATCAACCTAACAGCCTGGCCTTTGAGATAACCGCATAAATTGCGACTGTCCAAAAATCAAGATAACAACGTAAGAAACATGACCATGATAAACTTTAATTCATAATTAAACCCATTTTAGCTAACAAGAAATATTAAAATATGTTATGATGGACATAAAAAAACGTGATAGTGTACATAGCTTGTATAAAAAGAACATGTAGATAATAACAAAAATTAATCTTTCCGGAAACAATTATTGCCTGAGTATTTCTATGTGAAAAAAATTAATTTTATACTCAGCTATGGTTAAGGATCTTACATTGATAAAAATATAAAAAATACATAATCCATTATAATAACATGAATAAAGAGTATCAATACGAATAAAGCAAATCGATAATTAAAAATTATTGTATAATGAAAAATAGAAAACCGATACATAAATAGATACTATAATAATAAATATTATAATCAGCCACACAATAAAATAAGCAATAGAGATAATAATCAACTCAAAGAATTAAAAATTATTAATTAAATAAAAGTTGAATAGAGAAAAAAAATGCATGATATCACTATAATCATATTGATAATATAAGGGTTCATTTTTTAATATTCGAATTTCAAGGGTGTACAGTAATTAACAACAAATAAATGTATTTTGTTAGGTTTTTATAATATCACTAGTAACACTTTTACCTTATCAATAATTCAAAATAACTTAAATAAACATAAATGAAATGAATTATGACTACTTTATCTAGCATCGAACCTTTACAATCTAACCCTCAAAATCCTCCATAACCTTTTTTTTATCACAAATAATTTTATCTTATATGGAATATATGTTTCTGCTCTGCCCAGAATCATACCTATGATTCTAAAATAAACTCTGTATCAACTCAAACCTACTACTTCCTTCCCGATAATATATATGATACAGGCGCAAATCAGAAAAGAATATATCCTCGTAACCATTTTGCAAACAATAGGTTTCCTTACAAGAATTTGTCATGTAATTGGATTCGTAATTCCTGTATGGATGCATGGTACTCATCTAAAGAGGCCAACGGACTTATGAAACATCAAAGAACCTATAGTGGGCTGAATGCGTAGAAATCTTGAGTCTTTTTGGTTTTCGGTTTTAATGGCTGGTAGGTTTCTTCCGCTTCTATCGAAAACAAAAATTTAAAATAGGACTAATGGAAATATTAATCTCGTGATTTAAATAAAAATCTGGATTGATTTTATATTTTCTAATGATTCATAAATATTTAATTTTAAGCAATTTTCTAGTTGGTGTAAAATAGTTTCACTTCCGAGTCTTTGTGAAATTTATGGTTATTTTCATTTAAATGGATAGCGAAGTTAGAATTCTAGTTCTTATTGTATGCTCGTACAAGTTCTTTTGATCTTTGATTTCCTGATACATGAGCTGAATACAAGGGATCCAATCCTTTTATGGCAAACATTCATAACCTTTCAAATCCATTAGTATCACAACTTCCTTCAAATTCTATTCCAGATAACCCTCTAAGGCGCCTGAAAAAAAGATGGTCTAGAGACCTTCTAATATAGGACCTTATAAGTACTACTAATCGGTAGTTTATTTACAAGCAATTGACATTTTTAGCATTACCATCACATTTACTTAATGTATTTTATTTTATATTGTTTACAGTTTTAAATTTCAATAAATAGCTTTAAAAAAAAATACACGTAAAACTGGACGATAAGTAAATCAAAGATTAAAATAACACATGATAGCTTGCAATAATAAGGCCCAGAATTCCAACTTCGCTCATGAGGCCTTGAAATCCGATAAGTGGATCAAACTGTTAATGTACCTAAGAAAAAACAATTCATAAAATTCAATATTATATTAATGTGTTTAAATCAGTCATAATTTATTCGTTTATAGCCATTTATTCATCATACGTCAGCTAAGACGTGGTTCCTCGAATCACCAATTTCCAGAAAAAAGTTTTTAAACCATTATTTTCACAATAAATAGCCGCACCATTGTAGTGAGACCGGGTATTCACCAGATCAACAAAAAAGAGGCTGAAAAATATACTCATTAGAAAATTAATAATTCAAAACGCCTATTAAATTATTTTATAAACAGTTTTTTTGCTTCTTCTGTAAGATTGGAATTTTGTAGCAACGAGTTATCAGATATTAGCCGACGCTATTGTTCACTATTTTAAAGTATAATTAATACCTTTATTATTCAGTTTCGAGTTTTTGATTGAATAATTATTTCATTGGTACTTCTAGCCAGAGATGCACAATAAACATAAAGTTGTAATAAAATAAATAAATATTAATCCTATAACCTTTTATGCTGAAGGAGATGTAATAATATTAAACATTTCTTTGGCATAACTCCTATTTATTTTCCATTTGTAACATGTTACGGAGACAATGCTCCATCATCAGGCTTCTAAAAAACTTTCTAAATATTTTTTTAAAATACATTAATTTATAACATCATAACTATTGATATAAATGGGAGTAATGCCAAAGAAATATTTATCCTTAAATATTTTAAATTTAAAGCTATCAAATATTTACTAGATAATTAGCAAAATGTTTTATTATTGATAGATACCTACATGGTTTCAATACTAAAACCTAACTAATCATATATTATAATTCTATCTTTTTTAAAGGTACTAATAGTCATTCTGTTATAAATACATATAATACATCTATATTAAACATAAAAATAGTTTAATCAAATTATAATTATATAAGAAAATAATATTATTAAAATGATTCCATAAGCGTAGGCCAAGACAAGAGTTATGATGGGTAATAACAAAATTCTGTTTTCACATTTTGTTTGGTTTCAACAGATCTATGACAACTTATAATATAGCAATAGCGTTTATTTAGTTGCCATAATAGTTTAAACAAAATAAAAGAACAGTTGGTGCTGGAGTGGAGGCGACGACCTCTTGCCAGCTTGGCCAATAGATGGCGCACCAAGCAGCGGCCGCTTCACAGGGGGTCTCATCGCGTTTGTTCCAGCGATTTGAACAGACAGGATTAAACAAATAATATCAAACACGAACAGACAGACAGACATACAGACTAAGACAAACAGAAGATGTTGAAGTCCTCCCCCCACCACTTAAGCCGGCCCGCCGGTCTCCAGTAGCCTCCCAGCCAACCAAGAGGCAGCACTCGAGAGCTAGGTTCCTCCGTGATCCTCTTCTTCTTAACGTAAGTACGTAGTTTCATTTTGGTTTTTGGAAATTATATTTTTTATTTTTAAGCTTTGCATGATTAATATAAGTCATAAATCACGAAATTACGGTGGTATGTAAACTTCCTCATAGCTTAAAATTATTCAAACCCATTTCTACTAAGCTAAAATTTATAAATATGTAGTATAGAGAACATTACTACTCATTTTCTCTGTCCAGTAAGCCAATGATAAGACTTAAAGAAAAGAAAAAAATGTATGTTGCAATAAAAATTTTTTAATTGCTATTAATATTTTATTTTTATTTTAAATTAATATTTTTTTCATTACTCTAATACATTATAATAATTTTTTTTTTAAAATAATACAAAGAAAGTCAAATGATAACGCTGTTCTCTGAACAGATGGCGTTGATAATCTATTTTGTTCTACAGGAAATCACCAAAACATGTTTCTTCCATACTATTATTTACGTTTAAACAAACAAAAGTTTTAAAAATCGCAAATAAAATAATTTAAAGCTATATAAAAATTTTAAATAAAATAAAAAAAAAAAATGCATGTGCATGATTTTAGCAATTAGACATGTCCAATATTTGTTTTCACTGCCGATTTTTATTTTAAACATAAAATAACAATACTATAAACGACTATATTATTAGTTTAAAAAACAGATGATAGAAGCGCGTTGTTTTTGTGAAAGTTTCCGACGATTTCGCGGCGAAAGGAGTATTTTTGGAATATTATATTTTTTATGTCCAGCGGTTGACTTGCGAGTCGCCGTTTTCGCAGACAGGGCTTGTTTTGGGTTATGGGAGGACTTTGCAGAAGATATATAGATTTAAGTCCCTTTAAGTAAGAACTATCTACCATTTTACATCCCAGGTGTTCGTCGGCCTATTTAAGAGGTCGGCGCCTCTGACTCACTTAGTTGAGGGAATACTGCTTAGTTTTCGACAAACACATCTTCATGGTTTTTTTTATAAAGATAAATTTCAACATTTGCCTAAAATACTTTTTAATTACATTCAAAAATATATAAAATAACTATGGTAATATGAGTGTCAGAATAAGAGTATATAAAAATACAAATAATTCGAAAATAAACACACAACTCAAATAATTCATACAGGCATACATAAGCATCCACAAAAGTTAAAAAAATTACATCATTTTGTAATTACTTAGTAACAAAGTTCTAACTAGAAAAATGACATCACAAAACACTACAGCTAACTTCGCTGTAATTAAAAATGTAAATATTCTTTTTTCTCTTACTGGATGTGTGTGTGGATATATTTATATATATATATATATATATATATATATATATATATATATATATCTCTCAACAGGGATGTAACGATATAATATATAATAACGCTCTCTAAATATATATATAACGATAATATAATATATAATATATATATAATATATATATATGTATATATATATTCATCACGATACTATTTTAAAGCAAGATTAAAACACAAAGTTTAAATATTTTGAGGGGTAAATATACTGCATATGATTTCCACTCTAGTTTCGAAATATATCACTTTTAAACAATTATCATTCTTATTCTTTCGAGTTCGGCCACGTTTAACAATTCATTCCTTACTCTTCCTTTCTTTGCAATATTTCTTCATCAACCTCTACCTGATGTTTTCATCACCTATTTTTGTTTTAAATATTTCTGAAAATTGTTGACTGCTGTCCGAAATTTGTCTCTGTCCCACATTGAATGTATATTTGCTGTTGTATATTTGCCACCATATCTTCTTTCACCATCCGTATCCATGTATCCGTTTTCTGTTTTTGGACGCTGTATTTGGAAATTTTTCTTTGTCGGTCTTCTCTCATTCATTCTCATTAAATGTCCATAAAATGTCAATCCACGTTTACTCATTGCATACAGTTATAATTATGGTTTATTCTAGAGCAATCAGCGATTGATTGTTTCTCATAATTATATTTATAATTCAACTCTTAAGAGTATTATTTAAAATATAATATAAAAGTAGCATGATACCGAAGAACTTGATGAATTTAACAACTGTCATTGGATACAGAATCTATTTTTATTTTTTTTAAATAATGAAATTGTAGCATGTTTAAAACTTAAAAGTTTGGGTGATATCTATATGATTATGATTATATACGAGTATGTATGATTGATTATACATGTAATATTTATAATGATTATATTATGTAATCTTTCTCAAATAACCGAGGATTCAATATTTCTGAAGTGGCAAGGGACATGTTATTTCGAATTTCAGAATAAAATAAGGTTTAAGATTCATAAAATTCGTAGCCAATAAGAAAAACAAATATGGTAGAATTAAAACTGTATCTTAAGAGAAATAATATTTTTTTATTAGAATTATCGATAACAAAACACTATACCGTTTGATGTAAATGATTTCCAACTTAAGGGTTTAATACATTTTCGCACAAATAATGCACTCGGTGAATTCATATAAAAATGTCTACATAAAAACAATCTATATTCCTTTACATTGAAGAAACACATTTGTTGACGGTGTAGTTTGTTGTGTCTTGTAGATGTCCGAGGGATCAGAAAAAGGGAAAATGAGATTATTTGATCATATCAACTTTTCAGCCAAAACATTGATGCCCATCATCACAGCAGAATAAAAAACATAAATTAAAGACAAATCTTAGAGCAAGTGACTGTCAAGAAGGGAACTGGAATTCACTTTTATTTAATAGATATACCAGACTTAAAAGACAAGAACTGCTCGTCGTTTCCGACTACTCTAACATTTAATAGACACTCGTCAAATCTCCCAATAAATTAAGAAAGACGTATTTACATGGCAGTAATTAGACCCATTTTGACGTACGGAGTTGAGCTTTGGGGCTCCACTAAACCATGCAGTTCTTCTAGTTTCGAATCCTTACAATCCAAAATCCTTGGTAAAGTCATCAATGCTCCTCATTATGTCACAAACAGACTTATCCATAAAGATCTTAATGTTGTCCATATGATTTGGCCTAACCCAGATAACAATCCATTCAAAGTAAACTCCATACCCACTCTAAACCCTTCACCCTTAATCCCCGATAATCCTCCGAGTAATTTGGAAAGGAGATGGCCAAGAGACTTTCTTATATAGAACTTTTATTGAAGCGGTACTATTGAGCAGTTCTTTACATGTCATTAGCATGTCATTGTAATCATTTTCTCAAATTTACTTGTTGTATACAGAGTTGTAGGGCAAACCAGATACCTAACTTAGATATTAAAAAATAATAGATTATTTACAAAAAAAAAAAAAGTAAGAGAAATATTAAGAAATTTCCTTTTAACCCATTTAACTCATATGTGTTAAAATACTTTCAATTCTGTCCATATTTAAAAAGATAAGGTTTCATTAACTGATTTATATTAGTTATTGTCACTATCTTGTAAAATACAATACAGTAATAATGTTTGGTGTAAACTTTCTTGTTTAGCTTAAAGTATAGTAATTACGGGAAAATAACTGTCAATTTAAACTTTATTAGGATATTCTTTTGATAATTATTGTATAAATGTTTCCAAATATTTCCTTAAGGGTGTCAATAGCTGTCTGGTTAACCCTAAATATCAATAAATAGTCAATGAAAAAAAAATTAATAGAAATTAAATCAGACCTGGTAAAGATCATGTTTTGTTTTTTCCCTTTCCCAAGTACAAGAAAACGTAAAATGAAATAATTTTGTCATAAAAATCATCGCGTTATATTTGTATCTACATTATTATAACAGGAGAAATCGTAAAAACCAGAAAGTTGAAAAATCTTTCAAGTATAACGATATAATTAAGGCTTTTTTTTTCCCACGCGTAAACATACTGTTCATTCATGTAAATTTTTTTTTCTTAGCGCCTCTGATATATAATACTACGACTAATAACACCTCGGCTGAAATTTCGACGTAGCAGCGCCACCTCGGGTCCACGAGAGTAGTTATTAATATCAAATTAATTTGAAAGGGACACAAGGCGGTGAGTTTAGCCTTAGGCAACTGATACTTGAATATAATCTGACTTACCAGTTTAATTAATCGGAATGTTTAATTACGCCAATAAATCCAATATGCTATAAATATACTCTAAATTGATACGACACTATTAATCGACAAAATGGAAAATTGTAAGGCGGTTTCAAAAAAAATTACTGTCGGAGATTTTATCACAGTTCGTCATTTTGATAGATCCAATGAATAAATTAGATAAAAGGGTTTTCTTTTGATCTTTTTTATTACTTTTATCTCATAATAATAGGGCGTTTAGAGGAAAATGGTCCACAATAAATTAACTATTTCTATATATGCTCAACACGGAAGACATAGGCGATTCTGAATTCTTGCACAATGAATATTAAACAAATCATAATTTATTGATAAATTATGAATATTATATATAATTATATATTATACATCTTAATTTATAAATCATATAACTAGTATATAGTAGTGGTTTTGTATTATTAAATACTTTTTAAATTATAAAATAAATAATTAAATTCATTACAATGTATGTATAATAAATATTATACAATAGTTTTACACATCGTGACATAACAAAAAAAAAAAAATAGATAAAGTTGATGAGACAACCAAAAACAGACACCCGCGCATGATCTGCAAAATGGACGAAGAAACATATAAATAAACACAATAATTTTTTAGCTTTTCTATAAAAACATCATTATACTAGCTAGAACTTCGTACCGCCTAACATTCAACAACTGTCCTGATATTGATAACTTAAAAACCTTTGCGGGAAAACGCCCAACAATTTCCTAAAGTTTCGTCACAAATGGGTGAACGGTTTATTAAGCCATAAGAGACAAACAGACAAACATATATTTATATAGATGTACAAACTACAAGCATTTCAGTAAAAACCTAATTACATAATCCCCATAGTAGCTAAGTAATAGAAAAATGCATACATACACATACCCACTGTGCTGGACCACATAAGAAAACAAATACAGAATATTTCACGACAGACACTATGACCATCCTATCAGATTAACGAAAAACATAGCTACAATAAATAATCTCGCCAGAACGTACCATAGGATGAAAAGAAGCTGGTAAGGGATACCTTTATGTAAAAAAGACAACCTAAAATAATGTCAGGAGGAGGTACCGATGGGTACTGGTCTCCCTCGTGTTCTACAAGTCTTATTTATTATAATTTATTTTCTGTCAGAAAATTCACTGATTGTCTTCAGCCTTAAGTTAAAAATAAGTTAAAAAAAAAATTATTTAAGTTACTGTAACTCTATTATTAAAAATTAAATAAATAAAAAATAAAGCTACTTTTGTAGATATTGTTATTTTTCTAAAAAAGCTGCCGAAAATCCACAAATAGAATAATCAACCCGCGGAAAATCGAGAGACTACTCTATATTAGTATATATAAAATAAGTCGTTATTCAAATTCCAAATTGAATAAAAGAGAAAGTAAGGTATTTGCAAAATACCATAAGTTTTAGGGATTACTAATCGAAAACAGCAAACTGAGTTTACGAAAATCGTATTTATTGTGAACCTAGGATAAAGATCAATTATTAGTATCATAATAAAACAATAAAAATTAATAAGACAATTTTATTTTAGTAATAATCACTAATTTAGAGCATTATAAACTGCATTTTTGGAACAATTCAGAATATAAATGATTTTGAAAAAACGTTTTTCAGGCATGCAGAAAAGAAAATATAGAAAAAAATAGTACAAATGTATTATTTTTTTATATTTTATCGTTATTCTTATTATTATTCAATAAATAAATTTTAATAAAAGAGTAAGATAGGTTTTCGAAAAATACCTTAAGTTTTAGGAATTTCTATTTTAAAATAGGAAATTGAGTTTACAAAATCGGATATCTTGTGAACTGAAGACTTCGGAGTATAAGCTTTAATTATTAGTTTCAGAATAAAAATTACATAATTTTTTTTTTTTTTTAGAAGTAATAAATATTAATTTTTGTTTGGGGAGGCCAAGGTCTTTTCCTTCGAAGACCGTAGTGTCACCAAAGAAGAATTAATTTTAGTTATTTTTTATAAGGTGTCGTTTATATATATATATTTTTTTTTTACATTGAGGGTAAGGCCACTGAAGACAATCTAGAAAGAATAAACAATATAAAGCTTTTAAGTTCATGTAATAATAAAGACTAAAGAAAAAAAAGAAACTTTTCATCAATATAGAAACAAAGAGGGAAAAAAAGACCGTTGTTATCTTGATAACAACTGTGACAAGTTGCCACAATACATCGTACAAATGTCTGGCCGAAGAACCCATACAGTGTAATGTACAATAGACTTAACAGTTCTTTGCCGGAAAATACAGCTGCTCTAGAGACGGTATGTAGGAGCTGTAGATTTGGGAAGTTTGATGACGGATTGCCGAATAAGGAAATAGAGAGGGTCGTGTGGGCGGGGCCGAGGGGAGGGGGCAGCGGGGGCGGCGTCTGGGGGTGGCGCTCGGAAAATGGCGTCGCTTTCCTTGCATGATGCAACACTTCACTCCATTTTCAACTCCTTGGATGATATTTATTTTTTCCTTATATAAATATATAACGAGAAAAAAATACACATAAAAGATAATTTTTTCCTGAATTATTGTTAAATTTAAATCCTTTCTTATTGCGTCATAAAATTCTCCCGAAATTACTTCCTTAATTCTGATTCATTCAAAGAACTGATGGCAATTTGAATAATAATGATCAAGTAAATAGGGTTATATCACTTTTTGTTTATGCGCTTAAGAATCTTTTGAGAAAAAACAAAAAGTTAAGTAAATTTCCATCTTTAAGGATCAACCCTTTCTAATAAATTAATAAATCTTTTTAAATAGAGCTCAGAGGATCATATGAACAGTTAAGAGCTGAATAGGACGAATATATTTAGGATAGATATAGATAAAACATAAATACGTAGTGTACTAGAACCTCGCTATTCCACCTTCGTCGGCTGTCAAAACTTTTGATCTTTTCTGCGTTTCATCAAAATATCTGCCGCACACTTGGTTTTGAAGAAAACCTTTTTATATTCAAAATTAAACTTAACTAATTCGTCTACAATTTTATCAGAAAATAAGTTCTTAGCTTAAACGGGGACTAAGATACAACCTTTCAATATTTTGGGTATTTCCCCCAAAACTGGTGCAAAATGTCATTTTTTTTTTTTTTTGTTTCGGTTTTGCTCTGTGCGTTTTAAAAATAACTGAGTTTAGAACATACTTCATTATGTACGATTTTAAATGTGAGTTATTTGCTACAAACCTAACAGAATATAGCGTTACTAAGGTCAACTCTTCTATGAAAGAGATATCAATGCAAACATTTATTGATTAGTGTACGTTATGTACCTTTATATTAATTTTATTTTTTTACATGTCAATATACAGAAATTGATATAAATGTAATGAACTTTTAACTACAAAAACCATGTTTCATTGAAATCTCCCGTTAAGCCGACTTTTCAGCCGTTCCGCCCTACACCTTGGTCCCTAAGGGGTCGGAATAATGAGGTATTTCTACTGTACGAAATATGTTTATAATAAGATGGCCAATTAACTTGCAAAGAGTGACCGATATAAAAAAAAAATATACCTTTTTTTTTTTTTTTTTTTTTATATATATGAAATATCATAGCATCGTATTCATCAGGGAAACGATTTTAAACTTCACTTGAGGACGCATGATGGCATAGAAGAATAATTAGGATTCAGATAGGAGTACGAAAATGTATGATTTCTCTTTTTACATTTTTAAACATTTAATACTTATGATCTATGAAGCGAAGTGCTGATTCTTTAGAATATTATTCATATATTATAAATACTAATATTAGAGCTGACAATGAACGTTTAGCATTCGGAACTATCCTTCGAATAATAATATTGAATAGAAGAGGAAAATAACTCATCAATCCTCATTGTTTTTAAAGTTCTTGGTGGAATTGATTTCAACATGGTTGAATCTAAATAAACTTGAATTGTGATAGGTATTATAAAAAGCCATATTTTTAACAGTGTAACATACACTATTCAATTTCTATAAACATGTATTAGCGAAAGCTCAAAATAAAAATCGTATTCCCACACAAACATTACCAATAGTTTTTTGAAATTTCTAAACATCCAATGCATGTTCCCAGCAGCATAAAACAAACAGTAACTTAGCAGGAAAAAACAAAAAATTTCTACACGTTTAACTAAAGAATAAAAACCTAAACTTGATGCTTTTATAAGTAATCAGTAGAAAATCACCATTGATATTACCATACCAGCATAATGGTTTTAGAAATTAATTAAAATTCAATCAATAAACAGTTGTTATTACGTTTTATACAATTAATCGGAAAATATTTAATTGAAATACCAACTAATTTTTTCCATTACTAAAAAAACGGTTAGTTAATTAATATAATAATTATTGTTAAAAATAACAAATAACACAATTTATAGTTCAAAATAAAAGATATTCTTATTCGAATATAAACTCTTTGCTTTGTAGAGATTATATACAATTTTATGAGGTACTAATATCTTAATTGCTTCAGTTAGTTTTTTTTTTTTAAATTAACATTTTTAACATAAAAACTAGGAATTAGTTAAAAGAAAAAAAAAACTAAATGGATGGAGTCAGGGAATCAGGTTTTTTTTCTTTTTTTTTAACTTTTTTTTTTACTAATGAGAATTTTTTTCAAGAAATAATTATTTTGAGAAGAAGATATCACACGTTTGATTTTATTCTTCGTCCTTTATATTTTAAAAAACAGAATATTTGAAATAAATACTGTTATGAATTCGGCAAGCGCTCATTGACGGCAAGACACGCGCCTACATTCCTTCCTAACGAAGGGCCGATAGGCTAATGGGAGCGCCCCAATAACCACCAAATGAATGGCCATCGGGCAGGATCCAGCCTGCAGTGTGGCCAACCTAGCTAGTTCCACTATATCTCACTAATGTTGGCATAACTTCCAGTTTTTGTTGTCGGCCCTGCCGCCACTCTTCCACCGGGAGCACTCTCTTTAGTGGCACGGCCTTCCAACTTTATTGCCAACGGGTGGCTCATTTCGTATTCTTTATTCCCATCATTTAGGCCCATATTTTCACTATATTAGCTCCGTGTGGAAATAAAGTCCAAATATTACTGCTTCTCGGCGGAGGTATGACATCGTACACGGTTGTTATTGTTCATGTTTCGAAGATTTGTAGAAACTTTTTTTTCTTATTTTCCGGTCATTATAAAAATTAATATCGAATTAAAGTCAAACAAGATTCATAATTCTACAAGTTGGAAGCAACTCTGGAAGGAGAAAATTCTACAGAACATGTTTAAATGGCAAACAGAATTTAGTATTTTCAACCGGTAAACTTCATTAATTGCATAACAAATAGGAAACCACCTACAGTTATAAAAAATTGTTACGCATTAACGAAGGTATTATAGATAAATAAATCATTCTTTTACTATTACTAACTAATATATAGTTTTAAAAAATCACAAATTAATAGAACTATGAAAAAAAAAAATTATTACATTTTGGGAAGGATTCAGAAGATCAAATAAGATATCAAAAATTTTGAAAACAGTTTTTCACGCATGCATTAGGTTAAAATATTCGTAAAAATGTTAAGAAAGTAAGCTTGTCACGATTTATTAACTATTAATAATTGTTATAAATATTAAATGAAGATATAAATATTAAAGAAAATACTTGATGTAATCTAATTCGCTATTTGCAAACGACTTATTATTAAAAAACATTAATATTTAAGCATATCAGCAGTGTGTAGTGGTTCAAAACCTTATTTTATTTTTATCAAGTAAATAATTCGCTACATGAGATTGTTCTACGGAGAAATATCCAGAATTTTTCATTTAATCGGCATTCCAAGCTACAAATAATAGTTTCAAATAAAAACATAAGAAGAAAACGTTACAGAATTGATGAATACTTCGCCACTTTTATCGTAATATTTTATTCAAAGTTTTAAACTTTTAACATTCATCATCAGTCGTAAAAACATCAGCGATTTTATACACCGATTATATCTATGTATAAATTTATATATCCATTTATAGCTAAATAAAAATTCCCTTAGGTTTTTACTATTGCTAGTCGCTTTTTCTATTTCAACTGGAAATAAATTTAAAATGGGACAATTGGGAATATTTATCAGGTCCTTAAAACAAAAAATTAGATAACATTTTTCAACGATCTATTATTTCTAGTGATTCGTAAAATAAAATTTTTAGACTATTTTTTAAGTGATGTAGTAGTTTCACTCACACGAGCTTTTTATTTTATCATGTATTATTTTTTTTTTCTCAAAATATTCGATTGCCGAACAAGCTTTGTACGAGCATTGGGAAGGCTGGGGAGGAATTAGAAAATGATTCATGATTAATAATATTTGATGAAGAAGTGTTTGCTACCTTAAGGGTGAGGCCTGTCATTTGTTGAAATTTCGTGAAAGACTTCGTAACAGTGAAAAATCGGAACGAATAAATACCCGACTGGTATCATAATTTTTTTTTTTTTTTTTTTTTTAATATTTACACATGGAAAACGAGTAATCCTCGAATCATTGGTCAAACGAGACCCAAACAAATAAATAAAAATAAAAGGGAAATATAAAGGAAAAATAACGTAGGGATATTTACGTAATACATATATCTACTTAACAACAAAATAATACCTACTATTCTATGCACGCAATATGTCCTAGCACGCAATAATAATGTACATAAGTAACATTACATATGAAAATCAGAAAGTTTGTGGCACTTCAATATCTCTGATAAAAATTATGCAACATCGTTCGATTGAATGCTTTTTAGACAATGGAGAGATCGTGCGGCAGCAGAAAAAAATGTCGGTACTTTAACAAAAGAAAATAGTGATAATTTCAATCTATAAACATTCTGATATATATATATATATATATGTGTGTGTGTGTGTGTTACTTATGTATATTATTGCATATATAGAAAGTATTATTCTCTAATTTTATATATATATATATATATATATATATATATATATATATATATATATATATATATATATATATATATATATATATATATATATATACATAACTTTAAAAATACGTAATACCTCTACGTTATTTTTTATATATCTCTGTTCCCCCCCCCCCCCCCCCCCCCCCCCGAGGATTAATCGAGTTCCAAGTGTAAATATTTTGTTAATCTTTTTATAGGAATAACTTTAAAAAATAAATAGAATTAATATTTAAAAGGGGAAAAAAAGAGAAAAAAAACTAGTGATACCAGTCAGGAAATATTCGTTGCGCGTTTTCACTGCTACGATGTCCTTCACGAAATTTCAACAAACGACAGGCCTCACCCTGAAGGTAGCAAAAACGAAACTAAATTAGAAAGCTAAATTCCTCGGAGGACGAGTGGCACTTGTGTCGTATCGTTTTCTCTTTGAGGCCGCGATGACGTAAGATGCACTTCAGCGGGTGCATGAAGGGACTGCAGTAAATCTGTAGCCAGTCTGTTTCTAATGGCCTCGACATAACTATTATCCTATTACGTAACTGTATCAGGGGATGGTTTAGTGTAACGACCGGCATTCCCAACCCATGAAACTATTCCATGACAGCCGAAGATGACACGATTGTAAACAGATTATAAAAAGTCCTTGATATAGCTCTTTAAAGGTATCTCACACCAATGTTTTAGAAGCCCGTTGAGAGCATCCTCAGTCAACATAAACTGGGATCAGGAATGTGGGATAGGATTGTGTGAGCAGACCTTAACAAATTGAGAGTTATTGTTTCTGGTTGGTTAACAAGGGCAAGTGAAGCAGAAACAATTGAGGCGACTTAATACGATAAAGCATTGGAATAATATTAAGGAATTGAAAAGCCTCAAAAAGTACCAAGGAGACCATATTCAAACTTTGCAGAACGAAGCCAGATAACAGAAACGACTTAGTTTCAAGATAGTAGTGTAGGATAAGAGTAGCATACACAGATACTTTTAATTTTACAGATATCAAACTTTAATATTTATATTAAAATCTTTAATTTAGACTTGGTTTCAATCATCTTACGAGTTCAGTTAGTTATCACCAACTTATTACTAATAACAATAAATATCACTGAAGTAAACATAAATTAGAAATGGTAAAAAGGATTGATAGAATACAAAAAAGATATTAGAAAACAAAATTTTTTAAGGTATCTTTTCAACATAACCATCATGTGTAAAGATTTAGGATACCCCATTTCATGTTGCTAGTTGCCTAATGTTAAAGAATGAACCGTCTCATACTTAACAAAAAATATTCATTATCTTGTGGAGGCGAGATTTTACAATAATACTTGTTTTATTTATTTCATTACTTATTTATAATTATTATTACTATATAGTCGTAGTCGGGCTTTGGATTATCAATGAATCGACAGCTATTCCTGTCTATCTCCCCTTCTCTCTCAATGTCTTTCCCTCCGGCCTGTCGTACATCATCTTTTTCAGGAGCCTGTTTTCCGACATTCTTTCTAAATGACCAAGCCACTGCAATCTTTCCACTTTGACTATAGCAACGAAGTTAGATTCACCAAACAGCTGTTCCAGTTCCATGTTTGATCTAACTCTCCAATACCCGTGGTTATTAACCGGACCGAAGATCCCTTTAAGGACATTTTTCTCCCATATCCTCAGTATTCTCTCATTATCTTGAGTCAAAATCCAACAATCACTTCCATATGTCACAACCGGTCGTATGACATTGATATTGGCAGATTGAGACACTTCTCGAGACTTTATTAACGGCAAAGAACCAGGTGATTTAGGAATTTCCTCAACACGCTCGACAAATGATAAATGGTTTTAAACAATGCTGAATAAATAGTGCGGGATACGCTCGTGGCGACCACCCGATAGAACTATCAAGAACACCGGACAATAGATCGGAACGAGGTCGGCTTGAGGATGAATCGATCGAGGAACAGAATCGATATTAAACTGGATCCAGGTTATAGAGATAGATCAACGTCAGCTAACCAGCTATACAGAAGGCTGTGACTGTGACAAATACCTCCAGCTGATCCGCCTGTGCCACCTTGATTGCATTCAGGCCTGTCATAATGGACCCGTATCATTGTTGCTCTGAGAATTAATATATGTCTTCCCCTCGAAGCGGTAGTTGGTTCTAGGACTAGTTTATTTCTCAGAACCCGAATCAAATAATCGAAAATTTACAATTGATAACCAGCCGGAAGTCTTGATGCATTTTGGAGAGCTGTGTGCTTTATTCATCTTGGATCAATCAGGACAAATGTAGAGACAGTGAACTAAGCCATTGCGATAAAGCACAACAGTTTGTGAGGCAACGATTTTAAACATTGCTAGGAAGACCTAACGAAGGAAATTTAAATGATGACAGGTAAACTTCTGATGCATCAAGATGTGAAAAGTAGTTAAACATTAAATTGAACTAGATAACACAAGATACAAATATAACAAAATATTTACTGCTATCAACTAAATGAAACGGAATAAAAGACATACTCATTAATCCCAAGGTTTATATATTCCATTTATAACTTTCTTTATTATTATCGTAAACCTAATACATAAACCTTATTTTTCTGAAAAAAAAAAACAAACTATTAAAACGAATATTTTAATATGATAGAATATGCAGGACAGGTTTGATTTAAGAGCTTAGGTGCTTTAAGAATAAATGGAATGCAAAGTTATGCTATTAAACTTGTCACTTATACGTGATCCTAAAAGTTTTTTTTATCAAGACAACTTATATATATTTGATGCTCTGGGTAAAAATAAGAATGTTAAGTAACCCTTATACACAGGACACGGTAACCCCCGGTTTAAAAATTGTTATTAAAAATGAATTGCAAATCTTGGTTTAAAAACCAAACATAATTCAAGACATATACCTAATACAAAATATGATTAGTTACAATTGGGATGGACAAAAAGAAAAATATACAGATTTTAATATCCATTATAAAAAGTCCAAGTCAATGTAATAGTGAAGGACTCTAAAACTAGCATAAAGGTGCTTTTTAGACAATAAGGAATTTCAGCCCAAAAATATAAAAACAATAACCAGTTTAAAGGTATTAATTTTAATATATATATATATTTATATATATATATATATATATATATATATATATATATATATATATATATATATATATATATAAAACCCCTTTTTTTCTAGTTTCGATAGATTTCATAGTTTAATATTTTACAGTTTCGGCTACTATCGTAGTATTGTATCTCAGTTAAATTTTTCAAACTATTTTTTTTGTAAAAAATGATTGATATTTACAACTAGTAAATTTTAGTAAAATGTTAATTAATACTGACATATCAATAAAGCGTATAAGAAATTGAGTGTAAGGCAAGTTGGAAGACCAGTTGATTCCTTTTGAGTATGGAATTTACTATGTAAGGATAGGCATCTAGTTTGGGCCAAATCAGCAACATGATGGAACATTAAGATCTTTATGGATATCTTTATGGTTTGTTTGTGACATAATAAGGATCGATGGTTTTACGAAGGATTTTGGGTTGTGAGGATTGGATACGAAAAGAATTGGAGGGTTTAGTGGAGCCCCAAAGCTCAACTCCGTGTGTCCAAATGGGTGGTCTAATTACTGTCATGTAAATAAGTCTTTTTTAATTTATTGGGATCTTTAAACGCTTGTCTAGTAAATGTTGTAATAGTCGAAAACGACGAGCAGTTTCTAGTCTTTTAAGTCTGGTATGTGGTAATCATAAATAATTTTTTTAAGCAAAAGAAGAGGTAACTCAGCTCTTAACTGTTTTAACTAAATTACATCACACCCCCGACGAATTCAGGAATGATTCATTACCTTTGAGAGAAAATGGAACATTAAGAAAATCGGATATATAATCCTTAATCAAACAATAGTTTATAGTTAGACTTTGTATTGAAACAAGCGTAGTTCTATTAGCTGTTAATAGTATTAATTAATCTCATTAAGACCATAAGGAAAGTTCTTAAAAAATGTATGTAAGTTTTTGTCATTAGGAAAGCAATATTTTGCCAGGACATTACGATGCAAGCGATGAATAAGCCACTTATATTTGGAGACCAAATACAGCCGTCCTATTTTGGATGATTTTAACAAATTAACATAGCCATTATTGACGAAGACTACTGATCCTTAATGATATTGTCATTCATGAATATGAATCGAACCAGTGGGTTAATTGATAATCGAATCAATGAAAGATCGGTCACCGATGGTTTCTAGCTTCCATTTTAGGAATCTAACAAGTCCATTTAATTGAACGGCAATTCAATATTAATACAGCGTATGTTATATAATAAATGTCGTGAATTAAAAAAATGTTGTGCATCATTAGTCCGATGAATAATCATTAAAATATTTATCCTGTATAAAATAATTATCATGCTAAGTGATTCATGAGTTACAAATTTATTTCACAGGTTATGTGGCCATGAAAATATTAATAAAACAAATTGGACAATGGCTTTATTGATAAACTTTAGATGTTATTTCTGCAATTTACTAACACCGTTCCTGTTTAAACAATATTTAAATGTTGAGAAGTGCATTTGATTACTTCACAACAATAAATGAATTATTACTCAGCATTAAAAAAAAACATTAACGATGATTTTCCGTAAGATTAGATAGTAAAATTAAATTATTTAGAATATTTCCTCATTATAGTAAAATCTAAAAACCATCTCGATAAGTAAAAGTAAAAAAATAGACATAATGAATTATATCATATTTTGCAATAACAAGATCAAATAAACATCAAATAGGTCCAGATTGTTCAAAAATTCAACTTCAAATAAAAAGCTACTATTAGTCCAATAGAGTTAACGTCAGTTGTAATACAACAAAATGGGAGGAATGCCTACTACAGGAAAAATAAAAACTTAAGAAATAGAGTTTGACTCAAGTTGGAGACAAGTGGTTTCGAGAGAGTAATATTCGGGGGTAAATCCGAGTGGGTATGGAGTTAACTATGTATGGATAAGTATCTGGTTTGGGACAAATCAGCAACATATGGAATATTAAGATCTTTACGGCTTACTTTGTTTGTGATATAATTAGATGCAATGAGTACTTTACTAAGTATTTTGGATTGCAAGGATTGGATATGAGCTCAACTCCGTACGCCCGAATGATTCAAATAGGTATATGGTTTGAGCCCTATCAGTAACATATGAAACATCTTTTTAGGAATTTATATTTGTATTAATAAATATATTAAATAACTACAGTTAAAATCTCCAGAGATGGGAAGATATCATACACACTAAATAACCGCTTTACTTCCATTTAAAATTCGCTAGAGAGGTTCAGATTATACTATTAAACTATTTAATTATATCTTTAAATTAAATAATTTAATTAAAACAGATTTGCCTATTAATGATGGTGTAACACAAATTAAAAAAAAAAAATTTTAAAAACTAAAATATTTTAAATATACTATCGTATTTCTCATATTTTCCTAGGAAAAAAATAAAAAAATTTTCATCAGCAGCGTATATGATTTTGGGGGCTGAAAGAAAATAACAAAACCACTAAAAAAGAAAAAAAATTAATTAATTAAGTTCGCATGTATTTCCTTCTATAAGGAACATATTTTAGGATCATTGGAAGATTATAAAGTTCATAATCATTATGTTTCTAAACATTATTTGGATCATTTTAACACTAATATGAATGATATAGCTGAAAGAAACAGGTACAAAAATGAAATGCGGCTCAGATATAGCTGAATTCTATATAAGTATATAAATTATTAAATTGATGAAAACAATATTAATAAATCAAGACATTTCCTATATCAAATGACAGAATTGCCATCATAAACTCTACTCCGAGAGGATTAACAAGATTCGCCTCCAAGGCGGACCGTAATTACCAGTGTTATCGTGAGAAACACACTTTCATCATCGTACACTGAAAAAATAACTGTTAAATGTTTAGGAAATGTGAGGATTTAAAAAAAAAAAATATATATATATATATATATTACACCATTTGTCGTTAATTATAGCAAAGCTAATTATCTATAAATCCGTGGGGGAGACGACCACAAATAAGAAGCCTTCGCGTGCTGGACCCAGTTCGATTTTACATATAACAAGTCATCTGCCTTCCAGTTATCTCTCATCTCTTCTTCGTGCAGGAGCGGTCCGCGGCAAAAGGCGGAATATAAATTTTATTTGATTTTTTCCTTCTTGCTCTTATTTCAAATCCTAACGAGGACAGAATTAGAAAAATGTGAACTGGCCAAGGGAAATATATCAAAGGATGTCCAGGTCGTACGCCGTCCGTCTATAAGATACCATCTCAGGATCTTTCTACTGATTCATCTACCAACTATTTACAAGCCGGTGCACCTCTTGGTTATTAATATTTCTATTGACATTTCATACATAGGGATCGCGCATCATCAACGTCGAGAAGAATAAATTATACAGAATTTTTAAACTTTAAAACAATTCAATATATACATCACAACTATTTTCCTAAGAATAATGCCGGTTTATTAAATATACACAAAAAAAGTAGGATGATACTAATTGGTATTATTATATTATATCAAACTATTTTTGACATGGATATGTCTTTTGGCTGGGGCTCTGTACTTTTTGGCAGTAACTTTTTTTTTCACATCCAAAAAATGTAACATTTTGACACGCTCAAGTTATAATCGAAAATTTGACGACAGTTTTCCAGTAAGAAATTTAATAAAGAAAATGCTTTGTTATATAAAACTTGTCGCTAAAGCCTACTATTTAGGAGCTATGTTGATTCGAATAAAAAAAGTCATGAAGTACCGTTTTTATCACCCTCAAAAACTGTAACATTTTAACACGCCCTAGCTCTGTTGGTGTAACTAGGAAAGAAAATTTGATGACAGTGTCCTTATCAGGACACTATCAATTTTCTCAAATCTTTTTTGACTAACTACGAAAATTAATTTTAAAAAAAACAACAATAAAAATAAAACGTAGAGCACATTCGATGTTTTTAGTGTGCAACGTTTAGTATCAATTATAATAAATATAATACAAGTATTATACTAGTCAATTATTGTATTAGTCAAAACAAATAATAAATTAACTTAAAATAACCATCCTATACTGTTTGTCTTTTAAAGGAAATCTATGATATATTAGTATCGACCGGTAAAATGAAATAATTTAATACAATTAATGACATCATTAACTAAAATAACCAGCCTAGCGTTCTACTTCAACATCAACATCGGGTGCAATAACAATTATAATTATGACAGAGTTGAACGATGGAAACATTTTTTCAACGGATCTTGAAACAAAAATTTGTATTAACAAATTCTACATAGTTTTCAGAAATTCATTAAAGCAGAATCTGCGAACTTAAAGATAAAACATTAGATCGTTTTAGATATATGTATATATTTGACAGCTTAACAAGCCACAAGTTATTTTTCAAGCTGATCTGCATTATAAACTGGTTTAAACAATCCGACAAATTCCCATTTTATCAGATTAAAGCCCCGAATTTGAATGAAATTGGCCAAGATAAACAGCATGTACAAAACACCGCCTTCGAAGTTTTATGCAGATGAGGGGCGTTAGGAACGAACAAGCACATAATCAGACTAAGCATCCATGACTATCATGTATTCAAGGTGGAAACAGGTGGGAAAAAAGATTATATTTATTGCAAGGCTAAGAATTAGGAAAGAAAATATTCATTTTACACTATATAAAGAAGTCTTCAATTGAATATTTTTTAAATAATACTATTTTCAAGCATTGTAAATATTATATATAATAAAAGAGTAATTTTAGATTCTATTAGAATCATTTTAAGCTAAAAGTTGAATATAGTTTGAAAAAAAATCGTGAAAAAAAAGAGCTAAGGAAATATATTTATTTATTTACATTTTGGTGCCATGTACCACCACATTTGGTTAGAGGCACCATACTCAGGTTAAGAACTATAACTCCTTGTACAGGTTTGTTTCTTTTAAAAATTGAATAATGTGCTTGTGGAGATACGAGTTGTTTTCTAGTAATGTTGCAACGTCTTGATTCGTCAGACCGTTATCTTTTCTTTGCTTTTTGCATTTTCGGCATTCAATAAGCATGTGTACAATAGTCAGGTTTACCTGACATTCGTTGCATTTTGGGGGTTGCTTCTCTTTCAATAAGTAACTGTGGATTAATTTTGAGTGTCCAATTCTTAGTCTTGTAAAGATGCCTTGTTCTTTTCTTGGTCCTGGTTCTTCTTTCCATGGTCTTGGAATTGGTCTAGTTTTTTTTAAGTTTAAGGAAATATATGTATATAATATAGTACTTAGATATGCAATTCCATTTAAAATACTAAATGACTGGAAAACCATTCCTATGTGAATATGGTTGTTAGAATATTAAGGTGCCACAGTAAAACGAACTTGAAGTAAATTTGGAATACTTGAATCAAAACGTCTGCGTCCTACAAAAGTGGTGTAATACTATTTTATTAAAAAATCAGGTTAAAGGTATAAAAGCACTTTTTAAAATTTATTCGTTAGTTATTTTGCAAAGGTTTTGACTTATACTATTTTATTTTCAAACTAGCTTCATATTTTTAATCAAATCTTAGGCTGAATGCAACCAATATGTAACTAACATAATATCGTGTAAAGCATTATAAGGAGCAGTACATACTTGTACCTCCTAACGGCTTTGCTATTTTTTTTTTATTATTATTTTTTTGTTAACAGATTGAGCTTACGTGGTAGTTTAAGATGTCCACTTCCAACTCCTTTAAAGAATTCGATATTGGCTTGTGTAATGTATCCTGAAATATTCTGTATGTTGTTCTAATATAGTTGAGATGTAAGTGAGAAGTTTAGTGCAACAGATTTAACAAGGAGATTGTGCAATACGTCCAAGAAAATATTTATAAACTTTATTAATAACCACAAATATTCATTATTAATATCTTCAAACTGGGAAGGCCTAATTAGAAAAAAAAAAATAAAAAACCCGCAGACCTTTATCTTAAATTTTATGGAATTATTATCACCCAAATAGAGAATTTTTTTTTTTTTTTTTTTATGGAAAGTACTTTGGTAATATCAATTTTCGAACCACGTAAGCAAGTATAAAGTCAATCACCACGAATCGAAATATTCTATAAAGACTTATGGAAAATTTCAATGCTTCTGCTGCTTAACTATTCGTGCAAGAATTAAGACAGAAAGGGGTGTTTGTATGTAGGGCTTGAGGAGCAGCAACTAACTCAGCTCAGAACACTAATGAAGCTCCAGAAAGCAGTATACTAATACGCATAATCTTCGTGTTCTTCATCATTCATATTATTTCTATAGTTCTTATTTTTAAGAGTAAATGAACTCCAGAAACTATCCTAAAAAATTATCTGCGACTAAAAGTAAATCAGAATACCAATCAATTAATTACAAACGGGATCTAAAATAAAAAATAAAAGAATGTTCTACTAAAAAAAAAAAAATTCCATTATCATAGCTAATCATATAGCCGGAAATAGAAAATTAATATTCCACCTAGCCTGATGTAGGTTGGCCATGACAACGCCCTATCCTGCCGGTTATTGTACAGGTGTAGGGCCATAAATGTAATAGTTATTAGCACTATAAAAGCAATAAAGCCAGTTTAAAACGTTATTACATCTAGCCGGCCTCCTTATGGTATATATCACTGGCAAGGGGGATATGGAGAGGTCCAGTTGTCTTAGCCGTGTTATTTTTTTTTTCCCATCAATGTAAAGCTTTCTGTCTTATACTGCCTGCATTAGGATGGTTCCATTTCAACGTGCATCATAAAGAAGTGACCATTGATTTAAAGAA
Source organism: Euschistus heros (assembly GCA_003667255.2). Classification (NCBI taxonomy): domain Eukaryota; kingdom Metazoa; phylum Arthropoda; class Insecta; order Hemiptera; family Pentatomidae; genus Euschistus; species Euschistus heros. The sequence continues at coordinate 2,129,908 of RCWM02000002.1, read as the reverse complement.
CAATTTAAAAAAAAAAAAAATGATTGTATTTGAGATAATATTACTGTGGCCGTAGGACAAGAAGACTGTTATATTAACTTATTCATCCTAAAATAAATTTAAGCACCTAAATTTTTAATACAAAATACAAAGTCAACAATTAAGTAAATTAGAAATTATTCTTTCTACAGTCGGGCAAAAATATTGGCAGCAACAGTAGTGATAAAAAAAATACATCTTCATAGTATGACAGGTTTTTTATAGTTGGTCCATCATATGAAATTTAGTATTAGTTAAAGAATTATCATAAAATCCATAAATGTTTTATATATTTACCTAATGATAGAGAAATGATAATTATGACTATTAATGTACATAACTTAATGGAGTTCCAGGTAGCGGATCTATTCAACGGGGGTCAGTGGAATATTTAAAATAAATTAAAAAAAAAAAAACTATGATAGAAAATCATTACTACGTAGGTTTTACTTAGGTAACTTTGTTGTATAAATTTTGAAAGAATGAAAGAATAAGAAATCTGGTATTAATAATTGCATGCAGTTGGAATATTACGTTAGAGGAGAGATTATTAAACACCTTCGATATCCCAAATACTATCACGCTGAGTAGAGAAACCACATTATGAGAACTAGCACAGGCAGGCAAGCACTCGGCAAAGACATAGGGGTCGTAAGCTTGACCTCACTTTCATATTCGGAGTCCATCTGGTCTGGTCGCGATCTCGCTCTCGGATTCCAAAACGCATCTTCACTTTACTGCCCATTACTCTTCTTTATCAGGCAGCCTTATTTACTTCTTTAATGTCACTTTTTCCTCTACTAACTCTTCCATCGGTCATCGAGATCTAATATGATGAAACTAGGCGTCCAATAACTCACCTAAAATACTCGTTATCCGCGAAATCATTATGTAGGCTGATGGCCGGGTGTAGGATTATGAAAGAGTGTTATGAAAGCGAACCTGGTATAACGAGATTTCAAATATTTCTGCAAATTTCCCACATTAATATTCTAAAATTTTGTTTATTTAGACCTCCGAAATTAAAGCAGAGTTTATAAGCATAAATGAGCCACGCTAGAAAATTTGTTCCTATCTGTTTTACACAGTCGAATCCTAACTTGGCGGATTGAAATATACTTTGTGGCGGGTCCACGAGATGATTCTAGACCTTACCAATCTGGGTAGAATAGGTTGGTAACCTGTAGGATAACACGTCCTTCCTGCCCTAGTTGGAGTACATAATGACGTTGAGCCCTAACAGACAAGAAAACCGTCGACTTAATATAGAAGATAACAAAAATAAAAGTTCCACCGAAATTATATAGGTGCGAGTATAAACGAAGCCTAATAAACATATAAATAGATAAAACATATAAACATAAACAAAAATAACCGTTCTTCCTATAACAAATAAAAGTGCGGTATGCAAGGGTATTATTTAAAGACAGATTGGTCAGAACTATACTCCAAACAGATACTTGAAAATAATTAGACAGCATCTATCCACAGATGAAGCTAGTTTAATTTTAATTTTTAGTCCACAAAATATATAAGAAGCGAAAAAAACTTGTTTTTTCATCGACCATTATCTACGTACATTCTTATTCATTAATTTTAAAATTCTTTTACAAATAAAATGCTTTAATAAACTTTTGGTAAGCACGGACAGGAACTACAGACTCACGGGCTTTACTTTTTTATTTATTTTTTTTCGGATAAATGATTTTTTTTTTACACTATAATTATAATACGTAGGAGAAAACAAGCTAATGAATAAGCATAGTTGTTCAACGGATTGAAATATATTTCTTTCTACAAACTTATTATAAAATAATATTTACAAAATTTTATAGGAAATAAAATCATAATGCTGACGATTAATTATCATGTTGAGATCACCTAGTTCGGAGCTGGCACGAGCTTAACGTCCTTATAGTACTTTCGATTCGATTAGCCTATTCTTAGTGTATAGGTCCCACACGATGCCAATATTGCCAACTGACAGTCAACTGTAAGCAGTCACGATTTGAGCCCTTTGCTAACGTTACGACAGAACCAGCTGTGCCCTTTCAGTTCGGGGTCTGGGGCCGCGCCTTGTCATCGTGCCTCTTGGCGACGTCGCGATGCCAACTCATGTGGATATGGCAAGATTGTCATACAGAATAGGAAATTGAAAAAGTTTCATGAACGCATTCTTGAAGTTTGAAGATGCGTCAAACATGCCCTCCAATATAAGAACTATTTTTTACATAATTTCTTGGATTGAATTTAAAATATTTAACCAGCTGAAGTATTAAATACTTAATAGTATATATATATTTTGTTTTACTCATTAAACTATATAAATTTACAACTGTATTACAAAAATAAATGCAGTAAATACTTGTAATTACAGCGGTAATTACAATGCAAAGCCTTGACATACCAAAGACTTGCAGAGGAACTACCCATTGGTATCACTCAGATGAAAGTTCTACTATAGAATGAGATCCCGAGACTATCTTTTTTTTCAGACGACTCGTAGGATTGCCAGGGATGGAATGGGAAGTAACTGAAAAAATAATTGGATTTGGGTTAATTTTTAGTTTATTGTGAAAGGAAAAGTACCTGATTCATGGCAAATCAGCGACATGTGGGATACTAAGGTCAGCTCGTTTGTGACAAAGTAAGGATCATTAAGGATTTCCTCGAATATACCTGTTTTTGAATTAAAATATTTGAAACAAAAATACGATGAAACATCTGAGCGTTTTAAAATACCATAGCATTATCCTCCAAACAGTTCTATCCGCGTGCGGAACGTCACATACGTTATACGAAGAACGACGCTTGATTCTCAAAACTGAAGTATTCCAAAAAATATATTGTCTAAAAAAGAATGAATATACTAAAGAATATTGACAGCACAATACACTAGTAAACTGGGAATAAAAAAGAAGGGGTTTGGGAATGAGGAAATGTTTAGCTGTACGAAATGATTTACTCTGCATCGAGCCTTCCGGTAAAATCTATTATTTATTAATTATTTTAAGCTTTTGATGAAATTCTCCTTGACCACGTATAGTTGGGTTAAAAATAGTTTCAACCAAAATTAAAAAGTACATAAAAATATGTAAGACACATACGTCATAACTGAAATGCATTAAAAAAAATAATACAAATATAAATTGTCTTTTAACTTTTTAAAGCAATATTAAAACACGTAACGTTTTCAAAAAACATTCACAGAATTTTTCAATACAGTATCAGTTTCAAAGACTGGCCAATCTCCCACTATTAGAAATTATATTAAGGACGTTTAAAGGAACATCAGCGAAAAATTAATTTCATCTTAAAATTAATTTATAAACCTTACTAAACTACGGAGAAACAACGAAATTGCTTTATTATTGATACAGAAACCTAACTAGTACCCGATGTTTACATTTTATGAATTTATTAAAAAAATAAGTTCAAACATGTAATGATAAAAAGCAGTAAAAAAATGTTAATACGATCAGTAACTGTAATGAATTATAATTGCAGCTTATAAATTTGGTATAAAAAAGACTAGGGATAAAACCAACAGAATGATGTAGAATTTCTTAAGCAACTCAAAACATTACCATGGGGATATATATAGGAAACGAGTACCACCACTTTGCACGAATTTTTTGTTATAGAATGATATTAATTCGTCTTGGAAAAAAGATTTTTTTTTTTTTAATTTATATAGGCATGAAGAAAAAAGAAAATTAATAATCTTTAGAACGTGGGCCGTTGGACTAAAAGATTTTTAGTTAAATATTTTAATCAATATATTCATAATTATTAATAACTATTACTTCTAATTACTAGTTATTACTTTTAATTAAAATCTGAATGATTATCTTACTCTATGTTCCTATTAAATATCTAAGCTTTAAAATTTAAAAAATTCTTGAAAAGCTGAAAAGGTGGCTAATAGTCATCAATTATTTGCAAATAGCATAGAATTACTTAGAAGTTTTCTCTGATTGTTTTGTAATTTTTATTTCGTCAGTTATTTAGAATTAAATATCTATAATACAATTTCCTTGTAATAAAATGTTAATCATTGGGCGATAAATAGTTGACGTTGGAGAGGTAATTATTTCTCATAACAGAAACTATTATTTTTATCTCTTATTACTAATTAAAGGTAGTAGTTTGAGCTTTTAGTTGCAATTAATTGTTGCCACTTAAAAATAATAGATTTTATTCCTTCTTCACTTGGATTCCTTTGAATTCCAAGTCGTCAGTTCATTTTATGTTTGTTTTTTTTCTTTTTCGTATGATAATAAACAGCATTGAAAACTCGCTGTTATTAATAATCTCATTATATTATTGTGTCATTTAATACTTTGAATATAATTATTTTTACTAGTTAGGAAGGTTCGGAAATAATGTAATTATTTAAAAATTAATTCGTGGTTTAAAAGCATTAATGTCCCACAATAGCGGTAAACTAAACATTAAAATGGATAGTCAATGTGTTCCATCATTACACCTTTTTGGTTTGAATTATTTAAAACAGATTTTTGTTAATAGTTGTCTCAAATGCGCTGAATTAAGTTTAGTTTAGGTCTTACACAATATTTTAAGACTAATATAATTATTGAAATGAAAATATTAAGGTATTCAGTTGATAATTTAGTAGGGAAGGAATACACCACCAAAAAAATAGTGAATTAGAGAGAATAAAATTATCAGAATCCGATTCATTTTTTTTTTTTAAATGACCAGATACATATTTCTAATAGTCCCATTTTAAATTAATTTCCAATAGTAATAACAGGAAAAAAAAACAAGTCATGTAAGAACCTGAAGGACAATCCGTAGCTATGTGACCCTTTCATTTCTTTACACTCATCTAGGTCCTCACATCTTCAGGAAACCCCTTTTAATTTTTCCTCGCTAGGTGGATATCAACATGTTTTATTTCTTATCCTATATTTAAAAAATAAAAAATAAATATACAGAGTTCTGATTAAAATTTTCGTATGTTTTTAGAACTGGGGATGAATGCTTAAACTGTTCTTCGAATAAAAATTCAAATATAAGTGGAAAATAACTCATCATTTTATTTAGTTTCGCCAATTATGAAGTCTAAAAAAATATTAAAAACAATATCATGGTACCAAAGCTGCGCATTAACTGTAACATAAACTGAAACTTTTAACCAGTTAAAGTAACAATATATTTTGAACTAAGACAAAAGTAATACAATGATAAATACCATCACACGTACCTCAAGTTACTTCAAACACTTCCCCAAAGATATTTTTAGAGAATCGTATATTCGTAATAGAAAGAGAAGTCTATCCCTGAAATTGACTAACGCTAAGTAAGAACCCTCGGGATAAGAGATATAAGTTAGCCCTGATACAGGCCCGTGGCATTTAGTGGACTGGCGAGTAAACCGAACCATTGTGTCCTCAACCGGTTCCCTTCTTCAAGTCACTGTTAATCTCTGACAGCTCCCCCGCTCATATGTAACAGCTACTGTTAGAACTACAGTTCCTTAACATCATAAGAACCTAAAGCATCTTGAAATACTTGGTATTTCGAATTAAATAAGCAAAATTAAGGTTATACGTTTACAATATATTCAGTAACTTATTTAAAATAAATTAACTTCACTAAACAAAACAAAGTATAAAAATACTATAACACATCCTAATGAATGCCAACGGAAATAATATTTCTTTTCTTCATCCACATAAGGACTCAGAAATATTTATTCATTATTCCTATAAGGATACATCATGGACTACAGACAACTGTCATTCCAGAAGGAAAGAATTGCACAGGAAACTTGAAGGCGTAACCTTTTAAGTCATGGTGAATGCTTTTATTTCTGAATTCCTATTATTAGCTGCACCTATGACTAGGCATTAAGAATAAATTTTTGCGCGGGAACAAAAATACTAAAACTGTCAGGTATGTTTGATAAGTTCCTCGTTATGTAACTACTTCCATGAAAACCTAAGGATTCGAGTGATCGATAAATTATTTGTTTTTTTATTGTGTTCTTGATTTGAATTATTTTTTTCAAAAATAAATATAAGTATACCAAAAGCCAATTGGATATAAATAATAATTATTCGCAGATATTTCGAACTTTTAGAGTGACAGAAAATCCCTCTGAACATCGAAACCTTTCTTCATACCTATTATGAACTTTTACCACAAACTACTCAGATTACTATGTCCGAAATTATTAAAAATTTGGATATGAAAGTAAAGAACAAACATCATAATTTAACATTAAGCTGAATCAGGCGAATCAACTGAATCCAAAATCATTTTTTGACAGTTTATCATATTTATGATTTATGAATACTGCTAAAAACGATAAAATCATTATTATTAAATAATGTATAGAAAAAAAATAAAACGTTTAAATAATTCAAAGATTCGATACAGACACCAACAATAATCACTGGCCACACAAAATCAAAACTCAAGTTCAATTGATCGGCTACAATTCTCCATATATATCTTAATCTACTCCTTGGACCTTTATCCCATAGTACAAAGGTCCTTATTATATACTATAAAACTATCTTTATTAACTTAAATATACTGTATGAATTAGTATAAAGAAAAAAGAAGGAAAACAAATGTATTCAGCTCGAACGATGCTCCCTTTAATCCAGGCCTTGCGAGAAACCCTCTCGACCCGACAATGTTAGTACTTGTTTGAATGGCAGCGGTAAACACCAATTTCCGGAGAAAATTTAAATGAAAAAAACTAAAGGCTCTACAATAAAATCACGGAAAAATATTATTTTAAGACTAGCGATGAATGGCTAGATAACATTATAAGTCGTATAGAGATCAGCAAACAATATAACAGACCATTCAGCTGTCAAACCTTTTCAAGATAACTTTGCGTCAAAAATTCAAGAGTTGTGTCCAAAAAAAACTCTACAAAGTCAAAGAAAAAAGCTACTTCTGGTCCACTTGTAAAGGACTACTAACTATTAATAAATCTCTGATCCCATGTGTGCCGGATTATCGAGACTGTACTGTATTAGGCTAACAATAATCGTTGAATTATTAACTTCACCCAACTAAAACACGATTAACATCGCCTGGACTAGATCGTGGCGGCACCGAAGAATCCCTTCCCCTCCCCTCTCCTGCTTATAATTGCTGAAATACATTTATATCGTTCCAGAGGCAGCGGGCCGAATTATTCCGGAATCTGCGAGGAATTCGAGGCTTTGCGGCGGTTCTTTTCCTCTTATACTGGTTTATTTTTTCCCCCTTGTTATATATATTTATCTCCGCTATTTCCCTCAGGTCCCTATGACATTCGTAATGACTTATTCAAATAAGGACGGTGACATCGAAGGACGATAGTAAATTTCCAACAGGGAATCCAGTACGTCCTAGAGGAGGTTAGGTCACTAATTGCCCGGACTTCCTATCGATCGAAGTCATCGGATGTCTTCGGCGACGGACCAAGTGGACCTTTCGCTCCTGAGGAATGGTGTCAGCCTTACAAATGAGGCGTGCTGCCGGTGGGGCAAGGAATTTTAGATAGGGATGTTCCGTAAGACATTTCCGACATATCTACAGAACCGGGCTTACGGCGCCAAGGTATGAGGAAGATACGTAAGTAGGACCAGATTAAAAATAAAAAAGATAAAAATCAATGAATCAACACTTTTTACAGTAGCTCTTCGGCTAACAACTAAATAAAAATATATAAAGCCTGTTATCGACAGCATTAATAGCCTGGAATTTTAGTAACGCATGTGCATGTGGCTTCCTACAGCTTCAAACAAAAACTCGGACACGAATTTTTATATTTTGAGCACTTGATAAACTCCCAATAATTCAATACAAGTACAATAAACATTCAACAATTTTTATTTACAGAAAAATTTCTAAAATAATGAATTAATAAAAAATGTATGAACTTAGATCTTCTTTTTCTAGGATTACCGCGAATAATCCTTCTGCAAATAACTTAAGGTTTACTACAGTACTCATAGGGAATAGTTGAAAAGAACAGGTACATTTTAAAAAACAAACTGTAAATACACTCGTATAATACATGAAATACTTACTGTCAGTCCAAAATATCAATATAATCATAAATACCAATTCCTTGATCCCTCATTATGGATATCTCAACTAAACGTTCAATTCACAGAGCTTTACCAAGATTTTCGATGTTTAAAGATAATATCGTGTTTTCTGATACCGAATTATTTTTGATAATAAATGCCATAACCATTATGACTTCTAGCACAATTCATCGTAAGAAATAATTCAAATATAGCTAAATTAGTATTCTACTTATACAAAACGGATTCAAAGTTTTGTATTAAAAAACACCTAAAAAAATAAACTGATATGTTTCATCACATCTTAAAAGAGCACCATTTGATAATTAAGTCTTTTATACATTTAATTTTTTTTTTTTGTCTATTATCATCGTTTTAAAAAAATATTTATATACTGTCACACAAGACAGTATATTTTCTTAGGTGAGAAGACATAACAGGTCAAGGAGGGATGGTGCAATATCGGCTGGCTTTCAACAGTTAACATGGGCAGGGGAGTACATCACTGTCATTGTACATGCTAGTTGGGAGGTACTTCTTTCACACCGGGCAGCCACGATATATGACTGTTAACAGGTTGTTTACTCCAACATGGACAAAAATGTGACTCTGGTGTAATCAGCCAACGCTATTAGAGGCTGGGTTTCATTATGGAAGAATCTCTTCGTTGTAACTTAAAAACAGACATCCTGTTTTAAAAAAAGAAATGTCTGCTAGTCCACGTATTGAGACAATCTTTGAAGTGAAGAGCGATCCAATGATACGAAATTGATTTAAATGCCAACATAGAATGTCCTGGAATAGGCCTTTTAAACCATGCATGAAATTTTCTCAATAATTCGACAGATAATTAAATTGATTCTACTCAATTAATATCCTTCCTTTTATTAAAAGTTCTCCCTGTGTTTTTTGGATGATATAAATACTTTAATCCCAACCAACAGTTAAAACAACAAACATGAAGGAAATATCTAATTAATATATATATTTTCATAATTATAGAAAAAAGAATAGTACATTTATACGATACTGATAGAGTAATCCCTAAACAATAAAACATTTTAAGGGGAATATTCAGCTTTTGAAAAATTAGACCTCGATTGCAACAATAGAAACCGATTGTCTCACTTCAATTGCTGAGTCAGGGTTACCATATACAGCTCCGCTGATTTCTTGGTGTTCGATCTATGAAATTAAAACGATACTCATTAACCTGAAATTAACATAAAGAAAAATAAGAAAGTTCGAGCATTGTTTGTTTGTTGAAGATTGACATTTTTTAGTTTTTCCACCAAGGAAAGGACGGGTTATTGTACAGGTTTCTAATATATTCTACCCAGAGAAGGAAGGATGACTCGTTACAATGAAATAAAATCAACCAACCCAGGTGGGAATCGAACATACGACTGTTGTTAGTGGTCCCTATATTTAAGTATATATAAAATACAGATACAAGTGAAATCTTGTTTCATGGTTTTTTTTAAATTTAAAAAATCAGTATTACTAAAACCCATGAAGGGGCTTGGATTAGGTGAATGGAAAGGAAGCTTTTGTACTTTGGAAGATTTTGATTGGGAAGGGAAGTTTTTGACCAATTGCTAGGCAGAGAAATTATGAGACATACATTTCTCAAACACTATGTCAACGCCTTCACCCTCTCCCCTGATCTTATGAGTTTGAATCTGTCCCAAGATTGTTACATGATACAAGTTAGCAGTCAAATGCTATATTCACTACGTAACACTAATCCCAGATTAAAAATTGTTATTTATAAATAAAAAATTACTTCTACTGATAATTGTTTTTCATTGGTTTTGCTGACTGTGATTCTTACCCGTTATGCAACCTCGGATGCATGGACGGAGATCATCTGAGGGTTTGCACTGCTCTCATCTACCCAGAAGAAAACATTATAAATCGATATAATGAGGCTCGTCGTCAGATGGCTAAACTGCCACAGACAGGCGTTGGATAAATAAAATAAAAAGATAATTGTTTTTCCGTAAAGGTGTATTTGACGATCACGCAGAATAAATGATGTATTTTTACCTATTTTAATTTCATTATTATAACTAGTAATAATGAGCCTTCAAGTTCTTATTAGTGAATTCGTTGTAAGCACATTTAAATATTTTTTTTTTTTTTTTTTTTTTTTTTTTTTTTTTTTTTTTTTTTTTTTTTTTTTTTTTTTTTTTTTTTTTTTTTTTTTTTTTTTTTAGTTCTAATATACTTTAATATAGTATACTGCTCTAAACTGTAACGATAGTAATTTATGATTATTATTTAAGAGTGACGGGATGTTGTTTTAAAAATACTGCATCAAGCTATGTAGACATCCTGTATACATAGAACATAATGAGTAATTTTTTTTTTTAATGCAATTGAACATGTCATTTCGGATCAAAGTTAAGTCATCGTATAAATATCGTATACCAAGTCAGAAATATGTTTCTGCAAACTGGCAGAAAGTTGTTATAAATTTCTAATATAATGTATTAAATTGACGCTAGGAATGGAAGAAGTTCCCAGCGGGAAATTCTTCCCGATCAATTCAAATAAACCCGCCCTGCCATTTTTTTCTGCTTCCTTTTCCCAACCTAAATAATACCAGAGCGGGCTTACCATTGAAAGCGGGCCGTGGGAAATACACCAACCGGGGTTTCTTATTCTCACGAGAACCTTTAAATAAAAAAATAAAATGCGACACATTAGCAAATGTTGTCGCCAATTAATCCGAGCATATTAGCTAAGATTTCAATAAATTAAAAACAGAGCTAGATTAAAATTAAAAAAAAAAAAAATAAATAAAAAAAAATTGAAGAGCATTAATGAGCGATAAATTTGTACGTTGCTATTAACGTAAATCGATAAATCTAAGATCACGAATCCGGTTTTTCACCGGCTATCATTAATTAATGGAGTAATAATCTGATGGAGGGGAACTTGTTTTAGAGCCCTGCAAGTGAACTAAGTGATTTTTTGTTATTACTAATAGTCGCCATTAGCTATTGTCGTTCAGGACCACTAATTATTTTCATTTTTTCTGATAAAATTTTAATATTGACCCAGTTAGAAAGTATTTTCAGTGAAGCTATAGTGAATAAAATGATAATCATAGGTTTTTAAAAGTTATTTGACTTAAAATTTATTTATTTTTTGTACTACTAATTTTTTTTTAATTACTATTTATTGATATTTACAACTGTATAGATTATATACCATAAGGGAATTTGAGGAAAAATATTACCGATCGATATGCCCCAGTATAAAGATTATTATTCATATTATTTTCAAACTGGTTTTCGAGCCTTAATGCAATATTAAAACAAATTCAAAGAAATATAAGAGCTAGCAAAATGTTTAGTGTAATATTTTAATAACACTTCGGATCCATTAGTAAAAATAGGGATGGGTCGTTGCTCGATTCCAGCATTCTAGTAAACAAAATCAATCCTAAAATATTTTACAAAAGCAATGCTTTCTTTTTCTTAAATATGAATTTGTAAAATGAATCATATTTTTCAACAATATACAAGTTGCGTTTGACATATATTATAAGCAACAGATAATAAATGCTATTTATATATTTTTCAATTGCTTTGTTTTACTGTTTTAGCTCTCATGTAGATTATTTATTCAATAGTAATTTATATATAAACAGAGGTATCGGTACAGATATTTTTGTGCCAACATATCACTAGTCGAGATCACATGTTACATAAATTTATCAAGAATCACAAGAAAAATAAATAAAACAGATATTTGTTTTTAATTTTTCAAAGTATTGCAATAGTGCAATCAAATATAGATGACCAGTTCCATACGCAGTTATTATGATCATTATTATTTTTTTTTTATTTTTAAACTAACACACTATTTTCTAATAAAAATTAAAACAATTTGCACAACATTTAAAAGAAATTTGTTAAGGATCTAGAAAAACCAACCGGAAACTAATTTCTAGGATAGTTATTACGATATCTAAACACCGTAAAGAATTCGAGCAAGTGTTGAATTTTTTTTCTTTAACTCAACTTAAATAAACAACGCTAAATGCCGCAAAATGACTTTAAAAGGTGCAGGGTTTTGACGTTTTCTTCTGTCCTGATGAACTGTAATTTACTTTCCAATGTAATTTTCATGATGGGGAGTTAAAAAGCTTTTAGAATGGCAAATGATTGTTTATAATTGAATCACCGAATTATCTGATAGGCAGTGGAAGCATTTTAAGGCAACCCGAAGACTTCGGTATTGATAAATATATACGTATGAAAAGGTTTATATTATGTGAATTCAACTGGTTTTCTTCAACGAACGTTCATTTTAGATTATCTTGTAAAGCTAATTCTTTTAATATCAAATATTTCGAAGAATTAACTAAAACATTCCGCAAAGAGTTATTACTTAAACAGTTTATACTCCAGATATTGGAATTAAAATTTTAGTGTTTTAAAATCAAACAGTAAAATCTGCTTGAAATTTCTTTAAATGCTAGGAGGAGGTAATTTTAAATTACTGCTCTCCCTAAGAACTTTACAGCAAATTCACTCATAAGTTATTTGTTTTTAAAATGCAAGAAATCATTATATATTTTTTTTATTAAACCAGTCAAATAGGAGGTGAGAATATTTTTCACTCAACTAATTAAAATTATCTAATTTTATTTTTTTTTATGTATGAAACATAATACGAGTACATTTAGTTGGGTATTATTTATTGTTTTTCCTAAAAAAAATTGAAATTCCTCCCCCCCTCCTTAAATTAATCAACTTTATAACGGAAATATTTTGGACTTTTGAATATAAGAAAGTAGATAAGAATGATAAAAAAAGTTTCTTAATTGAGAATATGTTAATCCTAAAAATATTATTCCATTTGATTTTATTTTTTTTAAAAACATTAACGATACTAACATAACATGTGAAAAAAAGAGAGAGAGCTGTTAGTAGATAAAATTACCTAAGAAATTGTAGTCATTTTTATAATATCAAACTTTGGTAAAGATATCGAACCACGGCTTCAATCCTACCCCCGCCCAAAATAACTTTTTCTAAATTGTGACCTTTCAATTTATTTCGATGTTTTCATCACTACTTTTCGATGAGTAAGGTTTTTCTCCTAGATTTCTAAACAAACAATAAATCCTTCTTGAAACTAACGTTAACTTCTTCGAGGTAACTAAAAGAAAAAATATATACTATATAAAGAAAAATAGACTTCTTATAAATATTCTCACATTAGGGAAGTGGAAAATACAAGATATCAATATATAAATCACTAAATCCATGTTGAAACTGATGTTGACTTGTGATAAAGTTTCTCTCATTACATTCTTACATTTTAGAAAACGAAAATAGAAAATATTTATTTAATATACTGATATAAACATTCTAAATTACCACTATATTAATGGAAGTTTACATGAGAAGTAAACTATCGATAAATGTGAAACTCGGAATGGAGCATTGGGATCGATTTGGCAGTGTAATGCGGGTTTTACGAATTTAGTGGAGCAGTGGTACGATGTCAGAAACCTACTGTCAAAGAAAGCGTCTCATTTTTTTTTTTAGCTAATTATAATAAAATCTATATTATGCAATGAAAAATTTTATGTTGAATAAGGAAGTCACCATTTTCGTACAGAAAGAGATACATAGATGTTGCTGCCACTAAAGAAAGCAGGTCTGAGTTGGTCTAGATGGCAACGTCGGCTCCGACAGTCGATTACCCAGCGACTTACCATACGAAAAGAGCCGGTTATAGAGAACTAAACAATTTGCACCGGAGAGGTGGAGGAAGAATGAGATGGTAGAAAGGCTAATGATGACCAGGAGGTGTAAGAAAAGAAGAAAGGCGCCGCCTCAAGTGGCAGAGCAGCACGTGTGTGCGTGGGGGGAATAGTTCACCCCGCCCGGCCTCAAAGGATGATTGATAGGGAGCACGCTTGGCACAATAGTCCCAAACCAAACACCGCCATTGTCTACTCTTAATTAAATAGTACTGCAGATTGCTCCTCCTGTATAGGCCGTATTCAATAGAGCTCCAGGGTCTTATGGGAGTCAAGGGGAGAGTTTAAGGGAAGGCAACACAGAGCTGCTTTGAAAAGAAATATGAACTAGGATCGATTAATATGTCACGTAAAGCAATAATTGTTGAAAGGAAATAAAGCCATGAGGGTCATGGCAAAATCTCTGTCTAAAAACAACGAAATCAGAACACATTAAGATACAGAATATTCCTGACCTAACAACAATAGAATAAAAAGTTATTCTATAATAAGTTATAAAAAGTTATTTCCGCAAGTCTACTGAATTAACACACCCTCGCCTACATGTGATGGGAAAAAAATGCAGACATTGTTTCCACACTAACTGTTCCCAAAGTCTGAGATTCACCACCATTTAACTCTTTTTCAACAGTTTTCGATATACATAATCAAAGAGCTACGAGTATATTTATGAGTGTTCATTGAATATGAATTGAAATACCGAAGAACAATAATAAAAGAAAGTAATGGTCACCTTAGCTAAATTTAAACTTCAAAAAAAGATACAATATTTGTTTCTATTAAAGGCCGAGCATTAAGCACTTAAGCATTTGCAAAACGTCTGCGACACCAGTTCGGTTACGAGGGTCAATTACATTTAAAGGTGAACCCACGGAATAATTCTTTATAATCTTCTTCTGGACGGAATAGATTCTTAACCTGTAGGATAGTAGGATATCAGAGTCCTTCCAGCACATTCGAATGCATAAAGACTTTTTTTTTTATTTTACTATCTTACCATAACAGAACGGGATTTTTAAACAATTAACTTTTATACCGCTTGACAGTTAGGTTCCTCCTAACACCCACCCACCCTTAGGTGTCTCCCATCAGCAATACGACCACCATACCGCGACAGATGAGCAAAGATGGATATTGATGGTACCCAAAGGGACAGATAATGAACAAGGCGGAGGGTGACAGCCACCCTACTGTTTCCAGTGATGATTGGCCAAGTGATTGATGCCGATGATTAATCATCAACCACAAATGGCTCTCTGATTAGTTTCGTAGCGGTCATCCCGTTTACAGTCTGCATCTGGCCCCGGAAGAGCTCGCCTACGCACAACCACTATCAATTAGTTCTATTTGTGAGATATGAGCTGTGGTAAAACGAATACATCTTGCAAAATAGTTTAGGATTTGATGAAATATCAGAATAACGTATAAGGGTGGTCTAGTAATAGCAATGCCAAGGCAATTATTTTCCAAAAATGTTAAATATAATTTTAAAAAGAGTAAAAAAGAGAAAATTTCACTCATATTCAAAAAAATCATAAACAAACACAAAAATGTTTTAAGCAATATTCATTTAATGTAAGAGGCCTAAAAATAGGATAATGAGTAATAGTCGTCTTGATTGGTTTATTTATTTTTCTGTTGGGAATGAAAAGAAAAAAAAAATCTACGGCCTTAGGTTTTCTTGCTCTCTCAACACTGCGGAAAATATACAAATCCGATAAGACGGCCATAGTGAATTAATAGTTTAATGTTTAGAAATAAGGCGAGATTGTAGTTTTTTTTTTCAATAATTAGCTTATTTTTTTTTTCAAGAAATTTATGTTTTATAACCCACATGAGAATTATTCTATATTTTTCAAATACAAAAGTAATTACAATCTATAAATATATAATGAGTTATTTAAAAAATATTAAAAGCGAACACAAATTATTCCTTTATAAACACCAATATTAATATCTATTTATCTACGTCTATTTCCAAAATCTGATTTTTAAAAAAACATATAAGAATATCAATATAATTCAATGAGGTATTCTGAGATTTGTGATTCATTAAAATGGTGTAACGTGTTGGCCCTTCAGAATTAGAATTTTGAATCCTTACCATAAATCATTTCTGATTTCCATTCACTTTCTAATTTATTTATCGTTTATAAAATTGTATAGATCCTTAAAAAAAATTGTAGTTTTTAGACTAGAAGACGGAGGTTGAAACACTCAGAACAAAGCTCCAATATATTCACAACAAAAACTTATCATGGTTTTTTTTTTTCATTAAAAAAAAAACATTGAGGGGGGATTTATTAATGGATCTTTGGGTCCTGTTTCAACCAAGCAAAACAAAATTATAGGGAAATCACGTGTAAGCTTGCGAGTAAAGACCGAATCATTTATGAAGTGGTGAAAACAGTAAACATAAAAATTGTTAACGTGAGGAATAATAAATATTTACACCAATAAAAAATAAAAAGTCTAAAAAGTATTAAATATAAATAGTAAATTACACAGGCGATAATTTTAAGAATACTAGAAACCTACATTATTTTTCGGACAATCCAATAGAATATTTGGAGGAAAGATAATTCGACCTGATGTATAATGAAGATGCAGTAAAGTGAACTAAAATATCATATGATAAACATTACGGTTCAACTACATACAGGAAAGTCCCTTGATAGAAACTTCGTATTCTTCAAACACTGTTATTGACACTCTATCTAAAAATCAGCCGCTGTACGTTAGCGATATGCTTCCTTCTAAGCTTTCCTTAACACCTAGGAGCAGAAAAACACAGCGATGAAGAGAGTGGCTAAGACCGAAGAGGAGAGCCATCAGAGGCAGATAATAAACGGCGATTTATGGGTCGGGAGTAGTCAGGACCGGCAGCAGCCTCACGTAGCGCTCCTATCTACTCCTCTCCTCTGGGACTATCTCTTCGATTATCCGTTCCACGGGTTCGTTCCCTCAAAAGTTTATTTATTTCATAATATCGAAAAATCTATAAATCATCAGACGTCCTGATTAAATCAACATTTCAGCAGCAACCAAGACGAAATTCTCGCTTACGAAAACATGATTAAGGAAATTAAGAATCAGTAATCTATCAACAGCAGAACTGATTTCCAGAGTTTTTTTTAATTTCTATTTACTGAATAGTTTTTTTACTAGAGTATCTTTACGTGAAAGTTTTTCTTTAAAAAAATAGTTAAATCACGGCCATACAAAAAAAAATAAATAAATAAAAAAAAAAAAAAATCCCGCTTCCTAATCCAGTCTGACTTTTACCTTCATCGAACAGCTGTGAAAAATTTAAAAAAAATAGATTCAGCTGGTTTTAGAATTCTACGCTTCAACTAATAGCAAGTAATTATAATAGAGACAACATCGTATAAAAGAAAAGGATTTTTAAAAAATTCAAACAATATTATTTGTGCGGCATATGCGAATGGGTTAAGATCATTTTCTGTGTTAAGTTCGCGAAATTTGGGTTACCGGTATAAACAGAAAGCTATTTTTTTACTCTTTACTTGTGCCTCATATGAGGATAGACTTCCAAAGTTGTGTTTTTATAGTTTAGTTAAGCTGTCTTATTCAGGTAGAAATGCTAATTTTATGTGTTTACAACTAAAAAAATTACTGGATAAAATCGGTGAAGGGGGAATAGGTTTTGAATCAAATATAGTTAAACTCAAAGAAAAAAGTCAAACAGTATTAGAAAAATACAAAATTTGTCTATTTGATTTGAATCTACTCTCTAGCCAGCAGTCGAATTTTAGCACATTCTACAATAGCATTGTAGCACCGGTTCCATCCCTTTTTACATTAATATACATTTAAATATTATTTCCACTAGAATTGTTGCATAATTAAGAACTACAGGAAAAATATAATAAAAATAACCTAACCAGATACAACCACACAAATTAATCCACAGGAAATCTGTATGGTCCGCAATACGACAACTAATGAATACTTCGGATATATTCTTCATATACTTGCCCAATTTAAATAGCCTGCGTGACATTTAATACCCTATATTCAAAAGACAGTTTTCATATACTTGCTCCACGAAATGAAATAGAAATAAAAAAACTAGCATATTTTATTATCAATATAATTAAAATCAGAATTTTTTCGCCGAAATATAATACTCTTAACTGTGAAATATCAGTATGGTGTATTTACCTATTTGTCTGAGACCTGAAATTTATATATTTGAAAGTAAGGATAGTCAAATATGAACTTTGATAAACCTTAAAGGGTTAAAAATGAAATTAAACAGAGTAAATTCTTTTATTGGGTATTGTTTATTATTTAGATTGAAACAATTATGTTTACTTTTATTCTTTGTTATATTATTGGTATTATTATATAAGGCACATAAGTATTAGGTGCAGTATTATAATGTATATTATATTTTTATTTGTATTGTATTTCATAGTACATAATAAATAACCGAACACCTCTATATAGGGTCTGCACCTCTCATGGCTCTGCTAGCAAATAAATAAATAAAAATAATAGAAAAATGGACTAAATAATGTCTAAAAAAAGTAATGTCTAATGCACTTAGTTATGAGGCTATTACAAAGATGAATATTAATTTACTAATCATTGAGAGAAAAATTGCATTTTTCCTAAAATAGGATTTTTGCATTTAAATAGAATTTTTGCACTATTTACTAGTGCTAAATATTTATCGTAGGGTTGTGGTGTAGTGGTTAGCATAGCAAGATGACCTTAGATTTTTTAAAGGGAGTTCCTTAGCTATGCCGTCCTTCGGATTGGGGGTCTCGAGCCTGTGCGATGTCAGGTACTCGTTAAAGATCCCTATCCTAATTATACCTGGATAGGCAAAATTTAGGACTCCCATCGTAGCATCGTCCGATTAGCCAAGCAGTTGACGTTAAACGAAATAAACAAACAAACAATATTTATCGATCACAAAGTTACTTACTACAAAATATTTACTAAACGTAATAATAGAACTCTGAGGAATGAAAAGGTGTAATCAATGTTAGAATAAATAAGGAAATAATTGACAAGGGTGAACCGATAAGTAGCCAGAAGAGTAGTATGTTGGGAGGATTTTTTCGAGTGATGTTGATTTAGGTTTCGTTTCGTACACTTTTAAAAACTTTAGTATTTATAACTATGTAACAAAGTGCTGATGTTTTGGAAGCTTTGTATGTTTAAAAACTGATGAAGAATATTTACAATTTGAAAGAAGTTTTCAAAAAAAAATAATTTTAATAGAAGTGGCAATTAATTCGTCAATGAGTTAAGCATCAACTTAAGGTTTTTACATGGGTCAAATGATTATTTCTGGGGATAATTCGGATGTTTAAGAGACCTAGAATAAATTATCATCAATGCCATCGCTGAAATCAATTGCCTTTTTCAATCTGAAGACTCCCCCCAAAGAGAAGACATCAACTCCTGAAGTATAAGATGAGAAGGAAACGATAATTGGATTAAATAAAGGGGCTGAAGAGAGAGCTGGTCGAAATTAATGATCCAGTTCGAACACTAAACGCCAGATATTTATTGGCTTAGAGATAACGGCCGTTTCGTGTGCTCCTCTAATCCCCACAATCCGCCTTCTCTTAATGAACTTCGGTAATTATTTATAACATTATTAAATTAACAGTATAATCTCCTTTATAGCCAAAGGTGAGAAGGGGCACTCTAAAGATAAAAGAAAATAATTTATAGGTACCAGATCGGAATCATTAAAATAATTTTATAGAACTCATTAAATGAATTCATATGTATGTATAATAATATGGGAGTTAGTTGGGTGTGATAAACGGAAATATTAACATCAAAATGTTTTACTAATAAGGAAAATGATTCGTGTATACCTTCATATTAGGGAAACCGTGTCTAAACTAGATCTCCAAAAATAAAATTCAAACACCTCATGATATGGTTACCTCGAACATTCAAAGCAAGTCCACTGTTTGTCGTGAAAAACGAAACAGTGATTAATAACAAAAAATAAGAAATAAAATTGAAACAATAGTACGGCTGCTGCTAACAACTACAAGGCTGTTAATACAATCAATCAGGAATCTTAATGAGTGCATAAGACAAAGGAAAATATGCTGCTGCAGTAATGAGATCTGTCTTTGTTTTATTAATTATTTTCCATAAAATTGTTTTATTTTATAATTCGCTTCGGTTTCTTAGCAGCATAAAAGTTATCTTTGAGAGCTGAACTGATCAAAATAGCAATGGGATTCAACTACAAAAATTAAAAAAAAAATAGCTTATTTCCAGTTCAATATTCTGTTATTTCATTTATTTGTTTCATTTCCAACTGAAACTGCTAAATCAGCAGTGTGGACTAATAGCTATGATGTTAAATAGTCCTTAATTTTTTAACTATTATTTCGTTTATTTAATAGGCACTACAATTTTTACACTGTCTGCACTCACATCGTTACAACACCCAAGCTTTTACACTGTCAATTGATTACACAGAGATTTTTTAGGATTCTAACAGATTTGGCCGTTCAAAGTGCAAGTGGATTTTTCGTGTTATTCTACATTAAAACAAAATTATCGTCATTTATTTATTATTACTTTTTTTTTCACAAAACAGTAAGAACTACTTCTCTTTCTTTCGTGGAGTGGTGTGATGATTTTAGTTTATTTACTAAAACTCGATTACAAAATCATATACTTCGGAAACGACTTGAGGTCTCATAAGAGGCCAAATATAGAGATAGAGGCGCGAGTTTGAACATTCGATTAACTGAAAAGAACCAAATCGAACTGACCATCCAATCAGTTCTGAATCACTATTCCCATCTTTCTATGGAAATTTGCCTTTTAAAAAAAAAAAAAAACTGAAAAAATGACAAGTTTAACTGAAACAGGCGGATAGATGAACCTTTATTGATAGAAATAATGAGTGATGTTAATTTATAGTTCCATTTCTGTTGCATACATTTTAAGCCTTACAAGGGCTTAATCATTAAATTAATATTTTTATCACCAATAGAAACACTTTTAACAACAGAATGATATAGAAGGATCAATACAATTAGGATTGATGAATTAATTGCTACTTCTATTGGAACCATTTTATTAGAAAATTAGTTCCATCCATTTTCTGTTCCAAAATATGCAACATTTTAAACAGCTTTAGAATATATAATCCATGTAACATAGTGCTGATGTGTAGAAAATTTTGCATAATTTAGAATTGAAGATGAACGTTTAGCATTCGAAACTTGTTTTCTAATAAAATAATTCCAATAGAAGTGGCAATTAATCCATCGAGCCTAACCAAAATATGATCTTTTGGTTTTACATAAGATTTTTGTAATATGCATTTATTATAATCAATCTATTAATTAATATACTAAGCCGAAATAAATCTAACAAGAAGTTTAACTACCTCAACACCAAGTCGATAAAAACCGCCAAAACATAACAATATTTAACAAAGCAAGTTTACCGACGAGATACGTAATTATTCAAATTGAGACGGTAGCTACAGTGAAATAAAACATATCTATCATTTATTTTAGAGGATAAGAAAGAGGGAAGGCTGGCTGCCATATCAAAGGGAACGAATCTAGAGGCCCTGGTTTCGGAGAAAATGGCCAATTAGCGTTGGGACTTCTGAGGCAGCCGAAGTAAAAAACCCATTCGGTGGACACTGGAGTGGACTTTTGAAAAATTAGCGCCAGACCACTGCTACCGGAGTGGTTGGATTTCTTTTTTTCGGAAAAATAGAACAGCTTCCTAAAGATACCGGGTTTGTTAGTTGGCATCTGCTCTCGGACTTTATAGACCTTTTTGCGCCATCTTGTATCTATATAGAGATAATAGGGGCTACTGGGCTATAAACCGGTTGATATCAAATGAAAATATTATGAAACTCGTTAAAGTTTATGAGACATTCACAAATATAAATACTGTTTGGAGATGGGAATACCGTTAATTTTAATTAGCAATTAAAACTACGACTGATAATTTTGAAGAACAGCTACATTTGATAAAAAACCGTCTAATGCTCAGCTAACGGATCTATTATTCTTAAGTTACTATTATAATACAGTGGCGCTTATTTACGAGATATGATTTGCAATTAAAATAATGATAATAATAATTAAAAGCCGGAGAAACTTTTATGTATTTTCGTATACAATATGTAAGTAGCAATTGAAAAATAGCATAAGCCAAGAACTAAAATCGATTTTTAGAGTTTATTTTTTCGAATCGAATTTATAATTGAAGAAAGCTGTAAATTGTATAATTGGATAGGTATAGAGAAGGATGTGTAACTAAAAATATAAATTTTTAAAACTATATACATATATTACTTTTTTTGTTAAATTGGTCCTACGTATCAGTCTGAATCACTAGTTATTCTCTTGTGCACAAATTTCATCCGCTTGGACATCTAGTTCGTCATACGTGATATAAGCTTGTAAAAAAAAAGTACTGAAACATTTGTAACATATTTCCATCTTCTTAACACCTATTGAATTATAGCTACACTACAGTATTTAAGAACCCCTAAAGATGAACTAAGAAAACCAACTATTAACTGATATTGTTGATTGTCGATGTTATCTTATTGCTATGTTTATCAATTTGATTATAAGTAATTTATAAACTTTTTATTTTAAGAAAGATATGTTTTATGTTATCTAGCTCTTATGAAGGCTTACAAAGAAAGCTAAAACGTTGGCACAATGATTCAATAACTTACGATACTGTTTACTCGTATACTGTTCCTATTTTTATCGACGATCACATGAAATTTCTTGTGCACTATTAATATACGATTAGCTAATCTACAACGATTATCTATTTCTTTTTACAAAAAAACACTTTTCTTCTCCTAATCGTTTGATACTAATTCAGAATTCCATTGATGAATGTCAACTCATCAAACCAAAAAAAAGCATACATTTTAAATATTGTATTGACCATCCCCTTACAATGTTTGCCTGGATAAATATGCCCAAATATTCGACAAATAAAAAGAACTTTTAGAACCAGCGTTTCTCATCCATCCTTCAAAAATATTACTTAATCGCTCTCAGACGCGTGTAGTCATCCATTTCTCAAAAAAATTAAGACTGTCCAGCCCATCAAAACAAATGGGAAAAAAACCTGGCGCCATCACCGAGCCTAGTTTACATTCCATTAAGCGAGTCGTCTTGAGAAAACAAGCGCACGTGTAGTTACCCAATGGCCACTGATGGGACGATCAAGATGTTACCATATCCGACAGTGTTTACACAGACCATCCAGCACTGGCCGCTTCCTGCCGGCCGATGTAACTAGCACAGTAATATGCGGGTGGCTATATCCAACAGCCAACGGTTCTCTGTATTTTATGGGGTCTGCGAGCCAGGCAATTAGAAAACCAGTCAGAACTAAAAGATCAAAGGACGAGTATCCTCTTTCGCCGCGAATTAAAAAATTGAAGGTAGTGAAAGCCAAGGATGCAGAATAAACAATTGCGAACGGTTCTTCGGACCTGGTTTCCAGCGCGGGTACTTTTGGATGCAGGAACCGAAGAAAATATGGGGCTATGGTGTTATAAAGAAAAATACTTTATTGGTACTCTAATCACATTTAAGAAATACCCAAGAACAGCCCTGACGCAATCCTACCATCTCTCGGTCTAACCCTCGAACATTTACCCGATAGCTAAAAACTGATTAACTTTTTTTGATTTCAGTCATTATTAAATCCAACGACCCTTAAGCGCACTCACTACTATTACCGGAACAATACCCAACCAAATAAATATTCCGCAACACCATATTGTGAAGCCTTCAAAACTCTGAGCATTCTAATGAGATATTTAAGTTTCAACTTAAATAACACCAGGTCCACAACATTAACACCAAATAAGTCAGGTATCCATCAAAATACAACCGCACTTTCATTGTTTAAGGAAAAAGGTGATGTTTTGTGTTTTGTGGAACTTGTTGAACGAAGGTTTTTTTCATTTTGAACTTATTGCTGATGCTCGGTCGGGCAGTGAACTAAAATATTCACTCTTAACAGCTACATGGAATTTATGCAGTTTTGAATGAGGTGCACTGTGGTCAACAGAAACCAATCCATTTTGTAATATGACAATGCACATATCGTTCACGTTTCGCCAAGGAAAAATTATCGAAATTGCGAGTAAACTCAATTTTACCTAAACGTAAATTTTGCCTCATCCTGCGTATAGCCCAGATATTGCACCATAAAATTATACTTTGTTTTGATAATTGGCACATATTTTAAAAGGTCAAATCTTAAATAATTTTGAAGAAGTAAAAATTACCAGCATCAAATCCAATTACTTACAAAAAGATGGGTGAAAGTAGTTGAAAATAATTTATTTTATTTTGAATTCAATAATTTTTAAAAAATATTTTCTAAATAAAAACGTAATATTTGCATAGCTTCTACAAGTACAGGAACTTTTGAAACACCCTAGTATTTTGCATTGTAAATTAGAATACAAAAATTCAACCTGTATGTATTTGCATCTCTTTTGCGGATTTCCAAAAGATGCATTTCAACAATGACTTTCGATCAAAAACCAGCTAAGCCAAAATAAAAATTAATACAAAAAGCCAATTAAGGGTAAATTTTTATTTTGAAATGTTTTCAAATTTTTGAAAAACGAGTTTAATAACGTGTTAATTTATACTTTATTAAAGATTTGAAAGTATTACTGCAAATTCCAAGATTTGAGAACAGATAACTTTGAAATCATAAAAAAATTGCTTGAAAAAAGTTTTGTAAAAATGGCTACAAAAACATCCAAACCGAAAGAAAGAAAGAAACGAACCAAATTAAAATATTCATTTAGTAAAAATAATAATAAAAAAATTAAATAAAAAAGAAATAAATATAAAAAAAGAAAACAAATCGTATCGCTTAATGTTGATCCGTGATAGTTGATACACATCGGCTAGATCTACACATTATTATTATTATTTATTTTATTATTTTTTTTTTTTCAGGAATATGAAATCAATTCAAAGACATTCCCAACCGAACAAATTATCACTGTCATTAAATAAAATTGATTTTCCTTCTTTTTTTTTTCAGTGGCCACCCATGAGGATAACATACACAGTCTGCATTGGCAGGCGAGTAGACAGAACTGCTGGAATACCGGTAAAACAACTTCTCCCAGGATTGCCCTCATGTTTCCATCGACTTTTGTACTAAACCAGGTAAATATTATTTTCTTACTTTTATACGTATATTAAAATTTGATGAAGAAGTCAAATAAAAAATCTAAACAAGTATCGGAAACTCCAGTGATTTTATGAACGTTTTAAGCATCCGTCTTAGTTATTCTAGAATTTATGATTAAAGTTCTTTATGAATTGGATCTATTTGTTGTATTGAAAAAATCTTACAATATCTTAGAATTCGTGTCCTCAGGTTTATTTTTATTCATTTTTATTAATTTTGTTTTGTTTTTTTTTAGGGGGGGGGGGAGAGAGGAAATCGTAAAAAAATATGGGTTCATTTCATATGCGCTTTAATTTTTATTGCAAATGCTTAAAGGCACAATAAAGAAGTAAAATAATTTAAAAATTTTATTCCATATTGAACACAATAGTAAAAATTGGGATTCGAGATCTTAAGAAAAAAAACACAAGGCTAATGCAGGGTGCGAAAATTTCAAAGTTTTTGCAGAATATCTCATCAGCCAGGCTATTTAGATGTCGATGTAAATATAAACCCTTGATCATGACATAATAATATCGATTCAAAATATCGATAACTATATTTATCGATATATACATAAAGTAAAAGTACACATTTGCAATGTGGCTCTTTATTGATAAAAAAAATAAAAAACCTATTAATAAAAGTATAATTTTAATTAAGGCATAATGTTAAATATTTATTATGGGAAACTATAGAAAAAAATCAATTAATTATTTATTAGGTATTATTAATAGTTTTTATATTTTCCATAAAACCTTGATAAAAAATCAAAATCAATAATTGGATACTGAGATTTGGTAAATAGAATAATGATTAAAGAGAAGAGCATGAATCAAGGATTTTTTTATTCAGCCTGCATGAGTTTGGTGGCCAATTTGGTAATTAAAATAAAAAAATGTTTCAATAGTTTTTAAACAGAGGTTTAAATTATCCTTGGTGGTCGAAAAGCAGTGGATAAGTCAAAATTGTACACTTATCAGTAGGGAATTTTTGATCTTTTTTCCAAACCCTGTGATAAATCAAACAATAACAACTAATAATTCACAAAACAGATATTGAAAATCCTGGTTTGAAGTAATAATTTTAATTTAAGTATATATTGTCAAGGATTTCTTAATGCAAACTATGGAAAACAGAAAGTAACTAAACTAATTATAATATGAACTTTTTACAATCCCATGTTTTAAATTTATATTTCGATATAAAGGATATTGATATTTGTTATATAAAATAGTGATTGAAGAAATCAGAGAGACTGAATAAAGGATTTTATTTTTCTATTCAGTTGAAATGAGATTTTATAAATAATATATGGCGTGATAATACGAATGGCCAAAAATATTCTTTTAAATATTGAAATTTCATACTTCCTTATACAGAAAACAAAACAAAATTATAAAAAAAAATAAAAAATAAAATTCAAAAAATTGAAATGCAAAAATAATATGAATATATGTAGCTGAAACACTGTCCATTACCAACCATGGCCCAATCGAACGGCTAGAGATCAAAGAAAGGAAAATATTAAGAAAAATTTTAAAATATTAAGAACACCAGAAATGAAACCCTTTACCAAAAAATTGAGAAACATTCAGACACACTGAGGAAGAGAAGAATTGATTTATATGGACAGATCCTTAGAATGAATCCAAATAGACTAACCAGAAATTTTTTTTACTATTCGCAACAAAAAGACCAAACCAAATTGGTTTGAGGAAACCGAGAAGGATCAAACGAACTCCGTATCACAGATAAAAGTGCAAAAGAAATAAACAAAGACAAAAAAAAAAGGTTCCAATACAAAATCAAAACGAAACGAACAATCCAAATCTCTGAAGAGGAGAGGAAGGCAAGTCAGAAAAAATGAAGCAATACTGGTCTAAAAGAAAGGCATGAAACATTCAGAAGTGATTGGTCCAACGTACCACAATGTCGGGTGAAACGAAAAAAAAAATTGGTCAATAATACTTGAAACGCCCATTAGGTACTCTTCTATTATGTAAAATAAATGTTCCAGAATTTTAAAGTGACGGAAGTTATTAAATAAAGGTAACGAATAGATGATACTTTTTTAAGGATAATATTTGGATTGATCTGATATTTATTATTGAAATTTTAAAAATACAAAACATAATAACACCCATCCTCTACATAAGATCATCCTCTGTTTTAAATCATTTAAAAGATATAATAAAAACCTTCGATTATGTTAGGCGTCCATCAGTTCAGAAAAAAACACCTTGAGTTGGTTTCTTATGAATCAAGAACAGCAAGAGAAATAGTAAAGATTTGGTGAAACATTAGCGAAGAGAAATAGTAGCGAATCCAATCTCGAAACAGTTCTCGGAGATATGTTAAAATATGTTTCCTTCCAAGTGCTATTTCCATTGAGAGGCGAACTAACGGTCCAGCGAAGAGGAAACAGACTGAAACAGAATATAGGGAAATGACAGAGAGGTGTGGGTGGAAGGGCTCATTACCTCGCCGTAGGTGGGCCCGCCACTATCTCCAGTCCGGCTATCTCCGTCGCAATTACCGGGGACGCCTTTAGGACTAGGGGGTGTCATCCTGGTTTGTGACCGAGCGAGAGGATCGTAAAGTCGTTCGCAATATGGTCGCTATAGTTGAACGATCCTAAGTGTTTTTTTTATAATTTATGAAACTATCTTGCCGTTTAACAAGATCCAATACTAAGCTTTCAAGAACTTAACCGATAACATGATAAAATACAATATAATATAGAATGAGTTAAGAAGTTAACTTTTCGAGGCAGTAAATTTGAAAGCTTTTATTATCATGTTAATGAATATTCAAGAATCATAATGACTTGTAGTTGGAATATAATAGTCAATAATAGAAAAGCATATTTATAGTAAAAGGAACTGTATTAAAAACATATTAAATGCAGTTTCTGAACTAACTTTCATCATATCATAGACTTATTTCTCGTAATTATAAGTTAGAGAATGCCAATGAATAATGCACAGGATTTACACATTATACAAGTACACAGGCTTTGTAACTTAATATAATACAATACAAGGTTTACCTAAAATTTATGTATATATATAAACTAGCACCCACCGTCGCGGCTTTGCCTGCTCTAATAAGTAAAAAAGTTAGATGATTTTTATTAAATTAATTATTAAAGTTTTATTTGTTTATCGATAAAATCTTGTATTGAAGTATGGAATTGAGAATTATTTCTTCAATGACATTTTCACGGATAGCAGTCCTTTGTAACCAGGTTAAAACTAAACTGATTGGGTGATTGAAAAGCATAATTATCCTTCCAATTTTTAATTTTAATGTAGGAGTTGGTAAGCCAGATGGGCAGAGACTATTAAAAAACTCACGCGGATAATGGACTGCATTATCAGTGCTTTCAACTTAAGACCCATAAATCATATTTTTACACACAATATCAAAAAGGATCGACATTTTAATTCGATAATAATTTTTATTGGATAGAAATAATTTTAATTGGTTTCATCTGGTTGGATTTAAATTTCTAACCATATATATAGAACCAATAATTTTGTCTTAACGGAATAAAGCAATACATGTTTTCAAACAATTATTGATATTCTCGCACCAATCAGCTAGCATGTAGATTTTACAAGTTTGCAAAGGAAAAGCTACATGAATTTTTAGGAAATGAACACTGATTTTTTTTTATGGTCTTGCTTCATAAGATAAATAGTTTTATTTGACTATATATAATTTGTTTACAATAAATTTAATGCGTAAACATTATATGAATTGTACAGTAACATATGGTAGCCATCCACTTGGTTAAAGCCTAGCTGAGGCAGTAATTGCAAGCGGGCCCTAGGACCTCGGCTCGGCGAAAGACAACGGGGATGATGATGCCCTGACCCCTGATCGTCGTGACCCAACCCGATACCATCTCCCCTCTCATATTGCCTCTTTTTCTTTTACTGACCGCTATCTCCGCATCTTATACTCTTGGCGACATACCTTCATATTTCTTGCGTCCTACCCTACCTCCGCTGTAGTCTTTTAGGAAATTACCAGGAAGGGGGAGGAAGAAGAAGTGAAAGATCGAAAATGAACCCGAGTATGTGAAAAATGTGAGAAGGAAGTTTATAGACACATTGTTAGCAGCTGAGTACAGTATGGCATAAAGAATGTTTATTTCTTTATAATTAATGACTGTAACGTATCTGTTAAAATGTAGGGTTGATTAATAAGTCAAAAAATTATAGAACTAAACTCCGTACTGAACTGGATCAATAGTTGCAGTTGCCAAAAATTACAACAAAACTCCTTGATTTACAATTTAACTACCCTAAGCCTTTCTAATTACGGACCCGATCATTACAAAACATAACCGCCAAGGGATCAAGTCGTCACCTAAAACTTGAAATTACTTGGAATGACGAAGCGAACCCCTCGAAAATAAATTATCGACGGAGGCATGCCATAGATAAATATGCGAAATGTGTTACTAATGGTGATGTTATGCAGCGCAGGATGAATAGGGAGTCATATCACGTAGGCAGTGATTTCCTCAGTCTATATTAGTCTAGATATAGCCACCAGAGTAGACTGCAAATGAATAACGCAAGCTGGGAGCCAAGCAGTTCATGGGCAAGAACTGGATCATTTCAGTGAGTAAAAAAAAGGAACATTTAGGCGATACTTTGCTATAACGTCTCTTAACATGTTCCACATCGTAATATTTATCTATGAAATACTTTTAATTACACAAGTTTTTTACTAGTCGCAATATCAGTGCTTATTTCTTGAAAAATGATTACTTACTCTAAAGTATGTAAATAAAAAAAACAAAACAAATATTGGGCATTCTTAAATATAAGTCGTTAACTTTTAATTAAAAAAAAAATAGATTGTATTTTTTTATTTTCATTAATCTATGTTATCTACTGAGGAAGATGAAATAGCTAAGGCGAAAATGCACTTGACTCCTTCCTAACTTGCGGCACCATGTTTGATGTTCGGCTAATGTTGGTTACTATTTATTCTGCAATATCAGCCAAGGATAGACCCCTAAAGGTGGAGAGACCATTTTGGAACCTAACCTTTACAAATTGCGTACCCTAAATTGGAGAAAAACCTTGCGATTCTGGCAAAATCACATCTCAGCACAAGATTCAAGGAACAGCACATCCTTTACAAGAATCCAAAGCCCTTCCTACGTTGTAGTGTTAACTTTTTTTTTTTTTTTTTTTTTTAATGTTACGTAATATTTAATATTCAATTGCAAACAGGGGTGTAATTCGTACCAACAGTAATTTTTTAAATCATTTGCTAGTGCTGTTCCGATCAAAAATCTGACAACAGATTCCTAATCAGAAATTTAATGGAAAATATTTTTTTTTCAATATTTGTCGCTAGGAGCAATTGGTTTGAATAAAAAAAAGACTCTACTTTGTTTATTTCGAATAATCATTGATCGTTCATTTAATTATTAATTTATGTGATTTGATCATTTTAATTATAAATGGTAAATTGGGAAAAGTAGTAGATTATAGATACACATATCCATACTCAATCATTTTTCTCAGGCAGGGAGGAATTGAGTACTTTTAAAATTAATTAAGTACTTTATCCTTAAGTACTTTATCCTTAAGTTAAAAGAATCTCAATTAGACAAATTTACTCTTCAAGCACAATAATAGTCATTAGGAATTGAAGGATTTAAATATTGAAAAAAAAAAAAATACAAAAAAAATGTAAGAGTATTTATAGGGTAATACACAACTAAAATAAAATCACATCTTAATGAGCACCCGTCACCCTGGAGATCTATCTTTAGCAGCATAATCATCGCTTTGGTTAGGCAACAGCTTCAATAATAAAGGGGCACTAATTTTTATATACAAAGGTTCCGCTACGATAAAAATCTGGCTGATCCACAAAGGGTTTCAGAGACGATATAATAAACTATAAATAAACAGCTCTGCTCATCCACAGCCGAGTTTAATGAGAAATTGTTAAAGAAAAGTTAATTATCGGTTTAATTTATTAGTACAAGTCGTAAAGTGTTCCAACATGAAGTATCTTAAAGAAAGAATAACGCATCTGGTACAGTAAGGACAATTAAATTTTCACAAAACGAAATAAAATAATTATTAATATAAGAAGTGGAAAAACGAAACTATTTGTGTTTAAAATAATTTTTATGCTGTGGAAAATTAATAAACAGCAATTAAACAAATATTATAAAACCGACAAGTTAAAGGGTTCGCACCTGTAAACCATCTTTCACCATTTTTTTTTTTTTAATTTGGATTGATCAATTAATCGCCACTTCTATTGAAATCGTATTATTTGAAAATAAGTTTTGAATGTTAAACATTCATCATGAGTCATAAAATAACATTTTAAAAAATTCAAAATTTCAGCAATTTGATACATAAATTATATACAGTAGAACCTCGATTATACGAACTAACTGGTGTCAGGGGTTGTTCGGATAATCGAAGTTGAATATTGTACAAAGAAACAAAAAAAAAAAAAAAAAAAATGAAAATGAAACTAAATGAAAGTCTACTAAATGAAATCCGGAAAAGTAGAAAAAATTCATTAAATGTATGTAAATTCTTCATTTATTCCAATGTAAATTAAAACTAAATATATACATACTATGTTTATCTACATACATTCATACATAAGGCCTCATTTTTTTATTTCGGTTGGTTTGAAAAAATCTTTAATATTCGTCTGCTTCAACGTTTTCATTTTTTTTTTTTCAGTGACAAATCCTTTATTTTCTTGAGTTGAAGTAGCTGAACTACAGTTCCTTCCTCTTGCCTTTCAAGCCATTGAAATGTTACATGCATGGCTTTTACCTCTGCGAGTTCGGATAATCGAGGTTCTACTGTACTTATATTGAAGTTTTTAAAAATGTAAGACAAGAAATTATTATTATTTTTTTTTTTCCTTGAATCAAATTATCACCTAGGATGACCAATAGTAAGAATTTATAGCCCTAAACACACCTAATACGCATATAAACCTTAACTCACAAAATACTTAGTTGTTTAACGGACCATTAGGCCGAACGCGTTTGGGTAAAACTTATCGAGAAAGATTGAATTCGATGCTGTACAATATGTATACATCTAGTAAATGTGTTCACAACAATTACAATAACATGTAAAAACTACTCATCAGTAGCACCTCAACTAAAATTCCACACCAGAAGTTCTCTGGGCCATCTTCTTTTTAGACGCCTCGGAGTATTATCGGGAATGGAGTGAGAAGCAAGTTGAGCCACTAGAGGATTACTGTGGTTATGGAGTTTACTATAAAAGGATAGGAATCTGGTTTGGG
This sequence comes from Euschistus heros, assembly GCA_003667255.2. NCBI lineage: Eukaryota > Metazoa > Arthropoda > Insecta > Hemiptera > Pentatomidae > Euschistus > Euschistus heros. The sequence goes on along the minus strand of RCWM02000002.1, from coordinate 2,097,493 downwards.
CTAAATCAGCATCGTATGGTACATCAGATCTTTATGGATAAGTTTATTGGTATCAAAGTAATCGAAGGATTTTGGATTGTAAGGATTGGATAAGGGAAGAATTTGAAGATTTAGTTGAGCCCCAATTTTATTAATATTAAAATTAAAATAAGAAATTTTAAATTGATATGATTTATTACAGTTTTGCATTAGATGGAGTATATTCCTCAAGAATTCATTCACAATCACATTAGACCAATTCACCATCGAACCCAAGACATAATCGAACTAGGAAGAAATTTCCGAAACATTTAAAATTTTGAATAAAAATATTCCACTTCATTCTTTAGAACGCCGGAACACAATGTTCCATAATGACCCGTAGAGAAGCATGACACACATTTTTTACGACCTGAAGCTTATATTGTCAAACATATTAATAGGACGCAGAGACAGATGAAGGAATAAGTAGACAAAAGAAGACACCATGGAGGAAGGGATGTCTGGGAGCCCCTCCCGAAGCACTAGATATGTATCTACAGTTTACCATTAGTTATTTATAATTTAATAAGGCCATTGTCTGCTCCCTTTGTCGTATATTATACTCTAACTGAAGGCTTCCTCCTGTATATAGCGACCTCTCTGGCTAACTGTTTATCGGGTATTGTCTAGTCGACGCTCCGGGTCGCTTAAGATCTCGCTTTCTCCTAAGCTACTGACAAGAGCATTGTCAAAAAGTCTGGAAGACGAGATTTAATAACTCATACAAAATACCAAGAACTTTTCTTTCTTTTTTTTAATTTTTTCTACAAGTGAAAATATTTTTAAAAAATTATGAAAACCTACATACATGATTCGGAATGCTATTTCAACAAATTCTTAGTTCGGTATTTACTTTATATCTTTGATCACAGAGCTGTTGTTGAGATGAAATAATAATAAACTTTATTCTCGGACTTACTTACAATTCAACGTATCAGTAATTACGTCACATTTTGTTGACAGGAGAAAAAATATAAATAAAATACAATCGTATATGAAAAGATTCAACAGATATAAATATTTACTATTTATTTACATATTTGTGGAAGATTGATTATCTAGGAGGTGTAAAAATAAATAATGTTTGAAACAAGGGAATAAGCTTTACGAATAAGAATGGGTAAGGAATTCCAGAAGGAGGTAGCACGAACGATAAAGGATTTTTTTTTTTTAGAAGCAGTTCTACGGGTTATAAGAGAATAAAGGTTAAAAGGTTGGGGCCTTGTGTTTAAGAGCTGGTTAGGAGAATGCACAATTGTTAGGTTAAGAACACAGAAAAGTTTTTGAGTTTTTAGAGATTGGAATAGGAAAGTACCAAGAAAGTATTGCCGTCGGAAATTAGGAAGAACCCAACCAAGCTCAGAATATCGTCAAGTAACGTGTCTAATGCCTGGGGATCCTGAAGATGATTAGCACTGTTGAGTACAATATCGCGACTTTTCAGGGTGTTCTTTATTCCTAAGCTGCTACGAATCCACTAAGTAAAAATAAATGTCTCTAAACATCATAGTGATTCAAATAAGAAGAATTTAAGCATGATAAATAAATTCTTTACAGTGTGATGTTGAGATAAATGTGGATATGAGTTCTCTAAAATATAAAACCGAAAAGTGAGTGAACTAAATAAGATAAACTAATAATTTACTTGTTTTTTGAAATTATCAGGAGTATTACTTCTACGTAAGTATGGGTTTCGGTACACTATATATGAAAATTATTTATATTTTTCTTTGACAGCCCGATATTTTTATATCCATATATATTTGTTTGACGCTCTCCCTCAGCTGCCATTAGAATTTGAAACTAGTGACGCGGCTGAGTGATATTTTTTTAACGATATCCATTCATACTGCTACTACTTGTATTTAATTTTTTTATATAGTAGAAATTATATCTACATCGCCAAAAATGTATTTAAAGAAATATAAAAAAAAATATATAATTCAAACAAACTATACAGAATCACCAATTATAGGCGATGATATACTATTGAGTAATTTTTTTACAATAGTGATATGCGATTGCTTTACGGTTAAATGGCGCTCCAGCCCAAGGTAATAAAACAAAAATGCAGTTATACAGTTAGAATAATCAATGTACGACCCTCTAAGGATGTAATTTTATTTATTACATTTTTTTTTTCTTTTCCTCCAGATGTCAGGCCCCGCAGGATCTGAACAGTCACTGGAGGTTGACGGCTGTCGGTTGTTAACTGATTGCGGTGATGGATTGGAATTCGATTATAAATATCACTCCATCTATCGTCACATTGGTAATTCATCCTCGTGCAAATAGAAAAGATTTAATCAACCCTCTATTGTAACCTGAGCATCTACCAAAACGATAACAAAGTTAAACGCAAATAATGTTACCAATGGAATGCTTTTTAGCATTAAAAAATAAATAAATGACTAATAGTGAAATAATAATATAAAAAGATATAAAATAGAATATATAAAAACATACAAGGCTCGATCCAAGGAATAGTATGCATCTGTTAAGACGAATCGAATGGTTATAACTACTAATTGGTTGATAATTTGACATATATTTAAATTTAAAAAAAATCTGTATCAATGGTGTTTATTAATTTTTTAAATAGACGGCCAACTATGATGACTGATAAATTATGTGTCATACGCACAGCTGGGAACTATATCAGATTATTATTGCATTCTGTTATTTTTTAAACATTATCTCTTCTTAATAGCCAGCAAGAGATAGATGAAGTTTTATTCTGGTTAGCTATCAACGTCTTTTTTTTTTTTTTTTGCAACATTAATTACAATTTATTTCTTTTAGAATTTTCTTACAAATACGATGAAAAATCATATATTTAAGTCAAGCAAATGAAGTGCGAAATACTAACTACATACGCTAATTCAAACTTTCGATACTACGTGCTAATTTTAAGTAAAATGAATGAAGTTGATAAACTTATAATATATTATGGTATCTCTCCTATGCGTTAAAAAGAAGATGGATGGGCTGGGATCTTCTTTTTGAAACATTGAAGAGTTATCGGAAAGCGAATGAGAAGTAAGTTGGGCTTAAAATAAGTGGATCAGTAGCTGGTCATGGAAGGATAGATATCTGGTTTGGTCCAAACCAGCAACACTTGGGATATTTAGATCATCATTGATCAATTCATTTGTGGCATAATTAGTAGCATTGAGGATTTTACGAAAGATTTTGGATTGTTGGGGGTGGATACGACAATAATTGGAAGGTTTAGTGGAGCCACAAAGGTCAACAAAGGTTTGTTGAAATAGGTCTAATTACTGGCATGTGAATAAATCTTTTGTAGAACTTTTTTTGAGGAAATGTTGAAGCAGGTGAAAATGATGAACAGCTTCTTGTCGTTTAAGTCTCAGAAGAAAAAGTAAAATATAATTTTATGGACTTTAACAAAACCAGAAAAGAAGGCGTTTTGGGAAAAACAAATAAAACTCCCCCTCACAATTCGAATTACTGAGAAGAAGAAGAAGAAAATAAACTTTTTTCTGGGACAACTTGTCCCCTAGGAATAACATATGAGTGCAATACATGAGTTACAAAATAAATGAGAAATCTTGTAAAAAGATACTTACGAGTATATTATGAAATCAATAACATAAATATTCATATTTTACATTTTCTCGAAAGACTGAAAATTTAGGAGGTTCAAAAATATATGATGTTTAAAGGATGTTAAAAAGCATTTTCGAATTGAGATGGGCAAAGAATTTTATAAAGGATTTTTTGAAGGATGCGGTTCGATGTGCAGGAATATACAATTTGATGGGTTGGGTTATAATATTTAAGAGGTGGATGGAGGAGCTTAGAGTAAGGTCATGAATACATGTGGGTTTTTTGGTTTTAAAGGATTGAAATACAAGAGCACCTCTGAAGTATTGACGTCGAAAATGGGGTGAAGCCATCCGATTTTAGAATACCGGTGTGATAGAACGCCTGGGGATCCGAAAATAAATCTGATAAAACATTTTATTAGTCTGTTACATGTCATTTCGAACTCACCAGACAGGCCTCCATATACAATGCATAGTCAAAGTAGAGAAAACAAGAGATGATAGTAAAAGTTACCGATTACTAAGTGATAATGAATCGCGGAAAAATGTAGAAGTTGCATAAGAATAAAAATAATTTCCTAGAGATTTCTTTGAGGTTTAAAAAAAACAAAACATGAAAGTCATCAACGCTCGTTCCATCTTTATAGAAAATCCATTAAAATATAATAAAGTTAAAGATTTCTTTGAATTTTATGAAATAGCTATCCTCTGTATAGGAGGGCTATCATTTTATAAATAATTTTTTCATCGTTTCCCAGCGTCATTGAGATTTCTCGATATTTCAACCTTTTGGTGTAGATAGGGGACTCGTTAGACATAGGGGATACTGAAAAACTATTGCCACACATCTCACATTTGGGAGGAGCATCTCCGGTTATAAGGTGAGGGTGTGTAATTTTTGTATGGCCAATTCTTAATCGCGTTAAGAATTTTGTGAAATATGATTATTCGAAGAAAGGTAGTGATCAAAAGTTATTTCTAGATTTTTAATTGAGGTTATGAGGAAAAGCAGTTTTGGAGTAGATATTACTCATTTTATAGTAGTTGTTCCATGTTATTAATGCAAAGATATGTAGCTATTTATATTTGTTAAACTTAATATCTTCCCACTTTTTTTAATCTCAAATTCAATATCAAAGTTAATTATCACAATAAGAAGTGATTTAGATTCGGCAACTACTGTAGGCTTTAGGGTAGGTCTATGAGAGATAGGGAGAGCGGGCGACGCCCTTGAGATCCTTCGGAAAAAGCAAGGCAGCCCAGGGAGGACGTGTCAGGCATACAGGAGGGACACTTGTAGCCAGCCTAGGTAAAAACTGGAGGAATGTAGCTCTAGTTAGAGTGTCTTAGGTCTCCCGAGAATCCGAGCCCTTCTTATAAACTGCTTACTGTTCGGAGGAAAAAATAACACTAAAAGAAAAAATAGTCCTTTCCACATTGGCCGGGTATTAAAGCCTCTCTGTTCTTGTGAGCTTTAATTGGATCTGGAGTGTAAGGTTTATATTTGCGCTGGAGGAGACTGATGGAGGAAGGTCGTTGTTCTGTATTATTTCAGCTAAGGAAGTCGACTGGCCTTTGAAGAAGGGGGAAAAAAGGGAAGAAAAAAACAAGCATACAATAAATATTTGAACACGAGGAGTAACCGCAAGAAGAAACGGAACCAACATAAAAAATGTCAGTTGAATAACATATTTCATAACTCCGTATCATGATATCAAAAATAATATCGATGTACCAAAGAACTTCATTCAGTGAAAATAAAATTACCCATCTACTGGTTTAAATAACTGTCACTTCCCAACTGAACACCAATACATTATTTTACAAAATAGTTGAAATATTATATTGAAAATATATAATAAATTATTTATTTTGAGATTTCAATTCGGAATATCGTTGAGTATTTAAACGGGAACAATTTACGGTCCTATCATTATTTAAACAATTTTTTGAACTCACAATAAATAAAAACATCACCAGCATCAAGAACATCACTGAAGGGTTTATGTAAAAAAACACAATTTTGAATAATCTGCGTTTAAATTTTTTTTTTTATGCATTCCTCTTTAGCAGGAAAATGTTATAAAAACCCCTTCATCTTCTTCATAACTCTTTTTCTAGTTGTTAAGAAATATTCATTGCTACCTAACACTTCTGCACATACATTCTTCATCCAACTAGGTTGTATTTTTAAAAAAAATCTGACATAGCCCTTTCAATTGAAAATATTTTTCAAACTCAACATATCAAAAAATACAACATACTCTGAACAATTAAAAAGCATATTTAAAAACTGCAGAAAATTATCGACTCAAAGTTAAGTAAATTCCTATATATTTTTATAATGCAATACTTTTCTATCTCTACTGAGTTCCTGGGTAATTTACTAATTTATTTATCAAATTTACTAGTATTTATATTTATATTTTTTTGCTATTACTATAATGGGTATTCTTTTCGAAATATAAGAGTAAGCCATATATAAGAGTATTACATTCTTATAATTGTGTCCTTTTGACTCTCTTTTAATAATAATGAAAACAAGAAATAAACAATCGTAAATTATTTTTTTTCTGTAATTATTTGGCTACACCCATATACTGCCAACATTATCCTAATAACGGATTCGTTTGAATTTTATATTTGGTATTTAAAACACCATTGAAATATGTTTAAGTCTTTTATCAAAATCATTTATTTTATTTTTTTTTAATGGATTTGGTATTTTGGTTCATTTTGTATATTTTATTTTTTTAAACGAAATTTTCAGAATTTGATTTAAATTATTGTAAAATATATCTAAACACATTTTCTCATAAAAGAAATATTGCCTTCTCAGGATACCAGAAATATGAGACCGAATGAAGAGGCAGCAAGGAGTGTCCAGTAGTAAGGCACAGAGGAAGGTCGCTCGGTGGGAGTTAGCAAGGTCAGTACTTATCTATCTCCTACACATTTTGTATTGTAGCAATTATTAGAAAACACTTTGTCATTATCTGTACAACAACATGCGGAACATTACAAAGTTTCAATCATAACTGTCTCGCTATTCCACAATGAGTCGAGAGTGCCTGCAATGAAAGGTCACTTCAATTATCGAAACTAAACAAGTGCAAGAAAAACAGATTTTAAAAAACCATTGCTCCAGTTGAAAAACATATCATGACCTCAATAGCCACATTCATTTTTTTCTTTTGTCGGAAGTAGTAGAATGTGACTCCCTAAATTTTAAGATAAGCATTCATGATGTAAATATGACGAAATAACATTTCAAATTATAGTAATAAATAACAATATAGAATAACAATATGAACTTTTAACAAATAAAAATAGAACATTTATTGATAGCGCCCAATTTTTTTATAAACAGAAATTTACAACCGTATTAAAAAATACATCTAGTAAATATGCGGTATGATGTATTAAAAATATCATTTAATTATATTTAAGTCTTTTATCAAAATCATTTAATTTTTTTTTAAAAAAGGATTTGTTATTCTGGTTCATTTTGTATATTTTATTTTTTGTAAACGAAATATAATGTAAAATAATGACATAATTAAAACTTGTAGAGGAAACTTATAATACCCATTGGTAGTAAATGTCAAAATTTAAATTTGAATAAAATAAAATGAAATAATTGAATCATAAGTGTATACAATTACTAACGGTTTATTTCTTTCTCAACGTTATTAATAAATCTAGGTACTATCAGAAAATAAAATGTCTAGGAATTATGTTCTTTTTTTTTTATTAGTTCAAAATGTTTTTATATGGAATTAAGCTTATAAATCAATTTATATTATAATATTTAGCAAATTATTATTTTCGCTGCAGATGCCTGTTCAAAATATAAGATTTGATCTTTGGAAACACGGAGTACAATGTTGCTGCATATGGCCGAACGGAGAAATTATCGCTTAAGCTTCCTGCACGTTCTTTAACTCGTGAAACAAATTCATGCAACTACAGTGATAATGATATCAATATTTTTTTTTACATAACTGGTTTTACATAAATAGTTCAAAAATAAAATTCAATAAGAAGTAATGAGCGTATACTAAAAACAACGTATTACCTGAGACCACATAATTAAGCTAGGCTCCAGTTTTATTCATTCATTCCACTGTATAAACCAGAACTACAGTATCAGAACGAACTATTTAAAAAGACTTCTGTACTCATTACTCTCTCCAAGCGTTGATCCCTGTGATAATCAGCCATCGATATTTCGTAATCAGAGGGAGCAGAGATAGTTGGGACACGAAAGCGAGGGAGGGCACGCGAGAAGAGGCTATGGAGATGAGGTGGAGGATCCACTAATGCGAGAGTCTTGTAGCCGCACATGAAAGGGTTCGAAGCCGCCTCGGTCCGCGGTCGGCCTCAGTATCTCTACGTATCCTACTGTATGTCCCTAATACATCTTTATAACATTGATAATGTCTAAACCTTTAAACTTGCAGTTACTATCTGTTAGGTAATCTAGTATGTATCTCATTTCAAATATTCAAATATTCACATACCAGACTTAAAAGACAAGAAATTGCTCGTCATTCCGACTACTCCAACATTTACTAGACAAGCGTTCAAAGCTCCCAATTAATAACAAAAGACTTACATATATGAAAGTAATTAGACTCATTTAGACATACGGAGTTGAGAATTTGGGGCTTCATAAAATCCAAAATCCTTCGTAAAATCCTCAATGCTCCTTATTATGACATAAACTTACCCATAAAGAATGAGTACATATGTATGTTCATGTGTTGCTGATTTGGTCCATTAGTAACTTGGTTCGCTGTTAGTGATCACAAACCAAAATATATATAATAATTATATAATATTTACGTAATAGTTTAGATATCTAAACTGCGTAACTATAAAATTATAGATTTTGCATTGTAAGGATTGGATACGAGATGAATTGGATGGTTTAGAGGATCCCCAAAGCTCAACTCCCTACGTCGAAATAGGTTTAATCACAGTCATGTAAATAAGTCTTTTGTAATTCATAGGGAGCTTTGAACGTTTGTATAGTAAATGTAGAAAAAAATAAATAAATAAATAAAATAAAATAAAATGGAAGTAAGCAAACTTAAAATTTCGGATACAGACTGTCTGGATAGAGAAAGGTACAAGAAGAAACTGAAAAATCTCACCTGTATTAGGGGAGAAAAAAAGAGGGGTACTAAGTGGTCCGAAAAAAGAAAATAGATGCATTCGAGGATCATGAAATTGCGATGAGAAGAAAGGAAGTCAAGATCCCGTAAACAACTTAACCAAAAAAAAAAAAAAAAAAAATGAGTGTTGAGGTTCACTGACTGATGAAAAATTCCACACAATTAATTGTTTTCATTTTATTGGTTGAAAGGCTCATTTACAGTAATTCATCCTACTTGGGCATTCAGAGTTGAGCTTCAGCGATCTACTAAACCTTCCAATTCTTCTCGTATCCTTGCAATCCAATATCCTTAAAGCTCCTTAGTCACAAATAAACTTATCTATAAAGACCTTAATATTCCATATGCTACTAATCTAGCCCAAACTAGATACCTATCCTCTCCTCGAACAATCAGTTCTTGTTTGCGTCATACTAGGAAGCAATGAGGATTTCAGAACTCCAATAATTTTTTATTTTGTTTGAATAAAACTGATAGATTTCTTATTAACTGTAGTTCAGATAGTTCCCTTTTTTCGAAAATATGTATCATGTTTAATTACATAAAATAAGTTGAATAGCAAATTAGATAGATAATCTCATAGATAAGACAGATAAGATAATTTCAAACTTGTTCCTGATTCAATTTCGTATTTTCTCGCACTTATTTCAATCCAGAGTGGACATCAGAGTACGAAACTGCCCGTTAGTTTACATAAAGGTTACAGATCTCTTTTAGCGGAGGCAACATGTTGAATGCAGGCGAGGCTCAAGTGCGTACACGGAGAGGCGACGAGGGTAGACAATGGCTCGCCTTCGACAAAGGATTATTTGCTTTGTCCCGCTGAACGGTCTCATTAAATGGAATCTATTCCATCTTATACCCAAGATACCGCTTGTTGTCCTAACGAGGATCACACAGCGATCTAGTTAGCATTGCTTGGGGGTAGTTAGTTTGGGCTTCAGCGGAAGAGAGGACCTTATTAAATGGTGGATTCGGATCTAGACAGCTTCGGAGTATTCGTTAGTCGCAATGTCGATAAAGACTGTAGAAACGAAGACTACAGAAGAAATCAAAACAGAGTAATGAAAAATAACTGCGTCAGTCGACATTCTATTGTTGTCATTAGAATTTAATACTTTAAACATTATTCTATCGTCTATAATGATCAACAGCAACTACATAAAATTGAATGATGATCATTTGAATTAATTGAACTGTTTCTAGAAAACCGATAATAAGGAAATAAGTACAAAACCCCGGCTACTTTCACAAAAATGTTCAACAATAGAACAATTAACCAATATCTTCCCCCTCCTTTACAGGGAATAACGACGCTAATCTGCAAACTAAGCTGGATATCGAGTATCGCTGAGGGTGACCTCACTGGCTAATAAACGATTATCTCCAAGCACTAACAGTAACATCTGCGCTAATGTTTCACAACAGCAGGGCCTAGTTGCATAGAGCACTGCAATAGAAGGATTACTAATGAACAATAATAGCAACTAATAATACTCTATAATAAATAACAAAAACAAAACCGGAAAGTTACATTAATTTATTACAAAAGCTCCAAGTGTCAAAAAAAATGTCTACCAAACCTGAATATGAACCGGATGCATAGCTAATTATGATTTGGAATGTATATGTCTATAAACTAAGCTTTCCCATTTATTTATTATCATAATTATTGACACCTTTGTTTTCGCTAAAAGACATTCATTATCAGTTCCAAGGAGGACTTCTAAAACATATCAAGACCTAGAGGCTTCCACAGCAGACTCCTCTTTTTTTCGCTGTCTGTTCTAGGTCCTAATATCTTTGAGAGAAGTCCTCTTCTTGTGCCTCTTTAGTTCAGTTCTAAATGTCCAACATTCGAAACTAGTTTTCAAATGAAAAAAAAAAATCCTATTGAATTGGGAATTAATTCATGAATCCTAATTATATTACTTTTACTCAAACTGGTCTATCTTTATACAAACTCATACAAAACGTTTATTTCAATATCATAATTAATTATAGAACCTAATTTGAAGGAAATAGATATCTAGATAACTTATGGTCTGCTGATGAACAAGTCGCAAAAGGACACAGGAGATAATATTAAATATAATAAATATTGAAACAAAAGTGGAAGAGCATTATAAATAAAAGATTCTGCTTATAGAAATGAGTGCACTCTGAACTTAATAATTATTATTGACTATTCCAGAAAAATAGCTAAATATAGAAGGATTTGTAAAAAGGATTAAGTATTGTGTCTTTTCTGAGCTCAGTAAAACAAAACCAATAATATTAACTATCGGAAATTATCGAGTAGAGAAATGTGAGATCATAGAAACATATTATCAGGGAAATAATCTACAGTCGACGAGTGGTGTCAGCAAGAGTCAAAATTTTAAAATGAAGAAAAAAATATATAATTGTGGTAAATAACAACATTCGAAATGAAGTAGAGTAAAAAATACATGAGTCCATTGGTCTATTAAAAAATAATGAAGAACAGTAGATCAACAATATTTGTCTATGAATAGTAAAAAGAAAATCGACGACGAAGCAGACCAACAGGACCTGGGCGAAAGAAACATGGCAAAATGTGCGGAAGTAATGAGTCAAGAATACATGGTAATGGAAGAAATCCATATAAATTTGACTTTAAGAAACCTATTGATTTGGGAAAAATCCATTAAAAATAATTCAATTGCCTTTTTGAAAAAAATAATTAATCATAAACAATACTGTTTCTGATAGAGACGATATTCTAAACACACTAATAGGACTCCACCTGGACAAACGACTTAATTGGTGCCCACAAACAACACTAAAACGACAAGAAACAGCTCGTCGTTTTCGACTTCTTCAACATTTACTAGACAAACGTTGAAACCTTCGTATTAATCACAAAAAAATAATTTAGATGACATTAGACCTATTTGGACATACGGAATAGATTTTTTCCCCCTAAACCACATAGCTATCCATGGTAAAATCCATAACCATTCAAATCCGCTAATATCTCAACATGCTTCCAACATGTCTATCTTAGATAACCCTTTTTATTAACCTATTCTAACTTCTCTCTAAGGAGATCAAGATTCTTTGGGTACATCACGAAATGAAAGCATCACCGGATTTAAAAAGACGCTGCCTCTGACTCCAGATGCCAGTAAGATGCCGGGACTCACGCATTTCTGTTAACGTTATTATTTTTGTATATTAGAAAAACAAAAAAATCTTAAATCAAATCAGGCTATCGCATAACTGTAAATTGAAAATACTTCATGGTTCAGCATATTAATAAAATCCTACAGAATAGCCTTGGTTCTCATGGTATGAGTATACAAATATATATATATGCCATCCGTAAGTAGTTCCGAACAATGTTAATTCAGGTTTTCTAAAGCGCTGTAATCAATAAAATTATCGCGGAACATCATGAAAGTACAAAAAAATAAAAACAACAAATAATATTGACAATGAATTGCAGCAGGGTTCTAAACATCATTGTCCAGCAAAAGCACGGACGTTTTCCTAATATTTGGAAAAATTCGTGACCAAAACTAATTATTTAAACAAAATATTTATACTTGTTTCAAGAGATAATTCATGTTGGTGATAAAAGACTCGTTCAATTGTGATATTTGTTAGCAGTAATTTACAATCGAATACTTTTCCACCATTTAGTGAAAATACGCAAAGGTTCTGTCGTTGAGACTGATTGAAAATAATCAACAGACGGAATATCACCAAGGACCGTTAGGTGAGAGATTAACAAATTCTGAAAGAGAAGGGACGCCCTAAGTGCTCCCGGTTTTTGCGGCTCTTCCAAAGACCATTGTATTCTAATAAGCGTTCGGGGAACCCTTTTATTTCATTCTACCTTTTAACAAGGGCCTGGTCCAGTTTATTTCAAATCTAGCCCCGAGTCACCCGCCAGAATATACCAAGAGGTATAAGGTTGATATGGAAGTTGTAGGAAAAATAAAACATGTTTGTATCCGAAGTACAGGATCCTCAACCTAGACAGTAAAATCAATCACTCACCCTCCTTTAATTTATTATTATATATAAATTATTTTAACATATTTGGCCATGATGGTGAACTAAAATTACGGTAAAAGTTTCTTACTCCCATCAATGATTCGAACGGAAAGTTAGCCTAGTTAGTGTTAAGGCAATAGAAAACCCAACAATCAATTATTATTACTTCAGTTATAATAAAATTAAAATAAAACCTAAGTTATTAACTAAATAATTTAATTTATACAAAAAAAAAAGGGGGGGGGTATTACAACAAACTTTTATTACGGACGGACGGTCATACAAAGTTGGAATTACGTTATTATTATTATTTTCATAAAAACTCCACTTTTATAAATAGTTAACAATAATATGTTTGTAACATTTAATATCAACCACCCCATACTATTAATTAAATTATTTTGTTAGTAACTTATGTTTTACTTCAATTTTATTCCAAATTAATTAATCATAATTGACTGTCGGGCTTTCTATTGCCATAACACAAACTGTTCATAAAAAAACAACAACATTATTTTCTAATTTTTAGTTAGGTCTGCTACTACAGCCTGTTTTTTTTAAACTGTATCTTATTTTCATAAGTTATAGTCTCAGAACAATATCAAAAGTATTTATAATCAAGAGCCTCGAAATTTCATCAAACGCATCACTATTACATGGAACTTTCCCTATTAATTTTGGGAAATCAAGTTCTTCTATTGGGAAATGCTTTAGGGGTACCATCTGGGGTACCACAATTATTACTATTTATATGCTTCAATTATCTTCCATTGATAGGAACTTTTTTATCGGTTAGATTAGAACAAATTTGTGAGATATTGCATTTTCTTTGGTTCTTGACACGGGTGCAAATTTTAAAGTCAATCAAATAGTTGAGAAAAGGAAGTTAAAAATGAGAGTAATTCTTGGTAAGCGGTAATGTTTGTTTTCTTCTTTATATAAGAATATCTCAGTAGATAGATATGCTAAACTCTTTTTAGAACAATAAATACCAGCATCTGTTTATGTAGCAAATCGGGCATGAATACAAGGCAAATAACAACTAGTGAACAAGCACAAAGAGGGTACAATAAAACAAGGGGTGGTGAGACTGTCAAATAAAACTGGCAACAAGAGCTGTGATCGGGCGCTAATCGTTAGGAGACGAACGACCAACGTGCTAACAGGTCGTGAATGGCTTGAATAGAAGCGGCCTGCCAATTAGGGAAGGAGATAGACAATTTGTAGCCGCCCCGGTGGGAGGACACTAGCCCTGTCTTGTCTTGACTATCCCAGGCGTCACAGACAATTACTCAAGGCGTGATGAATTAAGGCATTCACGCCGCCGCGGGGAAAATATTTATACCGTCAGATAAGGGCTAAGAGTAGAGCCGCAAAGGGGGCATTAGCCCAACCGATGGCGATAAATTTGTGCCGCGCCGCAATCACTGCCACTGCCTGTCCCTGGCGCAGCGGGTGCGCTTCTACGGGAGCAGCTGTCGGCACGAGCTAGCGACCATAAACAAGAATGACATGCGTAGGTCTAGTCCTAATGATAGCTAGTAAGTCGTTGCCAAAGCGATAGCAGTCTGGAAATAGTATCTTTCAAGGAGAGCAGCTAACCAAACAATAAAATTCTAGTTCGATCTTAAGTAGCGGTGTGACAGTTCTAAATTTCACCGATTCTAAAGAAAAATGATCTAAAGTCGATCCCAAAGGACCGAATGATAACGCCGATGTAGGAGACTGTTTAGTAGTACTATCTTATTAGGACAGTGAGAAAGGTTAAATTTCAATGAAAAGCCACTAGAGATAAGAGTTAAAGCCCTTTCCAATCCTATAAATAATTTTGAGGAAAATACAAGAGAAAGCACTATGACTAAAACGATCTTTATTTGTGTGAGTATAGCTTGTCTAGTTAAATCTATGCTGAATTTCCCTTTGCTCAACGAAACTGCAAAAGGTCACGTCTAAAGAGCTGAATCTCACAGAGGACCCCTAGTCTTAAGTTAAATTTAAAAGAGTTACTGATTGAAGCTACAAATGTATTAGATACGACTACAATGGTTTTGTGATGATTGTCTTGGAAGCAAATGAATCTAGAATTGAACTGCCTTCAATATTTTCGGATAGGCATTTACGTGAGACTCGATAATGACGTCAAAGTGGTATAGGTCATGGCTTTGAGAGAAATCGGTTTGGGGAAGCAAACGGAAAGGAGAAAATTATTAGAAAATTATTAGGCATGGTGGCCCTTCATTGTGCTTCAGCTGAGTCAATCTTAAACAAGTTATTTCTGTGGTAATGAATTCTGTGACCCCTTCAAAACCGCCTATATTTCCAGGGATGATAATAAAAGTCGGCAGCTACTCGACAGTGCATAATTACGTAATTATTATACATAAGTCGATTCTTCTCCTTAATAATAAAAAAAAAAATGTAAGATAGTATATAATACGAGGGTGAATCAAATATAAACGGTAATTTTCAAAATTATATTTATTGAATAATATTATACAGAAACTATACCTTCAACATTTTTCAATGTAGTCTCCTGCATTATCTACACACTTCTGCCACCGATTTGGAAGCTTGAATATTCCCTGTTCATAAAAAGACTGAGGGCGAGTTTTTAACCATTCGCGCACGTGCTTTTCGACGTCTTCATTGTTTTCAAATCGTTTTCCTCCAAGTGATTCTTTCAGGGGCGCAAACAAAAAATAGTCACAAGGGGCACAGGTCGAAGAAGGATGGACTGTAAGGAGGGTGTTCGAGAGTTTTGCCAGCCCATTTGATTTCTTCCACAATTTATCCTTGCTACAGTCAACAATGCGGTGTGAGGCCTTGCGTTGTCACGGAGAAGGATGAGCTGGGAAACTCTCGAACACCCTCCTTACAGTCCAGACCTGTCCCCTTGTGACTATTTTTTGTTTGCGCCCCTGAAAGAATCACTTGGAGGAAAACGATTTGAAAACAATGAAGACGTCGAAAAGCACGTGCGCGAATGGTTAAAAACTCGCCCTCAGTCTTTTTATGAACAGGGAATATTCAAGCTTCCTAATCGGTGGCAGAAGTGTGTAGATAATGCAGGAGACTACATTGAAAAATGTTGAAGGTATAGTTTCTGTATAATATTATTCAATAAATATAATTTTGAAAATTACCGTTTATATTTGATTCACCCTCGTAAACTAAACCAACAAGAAACTTCACATCGTTTTCGACCGCTTTAACATTTACTTGACAAACATTCAAACTATACGATTATTTACAAAGGACTCATTAACATAACAATAATTAGACCTATTTTGACGTATAAAGTTGAGCTTTGGGACTCCACTGAACCATTCAGTTCGTCTCGTATCCAAACCTAACAACTCAAAATCCATCGGATCAATCCTCCTTCCTTTGACACATACAAACTTATCCATTTACATCTTAACGTTATATATATTCCTGATTTAGCCCAAACCCGAACTAGAAAATCGTCCGGATCATTAAGAACTAAGTGATTTAAGTGTAGGTAAAATATAATGGTTAGCTTAAAAAAAACAACATGATATGAAGAAAAATATGAACAAGCAAAACTTAGGTGTGTTGGAAAAGGTCCGTTATTTTTTATTGAATTGTATCCTGCAAATGGGCTTGATTATTATTTCCAGGATAAATCCTGATGTAATAGCCAGAATAGCTTCTAGAGGAATGTCTCTATGGAACTAGAAGAGTTGGCAGACCCAAACTACGGTGGGCTGACGGTGTGGCACCCGACGCGCGGAAATTCTTAAACCTCCGTAATTGGAGAGCAGCAGACGAGAATAGAGAAGACTGGCGGACAATGTTGCAGGCGGTCCTGACTCTTCCTGTGTTGTAGCGCCATTGGGGAAGGAAGGAAATAGGATTCCTCCTATACGACAGAGCAGCTTAACATTTGACACGTTTCAGCAAAGGTAAAGGAAAAATATGGTGGAGATGAACCAAGTAAAGGGGATCGTGAGGACTGCCACTTCGTCCGTATAGTAAGGTATCCGGATTATTGAGATCCTACTCTACCTGTTCTGTAAGCTACTTAAACATTCAAATCCACTAATATCTTAACTGGCTTCTTAGGCTATTCCAGATAACCCTCTGAGGCTTCTGAAAATAAGATGGCCTCGGGACCTAATATAAAACTCTTATTGAAGTTATGGGTAATTGCTTTGTAAGAAATTGATATGTTATTCTGAGCATTATCTTCACATTTACTACATGTATTTTTATTTTAACTTCAAATCAAATTCCACAATTATTAAACTTCATACATATGCATACAGCAGTGATTACTATAATGTAACCAATTAAGTGTTTTTCCAATGCCGTTATGGTTATACTTACAATACGTTTTTTTTTTTACTGCAAATCTTTTATCTTAAGGCTGCGATATTAAGAGAGAAAAGAAACGAGAGTTACTATCTCGTTACACCCGCTAGATTACAAACTAAAAACAGATATTATTACACTTCCCAGCCAACAATAATCTAGGATTTTGATTACTGTTTCACTGATCTCCAGGAGAGCAGCAATTATAACGGCTTTTAAAAATAAAACGGTGTGGATCTATCTGTGGAACGAGTTATCACATAAAAAGCCCGAGGTTATTATTACGAACATTTAGAGCTGCAGACAATGAAGATATTTTACAATTTAATAAACCAGATGAGAAATTCCAAAGAAGAAATATAATGTCCATGGTTGTAAATACCAAGGGGTCTAGTTAACCGGCTTCTCTCCCCCCCCCCACTTCCTCCTCCCAATTAAACATAAAAATAATAAAAGTTACACTGGCATCCCGCCCTTCCGAGGTGGGGTGACACCACTCATTCAGTGACGCCATTCACAGTTAGCATTCCGCAATTTCATATTATATGGTCCGTAAACAATCTACTTTTTTCGCAAGGAATGATTATAACTGGATAGATATCCCACTTATTTATTTTTTAATAACCATTTCTTCCGATAAATTTTTTTAAGAGGACGATATTCAACCTATCGAGCAGGCACAAAAATCTAATCAAAATAAGTATTTCCTAAAAGAAGATAGAAATCCATTAAGGGTAGTTCTCACCAAAATAATATTCGAAAAATATGAACAGTAATAAACTACCAAGAAAATATGATAAATTTTTAAAAGAAGAAGATGATCAGGGATGCAGACAAAAAGAAACAACACGTCCAAGTAAAAATACTATACTTGAGTGTCAACGTTTAGGCCTGCCATGCAGGTCTTCTTCATGGCTAAAATGGACAAAAACAAATAGATGTAACAAAAAAAAAAACAGACAGGCAAACTAATAATGAATGGAAAATTGAATGAGTTAAAAAATAATGAAGAATACCATAGATATAGAAAAAAATACAGAAAAGTCTATAGAACAGAACAGATACATAAATCAGTGATAATACAAAAAAGTAAGGTGAGGCTAAGGACAAGAGAGGAATGATTAGGGAAAAAATAAATAAAATAAGTGAAAATAAAAGTTCTACATTAAAAGGTCTCTTGGCCATCTTCTTTTTAAACACCTCCGAAGATTATCGGGAATCGAAGAAAGAAAAGGGTTCTGTTGCCTTTATAACAACTATAGTAACAATTAAATAGCAACAACAAAATAATAACAATATAATAAAAACCGGTTGTCAATCAGCCACCTCAACTGACAATGAAATTACCAAATTGGTTGGCGTTGTCACATCCAAAATCGAACAACAGATTTAGATATTTAAATAGTTTTTCAAGCACATAATTACAAAACGAATGTACTATAAACTCATTAAAGTATTTCATGTTCAAATTATCAAGCGCATTATTTTAACAAATCTGTACTCGAAAACCTTCCTGTAGCAAGGATGTAAACAGAACAC
The DNA here is from genome assembly GCA_003667255.2 of Euschistus heros. Classification (NCBI taxonomy): domain Eukaryota; kingdom Metazoa; phylum Arthropoda; class Insecta; order Hemiptera; family Pentatomidae; genus Euschistus; species Euschistus heros. The sequence continues at coordinate 2,078,826 of RCWM02000002.1, read as the reverse complement.
TAAGAAACTTTCTTAACGAGAGCTTAACAAAGTCAAGTGAAATCAGTACATGACAAAACAATGCATAATTAATTTATAACATGATTCGTAGTTTTAAATACAATAAACAAAAGAAATTTTCTGACTGAATTGATGCATACTCAATGATGGCGGAGCATTAGGCCAAACAAAAGGCTGACAAGCTAAACATTTTTCAGTAACAAATTAAAATTAAATGCCTCTTCGTAATACAAAACATATATACTTTATATGTGTATGTGTGAGTGTATATAGCTGTCCTCCTATAAAAAAGATTTTTTTTTAATAAATTGACGCAACAAATCATAAGTAAAAAAGAAGAACTAGGTTGTAAATACTATCTTACAAAAAATCCGAAAATACTTTGAGAATTATGTTTGATACTGAAATAAGGGAACACGAGAAAATATACAATAATTGTAAATGCATTTACAATTTGTTTAATACTACAATTTTAATTTTCCTTATACACTTGCTCAAAAAACCATATAACACCTCAAAATCACAAATAGATTATCCAATATCAATCTTTCAGAGTTCTAGCCTCGGATTCATAAATAATATTTTAATGTTTTTTGGAACTTAATAAAAATATAAAATTTTACAGAATAAAAACAATTATTATGTAATTCAAGATACAATTTAAAACACACTATTATACTACGGTACAAATAGTGTCTCTTCTTTGAAGGCAAATAAATAAGTATAAGTGGACAGAGGTAATATACATAAATACGTATACAGTAGAATCTCGGTGAGTTAGCAGAACTTTTTTTTATCTTACATATCCAAATATAATTTTTTTTTTTTTTTAATTCTGTTTTATTGGCAATTTTCAAATGAATAAAAAACAATATGCAACTAAATAAACCAAAACAAACAATATGAAGCGTTTTTAAAATTCATAATTTTAAAAATGCATTAAACTTTGATGATTGGTTTTATGTATATATATGTCTTTATGCAATTTAATCTATATTTGGACTTGTTAAATATTTTAATATACATTACAAAGTTTATTCTGATTTTGTAGTTGTTTTTCCCTAACCTCTATAATCCGAATTTTTCCTAATCCAAACTAATTGTTGACAGAAGGTGTTCGGATTACCGAGGTTCCACTAAATTAAAAATGATTGTTTGTTGGGACTTTAGGTCTTTTTTTACACCAACTAGAGTAGAAAGGATAGGTATTAACCTGCTATAGCCAGAGTGGGAAAGCTATGATTCATTTTGTTGGGCCATCAAACAATAAACAAGAGAATAATTTCAAATCAATCAAACCATTCATTCGCCTTTTATAACGACACCTGGTGGTTAGAGGTAGCTACTAAATTAGACAGTATTTTTTTTTTATTACAGGTAAGATGATTTTATAAAGAATTATAACTGGCACAAGATCCTGTAAATTAAATATAACGTGCCAACTACGCACTAAAAATTATAATTAATCATATTAGCTTTAAACACACCTTGTTAATCAGAACTATCCGATCCCTACAAAAACGGTCCAAATCAAACAACAAAAGACGGCTGACTGCAAAGAACCTTATTTATTTATTTTTTTCGTTCACTTAACGAACTCGCCCTGCTCAAACGACTGTATTACCTGAGATGTTGCGATAGGGTTTATAACCCCGATCGTAAAAGTAAATTAATAAACATATACATAAAACCATAAATAAACAAAGTTTTAAAATGTAAGCGGTTAGATATAAATTTGAGTTTTCATTTGAACTTTACGGAGCTTATCGTCCATCTACAATTAATGGAGTAGGCGACGTCCGTGGGTCGAAAGACAAACAAGAAAAAGAATAATATTCTACCCACTTCCATTATTACGCGATGGCCTTCCACGATCGCCGTTTCATACTCCGTCTTAAAACCTTTATCTACGAAAGTTTACATAGTTTACTAGAAAAAAAGGAGTTGATCCCGTGGTACGGCATAGTTTAGAAAATTTGGTTAAGCATAAAGATTATTTATAATATTCCATAACCCATGGAATACTTAAATAAAAAAATAAATAAACCATTTTTCATGCAGAATTAAATTTGGTACATAACCATCGATCAACACGAACGGACTTCTATAAAATATTTTCGAGGAATTTCTAATAGTCCAGTAAAATAGTACACTTCGGTATGCAAAAAGTCGGGTAATTTTATTTATTTATATATTGTTAGTATTGTGATTGTGAGTCAAAATCCAAGCTTTGGACCTTGAGGCGCCAAAACGTTCGGCCATTTCTACGTTTCACCAAAATATCAGCAGCACGTTTGGTCCCTAAAAAACTTTTTATATTTAAAAATAAACTATACTGAATTTTCAACAATTTAAAGAAAATCAGCTCAGTAACTTAAACGGGGACTAAGATACAAGCTTTCAAAATTTTCGGAATTCTCTCAGTAAGTGGTGGATAATGTGATTTATTTACAGTTTTGATCTATATGTCCTTTAAAACGACGTTTAGAGGATGCTCCATTAAGAACGATTTTGAAAGTAGGTTAGTTTGTTAAAAAACTAACTCAATTTTGTTTTACTACGGTCAATGCTTCTATACATAAATAGCCTGGCTAAAACATATCAATACAAACATATTAGTTTCAAAGATGTAGGAAGTTGGGGTATAGTCCTAGTAGATACACGACAGTTAAAAATAAATTTTAATTTATTATAACGACGTTTCGACTTGCATTGAGAGCCTTCATCAGGGCTAGAAGAAAAATAAAACAAACAAGATAGAAAATTTATTTTTAATTGCTGTGTATCTATGAGTGAATACACCCCAACTGCCTACATCCTCAAATAATTCTCAGACAACAAATACCCTATCAATATTAGTTTCAATTTCCTTTATTTTTTAAAACGTTAATATACAACTACTAATGTAATTATATTAAACCTTTAACTATGAAAAATATAGTTTCATTGTAATCTCCGGTTAATCCGAACGTTTAGCCGTCCCGCCGAACTCCTTGGTCGCTTAAGGGTCGGATTAATGAGGTTCTACAGTACTTAAAACGCTATAAACCCCATTAAATTAAATTAAAATGCCTCATAGTAAAATGTCGAATTCAGTTTGTTTGTTTTTTTGGGGTTTTTTTTTTGTTTTTTTTTTAGAAAATTATTATTCCTTCAATTAGACATAAATTTAGATTATTTCCACCATAAAGGATAACAGTAGAGGAAGAGTCGATCTAAGAACGCTTACGATGCGCCCGTTCCGGGAAGGGCAGCCGCCGAGGCGTAGGCAGTTTCCAAAGGAGCCGTATGACAATGGAGGAGTCTAAAAGAGCGTAAGAATGGTCATTGTCACCGGCCCTATATAGCGAACCCACAGCGCAGCCAAATGTCGTTATCGATAAATGTCACTCTCTTCCTTATAAGACTAGTCCACTTACCAACGTTGGCATTTATAAATGAAAACAATGCAAGCCAACCCCCTCCACGGGAAAAGGTTCCCTATAACGGGTCATTAATTCATCAAAACACTCTCGGTTCATCAATTCACCAAGGAATGGGATATAAATGGCAATCCACTTCATTATTCCCATTAAAATATTTAGTATTTATTTTTAAACCTAACTTGTAACAAGATAACAAGACAAGAAATTCCATCACCTTTTTAAAGTATTTTTGCAGCATAAGAGTGAATTTATAATTATAATGATCAGAACTGAAATAGTCTTGCCAATTGTTTATGATAATAGTAATTCTTTTTCCCCAGTCATACATATTTGGTACGTTGTTAGTTCATCTCTCCCAATATAATAATCTTTTTATCAGCTGTGAAATTTAACCACGTTCAAAGTATCTTTTTAAAATCAAACAATCTTCATTAAAATTATTAGGCCTTTTCATAATACCTATATTGATTGACTATTGACTTTCTTGTAAGTCTTTGGTCGGGGTTATTTTTCATATTGGAATAGCTCTAAAATTGGAAACTTTAGAGTCTATACACGTTCATCCCAACAGAGCAGATAAAAATTAAATTTCTATTTCTATTGATATCAATATTTATTAAATCGTAATTTTTATTTTCATTCCATTGAAAATTAAAAAAAATGTAATGCAAATTAGAAAAAATGAACTTAGGTACACAAAACTTCAAATTCCACAATGACATAAAAGACGCAACCTATCATTATAAGTCATAAATAAAAAATTAACATCAATTTTTAAAATTATAATACATAATAATCATAAAATTTGCCTCATTTATTTTTATAAACCGAGTCACTAATGAAAGACTATATAAATAAATCAATCCATGTATAAGATATTTGCATCCAAGCTCACGCTGTGTCACCTCACTTGCATTACATTAAAATATCGGAATATTAACAAAACAATATCAACTATCCTTTTCCTTTAATTTATTTATATTTTTTATAAAAGATATTATATTAAATGAATTTTTTTGCCACAAAGAATTAAATCCAACCAGATCAAATCAAATAATATAAAAAAATAAAAGAATTTTTAAAGATCTATGGAGTTTTCAAATATATATATATAAAACCCAAAACAATTGTAAAATAATATTTACAATGAGTAAAAAGTTACAAATACAGATTCAACAAGAGTTCAAATAAAATTAGTAGATGTGATTTTAATACCATTAATATAAGCTGTTTCCATTATTTCATAATTTTATAAGAAAAATAATTACTACATAAATTTCTATTCCTATCTCCCAGGGTTTGAAATCCATAATTAAAAAAAATAATAATAAAAATCAAATCCGTTCAAGATTTTTATCTGAAATTTTAAAAATCATTTGATAATTTTTATTAAGATCGATTTTTATTTTTGATCATAAGTGATAAAAATCAAATTCTGATCATTATTTATGAACAAAATTTTTACAATTAACAATAATAATAATTTTTGAGTAATTCCTTTCTGAATCAGAAAGTTGAATTTTCTCCCTGATAATATCATGGTAATAATTCAAAAAATAATACTGTATACAAACATATTAATCAATTTGTGATTTTTAAATTAAAAATCAAATATAATAATTATTACATGATTTTCTGGAAAAAATAATTATTTATTTCAAACCCTGCTATTTCCTATTCAAAATTTTCAGTTACGAGTCCAACTCCATCCATCCGTAAAAAAATGCATATATGGAAGGATATTTTGGATAATAATACATCATTCAGTAAGTCACAAGTAAAATAAGGAAAGGCATGATGCAAGAAAATGAACCATCATTAAAAACAGAAAGTTTGACCTGTCTTAAATAAAATAAATGGACAAGGAAGGATATTACGTGCACGAATGATGTTAATAACGTACCATTATAACATCAATAGGATAATTATTCAAAAATATATTTCATTATCGCTGAAATTTATGAACATTTAAAAAAAAAAAATCCAATTGTTAACTTTTACTGCTGACAAATATTTTTCGAAAGTGTCAAAACAAACGTCAAATACAATAGGTTCATAAATATATATAGGAAACGTCAACCGACGTGACAACAGGAACGGGATGAAGAAAATCTTTCAACAATAAACGATAAACAGGCGAGGCCGGTGTCGAAACATAACAAGGACAATGTTATCCATTAGACCTCCTTAAAATTCTTTTACCTCCAATTTTACCCATTTTAAAAATTCAAATCATATACAGTACCCAAAGCTAATTGGTTATTTTAATTCAGGATATTATACAATCCGTTTATCTCGGCCTACGGTTCAATTTGGTTTTAAATACAATACCGGCTGATCGGCTAATATTCAATTTCAGATAAGGTTTAATGGAAATTCGTGCCTTGAGGTTGCGCCGGGATTTCAATTATATAGCTAAAATTCATTGAACTAGGTATATTATTTGGAGAAAAAAAATAATAATATACAAAACAGAAATGTGATAATGCAATTTTTTTTTATTTATTTAGGTTTTTTTTTTTTTTTTTTTTAATATTCCAAGTTTGTGTAATCAATATAACTTTTTACATAGTGCCTATATATATCTTTAATAACATGCTATTTTGTAACTAAATAAATTTGATAATTGTAATGTCGATCGTGTTAGTAGAACTTTAACAAAATTATTATCCTTAGCGTTATAAAAACTAAAATTTAAGGTAAGAATAAATAACATTAAAAGTTACAGATATTGCATAATATCTTGATTATAAATAAATATCACAACAAATTTTAAATATCACAGTGAATTTTAGAATCAACGACGACTTTTTTCCGAATTTCACCAGTGGTAGACAGCCTATTTTTATTTCAGTTTTTTGGGCAAATTTATATATTAACGCTTTAGTAAGTTAAAAGAACTTTTTTGCATTGGATACATAAAAAATGCAGGTCGGATTCCTTTAACAACATTTGAGCTCCTTGGTGTACAAATGAGGTTTGAAAAATCGAAAAGAGTGTTTGGGAGTGCGACCAGAACTACATGTGAACATTTTTAAGAGTCGACTTTTCGGCCCACTCTGCATTTAATCTTCAGGGCTATTAAAACCGAATAAGGTTAAAAAAACACGTGCAGAGATATTGTATTTTAAATATTCAGTATAAGGTAGAGAATATAGAAATAATAATAATTGCAAATTTATTTTTGCTATCATTCTTTTTTCAATTTTATTATCAATTTTTTTTTTTATAATGTAGGAATATCTTCTTCCTTTTTTTTTTTCGAAAAGCTCATGAACTCCAATGCGGGCCAAAACGTCGACATTATAAAATATTAATGTTAATAGTATTCATTGTCTTGAACCAGCTCAAAACCATCTCTTCCATTCACAACCACGGTCGACCATACAATATTTTATTTTTTATTATTTCCTATACCTCCAGTAAATGTAATAATAGCGTAAAATAATAACATGGCAATTACTTGTAAAGCAACTACCCATTGTTAGCACTTCAATAAAAGTTCTATTTCAGAAGATCCCGAGGTCATCTTCTTTTCAGACGCCTCGGAGTGTTCTCAGGAATAGAATGGGAAGCAAGTTGAGAGTGGATTTGAATGGTTACGGAGTTTACTATAAAAGAATAGGTACCTTGCTTAGGCCAAATCGACAACATATGGAACACTAAGGTCTTAATTGATAAGTTTTTTGTGACAAATTAACGAGATTTAAGGATTTTGGTTTGGCGATAAGAAGAATTAGATGGTTTAGCCCCAAAGCTCAACTCCATATGTCCGAATAAGGTCTGTTAACTGTCATGTAAATGAGTCTTTTGTAGTATTAAATCGGAGGGTTTGAACGTTTGTCTAGTTTATAGTGAAGGAGCCGAAAATGACGAGCGGATCTTACAATATTAAAATGTAAAAATATGTTATACGCATTATATGAAAAATAAAGTCAACGGATGAAACGCACATGCGTTTATGGACCAGAAGTAGTAAAACATAGTACCCTCTTTGGCAGACAAAACAGACGAATATAACATCAGAGGTTGCCCAAGGAGCCGAGACACCGTGGCACAAGCCAAAAGAAAGGTTCTGTAATGAAGACGAAGAGACAAAGCGGAAGGGTTTGCCCCAGATCTTGCTCAATACCACCCAGGGCACTCCAGAGATTAATAACTGTCACCGGCGTTGTTCCACCGCCCGGAGTTTCTCTCCAACAGATGGTACCTCTACCACATCCGAATAACGCTTTCATCGTCTGTAATTTCTCAAAAGGTAATAGGGGATTTATGCTGGCTTAGGGTGATAATAAATAATAAATAAATCTAAAAGGAAAAGACGAAAAAAATATTAACATACTATTCAAAACACCAATTTAATTTCAAGGTCTCAGTTGGGTGAACTCTATATAAAACCAAAATTTCAACAATTTAAATAAAATTTAATGAATCTCAAATTATTAGGAGCATTGCTGTAGCAATATTAACTCAATAATAATAATAACAATTACCAAACTTATTAACCTACTGAGTGTGTAAACAAAATGTTCCGGAAATTTCCCCTACCTCAATATGAAAGCCAGAATTGGAAATAAATGCCAGGCTATTCTGTATACTTCCAGGGAAAAAAGTTGATGCTAACAATGCAAAGCAAATTAAATAATTATTCTCCAGGAGGTTCCCTAGTTCTATGATGACATACTTCCAAGATGGTGATTTAAGTACCTGCAGACCATTCATAGTCTCGTTAGGCACTTAGGGTCCTGTGAGAACTGTTGTACGACCAATATATTTAAGTTCAATATAACAATAATTATAACCAATCCAGAAAATCAATCTCATTCGATAAATCCGCTTGTTTTGTATTTTTACATATAATCTTATGCGTGCACGGAATAAAAACTTCTGGACCATTCTATAAAAAAAGCAATGACAAAATGCTAATATGAATAGTAAAAAACTAACCTCTTTATTAAAAGGGTCCCTTTCATGTCTACAAACAAACCGATTTAATATTAACCAGCTGAATTTGAAAATAACGAGCGTCGTATTTCAAATAAAATTCGGTTAGGCAACGTATACCCCTCAACAATAACAAAAAAAAGCGGTATAAATGTTGTATTTATTGCGACAGGCAAGCCGGGAGCTCAGATGGCAATGAATTACCCATCCCCACTTAGAGAAAGAAGTATGAAATAAATCAGTTTTGCGGAGGACGCAGTAGCATCGGGTTTTTTAGAATGGTGACGTCTGCTGCTTTCTGATCACGACGCTCACGTCAATTGACGTGAGGGGACTGTCAGCATTCGGAGTGATTAGACTGCTAGATCCGAAGACCGGTGGCGTCACCTCGATATAATAGAATTAATAAATAAATAATTAATAAGCCAGGAAAGAAACAATAAAACAACAAAGAATAAACAAGACGATACTTGATATGAACTTGAAGTATAGCATCATTACTATAATAATTACTTACTTTTCTCTAAGCGTAACTATAATAGTTGTAATATAATGATATTAAAAAATATACTTAAGCAAAAAAAAAGATAAGAACGGGGATGGAAGTATTGAATTTTACAAGTAGGTAAATGACATACGTAAATGAAATAAAACAAAATCCACCGGAAAAAAAAAAATTGGAATGATATTAAATTTTGACTAATCCATCGAAAACAATCGGTATCAAAATGCGGTCAATCGACATTCTAGCATGGCTATGGCGAAAGATAAGCACGACAGGGACATCAACTAGAATGCTGAGAGCGGCGGAGATGACAGACGATGAGTCAGAAGATACGACAGAGAGACCAAAGAGGGCACTGGAAGCGCCTGACAGCACTGCAAAGCATACCCTCGCGGCAGACAATGGTCCAGCGGAATTATTCATGGGCCGGGGCATATCCCGTAGTTTCGGCTAACCACGGCGCTCATTTCAAACGAGCTGGCCACCATTTTAGGGATCATACGGCTCATTGACGCCTGGTTTTATTTTGTTGTCATCTTCCGGCCTAACATGTATTTAGATAGGAGCTTATCATTGCCACTTTCGCTTGGATTCCCAACCGGTTTTCTGGTACCGCCCTTTTATATATTCATATCACTTTCTTATGTCTGTTTCATGGCTATTATCCTCAAATGGAGCCAGTAGCGGTTCTCCTGAAACGAGACACATAAGTGACTCTGGTTCCCTGATTAGCCTATGATTATGAAAAGTAACAAAAATATATTTAAAAAATAAGTGGACAAATTTTAGGTATGGTATCAAAAACCGTGCTAGGTTATTTCTTCTAAACATTATCATCGTCAAGAATTTTTTTTTTTAATTAATGTTCCATTTTCTCTTCTTGCTATCCTTATCTCTTTATTATTTGATCCTATATCAGTGCTGGGCTAAATTCAATCGTAGCTAAAACTAAATCATAGCTATTTGACAACTAATTTAATCAATCGCCTAATTTAATAATAATAAAAAATAGATTAATTTCATTAATTTTTAGTGAACTAATTATTATTTGACTGAAAGATTAAATCATTATTGTTCCAGGAAATAGGTTGTCAACTAGCTATGATTAAATTTTGACCACATTTTAGCTATGGTTAAATTTTGCCCAACTCTGGCCTATGCATAAATTTCCAAAATTCGCTTTTCTTATTTTTTATCTTTGTACTCATTAATATTAATATTAATTAATATATAATTATTATATAATTACTATAAAAACTATCCACGACCATGGAAGCAAGACCCAGGATCAAGAAAAGAACAAGTCATCTTTACAAGACCACGAATAGAAAATTAACCCACAGTTACTGATTGGAAGATTAGCCACCACCAAAATGTAAAAAGGTAAACCTGACTACAGAACATATTCTTGTTGAATGCAAAAAATGCCAAAAGGAAAGAAAAGATAATGGACTGATGAATCAAGACATTTCAACATTGCTTAAAAATATCTCCACAACCACACTATTCACTTTTTTAAACAAACAAATCTGTACAAGGACTTATAGTTCTCAACCTGAGTATGGTGTCTCTAGCCAAATGTGGTGGTGCACGGCACCAGAAAGAAAATAAATATATAAATTAAAACTCTCTTGATAAAAAAAAAACTTGATACTGAACTCTACCCAATACGCGTTGGATAAAAAATTAGTAATAGTTAAGAAAAGAGAGAAAGTTCAAGAAAATACAAAAAGATATCCCAATTTATAACTAAAGAAAATAAATTCAAATTTTCTGGAATGAATGACTGATTTTTGCTGAGTCATTGATCATTTTTAAATGCTACATAATTGTACTGAAGAATGAAAAACTCAAATGCTCAAAACTGATTAGTTTCTGGTTAGTTTAAAAAATAAAATATTATCCATCGGAAAATACCCGTAGGCAATTTTATATTTTTTCATAATTATTTTCCTGGCTGTAAGAAATCGATAAATCAGAACGGTGCAATTTTCAGGAGGGCACCGAAAATTTTTGATTTATTTTCCGAAAACCAGGAACTACCCTATAAAAATATTCCTTATTGTCACTCCCAAGTATTATGCCCTTTACGAATGAGTAACGTAACCAATTTTTCACAACTCCTGCAATAAAGGGCCTTCACAATATGGCTAAATACATTGTTTTCTTTGTTTATACTGCACATTGGTAAAGAAGAGACATTGGTCTGAGGGCGTAAGTTCATATATTGATCGGAAGACGCAGAGCCTGGAGATAAGGAGAGATGATTAGATCCGTATCAGTAGGTGCCACCCTCAACAGATACACGGCCCCCTGATAGCCATCTGTAGCGGCCGATCCTTGAGGTCTGATAATGTTCTCACAGGCACTTACTCTAATTTAAGTAGAATCTCCACCAGTGTCATAACACATACACAACCAAGGAAAGACGGTTGATAATTCTCGAGATATTAAAAAAAACAACAGATAAGTAAACAAGTAAAGACTTATTTATAAATAAAAAAAAATAAAAAATAAAAAAAGTAACAGAAACGATTTCAATCTTGAATACGGCAATGTGTAATGTAGCCTGGGTGTTTGACCATTGTCCCCCTCCGTATCAATTGAGCTTATAAATCAATATATATCCAATAACATTGCCTACCGTTTAATTTAAATATACCATCTAACTTGATAAAAAAAAAAAATAGAAAATTAAAAAGGAAATATATCTATAAAGCAAAAAGTGATAATAGAGAATTTTAAGTTTTCAGTCATAAATTTATGACCATCACTTGGTATGCATGAAGGTATAGAAGGATCAATGCAATTAGGATTGCTATTATAAAAATAAAAAAAAATTATAAATTCAAGTTTAAGTTAAAAAAAAAAAAAAAAAAAAAAAGTAAGCGCAACAGCCAAATCCAAATTATTTTAAGACTAGGCCTAAACTTGAAGTTCTTAATTTTTTTTTTTATATATTTTTTTAAAAGGTATTAGTAATTACGACAAGAAAATGGCGTTGATATATCAGTAAACAACGGAGTTTGGTTTTGCCATTTTTTCAAAAAAATTATTTAAAAAACTTTGTATATAGGTAAGGGACCTTAAATAGGTTCAAAATGAACCCTCCTACCCGAGATACCTCTTTGGCCAACGATCTTCCGAACACCCTGTATATATTAAAGTTTTCAAAAATCTAAGACAAGAAATCAAATAATGGTACTCAGGTTGAGGAGATCTAACAGATATCTGAAATATATCCATTGTGGAAGGGGAAGGGGCAGGCAGGTTAAATGTTTAGGGTTTACTTTGAGATTTCCTCTACGATCCACAAGAGGGATTCCCCTATGAATCCAAGGAAGAAATCCCATGGTAAACCCCAAACATTTAACCTATCCCCTTTCACCTTCCAGAATGAATATATTTCAGATATCTGTTAGATCTCTTCAGGTGAGTAACAATATTTGATTTCTTGTCTTACATTTTGGAAAACGTTAGTATATATAATCCATGTAACATAGTGCTGATATGTTGAAAATTTTGTATGTTTTAGAACTGAAGATGAATGTTTAGCATTCTAATAAAATAATTCCAATAGAAGTGGCAATTAATTCATCAATCCTAATTATTTGCCACAAATATGGTCTACAGTTCAGTAGAGTACTTAAAAATGTATTATACTAATCATAAAATGTAAGAGAGAAATAATAAACTACTTTAAAATAAACTAGATATTCAGATATATTAATACACATTAAACTGTTCCTGAAAAATGGCCAGTGTTTCTGTTCATACCCAAAACAGTTTTAAAACAGGTCCTATTTTATCCTCATAACAATAAACAAAAGCTGCTCATAAAATTGCTGATATAATTTTGTAGGAGCTTTTAGAAGTGAAGATGAATGTTCAAGATCCAAAATAGTACGGAGTACGAAATACTCTAATGGACGAAATACCATAAAAACAGCAAAATAAATCAATTCCTTATTTCATTCATCTCTTGATTCAAAACTTTTACCAATTTTTTTAAGACTTTACACACATTATCAGAGCTTAAGATAAACAGTTTTAGTTTAGCAATAACAACTAAAATTCTCTATTAAACTAACAAGGCAAAGTTAATAATAAATTGGGAAAGATTGGTAGTTTAAGTAGTTGCATATTTCAACGTAAGAGAATTAATTTTAAAACGCTCCTTAACTGACAAATAATTTTAACAATACTGGAAGTTCTAGCAGATGTCAAGTGAAAACATATCTACCTTGCATTCATAGTGAATCTATAAACATAATAACGATTAGATTAATTGGAACTAGTGTATTAATTGTCAACCTCAAACTATCAGCATATTATATAATGTAAATCTGTTTTCACTTTTATTTATCTAGTTTTATTTAAAAAACCTTTAGGCCAGATATATTTTTTTAATTTCATGTTATGTAACGTTAATCTCGATTGTAAAAATGAAAGTAGTTCTTAAACTTTAAGCGAAAAAGATAAAATAACTGTATATATGATTAATATCTAATCGATAAATCAAGAGGCAAAGGCAACCATCCACTTTATATATGAAAAAGAAGTTTAGAATTCCTTTTTGGAAATAATAATACCAAACCATGAAGTACATGTAGGCTGAATGTCAATGTTATGTAACTTCAAAACAAAATTAGGCTTTGTGTTTTAAAATAACCAAGGCTATACAACGCAGTGCCAACGAAAAAACCGATTTTTCATTAGAAGTATTCTGCCAATATAAATAAAAAAAATAATTTTGACCTAAATAATTAATTCTAGAAGGAATAAAATTTAAAAAAATAAAAGGCCACGGATGATGGATCAGGATGAAACTTTTTACCTAACGTTTTTGTTTTTTTATTTAATAACGTAATTTTTGACTCTTTAGGAGAAAATATATTTTATTATATTGAGTGTCTAATTTTTCAATATATGTAATACAAACTCTAGTTTAGTTTATAATCTAGGCTTCACCCTAGAACCAGCAACCAAACTTCATTTATTCAGTCAAATAGAAACAAAATCTATAAAAAATTACTAGGGATGTTAAAATTACAAACAAAAAAATAAATAGATATGAAATAGCAATTAAATAATTATTACCGCAAGAACTTTCTGTTTTTATGAGATAATTTAAAAACAAATTTATTTCAAGATGATATAGAAGCTCTTAAATAGGTAAGAAATAAATTAATAAGCTTTAAAGTCAAAATTGTTAACCATTAAAAGGAACTTAGTTCTATTAAGTAACTAATGCCTACTTATACTCGGGTGAAAGTTGACCGGCGAATAAATGTAAATGAAATAAATTGAGCGGCGAAGGACGAATTAATGAAACTACCTTCCCTCATAACTGCACAGAATTTATCACCTTTTAGAAATCTAGAAAGTTATAAAATATTTTAGAAAACATTTAAATATCACGGTTCATTTCACCCCACTGTCACATGTAGTCGCATGACCATGTCGCCAATGAGGAAACTCGATGATTAAAATAAATCTAATGAGCGATATCCAGGCTACGAAAGCAAAAATGATATATTAGGATGTGAGAGAGAGTAACAGAAGTTGAGTATTGGATATATATATATATATATATATATATATATATATATATATATATATATATATATATATATATATATATATATATATATATATATATATAAATAGAAAACAATTTCTTCTGCAGATAGATTTTTTTTTAAATTTTCTAATGCGACCCCTGTAGAGAATATAATATAATTTATAACAAGTATATAATATTGCTTTTATACTATAGTTTAATTTTAATATTTAATATATTTTTCTTGCTTGTATTATGTCCTTAATATTATATTCGGCAGTTTGGCCGCCATTTTTAGTGTCTATATCTAAATGTCTGATAATATATCTATAATATGTAATATAAGATATGGAATATATGTATGTATATAATATATCTATGCAATATAAGTAATATCGAATATATGTATGTATATAATACATCTATGCAATATAAGTAATATCGAATAATATGCCTTCAGAGCAGGGTTGCCGATTGGGAGGTAATTTTTCCCCCGGAGGGGGGGAGGGAGATTTTAGAAGCCTTTGCACTTTTGGGGTTAATTCGGGGGAAATTCGAGCTATCATTGAAGGTTACATGTCATCAGCAGGGCTGCCGATTTGGGAGATATTTTCGCCCGTGGGGGAAATTCGAATAGAATTTTTTAATCGATTTTAATTTTAAAAAATCAATTCGAACTAGTGGTGTATAAGTTGGCTATAATAAGTATTCTTTTTTATAACAATATCTAATTACATACATTACATTAAATATACGAAGAATGTCTTAATTTCTAATTAAGACATTAAGATATTTATGAACCTAATGCCTCATTAAATAAGCAACATTACTCATTTGTCTTTTGCGGGAAAATTGGGGAAGTTTTGCTTTGACACAAGGGGGAAAATGAGGCAATGGCCTCAGAATAAAATTTATTTTCATTTTATTTTTCTGTCAATTATTTATAATTCTAACCAATTGTGATAATTTTTTTTTTTTTTTTTTTTTTTTTAAAAGTTTTAAATGAGGCACCTAAATCTAGTAGGTATAACGATTAATTCTCAATGTATAATTTTTTCAATATATTAATCATCGAAAATTAAATACATTTAAATATTGGAATAACCGCGTTTTTTAAAGAGAGTGGGATGAAGTCGGTCATTAGACCTGTTTTTCAGAAGCCAGTAGGCGGAAACGAGTCAACGTATACGCAATACATTTAGTATACACTAAACCAAACAATATACACAATACGTAGAATATACACAGTGAAAAATGCCGTATGATACCGTTATGATCATAAGACACATCCATCTTGATTGTTAGAACTAAACAAAATTAGAAGCTCCATCATCTACGTAGGCTTAAATTTCGCGTAGGGCCCAGGTTATGGTACCACCACACGGTTGTTCTGGAGATGTTTTTTTTGTGGAAGATACATTTTATTTCCCAATATCCAATCATTTACGGAAAAACAAAAATACCAAATACACAACTGGAACATTCAAGAACAAGGAATAATAAGTGGACCTTCCCTATATTTCCCATAAAGTAGGCAGAGGCGATTAACATGAGTTGCAAGACACATGCGCCTTGCCTAACACTAGACTTCGTTATGAAAGATCGGTTTAGCTAATGAGTCTTTCACATTTGTACGAACATAAAAGTTGGCGATTAGATAATGTTCAATTTCTAGTTTCAATCTTTGAAGGTAATGAAAAGAAAGCTTTGATAAAATGCAACAGTAGTTATTATTAGTTATGAATTTACAATGGCTAAGCAGTAGAATTAACAAAAACTAATAGGCCGATCTTTAGATTAGATAAATAAATAATTGGACTAAGTTCTATGATTATTCATAATAGTGTTTTTAAATTATTTTTAACCAGCATCCGTCGCAGCTTCGTCCGCTCTCATAAGTAAAGAACTTATATAATTTTAACTAATAGTTGCACTTTGATTTGTTTGTCGAAAAATATCCTGAGTTGAAGTATGCAATTGAGCATTATTTCTTTAATGATATTTTTAGGCATAGCAGTAATTTGGCAATTTTTATTTATGAGTTGGTAATCTACTAAGAAACTCTTGCGGATATTGGACTCCATTATAAATACTTATACCCAAAGGCCCATGAATCAAAAAGCAAAGGATCGACGTTTTGATTTGGTATTTACTCGGCAGAAATAATTTTATCCATTTCATCTGGTTGGATTTGAATTTCTAGCAACAAAAGTACATAACAGTGTGGCAAATCTCGTCTCTGCCTCTCAAAACTGTATATTCAAATTATTATTATTATTACAAACGTTCCCAGAATCATACACAACCAGAATGATATAGTTAAAATTCGCAACAGATAGGTTTAATAGTTTTACCATTGCAAACTCAGTTGCAGAATGGCGCTAACCAAATGCACGTCGACTTTTAAACTTTTCTGGGATCCACATTTCTCACCACACATTTAAAGCTTATTTAATAACTATTGTTTTGAAAATAAGTAACTTTTATCATCAATTTTAAGCTCTATATAACACCGTGCCTTTGTAACCTATCGGTCGATTATTAAACCGCACATATTTATTGCTTTTGTAATAACAATTCAGTTGTAAAAAATATATAAAATTTATCATAGCTAAACTTTTCTATAAGTATGAAGATGATGTAGTTAAAATTTGGTATAGACTGGTTCAATAGTTTTCATTGATAGTGACCACGGATGAAAAATGGCTTGCTCTCTAATACAGGGTGAGTGTGTCTTAGTGTAAAAAAAATTGGGTGAAACTAGACCAGAAATGAAGAAAAATGCCGCAGACATCACTTTTCTATTCCAATCCGTAGCATACATACGATAATTCAAAGACTTTTTTGAGGAAACAGCGTTTTTTGTAATATCTCCACTTCGTTCAGACATTTTTAAAATTTTGACAACTTTTTCGGATTTAGCATTAAATAAGAGCAGGAAATATGTAACCTTGAATTTTGCAAACTTGGGACCTAAAGAACAGCTTGATCTTTACATTTTTAAGGAGGTTACAATGTCTTATTTCAACGCTTACCGTTTTTCGAAAAAAACTGCAAATTTCACAAAAACTTGCAAATTTGATTAGCTTTCAAATGTTATGGTCAAATTAATTATACGTATCGATTTCATGGAGAAATTTACTTTTAAAACCGGAAATAAGGTGTTTTATTTTGGCCTACAAATTAATTACTTGTGTAAATAAGACATTATGATAATAAAATAAAAATATTTATTTTAAACATTATAAACTCTTTATTGGAATAAAAAGCAAAGAAAAAAGATTTTTTTTTTTTAATTTTAATAGAAAATAAATGAAAACTGCCAATAAAGCGGCACAAGATCAAAGTATTTTATGTTAATATATTTATTTATTATTATTATTTAGGATTTATTTTATTAGATTTTCAATGTAAGGTTAAAAACCCAATGATAATCAATAAAACAGACTTTTTGAATAGAATTTTGCCGTTGGCTTCTGAATGCAGATGATATTGAAGAATACAACTTTTTGAGATGAATTTTATGGACAGATGAGTCTGAGTTTACAGGAGAAGGCATTTCTGCCTATCCATGTGGGGTATCGTTGTTTATTCATTTAACCACTTTTCATTAATTTTTTCCTTCATTAAATATTTTAATACAGAGAGGATTTCTTGACCAGCGGATAGCTCGCAACCCCCGCCCTATCAATATTCAGAAAGAAGAGGCAGAAGATTGAGAGTGGATGCCGGAGGCGGGGAAGAGAAGGGCCTAGATTAGAAAGACAATGAGGCGGCGATAGAGAGCGGAGAGCTGTCCCAGCGTGTGGTCCCCCCAGCCATTCAATTCAGTATGCAAACCGTCTCATTTAAATTTGTATGTAGCCTTAAATTGTAACTCCTCTTTCTCTCTCGCCCGGTAATTTGCATCTACAAAGTGGAAAATATGTTCCACTGATCGGCTTTTCCTCTTCTTCCAGTCCGTCCTCAACCTCTTGTCGCCCGTGGAATCCGCTTAGGAGCGACGTATCTTCCAGGCTGAAGACCAGTTCAATACTGGTGAGAGGCACTTTGTCTGGATCGGAGTCATTTGTACATTGTCAATGAGCAGTCCATTCGACTGGGTGGTCCTTTCAACGAATTCGGATTGAGAATGGAGGGATTAGAAGATTCAAACATTAAATTTAATGGCGATATAAAAAAAAAATATTCCAGTTACCATGTTCAAGTGGCCATAACTTAAAAGCTATCGCGAAGTTTGTTTTACTAAGAAGTAAAAAAATTAAACATAATTGTTAAAAATTAGGGCGTCACGCGCTAGGCAACAATGTGCGATGCTCTAGCAAAGGTATAAACAGATTTTTAAGGAAGCAAGAAAAAAAAAAAAAAAAAAAAAAAAAAGGGAAAAAAATGTCACATAAATATTATATTATAGTTCATTTCTGTTCTCTCTGTTTTTCTTTCTTCTTTTTTATTTATTTCTTAAAGTACTTAATGTGCGAATGTAAACATAAAGTCATCCATATTGTCCACATCTGTGGTAGATTGGAATAATTAATCAATAAAAGATTTTATTTAATAAAAAAAAAAAAATAATTTTAAAAAGAGAGCTTTAAAATCGAAAATGAATGTTCAAAATTCAAAAAAAGTATTTTAATGGTCTAAATACCATAAAAGTGGCAACTAAACCATAAATTCCTAATTTTATTCATCTCTCTGAACTATCATGCATAAATCTCATTTTGAACAGTTAAAAACATTTACAATTTTTTTTTTCAGATGATACATGCATCCTCAGTGCTTAACATAAATTTTGGTTCAGCTATAACTACTAAAATTATCTATTAAACTTAAAGGCAAGGTTAACGATAAATTGTGAAATATTTTTAGTTTAAGTAGTTGCATATTTCGACTTAAGAGAATATCTATTCAAGTTGCCTGCTATAAAATAATGAACTATTGAATCTTTTTAATCAACTGATAAACGATATTATTAATATTAACATTGAATATAGTTATGAATAGCGATTTCAATAGTACTGGAAGTCCTAGAAGATGTCATGAGGCACTAAAACTAGTAACTTTTAATTGCCAATCTCAAACTATTGGACTTGGAACTAATTGTATCTTATTGTGCACATTTTTTTATTCTAAAAATTCAAGCGTTAGTAAAATATTAGCAAAATAAAAACAATAAAAGATCAATTGTTTCATTAAGTTTTTCATTTTTTAAAAGGCATAACTCCCCATTATTCTTTTTTCATTTCTACATGTTTCAGAGCTCATTTGCTCCATCTTCAGGTTCTTACAACTGTGATATTCTGACTAAGAATAAATGTGAGAATAAATGTGACAATGTGAGAATATCACAGTTGTAAGAACCTGAAGATAGAGCAAATGAGCTCTGAAACATGTAGAAACGAATAAAGAATAATGGGGAGTTATGCCTTTTAAAAAATGAAAGATCAATAGAATTGATAAACCATACTTCAAAGGCTACGTGGGTAAGGCTATAGATTAAGAGATATAAGAGAAAATAAACAACAATCTGTTCTGAGGCAGGATCAGTACCACAAGGAAAAATAGAAAAGACAATCCACACTAAATAGAGTTGATAGATCATTGACAATGATATTTTTAAGACATCAAGCCTCATATTTATTAAGGTGCAGAGAATAAAAATTAAATTGGCAAGAAAGGAACTTAAGAGGAAAGAAGCCATAGATTCTACGCCATCTTTAGGGTCAAACACTGAAAAACATAAGAGCAGGTGTGAAATATAAGACCATAAACCTAGATATCGTTGGGTGGAATGCAAGCATCGTCCTGTTTTAGAGACTGTACCTCCACAAATAGACGTCCACCAGCAAGTGGCTAACGTGGGGTCAATGGAACGCATCTCCTGCACTCGCTGGTACTCTATACAGCTTTTTATAGAACCTCCTTAGGCCTGTATCGTAAAACTGGTATATTTACCGTAAACTTTTTAAACTAGGCCTATTCAACTAGCTTGATGAACGTGAATGAAGATTTTTGGGAGTGACAATCGACGCATAAATTTTTAGTTTGACCAAAAATTCCTTCATATTTATCGATACTGCCATCAAAGATATTTTGACAAGGAGTTAAAATAAATACAAAACGACATTGGAAGCACAAGATTACAGGTCTTGGTTAATCCCTGGACTGGTTCTTAAAGTTAATCCTTGTCCTCACTTCCCCCAAACTTCTAAAAGCTCTCTCATCCAATTTCATCTACAGTAAAAATAAAAAAAAAATAAAAATCTAGACTTGTATGGGTCGTAAATCTCTTGGAGAAATATTACAAGATATTTTTCTGGAATCTTAGAATTGTATTATAATCAATATTTTAAGTAAGAAAATAATCTTATAGAAACGGTGGTTCAGTCAACAGTCAAGAGGTCTTATAAAGTATCTACAGTAATGAATGATGTTTTTAATATGATGCGGCTCACAACAGTGATTCCTTATAAGGGATAATATAAAGAACATGTTCTTAATATTAAAAAAAAAATACTTTTATTAGTCCCATTCTAATTAAGAAAATATCTAAGACTATGTTAAGTTTACTTAGATAAACATTCTTGTTGGACAGAATAGGTTGATAACCTGCAGGCTAACCTGTCCTTTCTAAACTAGGGAGAGAATAATAAATAGGTTAAATACATAACAAACACGAAGTTAAGCTTTTCTTACAAGTGCAATATAATGCTGCGCACGTTTCGCTTTATAGAGGAAAATTGAGGAAAAATAAATACAAAATTATTTGTTTCCATATGAAAGTATTGGTAATTAAAAAAGAAAAAAAACAAACAAAAAAAAAGTCATTCAATAAATAAAGTTTATTACAATTAAGAAAATGAAAAAAAAAATATATTTTTTAGGGGAGAGCAAAGGCTTTCTATTGATTCATGAAGCATGAACAGGTATTTTTGGATAGTCCTGATAAAAAAATACTCAATTTCTCACTGAATGGGAAAAACGACCGATGATGAATATGTCTATCTATAATCCACTGCTTTTATATACACTGCTTCTGATAAGGAAACGGCAAAATTTTAGAGGATGTCAAAAGAGGCCCGACGCTTCGAAAATGTAGGAAAATGAGACATTTTTCATTCAAACTAATATAGCTCCTAAACGGCAGGTCCTAGCGACAAATGTTATTCAACATAAAATATTCTCCATTAAATTTCTGATAAGGAGACGTTCGTCAAATTTACGATACAAGCAACACCAACAGAGCTACAGCGTGTCAAAATGAATTTTAAAAAAAGTTACTTCAAAAAAGTGTATACACCCTCAACCAAAAGACGTATCCATGTAAAAAAAAAAAATATTAATAGAGGAACATTTATTGATAATAAAAATTTTAAAAAAAAATTGTCGGTGACTTTAGGAGAATGTTATTATAACTATATTGAACGAAATGATGTAGGAAATATTATACCGTCGATAAATTTATAGGTCGAAAATAAAAAATAATGAAATATTTAGTTAACTCTCAAAGCACCACTATAACATCAAGTAAATTGATTGAGTTTGAATTCCACACTAGTCTAGATTCAAGATAAAATCCTAGTTAACGAATAAGTTGCATAGCGAGCAATTATAGCAACGGTATAAGTAAATGCATTAAGGGATAACATATGTAGGTATAATGTATTGCGAAACTCATTTTCTAAGTTTTTATATATTTATCGGTAAAGGCTATTTTTAAAATTATACTAGGTCATAATTCCAGATAATAGTTACGTTATCTTATAATTTTCATAATACTGTAGAACCACGATTATCCGAACCTCCATCATCCGAACCCTCTATTATCCGAACTCGCATAGGTACCCACGATGTTGTGATAAAAGCCATTTAAATAACATTTCAATGGCTAGAAAGGCAAGAGGATAAAAAAAAAAAAAATACCGTAATTCAGCTGCTTCAACTCAAAAAAATGAAGGACTTGATAATGACAAAAAAAAAATTTTAAAAAGGATGAAGCAGACGAACATTAAAAATTTTTCAAAGCAACCGAAATAAAAAATGAGGCCTTTTGTATGAATGCATGTAGATAAAACATAATATGTACATATTTAGTTTTAATGTACATTGTAAAATGATGAAGAATATACATGTATCTATTTAATTTTTCCTGCTTTGTCGGATTTCATTTAACAGACCTATTTTTTTTTTTTTTTTTTTTTTCCTGCTTTTATGTACAATTTTCAACCTCCATCAGTCGAACTTTTCACTTAACCGAACCACTCCTGACACCAATTAGTTCGGGTAATCGATATTCTACTGTGGGAATAACCTAACGCTTCTTTTATTTCTTATTATAACAGGTTACTTATTTCGAAGTTGGTAAATCGGCTACTGCGGAACGTAATACAGGCGGTGAGTGAGAGTTGGCGGGTAAGGACGGACAGCTAAGTTTTATCTTTATGCTAATCGGAGCTGACCAAGAGATATTTATTAAGAGACGCCAGCCCTCGGTCTTATATAGGTTTACAATTAATCAACATGCTGAGGCGGGGGATCAAAGCTGCAAACCGGTCGGTTGGAAGACTTTATTGGCGCGCTACTATCAAGAGCAGGCAAATATCGTAGCTACCGTAGGCCGTTCCTGGCTATAATCAACTATTTTATTACGAATTAATTTCCCACTTCACCTTTAGCGTTGATTCTCCATTAGCCCGTGGTGTTGATGATCTCCGCGGCCTGCCGGGAGCGTTTAATAACTTCAGCCAGGCATTAGCAAGCAGAAAGGGGATAGGGAACTGACGTTTTCAATATACTAGAGATTATATTAATTTTCAAATAGATTTAATAATATAAAGTTCACTAACTAGAAATCTATAGTGCGGTTAAGAGGACGCTTTGGCTTATCGAAAAAGAGCGTGGTATCCTACTATTAGATTCGGTCAATAAACAGCTAACAACATAAGGGTGTTCACTACTAAACTTCTTAAATAAGAAACATAAAGCCTAGTCCAGACTGTAAACAAATGTTTCGGAACAGTATTCAGGAACAATGTTCCCGATGTTCCTGAACAGCTCAAATTTGTTTATGACTTGTTCCGGAACTGTTCAGAAATGTTGCGAAACAAAATCAGCCCTCTTCCATGTTTCCCAATGGAGATGGAAAACACAGGAACATTGTAAAAGTTGTAACAAGTCTGGACGTGTTCCTGAGCACAGTTCATTTGTTTACTTACTTCATTTTTTACAACTCTCTAGTGTTGTGATAATAATATTGGGACATCCTAGTAAAATTTCTGAAACCTGCCCCATCTTCAAATTTTAGGTCCCTCATAAGGTCATTGCCATAACTGGTGCCTTCCATTAGTGTTTTTCGTATCCACCACCTTCCTTCTTTATTATATTCCTTTACTTAACAAGTAAAATAAATAAATTGACAGCACAAATTTTCGCAATAGCCTCACTCGACATGTTCAAAACTGGAGAAACACTGACTCAAGCCTGGACGCGGAACATTGTTCCCTAACTGTTCCGGAACAAAGTTTCGGAACTGTTTATAAACTATTTGGGAACATGTTCAACAATGTTCCGAAACTTTTGTTAACAGTTTGGACTAGGCTTAAGGTATATAAGAAACATATAGAAAGAAACATTCAAAATTTAACCACTATTTTATTGCTGTAAGTTAATTTATATATAAAGGCGATTTTAAGAAAGTGCTGCATTGGCTACTGTCATCCCAACATATAATCAAAACATCATGCTATCCGATTCAAATAAACCTAGAAGCTCAAACAAGAAAGTAAATTAATTAATATATATATATATATATATATATATATATATATATATATATATATATATATATATATATATATATATATATATATATAAGAAAAGCAAACCTCCCTTTATTGGTCATTCTAATGCTTTTTCTCCTTTAAATCTCACCAATTCTACAGCCTATTTGTACAGTCCCATGAAATAGTAAATTGTCTTCTTTCGGAATTATAAATAAAAGTTCATAGTTTCAATTACTGTTCTCGGACAAGATTAATTTTTAATCTATGTCTATCTTAAATATTGTTGGGAATGTTGATGTGTATAATGGTTTAGTACAAAATGTTTAATAAAATTAGGCCCAACTATAATAGAATATATTTTTGCAACAAACTATAATTCTGTTCTGTTCTTTTTGTTTACTTTAACGTTTTCCAAAATAACTACAAAAGACTCATTTATATGACTGTGATTAGACCTTTATGGAGGTACAGAGTTGAGCTTTAGGGCTCTACTAAACCATCCGATTCATCCCGTATCCAATCCTTACAATCAAAAATCCTCAATGATCCGTACTTTATCACCAATAAACTTTTCCATTAAGATCTTAATGTTCCATATGTTGCTGGTTTAGCCTAAACCAGATACCGATCCTTTCATAGTAAGCTATGATCCTTCTATAACCACTCAAATCCCCTAGTTTCTCAACTTGCTTCCCACTCAATTTCCGATAATCCTCCGAGGCGTCTGAAAAAATGATGGCCTAGAGATCTTCTTGAGTAGTTTTTTTTTTTTTTTTTTTTTTTTTTTAAGTACTACTAATGAGTAGTTCTTTTAAAGTTTTGACATGTTAATGTAAACGTTTTTAACACATTTACTTGATGTATTTTCATTTCAATAAATTGATAAAGAAAAATCAAAAAAACTTCCCACGTTTATTTTTTTTAATCCTCGAGGGTCTTGTTCCAAAAAAGATGATGATACTTGTTGTAGTCTTTTAATAACCCGTATACAATACCAACTGATATATTTATTTACAGCTTCAAACCCTTTCGAATTCGCTAGTCTACCAATTTGCTTCCCATTCGATTCCCGATAACCCTTTGAGGCTTCTGAAAAGAAGGTGGCCTAGGGACCTTCTAATGTGGATTTTATTAATGTGCTACTAATGGATAGTTTCTTTACTAGTAATTGTAATCATTATTCCACTCGTATACTCGATATATATACTGTACATAGTTGCGAAAATCAATAAATAAATTAGATAGAGTTAAGGTTCTTGAGGTTATTGAGATGTGTGTCAAATGTCAACATGTGTGTTAAATTGTTTTTTAATGTTACTATGTTTATTTTTATTTTGTTTGACATTTTGTAATTTGTTATTATATTTATACATTTCCCCCTTATTTCATCCCGTTTACTCTCCTCTACATTGTTATGTATAACAAATTCTATATCGCTAATAAGAGAAGTAACTGGTAACTGACTAAAATCATAAGGTATACAATGTTTAGGGCCGAGAGACAAGAATTGTATGACTTCTTCAGGGAATTCTATATTTGTATGTTTAACGAACCATTTCTCATTTCCTAAATTAATTTTGTTTACTTTTATTTATTTTATTTGGTAAAATTTTTGTTCATAATTTTTATAAATATTTATAAAGCATTGTTCGCTGTCATTAGGAGGGATAATTTTACGTATTTTAGATTTATTATTTCCAATTTCAATATTTAAATTATTGACTTAATTCATCGCACTATTTATTTCAATGTTTAAAATAATTTTCATTCATCTATTCACTACTTTTTTTTAGTTCTATATTATATTTTTTGTCAATATTACATTCGGAGTGAAGGTATTGACTGAACGTCAAGAACCTAATAAAACATAATAGTAACAGTCAAGAAATATATCCATTTATCTATCCATATATATAATATCACGGTTATAATTAATATTAGTTACAGTTATAATAATGTCGACAAATATTACATTAAGACAAATATAAGAAATGGTCTTTATTAACCACATAAAATGTCGCAACCTCATTATATAATGATGTACGATTGTTTTTTTGAGTTCCTTTGAACAAAATAGCAATTACAAATATATTGAATATTTATTTCAGGGGAAAAGAAGGTAGGAAAGGTAAACTAAAAATATAAATAATTTCTCATAACTAAAATAATTTTTAAAATGTGTTACTATATTCGCAATCATCAAAACTTGTTTAATCAGGATGAATTATATTTAATATTTTTATCTTATTTAGAATCGGGGTTATATTGAATGCTTGGCTTAATAAGACATAGTTCTTTCAACTTCATCATAAACATTAAAGAATGCTAAATAAACGCATCCCACGCTAAACCTAAACGACTCAATGAGCTTGCCAGAAAAACATTTTTAATATAATGTTCCTCTCCTCGTGCTGTTGGATTTGCAAACGGGTAAATATACATATCATGCCTAGGAATATCAGAAAATCTTACCTATAAATGAAAAAGGAAGGGGGATTTTTTTTTTTTTTTTTTTTAAGGCATTTAAAATAAATTTTGCAACAGACATAGTAAAAGATAGGATAATATTTATGAAAAACATATTTTATCATTGAAATAGGAGATAAAGAAAAAAGTTACTTAAGCGTGTCCCGTAGGAAGGACATACCTGTTTAAAAAGTGGAACAATTTAAATGGAAATATTCAAATATGAATTGATTAAAGTTCTACTTCTTTTGAAAAAAATAGGAGGGCTTCAGAGAAAACTCCATGATTCTACATGATCCAAGAAATACCGAATTAATATATTGCATATATGAAAATAGGAATATTAAAAAACAACGGGTAGATAATAAAAATACCTTTACATCGATAGAAAGAGGTCTTAAACTTTGCAAGTACAGTCACAGTGATACCGAAGAGTAGTACACAATATATAAACATCAAGTATGTGGAAAAATAATTACAATAATATTATCTAAAAATCAAATTGACTTTGAAGATGATTAATTGATATGTTTACCTTGCAATACCCAATCAGTATGAATATCATTTAATTATTAATACATGATCTACAATTATGATGGCGTTTTAAACAAAGCGGTCAACAATTGAACTAAATTATTTTATTAACTTTCTCTGAAATATTTTCTTTACAATAAGATTGGTATAGAAAAAAATATATACACACATGTTTTTATACCAAGCACTGTTCATATAGACAACACATCTAGTAACACGGTTTTATTTACTTAATATAAATACCTAATACAGTACGACCTTATGATCCGGAGGAATTGATGACAGAGGGTCGTCCAAACTAGCAAATCGTCCGGATAAATTAATTAACTAATTAAAGTACACTTAGTGATTTAAGTGTACGTAAAATGGAATTAACAGTGAAAAGATAGATATGTATCTATTTATGTACAATTGAAATAGTAATCTACAAATAACATAATATGAAGATAAACATTTATGAACACTTCGTCGCCACTATATAAAACTAACGAATGTGAAATACGCTTTTTTTTTTTTTTTTTTTTTTTTTTTTTTTTTTTTTTTTTTTTTTTTTTTTTTTTTTTTTTTTTTTTTTTTTTTTTTTTTTTTTTTTTTTGCCGTTGAATTCAACAATGTCTACCTTACGGTAAAATGCAGGAAATTCGTAAAAATGACGTTAATGATTTCGGTCTTCAAATTGCCGAACAGATTCAAAATTTTACCTAAAGGCCTTATAGAATACATCAGTATACGAACGAAATAAAAATAAGCAATTTTTCACATTCTTTATTTTTACATAGTGCCGACGACTTGAACAGAGCGAAACTTATAAGCGTTGGAAAAGGTCCGTTATTTTGGCATAAATTTGTTATTTTGAAAAACTATTAATTTATTATAAAATGGTAAATTACATAAATTTTCATATTCTCAATGAAAATGAGAAAACATCGAACGGAGAGTTAAGTTATTATCGATACTGTCAACATTCTTTTCAAAGTACATAAAACGATGAATTTTACGGATGTTTTCTAATAACTTTCTTTTCATTCTAAAACATCATTGTAACTAAGATAAGAGTTCCTTTAATTAAACTAAAAACCTTTCTCATTGAAGATAAGAAAACATCGAACGGAGAGTTGAAGTTACTATCGTAAATGCCAACAACCTTCAACGTTTTTAAATGTATATAAAACAATAAATTTAACGAATCTTTTCTAATAAAACCCTTTTTATTTTAAGAAATCATTGTATCTAAGAATACAGTTGCTATAATTAAACTAAAAGCTCTTTTATCAGAGGAATCTTTAAAAATCGACAAATACATGTTTAGTAGAACGGGTGAATTCCAGAAGAAGACTAAGACACAGTATTGCGCCCTATACAATGCTAGAACACAGCCTGGTCTGGGGAACTTGCTCGCCTGTTGGTCCAACGGATATTTACAAGTGAGCACAGACCCAACTACACGCTCAGACATTCTTAAACACTCCAGGCTTCCTTGGCAACTATCTGTAATACTATTTGCTAGGGGGCCTAGGAAATAGAACTCTTGAAAAAAAAAAAAAAATTCCAAGTTGATGTTTATTTTGGTCAGTAAATTGTTTGCAGTAAAAATGCATTATTATAAAATATAATGCCTCAAGTAAGCGTGACATGATAACTGTCAAGTACTGCGATATTAAAGGAAATTTAATAGCAAAACAAATCTATTACAGACTATAAACAAGTCAATATAAATTTTATTTTAATGTTATTTATAATTCTGTTATTATGCATTAACGAACAATAGAAACAGTAATTAGTATGAAAAAAAAATAGTTCAAAAAGAAAGTTTATCTGTCATTTTTGTTAGCTCCTGATAATAGCATTCAGCCACCATAAAATAAAATTTAACTGAACTGGGAACCGAACATAAAGTCCAAGAATAAAGATTATGTTACATTTTATTATGTGTAAGTACAAGTTTTCGAACCCTAATACTCAACTGAAACAAATGCAGTGAATCTACAATGTTTACTGAAAGTGTTTAGTAACATTTTCGATTCCATAATCCATAAACTAAACTTTCGAATGTTTTTCTTCGCAGATAAGAATTTGTGAATTGAATTATATTATTGTACATTTTCTAAATTATAATTAATAACACAACTACTACTAATGTATTTCTTTAGTTATTATTTTTTAATGATTATTTTATCTTGTTTAGCTTATTTGTTTTATCATGTTTTGAAATAGCAATTGATTTTTAAAATGAGGTATCAGTACCGAAAATCGAAAATTTTTGGTACCGAAACATCACTGTTTTCAATTAAGCTTAATCAATATGCAGGCTTTCTTAAACATCTACTTAATATGCCATAAAATACTTGTTATTATTTAATGTTCGAAAAAAAGACGACGAAAATCGTACTGAAATTTGCAATTCTCAACTTTCTAACAAAACAACTTTTGCATTTTCTCTATAACTTAGAATTTTTTAAATTATCAATGCTAGCCTAGCAGTTAATAGGAACAGGTACATAACCCATAGTTTTTAAATTAAACCTTTTTAACTTCTACCTTATTTTCAATTTTTTAGCGCAATGTTAAATTTTCTGTTACGTATATAATACACACAGTTATTATGTGGGAGTTTAAAAGATATCTAAACAATACTTGAGTTATAAACAATAAACTTAACTATATAAAAATGAGGCCATAATTATAAAGCTAAATATAAACGCATACCTTTGCAAGAAAAAGTATCGCCCAGTTTTTATTAGGGGGTGGCCGATTATCGATAGTCATTTCGAATCGATCGTAACGATTGCATCGATTTGATAAAATCGATCAATAGATTAACCACCGAACATTTTTCAAATTTCAAAATACAACGTTAATGTATATTAAATTAACTTAAACCTTATTTTATATTTTTGGTTAAATTAACCGTTGAGCAATAGAAAAAATAACGCAGAAAATATATATAAGCTGTAAAAACAGATAGTTTTTAAAATTTGTAAAATAAAAAACAACTTCAAATTAAGATGAAATTAGACGTTAACATCAGAAATGGTAATTAAAATAAACAGATAACGTTCCTAAACCACTGAGCAACCGCGTCTCCATCTCAATAAATATTGACATAAAATATCTGAAATATTCATTATAATATGTAATCCGATATTTTTATTTTAATAAATAATTCATAATATCAGAGGATTTCTCAACCAGTAAATTGCAAATATGTTGTAATAAAAAAATGTCTATTGAAATCTAAGGACCGAAGCCGTCGATTTCTTGAAAAACAATCGATAGACAATAAATATTGCAACAACCGACGATCGGTCGCCCCTTCTTTTTAGTAGTCAAACAGAAACGAATAGAATAATGTAGCGTGTGTAGTCAAGGAAAATACACATATGGGCAGAGATAAAATAAAATATACTATGAAAAATAAATAAATGTCACAGGAAGGAAGCAATAGAAGAGATGCAAAAAGAAATGAGAAATATTTCTTTGCCATCCGGCACGAACCGTTTTTGTACGCAGGATAAATTCTAAGGCTGACAGATTCCAATATCTGAGTTAGGTAACCTGGATGTTGTCAAGGTTGGAGGGAAGCAGTTTCTAGGACAGTATCGTTAATGGAAAAGGAAATTAATATTTTTTCATACGCTACCGTAGCCATCGGCTGACCTTAAGAAAACCTGAATGGGTACGCTTTCTCAATGAAATAAAAGGAATTAATTAGAAAGAAAAAAAGAATCCAGCTCCCAAGGTATGTGCGAAAAGGTTATTATGAATGAGTAAAGCGACAATTCCAAAGGGATCAGGGACAAACAGGATCCAATTTGTAAACTATATATAATAAATAACACATTCAAATCGGTTATCTAAATGCAGTTAAAAGAGACAAGGCTTGCGAGAGGTATTATACCTGCCTCTGCCGGTATTAGCCATTAAAGGATAATAATTGACATGTTCCCCATATATACTAGTTGAGTGGGACTAGAAGAAAAAAAAAAAAATCCCGCTTTTTCCCACACTCCAACGTCCAGTATGGCTTTTACAAGGCTTTATCCTTAAAAAGGAGCGTAAACGTTGGCAATATAAAACCTGTTAATTTTTTTGATTGATTAATGCTAACGAGAAAAAGAAGACAAAAAAAAACGTAATAAATAAATAAAAATCAAAACGGCACGAATAAATGTGATAAGAGGGGGACAGGTAGCTGTGGGACTTTTTAATTGGAGCGATTCCCAACACACACTGGCCAGGGGCTACTTACCACCGGAACTGGTTCGGGCCACTCGAGACCATTCCTATTTTACTTTCAGATATTTTTTACATTTTCTCTGAAAGATATGAAAACTTTATCATGCTAAGTACCTCGCAGCTATCCCCATTTACAATTTAATGCCTCCAACTTATTTATTTTTTTTATAAATGTAAGCAGACTAATTAATCAATTTCTCAATGAAGAAGACTAAGAGATAGCGATAGCCGTACATTAGAGTTTTTTTTTATCATTACTGTTTATTTTCAAAACATTCAAGTCGGACAGTATTCATTATAAAATTCTCTGGTTACTACCTAGTTAGTGAACAGAATCAAAGGATTCAGAAGTATAAGCAATATCACGCGATAGGATTTTGATAAGTTTGTTTTTACTTTCGGATAAATTCATGAATCATTTAGGGCCTAATAACTCTAATGTTTAAATTTAATTTATTCATATTTAAATTAACGTATCTGAAGTATTTAATTATTATTAAAAATCAATTTCTCCGTGACTAGGAAAAACAATACTTCGTGAATATGTCTATGTATACTCAACTGCTATGCCCAATTTACATTTTAGAATTACATAAGGATAGAATTAGAATCAAATTATTTAATTAATAATTAAATTAAATAACTAATCAATGATTATTCGAAAAAAATCTAAGTTGAGAGAAATATGATTTCAAACGTGACTTTTTAAATTCAAACCAATTTTATAACAAAAAATATTCTCTATTAAATTTCTGATTAGGAAATAATAGACAAATTTTCGTTCTCAGCAATCCTAACAGAGCTGGAGAGTGCAAAATCTTACATTTCTGAGTGTGACTTTTTTCATTCAAACGGAAATAGCTCCTAATCAGGTCCTAGCGACAAATAATTTATAGCAAAAATATTCGCCAGTAAATTTCTGAGGAATATGTCGGAAAATTTTCGATCCTATTGACACCAACAGTGCTAGAACGTTACAAAATGAATATGAAAAAAACTTCACACTATAAAAGTATAAGGCCCCAGCCAAAAGAAACATCTATGTCAATAATAAATTATTGTGCTTGGAATCTTTTGAAGCATTTGTTGTTTGTTTATTTCGTTTAACGTCACTTTATGCTGCTATGGCTAATCGGACGATGATACGGTGGGAGTCCTAAATTTTGCCTATCTAGGTATAGTTAGGATAGGGATCTTTAACGAGTACCTGACATCGCACAGGCTCGGTACCCCCATTTTACGTCCATTCCGAAGGACGGCATAGCTAAAGATTTTTTACTCCCTTTAAACAATCCTAAGGGATTTTAAAATCCTGCCGGACTGCGAACCCGCGATCTTGGGTTTAGTAGGTTTCTATGCTAACCAGTACACCACAGGTGACCCCTTGAAGAATTTTATCGTTAAAGTATTTTAATAGGACATAACTTTCAATATTTTTGTCATGTAAACTAATCTGTAAGATAAAAAATATACCCAGGACTGAGGGGAAATAGAGGTGGGGGAGATACGGTGCCAAAGACCAAATTCGAAAACTTTTTTATCATAATTAAATAAAAGAACTTCCATGAGTAATAATAATAATAAAAAGTCTTATTATAAAATTAAAATATGATACTAATATTGACAGTGGGAATTAGGTCGACAAATCCTATTTATACGAAACCCAAGGCGGCCATTTTGTTTAATGTAAGTGTTTCAACATTTAGTAGGAGATCACCAAGAAATATAAGTTTACTAAGGAACTCGATTAGCGTGTTCTGTAATAAAGACATTTTAAGAAGATAGTTTTTACAAATCTTTTTTTTTTTCTTTTCCTTTTCATAAGGTATAGTTGACTGTGAAGTATAGGAGATGTAGATAGTTAGGGTAGGCAGTCATAGATACTCACCAGATCAAAATAAAATTGTTAATTTATTTTAATTGTTAAAGCCAACGTTTCGACTTGCATTGCAAGTCTTCATCAGGAGTTCAGGTAATGGTAAACAAACTGAAGACCAGGAATTGGCAGTTGACAGTGAGGAAAGGAGGGTGGAGTTATTTTTTTTTTTTTTTTTTTAATGCCTTACTATACGCATCTATATTAGTAGGAAAGAATTTAATACAAAACTAGAATTCGTAAAGGAAGCTGATTCCCTAAGGATAAACGATACACAGCTTTATCCTATCTTTAGATCCAAGCCATATATTTGAAAGTTAGCATAGATAACATGGTAAGGAAGGCAACAAGAAACAGAAAAAAGTAGGAAAAGCTACCGACAACATCAAATTAGGTTCCACAATTCATCTACGCCAAAAAGAAAAAAATTAATACTACATCTACGAAAAAGGTACATTTTATTTATTTCCGACAAGGACTATAATGGTACCGAAAAAGCAAAGCAGAAAGCCGTTGACATACCGGGACGACTTGGATTGATATCGTCCGACTGGAAGACAAAGATGATGGCACGAGAACCGGTCGCAGCCTACCAAACAGCCACATTTCACGACCATTATCCATTCATTCGGCAAACCAATGATATTTCTATCCAGCCGAGATCTATAGTCCTTATCTTATAGCCGCGATGTCCGTGTCCTCAGGGCATTAAGTGGATTTATCGGCATCAGTCGCTACCGTGCGCCCCTCTGATAAACAAGCTACCTCTTATGATTAGCGTGCATCTAAATCTGAAATGATGTTACATTTTTAAAGGGGCCGAATAAAGGGTATTCTGGACGTTAAAGGTCACATCGAAATTTATGTAATATAAAGAGCGAAACGAATGGCCCAAACCCTTATCTCAGATTTGGAAACACGACACAAGCCGGACACCTTGTGGGCTCAAGAGCCAAATCAAGAACTCCGGGAAGTAGAGGTCTAAGTCCATTATTTTGCACAGATATTGCACTGGTTCAAATTATAAGATATCAAGAAAATTCAGATTAAATCTCGCATCATCCTATTCCCCTTCACCTTAAGATTTAAATTTTTTCGCAAAAAGCTGTGTATATACTAAAATGTAATGACTGTGAAAAAAATACATGAGAAAAATTGGACGACCAGTGAATCGAAGCTTAAAAGAAACGATAAGGACTAACAAAACATTAGTCTTGTATTAAAAATAAAAAAAAATCCTTATTATAGATAACCATAACTCAATAATAAAAACCATAAAATTCAAGACTCGGGAGTAAAACTAATACTTCACGTACAAAATAGTCAAAAATTAAATATTTACGAATCATTAAAAATAATAAAATCGTTCAAAATCAATCCGGATTTTTGTTTAAATGGCCAGATAAATATTTCCGATAGTCACATTTTAATTTTTCATTTAGTAGGAACAGACAAACCGACTTGTAGGAAAATAGTAAGGGTATGACAATTTACTTGACTATTACTACTTCATTCTATTACTTTCAGTTTACTCTAGGATCTGAAACCTTACAAAAGCCCTTTCATTTTGAACCCCTACGTGAGTGTCAAAGTTTTTGATTTCTTGTCTTGCATTTCTAAATTAATATATAATCAGTTTACCAGTGCTGATGTTTTGAATTTTCGTATATTTTCAGAACTGCTGATGAAAATATACGAATATTCTTACTTTGATAAATTTCATGAAGTAGCTACTTAACTAGTCGATGCGTAAATCTCGATATTTAAAAAAAAGAATGCTCTAAGGTGCATTAAAATGTACGTAAAACAATGTGGTATTGTTCCATCATAAGTGCATTTCGAGATTCCAGCAGCACTTAATACTAATCAAAATGTACAATAGTAAATTAGCTCCCATTTTCAGAATTTAAATGTATAACTAAGAATAAACATAAAAATTCAAAACTTTTAAAATTTCGTTAACACCTTAATTTGAATACTTGAAAAATTATATTTAAAAAAAAAAAAAAAAAAAAAAAAAAAAAAAAAAAATTAAAATTAAAACCATGCTACTCCAATTTCGACAAAAATGTATTTATTTCCTTCACTAGGTAGATCACATTTTAAAAATAAGTATCTCCTTCAAATTTTTTTTGGGGGGTATTACCTAGTAAGCAGGTTGTAGCATATAAATTTCAAAAACATTTTATGAAAACTTCTTACCAATATTTTTTAAGACTGTGAAAAAGGGTAATCATCATCAACAAATAATAATACGTCCCGCATTTCGTTCTTTCGCGCAATAACCTCTTTTGGATCGTTAACAATTATTTAAATTCGTACTGTTGAGCATTCACATCTTTACCGGGTTCATCAAACAGATAAATACAAAAAAAAATAAAATAAAATAAAAATAATATTCTTGACATTTAATCCATTTTTTTCTCTGAGTGAAATGAATTAACATTAGTAACGCAATAAAAAATGTAGATGACGCTATTAAAATTATTATACATCCCCATGACTCATGTTAAATAGCATTAATTCCACGAAGGCTAAGGATACTAATCGGTCTGATCGGCAATACAATTAATACAACGTGTCATTTATAATTCATAGCTGAGCTCTTCTAGTGCTTTTAAAGTATTCAGAAAATGCAGTAGGGCAAAAGAAAACCTTTTTTTTCAAAATCAGTTTAACATTTCCAGTTGAAGAAAAAAGAAAACGAAGAACTAAAGAGAGAAACATCGTATTATAAAGGGTAAAGTGATACGATTAGTATATATTAAGTTTAGATACGTATATATCAAGTTGTTTTTATAGTTACGTTAGTCAATAACTTTTCATAAAAGAAAATATAAGCAGTAATATAAATTTAATGAACGGATGCAAGTAGCTTTTCTCAGATGTCGAAAAAACAAACAAAAAACGATACAACTATTATTAAAGTTTTTGATTTAATTTCAAAAATTTATATAATTTTCTTAGGGTTCAGGAGAAAAATCACAAGTTACAAGATATAACCATAGTTAAAAATTGTAGACCCCATTAACATAAAAAAAAACCTAGTTAACACGTTTTTCCTTATATACTCATCACATCAAATATAAAACCTAAATATTTTTCTGATTTGAAAAAAACACAGATCATACATATGTCTAACTATAATCTACTGCCTCTGATAAGGAAACAGTCGTCAAACTTTTGAGCGTGTCAAAAAAAAACAACCTAAACTTAAAAATGTAAACAAAACGTGACTTTTTTTCATTCAAAGTAATATAGCTCCTAAACGGTAGGTACTAGCGATAAATGTTATTTAACAAAACATATTCTCTAATAAATTTCTTACATCGAAATGTCCTTGAAGTTTCGATCAGAGCATCGGTAACAGAGGTATAACGTGTCAAAATGTTACATATTTTAATGTGAAAAAACGATAAATCAAAAATGTATAGACCCACAGCCAAAAGACATTTCCATGTAACATAAAGAATTATAACATTTTTTTTTTTTTTTTTTTTTTTTTATCACTAAACCAAAATATAAAAGCCAAAGTTGTGAAATGACATAACACAGAATACTTGTTGAACAGTCATTTAAAAATGTACTTGGAAAAATGAACTTTTAATTTTGTTTAAATTAAATTAACTATGAGACATAGATGCAACGAAGGAGCTATAGTATCAGGTATTATACATATAACTCTTATACAACCAAGGGAATCGGAGTTTCGGGCACTTAAGAATTCTTACACCCTCTGCTTCACTAGTCGAGTCCGGCCTGGGTCGGGAGAAATTTATTTAAAAAAGGACGTATAGAATAATTCTTAACCACCCACTCTGGCTACAGCATGTTGGTAACCTGTATGATTTTCCTTTCTACCCTTGTTAGATTACATAACAACATTGAGTCCAAAGGAACAACTAATATACTATACTAATTAAAACTGAGGATCAAATTTTCAAGAAAATTATTCCTTCTTAGCGGTTAATACTGTCATTTATAAGGAAACACAAGATTTAATTTTTCGAAACTGAGACAAAAATTACTAATAGTTAGATATTGTTCAGTTTTGATAAATACTTTTTCTGATATTAATATGTACTTATTTAAGTACATTCATTGATAACCATAACCACATTGAAGTATAAGCAGCAATTGAAGTAATGATAATAAGTAATAAAATTTAAAATCCCTTACAACATCACTTTAATAACTCCCTCAAAAACACCATCTAAGAATTCACATATTATAACGATAGCTCAAAAATAAAAAAGAAACAGTGAACAAATTTAAAGTTATACAATTTTATTTTATTTTATTCTTATTTTTGAAAATAACTAAACAAGATATGGATTTAAAGAAAAAATTCAGGTAGTCGTTCGGATAGAAATTCGTAAACCCACTTCTAACATTATTAGAAAGTATTAGCACATCGGATATATGTGTATTTTAATTTTCACAATGCCACAAAACAACAAGATTATTACAAATAATTTGCATTAAAAACAGAGAGAAACATATAATATAGAGTTGAACTTGTAAAACTGAATTCACTTTAATATTCAAAGTATTAAGTTATTATTTATTTTTTAGTAATAGAATAAATATCATATTTACAATTATTTGAGCTAAAAAATCTAAAATAACAATATGTTTTACTAATAAAACATATTATATCGCAAATAAATTATTTTTAAATACACATCACTTTGTTTATAATGAAAAAATAATTATAAATTTTATTATTATTGCTTCATAAAAGGTAATATATTTTTTTGTAATTTACTTTTCATGAATACTACTGTCATAAACTAAAATGAAAATTAATTAAGATCTTTTAGAAGAATGACTAAATTTTAACTGCATTTGAAAAAGCAATCAAAATTTATTATTAACATTTCTCCGAAACAATCAATAAGCCCGATATCTCATTTATAATTAACAGTAATTACTAAAAACAATTTATTAAGCCTAAACTAATTTTATAATTTGATTACAGGTGGTTGAGAAGAACAAGAAGATGGGAGAAGACGCGATGAGAAGCATAAATCGAACAGCTCAAACAGCTCTGTTATTTAAGTTTTAATGTAAATTAATAGATATAAGGGAGGAAGTTATATCCCGCTTCTGAGGGGTGCAATTAACTCACCGTCGTAAATCAAAAAGTAATTGAGAAATGTTTAATATACATATCATACATCTCGTTATTAAGTTGTAAAAATTGTTATATTTAATTTATGTTTCGGAAAGGAGTAGAAATAAAATATGAATTCAAATGAGAAATAAAAAAATACAAAAAATTAAAAAGGCGCCAGCATGATTTATCAATTAACGAGGAGGTTCCCAACTTCCTAACTGGTTCAAAAATATCCATATCATGCCTTTAAATTTCTGCCTTTTAAATTTGTATTTATAACTCTACTACTTAAGCTTTTATTTATTTTTTATTTTTTTTACATAGATATGTCTTTTGGAAGGAGGTCTATACTTTTTTTGGGGTAATGTTTTTTTTTTTAAACTGAAAAATATATCATTTTGACACGCTCTAGATCTTTAGGATCGACAAATTGCCAACCGTTTCCTTATTAAAATATAATGGAAAACATTTTTGTTCCATATTATTTGTCGCTAGAATCTACTTTTTAGGAGCTATATTGTTTTCAATGAAAAAAGTCTAAATTTTTAATAGTTAGGACTTTTTTAACTCTAGCTTCGTTGGTGTTTCTCAGATCGAAAATATGCCGGTAGTCTCCTAATCAGAAATTTAATGGAGAATAATTTTGTTACATAACATTTGTCGCTAAGACCTACAATTTAGGAGCTATATTAGTTTGAATAAAAAAAATCACGTTTGAAACCCCTACCTAATCTAAACTTTGCTTATCCCGATTAATGCTGAATTATTTATTTTATTTAATTATTAATTGAAATAATTAGTAATTCTAAAATGTAAAATGGGAAAATCTGTAGATTATAGATTAACATATCCATGATCCAAGCCAGCCAGAAATTTAGTTTTAACCACGATCGCTTTTTGATTAAATGTATGTTTAATTATAATCAAATTAATTATTAAAATAAGGGAAAACACCGGAATAACATGAATCCACTTAGGATAACTGTTAATAACACTAATGTTAAAAATGACTAATATTTCAGAAGCTTTACCGTTATATAATTCCCAAGGCTTGGGATTTTAATGCCACCATTTTATCACAGTCATAAAATGTTTATTATAGATGATTTGGCAGGACTGCGTATGTTGACGTAACCAAATCATAAAAATGGCATAAATAATAACAACCAGTAATTTCAGGTCTTACATGATTTTAAGTCGCAACACGGATTAATCATAATGTAAAAAAAAAAATCTGGAATCGTTATAAAAAAAAAAAAAAAAAAATTATATCATATACTTTCTCAGTTATTTAAGGCTTAGAAAGTATATATTATATTTTCGTTTTGAAAATATAACAAATAAAAATAGTTTTATGTCCAAACTTTCTTTTGAAGGGCCGATGAATCATTTTGTTAATAACTATTTATTTACTAAACAGCTAGGGAGGAACTTAACAAGGAAAACGGTAGGATTGCAAAATGTCGATTTCTCAACACCGACATTAAATAAATCGATAATCAAAACTAATCATTAGCCATTCTTTATTTTTTTTTTTAACAATCATTGGAATTTTTTTTTATCATAAACTCTCAGCTCCAGTTATTTCTCAGTGATTTATGAGGAAAACCTTTTAATCGCTATGAAATATGGTGCCATTTATTATTATCATTTTTTAAAAATAAATAAATACAATTAAAGATGCAAGCAAAATACCCGATTATTAACTTTAATTTTTTTTTGTTGAAAGGTAATATTTATTATCTGATAATTGATAAATATTCCTGAGATCATAAAAAACAACCAAACAATATAGCATGATTGCTGCACGATAAAAATATTAATATTGTTTATTGAAACTCTATCACTTATATAAATTATTCCTTACAATCCATTTCGGTTCATGATTTGATAGGTACTGTTCATAAACATTAAAATAAGTAACGTTAATTAAACTAAAATTTAACTTTATTATTTGTTTAATCGATAGCTTATAAGAAAATAATAAAAAAAAATAAATAAATAAATCAGCATTTTTAGTTTAACTAACGAAGAAGTGAACATTAACTTATAAAATGTTCTAGTAGTCCTAATAAACCAGTAAGAAGTCAATTCTTAATAAATTACAAGTTATTAAATTAATTACAAGTTAATTCTAATAAATTACTTTCTAATATTATTAATTTATTCTGGAGGGTATGTCGATGCATAAAGATAAAAACATAAAACGCATGTGTATGACTCCATTAGCATACATAGGATAACCAGAATCTATTTGTAAGTTACTCCAGCGGAAAGATACGTTCATATGTTCCTCATTAAAATATGTTCATCCAAGACGTATTTTTTTTTCTCTTCATACAATTTATATGTTAGAGATACCAGTACTAATAAGGGCTAAACCTGATTTGAGGTTTAGCTAAAAAATGTCTAACATATTTATATTACATTTATTATTATAATTAAAATTTTTAAAAATCGCGTAAATTGTTTTTTTAAATACATTTTTTTTATTCTTAATGTTAATATGTGGTGACGAAAACAGAAGGCAATTGGGATCTTAATTTCAACAATTATCTTGAAAAACTGATAAATAAAAATTAAAGCAATGAAAACATTTGAAAAACTAAACATCCAACATCTTTTATTTATATATTTCCAACAAAAATCGCCTTAAAAAATTACTAACCTAATTCATAATAATAAAAAATTATCGATAAATACGGAGTGTTTATTTTTTTTTTTTAAGATCCTGTCGCGATACCGGATAAATGTTTTTTTATTTATCACGTATTAGATGAATGTTCGTGGAGTCATAAAAAATACTGTAGCGTAAATGATGCATGAATGTTATAATCTATAATTATAACATTATATTATAATTGCAATATCATATATATATTATTTAAATAACTTTTTGAATAGGTTAAAGAAACAAAACAAAAACAATCCGTTACAAGTTTCTAACAAACGAAATAGCAAAAAACGTTCTTTAGTTCCGTTATGATATCGAAACTACTATTTATAGGAAACATAAAAGTCTAACTTACAAGATAAAATTTCAGTAAATAATTCATACATGTGTACACACGATAGTCAACCATGACTTAAATCACAATTTTAATGCATATAAAGCTCATAAGCATCATCTTAGCAATGTATGCGAGATATCTAAGGTTGTATCACAACCGCTTCTGAATGAAGGAGAGAATGCAGGAGAGACTCCGCTGGAATCCAGTGCTGGATGCCACTAAATTTCGCTGGAGCTCCCCCTTCCAGGAACTAACGGACCCCGCCCTTTTCTTAAGGGAAAAATCATCTTGAGGTCTGTAAAATTATCTAAATCTTCAAGTCTATTTTCCGAATGTCAAACAAATTAAATAAAAATTCGAAATGTAAAAATATTTTTAAGAAATTTCCAAAAAAAAAGTATATTTTAAAAATAAAACACAGATAGTAGATTTGACAAATGATTTGTTGGGTCGTTACCGCAAACCGAGAGTAAGGCTAGCTCAACCTTTGAAATTAACTTAATACAAAAAGATCTGCGTTTTTCAGAGCAATACATAACTACCTAATTGGGATTACAAAATGAATTAAGGTAGATAGAAATAGCTAATAACCATTGCTATATCTACGATCTAAGATAGCGGCTTGAATAGAAATTCAGCTTGACCGAAACTATTTCGCAAGGGTACAGTGGCTAATGTAGGTTATCCAGAAGCCGCCCAAGGGTTGTCCTGCTAAACTGCAACTTATTAACGGAGATAAATATTTAATTGATAAACAGAATGCCATTCAACCGGTGCTACATTCCGCACGCTCCGCTAAGGAATGGAATTCCCAACGGATTCAAAATAGTTCGACACTAGAAAAAAAAAAAAAAATTGGACCTTCACTAAAACTGGACATCTAGTCTCCCCGATTTGTTCGCTCTGTTTTTACGCGAAATTGTAATTTATTGTGACAGGATCTCCGGAATTTGGACCGCTTCATTATCGAACCTTTTTTTTTTATCATATCATTTTTTTTATTGGCAAAACCAGAAATTTATGGGGACCAGGGGGTCGATACGGTTGCCAATTAAATTCACGTCAAGGATGGTGACAATATAATATCATTATGGGCAAAATATATGTTACAATCAGACTTGGAGAACCAAAAAAAATTAAAAAAATTCAGTTTCCAGGGTACTTTTAATTTACCCAATAAACATAGATTAAACACATTACATATTTTAAGGGCCCGATAATATTCTGATTTATATTATATCAGATTTTAAATTACATCCAATTATCCGGAATTTCAATTAAAAAATATATATACAAATCGGAAGGTAAAAAACAACGCTAATAGGGGAAAAAAATAATAATCTATAAATATATTTTTAAATTATATGTTTTTGTGTTTAGGATAAATAGAAGCCAATAAAATAGAATGAAAAAAATTAATTACGAAACATGTTAGCAAATATCTCTATTGTTTTGGAAATCGAGATAAAAATTCTTAATGTATGTCAAGTAAACTGTTGCCACAAATAAGATAATGCCAGCATTAAAACTTTTTCTTGAGTATAAATAATTGCTAATTTTGGAGAGGGTGTGGGATTCAAATTCGTTCATCGGTCATTTAATACTGTTTTCTTGGAAGTCCGATAAAAATAATCATGAAACGCTGAATTTACTTCAGTGGCATTAAATAAATTTTAATTTATAAGTGATTGTTAATATCGTGAATCTCATTGTCATAAGAAAGAAATACTGAGAAAGTACTGGGTAGCCTAAGCGTGTTACTGATGATAGATTTCGTGTTGGCGGCTTGAAGATTGTTTGGAAATAGTAAGCACGATTGCCTTTAGAACTATCGTTTGGATAATTATAAACATAAAAATGCACGGAAAATGCATTGAGATGTATAGTAAAAAAAATAGATGTTTCTACTTTAACCACTTCTGTTGCAAATATCAAATTATTAATTGCAGCTTCAGTCTAGGGGAAATAGCATGTTGCATCACTGCCACGTTTCTTATGCGGTTTTAGACTGTCAATAGCAGTTGCTCAAATTTTTCTTCCGACAATGATTTTTATATCCCTCAATATCCTTTAAGTCCCTTAAAAATGTCTCAGAAGATCCCAATCGGTTTCTTCTCAAGATCTACTGTCTCACCCAAAAACGACATTTGATAAAATAGCTCGCAGTTCTAACATAAATGATAAAATAACAGCACCTCTTCGCTCATAGGAACCTTCAAAGCCATTGTAACATTGAAACTGTTTGATCAATTTCATTTAAAAAGTATGAAGTATGATTCAAGTCGCATTCATGATCAACTAAACTTCACTCGTCAGAAAGCGCCTTTACAGTGTACTACAGATCATTCGCTGCTTGTAAGGGTAAAAATAAGGGTTTATTTGTAAGCGTAAAAATTGAAAATATATACATACAAAATAATAATTTGTCGGTGTCATATGAGGAATTTTTTGAAATATTTTACCTTTAGAGCATTTTAATAGGATATAAAGTTCAATTTTTTTTTTTTTTATGTATACTAATCTGTTAGATATAAAAGATACCGAGGACTGAGGGGAGATGGAGATGGGGAGATGAGTTGCTAAAGAGCTATCTGCCGGAACGGTACGGGATGGGAGTCACGTCGCTAAGACCTTATTAAATATCCTGCATAGCCGAGGGGAGCGAAATAACAAATTGCAGCCGAGAGCTGGTAGATTGATCGCCCGGCTACCGGCACATCAGTCGGGATATTGAACACAGAGCTGCCCTTTATATTTAGGAGGCAATATTGGAAGATGGATGCTACTCAGGTTTACATCCACAGTAAATATATTGGATAGATCTTACAAATGATCTCGATCAATCCCGCACAGGCGTCTTGGGGGGTCACAGTGGGAAGATATTAAGATT
The DNA here is from genome assembly GCA_003667255.2 of Euschistus heros. Taxonomy (NCBI): domain Eukaryota; kingdom Metazoa; phylum Arthropoda; class Insecta; order Hemiptera; family Pentatomidae; genus Euschistus; species Euschistus heros. The sequence continues at coordinate 2,034,475 of RCWM02000002.1, read as the reverse complement.
TTAGGACGATAAATAGTTATTATTCGTTTCTTGTGATAAAACGTTGTAGTAAATACCATTTTTTGTAAAGTAAATTAAACATTTTCTGCATTTCTAGTACCAAATTAGATATATATCATATAACTACAGTCATACATTAATTTTTTTTTTTTTTTTTAATAAAAATTTTATTTAAAAACCTCAATTTCACCATGACAGGGAAAAACTATGCATAATGGATAAGCCTATCTGTAAAATACTGCTTTTATATCGATTAGTTTTGATAAGAAAACTTCCTCCAAAAAGTGATAAAAATCTTTAGGAATAATGTTGATTGTAAGAATGAAGTACTTTTATTCTTACATAGTATTTGTGTAAGTTCTTGATATTAATGTAAAAAGCGAAAATAACAAGATCTTACAATTAGTACTAATTTTGACATAAGTGTAAGTTCGCTTGATTCCATTCAATTGAAAATAAATATAAAACAAAAGTTTTTTCGTTTGTGGTAATATATATAGTTTATTTAAAAGTAAGAAGGTGAGTCGTACGTTGTGTAATTTAGAGAGGAGGTTTCAGGTCTTTTCTCTATACAGCCTCCAGCATTTTACTGTCTACTAGGTCAAACTTTTTTTTCTTTTCCCAAGCTCCCTAGATAATTAGTTGTTTTCGTTTTACATATCATTTCTTTGTATGGATATCTTTATTTTTAATCTTCTTCCAAACATAAATGTTTGTTTACCTATGTAGCGTCGTACTGTTTGAATATTTAAGTGTCTGAGTGTTATTTTCGTATTAGGTTGATGCAAAAATAATGCAGGATTTTATTTCCGTTTCATTATAAATTCCAATTGTGTAAACAAAACTAATCCACAATGCTAAGTTATACACATCATTTTAAAGCCTATTTATCTTGCTTACTTTCCTATATAATCCTTTTTTTTTTTTAACATTTAATTCAGTTCATGACAAAATGACGTCTAGGAGCGATTTTCGGCAAATTTACTTGTATGAGTTCAAACTCGGTCGAAGTGCTGCGTAAACGGCTCGAAATATTAATGAAGTTTGGGGGGCAGGTACCATTAATGAATGCAGTGCAGCGATGGTTTAAAAAATTCCGTAGTGGAAATTTTGACCTTTCAAACAAAGAAAGTGGTGGCCGTCCCTCTGCTATTGACAACGATCAGTTAAAGGCAATAGTTGAAGCTGACCCCACCAAAATTACTTGAGAAATAGCGGAAGAACTCGATGTGGACCAGTCAACAATCGTACGCCATCTCAAGGCAATTGGAAAAACAATCGATGTTTTTACTGAATACCAAAAACCTGCATTATTTTTGCATCAACCTAATAATTACTTTTAATGCGTTTAATTCGGTCTAAAAGGTGCTCAAACGGCCAGAAACATTAACAAAGTCTGAGGTCATAGCAGTGTTAGCGGCTGAACCGATTAAAGGTGGTTTAAAAAAATTCATGAGGGAGAATAACTGTTTCTTGAAGAACTTGAAGAATCGACCGTCGCTGAACAACTCAAGGTATTTGGAAAAGTAAAAAAGTTCGACACATAGGAACCAAATGTCCCATATGTTTCTAATTAAGCCCAAACCAGATACCTATCCTTTCATAGTAAACTTCATAACCATTCAAATCCACTAGTATCTCAAATTCCCCTGCTTCCCAGCTATTCCCGATAATCCTCCGTGTTGTCTGAAAAGAAAATGGCCGAGAGACCTGTAGAATTTAGTGCTACTAGTGAGTGGTTCTTTACAAGTTATTGAAATGATATCCTCAAATTTACTTATTTTATATATCTATATAGATTTAAATATCAATAAATAGTTTGTAAAAGAATAACTTTTAAAATTGTATAGGCACTAAATAATCATAAATAAATATTTCTGCGGAAAAAATTATTGTTAATAAGATTATTTCAGATAATTGAAATCGTCGGTTTTGTGTTCCTTTCTGTCCAAAAATAATCGGTTAGGCCTAATCTGATGTCTATGGAGACTCTCGGGTTTCTTTTGGCTATCTATAAATTCTATTCTAAAACTGTCTTCAGCATTCCACACTTAAGAACGACTAACTCTATGTGTAAATTATTTATGTTTTAAGAGTTATTTTTTTCAGATCAAAGTCGAACGGTGATAGTAAATAAATATAAATTCGCGTAATCTTATAAATTAAAAAAAAAATCTTTAGAATGTTTATCTACAATATGAATAATATATCATTTATCTTGTTATTTAAATGAACAATCATATTATTTTTTAAAAAAATGTATATAGAATAATTATTTTGAGAAACTATCTATTAGCAGCACTCGAAAACAATAAATGTAAACACTCGCCTCGCAAATATAACATTGTTATACAAATATAAATAAATACATGACTTAAGGTAAAAACAAATAAACTGCGGAAGATTAAAAGTAATTACCAAAAAAACAGTTACACTAAAAACTAGTTTTGTCTTGGCGATGAGACGTAGCCCTGTCATAAAGTGCACTAAGGGGAAGCTGTCATTAAAGCAAACAACCCACCTATAAAATAAACCATGAGAATTTCCGACTTCTTCGGACACTAGCCATTACCTTCACCTACGTTCCGAAGAGAGGGATAAAAGCAGCCGTCGAAAAATGGGCACCTATTTTGACAACCTTATTTGGAAAGGTGTATTTAAATATACCGATTGAGAATGATTGACGCCCACGATGTGGGTTAGTCACTCAGCCTGTCTCCGCTCCAACATATGGCAACACATGCAATTTTTATATCCACATTTCTTTAATATATTAGGATTTTTTTTAAATATTAAAATTAAAAATAACAAAAAAGATTATATTATTTTTTATAATTAATTAATATTGTTTTTTTTTGTTGTAAAAATGGCCTTGGGCTAACGTTACGATCAAAATGGACAAATATATTTTTTTGGTAATAATATAAGAAAGGAAATACAAAAAAAATGATCAACATTGAATCAAAAGGTAAAACTGAAGCAAAATATCACGTCGAAGGTAAATGTATATTGTTAAGGGTAATGTAAATTTAATTTTTGATGGAACCACCAAACTCAATTTATATCTAATCACTCTAATGCTTATCATTCTTAAAAACCTTATATCACCATATTATGTCACAACTAATCAACTGTAACCTTAATGTATCTTCCTCCTTGCCTATTCAGGTATCCGGGAATATTTATTTAGCCCAAATCATAAACTAATTCTTTCATAATAAACTACATATCCACTAAAAGCCAAGAGTAAACTGCTTCCTATTCGACTCCTACAATCCTCAAAGGCGCCTGAAAGACCTCGGGACTATCCAATACAGAATAATCAGCATTTAATAAAAAGATGATGACCATTGATCTTATCGGCATCGAGCTTATAAGTTCTCTAAGCTATGAATCATATATGTAATATCATATATGTGTAATAAATATATGTGATATATATCATATATTTAACCTTGACGTATTTTCCTTTACTTATGATATGTTTATTTTTTTTTTTTTTTTTTTTTTTTGTTTACGACAAATTATTGTTATATTTCTGATTTAATAAACATCTCATTCTCAGTATGCACATCAGCAATCCCATAAATTCAGAAAAATTAAATAAACGATATTAAGGTCATAATTAAAATTAAAACCCAAACATTTTTTTAAAAACCAGACATAAAAAATTTCCATTCAAAATGTGAATATTTCTATATATAAAATCAAATTTGTGTTTCAGGTCATACCGGCTCAACATGGAAGAGAACAAGGAACGAGTTGGACGCTTCAAATTTACCAATTGTAATGGAACAAATAAATTAAAAAAGACTTCTTAGATTTATTTCTCCATATCCTACCCTCCTTTAGCAAGACATCAAAACCGATATTAATTTAATATATACTGCTACAACCCCTTCGTTATAACTAGAGAGAATATTTCTCAATGAGGAAAGCTACTAAGGAAAGAAACAATTCAAGAGAGTCATTTTGTCAGAAGTTGAAGGCCCTGTCCGTTTAATTCAACTACTTGTTCAGTAGAACTCTACTCGACATTCTTTCTACTACCATATACAACAACGGGTCTAAAGTTACATTAAACGACTAGTAATCTTTAATAATATTTTAAAACGAGTAATCAAAAGAGATAAGCTCTATTGTCGGGGACAGAGAGTTTAATCAAAATGGCACATTATTATATTTTTTTGTAATTTACTAACTTACGACCATCGCCAATACAAATAAACCATTGACATAGAAAATATGACGATATAAAATCAATACATCTAACATCATTGCGAAAATTAACTCTTAAAATTATAAGATCAGACTTATGACCAAAATCGGATGAATAAAATTCCAATTAAACAGATCAGATGCTAATAATCTCAGGATTGAGAACGTAAGTTCATCTGTAAGTCTTTCACACTAAGAGGATATCACACTAATCGGCTCAGGATCTAATCCGAAAACGATTTCATAAACATATTTATAACGAATACGAATGATGAGGAAATCAAAACCGTAAACTATATTTACTATATAGTACATTAAAAAAATTATAAGTAAAGTTTTACAGTAGGCATTCTAAGGCAATAAGCATTGGATAACACAAATATGCCGATGATTCCGTTACTGTTGAAATGATCGACAGATTAAGTTACATGAATCTGCAAAAATAATCCATGACATTCACAGGTTATATCAGCGTTACAGATATTGATAATTGAACCTATAAATTATCTCATTGTTTACATGTATTAATATTAGCTTATCCCTTAGCTTGGCAAGAATAGATCCACTGTGATTTTTGTATTCGATGTTTTTCAGTTATTTGTTGACTAAAATAACAAGAATCTGAAGAAAAAATAAATTTTTGTAGATGCTATAATAAATTTTTTGGCCCGCCTAAATGAGTGGCAACTGTCAATCAATGTTACCACCTCACTTCTCAGATAAAGTCCTGGTTAAAAAGGAAAGAAACTAAAAAATATTCATCCTGGAGCGGAGACAAATTCACTAAGTCGTGTTGTTATATGCGGTTTTTTAGTTTATTTGGGCTTAACGTTCTTAAGTACTCCGTGGGTCCGCCACGAAATAAAATTTAACCCGTCCAGGTGGGATTCAAACCCACGACCTTCAGTACCGAGTGCGCTGAAACCCACACCCCAACTCGCTTGGCCATCGAGCCCCCTTGTTATATACGGTACCAAGCAAAGGTTTAGAACAAAAATGTAAAAAAAAAAAAAGTAAATAGAAAAACATTGAAAAGTTTTGAAACTTAAGTACTAGAAACCCTTTGAGACTATCAATTTAGGTAAACCCAGAACTTTAATATCCTTGCAATAATAATCCAAACAAATAAAACAATCCGTACTTTTTTACTTTACATATCACACTTAAACAATTTATAATATCTTTAATTACAAGTAAGTAGTTATTTTAAGTGAAAGACTGAATTTGATAATTAAAATGACTAGCGTGTTAATTGAGCTTCGACGAAATTTTTATTCTAAAAGTTGACTCCATAAACCAAGATTTAAGGTAATGGTGAATAAAATTTAAAAAAAAAACAATCACACAAATTGTAAAATATTTTAATAATGAGTAAATATCACAATGAAAGAGGCAGATATTGATTTAAATTGTACATTAAAATAAGAAATTCTAATAAATGTATTTCAAAGACTTATTACTGACGTCAAACCGTTTGATATTTATTCAAAATTCACTTGTTTTTCAAATTCGAAACAAATCCCTTTTAAAATTTATTTGGCTGTTAAAAGTTATTCAATCATGCCGTTTTATCAGAAAAACAGTAATTCTACTAACAAATAATGGAAACAATACATCTTTTAAAAAATTAACTTGATCTAAACCTAGATTACACTGTTCGTTTTTATTTTTCCAGAAAAATAATTCAGTTTTAATTTATCCAAAGAAAATACATTGCTAAAACTCAATCTATATAATACATGTTAGTGAGGTTTTTCGTTTTAATCAGATTCAATGCTCAGTTGATTTCGATAGGTTTTGAGGTATATACATTTAACTCGACTTTCTTCCAGACCACACGAATCCACCACATATTTCCCGAAATTCTCGACGCTCTGAAACCATATTTAATTTAATTAAAATCAATGTTATATACAAACGTTTACTATTAGGACTTCTTATATGGTATGTTGTTCTTAAAAGACAATTCAGACGACGCTAACGATGGACACGGGTCAAGAGAAAGCCGAAAAAAGATATCAACGCGGGTGAGGAGGTAATAGGCAGAGTTTAGTCCCGTCACGGTTCTCATCTCGCAGCAATTACCAAGAGCGGCTTACTCACTGTCTATTTGGGTGGCCACATTTCGCTTCTAATGCATCAATACTTATTTATCAAAGGGCCGATTAAGAAAAAATAAAAATAAATTTGAAGTGGAGTTTTGAATTATTTTCGAAATTTATGTATGGGTTAAAATTGAACTATCAGTGCATTATTTGTATCTATTTTGTATATATGTTTAAAAATTTAACTAGGAAGAAAACTACATCCATAAATAAAAACATGACGTTAAATAATTGAAGCAGCGGCATACTAGGTGTGAATTAGCTAAATGCGTTTTCGAGGATAGGAGGAATTCGTTACGCCTTCAAGTTCTGAACATTAAATTCTTCGTTGTTTTATTTTTCCGCTCTACAGATTTAATGTAAGCATAGCACAAATTTCAGTCATTGAAAATCTGTAATAACTTGGTATATTAATACTATAATTAACACAAAGACCCATTTAATTGCCCCATTATTTCTGACAAAAGAATTTAACTATATTTGCATAAATAGTAGGTTTGAATTAGTTTATAAATTATCGAACATTTTAAGATGAGGATGATTTTCCAGAAACATAATATTTATAAACAGCTTGAGCACGTTATTTATTGTCTAATTGTACTCAAATTATATTGCCAAATACTTAAAATACCTTCAATATAATATGAGTTTTTGAAGGAAAAAATAGAAATATATTAGGCGAAAGAAAATTAAAGGCCCTCTTGAGCCTAACGGCTAATAAAAGAATAACACGGAACGTGTTTTAGGGACTTCCCTCTTAATCGTCGATGCTCATATCGTCGACACTATGTAAAATTAATGTATGTAAAAAATCGCTTTTCTTACTTCGAAAAGTAAGATCAACATTTTGAAGACCAAAAATCAGTAAGGACATTTTTACGAATTTCTAGAATTTTAATACAAGATAGGTCTTGTTGAATGCCACAGTAAACGAACGAAATAAAAAAAAAAAAATGTGTTTTTTGACATTCATTATTATTACATACATAGTGGCGACAATATGTTTCCTATCTTCCGGTCACGCCGCACAGTGGGACGAAACGGTGTTTTTTGTAGATATCGCAATTTGAGCCTCTAACAATTTTTGCATCGACTTCAAATTTCATATGGGTATGTTTTCAAGGGTATATAAATCGAATCTGATGTCTGTTTTTGCCTATCATTTCAAGATTGTGTTCTGTTAACCAATAGTGTGTCCAAAAAATCCAATTTTCGTTCGTTCGTGTTTTGATTCGAGGGATATTTTCTATGATTTTTGATGTGACCTAACGAATTAAAAAAAATTGCAAATCAATCAGTTTACCCTTATGTGAGTTATACGTGTTGTATGCCTTTTTCGTCGATCGGACTTTTTAAATATTTAAGAAATCAGGGTTTGTCGACATTTAAATGCAAAAAAAAAAAAAAAAAAAAAAACAACTAACCTGTTATAATTAATTAACCCCGACTTCCCGCGATAGTTAAGTAAGTGATGATTTAAAAAAAAAAAAATAATAAGTTCACTATGGCTTCAAGCTATAACAACATTTATCTAGATACAGACTGATGACCCATATTTATTTTTCCGCTCTACAGATTTAATGTAAGCATAGCACAAATTTCAGTCATTGAAAATCTGTAATAACTTGGTATATTAATACTATAATAAACACAAAGACCCATTTAATAGCCCCATTATTGCTGACAAAAGAATTTAACTATATTTGCATAAATATATACTATGGTAATAGTAGGTTTGAATTAGTTTATAAATTATCGAACATTTTAAGATGAGGATGATTTTCCAGAAATATAATATTTATAAACAGCTTGAGCACGTTATTTATTGTCTAATTGTACTCAAATTATATTGCCAAATACTTAAAATACCTTCAATATAATATGAGTTTTTGAAGGAAAAAATAGAAATAAATACTGGGAAAGGTACAAATAAAAATGAAGGTTTAATAAGGTCGAATTACAACATTAGAAATATGTAAACTATGCTTAACCACGGGTTAATTCGGCCATATTCGGAAAATAATGGAACGTATTTATCTCATTAAATACCTAAGGTAAAAGTGTATGAAGGCCATTTTTTGGACAAATTTGGACGTTTTCTTCAACACGCAATAATGTACTCGAAACACTGTTTAAGTTACTTCACATGTCATTGTTTTATAAAATCATAGTTCTTTCTAATGATAAAACCATTACTACTAATTTTTTTTAGTTTGAATAGACTAGTCCGAAATAGAAAGTAATTTTTTATTTGAGATTATGAGGTATAATTATCAGTGAAATTTAAAAAGTTACAGGAACAATCATAATCACTAAGTACGATTTCGTGTATTTTTATGTCAATTATCATTACCTTTTTATTTTAAAACAGCATTTTCACTACGTATTTCTAAAAAATGTCCACATTTTCTTATTCCAAAGATGTTAGAAGATGGTGCAAAGTGGTCGGAGATTGCAATAAAATAGTTTCAATTTTTAGTGCATGTCTGGAAATTTGGGCCATTCGTCCCACTGTGCGCCGCTCGGTTGAAAGAAATCATCAATCGAGTTGCTTTATTTATTCAAACCAATATAGCTCCTAAACGGTAGGTCCTAGCGACAAATGTTATAAAACAAAAAATATTCTTCATTAAATTTCTGATTAGAAGACTATTTTCAAATTTTCGATCCGAGCAACAACAACTTGAGTTAGATCGTGTCAATAAAGCCTCGACACTTAAAAGATATAGACAAAATGGGACCTTATTCATTCAAACCAATATAGTCCCCAAACGGTAGGTCCTAACGACATGTTATATAATATTTTGCATTATATTTCTAATAAGGAAACTGTCTTCAAATTTTCGATCCGAACAACTGTTACATTTTTGTAGGTAAGGTTAAAAAAAAACAATTACACATAACGCGTTCGCCAAAAAAGTATCAATTTTGACCAAGGCCACGGGTAAAACATGTTCTACTTTAAAAATATTCTATTCTATTAGATTATAACCAAACAAAAATTCTTTATAAAAACTAATCTAAGAAAAAAAAATTGTCTTAAAATATCCCTAGTGTCACCAAATTTTCTATTAGGTTTATATTAGTTCAACTAAATTATGAAATTTAGAGAGGGATAGTACAGTGGATAAGGCACTGAACTCGAGTTGGTTTCGGTCTGCAGGCAAAATATTTATTTTATATTATTTCAGCAATGTAGTAAGGATATCCCTAAACGTTAGAAAAACCTGTTGGTTGGAAGATATTGATTACTACATTGCTTGAATGCTAGTTTCCAAAACACGCTCTAAGATAGAAACAATACTTCCTCACACATACATACTTATAATATACTTGAAATATTTCAAAGATGAAATGTCAACTCCTCTATCATGATAAATCCATGAATAAATAAAAAATATTTTATTGTAAATCAATAAGGTTTGAAAAATTCAATTTTAAAGATTTTTAATTTGATTTTTTTTTTATTGTCCTATTAACAAATTAATTAATTCTTCTCTTAAAAATAAAAATCCAATAAACAGAACACTAAAACGAAAAAGAAAACCAAATGGCAGTTCAATCCCGAACCGGGCTTGTAATCAATAAAGTGGCAGTAAACTTTATAGCTCGTCGGGGGATATAACTCTTTTTCTTGCACTGTTAACACTCAGAGCAAAATAAAGTGCAATAAACTCAGCACCATTCATTCATAAATTATGCAAATTAATGATTCATCAAAGCGGCCCACAATAGAATCAAATATCGAATAAGTGATATGTCTTGATGAAATATGAATCTTAGGGGTGAATCAATCTTGAATAATTTGTTTATATTTAATTCAAGAACGAAAAGAACAGATTTTAAGGTGTATTTAGGTCTGCATATTCAGCCATAACGTACATCTCGATTCACAACAAAGTACAATACAGCCAGAGTAGGACAAAATTTAATCATGATTAATTATTTGACAACTAATTTCCTGGAATCAATCATCTGATTTAATCATGATTAAATTAGATGATTGATTCCAGGATATTAGATGCTAAATATTTAATAATGATTAAATTTATACCCAACTCTGATTAGAGCAAACGAATAATAAACTGGCTGCACACAGTCGAACATATGAAACTAAAAACCAAGAAGCGAAATATTCTTCCTTGTACATACCGCCATGTCCTTATTGCCTAAGTTATATGTGTTACACTTAAACTTCTTAAGTAATCAGCACTATGGAAGTGCAACTTTAAACTATTAAAATTAACAAAACATAAGATTTTTGAAGTACTATCCATGAAGTCACGGCCATAAAACTGTAATATTAAACTTCTAAAAATCACGAAATTTCGGTTCAACTAAACATATCAGTCCTTCCCTTTGACCTAGGACGACTACATAAGTTTGTATATTAACAATAAATTTGAAGGTAACAACCATAAAAGAGAACGGTGAGACGGTAAAAAGTATAAATTAAAAAAAAGAAATTAGAACCATAAATAAAGCTTATTATTCATGAGTTTCATGAAGTCAAGTCATTTTCTACCAAAAATTAAAAAATGATTTAAACAAGACGACGAAAACAAATAATCAGAAGTTTTTTGTATTCTATTATTATTATTATTGATTCTAGGCTTTAAGAAAATGGCCCAGATAAGAAACATAAAAGTTTTCTATAGATTTTTGTATCAGGAAATATTACTTTCTCATCCATTTTCCATAAATTCTATACTAATTTCCTGACCATAATACTATAAAAAAAAACAGCCCTTTTTGAAGTAGATAGTCTAAATATATAATTTCTATAAATTATTATAAAACACATAAAAATTACTAATAAAAAATTAGATATAATTTCTTTTCTTTCATAAAATACGAAAATTTGATTATCACTTGAGTAGATTTTTTATTTCCGAAAGTTTAAAGAACTAGTACGGACAAGATTATTGAACTTAACAGATGAGGAATAGGCGGTTCCTAATATGAATCAATTATTAAATATTTCAATGAAATAGCGTTTTTATGGAAAATTGTATCATCTAAAAGTGAAATAGAAACTTACTTGATCAAATTAAACATAAACAATTATCATAGAACGAAAGTGTTAAGGTATTAGTAAGAAGTATTAGTAAAAGAGTTACAGACTTAATCTAAACCACGCCATTTGATTTCTCAAAAGGCGAGGGTGTATTAAGAAGAACTAGGTTGAATTTCAACTTACTGTGATGTTGTGACATACTGTAACATTGGTCGCTCCGAGTATGGCACAAATTAACAAGGAGACAGAAGAAACATAAAAGAAAAAAAAAAATAGGCATTCCGTGGACGCTGTTGAGGTCGATCCACAGCGAAAATGGTAACACAAGAAATCCAATGGTATGTGTAGTTAATCAAGTGCACTTTGGCATCCATGGTTGTGTAACCATGGACCGGATGGCTTGCTTAACACTTATAATTACACACGTGAACCTTACATGCTTTTGTATGCATACAAAATAATATTTACCATTCTTATTCTAATGTACTGAAGCATGCAATCAGTATACACTTTTCAAAAAATAAAAAATAAATAATAAAAATAAGGAAACAAAAATAAAACAAAATAAATGATTTACATTGTAATTTTATTATTTAAAACAAACAAGTTAGTTTAAATTACCCTTGTGTTGCGTCATGGACAACAATTGTACGTAGTCTTCTGTATTTTGTTCCAGATTATTTACATAACATGTACAAAATGTTGTTACTATCACATTAACATTTGTTGTCTTAAAAAATATATTTCATTCAGTAATAAAAAATAAATATATTAAGTGAATAATATTTCTAATAAGTGAACAGCCATTCATTAAAAAAAAAAAATTAAAACAAAACTGTAACGTGATAGTGACAAGACATCACCCTTTATCAACAATAAATAAATAACGTAATATTGTTTAAAGAAAATATTATAGAAAAACCTGTCCCTTCATCACAGGAGCTTGCATTGCGCAAGCTCTACCTCTCATCAAAATAAAACAGAATAAACAACAAAATATACAAAAGAAAAATAATAAGAAGTAACTAGAAAAGCAGATTTACAATCCCATGTCTAATATAGACTCTTTTGTTTAATATAAAATATAATTAACAAAATAAATAGCAATAAAATCTGATTCAAAATCACGATAGACATTTATCACACTTACCCACTCAGATCTCATTCACACATGAACACAATAATTTTTAAATTATTTAGTAATAACTTGTGGAGATTTTATTTATAGACTGTGCCTCCATTAGTCGTTACTCAACTTATATTTTTTAAAAAATTATCAATTCATTCTATTTATAATTATTTATAGATTTATGTATATAATAAATTTAATCAATTTACAATCTAATTAGTTAAATTACACTTATAGCTTGTACAGCTCTGTACACATGCTGGCTGATCCATAGGGACATGATACAACGTAAATATTAATAATTAATTTAATCTAACGCCCCTCAGTGGATTCAGCGAGCATTTTGAATGTTTTAATATTTTTTGTTCAATAAAAAAAATATACAAAAAAAAAAAATGATATTCAACTATTAAAAAGGTCCAATCATGCTGAAAAAGGCCAGCCTGGTCAGGGTGGCAGATGTGGCGGGTCTGGTTTTCGGTGACTAGGGCTAGCCAATTAAAAAATAATTACGAGGGAGGCTAAGATAAATGTAAAAATAATTAGCCGAGCTATGACGTAGAGTTAAGGTTATTTATTAGAGCCACTAATTCTCTGGCGGATGATGGCTCCCCACGTGTGTCAGTCCTCCAAGGGGCAATTTCTGTATCTTGCGTAACTTCGGGAACGCAACTTGCCGATGACAAGGAAACAATTTGAGATAAGTAAGCCCCTTAACCAAGCCTAACTCATCTGATTGAGCTTAACGAGCTTAATTTCAAAGTAGTAACCGGTGTTTAAAAAAAAAAGTAGTTAGCAGTTTTGATTTAATAAGCAACCGTAGGAAACTACTCAGGATAAAATATTTTCGCTTGCTCATGTTATCATTTAGATAAATAATCTTTTCATGTTTTAGTTACTTTAAACTAGATCCAAAAATTCGGAATATTTTATATCAAATATTTTAAATAAAGTTTCATACAAAATTAAAACAGTAAGACAGAATAAATAATATATTATTTGACTTATACAAATCAAATTTTGATTTCCGATATATTATAAAATAAATCATTTCTTTTGTGTAAACTAATTAGATTTTTCTAGTAAGTAGTTAATAACGTCAATTCGTTAAAATTTGGAATATTATTTTTATTTTTTATTTATATATTTGTAACTAAGCAATATAAATGCAGCTAAATCTATATGTCTTAGCAGGTATTCATAGACCGTCAATAATAACATATATACTGTTCAAAATAGATACATACGATTTAATGGATTCCAGAGATAAACAAATTTAAATATGTAGTTGTCTTTATTTATTAATCTATGAATAGCGTTACGTTTATAAATGAATTAACCGTGGAAATAATACATAATAAGCATAATATAAAAAACATTATGAATATCAATATTTATTACAAATTAAATAAATTTCATTTTAAATATTCATGGAGCCAACGACATAAGAAACATTTCCAAGATACTTGCAGGTGAAATATTAAGTTTCACTTTTGACCCGAAAGAACAGGTGGGTAATAAACTGGCGTTCCCATGGTATTAGAAAGTTTAATGCATCTCTACGAGTCGTAATATTTTTGCAAAAATCTTTTTCAAATTTTAGTGGCTACACATTCCAGTATGATGGAAACACAAACCCAATTATCATATCTGACAGTGACCAGGCTGAGGAAATAAATATCGTGCACAATAAAACCATGCTCACTACAACATAGCGTTCGGAAGCGGGCCTTGATGGTGGGGCAGGCGGTTGGAAGGTGGTGTCATCCATGAGAAATAAAAAAATATAGTCTGCAACTCAATTGAGCCTTACAGAAAAATTATAATATAGATAAAACTATTATCATATAATATAAATGGCAGAAAAGTATTATCAAATGACATAAATTTTGATTTTAAGAAACAACCAAAACCACCTTCAATTAATGAAAAGGGATGACAATTATAAGGAAGACAATTTTCAAAAAAAAGAATAATTCCTTAATTGAGAAGTCTTATAGAATATTTAAAATGACGATTTAGTTTTTCAGGAGGAGTAACCAGCACTTCATATGGATTAAATCAGATAGCAAATAATTTGTCAATATATTACTTATTATATTTGTTACTAGAAATAAAATTAGTTAACGTATATATTATTAATGAGAATAATTAACTATTTCGTAAATAAATATTATTCCTTATGGAAGTATATCTAATATTTTTTACATATGTAGGCAAAAATATTATGAAACAATAATTAACAAAGTATGAATGTTTTGATCCATGAAAATCAAAATTCGGACAATTGAATGTTTGTATAAAATCCGACTTTGTTTTTTTTTTAAATTAAATATTTTTTTCAGGAACATAAAAAATAAAAAAATATGTAAAACTGGAAATAGAATTCGTTATTTTATTTTTTTTTTTTTTAATTTAAATGTTCCAAATTGTTAGAACATTTTTGAAAAAATTCGAATAAATTATATATTTGACGTTATTTTGGGCATTTAAAAAAATAAAAGAATAAAAATAATCATAAAAATCTTTAGTACATAGATAAATCTAAAATATAATGAAGGTAATATTTGATTTTCTTAATATGGCGTTGGTAGGGCTAAAATTTGAGATCATCGGTATTGTCCATAAAACATAATTTGATTATTTACTCAGTGAAAGCTAAATTGATAAGACAGAAGTACGATGGCTATCCTCTAAGACTGAAAAAATAAAAGACGTCCTCAACGCTGGGGGTGGGAATGAGGCATGTGGGGGTGGGGCGGGTAGTGGGGGAGGGGGGAAGGACAGGCCTGCTGGTAGCCGGCGGGGCTGGAGCAGGGGATGAGGTGGGGGGGTGGTGACTGGTGGAGCATGAGGTGGTGGTGGTGCGGGGAGCCGTGGGCCAACCCCTGCCCCCCCATGAGGCCCGTCCCGCTCCCGTACAGCTGCCTTACTTTCTGTTCCTCCTCGCCGATGTTGTACGACAGCTCAGTCTCCTCGAACCCTGTCGCAGACATGCGCTGGTCTCCTCCTGACGATGACGGGCATGGATCTGGCGAGTTGAGGCAGGTCTGGATGAGGGCCTTGCCTGCCTCCGAGGTGATCATGGGCTGTAACTTCCGCGTGGCGAAAGTGTACACGTGCCCAGTCTCTGACGCTACAAGCAACATCACTTGCGTGCCCGTCAGCGTCGAAAGCTCGTAAGCCTGAAACAGAAAAATATAATATTAATACGAATAAAACGTAATATATTTGTATAATAAGGTAGAATGGGTTAGGATGACTGTTATAGCTAAAATATTTGTAATTCTAATGATAAAAGTATAGTTGACTGTTATGATGATGATCAGGGATGCAGGCAAATAGGAACACAACGTCCAAGAAGAAATTCGTTATAATAACATAAGAAATAATACGTGCCAACGTTTCGATCTGCCTTGCAGGTCTTCTTCAGGGCTATAATAAACAAAATACTAGATGTGACAAAAATAACAGACCGATAAACAAATGACAAATGGAATACAGAATGGCATGGATAAAAAACAATATACAAAAAACCGCATAGAAAAGATCAGATACATAAACCAGTAATAATGCAAAGCAGCAAGTTAAGATTAAGGACAAGACAGGAAGATAAGGGGAAATAAAAAAAAATAAATAAATAAAATAAAATAAAAATAATGGTAATGGATAAAAGGATAATAAATGAACAATACAAAAGGACAGAAGGAAATATAATGTAAATAAAAAACATAAAAAAATAAAAATAAAAATAAGGAAATATGGGAAAGAACAGAAAAATAGAGGTAAAGGAAAATAAAAGTGGAAAGATAAAAAGGAAAGGAAAAAAATGAAAGTAATCTTATCTTGCTGCTTTGTATTATTACTGATTTATGTATCAGATCTTTTCTATGTGGTTTTTGGTATATTGTTTTTTATCCATGCTATTCTGTATTCCATTTATTATCAGTATATCGGTCTGTTATTTTTGTCACATCTAGTATTTTGTTCATTATAGCCCTGAAGAAGACCTGCAAGGCAGGTTGAAACGTTGGCACGTATTAAAGAATTTCTCCTTGGACGTGGTGCTCTTCTTTGACTGCATCCCTGATCTTCTTCTCATTTGTAATTATAACTATTAGAATTATATCTTAATACTACAGTGTATTGTCGAAATAGCTGCGGACCTTTATTATCAGCCTTGCGAATAAAGACAGTTGTGATGGGATCAGAGACTTGATTCCCAAAGAAATACTTTGTTTAAGATAGACTCAGATGAAGCACAATAAAAGGCCACCATGTCTAATCATTTCATCTTCTTACGTTTGCTTTCCCAAAAAAGATTTCCCTCAGAGCTATGTACCCTATCCCCATCTCCCTTTGACGTCATCATCAAGTCTTTAAATGCCTATCCGAAAATATTGAGTTCAATTCTAGGATCATTTGCCTCGGCAGCTCTACACGAGAACCATCACCAACCCATTGTTAAGTCCTGTTCTAATACTTTTGTAATCTCAATCAGTAACTCTTTTAACTTTAACTTTAATACAACATAAGACCAGGGTTCCCATGCGAGATTCAGCTTTTTGGACGTTACTTTAAGTAGTTTTATCAAGCTTGAGGAAATTCAGCGTAAATTTAGCTAGAAAAATTATACTCAAGCAAATTAAGTGCATTGTGCTGAATTATCCTCAAAATTATTATAGAATTGTGAAGAGCCTTAATCTTCACCACGGTGGCAGCGATAATACGCAGGGCATTGAAATTTAATCTTTCTCACTGTCCTATTACGACAGTATTAGGGAATAAGTAATAGGGAATAAATATTTAAAGTAAAGCACTATCGAGTGTGATTATCACGAAGTCCAAGGATTATTACATTGAGCGAATTTACTATCCGTTAACCGGCGAGTTTAAAAGCTGGCGATAAAGTAGAGAGATAGTGTTGATGACAGACAAAACTTCCCACTCCCTCAGTGTTTAAATATGAAGTGGAACTTAAATAATATTGTTGAATTTCTGCACCCACTGCTCGAGGTACAATACTTATCTCGTCTTCATATCCATTTTACCCATTCTTTTCTAAGCCTCTAAAAGCATTTAATTTCTGAGCATTTCAAAAACTGTTAAAAAAAAATGTTTCCTACCCTGTATTCTTTTTTTTTATAGGGCGCCTCCGGATGAAGCAGTACTTCTTAGATTAAAGAAACCAACGCCTGGCCGGCGAAATACATTATTTAATAATCATTTTTTTTTTTATTTTAGTAAATAAGTTAATAAAAAAAAATTAAGAGATGTATTAGAATTTAATAATATTCTTTTTTTATTTTTAAACATTTAATTTTTCTTTAATTGTCATTACTGTATTTTTTTTTACTTGTAATGTTTACTATAAAATAATAATAGTAACAATTTTTTTTTACATCAATTACCTTTCAAATGTTCGGGGGTTTCACGGATTGGGCTAGTAAATTTGCCAGCCAAGAAGGCCAGTATTTGCAACTAACTTTCGAGGCAGTGATGAAATAGTGGGAGGGTCTTTACAATTACAATTACCACTTTTTATTCGAATTTTGTTTGTTTTGATTGGCTCCAAATCAAAAAATAAGTGACGGAATAATCGCGTGATACAAAAAAGAAACTCAACAAAACAAACAGAATAATTAAAATATTGACCCATAGTATCTCCTCTAAACTTTAAAAACTCTTTTAATGTAATGATAGCTCATTAATTCACAGAGTATCAATTAGAATTAAATATTTAAATGATAATACTTTCCAGCCGAATTTTTATAAGAAATTAGCACCAATCAAACAACAGAAAAGATAAAAAAAATATTAAAGATCTAGTAATTAATAGTGGTGAACCAAGTTATATGGGAAACAAGGATCCTGGTGTCCTTAATTTCCGATATCAAACCATTTTCTTCTTGTTAATGTCCTTTTAATTACCATAAATCAGACGAAACATGGCCACCGAGCTTAGAACTTTCATGCTCAGCGGCCAAACAGGAATTAAGCAAACTCCATTTACAATTCAACAAACCTTGTCCATTAACTGTGAGATTCCAGGAAGGCGGTGTAATACAGGGGATAGAAATTTGAATGAGTTATTGACCTGCGTATTGGAAAGAAACGAACATAACACAAAAATATATTCATCCCAACATCTCATTCTATTATATAGAAGAATTATGTTATACTTATCTTTTTCGTTATTCATATTAATCATAGGCTATTGTCGAGAAAAATACGGTAAATTAATTTTAATTAAATCAATTTTACATTAAGAATATCATGTTTATGAACTAAATATGCATAATAGAAAAAATATCTAAAGGTAAAAAAGAGAAAATAATTAAAAACAGAAATCAAATTGGGAAAAAAAATTATTTTCCATCCTAATTCAGGGTTTCAACAAAAAATAAAATATGACATTATTCTAACCGCAATCTATTATACGCCATAAATTGTAGGTTTCAATGAATTCCAGTCAAAAGTGGTTATCCTTGACTTTTAATGCTAAATCACTTATTTGTTATGGAACAAAAGTTATGACGTATATATGAAGGAACGTTATGTTCATCAAACGCGATTTCAGTTCATAACAAGAATAATATATATTAAGGTCGATTCTCGATTCCATCGATTAGGAACCGATCGATACTGGAGACTTCGCTTTGTGATACCTAATTATCTAATTATTATATATCGACTCAATTCCTTATGGAAAATTTAAAAAAAATGTTACAAAGGCTATTATTTTTATCTTTAAAAACAAAATAACTTTTCATCGCACTGTTTTGTTATTCTAAAGGTATTTCCGTTACACCAGAATTAAGAGTATGAACTCAAATAAGAGTTATTAAAATGGTTATTTTTATTGTACATTGTCTGGAGTGTACATTAACTTATACACAGAGAAAAGCAGTGAATATAAAATTGTGAGATAATGACTTATTGGTATGGTTGGATTCCTTGTGACATTTTAAATTCTATGCACCGTAGAGAAGGAGTAAACATTTTAAATACTGCTTTCCTACGCAGCATTGAATGGAATTTTCACAACGAATCCAACGATACCAATAAGTCATTATCTCTCAAGTTTTGAGTAGCTGCATTACTGCTTAGCAGGGCAATATTATCTATTAAACATAAATAATGCTCTTTGCTTTTCAACCGACTTCAAAAAAGAGGAGGTTCTCAACTCGTCAGTTTTTTTTTTTTTTTTTTTTTTTTTTTTTTTTGTATGTTACGCGATTACTCTATCAATTCTGAATCAATTTTTTATGATTCTTTTTTAGATCGATAGGGAATACTTTAGAGGTGGTCCCATAAAAAATATTTTTAAATCAACGTAGCACTTTTTAAGGAAAATAAAAAAAACAGTTAACAAAATCACTTATTAACTGTTTTTTTATTTATCTTAAAAAGTGCTACGTTGATTTCAAAATATTTTTTATGGGACCATCTCTAAAGTATGCCCTACCGATCTAAAAAATAATCATCAAAATTGATTCAGAATTGACGGAGTAATCGCGTAACATACAAAAAAAAAATTTTTTTTTAAATACAGATGAGTTGACAACCTCCGTCAATTCTTAATCAATTTTGATGATTCTTTTTTTGGCCGGTAGGGCATACTTCAAAGGTAGTCCCATAAAAAATATTTTGAAATCAACGCAGCACTTTTTAAGAAAAATCAAAAAAAAAAACTTAATAAAAATCACTGTTATATAACCTTACATTTTAAACATATTTATGATTATGATTATCTAAAATCTCCATGGTAACTAAATCTAAATTATTAACAAAAATAATTTACACATACAGTCAACTCTCTATGTGTTGTACTTCGATAAGCTTAATTCTTAAATTCTTAAAGTCGAATAAAATCTGCGGTCTCACCTCAATGAAACGATTTCAGACAAAGAACGTGAAAATCGTGTTGAAAATAAGTAGAACTGAAAATAGGGTTCAAAAGAAAGAACTTCTAGGACCACCTCTATGAAACGAACTTTTAGAAGTCATCGCCTCTATTACTCGAACTCAAATTAAAAGAATTTCATGTGTAATTTATATTCCGGTTTTCCGTCATTGTTTATCTTTCCAGTTCATAGTTACATCAGTAACTTATTATTAGTTATTCACTCGAGTGAATAATTTTAAAGTGGCTATTGTAAATTCTTTCAATTAACGAAAAGTTGAAATTGATTTGTAAAGTGGGGAAATGAGAAAGAAGTTGGGCGTTTGTTGCTACTGAATTCCGAATCCCGCGTAGTTCTCTTTCAACCATCTTAAAGAATAAAAAAAAAGATCGCCACTGATGGAAGGCGGTTAGTCTACCAGGTATGCAAGTTTAAAATGTCGTTTTAATTCCAATAGAATGCGCTCTTAGCCTATTGAAGGATTTGCTTATCTCTAAACGCTATTTTGTTTGTTAGTCATTTGTTTACAAAAGTCAGTTGTTTTTAAGTCGTTTACGTGGACGTATCATACCTTTCTTTGGTGTTAAAAATGTCTAATTTTTAGCCAAATAAAGAGCATTTGCGGCATGTCATGATTTTCTTATTTAATCAAAAGAAAAAGGCATCTGAATGTCATCGAATTCTTGTTGAGACTTATGGCGATGTTGCTCCAACCGTCAGGACATGTGAACGTTGGTTTCAAAGTTTCAAACGTGGTGATTTTGATGTTACTGATCAAAAACGAGAAAATCGACCAAAAAAGTTTGAGGACTTCGAACTGCAATCTTTATTAGACGAAGACAATACCCAAACCCAACAAATGATGGCAGAACAGTTGAATGTCACTAGGCAAGCCATTTCCGATCGCCTGAGAGCTATGGGAAAGATTCAAAAGGTTGGAAAATGGGTTCCACATGAATTGGACGAACGACAGATGGAAAAAAAAACGAAAAACTGTGTGCGAAATGCTGCTTTTACGCCACGAAAGAAAGGGTTTTTTGCATCGAGTTGTAACTGGCGATGAAAAATGGATTTATTTTCAGAATCCCAAACGAAAAAAATCATGGGTAACGCCAGGACAACAATCCACATCGAGTGCAAGACCGGATCGTTTTGGGAAGAAGACAATGCTGTGTGTGTGGTGGGATCAGAAGGGAGTAGTCTACTACGAGCTTCTCAAACCCGGCGAAACAGTCAATACCGAGCGCTACCGACAACAAATGATCAATTTGAGTCACGCATTGATCGAAAAACGCCCAGAATGGGCTCACAGGCACGCCAAAGTCATTCTTCAGCATGATAACGCTCCTGCACATTCAGCCAGATTGACTAAGGAAACGATTTCTTCGCTTGGTTGGGAACTCCTACCCCACCCGCCGTATTCACCTGACCTGGCGCCTTCTGATTATCACCTCTTCTCATCGATGGGACACTCATTGGCGGAGCAACACTTCAACAATTTCGAAGACGTACGAAAATGGCTCGATGAATGAATTTCAAATAAAGATGAAGCATTCTTTTGGAATGGTATCCATATATTGCCCGAGAGATGGACAAAATGTGTAGAAAGCGAGGGTCAGTACTTTAAATAAAAAATATTATACTTTTTTTTAAATTACTGTGTATATATTTTAAGAAATAAACGACATTTTAAACTTACATACCTGGTACTTATAGGCACCCTCAGAAAAAAGCGCAGTTCAGTTGAAAGTTATATGATAAATTGGTGCCGGGTATTTAATTTTCTGTATCAATGATTTTATATGTATGTACAAACAACTTTCCCATTAATGAAAATTTACGTAATGATTTCAACTACAATTTTGTGTTCAATTTTCCCATTTACATGCTGATAAGTGGAATGATAAACTCGATAATTCTTTGTTCAGTAAGTCGAACTATTTTTTAGGGTAGCTTGAAGATCGAGAATTGACTGTATAAACAAAAATACACTCACCACTAAAAAGTAAAAAATAAAAATAATTTTTAGGAAAAAAAAAAAAAAAAACCGACTTCAAGATTAAACCTATATAATCAAACTTGAACTAAAAAATAAAAAATAATATTTTGATTGCTTCGAAACAAAAACCATTAAATGACAATCAACGAAATTATCGATACTTATATACCTATTCACAATTTATGATCAGTTATTTTTGGAGTCGGTGCCAACCAAAAAAAAAAAACAGAATTTGAAAAGAAATGGTAATTGTAAAGATGCTCCCACTGTTTCATCACCGCCACACCACTGTCTCCGGCCATTCGAAAGTTTATTGCTAAGGCAAGATTAAACTTCCCTTCTTGGCTGGCACCGACTCTAAAAATAACTGATCATAAATTGTGAATAGGTATATAAGTATCGATAATTTCGTTGATTGTCATTTAATGGTTTTTGTTTCGATGCAATTAAAATATTATTTTTTAGTTCAAGTTTGATTATATAGGTTTAATCTTGAAGTCGGTTTTGTTTTTTTTCTAAAAATTATTTTTATAACTAATTTATTTCTAAAAGAGTTATTACTTCTTTATACTTCTGTTATCCTCTTATTATTGCATTATGCTTTGTAGTATATAGCAACTTTATACTTATTATAAAAATGGTAATTTATTTTTAAACCTACGTATCAGACCAGAGAATCGAAAATATTATAGGTACCGCAAACGGTATTGAGAATGAAAAATTTTGGTAACGACACAACACTAATATATATAGATACATATATACACATACAAAATCCTTAGCAAAGCCGAAGGCTCGATTCCAACACTCCAACCTCTAATCATCGAAACATAACAACAAAATCATACGCAAATTATAACAAGAAATAAAATTCAGAGATGTAGATTGTTGGGGTAGGCAGTAATAGATACACAGCAAATCAAAATAATATTTTAATTTATAATGCCGACGTTTCGACTTACATAGCAAGACTTCATCAGGGCTAGAAGAAAAGAAAACAAGCAAAAAGATATGACTAAATTGTAGAAAATATATAAAAAAACACAAAAAACCTATGAAAAGAATAAATGTATCAGAGTAAAAATTGTAACATAAAGGCAATATCTAAAGGCCACGAAGACACTACATAAATACTATTGAAAAGGTTAAAATGAGAAGAAATTAAAATGAGTGATAGTTACTTAAAAGTTGAATTTACTCATCAGCTTTTAAGTAACTATCACTCATTTTAATTTCTTCTCATTTTAACCTTTTCAATAGTCTTTATGTAGTGCCTTCGTGGCCTTTAGATATTGCCTTTATGTTACTGTCTTTACTTTTATACATTTATTCTTATCATAATTTTTTTTGTGTGTGTGTTTGTTATACCTTTTTGCTTGTTTTATTTTCTTCAAGCCCTGATGAAGGCTTGCAAGTCGAAACGTCGGCATTATAAATTAAAATATTATTTTTATTTGCTACATATTTATGACTGCCTACCCCAACAATCGACATCTCTAAATACTTCACAGTCAACTAATACCTTATAAATAGAAATAAAATTAATTTCCATGCAATGTGGAATCCTGAATTTGAATAAACCTTGAGATACAATAAAGATGTAAACTATACAACTGGATTTTTCGCAGACTAAGTTGATTCTTGAAAAATTTACTCTTCGGGTATAAACAATGATATGAAAGAGATTCCACCAGAAGAGATACTCTCATCGTAGAACAGGTAACTTATATTCGTTCTTGGGTGGTAAGGGGACACCCACATGAAAAGTTTTGAACGTTGTTGTAAAAGTGTACCTGTCAGGTCGTAATAAGGGGCATCCATAACCTGACTCGCTTCCGTCAAGCGACAGATCTTTCTCAGCGGAAGAAATATGACACCACTCCCTAACCGAAGAATTTAGTTGTCACTGTGACAGGACTAATTTATCATCATCTACCGTTTTTAGAGTTTTTTAAATTCATTCTATGGACAAAAATAAGACGGGAATGTTGGAAGGTGTAAATATGTATTTTATTTAATGTAACATGAGAAGCTTCTAATCATTATTAAAAAAATAAAATAAATAAAAAATAATAATAATAATTTATTGGGATTTTACGCCACATTTTAGTATTGATCCAAGCCCAACCGACAACCTATTAGAAAATATGCGAAATCACTTTTTCAAAACATTATGAAGTAAGAAAACATAAAATAATACTAAATATCAATAATAATTAATAGGATAGACAGAATAATAATTATTATTCTGTCCATACTAATAATTATTTTAATACGATATTAATTATATGGCTATTACGTTAATAATGGAATATTACCCCAATTATATAAATTATAATCACAAAATGGCAATAAAATATATGACATCATGCAAGAATAACATTGCTAATTTAATCAGAAAGGACAGTCTTAGGACAGATAACTGTTCAGTGACAAAACCTGTTCTGCACAACAGATGGCCCTAAATTCGTTGAAACCAGTTAGAATCATGAATGGAATTTGTTTTTCCAACGCAATATAAAAATGTTTAATGCAGAATAAATTACGTACTTGGAGCAATTTAAAACTACCTCAACGGCAGGTAAAGCGCAGCCAAGGTTTTGAAGTGGGCGAAACCCATACATATTAAAAAGCAACAATTGCTGAGTTCCGGAACCGGGAAATTGACTTGATCGAAAATAGATAAAAATACACTCCTTAAAATGAGTTCGTAAACAACAAACACTCACAAATCCATTACTCACTCTTAAATAATCATAAATAAATAAAATAATAATAAATCTACTCTGGTGTTAGATTTAAGGGTTTGAGGTAACTAATTTTTATTGGTATTGCGGTAAACAATAGAGAAAAATGAAATGAAAGTAGTCCTGTCCAACCGTCTAAATAATCCTTAATGTAATAAAATATAAGCATATGATGCCAAATTTAATATATTAAACAATGAAAATAAAAAAATAAAATCTAAAACCATTAAAAATAAATAATAATAATAGCATTTTACGATAATGCACAAGTAAAGAAAAAGATTAAAATAGCAATTAATTTATTTTCCAAAATTTTATGGTAAAAGTATTTATTTTCAAAAATTTTATAGTAAAAGCAATTTATAAAACATATAAATATAAACCCATTATAGAGGATTTAGAAAAATAATAATAATAAATAAAATAAAATAAAGTAGATTTAATTTTAATGGTAGCTTTGGAGTGGATTTATAGAAGTTTTCTTAGAAATTTTATTTAGATTCAAAATTAAATCTATCTCTCGAGGACACGGTGACCGATGGGAGTTTCATGTAAAGAAATATAACATTTTCATAACTTATGCAGTGGCAGGTTCAAATCAGGCTTGGGCTGGTTAAAATTTATTTCGTAACAAAACGATGGAATGAATGTCGACCTCCCCATTCCGGATAGATTACCCTATTCTGCCCTAATTGATAAGGACGTACAATCCTCGAAAACAAACGACAAATCCACAACTTCATAAATGCTAATCTGTAAGAATAGATATATGTATGTAGGCCACTCAAGAAAATGAGAATTATGATGAAATTAGAAAGATGCAAAGAATAGCCTTAGAGTTTTTATTATTAGTTTATTCTATTATTATCGATTATTTAAAACATCTATAAAGAAATAGTCCACTGTAATAAGAACAAATACATCTCCATGGAATATTCCATCACCTAAAAAATAAGAGAATGAGTAAGAGAAAGAAGTTGCTGATTAAGGAATAGATTTTTTGTTTTTAACTCATTAACATAGAAGAATATTTATGGGATCAAAAACCTGATATCATAGATCAAAAGCGAAATATATAAAACCCAAAATTAACTATATGAATGAAAAGTCACATGTCCACCACTGACCGGGGAACGAATTAATTAACAGCATCAAAATTCAGTCCCGATTCTGAAATAAATTCTTTAGATTCCAATCTCGAAGAAAACCAGAAAATATTCAAAAAATTTTAACAGAAAAGAACTATTGGAAAGATAAAAATACACATCTAAAAGATACCGGGGGCACATAAATAACTTTTGATGTAGGCCGGGAGAATAGATAAGACGGTAGCCGCCGAAAGAAGACAGTGATAAAGATCCTGTACATAAACAGGAGGATGTGGTCAGTAAAAAGGGTCGAAGAGCTTTTAAAACGTTTAATTGAACTGAAAGGACATTAAGGACGAAAATTGCCAGGAATCCTAATGGCCGCGGCTCGAGCCCCGCCGCTTCTTCTTCTTTCTTCTCTTTTTTAAACTTCTTTCTGAAAAGAGAAAAAAAAAAGAAAGAAAGGAAAAAGGAAAGAAATTCGAGAAACGCTACTCGTTACAAGCTTCCTGATTCTAAATTCTGAATGCGGCACAGGAGTTTCGAAAACCCACTCCTCGTCCGACTTCAGAAGCCGTGCCGCTGAAATTAATCGGACTCACTTTAACGAAGATCCTTTGTAACTACTTCCAAAAATGGATTTATCAAGAATTAAAAGCGTTCTTAACGGTAGATATAAATTAAAAACTAATGATCAGAAAGCGTACAAAAAAATTAATTTATAAAATATAGTAGAATGCACCAACGAAAAAACACATGCATAGTGTAAATACATCTAATAACCCTGAACCAGACACGCCAAACTGGTTCACTACCAAGGACACATTAAATATTAAACAAGCTCTGGGTCACGATAAAAGAAAGAAAGAAAAAAAAAGTTAAATAAACAACTTAGTTTTCCTATTATCATTGAAAGTGCTCTGACTAAAGAACATATGAAAAAACTTGTCAACGTTCAAAATGCATGTTAAGAAAAAAAAATCAAGCAAGAAAACATCAAGCAAAAATTTAACATTAGAAACTGACCTTCGAATACAAAATACAAATAAAAGTGGCGAATAGTTTCCTACATATAGGCAATAAAATAGTCAAATTAGCTAGACATTTAGACATAAATTCAGACCGAATGTTTCCTATACTTACAACCTAGGTCTCGAATTAGATAAAAGTTTGACATTTACATGCCCTAGTAATAATAAATACAGCAAAGTCAAAAAACTTATAAGAACAATGGCACCATATTTCCGAAAAAATCTCCACTTTCAACTCGCAACTAAATTAGTTTATATAAATCTGTCATTCAACCGTTACTGACATATGTCTCTCAGGTATGGAGCTACACATGTAGATTCCAACTGGGAAAAAAAAAAAAAAAAAAGTAACACAAACATATTACACGACCTAGATTTTCAGAAAATTAAACAATTTATTTACACCCTGATATAGAACTTTTAACTCAACAAAAAAACTCTAGGAATCTCATAATACAAGCAATAGGCGATTATAACAAGCGAACGTTCAGAAGAAGATACATACACAAAAGTACTAGACACATACTACTAGATTAAAATTTACTTAGTAAGACATTCTTAAAATCTATTAGTTTAAGTTAAATTTTAATTTGAAAAAATCAAAGCATTGTAAAGCATTAACTTCTTTAATTTTTATTAATTTTAATGCACAAAAATGTTGTTTTATATATATATATACATATATATATATATATATATTTTTTTTTTTTTTTTTCATTATATATACATTAGTAAGTTTTTTTCTTTTAAGTTAAAAATACATTTTAAGTTTTAATTTATCACGCTGAATCAAACTTGTAGTGTGAATTGTTTTATTACCAAACATGTATTATTTGAATATGTCAAATATTATGCAAAATTGTAAATTGTTATATTCCTTGAAATAAAACTCTTTTATAAATTATATATTTCCTATACTTTATAAATTATAAAAAGAAAAAAAAATTAGGTGATCGGTGTCTGCGGAAACTACTGCAATAATAATGAAGCTGTGTAGTAATGTACATGAATTTATTTTAAAGTTAAAAATAAAAACATACAAGATGACGAAAAGATCACAAGTAAAGGAAATAAAAATAGAAAACGAAATAAAAAACAATGGATTATATTTCTCAACATATTGTAAAGTTAATAATTTTGCAGTAATATATTAAATTGAATATTCAAAACCAAATTATCTCATTATACTCAATTTTTAATTTTTTTTTTAAAGAAATTAATGATTAATATGATGGTAATCATACTTCGTAGTTTCACGGCGTACTACATGAAAACATCATAAAAAAAATTCAGCCAAAATTTGCGAAATTATATAAAACAATTCTTGACATGAATGCAGAACTACTGCTCCTTTCACTACGTTTTTCGTATGAATTCATACGGAACAAAGACATTCATATGGAAATCAAGTTGACATATAAAGAGTTTGGGACTTCCTTATAGGGCACGCAGTTTGGCAAAGTTCCATGCTCGCTTATTCACGAATCGTGTGCTGCATCTTCATTGTAGTGATTCAACGGTCAAAAAGATTAATTATCTCGTAACTTCATTGCATTCACAATGAAGTTAGGAGTTAATATGGGTATTTAAAAAACAGAAGTACGTCTTTCCGAAAACTGATATTATACATATCGAAGATTACGCTTTAAAATAAGTACATAAGTGGCAACTGAACTCTTTAGTTCAAAGGGCATCGAACAAACACACAGGAAGAATTTTAAAGAAATATTAAACCGACAAATAGCATTCGTTATTGAGCTGGATAAGAAAAAAAACTGAAGATGTTAAAAGAAGAAAAAAAAAAAAGAAGTCATCTCATTTTAAGTTCACTTAGTGGAGTCTGAGAAATTACTTCAGAGAAAGTTCTAATACAAATAAAACGCTGGAAAAAAACATTGGGCTAATTTTACACTGCCCGCAATTAAAAATCAAATACTACTTGTAGCAAGAGAGCTCCGCAAATATTTCATGTTCTAAATGCAGTAAGGAAATATGCGTAAACAAAGTATTTTTAAACAGGTATGGAAAGGGACCTCACGAGATGCCTGAAAAAAACGTTCCAAGTAGAAGAATCAAAACATCAACTAATAATGACGCAATTGATTTTATTCAGAGGAATTAAAAATAGAGTTTAAACAGCGTTATAAAATACAGCACAATCTCGTGTAGTTCGTAAATCCGTCTAAAATTTGAAAAACCTCCTGGTCCCTTGAAAAAATCGCAGTGCATCAATGCATATGTAATCCATTTCAGTTCTTAAGTAAATCATATCGATTTTTAACGCTTATTTAATGCCTTACAAATGGAAAGTATTTGCTGAGAATCTCGAATAGTAAAAAAAAAAAAAAAAAATGGATAAGAAGATAATCAGGGATGCAGTCAAAGAGGAACACCACGTTTAAATAGAAATACTTTAATACGTACCAACGTTTTGAACCTGTCTTGCAGGTTTTCTTCAGCGCCACCGAACCACAATGGAGAGGAGACGAACGATGACTCTATACACAACAACCTTCTTTTTTCCTTAATCGTATAAAAATTTTTTCCTTTAAATACATTTCTATGATTTTTTATTCGTTGAAATTCGATAAGGGTTCACAATAGATACGCTCGATCGTGACAACTAACCCTCCATAAAATTGATCTCTTTATAATTTTTTAATAATAATAATAAATAAAGGCTTAGCGAACCCGAAGGTTCGATGCCGACACCACCAACCGTTGATCGTACACTTCTCTCCAACCCTCCAAAACCCAAATCCCCCAGGTCGTTCCTGACGCAATCCTCCCATCTTCGTCTCGGTCTACCCCTCCGTCGTTTACCTGACGGCTGAAAACTGATTACTTTTTTCGGAATTCAATCATTATCGAACCCAACGACTTTACAAGTCGTGTTTATAATTTATAAATTGTAGTGTTTATAATTGTTTATTTTTCAGAAATGGCAGAACATTTACTTTAGTTTACTTTGTTTTCAAATTTTTATCAAATAAATGGACTTTATATGTTGTAAAATTAATATTAATAAATCGTTTCCTTAAAATTTTTCTTATTTATTACACCTCTAATTTCGAAATTAATTTGGAATTATGAACTACAAGGATCATAAAACGTTTCTTTATTTGTTTTTAATTATGTCTATGTTTAATTGGACCTCACCTCCTTATGTACTCCAACTAGGACAGGAAGGACGGGTTATACTACAGGTTACAACCTATTCTAGCCAGGGTGGGACGGTCAAGATTCATTTTATAATTTTAACCCAGCCAGGTAGGATTAGAACCCACGACCTTCTGTATTTGTTTATAATTAAATAGTATAGAATATTATTAGATTGGAGGGCTGTAATAGTCGTTCAGGGCTTCAATAGTTACAACTAGAAAAATTATATAAACGAACGTAACAGTTTAATTAGGATTGATGAATTAATTGTCACTTCTATTGGAATTTTTATATCAGAAGTTCAGAATGTTAAACATTCATCTTCAGGTCTAAGATGTTTTAGAACTGAAGATGAATGTTAAGCATTCGAAACTAGTTTTCTAATAAAATAATTCCAATAGAAGTGGCAATTAATTCATCAATCCTAATTGTATGGATCCTTCTATTATCTCAAATGATAACAGTTCAACGAATACACAATGAGTGAGGATTTATTGACATGTTCGAGCCATAGCATTTCAGACCATTATATATGTATGAATCATTTGGTGAAAACATGAACCGTCACTTTATCTTATAAATCAAACAGCTCTAGTAAAGTTCTTATGATGTTAAAATTTAAACACATAATCTTAATATATGATCCCCTCATTGAATTATCTACACCTGATTAAAACCTAACCCAAACCACAAGTAAACAGAAGATAACCTCAACTCCCACAGAGAGGCGAGGCTAGTTGTGGGAAGAGTGTGATGGGGTAACCACTGGCAGTTATTAGCCCATCAGGCTGACAGGGCACTCTCCGCTGTATACAAACATCACGAGTTGCCCTAATCGATCCTAAACACTACTGTCCAGCCTTTGATCTTACTCCACTGGTTCCTAGCAGGTCAGGGCGCTACCGTCTTCGCCTGGTCCCGGCCCCTTCGTGATCTTCTCTGACCTTATTTGAGGGGGATAATTCCAACATTTCATCCAATCTGGCAGTGTATCATTACTCCCCGCTGGAAGCTAATTAATTTACTTAGTAAGTATAGTGATCTAGACTCGTCCTTAAAGCAGATTTGTTAGCTTCCGCTTGTCTTTATATATTTTAATATGTAATATTTTTTCGAAGATATTTAACAAAGCATTGGTAAACTAATATTACTCCATCTGAACATAAGTTGACTAGAGAATAAATACACCAACTACAAGATAAACAAAGATGCAGCAGCGGACAGCTGATCTTTAGGAGACTTATCCTTTGCACAAAGTAAATAAATTGAAAGATAAATTTCTGATAATTAATCAGAATAAATAAATTTATAGTTCTAAATTTTAACAAATATATAGTTTACACACCGTTTTCAACACGAGGTTTTGGGCGGTCATCCCATAAAGGTTACTGTACATACATCTGACCATCACAGAAATTTAAAAAAAAGAAATTTTAAAACTATTTCTTGATATTTACAACAGTATACATTAAATACAATCAGTAAATTTAAGAAAAATTTTTACAATATGTCAATAAAATGACATACTATTAGTTGAACAGAACTATTCACTAGTCATACATTAGAAGGTCACATGGCCATCTTCTTTTCAGATGCATCGCAGGATTATCGGGAATGGAGTTAGGATAGGTAGTAGGGGATAGGTATCTGGTTTTGGCTAAAACAGCAACATATGGAACATTTAGACCTGTATGGATAAGTTTGTTTATGACATAATAAGGAGCATTGAGAATTTGACGAGGGATTTTGAATTGTAAGGACTGGATACAAGAAGAATTGGAAGGTTTAGTTGAGCCACAAAGCTCAACTCCGTATAAACAAATGAGTCTAATTATTGTCATGTGAATAAATCTTTTGTGATTATTGGGAGCTTTTAACGCTTGTCTAGTAAATGACAAGCAGTTTCTTGTCTTTTAAATCTGTTATGTTCCCAGAAAATTATGTAAAAAAAATACTTCGGGTTAAATAATCAAGGAATTAAATTCACTATTTCCTTTCATAATAGTATTATTTCCAAACAAATATTTTACAAACGCAGTTAGAAAATCGATTAAGCCTGACTAATGCTATGATCGTAACAATTTCCTTGGTGAATCAGCCCGTACATCGATGTTATAAATCACCGCTGTCTCGTTTGTTTTTCCCATTTGTACACTAATTTCTTTGTAGCCGGCCAGCGCTATTCCATTGTTAGCCCGTGCTTTGTCCTAGCTAGGGGCTTATTAGAAGAGACTTCTCTGAGGGTACTCAAGGGCGGGGGATAGATTTATGTGGTTATCTTAACAAGCACATAATTATTTATAGGCAATAATCGTAAAAACAGCAGTGGTGAATTTCAACATAAAAATATGTAGATCAGCCATGAGACTATGCAATCCAAGTTTTAAAAAAAACAAAAAACTTAAAGCCTAATTAAAAATTTTATCTAAACGACTTAACGATGAATAGTGTTATAAATAATAATAATAATGGTATTTCAAAATATAAAATATGTCAAATTTATGCTAATCCACGCCAGGAATTATGAGGGGAAAATTTGTGATTACTGATATTGTCAAATACAATTAATATGTGATAAAATATAAACTAATATATAGAATGTAAACTAGAATTAATGAAAGTCGGAAAACAATTCATTAGATTTTTTTTTTTTTTTTTTTTTTTTTTTTTTTTTTTTTTTTTTTTTTTTTTTTTTTTTTTTTTTTTTTTTTTTTTTTTTTTTTTTTTTTTTTTTTGTGGGGCAATTATATAACAACCAAGACAATCCCTATCTGGCCAGAATAATAAATAAATGAGGTATTATATTAAAACAAATTCGTACCGAATGTTTTCAGAAAAAAATAGCAATATAAACTACTCAAACAAGAGAGAACTTCTTAGCTGGGTTTTCCATTACCGGCAAACTTGACATTTAATGGTAACTTAAGTGAACAAGAAATCTATTATACCAAATGACCATGAGCGAAGAAGCGAAAAACAGAAAAAATAAATAAATAAAAGTAACAGGTTAGCTTTAGACTCACAGTTATCAAAGATACCTCAAAGACAGTTCTTTATTCAAACTTATTTAAGTAACTTTTTGTATCATTATTAATTTTAAAACACACGAACCATTCTCCTGAGATTCGAAAGACGAATGCTTGGAAGAATTTTTGAGCCTGTTTTCACAGAACCATTGCAGAGGTCACACAACTATACAAAAATACAAAAATTGTAAGATATATCAAGATTAGGAGGTTCCGATGGGTGGGGCATGTAGCAGGGATGAATTCAGATAAGGTAAAAATAAAAAATAAAAAAAAAACGAAGGAAAGATATATGCCAAGAGGAGAGTCAGATGACCAAGACTGAAACAGGACGATAGAGTAGTGGAGGATGCGAAATCCATCTTGTAAGGAGCAGCACCGAGATGACTGGCGGTGGATTGACTGATTACTGTCAGTTGTTCTGCTGATTTTTATGTATGTATTTATCATTAGTAAATTATCCAAAGCATTGGTAAGGGAATAAATATGATTCCCATAAACACTGGTTTATTTTTATTTATTTATTTTTTTTTGGTACTTGTCCTTCAGTACTCAAATAAGGACAGGAAGGATGAGTTATCCTCTAGGTTACCAAGTTATTCTATCTAGACTACAACGAAACAAATATCAACCGATCTAGGTGGGAATCGAGCCAAGACCTTAGGTACGGGCCGCTCTGTGACCCTTGCCTGGCTATCATAACCCCTGATGTGTGGACCAAAGATGAAATAACCTCAACGTTCTAAATTGATAAAGATTTCAGATAAGGTTGCTTATTAAGTCAATAATACAGTAATACAACTGCCAGCTGCTTGGGTTTTATGAAAGACGCCAACCAATCTCAGACAATTCAATGGAGAGAAGCGGTAGATCAATGGGTAAGGCATTAGACTGCCAAGCTAGCCGGAGTTCAAGTCCGGCTGAAGGCAAATATGTATGTTCTGTTATTTTAGCTGTGGATTGACTACGAAGTCGGAAAACCCTCCTGGAACATACCACCCTTTATAAAGTTGTCCTAGTAACAACAAATCCTTACGAAAGTACTTACCTCAGAGACTTCAAGAGTTCTAATGGTGAAGATTTTTTTCTTACATTTTTTTTTTTATAATATTAGACAATTGGGATCAGTAACAAATTATATTCCCTAAAAATTGTTTAAATAAAACTGCGGTATTGTAAAAAAATCTGATTCTCCTTACTATAATTTTCATAAAATCTTTATTTCACGGAGTTCTTTTTTAGTGTGGCAATCATAGAACGCCATCCTTCTAAAACAACATTTTTACAACAGAGTGCCTAATGAAGAGGTTCACTTAACTAATTGAGGACGTGTAAAAGCCTTAATAAGAGAAGAAACAGAACCGCTGGAGCTAACTGGTGGATATATAGCTCCCAGCAATAAAGCCATCTTTATAGTGCTCTCGTAAACGGCCCTCACTTGGGGATGGTTCAATTCCCAATCGTATACGTTTATCTTTCAACAGCCAATGGTTATTTATACAGCACCGCTGTGTGCGGTGAGATAATAAAACTAAGATAAACTTCAAATACTTTATCATGAAACGAAGAAACATTGGATGAGATTTGGTTATCCCTGAATAGAGAAAGGTATAATAAAATAAAATATTCTGGCAATAGCCCATCAAGAAGGACCTAAGGGCAGAAGGATTCTATGCTTATAGAGTATTAAGCTTCGCCCACTCTCATAAGTAAAAAACCTTTAATAGATAATTTAAAATAACTGAAGTTTTATTTGTCTATCGATAAAAATTTTGTATTGAAATATGCAATTGAGCATTATTTCTTAAGTGATATTTTCACGAACAGCAGTAATTTTTGCACTGATTAAATGTTTGAAGATAATATAAAGGACCTGAGAGTAGTACTGTTTATGTCAGGCTTCGCCTTATCATTGATGAGTATGTTCTTATGTCCATGAAGTCTGTCATGTAATCATCTACAAAGGTTATGTATAGGTATATTTAGTGTGGGTACACGTAAACTTAAGTGAGATATGCGGTTTTTGATGTATTAAAGTTATTTCGTGAATAGTTTGAGAATGTTTTATTGAAATATTACTATTTGTAATATAAGTATTGTTCGCAAACCCGTACATAATATAATATGAAATCAATAAAACACATAGTATATAATTTTTTCACAGAAACGATTTTCAAAATCACATAGTATATATCTCTCGATTCCAAAAATTTTATAATATAAGTATTTTTCACAGAAACGATTTTCAGTAAATCTAAAATATTTTGTATGAGCTATTGGGGACGAATAGGCGCCATATAATTTGCCCTTTAGCTTAACAGCTGATCTCTCGATTCCAAAAATGGATAGGTTTCGAGTTTCTTCACTAAACAAATCAAAAGAATTTAGGTTGATACTATAGAATTTAATAGAGCTAAAGATATTGGATCTGGACATTCGGTATTGTACTCTAAAAGTGTCGCGTGTCCGTCCTATTGTTCAGTCCCTAGTACTCTCTCCTGACTAAGGCTGCATTGTCTGCAACTCCTGGAACTGTTTACAATGTCCGCTGTCTTTTATAGCAATCTCTTCTTACAGCTTAAGACTATTGATTTAAACCAGCAAACAATTAATATATGCAAGTTGTACAGTCTCCAAACGAATAATTAAAAATATGCCATTGGTCAATAAATATAAGTAAAATTAATATGCATTCGATATTTGCTTTATTGGTAGATTACTAAAGATATACATACATACATAACATACACAGATTAGTTTAATAGCTGCATTACCAACTTCACTTGGAATTAAAGGGTTTGGTGGATAAAGGAGTTACGTCTAAAATTTAAATTTTTCAGAACAACTAGAAAAAGATATACGAAGAATATGAAGGGGTTTGTAACTTTTTTCTATCAAAGGGGAAAAAAAAAACTTTAAACATAAATTACTCAAAATTATGCTTTGCTACATAGCCCCTCCAACCAACAAACCCTTCAATTATAAGTGTGTTTCTAAGATTTTTTTTTGTTTAATAACTATCGATATTTCATATACTAGAGTTAAAATACAAGAAACTGCTCGTCGTTTCCAAATACTCAAACATTTACTAGAAAAGCCTATAAAGCTCCTAATAGATTACAAAAGATTCATTTACATGACAGTAAATAGACAGACCTATTTGGACAAACCTTCCATTTCTTCAATCCTTAAAATCCAAAATCCTCAAAGCTTCATATTACATCACAAACAAATTTATCCATAAAGAACTTAATGTTCCATATGTTGCTGATTTGGTCCAAACCAGATACCTATCCTTTCATAGTAAACTCCATAACCATTCAAATCCACTAGTCTTTCCATACCCACTCAAGTCCACTAGTCTCCTAACTTGCCTCACACTCCATTCCCAATAATCCTCCTAGGCGTCGGAAAAGAAGATGGCCAAGAGACCTTCAAATAAAGAACTATTGAAGTGCTAATAATGAGTAGTTTTCAACATGTTATTGGTATGTCATTGTAATCATTTTCCTCAAATTTACTTGTACTTATTAAATATTGATATTTAAACTATATAAAATATATACTGTGAATAAATGTGCATAAAATTATAACAATAGCTTGTAGAGCAATAATAACCCATTGGTAGCACTTCAATAGTAGTTCTACATTAGCAGGTCCCGAGGTCATCTCCTTTTCAGACGCCTCGGAGAGTTATCGAGTATCAAATAGGGAATCAAGCAACAAGGAAGTATGATGGATGCGGGAGGGTAAGGATCTTATCTAGGAAGGAGATATATGATTTGGCCTAAATCACCAATATACGGGGAATAATGATTATTATAGATAAATTTATTTTTGAGATACTGATGAGCATTAAGGATTTTAGATTTATAAGTTGTAAGGGTCGGCTAGGAGAACTGTTAGAAGGTTTAACTGAGCCCCAAAGCTCAACTCAATATGTCTAAATAAGTCATTTGAGTTCATTATAATTTCAGAAAGTCTAAATATTTTAGGAAGTAACTTTTTAACTACAGGACAAAGATAGCTCCAAAAATAATGCAAACCTTTACTCAAAGAATTATTTTAGATATTATTTCATACCGTAATAAAACAGATTTTATAAAAAGGAACAACTCATTTCCTCGCTTTCATCAAATTCATTATAATTATTATAATTATAATTATAGGAATCTTCAAAGTAATAATTTCTGAATAACAATAGTAATTATAAATCCATTTACAATAATATTTATAAATAAGTTTAAAAAGGTCTTCTAACATTGGAAAGTTGTAGATGGTTCATCAATGTGTAATTTTCCAAGAATCCATTACATTTACTATTTCTGCGAAACAGGCGTGCTTCATTATGCGATTAAAATCACCAATAATTATCATTAAGTACAACTATTCTAAATTTTTAAAAAAATTATAGAAAAATATTGCAACTGCTATTGAATAATATAGTTTTTAATTACATACTAGTTTTCAAATAAAATAATCTCAATAGAAGTGGCATTTAATTCATCAATCCTAATTGTATTGATCCTTCTATATCATCATGCGTACCTCAAGTGATCCAATTTTCAATTTTAATATATGAGTTGGTAATCCAGATGGACAGAGACTATTAAGAAACTGCATTATCAGTGCTTACAACTAAAGGTTCAAAATTCATATTTTTACACACAATATTATTAAACAGCTGAGGATCGGCATTTTGATTTTTAATATTTTTCATTCGACAGAAATAATTTTATTTGATTTGATCTGGTTGTATTTTAATTTCTAACCATAAAAGTATGTGGTAGTGTGGCAAAACCCGTTTCTAACACTCAACATTGTACATTAAAATTTTCATTGTTGCTAAACCTAGAACTATGAACATGATGTAGTTAAAATTTGGTATATTTCACTCCATATAGCTGTTTTTATAACAATTTAATTGAAAATAAGTAAATTTTATTATCAATGTTCACCTCTATGTAACACTGTACCTTTTAACCTTTCATGTAGATGGCAATTGCCGCCATTTTTGAACTTCACTGTTATCCACTTATTATTCATTTTTCAATAAAGAATTAGTTGATAATCATTATATTTTACTATTGCTAAACCATCCTATAAAGATGATGTAGTCAAAATTTGGTAGAGATTGGTTCATTAGTTTTTGGCGGTTAGTGAACACAAACGAAACATTGCTTGTCCTTTTATATAATAATATAACCTTATACCGCCATATGTTAGAATCGTATAGAGCTAGCAGATAATTGTGACTTACAGATAATATACAAATAATATTGCGACTATAAATTAAGATATAAGGTATCCTATCTTTTTTGTTGGATCAAACTGCACACGGTGTGCAAATTTGATTAAAATCTGTTCAGTAGTTTAGGTGTTAGCCGGCCCCTAGGCGGCGACACGTAATTTATATATATTAAGATTATAGAGCTATTATTATTAAGGAGAAATGAAGATTAATTTTTTTTTTCTGGAAACGTTACAACAATTGAACAAAAAGTAAAATAGAGTCTCGAAAATCTTGAAAAAAATAAAAAATAATTTTTCATAATATTCCTTGAAGCAGATTGCAATTAAAAAATAATTCTTCAATAAAAAGAATACCAAAACTACTAAACTGTTAATAATGCGTAACCACATTTTGGGAGAAATGAAGTAGGATTTTTTCAACATGAAAAATAAAATAAAAAATATATCTAAATATAAGAACAGATATCCAATATCAATCATATCTGAAACGCACATTGGTAGGTGCTGCCATCTAGCGGTAACAGAACGACTCAGCACACAGATTACGTTTCACGAAATATTCTAAGAACATAATCACCGTTAATGTCTATATAATTATTAAATTATTAATAAGCACTGAATAAAAAAATATTGGCAGACCACAGAACGGAATTAATAATAAAACGCGTTACTAAAAAATGGAAAAACATCAAACAGAAACAACTGCCTTCCTAACGGCATAATTGTGAATATAAAACTAGGTTATTTTCTGGTTAGTACCTCCAAAAATAGCCATTTAATTTAGTTATCATATGTAAGGGATACTACGCTATTTTTGGTTTAATTTTTAAGTAACTACGCTCCTAAGGTAGACATACTTTTTAAATGATATCTACAAATTTATTACACTTGTTTTTGTTCTATGACATAATACATTTTAAAGAAATTAGATCTCATAAATAAAGTAAATATCAGTTTTGAGTGTCACAAAATACAACACAGATTAGAGATACCTTATTTTGCTGAACAACATAATTACATTAATTCAAACATTACATTAAATTTAATGCTGCTGATCATTTCAATAAATTATTATTCAAATATTAATAACAATGTTACGTACTTATAACAATCCGGATGAGAAAGTGGCTATAAGGCTCTATGACATATTTATATGTTAATGGTAAATACCTTTTACAAGTTACATAGTTATTTCAAATTATTTTATTCAATTTTTTTTTTTTTAATATATTGTTTTCAAACATTAGAGGAATTAAAAGAAAAAAAGTTCTCACTGATAAATAACAAAGCAAATGAAGTAAACGAGATATAGATTGAGTCGTTTTGAATCAAAACCCGTTATGTCAATTTTTCATAATTTTACAGGAGGGCAAAAAATTACAAAATTCTGATTTTTTTTACAGGCAAAAACCTTC
Organism: Euschistus heros; assembly: GCA_003667255.2. Lineage (NCBI taxonomy): Eukaryota > Metazoa > Arthropoda > Insecta > Hemiptera > Pentatomidae > Euschistus > Euschistus heros. Next base: position 1,994,378 of record RCWM02000002.1, on the reverse strand, counting down.
AAACGTGTGTTTAATATTGTGTTCTTGGAATGGTCTTAAACTTGTGAATTTTAAAATTTGATGCATGCTTGCATAAGCAGGAAATTTCTACTTTGTGTTGGACATAACTGGTTTTGTTTTGAAAGTCGGACCAAAAATTAATTATTCGTTAATTTTTGACTCTTTATCAAGTTTTCATAAACTTGCATGATCCTATATCATCATCAACTGACAAAAATATAAAGAACGTACATAATATAATTTAATGGAAACTGCAAGAGTGTACGTAGCCTAAACAGTTTGTAAACAAATTCTGCGATAAAGGCCGATCATAATTCAATATTATTTGAGATCTAGTTGTTTTGGATCTGTAGCATATAAGCCACAGGTAAAGGATCTATAAAAAATTAAAAGTATATATACATATTTTTCGAAAAAAAGTGGAACTTAACCGGTTTTGATTCTGAACGACTAGATCAATACACAAAATAAGTACTCTTAGATTAAAATAATACATAATCAAAATAATATTATATACTAAACAAGGTCCAATGCTAACATACTGTCAATCAATGTATATTTGGTGCGTTTAGGGTACATTTTTTTAGTTATCTCTGTATATCGTTGTCTCCCATTTTTGTTAATGGAAATGTGCTTCAGGGAAAAGAATTTTAGTATCCGTAAGTGAGTGTACTACATAACTGACATGAGGTTAAATCAGATGACATGTTTGGTATAACGAGAATAATTTTTTAATAACCTTATACACGATTGATGGTAAAAAAAATCATACAGGAATATAATAAAAGCCAAGGATGTTAGTAAATTTTCAAGCAAGTAAATTATAAGTTTCTTATAATTATATTATAATAAATGTTTTATTTATTATATTAATTAAATCCTAGACAGAAATAGAAAAATAAATTCAAACGATAGAGAAATACAAAGCAATAAATAAATAAAAATACCAAGCCTTTTTTTTTTTTTTTCACTTTTTTTACGTTTTTACTACAACAACTATTTATCTGAAAGGAAAGAACTTTAACACTGACGTACTATCTTAGAACCTATATGTCTATAAAATGTATATCTATAATATGTGTATAACACAAAGAAGCCTTAAATATTATATTAAACACTAGCTCATGACTTCTTCCGCTTCAATAAAGGAAGAACTTAGACGAGTTTAACTAATAATTGAAGTATTTATCAATAAGAATGATTTGATTATTAGAGTTTCCAGTTCTGGAAAGCCCAATTGTTATATTATTGTCCGTGGGAGAAACAGTCAGTAGATCTGTTACGTTTTTGATTGGCCTTGGGATTTGTTAATTGTAATAGCAAAAGAAATTTTAATTGGAAATTTTAATCGTTTGAATTTTAATGGTAGATTAATGAGAATCATTAGGATTCTAGGAATAAATGCGATTTATGCAAGTGCATAACAGTAATTTTAAATCTAGTACCAGTTGAGATGATTGAAGGTACACGCAAAAACACAGTTGGATAACTAATTTTCAATTTTAATACACGAGTCGGCAATCCAGATAGACAGAGAAAATTCACTATATCATTATCGATATATCGGTCGATTATCAAAATTCACTGGGATCTACATGTCACACCATATATTTATTTAACGCTATTTAATAACAATTTAATTTAAAAGTGCGCCAAGGAAAACAATTTTAGTACCCATAAGTTAGTGTACTGCTCAATTGGCATGAGGTTTATCGATAACACAGGACCATCGCAACCTCTCTTGCAGAAAGGCCAACTTTTTTTATTTTTTTTTTTTTTTTTTTTTTTTTTTTTTGGGCCTAAGAGATTCATTGAAGTCCTATACTGTCCGCTTTAAATATTATTATTGCTAAAGCTTATTTGAACTATGAAGATAATGTAGTCAAAATTTGGTTCAGATTAGTTCAGTAGTTTTTGCTGGTAGTGGTCAGAAGAAAAAAAAATGGATTGCCCTTTTATACAGTACCATGGATTAAAAGTTAGTACAAAGTACAAAATTAACAAGATAGATAACAGCAGAGAACATAATTTTTCTTAAAATGCGAAGCAATGATAGACAGGGTAAACCAGACATTTACGTACACCCGGAAATATTAATTTTAAAATTATAGAAAAAATAGTACAATAAAGTAGAAATTTGCAGTAATTTTACCATTATTAGTATAGTTTAAGCTAAACGAGTTCACACCAAAAATTATTTTACAAAATAGTAACAATAACTAATGAAAAATCAGTGAATACCTTTAAAAATACGGACAGAATTGAAAGTACTTTTACACTGTTGAGTTGTAGGATTTAAAAGGAAGTTTATGATTTTTGTTTTTGCTAAATATTTTTTTTCTTTTAAATTTTAAGTTAGAGTGTCAATAACTATCTGGGGTGTCAATAGCTGTCTGGTTTACCCAACTGAGCATTTTTAGACAAGTATATGAATGAAATTAAATGAAAAAATAAACTTTATTCTGGGACTTGCTGTCCCCTAAGAATAAAAATAATGCACAGTTAAAAGTACAATCGTCTGGCCTATTATTTATAAATTAAATGCTTCAGTAATTACAGCATACATTTTTGACAAATAATAGTTATAGAAATAATAATAATAGCATATAATACAACCGCATATATGTGGACATATAAAAGAAAGAAAGAAAAAAATTCTAAGTATTTATTTAATTATTGTCATATTTGCGGAAGATAGATTGTCTAAAAGGTACAGAAATAAATTATTTTTAAACGAAGTTATGGAAGCTGCTTTACGAATAGAAGTGGGTAGGGAATTCCAGGAGGTAGCACGAATGATGAAGGATTGTGTCAAAGGAAATGGTTTTATGTGAAGGGATATATAGGTTAAAAGGTTGGGATCTAGTGTTTAGGAGGTGGATAGAAGAGCGCAGATCAAGAATATAGGAAGGTTTTTAAAGAATGGAATAGGAATGTACCCAGAAAGTATTGCCGTCGGAATTTAGGAAAGAGCCACCCAAGCTCAGAATATCGGCAAGTAACGTGTGACCGCCTGGGGATCCCGAAGATAAATCTAATGAAACAATATATGATTATATTTGTACAAAGAAAAATATATAAATAACAGTAGAGTCCTCAAGTATTAGTGAGTTCAATTCTCAGAAATATAAAATGACAACAGTACTGCGCACGAAATATACTTGACTCATGGGCATACAGAGTCCCACTAATTAACTCCTATAAGCCCACACCTCCCGACAGGACATCACTGATGGGCAGAGTGATAAAACAACAGCACTGGATCCAGAGACAATGGGACAGAAGGAGATACAAGAGACCTGGCGTAGGAAAAGAAAGAGATTGGGCAAAAGATAGCCCGGCTATCTAGCGACAGATCGGGATGAGTCAGTAGGGCGAGGCAGCATCGCCTACGCTTACGATACTTCCACAACTCTCCAGTAATTTCTATCTTTATGGCTCTTTTTGTCAGCTTCACTCCGTTTACAATCTCTGTTCGATCCGGCTTTCGAACGCCTACAACCTGCAATATAGGTGAACGGGCATAACTACTTCAACGCAGCTGGTGGGTATACTTAAAGGAACTCTACCGTCTAATTAAAATAACGGTTCGAAGAAAATAAAACTTTTACTCTAAAAGAAAAGAAATACAAAAAGATTTGATTTCATAATCACTAGTAGGTCGTATAGTTATTTTTTCCTATTTTATTCTATTTTTTCATGAGGTTCGATTAATAATGCAATTAATTGCTACACTTTTTATGAGGTTTTCACTTTTAGTTTTGCTATTTCACGAAAAATTACATGGACATCACAACACACTCATTATCATGGCCACACCCAGAGAAGGCTAAAAAGACTGGATAAGGGATTTCCAGATGTACGATAAAAAAAAAAAATTCCCCTCATTCCTTTCATACAAAAAAAATCAGCATTTCATCAAATTCACTTATTTTTAATCATTTTGATTGACAGATGTGAATAAATATTCAAAGAAAAAAAAATCTATATATCAAAAGCATATATACAGTTTTCCGTGAGAAAAGAATATCTTAAAATAAAACCTAGAATTAAAAGCATGATATTATTTTAGAGGGTGAATAGATAGAAAATAGATACAGCGTAATAACAGAATTTTTAATAAGAGTTAATTTCTTTGCTATTCTATATTACAAATTATGAATGAACGAGTGGCAAATAAAAAATAGATTTTAAAAAAACTTCAGACACAAAAGCGATTTTTTACTATCCACTGTTAGTGGTTGGTTACTCACAGTTATTGTACAAATATTATCTTAAGGTTTATTTTGTTTAAATATAGAAGATTAACAGAATCAATACCTAATATTAAAAGTTAAAATTCAAATAATTGTACTTAAACATTTATTACTAACGCAAGACAGAATATAAATTATGCCCCACATAAAAAAAAAAAAAAAAATTTAGTTGCTTTATCTGAATTATTGTTTTTAAATAAAGTTTCTTTAAAGCTATCAAATTTAATTTTTATCGATAGATTTTCGCATACATTATGGACGATAAATCTCCTTATCGTTATATATTTGATTTTAAAATAAATAAAAACTCGAGGTGATATTAATTATAATCTTCCTGGAAAATATTAAAAAAAAATTGAAATATAAAGTCAATAGAGGATATATAAAACAGTGATAACCTTTCAGGAGTGCATTATTCATGCAAATCTAAAACTAATCTATGATCTGAAATTTCAGGGATAGTGTCATAATTGTATGATTATGGCACTGAAATTAATCGATTCCTACTCGGAAACCATTCTCTCCACATTAGTGCCATAATCTAATCACTATATGAAAACTGGTTTTGGAATTAATAAAAAATAAAAAAAATAAAATAGAAAAACACTTAATAGAGGTTACACTAACTGACTTCACCAAATTGAATAAAATTAATAAAATTGCTGTTTTTAATGTTGTTATAATCTTATAATAAAACAGGCATTTTAATTTTAATCTTGTATTTATTCCAGAGATACAAGCTACCATTGATGTATAGATAGGAAACTTCAGTGCTGACACATCCTTTCCGACTCGACCAGCAGTCTCTTAAGAACTACAGCCCACACCATTTCTGTCATCCTACCTGAAATCTCTAAGCCGCGTTTTTTTTAGTATTTCATTCTATATTTTTTTAATCTTTAATTTCACTAAATACTATCCGTCATGTCAAAGGTGAATTTTGATTTTCACAATTTTCTATTCATTACAGTCATCCTGTTAATATAATAAAATCAAGAATATAGAGGTTTTTAAATCAGTTCAAATGGTCAGAATTAAACAACTAAAGATGTCGAATAAGTAAGCAAACACCAACGATGTGGGAGATGATTAAGAAAAAATACAGCAGAGCTCCATAAAACCATTTGGAAAATAATGACACTTATTTTTCTAATAAAAAAATAACTATAAATAATGTTTATGGAACCAGAAAAAATGTTTTAATAATTTTTAGAAAGTCAAAATCAAATACTTAAAAAATGTGATTATAAAATATGAACTTCCCGTCATGGCTGGAATAGGTTGGTAACCTGTGGGATACACAAATCCATGCCTTAGTAGGAGTATAAAAGGACGTAAAGCACCAACAACAAAGTATACTACATATGAAAAAAAAATTATAAACCCACAATTTTTACAGGGTTTTTTTCCAACGTAAAGTTTCGTGAGATTTTTTTAGCGACCACCAAGAATCTAACAAAAATTCAGGTACTAAAAAAAATATAAATATTACTACCAGCGAATTCATGATCTCAAACTAATAGCCGAAAACTCCCAGATTCATTACAATGCAGTAAATCCACGACACATCGGATGGTAGCGCGGCTAAACGGCATTCGGACGGTGAGATAAAGCGCCTCGGGCGGACAAACATAAATCAGAGACAGTTGGCGCCTCCCCGTAACAGTGCCCCGCAAGGAGGGAAAATAAAGCAAAAGGAGGCGGAAGGGTTGGAGAATATAATGGAAGAAGAACATATAAAAATAAAGGACAAGAGGAGAGGGTCGCCGGACGCAATAAACTACAGACAGAAGGAGGACAGGTGTGCGGGCCAGCGCCTCGAGCAGTTTATAGCAACCGGGGTCCATTCCTCATATCTGGCTACCTGCATTACACTCTCCTCTGATTGCGATTTATAAGTTGCCTTTGTTGCTCGGATTGTCTGTCCTACGGCTGTGTCTTCTCGGAGGGCTGGTGGTCGCGAATGGGGTAAGGAAAGATGGTCAGATACCAGAGGAAAGAGCTGTGCACAGAGTTACGATTGACTGATAAAATCCTGGATATAAATATACTAACATTCTACAAATAACATAAAACAACTAAAAAGTATTTTTTTTAATTTAGGAAGTGAAATGGAGGATATTTTAGTTACTAAGAACCTAAGTACAGAACATGGAATAATAAATATGAAAAAAGTCGATCTAATAAAGTATAAAAAATAAAGATTTAGAGGAACAAGTAAGAGTATTATCTAGTTGTATCTTATTTCTACTATAATTAATTTAAAAAATCACGCATATTAAATATGTATATCGTCGCCACTATGTAAAACTAACGAATCTAAAAAAGGCATTTTTTATTTTGTCTGTTTGCCGTTGTATTTAAAGTTAAAATTAACAAAATTTTAACTGTGGTCATAGTCGAACCTTTAGACCAGGAGTCACCACAAAATCATGGGTGTCCAAAAAAAACTTGGGCTAGAAATACAGTTTTACACGTTTTCCAACACCATTTAAAAGAATTTTATTTATGCGTGACACAAAGAATGTTAAATTCCGAAACCATTCAAGAGTAATATTTATTTGATTTTGAAACAAAAATTATAAATATTAGCAGGAATCTGTAAGTCTTTTTCCCTCTGACCATCAGCAAGAAAACTAATATTATTATTAACTTAAAATAATAGAAGTTAATACTAAAATTAAAGAAAAATAAACCCTATTATAGAAAATAAATTTTCCAATTTGTTGGACAAAATTTCAAATAACAGTCATTCCTAATTATATTACACGATTTTTTTTTTTTTTTTTTAAATAAGGCTATCCTTCGTTTTCTTATTTTTTTAAGAAGTTGTTTGATTTAAAAATTCAGCACTTTAATAGTACTCAGGATTTTTTTTTGTTTTGTTTTTTTTATCTCTTTTTTAACTAACTTCTGGCTTAAAAATATTCCTTTAATTCTGCATATTTAACATATCATTGCTTCGAACCCTATATATAGTACATCAGTGACGAAGTAATTATTAAAGTGCTTACCATGAAATAACATAAACACATGATAACGAAACGTAATGAAAAAACTGGCATTGTGAAACCAAGTACACCATCATTCCCGCATAAGCTTTTAAAATATTAGTTTGCCTGACGGCATTAATTTTCAAATATTTTCAAATGAGGAAATGTAACAAATCCTTGAAAAAATGTTAATGATAACCAACTAGTATAAATATTTGAAAATATTGAACTTAATTTTTATTATAGCATAAAAATGTCATAATAAACGGTAATTTTTATGGCATTATTATTATTACTATGAAACTGATATGAGGAATAATAAAAAACCTATATATATTTTTATTTTATCCAACAGAACTTATTTATCAATAAAATTATGAGGCAAAGAAGGGCCACATATTTCAGAGGTTTAATTTATGCGAAGCTTAAATATTTAAACAGTTTTGATGGATAATAATAAATATATAATTTAGAACCTGATATATGATCAACGACCAACTATTTTATTTCAATTTATAAAGTATAAAAAATAAAAAAATTATATCTAGTGATGATGTCCTAAAAGGCATTTATTTGCTAAGGCGCCATACTGTTTTTATAAAGTGTAAAAATTAATTTATTACAGCATAACTTTTATACATCAATAATGTACCTTTATTTAGATAGAGCAACACTGATATTTAAGTATAAAAAATTATAACAAACAAGGTAAAAAACATCGAAATTTATACTTAATGTATCAATTTATGATCGAAATTCTAATCGCAGATCGTAGGATGTGCAATATCTTTTACATTTCTAGAACCATCAGAATATTTATGAAATTCCTAAAAAAACAGAACCATCAGAATATTTATGAAATTCCTAAAAAACAGGCCAGTCTCAGACCAAATAAAAACTACCAGGAAGCAAATTGAAAAGTTTTAACAAAGACATGGTCGAAAAAGCCAAACACTCCTTCAGTTGATTAGAACATTCGAACTAAGAAAGGAAACTCCGAAATAGATCATTTGTTTACTGACTACCTTGCCTTTCAAGAATAGACCCTAACAAACAACATTTCTAATCCTGTATTCCAAATCTGAAAGAGGTAATCATTCGACTAAAAGCTGCAGTAAACAATTCAATACACATTGCCGAATACCATCCATGAGCTTGGAACATAAATTGATCTTTTTCCTCAATTAAGAAGAATTTAGATGACTTTGAGTGGATAAATGACCAAGAATTAGGATTCTGAAAAGAAAATTTATAATTGCATCACAAAAACTATTAGTTTAAAGATATATAAAGCTAATAAGAATAAAATTCATGATTCTAGTAGACTAAAAAGAATTTCTATTCATAATTATTAAGATCGGAACAACAGTTATACAACTGAGATCAGCAGAAAAACTTGAATATTCTGTACCACCCGTATACTTAAAAAAAAAAAATGTATAATAAACAAAAAAGATTTATTCTCTAAATAATCATTCAGAATGTATGAAATAGCATTTAAATTTTAAACATTAAAAGTCTAAGGAAGAAATAAAAACAAATTAATTCAACAATGATAAAATTACAGAAACCCTGAAGCCAATTTTACAACTGAAAATTTGGTATATAATCAGGCCGCAGTAGTAATTACGAGTATAAAATCGTAAGACTAAATCATAGAATAGTTTTCATAAGAATCGCAAAAAGAGCAAGAAGTTACAGAGATGACAAACATTATTTTCACACACTAGGTAAAAAAATTACAATTACAATTAAATTACTTAAATTAAAATTACAATTATAATGATATAAAAATGAAAATAAAAATTATAACAGATTTAAAAGACAATTTAAACATTAAAAAAGAATCTTATATATTATAGAGGTAAATTTCAGGAATACATAAGAAGAAAGGACCTACTTAAATTTAGCAAAAAAAACAAAACAAATCAACAGTTGATGATTTAGATCGTATGACATGAACATAATATATTAGTTTAGAATTAGAAACCGATAGGCAATATATTAAATGTTCCAAATATTTGAATAAATAATCAAAATTGTTTGCACGAACATAAATTGTCAGGAATGTATTCTTAATCATTATATAATATATCCTTCAAATAAGTTTAAAGCATGATACTTAATTCATACACCATAATACATGCTCTTGTAAGATCCAAAGCATTACTAACCCAATGCTAAAAATCTCTTTTTAGCTAATTATAGAAATATTTTTACAAATAATTATACGTATTTCTCTAATATATTAAGATAAAAACGAATAACATAGAAGAATAAGTCTATATATGAACTCTTTTAAATATTGAAATTTCATTGAAATATTTCATTCTGCTATTGACCCATTTCTTCTCATCTTTTTATTAATATTTACAACTGTAAAGAACATGAACATCTAGTGAATGTGTGGGAAAATTAAAACCATAACATGTAAAGCAACCACCCATTTGTGGCGCTTTAATAAAAGTTCTATAGTAGAAAGCCTCGAGGCCAGCTTCTTTTCAGACACCTGGGAAGCAAGTTGAGAGACTAATGGATATGAGAGTTTACTATGACAGTTTGAAATTGTTTAATACTAGAAAATGACTAATAGAATCTTTTAATATAAACTTAATTAAAAGTAATTTTTTCCCCATTATTTTAATCAGTAAATGAATAATATTTGCATATATCAAAAAAAAAAACTTTTTTAAATATAAATACAATTATAACCTATCATTATATAGTAGATTATGATGAAATAAAGATTGATAAATAAACAATCATTGGTATGGGTATAGAGGAAGAACTCAACATAATCAGAATCTAGGCAATACGATAGGTGCATTAGTTAAAAATCGAACTTATAAATAAAATAATACTCAATTTCATTATTCAATCGGGATAACAATATGGGATAAAGTGCACTCAACTAACAGAACAGAAAGAATAAATCATAAGAAGTCAAAAATATTTTGGGCAAAAAAAAAAAAAAAAAAAAAAAGAAGAAAGAAGAAATAAAACAAACGGAGGTCATAAATTCGCCTGCAAATCAGGCGTGAAATTCCTTAATAGCTTCCTTCATTCAGGTTCTAAGGGTCGTAGCTAAGGCGGTTGAAGGCACTGTAGCAAAAGAGGCGTTGTTTTTTTTAATGGATTAAACATGAATACATATTTATTTATTTATTTGACTTTTAGTTTGTTAAATATTTAAAAAAAAATTGATCAAATTTGTAAAAAAAAAAAATTATTTATACATTAAAGCAAAGAATCACTATATTTATGGTAAGGATGATTTAGGTTGCCAACAAAAGAGTTTTCAATAAAATTGAAAGAAATATCTAAACAATTTTTTTTATTTTATTGCATATAGTAATTAAATAATTTATTTTATTTTAAACTTTTAAAGCCATTATTTTATAATGACAAATATGACAGATAACATCATAATTCAGATGACATTCATTGTCATAGCGAAATCTTATTGAATATCCATTTTTCTATAAATGCAGTTTTCTTGAGATCTATTTCATTTTAATAATAACTTTTTTGTTTATTTATTATTACAATAAATATTGTAAAACTATTTGTTTATGTACTTGTAATTTGTAATGGTAAAAATATTTAGCTATGTATTTGAAAGTCACATATTAAGTAAAAAACGTATAAAAAAAAAAAATTGTATAATATTTATTTCTAGTGGACTTATCTCTAGAGTAAATTTTTTATTTATTTTTTTTAGAACGTATTAGCTTTATATCGCCATGAAGACTAAACAAAAGATCATGCTTTCACAAAATTAAGTATCGTATGATATTTTTTGTAGAATATATAAATGGAAAAATTCTATCTTCAAACTTTTAAGAAATGGATAAACTAAATGTAAAATGGATAGAAATGTAAAACGAACGGTTACAGAAAAGTTTCTATCAGAAAAGCATACGACATAGGTACTCATAGTAAAAATGATTCAGTACATTGGTACAATCAGTACATCAACCAAATATGAATTTTATAAGATTAAATATCTAGCCAAATAATAAAAACATGGTTCAATAATAATGAAAAAAATCATCCATTTTAAAACAATTACAATTACATAATACTGAGTCGGTAGATTGGAATCCCACCTGGGTGAGTTAAAAGTTATTTCGTGGCCTTACCACCCTGGCTAGATAGGTTAGTAACCTAAAGGATAACTCGCCCTTCCGGTCCAAGTTAAGAGGTTATAAGGAAGTTAAGCCCCACCCCGGAAAAAAAAAAAAAAAAAAAATACTTTCAGGAGTTCTCCTTAAAACAATACTTAAGGAATTCGTTTCCTCATTTTATTTATAGAGGTAGTGATGGATTCAAAAATATAGTCCTTAAGAAGGTGTTGATACAAGCTAACAGCGGCTGCTGGCTGGAGCAGCGCCTAACAAAGCAGTCATACCGAAGATAGGCCCGCCTAACTTCGGTGTTTATGATGGCCTGGAGGGTTTCCAAATTGTTTGGATCAACAGTACACTTTTAGAGGGATGTGCACCATTAACAGTTTTCGGTAAGAGAATCAAATAAGATCAGCACACCAAAACTGAAAACGCCATATATAACGCAATACCCATAGGATAAATAAATGTAGTTCTGATTTCAAGCAATGTCTCTCAACCTCCGCCACCCTAAAAACAAATCGATATAAACTAATAATTTAAACGGAAACGTTAATGGGCTTGACGGATTAGTTAACTTAAAAACAGAATCTACATATTTTTATATAGATGTGGTATATTTGACTGTAAAATTTACGATGCAAAAAGCACAAGGTGAATTTTTTTTTTAAATTAAAAAATCTAATTTTATGATATTTATTTTTTTACCCATTAACAAAGTACTTCTCAATTTATAATATTTTTTATGGTAAATGTTAATTATTGATTTCAGGCTAGCAGTCGCAATGTGTTATACTTAATTTACCTGTTTATGTTCTTCTTTTATGTTCTTTTCTTACATTTTTTAAGTTCATCTTTAATTTTATAGATTTTTGTTTCATGTTCTAGCACGTACGAAGGGTTATAACGTAGGCCGAAAGGTCGGCACAATAAATTAATAACTGTTTTTTTAACTCCATACCAACTCGAATCCAAACTACTAGTTTCCCAACTTGATTCACACTTGTTTCCCAATAATCCTCCGAGGCGCCTGAAAAGAAGATGGCCGAGAGACCTATCCATTTTAATGAAGTCCTACTAGTGAACGGTTCTATGCATGTAATTGACAAGACATTGTATTAATTTCCTCAAATTTACTTGTATATAATGTAGATAGTTGTAAATATCAATGCATAGTTTTAAAAAAATAACTGGGAGTGTCGGACTATTCATAGGTAGGGTACGTATTTCATGCATTATACATTAAAAAAATTAAAATGTATTGATAGATGGATACTAAATAAATCCATAGCTTATTAAATAGGATAATGTATTTGTCACACAATTTAAATATATATTTTATTTTATTTTAACTATTTATTTATATTTACAAATGTATACATCGTATACATGTAAATTTGAGAAAAATTATTTCTGTGACAAGTCAACGACATGTAAAGAACTACTCACAAATTGAACTTCAATAAAAGTTCTACATTCCAAAGTCTCTCGGATATATTTTTTTCAGGCACCTCGGAGGATTACCGGGAAAAGTGTGAGTTAAGTTGGATTCGAGTGAGTATGGAGTTTACTATGAAAACTATCCGATTTGGGCCGAATCAGCAATATACGGAACATTAAGATCTTTATGGATAAGTTTGTGGCATAATAAGGAGTATTGAGGATTTTACGAAGGATTTATTGTAAGGATTGGATACGAGAAGAACTGGAAGGCTTAGTGGAGCCCTAAAGCCTAACTCCGTATGTCCAAATGGGTCTAATTACTGTCATGTAAATAAGTATTTTGATACCTATTGGGAGCTTTGAACTCTTGTCTATTAAATGTAGTAGTCGGAAACGACGAGCCGTTTCTTGTCATTTAAGGCCTTTTTATAACTAATTAAAATTAAAAACAATTCTTATCTTTAACATTTATAATCTTATCTCTCTCTTCTAAAAATAATTGCTTCATTTGCAAATGATATTTCTCCAATTTAAAAACAAAAGCAGGTCCAACAAGCTACGGTTCCAGACGTATCACATTCCAGGGTAGCGCCTCGAAACCAGCAAAGGACGGGCAGACGCTCGTTATCTCCGAACACACTGGGTCCTAAAAAAACTTGGCGAATTCCTTCCCGCTGGGGAAATAGGGTCGGAGGGCCGCTATCCTCCTACATGAACAATAAATAAAAGGGATGCCGACTGAGGACTAACGCCGCCGCGGAAGATAGAAAGAAAAATAGAGTCTATTTAAATGAAGCCCCTCTCAGGGGAACATGAGGAAGAAAAAGGGTGACAAGAACAGCCGAAAAGGACAGAATATAAATGTCTGATACGTTTTAAGTTGATTTACATAGCTCTCTCGGGGTAATGTCTCTCCTGAAGGCGCTCACATCTCAGCCTCTGTACTTTGATCGAGGGCTCAAAAGGAGGGGAATTTTAAATCTTTCTCAACAATCGGGTTCAAGTGGAACATATTATCAATAACCATCGAACAATATGAAAAATAATCATTATTCCCAAGACATTATGCAGACTGATCATAATATATCATACTGATCATAAATCAATCAATAACATTCGTAATTATAACATAAAATGATTAGTTATATTTTATAAACATATATTTATGCAACGGATAACTTCAAGGTTGTAATCTATAATTTTTTTTCGTGTCCAGTAATAGTGTTTAATAAATTTAAAAAACAGCGAGTCATTCATTATTAAATGGAACGATGGCCAATAAGCTGCTAAGCACAAATATATCAACTGCTAAGCTACGTCGAGGTAAGCCCATATTGACATTTAAGAGAGTGCACTACCCAGCTATGAATCAGACAGGCAGGTATCGATTTTCTCAAGAAGGCCCAGTCTACCAACTCGACATAATTCTAAGTTAACAACCTCTAATGAATGCGTTTGATGGTATATTAGTATTTTACATCTAACGTTAACCTTTACTGGAAGGCAATCCTATCTTTATTCCCTGTAGATGATATACGTGCAGGTGGCAGGCAGGCTTTAATATTTCCAGGGCAGATATGGGCCTCGCAACCTGAATCCATGGCGGAGATTTATGGCAAAGAAAGTTAAGTGTATATAAACTATACAGTTCTAAATGGGTAATTAATTATTATAGTGATTAATAAACTTAAAATGGAAAATATAATCAACTTGAAAATGTATCAACTCAACATCTCTTTTGAATTAAAAGCATTACACAATCTTCAACGTGAGTTAAGAAAAGTTCACTAAACTTACAAAGAAATCAGAAATAAATAATTATAAATTTATGTGTATATTTTATTTATATTTATTTTAAAAATGACTACAAAAAAAATAAATAAAAAATACATCATGGTGTCTACCAATTTCAGTTATAAAAATTCCCGACATATTCCCGACTTTTCAAGAATTTTTCTGGAAATTCCCGACTTTTTCAAAAATATTTCAGGAAATTCTCGACAAACGATATTTTAAGGCTGTTGCAATAATAATCCACACAAATCAATCAATGCATACTCTGCTACTTAACATATCACAGTTAAGCAATAAAATAAAAAAAACATTTTTTTTTTCATATTTCACATTACTCTAGATAACGGAGAAGGATATAATCAGGGATAAAGTCAAAGTAACACCACGTGTTCAAAAGTAAACGTGGTGTTACTTTGACTGCATCCCTGATTATCTTCTTCTCCATTCATCATACCAGTCAACCATACTTTTATCATTATACTCTGGATAACTTTTAGGAAACACAACAATGTCGAGTATCGCTTTTTCATTTTATTCGAATTATTTCAGTAAGAAAATACTTACGAGGTTGTCGGATAAAATAACTTCAACAATATATGTTCGATCTGAAAATTCTTTTTTCCATCTGAAAGCTGGTTGAATTTACTATGAGACCTCATATATGAAATTTTGATCAAGTAGCGTGATATACTCAGAGAACTAAAAAACCCATACTCTTCTGAAATCCACTTTTTTTCACTATACTTCTCAGTATGATTCCGAAACTATTTACGAGAACTGTGCTGAAAAAATGCGGTTTTCACAACAGTGTGGGATTCTCAGCGTGGTAGTGTGGGTATTTCATGGGATTTAAAAAACATTTTATATATGAGGTCTCAAAGCAAATTTTACCAGCTTTTAGATAAAAAGAAGAAATTCTAAATCGGTCATATAGTTTTGGAGTTATAGCCAAAAAAGAATACCGGCAACAGTGTTGTACAAAAATAAATAAATTTTGACTGATAAATTAACCATAAAAAGACGCGAGAACAGTTTATTTGAGAACAGTATTTCCCCCCAGAACCTACTTACAACGGTTTTTTGTTATCTGCCGTATTTGAAAGAACCGCTGGGCCCAGAGATACCAGTCTGGTCTCAAATAAAAGCAAATTCAATTTCCTACAACTTCATAATATTTGCAATGGGATGCTTATTTACAATATCGAAAAAAATTGGCCGAACCTTCTATAAAAAAATGGCCTATTTTCGAAGAACTGTATCTTGGGAACCAATAGCTATATAGAGCTCCACCTAGTCTCAAATTGTAGAAAATTTAGTTTACAATAAAAGTATGTAGAGTGACTATACCGAACAAACGCTTCCTTAACTGACATATTGAGCAAAAACTAAAAAAAAATCTGAAAAATTTAGCATTAACTTTTTCCCGACTTTCGCAAAAATTTTGTAAATTCTCGACTTATCCCCGAATTTTTCCCGACCACACGGAATTCCCGACATATTCCCGAAGTTCCCGAATGGTAGACACCCTGTATATGTATGTGTGTATATATATATATATATATATATATATATATATATATATATATATATATATATATATATATATATATATATAGTCCATTTGAATTAGTAGCCCGCTTAACTCTAATTTATTTCAATTCTAGAATATAAATAATAGAAGAAACTGAAAATGAAAAAAAAAAAAAAATTAAACATCATTAGTGTCATATTTCATATTTTGTTTTCAAATTTCAACACCTCAAAATACTATACAAAATTTAATAAATATTTGTTATTGTATTTAACCAGAATTTTGTGATTGGAGAACATCAGAACGATTCTATTAACTAAATGTTGATAAATGTTCTGATATATTCCAGAAGTCCGTTTGGCTCCTTAGGTAAATAACATATTTTAAAAAATTAATATATATATAATGTATGTAAGTCCTAATGTTTTGAATTTTTTATTAAATTTTAACTGAAGATGAATGTTAACATTCAAAACTAGTTTTCAAATAAAATAATTCCAATAGAAGTGGCAATTAATTCGGTAATACATTTTTTTAAAAATACTGATCTAAGTAGGCTTAATATCAAAAGATTATTACTCCTGTAAAAGATAATTTCCAGTTGAACGCTAAGATGTGAAAAAGTCGGGAAGCGAATACAAAACAAAAAAATATTTTTTTTATACGTATTTTACAATATTTTGGCGAAGAGAGAGTTCAACAACATACTAAAAAAACAAATCAAAGTTAGACTGCTCATCACGCGGATTCGAGAAATGTTGTTTGGGCTAAACGTTCTAATGTACTCCAACAAGAAGTCCCAATTCTAGCCAGGAAGGGAGGTTAAGATTCATGAACCATGGGTCGACCACAGAATAACTTTAATTTTGCTCAGGTGGGATTCAGACCAACGACCTAAATATGTAGGTAACCTAAAAATGACTAAAAACCATTTTCACATAAAATTAATCGTAGCCCTTAAAAAGCAGATCCTTATTTCTTATAGCAATATCATTTTGATAATTTAATTTACTAAAATTATTCATTAATGGTTACACTACCGATAATAATGTATCTTTAAATAGTAATATTTTTGAGACAACGTAGCAAAGGAAATTCGTATTAAAACACATTTTTGATTACCTTTACAAAAATAATAATTCTTATTTTCAGAAAATTTCGTAACTATAAGCCCTCTAATAATTTACATACCGACAAGGTCAAAACTACGACTTTAATTATCAATTCAGATAGAAAAAGTAATAAATCAAGTTTTTCTTTTAAGGTAGAAGGTTTGAACATTTCCATTCACCTCATAAACTCCAAAGACGGATATCTTAACACCCAGTAGCCTAAAAAGCTTTTCTCGAAGATTGGCTTAAAGCTTTTTTATACGTACTTCAAGGCAGGGATAGGACTTTTTGTTTTAAATCTTCAAGTACTTTTAGAAAACTCCTGTCTTTAACTGAATGAAATATCCGTTAGAGAATACAATTCATAACGTAGCTCCAAGTTTGCAGGTTTAAATACTTTAATTCATTAAAAACTTTAAATAAATAAATAAACTTTGTATAAGCGTTGATAAAGGAACTCTCTAGTAAAAATCACTGAAGAGTAAAATTGCTTATATCAAACAAGAATTAAAACTTCATAGAGCTTGAACTGTTAGTAATAATAATAATAATAAATTTAACCAATGTTTTCGTACATTTAGAATCAAATCATACAAAGTCAAATCCTTGGTTTTATCTCTGCCTCGTGTCTTTGACGTTACCTTTTGAATGTTCAATATTTATTATTTAGAACTTAATAATCACTTCAACCAGAACCCATTGCAGAGAAATGAATATCTACATTACTCAAGAACATTAAAAAATAATAATAACAAATTAATAAATTAGAAATCGGCTTTCGTTGATATATAATTTCTTCAATATTAATAAACAGAAAAAGGCTTGAAGAATCAACTAGCAGAAATTATTATTTAAAAAAAAAAAATCTTTTATACAGAAAAAATACCTATTAAATGGCAAAAAAAAAAAATTGATTAGGTAATAGTCGTATATAAATAAATATATTATGTAATATAAATATATAATAGTCATAATGATTACAAGAAGGGTCGATTCCGAGACCACCAACATTCACTGGTCACAAACCTTCCATTCATCACCCCATCCAAAAAGCATTACATCAAAAATTAATATTCACACTAATTTATGACCAGTCTGAACAAGGAATATGTGTCAAATTGTTTAAAACTTGTGAACAATAATAAAAGTTGGATTTAATTTAAAATATCTAAAACTATTTGATGTAAGTATTCGTTTTAGAAAACTTAGAAAAATAAATGTATCATTTTCGTTGCTTTATTTTTCTATTAATATGTTTTTAAATTAATTCAAGAGAGAGAGAAATATTTTATTAAGCGCTCCTGCCCATTTTAAATGGGTTGCTACATACAAATCATACTTAAATAAATCTTAATTTGATATTAGACAATATTCAATAACAAAATAAATATAGCAAAAAACAACCGCAGTAGACATTTTTTTTTTTTTAAATATAAAAATCTACATTTTAAAACGAATTATATTTCCTGAACATAAAATGTTTATTTTATCTCTTGAATCAAAATCGTCACTAATATTATTATAAAAATACACATAAGACACACATAATTATTTATCATATTTTTGTAATTGTTTTTTATTAACTCATTCTGATTTTAGCCCTTTTTTGTATAATAGATGAATGAATAACAATATTACATATTTTAATATTTTTTTCTGTTTAATTATACTTTATCAACATTTAAATATCCGGTTTATAGTAATAAAACGTGATAAAAACCAAAGAAATCGTTGGGTAGTTTCTGAAATTCAGGATGACTTAACTAAGTATTAGAAAGAAAATTAACCTCCACTCCTTGGACAAATAAAGCTGAAATGGCACCTCAGCCCTGAAAAGAAGTTTCATAACTAGAGTAATCAATATTTTTCATAAGGTGGGTTGGAAACCTTTTAGAACCAATTATAGGTGAATTTTTTTAAAACTTGAAATCAATTGTACTCCAGAAGAAAAATTACTACATAGTTTAAAGATCCTGAATTTCTCTAGCAACGATCACCATTAGTCATTGTCTTTCTCTGGAAAAATAATTAAAAAATAGTATTTAAAAAACCTGCTAAAAAATTAGCCTGTAAACATTATTCAAAGAAAAATTAATTTGTTTATCGAACCCGGAGCACGCCTATGAAACCGCCTAAAGCACCTGCTTATATACAAAGTAGAAACGGCAATTTAAGAGAAAAATAAACCTCATTAACATCTACAAAGATATACATTAGAAATAAAAGACTAAGAATGTTAAAATTTTAGTAAAAACAAGCCGACACAAGAACTAACATAAAATAAAATCTAAAAAAGCGTATACTCTTTCGTCACGAAGAAAATGACAAGCTGAGATATCTCAATCTTAATAAAACCGGTTGTGCCTACGTGTATATTTGATAAGAAAAACATCTTTGGCCTCTAAGAACACCCACTACAGGGAAATGAACTCTGGAACAGGATAAAGAAAAAGCGATGACAGATTTTTTATTTTTTAAAGTGTCAGGAAATACACTGAGTGCTGCGTTGGATTAAGTGCCTCCTATAGGAGGTATCCATGGCTCAATTAATTTTAATAAATTACTGGTGGATCGTATTAAATAACTGGTCAAAAACCTTCATTTAAACCTTCAAAACATATAAATATTTACAAAATAAATGGTGTCTGGTGGCCGAAGACTGTGACCTAATCTTTCATCAACGGAAGGTTAGATTTTTTTCAAGCATCCATTTTCTAATGCCTTACTAATTACTTCACCAATGCGACTAAAAAAAAAATTGTCTTCCTAACTGGGAAACACAGTAGGTCATGGATAGATTTATACATAATCTACTGCTTCTGATAAGGAAACTGTCGTCAAATTTTCGATCCGAACAGAGCTAGAGCGTGTCAAAATGTTACACTTATGATGGTGAAAAAAAAAGTCACAAAAGGTTGCTAGGACGACGCTTTGCCAAAAACTATATACCGCCAGCCAAAAGACACATCTATGTAAAAATAACAAAAAAAAACAAAAAAAAAACTGCCTTAAGAAATTCAGATCAATTAATCAATCCATAGAAATCAACGTAAAAACTATAATAATACTTAAAAAATATAGAGGTATCCACAAATCAAATGGTTATTGAAACCGAAGTATGTAAATTAATCGTGCAGCTAAAATAATTTTTAGGAGTTAATACTCCTTTTTTTTTTAATTAAATACTCATTTGTAGAATGAATACATTTCTGAGTTCCCCTCATTTTCAATGAGCTTAATTTGCCCAACTCTGATTACGGTCCACTTCCTTGTATGCAAGATTTCCCATTTACCCTTACAAACTGGGGCTCCATTAAACATGCCAATTCTTAGGATTGATGAATTAATTGCCACTTATATTGGGATTATTTTATTAGAAAACTAGTTTCGAATGCTAAACTTTCATCTTCAATTCTAAAACACATTTTTCAACACATCAGTACTATGTTACATAAATTATATAAACTAGGAATCCTTTGTATTGATCCTTGTATTGTTGTATTAATGTATTATCCTTAATTATTATAGTATTAGTGTATTATCCTATGTATTTGTATTATCCTTGTATTGTTGTAATTGTATTGATCCTTCTATACCATCATGCGTACCTCAGGTGCTACCAATTCTTCTCGCAACCAACCCTTATAATCCGAAATCCTTTGTAGAATCCTCAATGCTCTTTGTTATGTAACAGAGAAACTTATCTATAATTCTATAGTTCCATATGTTGCAGATTTGGCCCTAACCTATAATTCTATGACAAGCGACATACCCACTCGAATCTACAAGTCTCCCAACTTCCTTCTCACTCGAATAACCTATCGAGAGGTCTGAAGATGGTCTAGGGACCATCTAATGTAAAAAAGTTATTGAAGTGCTACAAATGAGTAGTTATGTTTATAGCGTATAGGTACAGTTGTAATAAATAATAATAAAAAAAGTACCATAAAAACCCTCAGAAACAAAAAAAAAAAAAATTTAAAGTGTCTTATATTCCCTCTTAAAGTGCAGAGGTCTAAAAACTTGAATCTATGCTTTTCAACTGCATAGCGTAGAGTTCATAAAACGATCGTACATAAAATTTTATGACACACTATTCCGAAATTTATCGTCTCCGCTTGCACGAAAATCTGATGGAGCAGGATGGTTCGTGCGGGAAATCAAGGAATACATCTCAAATTTTTTTCTATTTCAAGGGCGATAAATATAAAAACAAAAATTTACCACCAATACAGTATAGACTAAATTTATTATTTGACGTAAAAATATTATAAATCGATTGACGCAGGAACAGAAAATATCCTCGTAGAACAATTTTAGTTTTTATTTATTTTTCATAAAATTGATGCGTTTCCATTAAATATTAAATAGCTGAAAACTATAAAACATTTTATGAATATTTTGAACCATATTTTATTACTTAATAAATAAAGATGTGCGCTTTAAAAATTTTATTTAGCCATAAAACGTAGGGCATACGCCTTCCCGTCTCATTTAATTACGACGGGCATAGCTACTGGTGTAGTTAGGATAGTTATAAAATGTCTATACCACTTTACGTTTTAAATTTGGTACATATATTTGTTTTATATATACATATACATACACACGACAACTATTAATAGTAATATCTTGTCTTGGATAATTTTTCTCTGTTTTATGAATAATAAATCCATAATAATCATCAGAATGAAACTAGAGAATACAAAACCCTGTCGAAGAAGACTGAAGTATGAAGGCAGTAGATTGCAGACCGAGGCTTCCTACAACTGTACTACATGGGGAAGATATGTCCACGTTATCAGCATAGCTGTGTGACAGCTTCTTCTCAATGGCCATCACCCTATAGGTATCGATACTTAACATTGGTCTTATGTTATAATACATAATTAATTTATTTTTAATCAGAGTGCAATGATCAACACATTTTTATATGTATACAATCTTCACCTTCACACTTAACAGCTTCAATTTAAACAGAAGGAAGAATTAGCTATTGCTAATCCATAACCATAACTATCCATAACCATAACTATTGTTCGACAGATCTAACAATCAAGACAATGTCGATACCTAAAATCGAATGGAATAAAGGAATCGATTAACCAACGTTGATTCCTAGGAAACGATCTATGTTTTGTGATAACAAATTGTGTAATTATTATACATCGATTATTCTACCTAATGATGAAAATTAGTATATATATATTATGGTACTGGGCAATGTTTCATGCCCAATGCTATATTTTCAAGCCCTCAAATATTATTTTCGTAGTCAGAATTAATTTACAAATATAATACATACATTAACATATATATAGTTTTAATAAAGACATTGTAGTGTGATTTACTCCAATATATAAATCGTTTATACTACAGCAATTTAAAATATAAAAAAAAATAAATAATAATATAAAATAAATTTACGAAGCATATTTGAATCTTGACTATAAAAATAATATTTGAGGTCTTGAAAATATGGCCTGTATTATAATTTTTTTTTTTTTTTTTTTTTTTTTTTTGGTAAATAAATATAATATTGTAATCCTTATCATAATATCAGTAATCTCCTTATCAATTAATGTATCAAAAATTATTATATTTTTCATCTTAAAAACTTAATACATTTTTAATGTACTAGACCAACTCAGCGAGGTTAAAAATTCAAAAAACTTTTCTTTCGAAAATCAAGCATTGCTACTGACAGCCAAATGTCAAATTATTAAGTATATTAAATAGAAAATGAAGAAATGTTATTGAAATATCAAATTGTTGTAGATGAGAATTGAGAAAAAGGAAATTTTAGCTCTACCAGAATTCTAATTATTATTCATTACATTACATGTTCACACTGGTTTTCAAGCTCTCATAGACTACAAATAAAAATACAGAGAAATACCAATGCACTCTCCTATCATCAGTATTCAGTGAAAGATTTTAATAAATGAAACTATTTATTTTTTTGTATCTGAATTGTGTTAACCTAAATAATTATGTTTTTATAAAAAAATTATTATTTTTTGCAATAACAATTTTTTTTTAATGAATAATACTCAGGGATAGGTACTGAGAATTCGGCAATCAATTTTCTGGTAGCGACAAATCACTAACAAATACAATCGATTGTATAGAACAGTAGTGTTTAGATTGAAACTGATAAAGGGGGAATTTCAAGGCAGAATGAATCTTAAAATAAATTTTAATCAATAAAAAAGCATAATACAGAAAATATAACAACCACTGATTGGTTGATTGATATCCATAAATAATTCATGATTTATAAATAAAAGAGTACTCTATAATTTATTAACAATCACTGATATTATGAAAATAAATAAATACTAAGGCACTGAGAATTGTAACGGAAATAATGGAGAAATGAAAATGCATATTTGCGCAACATTCTCTTTAGAACATTAAAGAAGATAATTTGAACATTTCAAACTCTCTAAACACTACGGATACATACAAATAATTATTTTCCATGATAATATCGAAATCTTCGAAAGGAAAACGACTTTGGCAAGATAAAAAGGATTGCTCAGTTTCTAACTAATTTTTCTCAACACTTGACGATCTGCCAACTTGACTTTCTCACTCTAAATAAACTAAATACTTTTTTGGCTTGTCGTACACATAGTCTTACGCAGCTCAATATGAAACACTATCTTCTTAAAATATTTTTTTACTAACCATTAATGCTGAACAATATATCTGCGATAATAAAACTAAAAATATACCTTACAGTCTTCTTTATGAACTTTTTTCTTACCTGAAATAAAAAAAAATCGTTATTAATTTAAATCATTATGTTGAGCTTATGTACTAACCTATTAATAAATTTTTAAATAATACATATAATATAGTAATAATAATATAATATAGTAAAATTTAAGTTTCAATCCTTACAAGTTCGATTTAAATATACTATTCTAAATTAGCAATACACAATAGAAAGGTTCAAGAATTATCATTAGTAAGAAGAAAAAACTAGAAAAACATCCTTCTTATATTCGTTTAGCTATGACATAAACAATAAGATGCAAGCTATTAAAACAATAGAGTAACTAGTTTTTAAATAGAAAATTTATTTTAAAGACGCAGAGTCTGATTATCCCACCGTAAGCTAAATGAAACATTTAAGCATTTCTAAGATCACAAAATTGCATTGAATGAACCATTGGATCAGAGCCAGAATACAGGCCTGATCTTACAGACATTGTTAGGATCAAACATGCAAGTTTAACGGATAGAAACAGTTTGAAATAATAACGTGGAATAAATGTTTATTAAGACAAAAATAGGACTATTTAAAGTTGAGGAACAAAACGTAAATATCTAAGCAAGGAAGAATTAAAAAAAAAAAAGAAAAAAGAAACATAATTCATATTAGAAGGATATGGCAATGAAGCCTTGCCGATATCATTAAACAGTTAAAAAAAAAAAAAATTGATTTAAATATATAAATCGCTTCTTATTTTCTTTTTTTTAAATTAATAGTTCGCCTTTTTTTAATTAAAAGAACTCGCCTGATCGTTATAAATATAAGAACTCAATGAATAAAGTCAATTGTTACCAAATATATAAATATATATATATATATACAAAATTTGAATTTATAAATCGCCTATTAAGTGTATAAGTGAAACAACCGAAAATTTTTAACCAAAACATTTTTTATTTACACATTCCCTGAAATAATGCTATATAATAATTGATAAATCAAGTTATAAATTAAAAACTATTGTAGCAAAAAGAAAAATCCAGGTGGTTTCTGAATGTGTAAATCACATCGTGTCACTATTATTCAAACTAACTAAAATACATTTTGAGTTGTGTTTTTAGCATTCTGAATGTACTGTACGTTGCAATAGAAAATTCCTCAAACAGATGCCAAAATTATATTAATTGGTTAATATGACATTAAACAGCAAAATTGAGTAACATCTTTCTGTTTTTTAATATAACTTTTATGGAGAAAGTATTACAATTTGCCTAAAAAGGGGCAATAGGTAATACGGATGGGAATAACTATAAATAAAAATTATGTTCAAGGACGATTTTTTAACACTGTGAAAAAAATTTGGCATAAAATGAGGTAATGCGGAGGAAATATGTAATATGTTTGATGAGTCTTGTTCCAGCCTTCGAAGTGTTAACATCGCGGTGTTATTCGTATCTGGATTCTTAAACCAAAGACTAAAGATAGCTTGCAACTCTTCGCAAACCCAATTAGTATCATCGCTGAATTCCAAATATTCGAAAGCAACTTCTTTCCGTTTGATCGACATAAAGGAGTGAACCTGGAATGAATGGAGGCGTCTAATAACGTGGAACTCCAGGATTTGCATCCCATTAGCATCGATGATACTGTTAACTGGACTCGGCAGAGTGGGATTAATAAACGGGTTATGAATGCCAGGATGGACCAAACGTTGATTTGAGGATGGGTGAAAAAACAGGTGTCGCTGAAACAGATTAGAACTTAATTCAGATTTGAAGTCGAGGAGCTGATAAATAAATAAAAATGAGGTCGGAGTTTCCTCGTTTCAGAAATGTACATGACGGACACATGTCAGCGTGGTAAGATTAACGTTACATCGCAAAAATGTAACCCGGTTTAATATTCGGATACGGAAGACGTTGAAGGAGATGAGTAGAATTCTAAAGCGGAGGAGATAAAATATGAGTTGAGTTGGCAACGCCCTGAGACTATAATTTATTAGCGGTAAAAGTAGCTTAAGTTTAGCCTTTATTTCTATCCATAACAACACGTTCCAACTAAACTAATATCTTACTTCTAAAGGAATGGGTCACGTAGGACTTTTACTGAAAGGATGGTGAAATCAGTTTTATTAATCTATAGGTTAGCTGCAAGAGTCGAAACCAAATTCTTCTTATTCTACATTAAAATCGAACATACTCGTAAATATCTGACATTTTTAAAGCAATGCACACATCACATAGTGAGATCTCTATACTTTAATTTAAAACATTTAACTACAATTACAATTATTTGGTGTTAACGTATTTTCACAATGAAAACGAAATCATTTCGACCAAATAGACCGAATTTATAAGAAGTATTGACTCAAAGAGTACAGTGCTTTCGAGGAAAAATAAAATAATATTGAGCAGGAAAAAAAATACTGTTCTGATCTTATTATGAGCATATGTATATAACAATTGAGACATGGAATTCTAAAACCAGCCAAGTCCATTTTTGAATATTTTTCACATCTGGATTAGGAAGAGGCCTTATTTTTTGTATGGAAGTTTTCAATGTGGTTTAACTACTTTTGTAAGAAAACCTTCCAGCAAAAGATAATCTAAAAGAAAACTATTTTTTTTTAAAATCTGGAAATTGGGATGGTTTTGGAATTCTGCGCCTCAATTGTTATTGTCCATACATAGTCATTATATCACTTGAGGTTAAATCCAAAGAAATAAATTTATTACCAAATCACAGGTGTAAATGGATAAACAAAAGATAAAAAACCTATAAGTACATCAGTTAGTTCAAGTCGTATGGCCAGAGATACTATGTAGTAGGCATAAAAGTTAAAAATAATTAAAACATTAATTTTCAATACAGATCAGCATAATTGTATTTACAAAATATACTCCAATAAAAGTACAGATATGTGCATTTCGTTGCTTCAGCAACCACATGCTATCAGCCATTGTCCTCCAAATGTAAAGAAACACATAAAACTGGTTTATTCATATTATCACTATCTAATTAATATAAATAGCGGGTTCATTGCTTTAATTTATAAGAGAATGAATTGAGAAACTTATAAATGCCCTAGGATATATTTTTTTCCCCTGGTATCAGAAGTACAAATAGCACGAAATTTCAAGTAACGAATAAGGCCAAACTAATTTTGGCCAGCAGCAGTCTATAAGCTCACTTGTGATTGCTTCAGCATCGAAATGCACATAAGAATAATTTTATGATTGCAACCCATGAAGGATCTTGGGTATAGAACTTGGTAAAGTTATACTATTCTATGACCAACGGTTATGCAAGGAGGTGATTGGCCAGAATCACTCTCAACCACCAGGTTTTCCCCACTATACTCAGGGAGTAGCACAGTAGAGCCTTCCTGGTTCTGGTTGATACAACAGAATAAATCATTATCAGCCTTCACCCAGTTCGAACCTGGTTCTGAGGTAGGAATCCAGAGCATTAAACACTAAGCTATCCTATATTTCTGGATATACATAAAATCAACCTTTTAATTAATTGGATAGAAAATATTTTAAACGAATAATCTTCATAAATAACAAAAACAAAAAACAAACAAGTTATAGTTTCATTCAGGAACATTGGGGACTTTCAATAGAATTATTTATTGCTTATATTAGGATCAATAGCGATAGAGGAATTGAATAAATGAAACAAACCGTTACATATATCAAACCAAATATCATTTACTAGATGATAAATAAGGAAGGAACGCGTGTCTGCATTTGTAAAATAACAGACGTTCCAATGAGTTTCTAATCAGAAAGTGATTAAGATTGCAATGCTTAATATCAGGGATTATTAAGAAAATATTTGTGAAATATATTAAAACCAGGCCAACATGTTATGAGTCAGCGAAGAATGTTTATGCATGAGTATAGAAAGTATATAATCAAGGGAGAATATATTAACAGATTGTTCAAATTATTGTTGACATCTGACTCAGCTATGGAGGAGCAACGCCAACGTGAGCTAGTAACATAATTAGGAGCGATAAAGGCTTAAACGGACGATTTCGCGGGAGAAATACATTTTTTAAATGAAAAAATCAGTTTAGGCAAGCATTTAACAACTTAATATATCATTTACATTCATGAATAAATTACAAGTTAGATCTCTATTATGTTATTATATCTCAGTACCAACACTTTAATCCTCCCATACATAGTTAATTTAAAAATAACCAAATTTAGAAAAACGTCTCATTACTACTAAAAGCCAAGTTACTTAAGATAAATTACTAAGTAATTAAGGGTGATTTCATATAAAACTTCCATGCTTGAAATGACTGCTATAAAAATATGCATTAAATGAAGCGTAATATCGTTAGCAATACAATCTACATTTATAAACCTAACCCTAATTAAGCCACATGAAAATTTATGATGGTTAGACCAAAGCTTAAAGGGGTCTTTAAAAATAGACCCCAGCTTAGATATGAAGAGCTATTTGAGTAATTGATCAATAATCATAATTGAAGCTATTAAGCTATCAATTATTAAATTTATAGAGTTTAAACTAATTTCCGACATCAATACTTCCTAGGTGCACTCATATTTCAATCCTTGAAAACCAAAAAACCCACCTATATTCATGACCTCTTTACTCTGCGCTCCTCCATCCACCTCTTAAATACCAAAACCCAACTCGTCAACCTGTACATTCCTGCGCAACAATCTCCATCTTTAAAAAAAAACTCCGCACTTCCTCTCTATAGAACTTATTGCCCATCTCAATTCGAAAATGCTCCACTCTAACTTATTTCAAACATCAATTATTTCTTTACATCCTGGATTTTCAATCTTCCGAGGAATGGTAAAAGTTTAATATTCATGTTATCGAAGTTATACAGGTTAGGTAAGGCTGGACTGAAGATCATGCTGAAGTTGAAGAACCTTGGGGGGGGGGGGGGGCATAAATAGTTCCTGGATTGACGCAACACGACGTTTTAAAGAAACGAAGAGTTAGTCAATGAAGTAGAGATATTTAAGAGGATTTTTTTTTCATTATTTTTTAATCTACACCTGTACCAATGGGCGCAACCAGCAGATGTGCTGGCGAAAATAATGGATACATTATTATCTTGGCTTGATAGGCATGACAGATGGGTGTCATCCAATGAAGCTTCCTGTTGACCAGCTGTTTTGTAGTGTTGATAAGGAGAGAGGAACAAAAATAAATAAATAAAATGTTTGAATAATAAAAAAATTATAAAATAAAAAGTCCCTCATCCAGGTCCTTTTGAGTCTTCGTCGAGGATTGTAGGGAAATATGTCCTGTATTAGGGCGTTGGTGTGTTCTGTCATTTTGTCATGAGAGAGTGGGATTTGTTAATGAACGAATATATTGTTGAAATGTCGAGGTCTAGGAGGATATCAAACTACTTAAAAATAACTAGTTGTCAATAATTAATTGTCAACTAGTTAATAATAACTAGTAATAATTAATTGTCAACTAGTTAATAATAACCTACTTTAAGAAGAAGAAAAAATACATTCATTCATACATATTTACAAGCAGACTAATAAAATTCCCCAGCTAGCTTCCTCCTCCACCATCTGAAGGACTAAAGAGGGCTCTACTAGGAGATCCTACTCTTCCACCGCTGTACTTGTTCATGAGCCAATAATTTCTAATTTTATGACAGTATTTCAGCTTACATCGATGACCATCACAAGGACAACAAAAAAAAAACATGTCATATAAAAAATAAAATATAATCCATTTCATATACAATATTTTAATTTAGCTTATATTTCATTTACCATGACCATCTAGTTTTTTATTATTTTTAGTGCTATCTTCATTTTTTTTATTCTCCTTTAGTTTCTATTAGTCTAATATTTTTTAACAGTTACTAATAAATTTTAGAGAACTAAATCAGAATCTGCTTTTTAATTTTTAAATTTTTAATGCAATTACCGATTAAAAATAAATTCCTCTGTGAATGTCCTATCTCTAAATAATAATAAAAACAAATAGTCACAATGCTTGCAGTAACCATTATTTAAAACTATCACTCAAGATTAATTCCTTCAAGCTCGAAATTAAATTGACTAAAGAATCCACTACAAAATAGAACAGAATCATAGAACAGATAAGCAGTATTTATATTATTCGGAGATTAGTAAACTATAAAAGAAAATACCTGGTATTATCACATAAGCTTTAATTATTTGAAAATAATTAAATGTAAATTAAAAACATTTCTAAAACTGAAATAGCACAAGTTTTAATCATTGTTTTCAAAATAATTGTTAGAATGTAATACTAACAGTCAATATTTGATAAGACGATAACTGTATGTAATGTACCATAATAACGTTTGAAATTCAATAATAAACATAAGCCTGTACAGTATACATAAGCAGTTATCCAGTGCAACATAAAAATGTGCATTTGAATCAAACACTGTGAACCATTAATCGAACAAAAGCTTTTTGGCAAGCATACTCTCCTGACTTGGCCGCGATTGCAGAATGAGTCAAGGTGGCCTAACAAATGAGGTATTAAAGAAGAGGTTGGCAAAAAATAGACGCACAAGCTAAAAGGTCCCAAGCAAAGCCTCAACTATTCTTCCAACCACAATGTTCAGTATTGAACTTCTCCTGACCAAAATCACTTGGCAGCATCACAAAGGAAATTCCTGTCTAAAAACGTCTAAGAGTCGAATCGAACTTGATGTGTCTCCATTAGAGAAAGCCCAGACATCACGAAAAGGCAGCCATCGAATAATTAAGGATAAAACAAATAGCGTTTAAATGCAGTTTATAGACAGTTCAGTAAATTACTTCAAGGAATCAATTGAATACTGTTTGCTAAATAATTATTTATTAACTTTGTTTACTTCCCAAATGTATTATTTGTTTTTCATATATAATCA
Source organism: Euschistus heros (assembly GCA_003667255.2). NCBI lineage: Eukaryota > Metazoa > Arthropoda > Insecta > Hemiptera > Pentatomidae > Euschistus > Euschistus heros. The sequence continues at coordinate 1,963,488 of RCWM02000002.1, read as the reverse complement.
GGTACAATTTTCATCGTATAAACTAATTTTGTAAAATATAATTTAACTAGTATTTCTCTTAATCTCTTTCAACAAACTCAGTAATAATTACACATGTATCTACAATGACACGGTACCTTCCAATAACATTAATATTGGACAACCATATTAACCACTTTTCAGAAACACAAAACAGATTAACTTTTATTTGACATCCAATTCTGATAAATAATTTGTAAAATTTTATTATCAGCAGAAGACACTTACTTCGGTTAAGGTCCAACAGTGTTATTTCAGTTCGAAATATAGTATCTATTCTTGATGTCATAAATAGCAAATTCAATCAATAGTAATGTAAACAAATATATACATCATAGAGCGCATAAGGATTGATATTTACAACAAAGCAAATCCAGGAAGAGAACCCCCATCACTCTGACTAAAATAAATAATATGGCGGCTCACCTTTGTTCCTAGGTAGAAGGCAAAGACAAAATCAAACATATTACGTAAAAAAAAAAAATGTTAAACCTGATAATCGTGTACGAATCAATTATTTAAATCTAGAAATTTTAAAAGAGATGAAACATGTTACTTTAAGTAACACCAACCACTTCCATATCGAAGGCACGTGAATGAAAGGTAAATATTTTGAGATTTAGATTATCAAATAACATGTTGGCTCTTCATAATAGAATTTTGAATCATTATTATTAACCATTGTCAATTTCTATCGAATTTTGATCGATAAATTTTTTATTAGAAAACAAGTGAGTAAAGATTGAATTATATTCAAGTAGTGAAAAGGTAATGAGATAAAAAACCATTTTTGTTTAGGAAAGGAATAATAAATATTGACATACTTTAAATACATACATGTTTTAATATAAAAATATAAAAGTTCATTCAACAAAGGGATAATTTAAAAAATAACCAATACTATTTTCTGAACAAACAAATACTAAAAAAAAAAAAATCTTACTTACCCAACCTTGACTATCTTTTAATAGCTACTAAACTTATGTGATAGTAAATATCTTTTTTTCATTCCATAAAATATAACGAATAAGTTTGAACCTATTTTTATTTTAATTTTTGATAGAAAAAACATTATTATATTATTATAATTACGTTAATATTATCTAACCTTCCATCCTTGTCCTTATAGCGATGTACATGAACCTCCGCTGGCTAAATCCCAACTGAGCAGCAAGGAAGAACTGCATAACAAGACGGAAGGCAACGGAGGCATTCAGCCATAAACGCGATTGGCAACGCTCATTGCTTTCTTGCTTCTAGCTCACAGCAGAAATTTTCCATTTCGTCAACTACTTATATAATAAATGTTTTAAAGAACTTAAATAACCACTTCTTTCTTTTGTTTTAAGTACCCTCACTCTCACTGTATTTCTTTTGTCTTTAAGATGTCCAGGGATTCGGATACGCAGTACTCTGTTTTAAACGTTTGAGAAGCCTTGACAGAAGGTGTTGGGGCGAGGGATTCAGGGGGACCTACAAATGGTCCTGTGTTCGAATCTCTTCTGGAGGACGGGGTCGAATTTGATAAAATGGATAACCTCTATTTGCATCTTCAACTATGACAATTCTAGATTACTACTGGTTGAATTCCATTTTTCCCCATTGTAAACGATTATTTCTGTGAAAGGAAGGCCATAGACTACATAACATGTTTCACACGTTAACAGGATGATGGAGCTGCTGCCAAACTTCTAGGATATAGTTCCACATGCACATTAATAACTTAACTTTCAAATTTCTTCACTGTCATATTTATTTTGGCCCGGTTTCAGAACGGTAAGCTCACCATTAATTTTAGTTTAAATTTAAGCCTTTACCAAGGCAAATGTTCGTTATATATGATATATTTTCATGAAATAACATACAGGTAAAATGTCTGGTCTTTTATTTAATTACCTCAAAAACAATGCACCAATAAAAAGCATAAATTTTAAATCGTGAAATTTTTTAAATATTTAATAAATGTGAAATTTTTTCAGAATTACAAAGATCTACTTTACTTATATATTGATACATGCAGACTACCGGAAGGAAAAAGTTATATGTTTTATTCATAACAACTTATATTAAAGATTTTTTTTTTAACGTGAAGAGAACTGATAACTGAAAATTTAGTCATATTATACATTTTTTTTTTAATAGGAAACAAAGGTTAAAAAATTAGTAAAAAAAAATACAAACAGAATTAATAATAAGCAATAAATAATTATCAGTAGCATCAATCTATAACAAGCTAAAACGGACTGACGACTCGCAGAAAGAAAAGCTCACTGAATCACCTATCTCAAAAGAAAATTGCGTTATTCCTAAAATACCATTTTCGCACTTAACCGAGTATTTACAAGTGCCACAGATATTGCAAAAAGATAATGTAATGTATAAACAAATAATATGAAATGAAGAATGAAGGGATAAAATTAAATGGTAATTTGAGGATAGAGTATAATTTAACAGCCCCCATTAGCTATTTAAAGCTAATCTTTCTCAAACTATTTTAAAAACTTAAAGTTAATACTGATTGCTCAGAAATTCAATGAATCGATTCTAAACTGCTTAGTTCATTAACTTATATAAAGCAGCATCAAACACAAGGACCATTTTCCCTTTAATTACACCGTTTGATTAAATTTCATTAGTTACAGTCCGAAAGGGTCCAGTTAAATATGAACAAGACAGTCCCAAAAACTACTGCAGACCAGGAAGGGTGCCGTGTTTATGAAATGCTTATCGGAAATAAGGCCAAAAATAATAACTAAGACATAATATTCATAGTAAATATTTCCTTGTGTTTCTCATATATACATACTACACTACTACATTCGCAGTACCACTGAAATACCTATTCATAAATTTAACTCGATGGTGAAAAAACATGATATACATTTTTTCAAAAGTATATAATGCTCGCTTGTTTCTCACACTGAACTGGATTCTTTGTAACTTTATTCCGAACAATACTTAAGTAGTGTTCTGAACTTCGGTAAAAATTCTTTCTGTTTAAAATAATTCATTACTTTCACGCGGTCGCTTTGAAATTCGGACTGCCGGGTTATCGGATACTAAGTTTGCGGTACGGTACTGTATTTTATTTGACAACTACAGTAAGGGAAATATCTGACATTAAAGCTAGTTTGCTTTTATACAATTAGAAATGAGGACACAATTAAAAAAATAATAAATAAATATGTTATTTTGCTTTTATCATAGTAATATATATCACAAGAAGTTACTTTTATCGTGTAAAACTATTTACAATAGTTAGTTCAACATTGCATCCAAAATTACCGTTACGAATACCTAAATCAATATTTACGAATTAGAAAATTGTAAAATTTACACTTGTGAGTAGTGCCATCGTATTTTTGCTTTTATATCAAAGCAGCGACATATGAGAGTAAATTAAGAACTCCTGTAACGAACTACGAAATACTAAATAAGGCCGAACCATTTTTCTTTAAAAAAGATAATTAACAATCTTTACAAGAGGAAGCGACGAAAGGGAAAATGCTGTATTTAGATGGTGAGTGGGTCTTGGCCTGGTGCCGGCGCAGGCGCAGAGCGCATCCTAATTAGCCCTTGTAAAGAGCACGCCGATGGAGCTCTGGATTTAGCCTTTGGTGGAAGTCGGAGCAATATCCCTATATATAGTTCAGGAAGCGTGGGCGGCCACCAATAATACCCCAGCTGGCCGAATTTCAAATCTCACATCCAGCTCCATCCTATCAACCACCATCAACTCCATCTCAACGCCATAACTTCGAGGGTTCATCCCGAGGGGCTTCAGGGGATATCAGGCTTTGGTAGTTCTCCAGAATGCTAAATAGTGCAACTCAAAAATAAGTTAGTAACCTGTAACAGGTACGTTCGTGCACACACCGGGGGTTCATTCAATTCTTCGTCATTGCTTATTTAGATCCTGTCTCTAGTGACACAATAACTTCCTCGATTGATGTCTGATTTATTGGATCTTTGCTATCCTATCGTGCAAGCTAATTCTATATTAAGTAGAATTCAAAAACAATTTTGAGTAATTGAATGGGTCCGCCGAAAAACGTTCTAAGCAACAAACATAAAATTTCGAGTAATCGGTGAAAGAAAATCATAATCTAAAGTTATTGTTAGTTTTGTAGGTTAGATTTTATATTTACATTTTAATTTGTTATGTTTACATGTATAATGGCATAATGGAACGCTATATAATACTATGATGTACTATTATACATTTTAAAAACTTTAAAATCGCCACTTCAGAAATTTTGAGGCTTGGAACGTTTTTCAGTGGACCCATTCAATTTATGTTTGAAGTTTTTTTTTTTTTTAATTTTCATTTTTCCGACTACTCCAACATTTACTAGACAACCGTTCAAAACTCCCATTAAATTACAAAATACTTACTAGCATGACAGTAATTAGATTTTACAATTACTATACTTAAGGACCAGCACACAATTTACATTATCTACTTATTATATCAAATTAACATTATAGGGTACTTATAATAAAGTATTAAAACTAAGATTTTAAGTCGGCGGTATAAACCTTCTTTCTTGGCATTTGTTTCCTTCCATCAAAAGATCCATTCATATATCATTTCTCAGCTCTTCATTTCTTAAACATCCAACAGACCCCCATATCATACCAGGCCACATCTTAAATAGCAGTATAAATGTTTCATTTAAGGAGATTAATATCAAGTTATTATATTAAAAAGGCATAACTCCTCATTTGCTTTATTCAATAACTACATGTTTCGGAGCTTGTCATGTTGCTCCATCTTCAGGTTCTTACACTGTGATATTCTCACTGGTCATCTCATCTACACTGTGAGAATCTCATCTACACAGTGTAGATGAGATGACCAGTGAGAATATCACAGTGTAAGAACCTGAAGATGGAGCAACATGACAAGCTCCTGTAGTTATTGAATAAAGCAAATGAGGAGTTCAGTATATAAATTTATATTTCTTCCTTTGAATATTTCACTCCTTTGTTTGAATACTTTTCCGCCAGGTACTGCCGCCTCCGGATTATCTAGAGGCTTCTAAATTTGTATCCTGCCAAAAGTCAGATATCTAATGCGCCACTCACCGGTAAGCTTTTACTGCTCAAAATAGAGATAAATATACCATAAGGTACCGCTCCTTACGATTTATATCTTAATAATAATAGTTTTATTTGATATTTGGCTATACTCTAAATATAAAGCATAACTAAATGGCTTCTGAAAACCCATAATTTATAAAACAAAACAGTATGAAACATCTGTTGATAAGCATCAAAGATGATATAAAAATACAAAAAAAAAAAAAAAAAAAAAAAATTCTTAGTAATTAAAACATTTTGTATCATCAATTAGAACAGACAGACAATATGAACATGATTCAGACTACATCGAAAGGGTGGCGCCACCTATCAATTAGCTGTTCATTTCTTAACTAGGTCGGCTTGTTGTTCAGATGTTATAGTATTCGCTACAACCAGTTTCGGAAAAAAATGTTTTTTCTTTTTTTTTTTTTTTAATAACGAGAATAAATTATAATAATTATAAACAGTACGCGGACACATTTACAAAATAGGTTTATAATGTACGAATTTATGAGGAACATAAATAATTCTCAAAATTATACAAAACCCATAATTACAGTAATTAGCCGAACGAATAATACATTCAGGTAACATACCAGGTTGGCTATATCTGGTCTGATCAGAGGGATGCCAAGCTGAGACCACCTGATCGATAGAAAATTTGCCAAGCAAGGGACCTATTATGCTGCATTCTTTGCCCTCATTCAAAAGGGAACACGCAACATCTCCAAAATTAACCCGTGTGATAGATATATAAGCATTTCTTTCGCTGCGGTCATATTTAAATGAATAAACAAAAATAATTGCGTTTAAAAAAAAATCATAGATAATTACATTTTTTTCCCCTTTGAGGAGTCCAGTATGTTGGCACCTTACCATTTAATAACGAAATATTGCAGCTGCCAACTCCTAAAAAAAACTATGACTACAAGAACTCTCTCGAAGACCAACACATTTTTTCTGCAAAAAGAAAAGAGGGTTTAATATGACGAAACCTTTAAAAAAATATACATCATTCCTATGTTATTAGTAAGATATATTTACATTTTTTATACTAGCTGTTCATGTTAAAAGAAAGTGCTTATTTTTTTTCTAATATATTAATTATTGTTCATTAAAGTATATTATTGTTTCGGAACAGCACTGTTTTCTCTTCTCGGCATTATAAGACTTAGACGAATAGGTTTGTTGGACTATTGTCTCTTTGATTGACCTGTCACCATCTTCATTTAAACTACCGAGTTTAACAAAAAAATCAGGATTAGTCAGCTTTTCCTACAGTCCTTGTTAATTTATTCAGTCCCCTCTAAATGTTGGACAAAAACGAAGCGTTAACTAATATTCCTTTGCTTAAGTACGATTTGAAATAACTGTTTCCAATAAAAATAAATTGTATTCATTAATATAACTTATTTTATATATGACCATTTCGACAAAAATCACTATTTTTTTTACAAATCAAATGGATTTAAAACGTTCAACTCCAATTACATTTGACCACTGAGGTTCCACGCTACCATGTTTCAGAGTTTAAATCCTTAATGAAAGATTCAGAGAGAATCCAAAATAAGAAAGGCAGGTTTCTACAGAATACGATCCTCTTCATTCAGAATCTACAATCCAATTCAAATAAGAATTCAAATCATTCCTTGTTGTGTCAATTTTGTTATATCTTAATTTTTCTTCTTTTCACTCTCTACTTTTAATAAATATTGAAAAATCCAAAACATTTATTATAATTTAATTTTGTTTTAATTCATTACTCACTTTGTTTCACAACTAATTTTGTGGCGTATATGCTGAGTGCAAGTCGTTCAAAATATTTCAAGATTCCCTAAAGGTAATCAGCAATTCCAACCAGGGTGAGAACGAATGTTTGTTCAGTATCCATATATACATTTTTAATAATCATAATATATAATTCACAAATAATTTCTACACAAGACAAAGAAATTAAAACATTAAATTCTAACAGCAAGATGAAAACCAAGATGTTGATCGCCCGAAGAAAAACCACAATCTAATGCAATGCCCTTAAAGTTCCATCGAAAATGTTTACGTTATTAAGAATAATATAAGATACTAATAAATTAGGAGGTGACAATGGTAAGGGAGGACGGGGCGACATAGTATTAGCATAAAATGGCCAAAAAAGTTATTAAACTAATATTTTTATCAATAATATCTAAATTTTAAGGCATTTAATGTATATGAAAGTAAACTTCAGCGAATAAAAATTACTTTTTTAAATATTAAAAACTGATGTATGAAGCTACAACAATGAAGCACGAACTTCTTGGCAGAGAACACTAACATCAAGACAACCCATAAATAGCAAAATTTATTCCCTTTTCGCCCCCACGAAAATGTAATAAATAATGAATCCTAGGGACCCGCCTCAGCTATAACCTCCTCAATAAACCGGGCGTTTTAACGGTTAATAGGAATAGATCTAGTCCTGGAAGCATAACTAGACTATGCTAGTAAGTATGAAATGTAGCCTATGGAGAATTTATTACAAATATGACTTAAGACAACTATGCTACGTCGCAATAAGCATACAACTGTTGAAAACCGTAATACTTTTAGTCAGATATCTAATCACAGCAAACCCACACACGTTTTCTACATATATAGAATAATGAAATTTATATAAATTTAATATTTCATTAAAACAAGTATAAATGTAATGGGTAAAAATGGTAGCTTATGTAAATTAAGTAAATAAAGATATAAGTAATAATTCGTTTTCCGGGCAAAAACTTTTTTCTTTTATTTTTGAAAACTCCCGATTAACCAATACTTCTAATTAACCAGCGATGTTATGGTCAAGGCAAAACAAACGAGAATTAACAATATACTTCAAAAACAAACTCCAATACATGAACTATTAAGGCAATGCTTAACTTCAAAAACTTCAAAGAAAAATTGCTATCTATGTTGGTATATTTGGGCGTTCGTGAATACTATTGATGGACTGGAAAAGCGAATGGAGAAAAAATAACTCCAATTTTAAAGAAATAAAAAGAAAATTGACAAAAAACGTGGACCACAAGCACTTGAATGTCTAGAATGAGAGAAATGCTATACCGAATTAAAATGGCTACTACAAGTTCACATGTAGAAGTTAGTACAAGGTTTCAATGACAAATATATATATACACATATATACATATATATATATATATATATATATATATATATATATATATATATATATATATATATATATATATTTTTAAATCAATTTATTGAAATTTACAACTGTACAAGTATACATCAAGTAAATGTGTTTAAAAAAAACATTTACAATAACATGCCAAAACTTGAGAAGAACTACTCATCAGTAGCACTTCAGTAAAAAATAAAAGAATCTACACAAGAAGATCTCTAGGCCATCTTCTTTTCAGACGCCTTGAAGGATTATCTGGAATTGATTGGGAAGCAAGTTGAGAAAATGACAAATATGAATACCATTTTGTTATGACTAATTTTTAATACCTATATGTATAACAATGAATGCTATTGATTATTATCAAAAATTATATTTCTATTTAAAAGAAATTTCTTCGTCAAATTAATTAAGACGGATTGCCTTTTTTCCTCAAACATTTTCTAAAGATGTTATTCTATCAAGACAGCAAAACTATTCCATACACATCATTAAAGAAACGAAGTAATTCGTATTTGTCCATCGTGTTTATCCAAGCGGGGTAGATCAAGACGTAAATGGGAGGATTGTATCAGGTAGTGGGTTGGAGGGAGGTCTGTGGTCATAGGTGGTGTCGGCATCGAACCTTCGGGTTCGTTAAACCTTTATTTATTTATTATATTACTTACGACTTTAAGGTAAATTCTACAATATAATTCTTCAATGAAATTGAAACCATACTTCAATTCTTATACAAATTCAATATTATATATATTTTTTTAATCCTAAATAATAATGACTCTTAGGGGCAAAATAACAAATCAAAGAGAAATCCATCATATTTACTAGATGATGATGATCTTGTTATAAATAGCTGCAACTAAAAAAAAAACAAATCCTACTTTAGAAATTAAACAGTATGTCAGTGGTGGTTGTCTCGAAGAAGAGGATAAGTCAAATTAGCTTGAAAACGAGTTAACTATTAACATTCAAAGCAGGATGTTTAATATCTGCGTTACAGACAATTGGTTAATTCGTACTTCCCAATAAGGCATTATGCTATTTATTTCGGGACAAGTGGTATTTTTAGATTAATTACAGGATTTAGGAAAACCATCAAAAATGTCTCATTGAAAAGTGTAAAATTTTGGCTTATACAAAAAAAAATAAATAAATGAAATAAAAAATAAAAGTAATAACAAATAATAAATTAAACAACATTGTAATTATTTCAACCAGGGCAATAAGGCACTGAAGTGTTAATTGTTCTTGATGAATTCCAAATGATAATGAACAACAAATCTTATTATGTGAAAATATTTTCTCTTAATATTAATCGAGAACGCGTGGGACAATGAAAATTCAAAATGTACAATTTAATACTAACGATATTCGTAGCGTAATAAAACAAATGTATGAGAACAAGGGTCTTTAAGACAGATAAAATATACAATGAAAAACATAAAACAGAGATCCCATCAGAAGAGAACTATCACAAACTCAAGTCATTCACTAAGCACACACCATCCACGAATAACTTAAAATTCAATCGGCTACAAAAGTTGCAATAACTCGGAGAACTTGGACCCGTGCTAGGAGAGGGCAGTATATCATGGCCGAGTCGTGATCGTATATATTAAAATGGGATAACCCAACATGGGAATACACGGGATTGGAGGCAGTAAACATCACGGAACCCATCCTTCCCACTTCCTCGTTAAAAATAATATATATTTCAATCAGACCTTTTTTTTTATAAAGTCCGAACCCGAAGGTTTGGGAAAACGGTGGACAAATACGAATTACTTCGTGATGAAGATGTGTATGGGAAATTTTTACGGTCTTGATAAAATACAAAACATCTTCAGAAAACGTTAGAAGAAAGAAGATAGTTCATCTAAATCATTTATTTTGTTACATTTACGCTGTGCTGTATAAGCATTGCATACTATTTTAGATATAACAAACAAAAATAAATTTGACTTTGAAGATAGAAAATTACCATTTTCTTTACTCATATAGATTTTACCAACAGCTTTTTAAAATAATAATTTTCATGCAAATAGTATAAAAAATAAAAAATATTACATTAAATCGTCTGGGGAAATTATAAAGACTGGTTAATGTGATTTAGCAATGTACCGAAAAATTCTATATTTAAAAGTGTCAATTTTTTATCAACTGGGAACCAGATTCTAAGAGATTTAATGAAATTTTGGCGACTGAGAACGATAATGACAGGTACTTATAATTTATATTTTTTTATCAACTAATAATATTCAGAAAAAATACCCAGTAGAGGTTTCATCTTTCGTTAATAACTTGAAAGTTATTGTTGCAGCCATTTTTTTCAGAATTTTTAATTCATGTTATTTTGAGAATTTTTTTTTTTTTTTTTTTTTTTTTTTTTTTTTTAAATTCTGAATAGATTATAGATAGTTTTTGTAATAAATAACAAATTTGAAAAAATAAGATCTACTCCAGGTATCCAGATAAGAACAAGTCACCTTTACAAGATTACGAATTGGACATTCAAAATTAACCCACAGTTACTTATTGGAAGATAAGCCACCCCCAAAATGCAACAAATGTCAGGTAAACCTGACAATAGAACATATTCTTATTGAATACAAAATATAGCAAAAACAAAGAAAAGATAATGTTCTGATGAACCAAGACATTTCAACATTGCTTGAAAATAACTAATATCTCCACAACCACATTATTCACTTTTTGAAACAAACAAATCTGTACTAGGACTTATAGTTCTCAACCTGAGTACGGTGTCTCTATTCATATGTGGTGGTACACGGCACCAGAAAGTAAATAAATAAATTAATAAAGATAGTTTTTGTAAAATCAATCACACGAATCCGCAAGAAGAATAAGCATTTTTTTATTATATGAAGTGGTTTCTTATACACTGCTTATCAAACCAAATCTAGTTTGAGGCCTCTTCAACTTTATTGCGTTTATTATTTACCTTCATAATATATGATAATATTATTTATTTTGATTTCGTTAAAGATACACAAATAATTCAAGAATTTTAGTTTTCGAAATGGAAAAATAAAACTAGGGCCACTACAATCAAGAAGTCTTCTTCATAAACCAATCATTTTCCATAATCATAGCCATTAAAACAATAAAACTATAAATTAAATGCAAGTCAGATAATAAAATATCACAATTAATGTAAAACCTAGACCAACGACCAATATAAAATTATGTAAGCATGGCAGAATTTTAATACAGCTATAACCATAACAAGTTATGATGCATAATAAAGTACACATGTTATGGTCAAAGATAATGTCAATTAAAATGCGAAATCGTTAAGGACATCATCGGACGAGGTACCTACAACTTTAAGAATGTAAAGTGTACAGCAATTATATGCATTATTTATGCACAATAATTAAAAGAAAAGGAATAATCGAGTCGTAATCTCAACCTTTTCAAGCCATATGGAAATCATAAAAAGAAATTATACAAGAAATTGGTTTGATAATGGCCATAAAATAATAATAAACGAGACGTTACATATTTTATTACAAAAAAAAAAAAAAAAAAAAAAAAAACAGACCAAAAGGAAGGTTATCAATAATAAAATTGAAAATTCGCTGAGGATGTGTTATGTTTATTTCTGATAATATTATATACTAGTAAATTATAGCACACATATTACGATTATTAATACAAGGAATCAAAACAGATACGTTAAAATAAGAACGAAATATGCACAATATTGAAATATGAATTGAAACTGTAAACGAATATAAACCTTGTAATTGTCTGAAAAGATTCTAGAGACGATACAATGAAATGTGAAGTAACCATCAACAAATGCCCCTCTAATATCAGTTCAATTAAATGTTCTCAAGGTTAAAAATTTTTCAGCCTCTATAAAAAATAATTGGAAAGAAATGTTAGATACCATAGAGTTAAAATTGAAATATAAAATAAACTTGAATGGTACAGAGAAGCAAAATAATAATATGAGAATATGAGCAAGCAAACTGTTGTACTTCCCGATGTTCTTTATAGGTACAAAAAGTAGCGATTAAAGTAAGGGAATAAGATATGTTGACTGTTGTCCTTAAAAAAATTATGTACTAATCTGCTATAAACAAAAGAAAACATAAAATCGAAATAGTACGCAAAATTGAGCTGGGTACAGAACGGATCAATGAAAATGCAATCAAAACTGTCAAACGAGACGTAGAAAAGTGGAATGATTTAGGTTGAGTGTTGAGGATTGATTTGACCGAGTTCAATAAAGAGAGATCTCGAAAGCATAATTGATATTATAAATTCAAATTCACTAGATTATATTATTTTTATATGTAAATTATATTTTTGGTTCCAGTTTATCCGTAATATTTTTATTTACAAAAACGTTTACAAAGCCATGCATACATGCATCCAGGACCTCTAAAGAAAGATTGTATAAAACAATCAATCGACCAGGCTTGCATTATGGCTCAGAATATTTGACTACAATTAGAGCCCAAGAGAAAGACCTCAGCTTTTAAAGAAAATTCTTCTGCGTATACAACGTCATTAAGACTTCGCTGAGCTGGTCATGTTGAAAGAATAGATCCGATGTTCTACCTAAAATTCTATCAGAGTGAGAGTGGACGGTAGAGTAGACGCACCTTCAGAAGGGTACTACTTATTTCGTACTAAATCTATGTTAGAAGAAAAAAAATTTTTTTTTAAATTTGCTGAAGTAATAAAGGAAGCGTTGCATATTTTTTTTTTCAGATAAACTTCCGCAGTAGTATCAAATGGTAGTAGCGTACCTGCTCACCGCCTCGCCTTTTCGAGCTGCGTCTTCTACCTTTTCTTCCTTCTCTAAAATGCGAGTTAGACCAAGAATCTGTTGGAAAGACTGCGTTGCTGCTGCTGGTATATCTTTGCTTGGTTTGAAAAAACTGGAGGGCAGCACCACCGAATAGAGATTATTGTGTTGTAAAGCCAAATAGAAATAGTATTTATCCTTAAAAAAATTTGTTATTAAAATAAAAAAAATTTCAATCTTTCGTTAACACAACAGCCAGACTTTTCCCATATTTTATAGAGGAAGGTGTACGCTATTAGAGTCACCTGACCACAGTTGATCCTCGGCTAATAAGAGAACAAATAACTATCTGCCTCTGACTCAAACATCGATCCGTGAATCAAAAGAAATCCATAGCTCTACCATTGAGCTATCGCACCTCCTCGTTGTCACAATTATTCTGCACAAATAGAACAAAGAAATCTCACCCTGTCCTTAACTGTTCTTACAGCCTCTCCCCAATTACCATTGGCCTTAGAGATATTTTATATGATCCCTAGAAACAGAGAAAAAGTGTTATTGAGGGAAGGGAAATGTACAGGAAAGGCAATGCAGAGACCCCAATCAATAACGGAAACCATCGACCACACCCCAAGTGTTAACATAGAACCATAGGAAAAGTAGACACCTTCCCAGCTTGGTCTTGTCCCTTCCTCCTGCCCATATCAAGGTTAATTACCAACTATATATTGTCTTCTCAGGAATCCTTTTATTGACGCTGTCTTACTTTCTCTTTTATTCATCATCGTGCAAGTAATTAAGACTTGTAAATAGAATATGATACTTAGATAAGCTTTTATCAATAAGCTTTTTTTATTAAAAAAAAAAAAAATCTCGCTATCTGTTTTTAATATATTTATTAATCCTTGCATATATGATTAAAGTAATATTTAAAAAAAAATATTTTTACTATAAAAAAGGGTAGGTTGTTGATATTACAGTTGCAAGGTCAAAAAATAATAATTTATGTGTATGATTAATTTAATTTAAAAACCTCCTAAAGCCTCTTCTACCCAAGGAGTTTGGAAGGAATCGGATTTAGGAAATCAGGTCAGTACATAAATATTGGATAAATTTAATATTCCTATGTGTTGCAGAAATGACTCAAACAAGATGCCTTTCCTTCCATAAAAAGCTAACAACCCACATGAATCCACGAGGCACCCAACTTGCTTCCCAATAGATTCCCAATAACACTCCGAGGCTTCTTAAAACAATAAGGCCGAGAGACCTTTTAATGAACATTTTATTAGTGATACAAAAGTGTGGCTTCTTTACAAGTTAGCGTAATCTTATTTAATCACATTTACTTGATATTTTGAATAAAGTTGTAAATATCAATAAATATAAAGGTGAAACCGGTTATTGTAGAACAAACATATATTTTAATGAATTTCTTTCGCCTATATACTTTCTTTTTTCGCCTTAATGAAGACTAATAAAGTAAACTGACACGTTGTTTAAATAAATGTATATTAGTTATTGTTTCTCCGACTGTCTTAAAAACAATGATGAAAAATAAATTTATACATTTGTTTTTCGAAATCAAACAAATTTGTTTACATCCGATTCAAAATACATCATGAATAGCGGACAGAAAACAAATTTTATGACGCATTGATAAAGTTCTACTCATGACTAATTCGAGGGCTCATACGGAACGCAAGGCTATCAACTACGTTATTCCCATTCAGTGATCTACATCAAAAGAAAACATAATTTTTAAAGGACCAATAAAACTTAAAATACAGACCGTAAAAATACACTTCACTACTAAACAGACAAGTCATAATAGCTAAAATTAATAGTCTAAACATGAAACACGTGAAAGTTAATAATCATATAAATCTTACCCCTAAAAAAACAGAACAGAAATTTAATACATAAAATAGACAAAATAAGGGACAAAA
Source organism: Euschistus heros (assembly GCA_003667255.2). Classification (NCBI taxonomy): domain Eukaryota; kingdom Metazoa; phylum Arthropoda; class Insecta; order Hemiptera; family Pentatomidae; genus Euschistus; species Euschistus heros. Next base: position 1,948,481 of record RCWM02000002.1, on the reverse strand, counting down.
AAATAAACTGCGGATCAGCTTCCATTTTTCTACCAGATACAATTCTACAGTAGCCAAGGGAAAGTAGGAAGACATAAATATCTTTCTATAAACCTGATGCGGAATCTCATAACCAGAATTCCTGCTGGTCTTACGCGCTATAAACATTTTATAATTTAAAATACATCAGTTTGCCTTTTTAGAGAAATTCCTTTTTTTTTTTTTTAAAGTTCGTACAAGATAATCAAGATTTATAAGATTATAATTCCTAGATTTTAGGAGCCCATTAAAATAGTTATAAAAGCGATTATTAGAGCCTTCATAGCCTGCTGAGGATTTATAGAATAACGGCAATATCCTAGAAAACTAGCTTAAGGCTGAATAATTTACAACATATGGTGCCCTTAGTGCTGCATCAAACAGGATTTATTATTTTTTTTTCATTTAAATTGCGAATAGTTAAATATACTTGGGAATATTAATCTTTGATGAAAAATGTAGTCATAAAAAATATATATACATGAAGCTGAGCTAATTATATTGATGAAAGGTAAAAAAAAAGCACATTGGACTAAAAAAGAACTCAGGAGTACAGAGGAATACCACATAGGTACTAGATACCGAATTAATTGAGAGTAGGAGAGTTGAAAGTGTGCCCGGAAGAAGAGCCTATGTCATGATTTTCTGGAAACCAAGTTTTTCGTTAGATAACGGCCTATGCCATGTGGTGTAGGTAATGCCATGGTTTTTAGCAGTTAAGGAAGCCAGGAGAATTGTGTTTGTTTCGAGAAATCAGAAAAATTGAAGTGGAAGAACAGCCTATGATATCAGTTGATAATCCGAGTTCGTCTCGTCATGAGCAAGGAAAAGACCTGCTTCACATGACTATTTGATCTTAAAATGATCTTAAACATCAACTAGTTTATACCTCTCTGCGTTCAAAGTAGTCATTTAATTCATAATACTTACTTACTTTAGGTACCTGTTTTATTTCTACTAACTTTTCTTATTCAATAAACGTATATATCACGAAAAATAGTTCCGCAGGATTTCCTATTCCCCCAATGGAAAATATAGCTGCTATTTATTAGTAACGCTTAGCGATGTTATAGTCCTTTTAAGCTCTTGTAAAATTAGGAAACCGCGACATAGGCCTTTCTTCCGGGAACACATTCAATTACTAAATCAATTAAACATCTTAATCAATAAAATGATTTATTTTGAAAAAAAAGAAATAAAATATTTTTTATTTCAATTTATGTATATATGCTTGCGGATGGCAGCATATATACATGATATAAAGAAGAATACCCTAAATTACTACTTAAATTCATAATAAACGAATTAAAATTGTGCTTAGACAATTAAGAAAATGTAAATCGACTGCTTCTAGATTTACCAGACAAACGTTCAAAGCTCCCAATTAATTACAAAAGACTTGTTTACATAACTCATTTGGACATCCCGAGTTGGCTTATTTAGTTCCATTAAAACATCCAATGGATTTTTGTGTCTAATCGTCACAATCCAAAATCCTTCGAAAAAAAACCTTATTGCTCCTAATTGTGACATAAATAAACTTAAAATTTGAACAAAATCAGATAACTAACCATCCTTCAATGGCAAGCTAGATACCCACTTCTCCTAACTTGCTCACACTCGACTACCGATTACCCTCCGAGGCGTCTGAAAAGAAGATGGACTAGGGACTTTTTAACGTAGAAAATTTGTTGAAGTGCTACCAATGGGTAGTTCTTTAAAGGTTTTTAAAGAACTACTAGAACAATTATAGCTCTTTAAAAGTTTAATACACTTTAATTAATTTCATTATCAAATAAACCAATGATTCTCAGAAACATATCATTTGAACAATTGAATGATAGTTAAAATTGGCTGGTTTGTTAATCTTATAAAAAAGTGTGTTAAGAAGCTTAAGACTTGTGAAGGAAAATATAAAATTATTTATATCGTAGAAATCGTTAGGATTTCAACTAACGAAATAGGGCCTAAATAGCTGGGTGAAATTCATATACGTAATATAATTTTTAAAAAACAAAAGATAATGTTTGTCATTTTAATATTTTTAATGCCACGTTATTCAACTGTATGTAACTTGAATGAATGTAATGTGATAATATTGAGTAATGGGTATTATATTTTCATAATAGGGGTTATTTAAAAAAATATTTCTTATAAATTCAAATTAGAGTCACCATTCTTACAAGCAACTAAATAAATAATTTAACCAATTTACTTGTCTAATTTAATTTATTTTAAATTTAATTTTACAAAAGCCAAAATATTCTTTTCAAAAATAATATTCAGGACCACACAGGGTCAAACACTCCGTCCCGACGGCAAATCTCTGAAAGCAGTTGATTTTGGGGTCAGTGAAAGCGTGGAAAGACAGAAATGCTCCAGAGGCAAACGAAAGGTGGCCACATGTTTTCAAAATCTGCGATTGCACGATGGGGAAAAAACACAATAGTTGTGGACATTCATGATCCGGTCGACGAAGTGTTAAACGATCAGAAGGAACCAAAAAAAAATCGAATTGATACATATTTGGAAATCTGGAACCAGCCTGTATCATAGCGGTCCCAAAGCGGGCGCTAATCTGAAATGAAACGAGACCTCCAAAGGACAAAAACACGTTTAGGCCTCAAGATAACAACAGACCCAATCCAGCTGTCTATTAGTGTCTAAAATGTTGGGTTAATTAAGCAAAACCAAAAGCAAACAAAAAACTGATATGTATTATTTTTTTAACAGGAATAAAAAAATTAAAAATCAAGTTTAGAAGTAAAGTCAGTCGTTACCGCCAAGTATTTTTTCGTTTCCTATTACATATTTAAGTAGCTGAAAACATAATGTTATGAAGGAATCGTTCTTTGACGAACGATATAAATTCACTGCAAATGGAACATGCGAGAACTATATAAAATCGTTAAAAAAATTAAATAAACATACCAGACTTAAAAGACAAGAAACTGATCGTCGCTTCCCACTACTCCAACATTTACTATACAAGCGTTCAAAGCTTCTAATAAATTACAAAAGACTTATTTACATAACAGTAATTAGATCCATCTAGACATACGGAGTTGTACTTTGGGGCTCCACTAAGACTTTCAATTCTCGTATCTAATCCTTACAATTCAAAATCTTTTTAAAATCTTCAATACTTCTTATTATGCCACAAACAAACTTATCCATAAAGACCGTTTCTTCATATGTTGCTGACTTGGCAGAAACCAGAAATGTTATATCATACTAAACTCCATATCTACTCGTCTCCCAACTTGCCTCACACTCAATGCCCGATAATCCACCGAGGTGTCTCAAAAGAAGAGAGCCAAGAGACCTCCTAATATAGATCTTTTATTGAGGTGCTACAAGAAAGTAGTTATTTACATGTTATTGATACATCACTGCAAGCATTTTTCTCAAATTTCCTTATTGCATATAATCTATACAGTTGTAAATATCAATAAATAGTTAAAAATAAAAAATATATAGCTAAATTAGTTAAGTATTTACAGAAGTTCCGTTCTTTTAAAATTATTGATTATCCACTCCATTACAACTTACATCTTGAGTACCCACAAGAATAAGCATTAATCACATTTGGACAAATAGGCGAAAATGAAAGTATTTTCCATTCCACGGATTTGTTCAGGTCAACAAAAACTATTAAGAGCTAACACAAGTGTAGGTTTGAAGGCAAGTTAGTAACTGTTTTTTTTTTTAAACAGTTTTTTTTTTTTAATTTTAAGTATTTTTTATCAATACATATGAAGTACGGATTATTTTTTTTTTTTATCCTTATACTATTTACTTATTGGTAGCTGTTTTTTATATTTTTGTATCAAATTTTCTTTTTATTTTATTAACATATATTTGATTTGCATGTAAATAAGGGATAAATGTGAAGGGAAAAATTGTGGCAGGTTGTAATATTATTTTTTTTTTAAATATATTTCATCAAAAACATTAGGTATTTGTTTGTTAGACCTTAACACCCCTGTATATTCGAAAACGGCTGGAAGGATTGTTTAGCCTAAATTATCATACTTTTCTATAATATTAAAAAAATATAGAATAAGGGGCAGCCTTCAGTAATTAGTCAAACAGGAGCTATAAGAGGAGTTAAAGTATGATTTAAAAAAGAGGATAAAAATAAAACATGGCGAATCAATGCCGATACTATGAATGATTTCTCGATGACTCCCTCCAAAGAACCACAGCGAAATCTGAATGTATTAAATTAAACACTTAAAACAACTGCTCGCCTACGTATTTATATTTTGTGACACCCCTCGAACATTTACATGTTCTTAAGATGAACAGAAGATTGTATTAAATCATGAAAGGATAAAAAAGCTATATTTTTGTCAAAAATTAATTAATTTTTTTTACAACTAACGTGCCATATTCAGATGACTATTAAAGAGTAGGTCCCAGTTATATTGAGAAAAAAAAAAATACAACACACTGAATTAAAAGTTTGATGTTAATAAACATTTTTCGTTCTATTGCTTTATAATAATCAATAATAAAAAAAGTGAAAGAAATATTAAAATCTCAACTAATCCTAAACCTGATCTAAGGAAACTCAGAGCAGTAGGTGTCAGTGAGATGCCTGAATACCTGCCCGGTGATGAGCTTACTCAGACAGTGTGGGAAGAAAGGCCGATCCCAACCAGGTGTTGCATTACGTAAAGAGGTGTTTCTCCGATCAGCTGTTCAGCAACCAGCCTGGCAGGTCCTTCTATCTAGGTTAGAATAATAACACGAAATGACTCCATACCGAGTTCTTAGGCCTTGTACTTGTCAAACATACCAATCAGTGACTGCAGCCTATTGTTAAAGACCCATTAAGGGAAGTGTAACATGTTGTGGGAAGAAAACTTATGGAAACCGTTTGGGAAAAAAAATAGAATTAAATAAAATACCTGATTAATTAGGGGTACTAGCCAATAACTAGATTATCGATTTCCTCATCATTAAGAAATAATAATTCCTTTAGAACCATAAACTAATTGTAAGATTTCATCTTGGAAAGAATTCATAGAATTCCGATACATCTAAATCAACTTGCAACGAAACCTTCAAAGTCAAAAACAAACACGTTTCAACAAAATGATATGAATTAAAAAATATACTATTTACAACAAGAAAATTAATATAATATATTGGTAAAACTGATAACCCCCTAGCAATTTAAAACCTCAGCGGCTCGAGACCTTTTGTAAATACGTATTTATGTTGGAGTTCAGGCAATAGCCAGTTTCTTACTCATTCCCTGAGCAACTGTGATATAGGCTCACTCAGCCTCAACTGGGTTTTGATGCCAAGGACGCATCTGAGAAAGCAGCACTGGGATCTCTTTGAGCCTGGCTTGCACTCAAATAGTGGGGGATAAGATTGGTTCAGGGTTCCCCGGGATGATTGTAAATATTGTGTAAATAGTTTGACTGTATTTAAGTTGTTTTTTTTTTTACTTTTTCTTTCTCTATTTTAGTTTGTTTTTACATTTTTCATTAGTAGGGAAATATTTCATTTAGTTTTGAAATGTTACAGACTACTTCAACATTTAGTAGACAATCGTTCAAAGCTCCCAATTAGTTAGAAAAGACTAATATACATGACTGTTATTAGACCTATCTGGACCTATTGGAGATGAGCTTTGGGGCTCCACTAAACCATCCAATTCATCTCGTATCCAATCCTTACAATCCAAAATCCTTTGAAAAATCCTCAATGCACCTTACTTTGTCACCAATAAACTTATCCATAAAGATCTTAATGTTCCATATGTTGCAGATTTAGCCCAAACCAGATATCAATCCATAACCACGCAAATCCTCTAATTTCTCAACTTGCTTCTCTCGCCATTCCTGATAATCCTCCGAGGCGTCTGAAAAGAAGATGGCCCAGAGACCTACTAGTGTAGAATTTTTATTGAAGTGCTGCTGATGAGTAGTACTTTTCAAGTTTTGTCACGTTATTGTAATAGTTAACAGCACATTTACTTGATGTATAAATATTGTACAGTATTAAATTTCAATAAATCGTTATTAAAAAAAAAGTTTTGAAATATTTAGAATTTGCTTTTTAACACTTCTGCACATACATTCTACATCTAATGAACTAGATTGTATTTTTTAAAAATTATGACATAACCCCTTCATCTGCCAAACCCTTTAATTATTACCCTAATTTATTTTTATATTGCATTTCGATGAGGTATAGTTGACTGTTAAGTATTAGGAGAAGTAGATAGGGTATGTATGCTGTGTACCTTTATGACTGCACACCCCAACTATCTACTTCTCCTATATTTCTATTCATTTATTGCATAGTTAGAGGCTGTTTATTTTAATTTTTTTTTTTTACTTTATTTCTTTATTTATAGTTTATTACTTGCACATATTGCACGAATGAATTAATTGCCATTCATATTAATCATTGCCAGTGAGTAAGGCAGCTTCTAATATTTATTTAATAAAAATTAATTTATTGAAAAAAAAAAAAAAAAACTGATGGCCTCAGGTGATTATCGAGATTCAAATGATAAGCTATTCTAGAAACTAGTAAGTTATGTTGTCACTTCTGTAAAATATTACATAAATATTAAATACTAAAGAAAAAATTATCATCACCTGAATGTATCAGGTTAATGTAAGTCATCATAACCATTCATTACGGCCGACTAAATATGGTTATATCGGATACTACATACCACCATTTGGACAATTATAATAATTTGTATACGTTAATTCATATCGCAACTTAACACAGTAGGATTTCAATAAACATTAAAAAAAAATAAAGGAAAAATTTAATTTCCAATTTTTTATTTCATTAACTCTAAAAATTTCTATAAATTGAAGGAAAAAATCATCATTTCTCTACATGTGTGATTTACAGTATCGAATAAAAATATTTTTAAACAAAAATTAAATTGAAGTATTTTTTTAATTATCAATAATATTTTCAAAAATTGCGGAATCACAGGGGAGGGAGGGATACATTTCACTCAAATGCCCTAACTATTCAAGGAAAAAAATTAGATGTATCTCTAAATATTATTTTTTTTAATTTAACAAATCTTATTGTTAATTAAACTATGCTCAAAATTACAGCGTTACCCTTACCCTTAACCTTGCAGGTTGGGAGCAATTAAATAAAACTTAATAGATAAAATTATAATAAATTTTGATTTAAAAACGTTCATGATTTTTACAAATAGTACTTCTAATAACAGAAAGAACAATGATTTTTTATTCATTCATTTTTCATTATCCATTTTCTTTATTATTTTTTTTTATTATGTAAATGCAAGAGTGTAATTGAAGAAAGTAGTATATAATTTGACTTAAAGCAAAATTTATAAAGATATAAAAATAACATCAAACTAGTACATTTATTAATTCATAGTTTTATTTTTAGACCTTTTATAGCAAAGAACTATTTCTAATATTGTTTCTCTTGCTTTATATCCTTTTTCGTCCATTTAGGGAACTATTAACGGTTACCCTACCAACCAATTACGGGGATAACCGGGAGTTGACTATAATATTAGTAACATCAATGGGTTTCTTTAATGGAAACCTATTAATATTGTAGGGGAGAAATTAAATGATCATAATTAAAACAATTCCTTTTCAGTTTGTTTAAAAAGCTGCTATTGAGTAATGGAGTTAAGAGACAATGTGGTTAATTATTAATAGGCTCAACGACAGCAGTTGTGTCTCATAATGTTACAAGTACCAGTAGCATTAATTTTAATGGAAATATTAACCTTCAGATAGCATTATATTCTAATTTAATGAGGTTCAATCTTTGTAGCCCTGATATTTATGTAAGTATTAATAACTCAGAATCGACAAGAATATTTGTCATTATATATATATATATATATATATATATATATATATATATATATATATATATATATAAAATAAAAACTTAATGCATTTTATTAAAAACCTTCCTAAAATACTTTAAAATTAAATCCAGAACAAAATATTTTTTAACATAGAACAATAAATTTGTTATTTTTGACATTCATTAGGATAAAATTTTTGTATGAGCTGCAGAACACCAGGCTATTGTTATTTAAAATGCCACGCATACAATAATTACATGCAACGTTTGAGCTCCTAATTGATAATTAGTTATTTTAAAACTGTAAAGAATACGTTCGACTCTATCTGACGGACACCAGAGATAAATATATTAAAACCATTGTTATAAGACCATAAACAGTAAATGTAGATAGCAAAAGTTCTGTGAAAATAAAGAATACTTTTGATTCAGTATAAATATTTAAAAAAATACACACAAAAAATATTCCACTCAAACGATTCTGTTATCTGTTCTTCGAATGTGACCATATGCTACTTCAACGACTACAGATATCACAGGACGTTTACGTAATTGCTTCTCTGCAATGTCTCGTTCACATTTTCTTGTTAAATGAAAATACATCATCAGTAAATAATAATAATTCCATAATATTTTGATTTATTAATTTATCATTATTATTAATCTATAAGCGATGATAATATTGGACACTATACAAACTAAGACAGATGATTATTTATGATTCGTTGTTAATCATTACTTATAAATATGGCGTATTGTAATGTAAAAAACTTTTTAACCACATAATTTGCTTAATATTCATCAAATATATAATTAATATATATAATTGTTATATATATATATTTTTTTTAAATATAAATATTTTGTTTTTAATAATTAAATAAAATAAACACTGAGGGGCGCGTATTTAAATATCTTTTTTTTATACATAAAGTATTTACATATTAAAAATTATTTAAGTCAATTAACAATTGAGGAAACGTAATTATAAAATAATAATTAGATCTACATGGAAAATAGAATTAATAGAAAACAAATTACCAACGTCGTAGAGTGGTCTGGGAGCGGCAAAAACCCTCATTTCCATATCAGAGAATACGGATTTTGATTACACCGATTTAGTTTCATAACCATGAGATGAGTCATGCAATAAACAGCCTATTATAACGGCAATAATTTCCCTCTTTCCTAAAAATTAATAGATACGTTTTAGGTGTTTCTTCGACTTCTGCCGAATTGTTCTGGATTTGTTTGTTGAAATAATTAGAAAACTGTTTTGAAATAAGTTTTGAAACAAGTGTTTCTCAGCAGTTTCTGAAATATATAATTTTTACACGTTAAGGAATATAACTTGCCCCAACGTGCGCTAAGGAAATATAGGTATCACAACGTTCACTAAACCTTGGGTAAACTATTAAAACAAATTTCAGCTACTAGTTCTTGCCAGTCTTGTGTATATTACAGTAAATCGCTAAAAAGTCTTCATTTTATTCCAACATATTCAAACACAAAAGAACGAAGGTGAATTACTCCCAATAAATAAACAATATTGGATTATACATTAGTCAAGTGTTTTCAATCCTCTTTCTGTCCCATTCTCCCCTGCGTTAATCGGAATGAACAGTGGCTGAGATCGGCAAAAGCCCCCATTTTTCAGTTTTCTAAAATGATTTTTTTTTTATGTTCGACTATTATTTTCGTTATATATACATATATATACTTTTTTTTTCTTTCTTTTTAGCTTCGTTATAAAAGTAATTCTTCAAATATTGGGCTAAACTAGTTCATATATCTAGTTCTTTGGTAAAATAAGTTGTGAAAAGTAAAATCCAGTCGGCTTCTAGATATGAATTATCCCCTCTTTACCGAATATACCGGTGTTTCGTAAGGTAATATAATAGGTCCCATCCTCAGTAAATCTTTCAATTTTTCTCGTATCCTTTACAATCCAAAATGCTTCGTTAAATCCTCAATTTTTTTTATGTCTCAAATAAACTTATTCAAAACTATATTAATGTAAAGAATTGGCCCTAACAAGATACCTATCTTTCCAGGATAAGCTATGTACCCGAATTCACTAGGCTACCAACTAGCTTTCGAACTCGATTCGACTTATTTAAGTGCTACTGATGGGTAGTATCAACAAAGTTATAAGCAGGTCATTGAAATCATTTTACCGCACATTTACTAATATCTGTACACAGTAGAAAGTATCCACAAATATATAAATAAAATTTTTAAAAATATTGGGTCTTCAATATTCGATTTAACTGAAAAAACACTACCAGAGTTCTACTTTTTATTCTGGATGTGTGATATACAATACTTAAGAAGGTGAGATGATTAAGATATTACCAAATCTCAGCAAGTGTCAAAAGAAAACATGCCGGCGTGTCGAAATATTTAATAATAAAATAAACTTCCCCAAATGAACGTAAACTATAGATAACACTGAAAATATCAGCTTGCCAAAAGAATAACAATGACACCTCCATGACACATTATCAAGACAATTATCCGTAAGTACGAAAACTGTTGACTAATTGACAACCAACAACTTACCGAACTGAGAGGGGCTCAACATTGATAAGGCTTATGTATATTTTGTCACAGGAATAATAAACTTTTCAGTGTTAATGGCAAAACGCAAAACATAATAAGTAGATCTTGATAGTTTTAAACTATAAGAAAAAAAATACTAGCAGTCTTGAAAAAATTATCAAACTTTTAAGGTATCATGGAATCAGAAAACATGTCAAACCAGCGAACAGGTGCTACGGTAGTATTATCATTTTCGCAAGGATGGAGGTTAATCTTTTTTACGTAAGTGGAAATTTAATATATGCTAATACCGCACTAGCGTAGGAGTATACAGATGTAGGTAGGCACTAGAACGTTTATATTGTCCGATGAATCCATCAAGGACACCACGATCAATCATATGCATCGCAAGGGCGGACATATTGCCTCCTCTCCCCTCCCTAAGGATATATCAAACAACGATAACGTACAAAGAAAAATTGTTCCATTCCCTTAAAAGGTTCGAGCCATAACATCCGTTCATAATTTCAGGTAAAATAAATCAGTGCACCGGTAAGATGTTTCAGTATATTAACAATTAATAAGACAAACAGCAAAGAGGAACACAAATAAAAACATGGTGAAAAGCAGTATGTTAAAATAATAAGATGAGTCAGAAAAATTACCTATTTCTTTATTTTTAAAATCTTATTCCCTTTCTTATTTACATTGGGACCAATAAACTGTGATAAAACGTTTAGGATTTGATCCCGTCAGAATCATTTAATGAACAGTATGTCTCCCATTCTGGGAGAGGGATGTTCACAATCACGGTAAAGTGTCACAATCCTGCTTTATTATTTAAGTGTGAGTGAATTAAAAGATCCAGATTTTTTAATGGAAAAAATGGTGCGAAGGCGGTTCCAAAAATTTAATGAAGTTGATTTACCTTTCAAACATCTTTATCTCCTGCTTCCATTTATTTTCAACTGATTACTTTCTAATCTTTATTTGTAATACAGTATTAATGAATAGACTTATCTTTCGTATTCCAAATTACTTTTGAGTGTTTGATTATTGTAATATTAGTAAAAAAAAATAACTGATAATGTGTGACACTCAAAATCACACTTAACTAATTGCATCATGATGCAATAAGCGGACTTTAACAATCCTATAGATATTAATTTCTAATCGATTTCAATTTACAAATGGAAACGTACCAAATTAATGTAAAGTAATACTTCCGTTTTTCTAAAATATTCTCAAGGATAATCTTATAACGGTTAGAATTTATATTTTATGGTCTCATATAACCATATATTCGTTAATGCATTTTTTTTTTAAAGAAAAAAAAATATATGAAAAATTGAAACGAGCGCCCATGTAAGGCAGGAATGGCAATACGGAATCAGTTGATGGTCACCAGAAAAAGAACTGCACTAAAGGCTTTGAAAGAGGAGACTGCGGAATGAGAGATGAAGAAGCGAGGATTTTCTCAAAAAGGAAGGCATAAATAAGGGGCCAGGAGACAGCTCTATGAGGGAATCTGAATAGAATTTCTTGGCAGATGAAGTGGTTGAGAAAGAAAGATTTTATTTTCAAATAGGAAACTGATGTAAGGGATACCTTGGCTTCCCAGCAAGTATACAATATCTAAGAAAATAGTTTTACCTATTATTTAATAAGTAGTAATATTCTTCCTAAAATGAATACTCAATTGTTATTATAAAAAAAAGTATAACTAACATATAATTCATTCACCATCATAAAAGAAGTATTTAATAGTATGCAACATCATTATTTTACATGGTTTGAAATAAATGCATGTTATATTTTATTAACGAATTACATTAAAATTAATGTAAAATACACAAATATGAACTACTATAAAAATGTATGAAAACTTAGGTGATACGTATTTTTACTTTTAATTTATGTCTATGATTAAAAAATAATACAAGCAGAAAAAAAAAATTTAAATAGGCAATGAAATAATCCGAATATACAATCATTTTCAAAGAAGATGATATACAAAAAAAAAAAAAAAAAAAAAAATATATATAATATATATATATAACATATATATATATATATATATATATATATATATATATATATATATATATATATATATATATATATATATATATATATATATATATATATATATATATATATATATATATATATATAAACTATAGAATACAAAATCACGGAATAAAAATTAAAATAAGAAATCTTGCATAAATTAATACAAAAAATATTCTTTTAATTCTTCAAAAATAAATTATCTTAGGTTATTTTAGGTAGAAAATAGTTCTCGGATTTTACGATTCGACTCTTTGTGTTGGAATAGATGGTGTTTTATTGTGTATCTGTAAATAGTCCAGTGGTAACCACAGCGATGCCATCCTCCCCTTATTCCCAATTCTGTTCAGCTAAATCGAGGAAATGCCGTTTCCTAGAATTCTATTCCTGCCTGAATGTATTCTAAGTAGTTAATTCACATTATGCAATATCTACATATTTCTGCTAAGCAGACAGCAGAAATGACTGATAACTATTGCACAACAGAGAGCAGTTACATATATCTGCAAGAGAGCCCAGCGAAATAAAAAAGAAAGGCGAGGAAAGCTCTGAAAATATAGTCGTTCTTCGGAAGCTTTGTATTCGCTATTTGTCAATAAGGTATATAACCAAAAAAAAACTCAAAACCAAGTGACATGACAACAGTTACAATCGAATGAGATCCTGATATGTTGAACGAAGCAGGTGCATAATCCCTTGAGAAAATACACATATCAAGTTCGATACGTACACCTCGATAGATATCGGTAACTAAATCACAAAGGTGTTGTAGCAAAAGGAACAGGTGGAATGGCGGCTTCATTGAAGTGCCGATGAAATCCTCCGAATTATTATGAAAATAACTCTAAGGCTTAATGTAGGCCATTATATGAAGAAAAATAATTGTACACAGCTAGGCCATAAAATGTGGTATTTAGGACAAGCTGGCATAAATAGCTATTAAGGTTGTGGATGGGTACGACCAGTCCGGCAGCTTGTGGGGATGGGCAATATGCAGAGCAACCGACCTAATAACTTCATACACTACAGGCATGCGGTCCTACCAGAACATAAATTGGATTATTCCATCCGCATCTAGGAATTCCTAGGCAAGCTTAATGCTCTTTTGAAAGGAGATAGTAAATGTGTCAGTATCTGGATCGGGTAGAATGCAACTGCACAGCAGTGTAGTTTAAGGCGTAGGAAATTCCAAACGACAAGACAAGGAAATACATACATAAGGAATACCAAACCGCGTTACCGTTATCATCTACATTTTTAATTACAAAACAATACCGGTGATCAAAAATCTAACCGAAACCTAAAATGACGCCACATAATTGCCCTTATGATGAACAAACGATAACCATTAAGATATTTAACATGAGATCTGAAATTCATAATTTATAGCAAAATTAATACAGTTTACAATGTATTTAACAAAACAAAAACAAACAAAAAAAAATCGCCATATCAAAAATCTTTTTTTGTCTTTTACTTATTTTCATGAAATGTCAAAAATGTTTGGAATATGTTCAAATCCCACCTGATTCATCTCAATTGCGGTTGGGATTAAAGGATAATTCAGGTACACGTTCGATATTTCACACAAGACTGAGAATTTTACATTTTTTTGATGCAAGTCATTGAGTTGTGTCACTTTTGAAATACATGTGCGATATGTATTCAATTATTAGGTTTGAGTATGTTGACTTTAAGAATTTTAAAAATAATCCCAAAGAGCGGTCAGAAAAAAAAATATTAAAAACTACTTCATCTTATGCCAAAATTTTATTCACCTAGGAAGGACTTCATCGCTTATTCTATAGAAGAATAATGCGCTTTCAGGCTGTCACGTTAATATTCAAATTTTATTATATGCTCCATTATAACTTATATGTAAAATTAGTGATTTGTTAGTATCATACAATTAAAAGCCTATAGTGGCAGATTGTAATATATTTCAATAAATTTAAGTTTTCATATTCAAAGGAAGACAACTGCAATAACTGAAATAAAGTAGATGAATACCAAATTTAAGATAAACAGAATAGTGTTTTAATTATAAAATACAATTTCTGACTATGATAATGTTCACAAAATTATGAGTAGCGAAAATAAGAATTAACATTAACCGGTTAATTAAAACTCAACCTGAGGCATAAACTAGAAGTCATTACTACTCCTTGAAATAACAATAAGCATGTAATTAACAAAAAGTCCATATCGCTAAGTAATAACGACAATTAACAGCTTAGTAATTAACTGTCGGCCATTAAAAATTGTGGTTAGGTAAATGACAGTGGCTATGGAAAAAGTCATAAATACTAGGCATTCACAGATTTTAGATTCGAATTTGGGAGATAAAAATATCGTATTGTGATTTATGTTTCTAAGGATATAAAGCGAATTACAAGATTAACAGTTTTAACTACAAATGCTAATTACAAATAACAGTTACTGCATATACAGTTATTTCACTTGACATACGTTTTAGGTAATAGTTTTCTGTTTTATCACAGGATGAGATGGTACCTACCCACGCGTGTTTTTTCGTTTTTATTTATTTAAGCCTAATGCCACAAAAACTGCACTTTAACCTCATTGATTGTTTTTCTAAGCTGCCTAAGCATTGCAATAAAGTTTATTTTGGTATTTTTCAATTTGATGTTGAATTTAAACCTTGTAAATGTTTCTGTTTTTTTTTTGTTTGTTTTTTTTTTTTTTAATTTTTTTTGTACAAGCCTCGTTTGTATTTTAACAATTATTTTAATTACCATTGCATTGTATAAAAAGTTAATAGTGACACGAAATCCTTTGCCACAAACCATATTCCAAAAAGGAAAATCAATAATACAAGATCACAAAATCTTTGCTTCATTACATTTGCAATCAATATTTCTGCTGCAGTTCTACAAAGATGATAGATGATATGACGCGGTCAACATCTGCGAATAACCACCTGTCTTCCAGCTCAACAAAATCGTGCTCCAACAGCCTAATTAGGCACAAGTTGAATTTCTGCCACAGCCGGACTTAAGAGCCCAAAACGTAACCCATGAGCTATCGACCTTCAGTAAATTCATCAAATACTATCCAGATTAGTTTGAAAACCGTTTTTTAATAAAATAAACTCTAAAAGCTATTTCATTTGACAGGGTTACCTAATATCATGACAGCTAAACAGCAGCCAACAAATCCCGCTAATTTAAAAGCAAAATAAAATAACTTCTGAAAAATAAGAATACGCCAAGGTTTCATTTCTTGGATAATTAGTATGAATACAAATAAAAGATATTGATATTTTTATATATGCTCTTTATAAGCCCTAGTAACAGTTAAAAAATTATAATGACAACAAAAATAACAGATAAAAACTCTCACTTAAAACTAGTTGGCGATTAACAGTTCATCCCATCAATACTAAAGAAGAAAAATAATCAATATTTGTAATCATGTAATGAGAAATTACATTTAGATAAATAATACTATACGTAACGAAATCCTAGGCTAATTTGTATTCCGTAGCTTAAATATAGACAAGGAACAAAGTTATTTAAAGACGTTTTAGTAGGAATTCTGAAATTTATATAGAATAGAAAATAAACTTTAATCTGAAACAATGCCCTTTAAGAATACAATGAAGATAAAAACAAAATACAATGAGTATGGTTACAAAAAAAATAAATAAAAAAGAGATTAACAATCTACTATTTACAATTTTACAAATTAAAAAAAAAATATGAAAAATTAATAATAATAGAATGTAAAATATATAAACACCAGCCACATGCACTAATATAATTAAGAAAATATTCAATTGTGTTATTCAGGACAGAAAGAATTTAATTACGTATGTAGGTATATGAATTTCGATGATAAATCTAGCAAAATTACATAGAATAACTTTTATACCATTCACAAATTCCTTAAAATTGTTTTTAAAATAATGATTATGGATTGCATTAAAATAAAAATAGAAGGAAACTTATTCATTTATTTAACATTTTCTGAAGTATGATTATTTCAAATTTTAATTCTTAGTAACGACAAAAACGAAACAGAGCCCTTTTCTATAGAAAAATTCACGGCTCCTTTTAGCTGGTAAAAGAGAAAAAGGATAAATATAAAAAAGAATAAACAGATTTGAACAGAAATATTTTTCATCTCTTCTAATCACAGCTTTAGAAATTATTTATACACTTTTTTTTTTAATTATTTATTGATATTAACAAATCTATACAAAAAAAAAGAAAAAAAAACTCGGGTCTGGCAGCTTGGCAGCCAAGTACCTTACCTACTGTATCAAGTACCTGTGCTACCGCGCCTCCCTTTAAACATTATATACATAACGTACATCAATGCCATGTCAATAACCTACAAAGAACTACCCACTAGTAGCAATTCATAAAAATAAATAAAAGTTTCACATCAAAAGATCGCTAGGTCATCTTCGTTTCAGGGTTATCGGAAATGATATTCATTGGTCTCTTAATATGCTTCCCACTTATGTTGAGAAATAAGTGAATACGAGTTTACTATGAAAGGATAGGAAGAGAGTTTGGGCTAAATCAGCAACATAAGGAACATAAGATCTCCATGAATAAGTTTATTTGTGATAAAGTAAGGGAAATGAGGATTTTTCAAAGGATTTCTGATTGTAATCGGCATAAGTGATGAATCGGATGGTTTAGTGAAACCCCTAAGTTCAACTCTGAATGTCTCAATAGATCTAATCACTGTCATGTAAATAAGTCTTTCGTAATTAATCTGAAGCTTAGAATGTTTGTCTAGAAAATGTTGAAGAAGTCTTGTCCATCAGTTTATTGTCGTTTTAGTCTTGTATGTGGATATGCATAGTTAAAAGTAGATTCAACGAAAGCAATATCTCATATTTCATAGGGAAATTATATTATATCGAAATCAAAAAAATATATATCATATAACTTTATTAAAAAATATATAATATTTAGAAATTATATTGCGATATATTGATGAACTTCCAAGAATAAAGTGGTGGAAATAGTCTATAAAAATATACCTTCAGCAATTCCCTGAGGATTAAGTTAAGGGTTCATTACCTGAAACAAAAATGCTATTATTAATATCAACAAAATTATAATAATACAAAGAAAAACAAATAATAATAATAATAATGAATATGGTGTAAATTATAAATAGAAAAACCTTTATATTTTCTCAAAAACGTATCACTATAAAATAAGCATTATTAATATTTTTAAATAATAATCCCTTTGCCTCTACTGGTTCAGGAACCACTGGAGAAGGATTTCAAGGAGTATGAAGAGACGAAAGATTCGGGTAAACAGATGAATTAAAACTTTTTGGTTTTTCAATGACTGTTTCCTTTTTTCGGTTCTTACTGGAAACAAACTTAAAATGGTAATATTCAAAATATTTCTTTGGTCATTTAAATGCAGAAATAATCAATTTTAGAATATTTTCAACTTGATGTAATACTTTTACTATATATTCTTTTACCAAGAGCCCATCCCTCTTCCCTCCCAAAATCATTAAAAAAAAAAACAATTTATTTTTTCACTGATAAACCAAAATGTTGTATGATTGCCTAATACGATAAATCGCCATAGAATCGTTTATATCAAATAACACTTTCGATTATAGCTTAATGCATGACAATTTAAAACATAATTAGAAATTCAAAAAGTTTGCAACAAAGTTTTAAAATCAAAACAACACTGACACTTAATCCTTTTCTAAAATTATGAATTCACAAATTTACAATAGCTAACTACATTAACTGGGTTAACGACTATGTCCATCTCGTTAACTAATACTTATTATTAATTTGTTAATTAAATTCATAAAATAAATTATCAAAAATAAAGAGTATAGTGGAAGTGTTAGTGAAAAAAAGTGTCTGCTAACGCTTTTTTTTTCTTTGCATGAGGTCTGCTGGTAATTGGAATTCCCAAAAGTTGTAAACTCAGCGTGGGCCCCCAAGATCCCAAGCCCAGGGGATTATGCCCCCTTCCCTCCTCTGGTCAACGGCCCTGCACTTATTTAAAATTTATGATTTTTCATTATTCTTTTATGGCAATAATAAAGGATAGAACTAGTCCTTCGTGTGATTCGAGGTTTGCTTGTAACTATAATAATTGACTGACCCCAAAAATTAATATTTATTTTCACGAAAAAATATTTCACAGTTTAAAAATCTAGCAGATGGCATATAAAAAAAAGTTCCAAGAAAAAAACGAGATATTCCACAATGTACAAGATGTCAGGGCTTTGGTCACACGAAAAGCTATTGTAACCATCAGGCTCGGTGCGTGCGATGTGGCCAAGCCCATGAGACATCAGTATGCCAAAAAACGAGAGAAACACCCGCGAAATGTGCAAATTGCGAAGGAGCTCATCCAGCTAACTACAGAGGATGTCAGACCTTCAGAGAATTACGAGCTCAACGTAGCAACAGAAATCGTCCTCAGCCAGTGGTTGTAGAGCCTCCTGAGCCAAGGCAGTTTCCACCTTTGCAAAATCGTCCTCTACAACAGCAGCCCAGTGTTCCAGAACCGAACTATCAAGATCATGTTCATTCAAATACTATGGTACAGCCACAACAGACTTGGTCAGGCATGAATCATGTAAGTACAGTTCAAGCACCGCCTACTAATTTTGATCCATCAGAACTTATTTCTGCCCTAAATAATCTTAACAACCTTGTCCGACCTCTTATCAGCCTCATTACTAAATTAAACCAAATAACACAGACAGTATGCCCCCAATATGGCCCCTAATTCTCTGACTGTGGGCTCCTTATCAATCCTACTATGGAATGTTAACGGACTTATACAACGAAAGACTGAATTAGAAATACACCTTCATCACAAACGCACAGACATAGCCTTACTGACGGAAACACATCTGACACCTCGAAATAAACTTAGCATCTCTGGTTATACTTTATACAGAACAGACCATCCTGACAACACTGCACACGGCGGTACTGCCATTGCAATCAAATCGACACTGAAACATTTTTCCATTCATCTTGACTCTACTCCTCAGATACAAATCACAGGAATACACTTACAGACCAAACACAAGAACGTGACGATAGCTGCAATTTATTGCCCCCCAAAGTACATAATTACAGAGCAAATATTTACAAAAATCTTTGAAGCTCTTGGTAGTTCGTTTTTAGCTGGAGGGGACTATAATGCAAAACATCAGTACTGGGGTTCGCGACTGTGTGCACTCCAAGAGGTAGGAACCTTAGATCTGTTATTCATCGACTGTCATTAGACGTGCTTGGTCCAAACCAACCAACATACTTACCAAATTCTAGACACAAGAAGCCTGACATATTAGACATATTTGTGACGAAAGGATTAAGGACCGTACCCTGTTCAGTGAAAACCGAAGCGGATCTTGGCTCTGATCATTCCCCTGTAAACCTGATAATGGGCGTCGAAACATTTCTTAAGGAAAAGAGGCCTTCATTAACAGGTGGTATTATGGATTGGGACCAATTTAGAGAGCAACTAAATTCTAAACTGTCCATCCCAACTGCTCTCAAAACAGAAAAAAAAATTGGAAGAGGCAGTTGAACTCTTTACAACATCAGTACAAGAAGCTGCATGGTCTTCGCAAACACCAAGGTATAAAGAAACTACTCCATTTACCTAACTACCCTCAACATATTAGGGATCTTATTAGAGCCAAGAGACAGCGCGCAAAAAATGGCAAAAAGACCGATTCCCTTCTGACAGACAGATTAATAAACTCAAATAATTACCTTAAACACCAAATACGAACATGGATTGGCCTCTCATACCGATTCCTTTTCCTTTGGAAAGAGAGACAGAGAGAGAATAGATCACAGGATGGAAGGCATACCGAAAATAGGCGATAAAGATAAATAAAGGGCATAGCAGGGCATTATCTGCCTTGTAATCCAGGCAATAGCATTAGCGGGAAGGAGCACGAGCTACTAATGCCCAGCCAGCCATTAGTACTGTAAGCCGCTCTTCTTTTTCTTCTCTTTGCCCTCTCTCCTCTTTGCGGCCTCTTCTCCTACTTATCAAAACCTGAGAGCCAAGCGGAATTAAATCTCCAGATAGTCAAGGGCAAAAGGAAATAGAAAGGCTGGGATAAAGTAAATGCACGAGAAGAAAAATTGATATCGGAACCTATTGTCAAGGGGAAGAGGGGGAGTAGGTATCCTAGCGCTATTATTAGCTCTTTAGACTGAATATCTGAGATAGCCCTTCGAATGTACCCGCTATAAAAAATTAAAAAAACTCCAGAGAACGAAAATAAATTATCTATCGGTAAAAATTCAAATCAGAAAACAAAAAGAAGAAAAAATAAAAACAATTTTTAGCTATGATATATTTCTCAAAGGTGTTTTGACATGGACACGTCTTTTAGCTTTAGGTCTATAGTTTTCTCGGGTGTCATTTTTTTCACACTCAAAAATGTAACATTTTTACGTTCTAGTCCTGTTGGTGATCGAAAATTTTACTTAGTTTTCTGATCAGTCGCAGTAGATCATAGATAGACATATCCATGATCTACTTTGTTTTCCCAGTCAGGGTTTTTTCTATTTTTTTTTATTTTAAAAAATATTTTTTTCAATGTACGACAGTATATGATACAACTAGTTATAGGACATATTGAAGGTTATAGGATATATCCCTGATTTGGTATTTGAAATGCGCAAATAGTTTAATTTACTAAATAAAAATGATATTTACTCTAAGGCTTATCACAAGACCGTTCTAAACATTTAAATAATAACTATTTATCCTAAAATCTTAATATCGTCGCACTGTGACCCCCAAGAGGCCTGTGCAGGATTGATCGAGACCATATGCAAGATCCATCCGATATATTTACTGTGGAAGGAAACCTGAATAGCATCCATCTTCCGACAGTGTCCTATCAGAAATTTCATGGAGAATATTTTTCTATGTACCATTTTTCACTAGGACCTACCGTTTTGGAGCTATCTTGGTTTAAATGAAAAAAGTTACGTTTTGCCCCCATTTTTTGTGTTGGGGCTTTTTAATACTCTCTATGTCTGTAGGTCAGATGGAAATATTAACGAGTTTCCCGATCAGATAACTAATGAAGAATATTTTTTGTTATATAATGTTTGTAGCAAGGGCCTAGTGTTTAAGAGCTATGGGTTTACATGAAGATATTGGTTTATATGAAAAAAAAACACGTTTTGCCTACATTTTTTAAGAGTAGGGGCTTTTTAGACACACTCTAGCTCAGTTGTTTTTTTGTTTTTTTGTTATTTTTAAAGTAACGTTACCATTAATCTTCTAAATTGAAAAATCTGTTTAAAGTATTTGAAATAAATAAGGTGTAAGGCATTTTAGTATATGGCCGCTTTGTTCAAAGCATGGTGGGGGGGGGGGTTACAATTATTTTATGGCACCACCATACCTCAATTATTTGTCAAAATAATTGAATAAAAACGATTTAAACATAATTTTAAAGCTTATATTGAAAAAAACTAGACAAACAGTTTTAAATGAATGTGATGGCAATTCCAATAATTACCAAAACCTATTTTTCTTTTTAAATAAAAAATTGCTGGCTTTACGGACAACCTGAATTTAGTGATATATGTATATTTTTTAAATTAAAAATTGCTTGATGTTTCTATCAATTTGTTATTGCATGTCCAGAAGTAAATAAGTCAGAATTGTGCAATTTTAAATTGATCATCCTCTTCCAAATTACTCTAAACATACCATTTACGATAAAATGGATACTTTAAGGACTCTATAAGAAGCACAACTTAACCGATTTATCACAATGCAGATATTAAAAATTTGGCTTTGAAACTCAATACCTAGTTAACTCGTTTTCAATGGAATTTTACTTATCCACTTCATCACGACAGGCAGATATATATTAATATATATCACATGTCAGATTTCCCCAATGTTGAGCATGATAAATGTATAATTGAAAAAATCATACATCACTACTTAGTTTTCTGATGGACAAAAAGTAAATAAGTCTGTGTGAAGCGTGGATAGATGAGACGCGTTTTTCCACCTTGTTAAAGTTCATCGCGACAACTTGCTAAGTATTAAAGCTGTTATACTTCGGCGGCTGAGGTTAAAATTACACTTTAATTATATTGTTGTGGGGATCGGTTGCGCATAATCTCGTCCTATTACTCGTGTCCCTACTTCGATAGTAATTTATGTGATGGCACGCCCGATACTTCCAATGATTTGAAAATGGCTGTAGAATAGAAAGACTCTCCATTACCAATTCAGGTTTCATATATCTTTATACTATGGCTCAAAATCGCCGAAAATTAAACCATATAGTGATATAATCGATCAAGGTTTTCGCTTTAGTTCCTAATTTACAATTTACTCGTTTTAGATACAACAGATCTAGTATAATATAAAAATTCTTGTGAATATTTTATAATATACCTAAGTATAAATATTGTATGATTGCATTTTGTAAGTTTTTGCTTTTTCTTATATTATTTCAGATTATTTGTAATATTTATTCAATAAAAAAATAAAATAAAAATAGAAAAGTATTCTATATGATTTCGATAGAAATTAAAATAAAAAATTATATTACTATTAAAAAAGGCACTATACTATTTAACAGTTAATATATGAAAAAATCGACTAAAAACAAAAAGAGAGAAAAATAAAATTAGATAATTGTACGACGGATCCAATAAAATCTCTTAAGCACATTATCTCTTCGTGAAATGAAGCTTTAGAAGTATTTTAAAATCAATTATAAAGAAATTTTAGAAAAAACCATCAGTAGACATATAGGCAATCACTCCGTTCTCAAACACTAACTTAAATAGATCAAGTTTATTAAGTATTTAATAAAATTAATTATTGCTTCGTTCTATCAATTATTTTTAGAATTATGTCAAAATTTGTAGTATTACAACACACGAATTAGAAAAATTAAAAAAATATATATATAAAATTCATGAAAATAAATAAAAGAAGGAAATAATAAGATAAAGAAATAATTAATGTAAAACATTTATAAAGAGTCTAAGAATGGAAAATGTAGAGATAAATCTTGAGAAAAAAAAAAAAATTATTAAAAAAAAATTAAAACTGAAAGTTCATTATACTTTAGTTTCTAAAGTCTTAAACATTTATAAACACGATTCATCGTAGCAATTTCGTCTTTATAGTACAAAACAATAATAACCTCAAAATATGCTTTAATATGGCAGGAATAATTATTGTAAAGTAATTTTTCTTTAGTAATTAATCCGTTATAAGTACCTCAAAAATTATATTAATAATAGATTAAACTGCATTACGTATACACTTAGATATATACTTAAAAATAATTAAAATATTTTTTAAAAAATATAGTTTTTACCTGGACAATTGGTAAGACTTCATTTGGTAATTGATACTATAAAAATTATATTTATTAATTAATATTTACGACTATATATTGAAATACATTCAAAACGAAAAATGCATTACAAGTAAAGTCAGGATAATTTGTTTAGTGGCACGTAAATTACTTAAAGCAACTACCGATAGATAGCACTTATGAATATTAGGTTGCCACAGACCATCTTCTTTTCAGAGGCCTCAGAAGCATATCGGGAATCGAATGTAACGCATGTTGAAAAACTAGGAAGTATATAATTAAAGAAGGAGTTTCTAGTTAAGGTAAAATGAACTCCCTGTAAACACCTTATCCTATTCTATTCCTCAAACCCCTTTTAATTCTAATAACTTTTATTTTCTTAATATTTCCCCTAATGACCTAATTGATTCAGTCTTTAAATCTCGTACCAATGACCATGGTTTGGATCAAATACCTTTAAAAATAATCAAACTCTGCCTTCCTGGTATCTTACCTGCCCTTCTCCACATATATAATTTCTCCTTACAAAACTCTATTTTCCCTACAGCTTGGGAAAAAGTCCTTGTCCGTCCATTAAATAAAGTTCCTCCTCCTTCCTCAGTTTCCCACTTTAGACCTATATCAATCCTATCAAATTTATCTAAACCATTAGAAAGATTAGCACATACCCAACTCACCTCCTTTCTTGACTGTAAAACTCTCCTTAATCCTTTCCAATCAGGATTCCGATCCGGATACTCCACGCAGTCTGCTTTGGTAAAAATTACTCAAGACCTTTACTACTCCTTAGACCAACAGAATATTACGATCCTGATCCTTTTTGATTTTTCAAAAGCTTTTGATTCTGTTGACCATACAAATCCTCCACTCCAAACTCCATAACCTCTCAATATCTAATAGTGCGTTAAGCTGGCTTCATTCTTTTTTATCCAACCGTTCCCAAACAGTGATTATACCTGGAAAACCTCACTCATCTTCACTACCACTCTCGCGAGGAGTCCCCCAGGGATCTTCTCTTTCACCTACCCTATTTTCTATTTATGTTAACGACTTGCCGAATCGCATCCACTACTCCAAATATCATCTTTATGCTGACGACTTGCAAATATATTTATCCTTTCATCCTTCAAATATGCTAGAGGCGACTTGTAAGCTACAGAAAGACATAGATAGCATTAACCTTTGGGCAGTGGAGAATAAATTAAGTCTAAATTTAGAAAAAACAAAGGCTATTCTCATTGGGTCAAAACCTCACCTAAAAGCTCTTCCCTAGTATCCACTGCTTTTCCTAAAAAACCGTCCAATTCATTTCCAAAATTCCATTAAAAATCTGGGAATAACTTTCGACCAACATCTTGCATGGAATAGCCATATCTCTCAAATCACGAGAAAATCTATTTTTATTCTTAAGCAACTTTCACATTACCGTGATTCATTACCATTAAGTACTCGAAAACTTTTAGTATCATCACTCATTTTTTCTAACTTTGACTATGGATGCGTAGTATATGGAGGACTGTCTGATGAGCTCGAGATGAGATGTAAAAGAGTAATGAACTGTTTTATTAGATTTATTTTCGGGATCTCCAGACGTTCTCACATATCTCACAGGTATTCTGAAATTGGGTGGCTGTACCCCGGTTTTCGACGTCAATACTTCCTGGGTGCTCTCATATTTCAAACCTTGAAAACCAAAAACCCACCTATATCCATGACCTCCTTACTCTGCGCTCCTCTATTCACCTCTTAAATACTAGAACCCAACCCATCAACCTATACACTCCGGCGCATCGAACTGCATCCTTCGAGAAATCCTTTATTATCCGTGCTTCCTCGTTATGGAATTCATTGCCCATCACAATTCGAAAAAGATCCACTCTTACTTCCTTTAAACATCATTTATTCCTTTACCTCCTTCATTTTCAATCTTCCGAGCTAATGTAAAACACGAATATTTAAGTAATATACATTATAATAGTATACATAAGATGTATCCTTGTACAAGATGTCTCAGTTATTTTGTAACATATAATTTAATTATTTATCAATTTTTATTATTATCTATTGTTATTATTTATTATAATTAATTATCAAAGCCAGATGATTGTCCTATGTACTGTAATCATATGTTATTCTTAGGGGACAAGTAGTCCCAGAATAAAGTTCATTTTCTTCTTCTTCTTAAAATCTGGAGCATTTAGATCATTAGGGATAGGTTTATTAGTGTGGCATAAGGAGCATTAAGAAGTTTTCAAAGGATTTTAGATTGCAAAAATAGCTTACGAAATAACAATTTATGGCTAAGTGGAGTCACAAACTCATCTCTAAATGTCCAAATCGTTCTGATTGTAGACATGAAAACGAGTTAATTATTATTTATAGGCATCTGAGAATCGTCTAGTAAACATTGGAGTAGTCCAAAACGACAAATAGTTTCTTATAGCTTGTATATTGTAAAAATACCATCAATTAAAAGCATCCCATATATCTCCTGAGAAATGAAGTAAATTATACGCTAATAGTGGATTAAAACAGTCAAAGGAAAGCTATAAATATGCCATAACAGACAGCAAGAACAATCAAGGAATAATCCACTATTGCACAACAAATGAAACACCTGTTTAATAATGGCCAACAAAGGGCAGCTGCAAGTTGCACATTAAATTTACAGAATTAATTCCAAGCCGGCTTGGGTTGCTCCGAAAGAACCTAGAGCCGTAAAGATACATGCCAAAGTATCGGTTTCAAGCATGTCTAGGGATAAGCATGCTCTTTGCTGTGTTTCTTTTACTTGTTTCATTCAGGAAGTAATTAGCTTTCTGCATATGAAATTGTATAAAGCCTACCCTTATTAGTAAGACTGAGCGTATATCATTTTAGCAAGAAAATGCAATGCAACCATATTTATTGGCGGTATGAAGTGGGAGAAATATAAATCACAAATTTACAAACAGGTCTGCTCTTATGAATCACGCATCAAAATCATTTATCACACAAATGACATCTTTCCTCTAGAATCATCCAATAATCTGTTATACAACTAAATACTTCGAGTTTATGTATATATCAGAAACTCATTTAAGGAAACACCTATGTACATACAGAACGAACGATCAGCTCATAAGTGGTCAAAATTACTAACTTGCCAACGATATCGAGTAAATAAAACCCTAAAACCAAAACCAACTTAATAGCTCCAGGCAATTCGATCAATAAACGTTTTGTTCCGGAAACATGCATTTAATGTGGTTAAACTAGAAAGTTTAATTTGAAGAAATTACCAACAAAAAAAAACATTGACTAGGAAGTATTTTTAAAAATATATATTTTAGCCTACACCAAATGCCTGCAGTTTCAAAAGTGACTTGTTCATTCCAGACGAAAAGACAAACTTATCTTTAAAATTCATTATACATAACTTGTATTTTTACAACTTTATTCGGCATGTTAACTTGTTTTATTTATGAAGTGAAAGAATAATATTTTCTAAAAATAAACTTTGAGTTCTGCTAACAGATTTGAAGAATGAAAAGAATTTGCAAGGTAAGATAGCCCTAAAAATATATTAAAATAAAACATTATTAAGCTTCGTGAAAACGATAGCAGCAAGATTAAATGCCACATAGTCAATATGAAGATAAATTAGAAATTAAATGTAAATATATAATTTTAGGGTGTATTATTATTAATTTAACAGGACATAAAAAATTAAAAACTAATATAAATTAATTTTAAAAAATTCTGTACCACTACAATCGGAGATGAGTCTTGGAATCAGTACATCGGTAAGAATGTACAGCTGTGAAAGGAGGAGATTTAGACGAAATCTCGCTCAACTACCAGGGTTTTCTCCCAATAAAGTGTGCCTCTGTAAGTCTACCCACCTCTAAGTAGGCGCACTGCTGAAGTAACAGATTATAAATTTTCTGCTTTCAACCAGACTCGAAGGCTAGTAGTCTAGCCTACTAGTGCCGTACACACTGAGCTACCACTCCTCTTAATTTAATTAATGTAAAGTGTTTATTTAATAGCTATTTTCACTATTAAAAAATTCGTTCATTTTTAATATAAAATTCTAATTAGGTAGTGGTTCTGAAAAATAATTCAGGATATCTTTGCTATCACCTGTTTTTATTATATTGAAAAATTAGGAAAGAACGAAAAGCTAAGAATGGTTATGAAAAGGACAGAACGAATAAATAAAAGATCTGAAATTCTCTGATACCAGTGCTTTTGTAATTTTACAACTTCTTTTCCTGTTTGCTTCAAGTAGTGAAGATATAAGTGAATCCGAAACAGGAAAGGAGGGACCTTGAACGGAACTTCAGAGGATTATATAAATAAACGCTTATGATACATCTTCATTAGGACGACTATTCAAATCTTTTGACAGGAACAAAAAAAACAAAAACAAATGGGGACGGAAATATTAGTGGAGCTGAAGACGACTTGGAGAAGTGACTGGTTGACAGATATATATTTTTTTAAATAAAGCTCCTAAGACGGAGGGAATATATACGAGCTACAGAAATAGACCCCTCCCCTACAATGCCAAAAAAATGTCTACAGGCGCGGACGACCCCAGAGTACCGAGCAGTGTCTCTCTATTCCTACTTAAATAGACCACTGAGGAAAGTGACACTTCTCCTTGTTGGGACCAGCTCTGCCCGATCAGGTTTCCTTTTGTCGCTCCATATCTCCGTCGTCTGGGGGGTGACGGCTCTTTTCCATTCCTGGCATCTTCCGCCGATCCATCCGAGAAGACACTCCTTGAGGACAGTTTTATAGCCTATTTTTCTTCGGTTAGCAGTGAAAATAAATATAGGCACCATTAGGATAACAACCATCAGTGGAATCCTGAGAGGGGATTTCACTTCATAACAGGTTTCAAAATATATGATAATTTATAGGTTTGATTACTAAAGAAAGCTCAGATACGAAATAGGGATTAATTAATTGCTCCACGAAATCAGGCGCAGACATATTAATTATAGGAACTGTCTGAAGTACTCTTCCCCCATGAAATGTCCGAGGATACCCTGGAGAGGTGTTATCGTAAAAATGACCCGACATTGTTGAAAACACAAGATGCAACACGCATAACCAACCACATAAGTCAATGTTTGACCATAATTAGTTAGACCTTATCCTTTAGGTAAAATTTAGTAAGAGACCTATTTCCGAGACCACATTTTCGAGAAAAAAAAACGAAGGCAACACTGCTACAGCCAGTTTTGTCCACATGCCACTAATGGAATCCTTTGTCCAGATGCTAAAACTGAACTGTTTTTCATGAGATTCACCGGCGAAATGAAGACACTCATTAAACCCGTTCTTAACTAGGAACATGTCTGACCCGTGGCCTAGATGGTCGAAAGTAATACGTTTTGGGGGAAACGCGAGGGCGTGACGCGTCGTTTCGTTTAAAACGCTCTAGCTCTGTTGGTGGTGCTCGGATCGAAAATTTGACAATAGTTTCCTAATTAGAAAATTAATTAAAACAACATGCCCAGCCCAGCTCAGCCGATTCAGTCTAATTGTCCGCACAACGTTACTAAATTTTCTAATTACTAATAGAAATTAATATCACAATGACACATACAAGACTTAAAAGGCAAGACAATGGTGTCCATTCTTTGAATTTCAGAGTCTCTGATTACTACTCGTCGTTTCTAAAGTTTTGGTCGACTACAAGACAAGTGTTCAACTTGAATTTTTAGAGACCCTCAACTAGTCTTCTCATCTGTTAAGAGGAGATAATACTTCAGGAATCAGATAAGAAACCTTTTTTCAACGATTTGAGTGCGTAGAGAATATATTTGGTCTATTGTGGATTTGCCCTTTCTAAATCCTGATTGGTAATTTCCCAATAGATTACAAAAAACCTATTTACATGAGCAGTAATTAGAACCATTTGGAAAAACGGAGTTGATATTTTGAGGTCAACTAAACCTTCCTATTCTTCTCATGTGTAAGAGGTAATATTTCAGGAATAAGAAAGAACGATAAATTTGATAAATAAAATAATACGCTTTGATAAATAAAATAATACAGACAACTGATCTTGTTTTTCGATATTCTATAGTGATAACTTCATTATTCATAATAAACGTCTGTGCTATTCCAAATGAGTGAGGAGCACTCAATCAGTAAAACTGGCATTTCCTAATGTATGAAAAATAATTTCAGCAAAAAAAAGTGTTCAAAAATAATCAAATGCACCTGTATCTCTGTAGATAGAAGAAATAAAATGAAAAAATAAACTTTATTCTGGGACTTCCAGTCCCCTAAGAATAATAATAATATTACAGTTAATAAAACAAGTACAGTTGTCTGACCGTATTATTTACAAATTAAATGATTCAGTTATTACAGCATACAATTTTGACAGGAAAAAAATATTAAATTAAATTTAAAAAAAGAAATGAAATAATAATAAGAACATAAAATACAATCGTATATATAATGTATATATATATAAAAGAAAGAAAGAGGGGGAAAAAAAAGAAATTCTAAGTATTTATTTAATTATTTACATATTTGTCGGAAATGTACAGATATGTACAAAAATGAATTATTTTTAAAGAAAGTTATGGAAGCTGCTTTACGAATAGAAGTGGGTAGGGAATTCCAGAAGGAGGTAGCACGAATGATGAAGGATTTGTTAAAGGAAGCAGTTTTATGTGAGGGAATATGAAGGTTAAGAGGTTGGTATCTAGTGTTTAATAGGTGGATAGAAGATCAAAGAGTTAATTGATCAAGAATATAGGAAGGTTTTAAGAAAGACAAATTTAAGCCATATGTCACTTCAAAACTCCTTTAAACTCAAAAACTTAACTTTTTATCTCTGCATAATAGAACAATTTCGGTACAAATTGAAGCAGAAAGTCAATTACTTAAACAAAATAAGATATTTAGTTAAGAAATTAACTAGAAAACTTCATAGCATGATCCTGTCATATTCTATCATTTCGCTTACATTAGATAGAAAATTGAAGAAAAAATAAAATCACTTCAGGTCAAAATTTCTTACGTAATTATGCTAAAGGTTCTCCATCTTACAAAATGACTCAAAAACCAAGGTTATACAGCGAAATGAAGACATTGAGTAGGAACTGAGACTAAAGACATCCACGCATCGATGACTATCTGTAGGTTCACATCCAGAGGTAGAAGGTAGATAGATCTAATGGCTTAATTGCAGGGGCGGCCACTTATGCCCACTCCCCTTCATTACATACGGATACTTACTAGGCATATTTACTGCGGTATTCAAACCCTCATCAGTTGTAACACCATGAGGCTTAGTAAAGCTGTTGAACGGTATGAAAGATTATTTCCATGAAACTAATTAACAATGTTGTAAATAGTTATTAAAACTATATAAAAAAAAAAAAGCCGTAGTGATTTAAAATGATAGACGACACAACGATGCTTCCAAAAGATGTGCCTAACGTTATTGACGTTAGGCAATTAACGTTATTGAAAACAAGGAATTCGGTATCAATCGAAGGGTTTGGTGGATGAAGGAAGTATGTGCAGAAGTTTTAGGTAGCAAAATTTGAGTATTTTAAAACAACTAGAAACAGAGATATGAAGAAGATGGAGTGGATATGTAACAATTTCCTGCTGAAGGAAAATGTTATAATAAAACTTAAAACATAATTACTAAAACTGTGTTTTGTTATACAACCCCTACATCCACCAAACCCTTCAATTGCAGACATCTGTTTAATCACAATACAGTGAAGATCCTATTTTCATGGACCTAGAGACAGACTACAGCGAATTTTGAACAGTTTTGCTACTCCACGCCTACTGAACAGAAGTATCCATCAACCATTGCTCATTTAATTTAAGTTTTCGACATGGAATAAAACGTAAATCTAAATTTACGGACACGATTAGAAAATCTAGTATTTTACAATAACCACTGTATCCTTTCCATACCGACCCTTCAAGTAAATAAATTGATATTAAAACACAACAAAGACTATATTGGCTAGTTCCAAAGTATGGCAAGTATGGAAACCAACACAATTCACTTTCCAACACTGCAACATGATATCCAGCCGATGCAAAATACCATTCGATACCAACTTCCTCTTCAGTTTCCCTGTCGGGCATATATAGCTGAATCTACCAGCATCTACCTGTATTCCTGTAGATTTATATGACCTTGATTCATGTGGTGCCTATTACATCCATAAATTTTACAACAGCAACGATATGAATACAAAGGAACAAATGTTCTAGGTGGTTATTCTACAATCTTCGGAGTAGGCAGTGGTTAAGGTGCCACATTCTTGATCATAAGAAATGTGGATACTACGATTTTTGACTGAACGTCCTCATGTTCTCCAACTGAGGCAGTCAGGACGGCTTATCCTACAAGTTACCAAACTATCCTAGCCAGCATGGAGATTCGTTTCGCGGGACCATCGATAAATAAATATCATCTCACATAGACGAGAGTTGAACTAACAACTTTTTAAAAATGCGTAAAAACCTAAATAATTATATTATTTAATAGGAAATTACTTATATAGGACAATAAATAGGAAAACCATCAAAATGAACAGCATCTAAATAGCGATTCCAAAAAAACAGCACTTATGGGAAAAAGCTGAAATTTCTTGATTTATTTTTTTTTTTTCAAGTTTCTTAAGCCTTAATAATTTCAAATCACGGCCTGCCAAAAATTACAGAACAGTTTTGTCTTCATTCCAGCCGCCTCTAGCCCAATCAACCATCCCTTTGAGGTTTCTTGGATCGAGAAGACGCATGCTTCTTCAGAAGCTTGTATGTAAATGACCCGTTCAAAATGCAGCCCACTCCACCTAACGGTTCTGAAACTTAAAACTTTTTGCGAAGTTGTATAAATTTGTAGGATAATATACAATGATCTATCTCATGTTTACTTCAAAATTCCGTAATCCAGCAACTTCATAATATATCGAGGCATATTTGTAATGATTTATAAAATTTTTACTTACAACAATCACAGTAGTGAATTTAAATTTAATCAGTTAGAAGATAACAAAAGATCTTTAGAATAAGTAAAATTAGAAAAATAAAAAAAAGTTTCTTATGTGACTCAACCACTCCGATCTGCCCACTACACTCTAAAAATAGAGAGTGGATTCATAGGGACCTATCCTTGCCTACTCCATCTGTTACAAAAGCGACAAAAAGAGAAAACAAAAGTTCAAACAGAAATTAGAGGCAACTGGAAGTCAAGTTAATGAATAAGTTCGATTCCAGCACATAAAAATTAAATTTATAATGGCGAAACATAATTCAATAGCACTATATTTAAACTGAAAAGTATATAAGATTTTTAGATATATACTAAAAAACTCGAATCGTAATCGAGAAAAAATGTACAATGAACAGTGTTTTGAAATCTATACAAATATTTAACTTAGATAAAAATTAAATAAGTATTTGTTTATACTATAATACGCGCAAGGTTTATAAATAACGTAAGATAAATCATTGAAGAGAAATTAAACTGAAACAGATATCGATGATACTATGCAAAACTAACGAATGTGAAAAATTGCTTCTTTTTTTTATACCATTTGTTTACTGTTGTTTTCTGCAAGGCCTTATGGTAAAATTTCGAATCTGATCGGCACTTAAAAGACCTAAATCAGTAAAGTCATTTTAACGAATTTCTAGCATTTTGCCACAGGTAGGTCTTGTAAAATACAACGGTAAACGAATGAAATAAAAAATGCGTTTTTTCACATTCGTTAGCTTTACATAGTGGCGACGATATAGTACCTAAATAATTTCAACCAATGTAACATTGTTAAATTCATAAATATTTAAACAATATTAACACTAGAAGTTAAACTTGATTCATTTATATTAAAAAATAAATTTTTTTGAGGATAATTTCGTGAAAGAAGGGAGAGTTTAAATACTAATATCTTTTTAGAGTTTCAATTCTGTTTATTTATTTTATATAAACTAAAAACAATCTGTCTTCGAGGTGAACTACTTCAATTGATAACTAACGAAGTTATTTTTCTTTTAGTAAATATTATATTATCTTTCTTTTATTGGCTAAATATTGCGATCTATATCCATCAAGGGCAATAAGCAATATGTGTGGTAATACATAAATCAATTCATACAATATGTACAATATGAAATTACACTTATATGAAATATATAATATAAAATACAATATGAAATAAACATTTTCCCAAAAGCACATTGGTAAGTAATAAATGACCTTCGTATGCCAACTGTGAATGAACTTTCTACAAACGATTTCACGAAAACTTACATGACTATCCCACACACTCATAAACACGGCCAACAACCCATATTCCAAACAACACCCAAAGAAGGCTGAAGAGGAGCTGAAGGAGGGATCTGACCTGAGTTAAAAAATAAATCATATTAGGAGAAGGTTCCACGGAATTCTTCTCTCCCTATCGCCTTTAGGTGGAAGGTAATTCAGTATTAATCAAATTCACTGATTGTTAGTCACTTTGATTGGCAGGTGTGGATAGAGATTTAAAGTTAAAAAAAAAAAAAATGATAAAGGAAAACCTCTAACTATACAATATATGAAATAAATTAAAAACAATAGCAATAAGAAAAAAAAAATAAGTTCAAATTAAAAATACAATCATAAACTATACACAAAATATAATTCAGCCTAATCCTCGAACTAAGTCTGTCCCTCAACTTATGTAGGGACAAATGAAGTTAAACTAAACTTCATTTGTACGCTGATATGTGTTATCAGTAAATAATGATCCTTTCATTGTATCCCAATCACTCC
Source organism: Euschistus heros (assembly GCA_003667255.2). Taxonomy (NCBI): domain Eukaryota; kingdom Metazoa; phylum Arthropoda; class Insecta; order Hemiptera; family Pentatomidae; genus Euschistus; species Euschistus heros. The sequence continues at coordinate 1,913,821 of RCWM02000002.1, read as the reverse complement.
AATCTCATATCACAAACCTTCATGAATAGTGCCGAAAATGGAGAATTAAAATAAATCCAAACATATCTAATCAACTAACCTTTACCCTTTGTCATAAAGGTTACGACTTCCCGTCCTACAGTGTCCTTCAATATTCCACTGATCCCCGTTGAATAGATTGGCTGCCTAGGACTCTATCTCCAAATCCACATATGAAAGACAAAAACTGCTCCTCGCTTCCTACTACTCCAAAATTAACTAGGCAAGCGTTCAAAGCTCCAAATTAATTACAAAAAAATTATTTAATTAACAGATAACACATGGACATTTCGATTCCTTCAACATTTACTAAACAAACATTATAATCTTCTAATTAATTAATGAGACCTATTTGAAAATACGGAGTTACTTCAGAAAACCTTACAATCAGTAATCTTCAATGCTCTCTATCAAGTCACAAATACACATATCCATAACTATCTAGATGTCCCATATGCAGCTGAGTTAGCTCAAACAAGATGCCTTCCATTACAAACTATATACCCACGTGAAGCCACTAGTCCCCAACTTGCTTCTCACTCGATTCCCGATAAACCTACAATTACTGAACAATTATTGAAGTACTATTAATGGGTAGTTTTTCACAAGTTATTGAACATGACATTGTAATTATTGTGTGAATACCAACAAAGTATAAACTAGTTTTCATAACTAGATGGTATCATAATCAAATTCTGTATCATAAAAGAAAAAGAAATTACTATTTTCAGTTAAAACAAAAACAATTACGAACGATAGTTAGAAGTTATCAATTAGTGATAAATAACGAATAATTTAGTTCTAATCAGTCTCAGCAAAGCAGGTGACTCCTAATTGCCAAGAATACAGACAATAGTAATTAAGTCATTAGAAGAAGACATTAAAAACGCAGCAGATTTATCTTTGGCCTCAATTATACTGTTGGAACTTTTTCCACTTAATCAATAATAGACAAAATAGCTTAATAGGCATTCTGTTCATTCTATTTCTGTTCATTAGAAATAGAACTATAGAATCACTTGTGTTGCTAGTTTTGAGGGAATAGAAACAATATTCTATCATAATAGAACAATAAAAACAATTGGATATTGGAATGAAATAAACTGTATACAAGAGTTATATAAAAAAAAGAATTCCCGATAAATGTAAAGATATGAGTAAAATATAGAACTGCCAAAATGTACAATTAAAATATTAATCTTGGACTACGAAACCAAAATGTCATTTAGATTTTGATTCGGTTTTTCAACCATTATATTGAGTTGGCATTCGGAATATAAAAGGGAATTTATAGACAAAATTAGGAAGGAGGGGGGGAGGGGTTTCAGTGTTACAACTATCTTTTCATATCCTTGAAAATGTAATCAGATCTAAATACAAAATCTTGTAAAATACTCTTAAATCCAACGCGTTATACAGTTAATATTTCCTATAACATGCTGAATACGCATATAGTTGCGACTAATATAAAGTACAGGATGCAAAAGGTTTTTGATTAAAAATATAAAGTTACAATGAAAATAATTTTTTTTGTCTCTCTTTAAAATTTTGATTCACACTTGTTATTAGGGTAACAATAAGTGAATTTAATGATATTGTAATACTACAGGCCTTGCAGGCGTGTGGGAGACCATCACTCAACAGTACATCCTCCTGGCATGGATTAAAGAGATTTATTTCAGCTTCTTTTAAGTCTTCTGAGAGTATTTCCAGGTATGTCAGTCGTGCCCATGTCAATAATGAGTATGTTGTTATGTCCATGAAGTCTGCCGTGAAATCGTCTATAAAGGTTATGTATATGTCCCTTTACTGTGGGTACTTCTAAATCAGCGTGAAGTGTATGGTTTGAAAGGTACCAAAGTGATTTCGTGAGTATTTTTGATTGGAATATTTGTATTTTTTTTTAAGAATTTTTTGCAGTCCCATATATTTGTGTGGCGTATGTCCATATGGCCATATGGGTTTAAGTAAGTGTATGTATTCAGTCGTTAAAAATAAAATGAATATGTAATTCAACAAAATAAATTTCAAACTTCTCTCACAAGCAGTAGTTTGAGCAGTGGTGACTTCCTCATAAACTAGGACAACAGACACAAAAAAGAACAAGGAATTCAGATTACATAAATATTAGCACATTCTATAGTAGCGATGAGGTTGTTAACGTATTGATAAACGTTTAAATGGTATCGCAAGCATCTGTTTCAATCGCAGGGATTATAATTATCCTGAACATTTAAAATATAATTACCAATAACTGACAAGAAAAAATGTACCAACAAATGTAAGATATGACAGAAAGATAAGTTTAAATTAATAAGAACATTTATTATTATTTTCCAATAGTTAGTAAATATAGGTTAAATTGCGTGAATTCAGGCATAAATGGTGTACGGTAAAAGTAGCATTCATACTAGGGCCAAACAATTTTATTGAGAAATAACAATTGGAATTTAAACATAAGGAGCATAACAAAAAAAAATAAAATAAAATAATTTTTAAAAAAAGTACTAACAATATCAAAATATCAGTGGATGTCATAAAGAAGTCATAAATTAAGTTACCATGAAAACGAGTTAACTATTAACATTCAAACCAGGATTTTTAATATCTGCGTTATTTATTTGGTTGTTTTTCTTCTTAAAAAGGTCTTAAAGTTTCTATTTTGGCGCAAACAGCATTTTAAGATCAATAAAAGGATCGAGGAAAACGAACAAAAATGTCCAACTGAAAACAGCACAAATTTAACTTATCCACTTCTTCAATACAGCTACCTATGTATCAATATTATTTGTATGTTGTTTATATAAATTAATATTTAATTATAAATATGAATCTAGTAAATGACGTAAATTATGGTTATAATCACATGACAATGGCTGAAGAAACTACACACTGGCAGCACTCTAATAATTGAATGGGTCCGCCGAAAAACGTTCTAAGCGACAAACAAAATTTTGAGTAATCAGTGAAAGAAAATCATAATTTAAAGTTCTTATTAGTTTTGTAAGTTAGATTTTTTTTTTCACTTTGCAATTTGTTATATTTACATGTATAATAACATAATGGATTGCTATATTATACTATGATGTACTATTTATAATACATTTAAAAACCTTTAAAATCACCACATCGGAAATTTCGTCGCTTAGAACGTTTTTCGGCGGACCCATTCAATTATTATAACCTAAGAGAAAATGAGAGTCTTCTTTTTTAAAAATCAGCGAGGAAGGTTAAAAAGAAAATAAAGTTAGATAGTCAGTTTAAGCATGCATTAAATAGTTTTGGAAGAATAGAAACCTGGTTCTAGCTGAATATAGGCACCAAAATTGAAACTTAAAAATAAGCAATTAAAAGATTTGCTGTCTAGAGGAGGTACCTCCACTTGTAAATTTTTCAAAAAAATTAAACTATCTTGCAAAAAACAAATAGAGACGGTGCCATATTTTAAAACACGCGATAACAGGCAATATAACAAATTTACTTTTACACTTAAAAAAAGAAAATATCTTTTTGAATAAACTAAAATCTTACCTATAATAGAGCCTGATTTGGACAAACTTTAATCATAGCTATTTGACAACTAATATCCTGGAATCAATCACTTAATTTAATCATGATTAAAACCTTCAATCAAATACTCATTAGTTGAATAAAAAATGAACGAAAGATTTAATCATTATTAAATTATATGATTAAATTTTCCCCAACTCCGTATGGAGTTGATGCATTTATTCTGCATAGCCTTTTATTGGCGTTAGTATACTCTAATAATAAACGCTAGGTCTCACCGAATACAAAGAAAAATAACCAACTAAAAAATTTAAACCATAAATATGAAGAGGCTGCCACACTGTTGCCATACAAAGCTTCCAAAGAACAATGGAGCCGTAAAACAAAGCGGAAGCAAACTCTTAAACGCTCATACGTGATCTGCAAGAGGTCTCAGGCTGACAACGAAATTTAATATTTATTTGGAACCTTTAAGTTGTATGAACAAAAGACAAGTATAGAGTTTATAAGATTTTAGAAAATTTAATAGATATTATTTTTTAATATTAAAAACTAAAATTATATAATAAATTACATTAGAATGAAAATTATAATAGAAAAGCTTTGTATATGAAGACGAGAAAAAATTCTTGCTTTCAGGTATCAGAATGATTTAATCAAAGGAAATGATTCACTAATTCCAAAACGAAAAAAAGAAAAATTCTGATCAGCTCAATATTCCACTCAATTTTCTCTGATCATAGTACTATATAGTTGCACAATAGATATACGAAACGACTTCTTGACATTGTTTTTCAGCATACTTGCTGACATCAACTTTACTCTGTACTGACAAAGTAGAGAGACATGACAGCACATAGACAAAGTCTAACAACAAAAATAATAAATGAATTTAACTGAAAGGTTAAGTAGGAAAGAGTTGGGCAAAATTCATAACTATTTGACAACTAATGTCCTGGAACCAATCACCAAATTTAATCATAATAAAATCTTTCAGTCATTTCTTAGTGAACTAATGATAATGATTATATGACTGAAAAATTTAATCATTATTAAATTAGTTGATTAATTCCAGGAAATTGGTTGTCAAATAGCTATGATTAAATTTTGCTCAACTCTGGTAGGAATTGATTTAAAAGAGAATACCTGTTTGAAGTATTCTAAGATTGCCACTAACATTTTATTTGTATATTGTGTACATTAAGAATTCCCACATTACCGAGGCACTATAAAAAACATTTTTGCAGTATGCGGTTAAGGGTAATTATTTTCTATTAAATATAGCGATAATAAGAAAAATGGCTGATCAATAATATAATTTATTGCCTCTGAAAGGAGTGTCTCTAGCGATCTAACTAGGAAAATAACTCACTTGTATCTCCACAATAACTTAGATTCAAGATAGGAAATGATTTGATGAGATAAGCTACACGTTATCATCCAGAGAGTAAGTTTATCAAAACATTGTTATCGAATCATATACTGCGCATATCAAGGCACAAGGAAGAAACGAGTGTGGATCCAAAACACAAGGAGGTATTTTCCATAGATTATATTAAATGATGCCAAAAAATTATAAGCAAAAATGTTATCCTAAAATCCATTGAATCATTCCGTGGGACATAATCAAAGAATTCAGGAATCAGAAATATACTTCTTAGAAAAAATATAGTATGCCATGAAGTATTCGAAACTTGATATAATATTATTGATCTACAACTTACAATTTAAAAACATATAGTATTCTATTTATTTTTTTTTTAACAACAAAGTTAGAAGATGTTAAAAAATTTACACTATGAAAAATGAAATAAAGTTCATTGTTAGTTATTAAATTTGATATAAATATAAATATTGTGTATTATCTATGATACATTAAACGATTTAATATTATAAATATTGATTGTTAGTTTAATTTCCGAATCATACAAATATTTTGTACAATTTTCAAGCCCATTAGCCGTTCAAATCTTCTATTGCCAGTTGACCATAATTAACTAAAAATCATAATTATAATATTTAACTTTTATAAACTTCAGAATAAAAACGTTACTTAAATGTTTAGATTTTAAAAATGGAAATTTTAATTTGTCAATTATTTCCTCTATTTACTTCACTGGCACATTCAAATGTTTCTTTGTTTCAGAATTTGGCATTTCCCCTTAAGTCTATTTTAGTTTTCATATATTTATCTCCTGCAGAAAGAACAGGAACAGACAATGATGATTCATGACTAATTTCACGCTTATTTAAATCCTTTGTGCTATAAATTTGGAACTTGAGAAAAAATCTAAAAGAATTTTCATAAATTAAAAGATTTCTTTTTATCAGTTGTAGGACTTCAATGTCCTATGACAACAATTAGAGGCAAGAAAAATGGGTTCTAGTATCTAAATTAAGAATGTTTATAAAAAATAAAATTTATAACTAAAATATATATATTACTTCGTATTTAGCAACCTTTACGTTAATGTATGCGTTTCTAAGAAGTTAAAAGATCAATAAGTAAATATTTCCACTAGTCCTATGTTAAACTTATAATCATGTAAGATGTCTCTTAAATTGTTTTTACATTTTTAAAATATGTTTCAATTTTTTTATTTACTCCATTTTCTTTTATTTATTATATAATTTCCTCTAAAAGGTTAAGGGCATTCACAGGGAAAGGACGTGCTCAAGGGTTTCTATGATAAGTTCAGATTCATACATTAGAATTTTCAGTTATGAATGGGAATAATTTAAAATATGAATGCTGGATACACCTCTTTGGTCATTTAAACGAATATTTGGAATTTATACTTGTAAATATCTCATCTTTTTCACCTATTAAGATGTTTTTTCAATCCTTATCCATCACTGGAAACATGCTAGAATTACTAGTCCACTATACTCCAATGCACATAAGCCAAGGCAAGGTGGTACTTTCACTTGAATATTAAATATGAACTTTTGTTTTAATCCAATCCCAACACATCTCATCCAATAAGCCTACGACTTCTTGTCCTACAGTATCCTTTCACAATATTACACTAGTCCCTGTTAAACAGATCCGCCACTTAGGACTCCATCTGGACAAACTTCTAACTTGGAACCTACATACAAGACTAAAAAGAAAAGAAACCGCTCGTCGTTTTCGACTTCTTCAACATTTAATAGACAAACTCTCTAAGATGCTGATTAAGTAAGTAGACCCATTAAAACAAATGGAGTTGAAATCTGAGGCTCCACTAAACCATCTAATTCATCTCGTATCCAATCCTTGCAAACAAAAATCCTCTATGCTCCTTACAATATCAGAAATAAACTTATCCATTAAGACCATAATGTTCCATTTGTTGCTAATTTAGCACAAAACAGATACCTATGCTTTCATAGTAAACCCCATAACCATTCAAATTCACTAGTTTCTCAACTTACCATTCTGTCCCTTACAACCCTCCAAGAGACCTCCTCATACAGAACTTTTATTTAAGTGCTACACCAGTGGGAATCATGCTATTATGTACGTTATTACCAAATTTACTGGAATTATGTTTGTTTTTTTATTTAATTATTTTATTTATATATATATATATATATATATATATATATATATATATATATATATATATATATATATATATATATATATATATATATATATATATAAAGGTTGTAAATTTCAATAAATGGATAAATAAATAAACAGTTATATTCAAGTTCGTAAGTTACTTTTTTTTAATTATTATTATTAATTTCAATAAACATTTTTTTTTTTTTTTTTTTTTTTATATGCATTTATTTTAATTTACAACTTACAGTATATACATCAAGTAAATGTATTGAAACGATTATATTAATATTTTAAAACTTGGAAAGAACTACTCATCAGTAGCACTTTATTAAAACTTCTACACTAGAAGGTCTCTAGGCCATCTTCGTTTCAGACGCCTCGGAGGATTATCAGGAATGAAGTGGGAAGCAAGTCGCGAAGGATTTGAGTGATTATGGAGCTTACTATGAAAGGATAGGTATCTGGTGTGGGTCAATAAACATTAATTTAACATTTGTCAATATAAAACGAAATATGTATTTAGGAAAGACAAGTGCATTGATATAACTCTTAAAGTGTATTTCAAATTTCTGTAGGTTTGATTTCAGAATTTAAAATGAATAAATAACATTCAAACAAGTTTTTAAATAAACTAAAAAAAAATTTTATTAAACTAAAAACTGCCAATTATTCAAGAATATTAGTTAATAGTCTACCGGGTGTGATAATTTTAGCGTTACCATAAAATATTCGTGGAAAAGAATAAATATGGTGCTATGATTGGAAAACCAAAATTGATGGATTCCCAACCAAAATCAGTAAACATAATAACAAATAATTACATAATAAACTGTTATTTCTGTAATAACGACACAGCATCAGATACCATCTGGTTCCCCAAGTGCATGCCAGGGAACCGAGTTCGTTAGTACGAATAAAGGACGATAACTATTAGATTACCATTTAACACGCTTGGAAAGGGCCAGTTAGGGCATTGTATGTAAGCAGCGTCAGGGTGATTGCCTACCTACAGCACTATTTGGTAGTATAATACTCCTAACTGTGCCTTACTTCCAATAACTACGGGTCACATGTTACGAATAATTGTAAAATAAAACAAGCAGTATAAAAGATAAACATAAAAAATATATTTAAATAAGTGGTATAATGAATAAATATAAAAAAAAAAAACTATCACAAACAAATCTTGAATATAACTGGATACGCTATTAATATTCAGACATATAACACATCCCGACTGAATCTGAAGCAACTGGCAGAATGGGTGTTTTAGTAGGACTGAAGATTCCTTATTATAGTATATTAATCTCAGGCACTCCAATCTCATGTCACACATCTTCATGAATGAAGTAAAAAATAGAGGATTAAAATAAATTCAAACAAATCTAATCAAATAACCTTTACCCTTCTTCGCATACCTATGACTTCCTATCCAGCAGTATTCTTAAATACTCTATATTCTATTCGGAAATAGAGATTTCTCCGTGAAAGGATTATGGTTTGGGTCATCCCGGATAAAACAAGGAGCTTTTTGGAGGGGAGGTGAGGGATATAGCGATAATGGCCGAAAATATAATATTGGACTCCCTGGGAATTATTCACCACCACATACATGGTGAATAGGATAGCCCATTGCAATTTATAGTTATTAATTATGTAGCAATTTATCTTATTCCTGATTCTATGCGCATATATGTATATGAATGTGTGGGAGATATGTGAATATCAGGGGGGAAATAACATAAAATGAAAGAATGAAGTGAAATAGGAAAAGAAGGGGGGGGGGAGAGAGGAAAAGATAATAGAAGAATGAATAAAAAAATTAAAAAAAATGAAGAGGAAGGGAAAAAAAAATGTTATTAGTTTGTCTAGTATTAGGTAGTATTAGGTATTATATAATAGAACTATAACTAAATTTTAAATTATATTGTTGTCTCTAATTGGATAGATGAGTATGCTGTGTTTATAGAAACCTAATAAAGTTAGGCAGCACTATGTTTATTATTTATTGTCTCAATAAAGCATATATCTCTCTCCAATGGTCTCCGTTGAATAGATCCACAAACGACTAAAGAAGTCTTCATACAAACGACAAACGACTTTCAATCCTCATACGAACCTAAAAATACAATAAACTGCTCGTCGTTTTCGATTACTCCATTATTTACTAGACAAGCGTTCAAAGCTCCCAATTATCAACAAAAGACATATTTACTTGATAGTAATAAGACCCATTTGGAAATACGGAGTTGAGCTTCTGGGGTCCCAATAAACCTTCCAACTCTTCTCGAATCCAATCCAAAATCCTCAATGCTCCTTAGTATGCTACAAATAAACTTATCCATAAAGATCTTAATGTTCGATATGTCCCAAGGCAGATATCTGTCCTTTTACAGTACACCATACACACTCGAATCCACTCGTTTCACAACTCGCTTTACACTCAATTCCCGATAATCCACGAGGCGCCTGAAAAAAAGATGGCGAGTGACGTTAAAATGTAGAACTTTTATTGGAGTTTTACTAGTGAGTGGGGCTTTACATGTTTTTAAAATGTCATTTTTATACAGTTTTATATCAATAAACAAAAAATAAATAAATAAAAAATTACAACCCAATAAGGGCCTCAAATTCAGTAGTTCGGTCAGAAATTACTGTTCCTTAGCCATTGGATGTGAAAGTAGGTAATTTGGTTTTTCTAAAATTAAGGATACCCATTTTATAGAGGCTGGTTGTGCCCAAGGAGGGTTTCTCAACCCTAGGGTCGATCCACAGATAATATAACAGAATAAATAATTATCTACCTCAAATAAATAATTATCAGACTGGAGTATGGGCCTGCATTTCATCTGAAAATAATACAATCAAATAATGGACTTATGAGTCCAGTCATGAGTGCTGAAATGAGAGTGTAGAGGTCCCAATGTTGTGTTTTTCGATTATATCTCGAAAACGATCGACTCTAGAAAAATATGCTACTAATTAAAATTAAAACTAATTAATTTTCCTATAAAATTGATTTTTTACATATTTGTCGATATTCCAACCGTTTTCAAGATATACGTAATTAAAAATCGATAATTTTAGAAATAAAAAAAAACGTTTACCTCACTTTTTGTTAAACATTTGCTTCAAATACCAGAAATGTATAAATGAAATTAAAGTAATTTTTTATTTTTTCATTTATTGATAGTTACAACTGTGCAAAATAATATACAACAAGTAAATGTGTTGACAGTAAATACAATAGCATGTACATAACTTGTGAAGAACTACTCACTAGTAGTACTTCAATAAAATCTACAATAAAAGGTCTCTAGGGCATCTTCTTTTCAGACGTCTCGGAGGATTATCAGGGATGGAGGAGGAAGCAAGTTGGGAGACTAGTGGATTGGAGTGGTTATAGAGCTTACTATGGAAGGATAGGTATCTGGTTTGGGCTAAACCAGAAGCATATGGAGCATTAAGATCTTTCTGGATAAGTTTATTGGTCACATAGTAAGGAGCATTGAGAATTTTTCGAAGGATTTTGGATTGTAAGGATTGGATACGAGATGAATTGTATGGTTTAGTAGAGTCCCAAAGCTCAACTCCGTACGTCCAAATAGGTCTAATCACAGTCATGTAAATGAGTCTTTTGTAATTAATTGGGAGCTTTGAACGTTTGTCTAGTAAATGTTGAAGTAGTCTGTAACGACGGGCAGTTTCTTGTCGTTTTAGTCTTGTATGTGGATTCCAAGTTAGACGTTTGTCCAAGTGGAGTCCTAGGTAGCGGATCTGTTCAACAGGGATTAGTGGAATATAAAGTAAATTTAATGCTCTACAATTTTGATACAGCTATTTTTTCTGAGAAACGATCGTGGAAGGTACTAAAAGCAAAAGTTTGACAAAATGTGAGGTAAAATTTCTTTTTTCCTGAAAATTACCAATTTTCAATACCGAATATCTTGAAAACGGTTAGAATTACGATAAATTCATATAGTATCAATTTTATAGGAAATTTAATTTGCTTTAATGTTTATTTGAAACATATTTGAGTCAACCGTTTTCGAGATCTAATCGCCGCTCCCCACCCCACCGTTAGCTCACCCCCCAGGGGCGGAGACTTTTATTATGTTTACATTCTAACTATTCCTAACAAAGCTATCAAGTCAAAAATTATCTCATATTTCAGGCACGCTAAAAAGTGTTTATTGACTGAACTATTAAGTTTCAGGAAAATCGACTAGATATTTCTTGATGAATAGTTTGTAAATGTCAGCGACCCATCTGTTTTAACAGTATACCTGGAGAAATGAAAGCATCAATGAAAGTCACTCAGGGCCATGAGCCAATTGAGGTAGCAGGGCTAGGTCCACTTCGGGGAGCTGCCACAAGGACAGCAAACTGACTCCATAATTATGACGTAGTAGGTGACGTTTTGACCTCCCTTACCACATTTTTAACAAGGAACATAATAAAAAAGATCACAATTAAACGTTTCGATGCTTCAGATATCGGATGTTTAATTAAAGCACCCAATAAACAAGTAAAATTACTATGTATGCATTGAGTATAAAAAAAATTAGAATTATCCATGTACAAAACAATCTATAAATTAATATATATTTTCGTAAAAATTTGGGCCAATTTTATCTCGGAAACCATATTCTAGGGAATCGTACAAGGGAAATACTAAGTCATAGTTATAGATTTTCGGTATTAAACAGGCTAAATCGTTTAATGTGATAACAAACTTTTCAAAGATATGGAGCGCTTTACCAGTAAAAACATAGTCAAGAAAAGCAGAAAACCAAAGAAAATGATAACTCACTTGTAGTGTTTTCAATTGTAACCCCACAATACACAAACCATAAACTGTAAGTTTATTTTTTTGACATAGATCACACTCTAGCTCTGTTGATGTTGCTCTGATCAAAAATTTAACGACAGTTCCACAGTCAGAAATTTAATGAAGAATATTTTTCGTTATTTAGCATTTGTCTGCAGGACCGATCTTTAAGCAGTTATAATAGTTTGAATGAACAGTCACGTTTTGTCTACATTTTTTAAATGTTTTTCCTTATCCAAATCAAAGTATGTTTTTAACATTTCTTATAAATTCATTGTTATTCATAATTAAATTAATTATTTATGAATTTACTTTGGATAACTGTTAAATAACATGAATGTTGAAAATGCATCAATGACTAATATTTCAGAAGCATTACCGTCATAAAATGGATATGGGATACGTCTAATAGTTGTTTGTAAGCAATGCTGAATTGAAAGACATGGGTGTTTTTAAAGCTTGAAAACATTTTTAGAAGGAAGAAGGTATGAGAAACTGAAGCATTAGAACAAAAATGTACAATGTACATATATATACATATATATATATATATATATATATATATATATATATATATATATATATATATATATATATATATATATATATATATATACAGTAAGAAAATAATACAACTCAGACCTTTTTTTAAAAATGGAGAATGTTTACTGACAGGCAAGGTATATGCATATTTTCATGCGGTCATTCTAATTCAGCGTAATTTAACATAATGGCATATTTAGTTGTTGTTTTTTTTTAATTCTTTAAAAAATCTAGTCCACTTCAACAAGATATAAAATTAAGAGAAGAAATCTAACCAAGAATAATTTGACCAAACATATAACTCTTTTTTAACTTTTTTTTCGTTGAAAACCATCAACTATGCCTTTCATACATGTACCAGCCCCCTAGACATAATCTAATATGCACGTGTCACACGAAATAGTAAAACACACCGAGGAAATTGGCAAAAAAACAACATTTTGTCGAATACACGCTGCAAGAAAACATAAGTAGCATATAGGACGCAATATACGCCGGTAAATACAGATAACCCCCGCAAATGCGTACATATGTTCACCTCGGAAGAGAGAGAGAGAGAGTTGGCTTGAGAAGAACAGTTAGAACCGCGGGGAGAAACGTGAGGGGGGCGGCTGAGATGAAAAGCATTACGTGGCAGGCGGCCACCTGTTCGCCAAATATGCCCTATCCGGAGGTTAAGCGGGGGCGATGTCTTGGGGTTCTACCCTTGTATTCTGGCTCCATGTTCCTTTTTGTGCCTAAAAACCTCTCAGTCTTAAGAAGAAACTTCCAGGACACCCCCGCCTTTGGGGTATTTTTATCTTTCTTACCCCTGGATCTAGATGTGCTGCCTCCTCCAGTCTCATGTTCGGGGCAGCCCCCGATGATCGGGCCATCAGGTGCGTGGGAGGGTCAAGGATCTCTGAAGTGACGTCACGGTCAGCTAAACGTCTGCAGCGGAATCCGGCGCTATCTGTACTCCGCCCACCCAACTATTGCTTCCTTATTAGCTAGCAAAGTCGATCTTTCAATAAATGAAAATACTATTACATGTTATCAGAAGTTGATTTCAATAATTCTTGATAAGGTGTTACAGACTGCTCGGACCAACAATAAATATAGTTAAGTATCTCAATAAACCGGCCGTTCAGTAGTCCGACACCCCCAGTACTGCGACCCTACTATGTTTTTTTTTTTTTTTTTATATATTATAAAGTTCACATTGTGCAGACATATATTTTCACGAACTTTTTTTTTGAAGTAGTTCAATTATTTTTCAGAGGTTATATAAGAAATTTTTTTTCTAAATTAGTTTCACATATGTTATTTTAATAATAGTTTATTGTTTCATATAAGAATTAAACGCATAGTTTTTCATTTTATGTTGGGTTTTTTCTTTAGATACAGTAATTACTATATTTGGTTATTAGTAATTTTAGTTATTATTATTACAGTAATATAGTAATTTTAGATACAGTAATCCGTCGTTTTAGGTGATCCGGCACCTCTCAGGTCCCATACGTGTTGGATTATCCTGATATATGTTAACTATAGTTAGTTTACAATTATATATTTCGAGTAATAAAGATTACTTCGAAATCGGAAGCGTTTTAGATACAAATGCAAATGCACCTCATTGTGTATTTTCACAGCGCTAATAACTTCTACGATAGAGCTTCATAGCATAACTATTTCCAAAATATCGCACATCATCTAAAATAGGGTAAGGAAAAAAAAAGAATCATTGTAACCTGTTTTGGCCTGTAATTTAGGGAGGTTAGGCAAGAAAGCATCGGACACACGATGTAATTTTGGACCAAGGTAATTTAAAAATAAATTTGGCTAACATCGAATTTTTTGAGCTGCAAAGAAAAATTGTTTCTTTTATCCGGTTTGGAGTCAAAATTCGGGCGAAATTATTAATTGAGTCATCCAGTTATTTTATATTTTTTTAACCTGCCTATATTTCTGAGGAAGGGGTGGAAAAGAACAGGAGTCATCGAGAGCCTAGTAACAATTTAAATTTGTTTTTAATATTGTTATTAATGCCACAGACGTCAAGAGGAAATTCGTTATAAGCAACGATTTCATCTAGAATCATCTTAATAAATTATTTATCATTTATTTAAATTTTTTATTATAAAAATTTTCAGATTCTTACTATATATTCATTTGCCTGAAACAACATCTCTTAAGAAACATTGTCAACTGATTCATCACATTTACAATTGTTTTGTTTTTTTCTCGTTCTTCCCTGTGATGGTCGGTCACGTTAAAAAATAAATCAACAGCTATAAATTGGATGAGTGATAAAAGCAGTTTGGTCAAATATCTTATGATAACTTCGATACATAATTGTTCAACGTATAAATTTTTTTTAAATTAGTTAATATTCAATTGATTAAAAGCAATTTAAAATAATAAAGGAAAAATATATACTCTCTTGTGCTTAAATATTTAAATATTAAAAAAAAATCAGCGTATTTTAATTGAATAATAAGGGTCATGTGCTATTTAAAATTTAGACAATTTTTTTTTTTTTAAAGTGAACAACTGTATCTCATAAGTTGAAATATTGACCATTAATAAATCATAGTATATTTAAGACATTTATACAATAATATACTAAAATCATAATAAATTGTTTTTTCATAATTGTGAATAAATTAAATGAAAAATAGCAACAATAAAAAAATAATAATAAATAAAATAAAGTGGCAACATGAAATATAATCACATATTTGAAATATTTACGGAGAGTTTCAGAGAAGCTTCCAATAATTATTACATCGCGTTTCTCCTGTTCCACAGCTATTGCAACACAGCACCACATGTGACCCTTCGGTCAAAATAGCTCTTTTACAAGTGACATTTAAAGCCTGTTTTAATTAAATAAATACTCAGTTATCATATCGATAAGGATTAATTAGTAATAAAACTTAAAAATCATTAGAACAGATAATATGGTGATAACATTAAAGTTTGAGGTAATTAAAAACTTCACTGAATCATCATTGGAGATAATGAACAATAAAATTCGAGTCTGTAGCTTTTAATCATTCCGATGTTTTTATTTTAACACGGAATATAACATATTTTTGATCCTAACATGTTTAAAAAATAAATAAATAATAGAATATATGTAAAATATGAGCCATTTCTCCAAAAGTGAAACGAAACCTATGTCAACGAAGAATATAATTCATATGAATTGATCGCTTACGAAAGGAGCGACCATATGGCCAAACTCTAACAGCTGTAATTTTAGGAAATCAAATACTCGTACCGCTAGCGAAGTTTTAACTTCGGACCATAATCATAAGCTTGCTTGTTCAACATTATAATAAAATATTACTTTCAAATTGTCATAAAAAGGTTATGAGATTGCTGAATATCTCATTATAGTTCGACTTCAAAATTATTTTCTATCAAAGGAATTATATTGTTAAAATTCCACATTCTAAAAAACCGAAATGAAGAAAACAATAAACAGCTGATAACTATTATAAAAATCCTTGTTTCCTAGTTATCATTAAATTTCATTTAAATTTGTTTTTTAATCTAATTTATAAATACAGTACCTGTAAAAAATTTACAATTGCAATATCTTTCTCACGATTTCGATACTGACATTTAATTAAAATTTCTAGTATTTTTCACTATTCTATTCGTCACTTATTTAAATTATTTAAATAACAAAGATGATTTTTGCGACAAAACGTTAAAAACTGAAGATAAAATTTATGATTACCTATATAACATTACTATAATACGAATTTGGTATTTTATTGACAGCGGAACTAATGAAGATTTATGTAGTTGGGGTTTGCAGTCTTTGAAACAATTAAAATATAAATTATATTTTATTGTGCCCACGTTTCGGCTTAATAAATTAAATTAAAAGCTTTTAACAGGGCTAGAAGAAAACATAAAAAAATATATGACGAAAAACGGAGTGGATTTTAAAAAAAAAATGAGAAAAAAAAGTATAAAAATAAAAAATATAAAATTAAAAAAAAGCACAAGAAAAATAATATGAAATAAATAAATTAAATATTTTATTTTTATAAATATAATAACGAGATTGGATTTTTTATTTGTTATACTTTATTTATTTATTTATCAACTACAATGTTCATCTGTCAAGAGTTATACTTTATTTAAGTAATTACTCATCACCTGTATCTACTTATCTTTTATCGCAATATCGCGTTTATCTATATAACAAAATATTTAATTTATTTACTGCCCTTTTTTTTTTAATTTATTATTTTTATTTTCATACTGTTTTTCTATCCTTTTCTTTTTTTTAAACTCACTCCCTTCTTTTGGAGGCCGAAACGTCCGCAAAATAAATTAATATTTATATTTCAATTGTGTTTCCATGACTGCATACCCACAACTACCTACATCTCCATTATTAAAATATATTATCTGATTTTAAAATTATAAAACCTGAATTTTGCCATATACATATTTATTTATTATTTTTATCTCATTATGATTTCTATCCTGAGAAATTATTCGTATTATATTATTTGCAGAGAGTTCAGAGAAAAGTTAAGATAAGATTCAACCAACGCACATCATAAATTCCTGGGGAATTTTTTATTTCATATCTGTGAAAGTGAAGAGTCGACCAAATACTAACAAAAAATAGGTCATCATTGTATGTGTCAACGAAAATAGAACTGTAGGTAAGAAAAAAAGAACCCTCAGAATACGAGAAATCTTCTTGAGCAGTAAATATCACGAATTATGAGTCAATTTAAGCAATCTAATCTTTAAAATGTTCACATATTCTAAATTTTTTTTTTTTAAATAAAATGTTAGTAACATCTATATAACGTTTCATTGTAACTGTAGTTAATTGTTTCAAGTTTTACTTTTTTTAAATTAAATTTATACAACTGCTTGAAAATTTTGACCAAATAAAATGTTCAAGTTCAACACACCATGATGCGTTTCACAAAAAAATAAATCTAATAATCATTTATAAAGTTATGAACATTATAATTCAAGGTATTAGTTTATTAAACACAACTTATAAATATGAGAATATCTTTTTATTAATAACAAAAAAAATTAATAACAAGTCACATTTAATAAGCTAAAAAGAAATATAAATGAACAGATAAATTACACAAGAAACTTCTTGTTAAAATCAAATACTGTCTCAATTTAAAACAAATAATCCTAAATAATCTATAAAAGGCTTCATAGATATTGTTTTTCGATCTATGTATTTATAAAATCCATCTCATATAGTTCTACAGAATAAACAATAATTTAAAAAATCTATAAGAAAAATTATTATAAATGTTGAACATAGAAGAAAGAGCGGTCATTAATGATACGATAAAAATAAATAAATTTACTTTAATTGTGTTTTTGTAATACAATAACAATAAATCGTTGTATTATAAAAGTCACCCTAATATCTTCTCTCCTTATACACAGCAAAATAATTTTTTTCTCATTGCTATTTCATAACTTTGTTATTGCCCTGATGACGGTCTGTATGATTTACCCGAAACCTAATTAAATAAACACAAAACATTAATTTAACTAATAAAATATACAAACCTTATCGATCCCCCGACAAAGGAATTATGTTTAAAATAAATGAACAATCATTTATAAGTGATATTCAATAAAATAATAGTCGTATTTTGACTAATAATTAGTTTACGGCTGACTGTTTTATTTCTTATATATATGAATCAATTGTCAACTACCCATTTTAAAAATAGCACAATTTAAAATGTTTTCAAACTACATATATTAATATATTTTTTTATTTACATCTAGGCTTATTCCTCATATCTATGTATATATAAGTTATTTTTTATTTATTATTTTTTTTTTTTAACAATTGATTTTTCTATTGTTTTTTAATACAGAAATATTTACTATATCAGGGAAAATAGTTTTCAATATTTGTTAATGATTTCCTTTTTAGTTTATATTTATTTTTTGTTTTATATCGTGTAATTTATGATAAATCTACGTATATTTTTAAACTATCTATTTAACGGGAAATAAGGACTATATCAGTTTTGCAGATTACTTTCAACTTAATATTCCCAGTAACAAGATATTGCAATCTCTCTATTTCATGTCAGTAACTTCCGTTCTGGATGCGAGAGACCTTCCTCCAACACGATATGAAAACTAAATGGATCGGTTTCTTCACTTCAGTAACTGTGATAGACATCACTGTCCAAAAATAACAAGCAATCTATAAGAGAAAAGCATAAAGCAGGACCCTAGCAATGATTTCTGGTAATACTACGGGTTGTCCATTGATGTTAAAAGAACGTCTGGCCTTTCTAATAAATATTTTTGGCGGTTCATTATGTTACACTTAATTAATTAATTAATTAATTAAATTAGATGTAAATAATGTCTAGTTATGAACATAAATTACAAAGATATTCCGAAATCCTTCACTTAAGCATGATAAAATTTTACAAATAATTGTAAAACCATTATATTAAAAGACCTGATTGGATTAGTATTTTTATTTTATTTTTCAAAAATTCATCAGTACAAAAAAAAAAGGTAAGAAAAATCTATTAAGAAACAAATTTTCATATATTTTTTATATCAGTGGGCTAACACTTTTTTTTATTTTTTTTTATAGAATTTATGACTACAGAAAGAAAAAGATAAATAAAATTTGGATGCTGATAGTGAAATAAATTTAGACCATTTCAACTATAACATTTGTTTAACTTAAGATAAAATATTCAAATTTAGATTAGCTTTTAATGCCTATAAATTTTATAAATGATTGTAAAACTGAAGTTTTTGAAAATTAGATATTTTTAAATTAAACGCTTGCGGAAATCATCTAGTAAAATGATGATAATACAAACAAAAAATGAATATAATACACAAACAATTTTTTAAAGTATCAATCAATAAATTTGATCCTAGAAATATAAAAGATTATAATTTAAATATGTACATTCATACGATTTTTAAAATAAAGAAGTACTTTTTTTCCCCAACACTACAATTTCGCGATATTTTATTGCATTAAAACCTAACAGAAGAATTACTACTTTTAAATGGTTATTTGATATGAAAACCGTTGAGATTATTAAAATACATACTTAAATACGTGATATTAATGTAATTACTCGTAAATTGTAAAAAATTAATTAAATCGCAAATTTAATAAAAAAAGTGTCTCTAAAATTTTACAATTTTATAGAATGGTATAATGTTTAATAGATAATTAGATTTCGAAATAAGTTAAGCCAAAATGTCGTCTTTACACAAAATGGATGGTAGTATCATTGTAAAATTAAATGTATTTGTAACAAGAAAAAAAACTTTAAAAAAAAAAAAAATAGAGATTATGTTAAAAAAATTTTAATATGTTTAATACTCAATTTTTAACATTACCATTATCGGTAAAATGAAAAAAAAAAAAATGGAATAATAATTAACGAACAATCACTGTACCATTCTTGGCACTATTTGCCAGAAAAACACACTAATAAAAACTAGAAATAGTAAGTATAAATATTTCAGTTTCCTTTTTTTATTTTATAAATTTTTAATAAATTCTAAGATTGTTTCGCGGTTTAGTTACATTATTAATTTATTATTGTTTCTTAGCAGAAAACAAAATAATAAACTAAATATTTATTTCTAAAATAATAAAATAAATTAAATGAAAAACTCGCAAAAAACAGCATTTGTGCCGAGATAGTATTATGAATATTATTTTTGTTCCAAAAAATCACAAGCGACGAGAAATACAATACTCAATTATCCTATTTTTGTGTACAAATTAATTTAATATTTTGGCTACTAGTTTTAGTAGCTCAAATAATACGCACTGTAAAAATTGAAATAGAAGAACCCTTTAAAGCAAGTTGAGTTACAAATGCCAAGCGTTTTCTCGACCCAGCCAACAGTAATTATAATTTAGCTATATCACTGCACTTTAGATCATTAGTACGTGCCAACACCAATGGATGTTACAACAGCATGTGTTAAAATTTTTTAACACACACACACAACTCTCATTAAAAAGAGCTGTGTCCACAAATTCGTCAATTGTATAATAAAGGATTAATTGAGACAAAAATATTTAAATTTCCCATTGAAACCCACAGCTCTATGAGCTATAAGTTACTTTAATTACAGGAGACTTAAAACTATACCTAAGAGAAGTAAATTCTCAATTTGATTTTCGCAATACAGCAAGCTTTTCCAGATTTAAAACCCATGCAAAAAATACCTTATCGGAAACTATCTTATCGTCAATTTCTTGTCTTAGCGTCTTACATTTCCATAAAATGAGATAATTATCAAGTATCTTTTTTTTTTCTTTTTTTTTTTTTTTGAGAATCAGACGGAAGATAGAAGGAATTTTTTGTTTTTGTTTTTATTAATAACCAATGAAAAGTATTACAGCTTTTTTAAGGGAGCAAAGCGAACATAGATAGAAGTTCATTAAGGTGAGAAAGAAGTGTTCACTTA
The DNA here is from genome assembly GCA_003667255.2 of Euschistus heros. Lineage (NCBI taxonomy): Eukaryota > Metazoa > Arthropoda > Insecta > Hemiptera > Pentatomidae > Euschistus > Euschistus heros. Next base: position 1,892,885 of record RCWM02000002.1, on the reverse strand, counting down.
TTCTGAGCAGCAGTAATTCTATCTTTATGACTTTCAGTCAATGTGAAAGCTTTTAGTCTCAGAGGAAACAATAAAACATAAAACTACACTAAAAACTAACATTAAAGCGATTTAATTTAAAATATTTAAAAGTATATAGAGAAAAAAATAGATCTTTAAGATTAATTGGTACCATTGGCATAGAATCAAGTGCACGTAAAGAAAGAATTTTTATTAATAACTTGTAAAACACTGTAGCACACCGCTGCACAATGACAAATACTTTAATGAAGTGATATAAACTAAAAAAAAAAAAAAAAATATCTATCTTATTATATAAAGTCAAGAAGAAAACATCAAGGCAATAATAATGACAATTATTAGAACGTGAAACAAAATAGTTAGATGTAAATATGAAGTGGGGATAAGACTGCTTGGCTACTGGAACAGATGGTCTAAGTCACGACTTTCTTATCAGAAGGCTAAGATAAGCAGGCTGACAGAGAAACAATCATCCCACTTGCGCTACCATAAGAAAAATAGAAAGAAAAGAACTAAATACCAACCATTTTAAATAAACCACTTTTCAAATGGGATTATGACATTGTTTTTATTTTAAAAAAAGTAATCAGGGAAATGAAAACCGAAACAAATTCATTGGATAATAATGAACAGAATATTTCTTTATGATAGAATAATTATGAACTGATACCTCTAAAAAAATTAAGATCCTTATAGCCTAAAATTGAAATTATTGCTCCATATAAGTAAAAGTAACGCTAGAATAATAAATGACATCAATATGTTTGTAAAAGGAGTGAAAAACATTCAGTAAATAAAATCATTTGAAACTAAACCTACGAAAATAAAAGAAGCCAATAAAAAAATTGATTAAAATTCATCAACTATTTTCAATATAAAATATTTATATATTTGGGAGGTATGATATTTTGATCCCCGGATTTATAAATGTTTAAGATATATATTGAAAACAAGACTATTGCAGTTTCATTAACTTTAGAAATTAAAATTGAATAGAATTGACACTAAACCTCATCTGACGATATTCCTAGTCCAAAACCGTAAATAAAAACTTTAAAATATTTTGTTTATCAGATTACTTCTATATCATCTCACATCGAAGTAGAAATCAACTGAAAATTGTAATACTTAATGTAATACAGAAACAATTACAAATCAAAATGAGTAAGTGAGTAGGAAAGATAAAAAAAATAAATTGTAAACACTCCAATAACTAATATCAAAGATAAGGGTAGGTTATACATGATCAGGGTTATGTTACCTTTTTCATGATGCCAGTCTTTCTTTTTGAGAAAGTTGTATATCTTCTTAATTTGTTGTCGATATACTCCATTTTAATCTTAACACGACCTTTAGTTTTCTTGCCATTGGACGGCGGCGAACCTTTTTGGGGTGTGGGCGAGAAACCGTCATCGACAATGTCAGAACCACAATCACCAGACAAACCCATATTTTGCCTACCGTCTTGTTCATAACACACATCAGAAGAGGTTCGCTTCATTCCTCTTTGCATGCCGGCACCACATGAATTCGATAAGGACATCGAACCCCTGGAAAGGCCAGAAGTTATAGACGTAGAAGGCCTACTATGAACGGCATTATTGTATATTTCTTGGGCCGTTTCGCCGCTCAATAAGGATATATTATAGCCCATGCTAAAACGGGAATCTCTTCCCCCTCCTGAAGGGGTATCCATCACTCGACACACCTAGCACTAGTCAAATCATCACAGTTTACGTATCACACTTATAGAACACAACACACCATGAGATCCACCATGATCCCGAACGTGCACTGCTCTCCGTAATTTGACCTGTGAGCCACAACAGCCCGCACAGCGCTAGCGTAGGGGAGGGGGGAAAGTAGTACCTTGTTCAACTTCCATCTGGATTTTTTTTTAAGTTAAGTTCTTTAATAAGAGCTTATAACGAAAGAAGAATCAAAATGTGCTAATAGTATTCTGTATATTGAAAAAGAAATAATATAAATTGAAATCGCGGATGAATACCTTAGATACTTAGACAGTCTCCCCCCTCTTATTCCATATTTAGAAGTGGATGTTGCCAAATTAGGTAAACTTGGCCTAATAAGGGAAACAAAGATCCACCCTTTCCACAGGAGATAGCTACCAACTTCATTTCCTCCCTCCTCCCTACCCCTTATGATAGATTTATTTATTTTGTTATAATTTGATGGAATATTTATCAATTTATGAATTTATAAAAACAAAGACCACTCCAGAATTCACGAAATTAAGAATATAAATTGAATAAGATTTATTTATTTTATTTAATAATAAAATAAGACTTCTTGTTTTAATGACAGCAATGGTTTTGAGACATTAACTTGATCCGCCATTCATTAAAAAAAATTAACTAATATTAATCTGCTATTTAAGCAATACAAATTAGCATATCTTCCACTGGCTAACATTTAATACAAAACTAGTTTTGTTTCAGGATATTAAAGAAAATGCCTCTAATTAAATGTTTATTCATCACATGATGTTAAAAATAATAAAAACCAAATAGATATTCATACATTTTAAAATATTTCATTAAATATAACAGAAAGACTTAAATTTTAAAATTTCAAAAATATATTTAATTTTGAGTTCAATAAAAATACAACAATAACAATAATATATTTACACTGCAATACATTTAAACTAAAATATTAAGTACAGTACAAAAGAAAATAATACTTAAAATGGTTTAAGGCTGCAGAATAAGTATGAGCAACATGTATAAAAATGAGAGGATTATAAATATTCTAATAAAAGTGTACATAACCACTAAAATGCATCTAATCTCCTTGGATAGTTAACAATTGTGATATATAAATAAATATAATCTTAATGATATTTACATAACATTTGTCTTTTTTTTCAATCAGATAGTTCTAAGAATTAGAAATTATATTAAACCAAAAACAATGTACAAATTTTATTATATTTTCAATAAACCAATGAATACTCTTATTGAGTATTCATTGTTTCATTAGTTATGAGTATTTATGATCGAAATTTGGATTTAAAAAAGAATGCAATATGAGAAATGTGATTTGTGTGATAAAAAAAGCATAAAAGAAAATTATTACATTTATTTTTAAATTAAAAAATATATATTTATAACAGATTTAAACAATTGACTAGCATTTTTAATTTTAGGATTCATAAAAAGCTTCCTCAAATAACAAAAAATATATTTACAAATATCAATATCTAATGAAATATGTATATAATAATAATAGTATTTTTTCTTTACACTTTTGTTTTTCGACATAATGTTGTATTATTAAATAATAATCAATAACCTTGATCGAAGAAAATTTAAATTTCACGTTATAGTATTTGTGAAACCTGTCATATTTATCTGATCCAATCATATCAATTAGAGACTTCCTATATTATTAAATCTCTTTAATTTGTGAGGAAAGGTATCCTTATAGAGAACAGGATCAGCTCTGAACTCAACAGTTCGTAAAGGAACTCGTCCATAAACAGCTGCAAACCTATCAATACAATGAGATCGTTCTACCATGTGATTCAAATCTGCACTAAGCATCTCAGTGTTTGTACATTCAGGGCACTTGAATTTCTTGCGAGGTGTTACCTACAAACCATATTCATAAATTATTTGAGAATATAAATTCACTTACACAATGAGACTTATACAAAGAATTTTCAATTTGGATGCTATAATAAGAGCATTGGGAACGTTTAAATAAATTCTTATATTAGGGTTCCTTTTAAAGAAAAAAATATAATGATAATAATCATGGATATAACAAGCTGAGATCACCTCTTTGCTATGAACATACAACATCCCTCAATTCTCAGAAAAATAAAAAAACAATGAAAATAACAACAATTATCTGTGAAAATACGATGATCTTATCTTCTTCTGAGGCACAATAACCCAGTGGATAAGGTGCTGAACTCCTAGCTCCCAAACCCAGGTTCGATTCTGGCAGGAACAGTAATGACTTGTTTTCTTTTCAAACATGATGAAGCAAGAGACAGCAAGTCCATTAAAAAAACAAAGATTGTTTCTTTACAAGTTTTTATTGTCATTATTTTCTTAATTAAAGAAGGAAGGTGGCTCAAAAGATGCTGTGAAAAATGGAGAAAAAGAAAGCCAGCAGAGTTTTTGTTCAGCTTTCTCCAGTTTGGAAGAACAGAAACCTCTCCATAAAAAAGAAAATATGGCTTTTCAATAGAAATGTGAAATTGGTCCTACTACATGGCAGTGAAACGTGGAAAGAAATGGAAAACATCAACCATCCATTACAAACCTTCATTAATAGATGCCTGTGCAGGATACTAGGAATTTGGTGGTCAGAACAAATATCAAATGAAGAACTATAGAGACTCCATGGCCGAGTGAGTTGTGGCTAGGGTCTCAGTGTGCTCGGTGCAGAAGATTGTGAGTATGAATCCAACCTGGGCAAGTTAAAATTTATTTCATGCGGGACCCACAAAATGAATCTTGAACTTCCCACCCTGGCCAGAATAGGTTGGTAACCTGTAGGATAACCCGTCTTTCCTCTAGTTGGAGTACATAAGGACATTTAACCTAAAAAAAGGAAAACAACAAGAACTATGGAGAACCACCAATCAGCTTCAGGTCTATTTTTAAAAATAAGGAAGCAGGAATGGAAATAGCTAGGACATATGCTGAGGAAGCCAGATGGTACTATAGAAAAAGCTTTCACTACAGTGGAACCACCAGGGAAAAATAAGGCTGACCCAGAGAGACATGGTGGAGGTCTGCAGAGAAGGAATTAGGCCAGGTTAGCAAATCATGGCAATACATTAGGAGAATTGCTGCGGGTCGGAGCAAATGGAATCACTCGTAGATGCTCAATGCTCCAATAAAAGTTAACAAAACAAATTATAATAATAAATAATAATTTTCTTAATCTAGCTTATTTACTAGCTATATATACGATATATTATATATTAGAAAATTTCAATAAATAGATTATAAAAAAAAAAAATAAGTAAAGAAATGTTTAATCATTATAACTTAACTAACCTTAATGGGAGCCTTATTAGTTACATTAGCCACAAGAAAATTCATAGCAATATCTTCACAATTCATATGGTCATCCACCCATTCCTTAATGTTGCCTGGCATTGATGTAGTGTACATATAACTCCAGTACTAAATAAAATAAATAAATACAAATAAGTAAAATATTATTTTTTAAAAACAAGAAAACACTCCTAACAAAAAACAATCAATGAAAATCATAATTATTTTATTTATCATTAACATTTCTATATTGATCATCACATGAATTCAAATACAAGCATTAATTACATAGAAGCAGTGAGAAAAAATATTCATATTTATAATATTTTCAGAAAAGCCAGTTAAGAGATCCAAACCAAAGTTTATAAATGATTTACAAATTTTATTCTTGTTAGGAGGCGTGGTAGCTCAGTGGGTAAGGCGCTTTACTACTATGCTCCTGGGCCCGAGTTCGAGTCCGACTGACGTAAATAAATCTAATCGGTGGTTAGTGATAGGTAATATGATAAAAATGGGACAAAAATAATATAAAGAAAGTTTTATAATGTTCTCTCCAAATAATATTCATGGGCAAAAAATGACTTTATAAGCAGTCATATAAATAGTTTAAACTACATATGTAAATTTTCATAATTTTCATTTTAATTTATAAAAAATAGTCTGCTATCAACATTGAATACCTATTACCTTGTGGTGGAATGCTGCTCCAGTGAGAACCATAGAAATCTGATTTGTCCACTCTGACTCATACTTCCAACGATTAGTAGCATTATCCCAAACATGAACTCTTGAAGGAAAACCAACAATTCGGTCAGGAAATTCTCTCCAAACCTGAAATATAGTTCATAATAAATTTATTCACTAGCTTTAATATTTTAAAATTCAACCCCTCCCAAAATGCAAAAACCTTCGAGGGACATTTTTAAAAGATACTGAGCACTAAGCAGTCCGCTTAATTACGCTAGGCAGTCTTTGCCTTGTTCAACATAATAAAAAAAAAAAAAATACATATTGAATGAGGTTCCTATATATAATATTAGCATAGATATTGATAAATATATATATCATTCCTATGTTACTGAAAATAATACAAGCACTTTCAATAGTTTTTAAGTCTAAAACTTTCAGGTTCAAAAAGTTTCCATTCCATAAGATGGCAAGAAAATCATTGAGAATAGATCGGAGAAAATAAACTATGATTAAAAGATTATTATAAACTAGAACAAAAAATGTAGAAATAATATATTACTTACTTCATATCCAAATTCTAGTTCATCAGCTGTTAGCATAACAATATCATCATCAATCGTCAAAATAGCTTCTGTTTCTATTTCTTCATATGGATAGAATCTATTTGAAAGTTTATTAGCTTTAGTTTGAATTACTTTCCACGGTTTTGATATTTTTGGCCATAATGATGCTAAAACACAATTAAATATTCATTAATGCAATAACATTTATTACTTAATACTTAAATATACTTTGGATCTTACCATGTGGGGGTGATTTCCTTTGATTATTCCAGATAACAAGGACTTTGGTAAGGCTAGGAACTTTGACAAGCTTCTGTATTAATGAAAAGAGACTGTCCAACCTGTCATAAGTTAGTATAACCGCTGTGAAACCCTGCCATCGAGGTGCAGTCAGTTCCAAAAAGAGTGGTGATTTTGCTGGGGACTATAAATACACAGTAAGTATGTTTTATAAAACTAGACATAAATATATATTTCTATTTTAAATTAATTTTAATTGTTAAGAACAGTTCTCAAAGTCAAAAGGTTCCATTCACACAAAGATTCAAAACGAAAATCACAAATAATCATTCTCAGAATGAAAGACATATGAAAGCCATGAACATGATCATATTCTATATCGGGCGCTACAGTCTATGAAGGACCCAGGCCTCTGCACACATTTTTTTCCACTCCTCTCTGTTAGCTTCCATTCCTATCTTTCACATCAGAGTACCAAAAATAACCAAAATCCTTTGAATTTTAGTTCATCCAACCTTACAAAATACTTACAGTATGAGGTGGGTTATTCCAATCTTCATAAACTCTTGCATACTGGGGATACACCCTATCATTCAGTATATTAAATGCAGTCATGGTTATAGACTCCATCGATGAAAAATAAGTGGAATAAAGCCATTTTCCTTGAGCACTCATTTCCTGTCTTTTCATTGGAGGTACAGCACTGGCAACTTTAAGAATACTGCTCAGATCTCCTTCACTTAGTAGCAATGAGGCCCTAATAAAGCCAAATATGTATAAAAAAATTATAAAACCTTTAAATTTGAAAAAGTAATTTTTTAAAATATAGCTGATATAGATTATTGGTTAAAGTAGAGAAAAAAATATACAAAATACCAGATTCAGGAAAAATATTGCTGTAGAGAGATTTTGTAAGTTTTTCCTTATTTCTTAACCCTTTGACTGCTACAGACTACTATATGAGCCCGGTGGTTGCAGTGCCTTGGGTGTTACAGACTATATGAGACCAGATGGACTATATGAGTCCAGCTGGTTTTGCGCCAAACTGCAACTAACTCTTCTAACTAACGTAATTCTTTTTCTATCACCATCTATTTGTGATCCACCGTCTATCTCTATCTGTTTATAGAAGCTGCAGTGCCTCTTTAAGCCAATAGATGTCATACAACTTCACTTTCGGCATATCACTTAAATTTCACGAAGTTACAGTGTTCCTGTTTTGACCCTTTTTTACTGCCGTGTACCACTTCTCTTTACCTGAAATTTTGCCTGCATATCCTTTGTTATTAAGTAAGTTGGTGAGAATTGGAGAAGGCGGACCAACAGAGAACTTTACCAGATGTATGGTGAAGCGGATGTGATGCGGTACATAAAGCTGGGAAGACTGCACAGGGTGGGCCATGTTGCCCGGATGCCAGCTGACGAAATCCCGAGGAAGCTGTTGGACGGGAGGCTCCATGGGGCAAGAGGAATAGAGGTAGACCGCGACTTAGATGGGAGGATGCTGTGAGCAGGGACTCCAGGGACCTTCTGAAAGCCTGCAACTGGCGAGCGACCACACAGGATAGAGCTACATGGCAAAAGCTCATAGAGGAGGCCAAGGTCCATACTGGGCTTTAGTGCCACGGATCATCATCATCATCTTTTGTTATATTTTCTGTTTTTTTTGGCCTAAGACTTCCATTGAACTCCTATACTAGCCTGGGTGGGAAGGTCAAGATTTATTTCTTGTAAATTTTAACCCGTCCAGGTGGGATTCGAACCCACGTCTTTCTGGTTACGAGCACGCTGAGACCCTCGCCCCAACTCACTTGGCCATTGGGTCCCCTATTTTTTTTTGTTGTAGTGAATAGTTAAGTGCTTTATGTCTAAAAAAATTTATTAGAACTTCTGGCGGGTGCAAGTAAAGTGAAAGAGAATCTTCTTTAGATCATGATGAGGATTTTTTTGATCAATCCGGTAAAGTATCAATTAGAGAAATGCCAGGAAATATTTTTATATCAAATATAACAGAAAGGAAGGATGGGAAACATGAATAGAAAATGTAGAATAAATAAAGAAAACGAAACCGCCAAGCGTAAAAAGTACTCCGCACACGGGGCACTGCAGGTGCCAAGACTATGCCGCAGCCAAAGGGTTACAATATTGATTTTAGTTATACGTACTATTTAAGTAACTTAAGTTTCTACTTCATTTAAATTTCAACTGTTATTTATAGGATCCATATCAAACCTTTTCCAGTCAATGACATCAGCAAAGGGAAGCACAATGGTATCAGCGCTTATGATGGGTATACAACCTGCAGCTAGGGCATCAAGTAGGGTTGGCTGTCCAAGCCTGGCACCTCTTAGAACCAAACAAAAAACTCCTCTCTGTAAAAAACAAAGTTTCACCAAAACCAATATTTCAAACACATATTACTAAATTCTTAATAAGAGAAAGAGCAAGAATTTTACTCCAGTTCCCAAACTTGATTTTTAATGGAATAACCTAGAAAACATTTCAATAAGGGGTGCATTGATCAGTGTACTCTTCTTATACTGCGGCTTATATATAAAATTCAACTTCTCTTTCATATTCAAAGTATTATATACTAAATTTAATTTTAATTTCAAATCTCATTCTAATTAAAACCTTCTAAGAAAAAAGTGACTATCAATCCAGAATAAATTTTTTTAAATATAAATATTACTTTTCTATTGAGTAGAAATTGCATAAATACACATAAACCTTTTGTCCAGTGAAATTTCAAGGTTCTTGAAGTAATTATGATATAAAGATTTTCGATATTCATGTCCGAATGAAGGAGGAGCTTATTTTTAGAATAAATTCTCAAGTCACTAGCTCATCTCTCGCTATAGGATGGGTGCCCCAATAAAACTGGTGAACCAATATTTGATTTCTAGTCATACATTTTTTAAAACTTCAGTATATATAATCCATGTAATATAGTGCAGATGTGTTGAAAATTTTGTATATTTTAGAACTGAAGATGAATGTTTAGCATTCGAAACTAGTATTCTAATAAAATAATTCCAATAGAAGTGACAATTAATTCATCAATCCTAATTGTAAAATTGGTGATTTCATTTTCTCTTGACCTATGTTATAGTGCAGTTCAATTCTAAATCAACAATAATTAAAATACAAATTAAATTTTATTTTAATAATGCCTTGATTCATAAAAGAACAATCTAAAATGTTTTTAGGGGGAGCAGCTGGAATTCAATATCCCTTTTTATTTTGCCATAATACTCTTTAAGTTCATATATATCCACATTAACAAATTCTTAATGGTTCTAATCCAAAAATAATTTTTTTGTATTTTCCCAAACGCTTCTCAATCTTCTAAGAACATATGAGCCCAGTCATACAATCAAATCATTAGACCTTAATCTTGATTATCTCACATCTACTATAATCTTAATACTAATGGAAATTACTTGAGGAACGCATGATGGTATAGAAGGATCAATATAATTAGGATTGATGAATTAAATGCTTCTAAAACTTCTATTGAAATTATTTAATTTGAAAACAAGTTTCGAATAACAATCAAATATATTTGATTTCTTCTATTACATTTTTGAAAACTTTAGTATATATAATCCATGTAACAAAGTGCTGATATTTTGAAAATTGTGTATGTTTTAGAACTGAAGATGAATGTTAACATTCGAAACTAGTTTTCAAATAAAATGTTTGTAATAAAAGTGGCAATTAATTCATCAATCCTAAGTAACCCTTTAACAGGCAATGTATCCTGGAGGATACACACATTTAATGCCTTTTGCTCAATAAATGATGTAATGTCTGACGCATTATCCTACTCATTATCATCTAATATCCTTTATTTAACCTTGATTTTCATGATACATTTGTGGGGGATAGCGTGGCGATAGCCATTGAAAGGAAAAAAAAAAGAAGAAATGTATTCCAAAATTCCGGGCCTGCCCGTTAAAGGGTTAAAGGAAATTAAATATGATTATATACCTGCAGTATGTGTGGGTAATGATACATTCTGCTTCCATGGCATCTAATGCTAGCATTTGTCATGTCATGACAAGGCTCTAATAATAATAGTTCGTTGGTATTAGATGACAATTGAAATAGTTCTGAATAATATTCTGGGTGAATATTCAGTTGTGAACTAATAACAAGCCATTTCCTGAAATCACATAAGTGACTATATACAAATAAAATCTGAACATAATCAATTATAATCACAAACATTAATGCATCCTTAATTAATTTAAACGTAAACAATAATCCAAAGATTACCTTTTCCCATTTAACCAGATAACAACTCAAAAAGTTTTAAAAAGAATAATAATTAGGTTTATGCATTCATCAAAAGAGTAAAACAATGATATAAAAATTATCATAAATGAAATTTATTGATTTGTTAATAATCAAACGATTTATGACCAGAACAGTTGTAAAATTCATCTTATTAAACCCTTTAATCATTAGTTATAGAGGTTTCTAAAAAGTGCATCCATACCACTATTTTAATTAGTTTGGACTTATTAACAATCAGATTAATTGTTAATTAATTAATTGTTATGCATTAATGATTAATGCTCACAGGAGCATTAGTTGCTCCTTCAGAAGTTCCACCATAATTTCTAATATATTTACACAATATTCTACCATTATTAATAATAATTCTTTAAATGATTACTTTATACCTTGTATAAGCGCCCTCTTTCAAGGTACTAGCAACAGGGCTAAACACAGGCAATGAAATGTCAAAACCAACTCTATAGGACCATGAGTCAAAACCAGCTCCAGCGACGATTGCATTTCCAAGAGCTAAATCAACAACAGTATTATACTCAGGTGCAGATCCTGGTATCATATTAAAAATAATATGATTTTCACCATTGTTCCAACTAAAATAAACAAAAACGTAATACTTTCAACAAATTTTAAACATATATAAAATTTGTAGTAATTAATATTAATTACTGTGGCAATGATGCAAGAGCTTGGGATGTTTCTTTGGCTCTGAATCTATTTTGATTTAAAGTATCAATGGATACTACAAATAAACATGCTTCTAGCGGATTGGGAGTATAATATTTACTCTCTGTAATGGTTTTTAATAGCTGGTAGAATTCCTTAGACATCTGGCTGGTGACTGGATTTCCTTTTGCATCAAAATATTTTATGAGAGGATACACAAATACTAAAATCTTTGAGCTACCTTTATGACCACATTTATATATATTAAAGCAATCATAATAACTACACTTTGGATTCGGACCACTGGATATAGGTGAATCATTAGGTAACGTAACTTCTGGGATGTTATCTAAATTTTTTAGATTAAGACATTCATAATTATTTTCCGATGAATAAATAGAACCCGGTAAAAAGTTCAACAGACCTACCAATACAATCAAAATGGAAACAAGCAATACTAGAAATAAAAAAATAAAAAATCGTTTATAGCTATAAAAACCGGGCACAGCTTTAAATGCCATTGTTTAAGAAACAATATTAAAAACTTTAATTTAATAACATCATCGTATCAAATTAAATATTAACTTCCATTAAAGCCACTAAAATAACATTCTCAACAGTTGACAGTTTATAAAACCCTTCTCGAAGGTTATAAATTTTAATTTATCCAAAGCATAATCCATCAAAGAGCTACAAGATTTTGCAAATTCAGAACGAATGAGTCACAACTCAAAAGTTTGTATTAGTTAGATGTAATACTAGACACAATGGCATTTACAAATTTAGAACTCTATTAAATCGTTCCTCAGCAGTCTTGGCTATACAAATAGATGAATTAATTAACTCAGTCCAATATTTAAGGGATTTTTGCCTGAATTTCAAAAATAACAAATGATGTAATTTGGTACACTGTAATTAAATAATGAAGAAGAAAATTGGAGTATGTTGTCGATAAAAATGCAATAAAAGAATAAATATATGGTAACGGTCGGGTTAAGAGGAGACAGCTCCTACGCGCGCCAAGAATACCTTTTATCGATTCTTACCTTCTTCCGATTTATTTTGGTGTTTTAGTGGCTGCTTTTAGAGGGGAAAGGTTATTCTCATTTATTTACGGAGAAACTTTAAATCCCTGTTCAAAGTAATATTAACTTCTGTTTACCTTATGATATTAAAACGTGAAATAAGAAAATAATGAAGTGGAAATAAGAAAATGTCAAGATATAAGAGACTAAATCAATTTTGAATTAATTTTATATTAAATAAAAATTAATATAATAACGGTTAAGAGGAGGCAGCAAACTGGCTTGACCCGCGCTTCACCGACCAGTTCGATGCTTATGCTTCACTTCGAGTTTACATTTATCGATAGCTCTTTCCTATAGCCTCACATGTAAACAATCACTTCTACAGTTTCAACTTGGATTGTGTTGTTTAGTGTCTTATATTGATATTTAGTCTTCTTAAATGAAAATAAGTGAAACAGAATTACAAATCAGACAATAATAATAAAATAATTTATATGTCCTAATATTTAAGGAATGTATTTTATCTTGAATTTGAATAAACGTTTCACAAATGACAAAAATAAAAATCCTGTCATTCACAAATATCAAAATGATTCGTAAAGGTCACGAGTTTCTATTTCCTCAGTGAATTCGACAATCAAAATTGACAATGAAAAAGTTGTCGTGGATCCACACATTTCATCGAATCTCCAAAAAATCAGAAGAAAATTTAATTAATTATATACATTATGTTGATTAAATAACATTTCAATTTGTTGAGTATACGGAGTTTTCCGAAGGAAAACCTTAGATTACTGACATCGCACTCAAAGCTCTCATTTTAGGCCTTCGTTGACTGGAGCACTTGTTTTCCACGAATTTTGTTCCAGTGTATTATATATTTCATAACATTATAAGTTGAAATATGTTTCTCCCTAAAATTATGAGGACGATACTTCTATTAACACTGTTCATATATATTGATTGGTATTTTTAATATTAAAATTTAAAAACAAGATTATTATATATTAAGAAGATAGTCAGGGATACAGTCAAAGTAACACCACGTCAAAGAAGAATTCTTTAATACGTATTAAAGAATTCTTCTTTGACGTGGTGTTACTTTGACTGCATCCCTGACTATCTTCTTCTCCATTCATCATCCAGTCAACCATACTTTTATTATTATATATTTAAATAATTAGATTGTAACGTATGTAGGTAGATCAAATTCATCTTTTTTTTTTTTTTCACCAATATAATTGGCTCAAATTGGTCTGGAGGAAAACTAATTGGAAATCCAATACAAAAGAAATTCATCTTCAAAAAGTTTTTTGTTGGACGAAAACGACGTGGGTTTTGAATATTGTCCGGTGAGACGCCTCTTCAACTTTTCGGCAGACAAAGTTTTTAGTAATCTAGGGAATATGCAGTTTTTAGTGTGCTTGAAGGAAATTGTCTTCAAATGGTGCGCTTTTGGACTAAAAAAAAAGTGGATTTTGAACTTAGTCTGCCGGTGCAACGCCGCTTTGTCATCTGGGAGATATGCAGTTTCTTATGTGATTATTATAGAGTATTATCACCACTGTAATATAACCACTGTAACCAATATAAATTTTTCATATTTGTTACCCACTTTCGGTGATCACCAGTTTGAAACACCTCCGCTTTGAGGAGGCAGATTAGTGCACATTGATTGCTGAGGGTGCACATTTTATGGCTGTATGACGAAAAGATTTCTTCAAATAAGACACAAAGTTTGGCCTCGGTTCTTGGAATATTATTGCTTCTTACTGTTCTGACAGAGGACAAACTTGTAAATAAAATTAAGCGTGCACATCTTACAAAGGAACGTTTTGACTTATAACTCACAGATTTAAATGCCAATTTTTGTGTGGGTAGTAGGGTTCTATAATAGTGCAAAACTAGAGTTATAGCCGCCAATTGGGCAGGTAGAAATGCCTTCCCTTGTTAAAAGAGACTCGTCTATCCATAAAATTCACCTTAAAAAAGTGGTTTTCTTCAACATCACCTGCATTCAGAAGCTAACGGCAAAATTGAGATCTATGTTCATTATCATTGAGTTTTAAACCTTACATTGAAAATCTAATAAAATAAATTCTAAATTATAATAAATAAATAAATGTAATAAAATAAAATCCATTGATCATTATAATGTCTTATTTACATAAGTAACTGATTTGTGTCCCGAATGAAAACACCATATTTTTCTAGTTTTAAATGTAAATTTCTCCATGAAATCGATACGGATCATTAATTTGATCATACCATATGAGCGTTGAAGTATTTTAAGACATTGTAACTTCCCTAAATAAGGCGAGGATCAAGCTGTTCCTTAGGTCCCAAGTTTGTAAAATTCAAGTTTACAAGTACTCTGTCTGCTCTTATATGAAATGGAATTCTAAATCCGAAAATGATCCATTTCCATGATCCATCCAATCCAAAATTTGAAAAATATTTAAACAAAGTGGAGATATTACAGCTTTTATGGTAAAAAACGTGGTTTCCTCAAAAAAGTCTTTGAATTATTGTTTATCTGCAACGGATCGGAATAGAAAGGTAAGATCTGCGGCATTTTTCTTCATTTTTGATCTAGTTTCACCCATTTTTTTTTTTTTTTTTTTTTTTTTTTTTTTTTTTTTTTTTTTTTTTTTTTTTTTTTTTTTTTTTTTTTTTTTTTTTTTTTTTTTTTTTTTTTTTTTTTTTTTTTTTTTTTTTTTTTTTTTTTTTTTTTTTTTTTTTACCACTAAGGGTGAGTACTCTGTATATATATTACATTACAATACAATCACTGAAGGATTCTATACACACAGCCACTGAAGGATTCTCCATTCAGATCTGCCGAATCTAACGATTATTCTACTATTTTAGCCACTTTTCCACAACAAACTGTTTAGTCCAGTCAATAAAGGATTATAGAGTGCATTTTCTGTAATCCAAGGTTTTTCTTTGGAAACATGGTCAGGGTAGTTAGAAAGTAAATATACTAAAAGTCCTGGAATTTTCGGGCCTGGGAACAAGAAGAGGGGGGCGGATATTTGCGCTCATATCTCGAAAACGATGCGTCGCATGCAAAACGTGCCTATTTACTATATTAATTTTATTTTATTCTCTACAACTGTACTGTAATACACATACCTATACATATTTTTCATATTCTGTACTGTTTCCGAGATATACGCTTGGCAAATGTGACGGACTTTAGTATGTTTTTTTTTACCAAGAAAAGTTAAAATTTATGTAACTTTTGACAGGTTGAAGATAAATTGGCATATGTATGTTTATTTTGAAGGAAATTTAATTTTCTACAATATTATTTATGAAAACTTTCCTCGTAAGATGAACGTTTTAGAAGAAATGGAGGGATGTTTAACAGAAAACGTGAGGTGAACATTTTTTTTTTAATCAAGAAACATGAATTAATTAATTCTTAATAAATTAAAAATTAAAAGAATATTGAATGATTCACTGGCGGGATAATACTAATCTTTCATTGTCTAATGAAACTGATTTACATTTAGTTCCGATAGTAGCGTTCTTCATTTTTATTAAAGAACAGATAAAGAGATTGTATCGATACCACAAATTTGAAATTGAACCACAGGTACAGAAGCTACTTTGCAACCTCCCGAGGTGATTCTTGGTGATTACGTGAAGCGTATCTTTTCTCTGTTTCCCGGCACTAATGTTTTCTAATTATTTTTATATTCCGAAATGGACTTCGACTTTAAAGTGAAAACTGCAAATGAGCGTGCCAAAGTTGAAGATTTATTTGATTATGAAGGTTGTAAGGTTGGACGAGGAACTTATGGTCATGTATACAAAGCACGGAGAAAAGATGGGTAATAATAGTAGTTTGGACCCGTTTTTATTTTAAATAAATATATGTATACCTTTTTAGATACTTTTTACTCTAAATTGCTTTGAATTTGATTAGGTCAGATACAAAGGATTATGCACTTAAACAAATTGAGGGCACTGGACTATCCATGTCAGCTTGTAGAGAGATAGCTGTGAGTTGAAAACAACCTAAGATATCCTTAATCCTTTACTGATTTTTTGAAAAATATTTATAGTAGTTGAACTAATACTTAACTCCAAAATATTAATTTTCAGTTACTTCGAGAACTGAGACATCCTAATGTTATTAACCTAATAAGAGTATTCCTATCTCATAATGATCGAAAAGTATGGCTACTTTTTGATTATGCAGAACATGATTTGTGGGTTGGTATATTCTAATTTACTATATTTTTAGTTGACTACTTACTAGTGCCATTAATGATTATCCATTATTATACTTAAATGTTAGATTATGGCTGGTAGTTATTGAATCCAAAGAATTTTTAATCTGGGTCTAGTTATATAAAATTTTCTGTAGATTACTATTATATTTCAATGTTATTTTATTCATTGGTAGGCTTTAATATTGCAAGAATGAAATCCTATGTAATATGGATGTAATACTTATACATTGTGCTGTTTTGTTCAATTATTGAATGAAATATTTCATTATTGTTTGTATCAAGAATATATCTTGTCACTAAGCAATTTATAATAATTCGACTTTTGATGAAGCTGGGCAGAATTTCGTCTTGATTTTCGTACCCACTTATTAATTTTCTCAAAATGTTATACATTTGATTTTATATAACTAAAATAAACTCATCAATCTTTTCAACATCTCCCTTCTGTGAGATTTCTTCAGTCTTTATCAAGCAGTAATTAACAACTATGGTGTATTTATAACCTTGTGTAAAAGTCTCTAAAGTGTTCATTGTTGTAATGATTATTATAACAGCTCTAGGTTTAATCCAGAAATATTTGATTTAAATAGAATCCTATGAAAATAGTGACAATCGAGCGTGTTAATAGATATTTCAAACAAACCCTACAGTTCTACTTACAAAAAAAATTTCCTCTAGTATATGTGTTTTTTTTAAATTAGTACCCTTCTTTCCCTCATCAAATTCCATTTATTATACAGTTAAAAAAAAAACAAAAACATAAGAACTTCAATTTCCTGCGCTGATAATGCAAGCCTGCAAAAATAAAAGTGTTCCTACACGGCAATCTAAACTGTAAATACTAAGGAGATGAATTTGTCAGGGGTGCAGTCAAGGTTGAATAAACACAGCAAGTTTTTAAATAAAAAACTTATATTTTGGCCAGTTTTTAAATAAAAACTTATATTAACTAAATATAAGTTTTTTATTTAAAAACTGGCTGTGTTTATTCAACCTTGACTGCACCCCTGACAAATTCATCTCCTTAGTAAAAACTCACAGTCAACAATACAATCATCATCATCATAAACTGTAAATAAATTAGACGAGACTAACTAAATGTATTGCATTTAGATACATTTTCTAAATTTCAAAACTCAATATCTGTAGAGTACCTGGTATGAAATTAGTGTAGAATATGGATTGTTGTAAAACTTCAATATTTTATTATCTTAGAAATCCTTGAGCCATTTGTTTGCTAAGACTACCAAGAGGTTCTATTCTCAACAAAGCTTTCTTTGATTGCAACACAATTGCTGGAACAATTAATTAATGCTATTATTATTATTTTTTTGCACTTCAATATTATTGTGGCTGAGCTTAGCTATGTTAAAAATAACCACTTTCTTTAAACATAAAATTTCTATTAAAACACATTATTACATTGAAAAATAAATAAAGAGGCCCAATATGGTTTGGTTCATACAGAACTCAAATCAGGAATTCCTTTTCCACTAAAATATATGTTAAACCAGGTTTATTAATCAGACAAAACTTGTAATCTTTGCTAGTAGATAAATTTACTATCTCAAACCGCTTAGTTAATAGAAGAGGATATAATAAAGAAGATTAACCTACTAGATACCAAAACAAAATTCTCTAACACATAAGAGTATAGTTTTGGTATTAAAGAGTTTTGAAGACATGAACTTGTCTACCCCCTTTATACATTTAGAAATTATTTCAAACCCCTAAAACTTTTACTAACAAACCTGTTTTCATTTACCTTGTGTTATGTTCCTACCAAATTTTCCTAACATTTTTTTTCACCAGAGATGAGGCATCCAAAATCATGTTCATTTTATTTTTAATAAAATCAGTCTGTTATCATTTGCCCAACTTATTTTGGTAAAGACCCCCTAGAGTGTTTCTTCTTTGATTAAATGAATATAAAATCAACAAATGTTGTCTACCTTAAGCTATTGATTAAATAAAAATCTGCAAATATTTTTAAAGCAGTATTGTCATTATATAATATGTTTACCTAAATTACACATTTGTTGATTTCTCCTAATTGCTTCAGAAATAAGGAAGTGTGTTCATTGTTTTCTGAGTTGAGCTAATTATTCTTCATTTTAGTTTTTTAATAAATAAAAAAATTAGCTTAATTATTCCCTATAGCTGCATATTCTTTAGTTGGAGATATCTTTGTATGTTGGTAGCTAAATCTAAGAAATAGGTACAGTCAGAGTTAAAAGTATTCGTTCACCTGTTATAAATCATTAAAAATAACAAATATTAGCATTATTTAATAGGATTTATTAAAAACTATAAATCCATTTCATGTAGACATCATCACGTTTATTTATAAATATATTTTTGTATTTATAGAACATTTCACAAAATAATACAAGAAGAATAACTGAAAAACAACAATAAAATCATGAGTCAAAAGTATTCGTACTTCTTCTTCTTCTTCCAGTTGCTCGACAGACCATTACTGGTCCCTGGCATCCTCTAACAATTTCCACCAGTCTGCTCGTCGTTGGGCAGCTCTCTTCCAATCCCGGACTCCCAGGATCCTCCTAGCATCCTCTGCCACGCCGTCCATCCATCTAAGGCAGGCTCTCCCTCTGCTCCTGGTCATGTGTATATCTTCCATCAATAATTTTTTAGGAATCGTATTCACAAAAGTATTCGTGCACTTGATAAAATTTCTATTTAATATTGACATTCGAGAACAATTAATACTTAGTAGGGCTAACTTTTGCTTTTAATATGATCTATATGCTTTGTGGCATTGAATTCATTAATTTTTGTGTCAAAGTAACTATAATTTTGTAATAATAACGTCGCTTATATTTTGATTGTTAGAAACATACCTTTTCCGTACTCGATCCTTTAGATATTTCCACAAATGCACTATAGGGTTAATATCCCGTGATTAAAGGGGTGTGGCCTCCACTTTGATGTGTTTTACAGGATCCACACTTTGGATTTCCACGCTGTATGCTCGGGATCATTATCCTGCTGAAAAATGTAATTTTCTCCAATCCCAAATTTTTCAGCACTGTTTAGGAAATTTCCTTTTATTATGTTGATGTATTTTATATCTTTCATTATGCTATTGATAAATTCAAGACACCCCACTCCAGCATCATTCAAACAATCTCGGACCACGAGTCACTTTTCTGTATTCCTAACAGTTGGTACTATATTTCTTATTTCCATTCCTATATTTTTTCTCCATACTTTATGGCCTCTCTGAAGATTAACATTTAATTTAAAAACATTTAACAACAATAAAACATTTCAATTTTACCCTCGTCGTTAAATATTATCCTATTCCCAAGGTCACAATCTTATGTTTTATGGCCTTTGGCACATTGATATCTTAACATTGCTTATTGATGGTTTTCTCCAAGCTGTCCTGGGTGAAGCTCGTTCCTTCTCAAGCATCAGCGCATTGTTAAAACATTCCCCTTTTTCTCCTCTTTCAGACAAATGTTCATCCATTAATTTAGTGGCACTAATTCTTGGTATTCTTTTAACTTTTTTCTTGATATTTCTTTCATATTTGGAGTAAATATTCCTTATTCATCCTGTTCTCTCTGTATATTCAAAAGTTTTTCTCATTCCGTACCTTTTAATAGCATCTTGGACTGTTGAGTGAGGTCTGGTCACTTCTCTAAGCGACCGTAACTCATTATGTAGGCGTAAAATAATTTGTATTTCCTCTTCAGTCCTACCTCACGTTTTGCGTCCCATTTTCAATTTACGAACAGCAATAATAAGTACTAATAATCGCTGCACCTTTACAACTGTCGTCAAGGTAAAGACTGATTGCAGGTTATCCTCAAAATATTAAGGCAGGGGGTAGAAACAACAGTTAAAGTCTAGTGTAAGAATACTTTTGACTCATAAAAATGAGGCATGCTACTATAATGTATGAGATATTAAGCTAAATTCACCCAATTTTCTCACTCTCATTCTGATAGAGAACTTTTGGTAACATAAATGATTTATCAAATATGAATTGTTGGTATGAAAATTATTAAGATTCTATCAAAAGTTAAGTACTCTTATTTTGTTTTTTTGTTTTTTTTAAGCATATTATTAAGTTCCATCGTGCTGCTAAAGCAAATAAAAAACCTGTAATGGTTCCAAAAGGAATGGTGAAGTCTTTATTATACCAAATTTTAGATGGAATCCATTATCTCCACTCGAACTGGGTTCTGCACAGAGATTTGGTAAAGATTAATTTCCTTCAGTTTTTAGCTATTCTTGTTATATTTTATTTTTATAATGATTACAAAGTGATTTTTGTAGGTACTGTTAATCTTGTGCATTTTTAATTACACACAATTAATTTTAATACCTTCTCTCATTGCACACAAGATGATTAATTTTTATGATTTTGTAAATTCATGGTGGCTTTGCAAATACTTAGCCTAGTAAAAATAGAGAATGAACCTTAACATTATAAATTTTCATGAAAGGGATTACTATTTATTTTTTAATAGGTTAATATTTATCTTAATAATTCTTTTCTCCAAGTGTTTTACTAACAATTAGTGACATTAACAATCCACAGAACAGTAACCTTAGGTGATCTCTACCTTTTCTCATTAAACCCGCTTTGTTCAAGTAGAATGTTTAAGAGTTATACGTCCAGTAATACAGAAGCTTGATCAAAATTATCGTATAATTTAATAAGAAACAAGCTACTATTTGAACTCATTATAAGATATTGTTGCATATTCTAAATGAAAAAGTCAATGAAGGGCCCTAGAAATACTTCATAGTAAGTGACAGCAATTAACTATAAAATATATATTGTTTTGTATTGTTGTTATCGTTTTTATTTATTCTTAACTCAATTGATCTATATCTCATCCTGATATGTTACTAGAAACCTTGGAAATTCATTTTACATTTTTCCTCGTCATTCATACGTAATTACTTGGAATGAGGGCTTATTATTGTCATTTTCTATGTTGTTATAAGTAATTATTTAACTGAAAAATTTGAAATGAAAACGTCCAGTTGCAATCTTTATTCAATCGAAAATAACTAAAATATTAACTGCATTAGAATATGTTAAACTTAGACTGACCAATTTTGCCACTGACGTCACTGATTTCTTCTTTATTTGTGGAAAGTTTTGTAAAGTCATCACAAATCATCTTCCTCTTATAGTGCTAATAACAAAATAATGTTTGTTAATGTCTGTTCAATATAATTTTCAAATTTAGAAACCTGCCAACATTCTTGTGATGGGAGAAGGCCCTGAAAGAGGAAGAGTCAAGATAGCTGACATGGGTTTTGCAAGGCTTTTTAATGCACCACTGAAACCTTTAGCAGACCTTGATCCTGTTGTTGTTACTTTTTGGTATCGAGCACCAGAACTGTTGTTGGGTGCAAGGCATTACACCAAAGCCATAGGTGAGATCTTGTTTTGTTTTTTTTTTAAATAGTGATTATGATAGTTACAATAAAAACAAGTGATTATTCTAAAAAAACTCATAGAAAAGTTAATATTTATTTCATCTTACAAACTTTGTTACTATTAATCTTTATTTGTTGGTCAAAGGTTGCCTTGCTGTTCATACTCTTGCCTTGCCTTTTTGGGTACTCTCTCTGTAATGCATCTTTTAAAAAGGTTCCATTGGTTTACTTACTAAAGGCTGAATTGCACTTCTGGTCATTAGTTACTGAAAAGCAAACTTATCTGATATCTAAAGATGTCAACTTGTAATAATGGCATCAACTAAACTGCTTTGTGTTCAATTTTGTTCTGCCTGCACTTTGACGAGAGTACAAAACATAAAAACAGGAAATGGAGATAATGAAAGCGTCTTAATGAAGAAAAAAAGTTAATTTGAAAAGAATATTAACTCAGCAGTGGGTATATAGAGGTTTGTATGGGAAAACCAATAGATGTTTTTTCCAACTAATACTTATGCTCCAGAAAAGGCAATAGTTATGTTCATGAATTTCGTTAATAAGATATTACATTCTGGTATTTATTATCTGATCCTTAACTATCAGTTTGTTATTTAGATCAAATTGTGCTAATTTCATAAATCAACCAACAGAGTTGTCCTCTCATTCACTGACTAACATGGTTTTGTTTTTTTTCAGCCTTTGTTATAAAGATTCATACATATGAATCTTTTGTTATTCTGTCCAGACAAATAAATTAGATTAATTAAGAACTTCTCAATTAAATGAATTTTTAGGGGCCATGGTTGCCGAGTATATCAATGAAGTAACCCAACATGCTTAAATTAGTAACTAGTCCAGTTTGAATCCATCCTTGAAGGATTAATAATTTTGTGGCAAACACAAGGAATTTTCATCTTCCTGTACTTCTTATAATTTAATTTACTTTTAAATACAAAGAATCCTTTCAAAGGTTTTCTTATTTTGCAGATATCTGGGCGATTGGTTGTATATTTGCTGAGCTGCTCACATCAGAACCTATCTTTCATTGCAGGCAGGAAGATATCAAAACTAGCAATCCATATCACCATGATCAATTAGATAGGTATTCATAAAAGTACTGGGTAGGAATGATTGAATATGCTTAGTAACTGAAAGGTGAACGCAAGACTTCAATCATATTCTTTTTTTTTTCTTTAAAATCCAACCCAAATATCCCCCTTCAATTTTTTTTTTTTTTTTTTTTTTTTTTTACTTCCATCCTTTTAATTAATTAGTAACAAATAGATCTTTCAGGGAGGGTAACGCATGTTATATTTTATAATGAGTTATTAATATAAAGCAGCTTAAAGATTTTGCTGACCAAATTTATATCTCTTTACTTCAATATGGTTAATTTATTTTATGGTGTTTCATATTATATCAATTTATTGATATGGTGTTATCAATTTACAAGAAATTGCAATTAATTTTAAGATTGGTTTATGATATTATAAATTAGAAGTGCAAGGTCCTTCTTAATTTGTTATTTAATATTGATAAAATAGATTCATCATTAGCTTGGGCATCAAAATATTTATCCGTTTTTTTATCCATACTATATCGTTTGTGATAATAAACTATAATTAGTAAAAAATTTAATTTCATAACTTTAACCTTAGTCAATACAATTGCTACCTACACCTCAAATATATATTAAATGAAAAGGAAACTATACAAGTTATATAATTGTTACAAAAAGATCAATTTTCAATTTTTGAAAATCTCACCTGTGATTTTTTAAAGAGGTTTAGAATTATATTCATATATCATTAGAAAGAAAAGGAACACCTATCTATTATCACCATATTTTACTAATATTCCAGAAATAATAAAAGCAGGTGTGATGATAGCGAAAATGAATAATAAATGTTCTGAATTCAGCGTATTAACTTCATGTTTTAGTTGGAGGCCAGGACAGAGTTTCAGTTTTATTATTTTTAGAACTGAAAATTCATTTGTCCATCTGATCTGATCACTTTATAAAAATTGTTTAAACAATTAAAGATCTATAATTGTTTAATTCTCAACTTCCTTTTGTTAAAAAAAGAGATGAACATACGTGTAATTGGATTTTTATTTTTTTTTGTCTTTTGTTTTGCAACTAGGATATTTAATGTTATGGGATTCCCGTTGGAAAAAGACTGGGAAGATATCAGGAAAATGCCCGAACATCCCACTTTACTAAAAGATTTTAAAAGATCAAAGTAAGTATATTGATCAAGTTAAACTTTTTATAGAATTAATTTAAAAAAATATATTTGTAAGGATTATATCATGATGCATCTATGTTTTGCGGAGATGACATAGAAAACTTTTTTTTATTATAGAAGAATACTTTTGATCTAAGACATTAAAAGCATTTCAAATTTTCAATTGTAACCTTTCACCAGATGCTATGCCATCCATTTAACGGAACTTAGGTATTTTTGTTATTAAAAGCTAATAAAAACTTCTGTTGGCTATTTCGGTACTGTTTATTATTATTTATAGATGTATTCGTTGATGAAATACAAATGTTCATATTTAATTGTAGGTTGCATTAGAAAATAGATTTTCTTCATCAATTTCTAATGTAATGTTTTTCAAAAAATTTATGAAGGATGGCTAAATAGTTCTAGAAATTGCAAGAGCAATGATGAGCTACAAAAGATCCCTTTTATTGTTACAATGTATCAGATTCGTTGATTAGTCAACAAGAGTGGAGTGGCGAAAAACCAGAAATGAGGCTCCGATTCGTTCATTATTTGACAAGTTTGTTCAGAATCGAAAAAACTCAGATGAAATGAGCGAATTTCTGTCAGTTGATGAAACATTAGTGCTATTTAGAGGACGTTGCTTTATCATCCAGTACATCCCATTGAAGCCAGCCGTGTATGGTTATCAAAAATTTTATTTGAGCAATGCAAAAATGTTTTATACTGGAGACATGGAACTCAGCCTTCAGGTCTGTACCCATTGTCGTATAAACCGAAAGATATTTCAAACCACTACTAAAATTTAATGACTGATAATTGGTATTCAAGGGTCAAATTAAAAACAAATCTGCTGCAATTATAATTGCCAATGTAAATGTAATTTTGCCAAGTAAATCAAAGACCATAGGAAGTTCCAAGTTCAGCTTCCAAAAAAATAAAAAATAAATAAATGTATAGTTTTTATTTCGACTATGCATGATAAAGAGGAAATCATCAAAGAAACGATCATTTGTTAAGCCTTAAATGATTATTGATTACTATCTGACCAAAGCAGGTGTTGATTCTGTTGACAAATTATGCTCTAGTTACCCAGTAAAAAGAATTACAAGAAGATGGCTGGTAGTAATTTTTTATCACATAATGAATGTTTAAGGGATACTGTTTAGTTCATTATTACTATCAGAAGCTCCTAATAAATAGAATACATTTCTAAAAAATCCAACCCAGCCATTATGCCAGGTCATAGATGAAAATGTTCCCCTTGATGTGAAAGCTTTTTTGGATGTACGCTATCTAAAAAGAGCTATTGAAGATTTCAAAGCGACTGCTTCTTCTTCTGATACAATACCAAAGGAAAAGCGGCTATAGAAATGAAAAATCTTATTATTCTAGTTAATCAAATCATCATTAAGGAAGTAAAATAAAACAAAAGTTTTAAGTTGTCCAAAATACTGCTAGAGCCCAATGTTTCAAAAGTCTTTGCACCTGGTGGAAGGTTAAATTTCAGAAAAAGTGATCTAGTTCAAGGGGTGGACAAACTGCCACTTTGGCATGTAAGCCACTTTGTGTTTTTTGTTTGGTCTCAGTCAGCATGCCCTAGATTTTATCAAAATTCTACAGTCAATCAAGAAATAATTTTAAAAACTTCTAATAGAAACAATCATTACTTGGTTAGAAATTGTGATTTGTCTCATAGTCTTCTTTTCATTTCTTTCACCTTCATACTTCATTTATTGCCCCACTAATTAATTTTTCCAAGTACTTCCTTCGGTTAAATTTAAAACTTTACTAATTGAAAAGAAGAAGAAATTTTATTACAGATATCCTTTTTTTTCTTTGAAACTTTAAAGTTTATCCGTTTTCACATCTTTCTGCTCCTTGAAGACAATGAAAGGAGCTTGGAATCGACCTTCCCTTGTGACATAACAAACCTGCTCAATATTTTATTAATAATAATATCTCATGCCGCACTGTTGAGGCAAAGCTTTGTTTAAATTGCTTATTTAAATATGAGGGGGGGGGGGGTAGGTGAGATGTTAGCCTGCCTGAGATTATGAAAAATGATTTTGGCCTATGACTAGCAAAAGTTGGTTGTATAGGCTACCCTTTGTATAGATTTTGTTAGGTATTGTTATTATGTTGTTTTTTTTTTTTTTTTTTTTTTTTTTTTTTTTTTAATGTATAATTAAGTATTTTTATGTGTTTTTGAAAGTAGATTTATTTTCTACATTTTGTTATTTATTATTAATAAAACAATTTATTGTACTATACAAGTTTTATAAACTAAATAAATGTTTTAATGTATTAGAACTGGTTTTTAGGAGGTATTAAAATTACAAACCAGCCTGAACTAATATACAATTAATAGTTTTCAAAATCAGATTATTTCTAAAAGCTTAAAAGAAGTCCATTTTCCTCACCTCTTTCTTTCGCAGACCTCAATATTTAAAATAATAATCCAGATTTTAGTTGTGTTACAACTCATAATTATAACTGATTTTAGGTTATAACAAGTTTTGAAAAGTATATCCTCTATGCGTTAGTTCATTTTGATTGATTTTGCGTATTGATTCTAGTATCTCTTGATGCCTTTTTAATCTTATTTATTTTATTTCAGTTATTCCAACTGTTCCTTGGTAAAATATATGGATCGGCATAAAATCAAACCTGATAGTAAATCCTTTCATTTGGTGAGAAAATTGTTATTAACTAGTTTATTTGTTGGATTTATTTTAGATTCATTTAAAAATATACCAATTATTAATTTAGTTGCAGAAACTGTTGTTGATGGATCCTAACAAGAGGATCACTTCAGAAATAGCAATGCAGGATCCTTATTTTCAAGAAGATCCTCTTCCAACTCAAGAGTTAGTTTTTCTGTTGTTAATTTTTTTATATTTTAAAAATTGTTTTAGAATATATCCTCATTGAGTATAATTTTAAGTTAGATCAATTTTTAACGTTAAATTCATGTAATCAGATTTCTACTGGAGGTTGGCTATCGGTATAGTTTAAACCATACTATTCTTTGTTTTATTTTTCCTCTCATTTAACTTTTCTTTTTTCTTTTTGTATGTAGTATTCTAGATTTTGTTGTACACATATATTTTATTTCTTGATACTACATAGAATATAAAAATTATAATTTTGTCTTAATTATAAAATTTATGGATGGAAATGAATGTATGTATTTTTAGTTAATGTGGAGAGAGTGATAATGTAACTAAGTTATGAAATAATAGGTGTAAATCTCTGATACCTTGTGATTATGCGGGTTCTCCAATTACTTGGTATCCACATTAAAAAGAAACAAAAAGGGGGAATTCAATTACTTAATTAATCTAAACAGAGTTAAATATTTCAGTTTGGAAGGAATCCAGCTTTTCATAAATTCATTATCCTCAACAGGCAATTTAAATTATTTCTAAACTTAATAAAAAATGAAAAAAAAAATATTATTTCATATCAGACACAATATTAAAAAAAAAATATATATATATATCTTTAAGGAGAGAACTTAAAAGTCTGAACAGTTTATATGTCTAGTGTAGAGTACCACTGACAAGTGATCCTTACTTTCTCAATAGTAATGTATTTTTTAAAATTATTTATTCTGCGGAACTTTTTAGATTAATGAGAAATTAGTTTTTCTCCATGTTCTAATGAAAAGTACTTGTAGCTACATATTAAAGACAGTCTGTAGATTTTATATTTGTTCCTGAATAGGTGTCACGTTGTATGTATATTCCCATGATTTCCAAAATATTTAATAATTTCTGTGATGTTAATGATAGTAGATATAAAGAGTTAATTTTAAAACATAAATACATTTCTTTTGAGAAAAAGCATTATTAGTTTTCTGTCTAATTTAACTGATAAAAAAAAAAGAAGTAATTTTAACCAAAAATTATTAACTGTAAAATTTCAAATTTCATTCTCTCTTAATTTTAAATATTAGTTTTGATGATAGTAACTTAGTTTACATGTTCCATCAAAACATTCATATTTAACATGCCTCTAATAGTCATTAAGTATAAATTAAAATACCAATTGTTATAATGTATCTTTAAATACTTTTTGCAGTGTTTTTGCTGGTTTTGCGATTCCTTATCCAAAACGTGAGTTTTTAACTGATGACGATCAAGAAGACAAATCGGATAAGAACAATACACGGCCTAACCAGCAAAATAATGTATGTAGTTTTTCCTCTCTTAATTTAATTTATTAAATACTAGGTTATTCATGTTTTTTAATTTTTTCATGTTTTAAGCCAGTAATGGTTTATCTAGTTTTTTTTTGTTTGTTGATTTGAGCTTAAACTCATTATGTACTCTAACTAGGGCAGGAAGGACGGGTTATGCTACAGGTTACCAACCTATCCTTACCAGGGTGGGAAGGCTAAAATTTATTTCAAGGGTCTGCCACAAAATATATTTTAACCCGCCCAGGTGGTATTTGAACCCGCGACCTTCAGTACCAAGCTCACTGGTACCCTTGCCCCAACTCACTCGGTCATCGAGTCCCCTAGTTTTTTTGTTTTTTTTTTGTGGAAAAATATGTGGAAATGAATTCTACTCCAAGATACCAGGTTGGAGCTATTTTGGCACTGACGATAGTATTATTTTGGTAGTGGCAAGTGGGAAATATCAAAAAGATTAATTTCTTTAAGAACACATCTGACATGTTGAAGGCTTGCATTGTCATTGAAACACAAATTATGACCCAATATTGTCTTACTGGCTGATGATAGTTGAAGTTAAATACAAACTCTCCCGCAATGTTCTTGGTGCATCCTTTGTAAGTGTGATGGGGTATGATTTGTGCACTTTATTCCACTCTAAGCCAGGGAACCGTTGTGATTTAAAAAATAGTGTTTGGTGTTTCAAGAATAGTGTTGTTCAAGACAGAATCTTGACTATTCACAAATACCGTGCAAATACTACTATAGTCCTTGCTGTCTAAATTTGGACATTCTAAGTCTAGTTAAGCAACACGAACTTCAGCCTCTCTCAATCAGATTCTAATCCTATAATCCAAATACTTGTGTCTGAGAGGATTCAAAATGACTATTTCATAAATCATGGGCTATTCAAAAAGTACTTCTGTGTGCATTGATTGTCACAAAATAGTATTTGAATCAATTAAGCCAGAGAAACAATTCATGGAGCAATGTTCGAAGAATTAACCATCTCAAGCTAAGAACAACCCTGAAAACGACATTTGACTATTAAATTTGCCATTTTATCAATTAGGTATTGTTTGTATAGGCAATTCATTGGATCATTCGATTATCATAAAAATAAACAAAAAATCTTTAATTTTGAGCTTAAAAATACCTATTTAGAAATAAACGATGAACATTTTTTTCTTTGCCATTTATATCTTCCTTCTCTGAGGAGTTAACAAAATTGAGTTATAAAAATCGCGACATACTTTTTCAAAGAAAATAATTAATTATTTCCACTCCTGGTTTCAAATCAATATGTATCAACAATAATATGATTCCATGGTCATAGGGAGGTCAAGGCGGAGGTGGCCAATCAGAACAAGGCAGTAGTCATGGACACAGTGGACCTAATGCAAAGAGAGTGCGTCTTTCACACCCCGGAGGAGGACAGCAACCTCAAGCTCCACCTGACTTCCATCAGAGCATGATGTTCCAGGTATTTAATTGTAAATTTATTGCTAGCCTATTTTGAAAACTGGTGTTAAGTAAGGAATTAGCTCATCTATGATTAATCAATTCATAACTCTTCTATGGAATAAGAAAGAGTGTACTGTAGTGAGTTTATGAGAAGTTCATTAAATTTATTTTGTGGAAAACTAATGGATTAGATTATTTATTTCTGTCAGTATTAGTACCATGGTTTTGGGAGTCAGAAAGGGAAAGGTAGCATTGGATAATGTTTTCTGCTGTTTTATTTTGTTGATAGTAAGTGTGTTTTGATGGTAATTTCTTCACCTACGCTCATTAGTAAAGGTCAGATTTCGTGCAGTAAACATTTTAAAAATGTGCTATAAAAATTAGCCAAACATGCAATAAAAATTTTAAAAAAACATTGACAAACATTCTATTTAACCTTCTAGTGATGTAAATTCCCTGTATATCTGTAGTTTCATCTACCATGATGTAAATATTATTGCTTTCTATTCATGAACGTATTTCTTTAAGAGAATGTTCTCAACAGTATTTGAGATCATTTTATCTTAAGGCGCTTTCGTCAGGAATGTCTTGTTTAGTGTATTTTTGCAAATAAGACTCATAGGGCTTAAACTTCAGTTTATTGAATGAAATATTGAAACCAACCCAGCCATAACATAAATCAGTAACAAAAGTTTCGTTGTTGTCTTATAACGAGCAGCTTTGTGTGAGTAACTGTATCTGGAGCTCACTTAGATTTTTTAACTGCAGTTATAATAAATAATTTATAATAACCTATAAAATAAAGAGATATTGGGAATAGTCAAATGCTATTGTTTCCTACGTATGAAAAGATAGAATGTACTTTCTCGAGTTGTAATGAGCAGCCACTTGAGATTTTCGATTGGATG
The DNA here is from genome assembly GCA_003667255.2 of Euschistus heros. NCBI lineage: Eukaryota > Metazoa > Arthropoda > Insecta > Hemiptera > Pentatomidae > Euschistus > Euschistus heros. The sequence goes on along the minus strand of RCWM02000002.1, from coordinate 1,861,876 downwards.
CAATTGATTTATTGCGAGAACAGCAAACAATTGTTTTTCCATCTGATTTCAATTTTGGATATGGTTTTATCTAAATTTTAATTTTTGACGTTTGGCTGGCTGTCACTTTAGGCATTTTATTTATTACCTTTACTTGTTTACCGAATTAAACTCTGCTGTTGAATGAAATGGAAATAAAAGAGGGCTGAAAGGTGGAGTAAAATCTAATTAGAAATTCTATGAATGCTAATACAAAGAAGATGTTTCTCAGCATAATACCATTTATTTAATGAGTTCGAAGAAATAGTTGGAAGCCATGGAGTTTTTTTTTTCTTTATTGGAAAAATATGTTGGTAAATGTTATTGTTGATAATTTCAAAATAAATCATAACTTTTCTCGAAATGAAAAATTAAAAAAAAAAGTTCAATATTTTAGATAAAATATCAAAAAGTGTGCTTTCATGAACTTAAAACCAAAAATGTGCAATTTCGTGCTATTCCACGAAAATCTGGTCTTTACTCATTAGGTTTTTTTATCACACCATTCACTTTTCTCCCCATTTTGTAATGTAATTCTTTGATGATGTTTTTTGTGCTATGCTGTGCATATTCTGTTCTTTTTTTTCTATATACCATTTTATTCCTCAGCCTTCCTACATCTATTTCAAATCAACTTTTTATTTCCAACCCATCTCGTTACCTATGTATTTTTTTCATGAACTTGACCTGTTTTGTTAAGTTTATTCTAACTTTTGTTTCCTCATTATTTGAACTGTTATTATTCCATGTCACTATTTGTATTTATTATATAACTTTATGTGATTGTTTAAATAATATCCTAATATTTATTAATTATTTCATCATGCTGTTTAGTAATTTCCATAGTATTTTAATATACCCTTTCCTTCGATACTGCTTCTTTATTGTTTTATGTACGATTTAATCGACTTTGCTATTTACTAATTTTTATCTCTAATGCTATCCATGAATATTTTGTTATAATCGTTCTATCCTGTTGTTTCTCAACCTCATATGTATCTTTTATTACTTCATACCTACTGTCTTTTATTAGTTTTTTTTTTAATTTAGCCTATCATTAGTTATATCCTTTTTTGTTGTGTTCTGTAAATCGCTGGATTTACAAGAGAAGAAGATCAGGCTGGTAGAAGTCTATAGAGATACAATGGTGAAAGATATAATATATAAAAAGATACAACATATTCGATTGTTGCTTTGTTTGTTTTTCGCCCTGAGTATTTGTATTCATATTGATGAGGCATTCTTTGACTGTGAAAGAAATAAAGACATAGATAGTTGGAGTTTGCAGTCATGGAAATGTAGGCTGAAACATCCGCACAATAAATTACACTTTATATTTTAATTGTGTATTCATGACTGCATACCCCAACTACCTACATCTTCATTAGCTCCACAGTTAACAAATATCATCAATAAAAATATTCTGCAACAAAATATGTATTCTATAGTTCTTCTCTTATATTGAATGAATCTTTTAGATGCCTCCATCATATCTTGTGAACCTTTATCTCATCCAATTTCTAATAGCTATACTTGCATGATTGTTTTTTTTTTACCTGTCGACTAATATGAATATAACATTTGAATGTTAATGAATTTATTATTATTATTTGCAGGGAGGACAACAACAACAGAATCCTAATTTTAGTGGGAGATTTTAGTCATACTTTATTAGTGATATTTTCTGTTAACTTCAGTAAGATTTTATGGTTGGTTCCATGACGAACTGTTTTGTTCCGTTATAAGATAGAAAAAAAAATTATTAGTCACTACTTTCTATCTTTTAATGGGCTACTGGAACTGTGACTTCTTATTTATTTATTAAGTTTTAAGATTTTACAATTATTACCTTACCTCATTTTATAAATATTAGTTGGAAACCATTTATTTGTAATATTTATTGGTATTTTAAATACCTAATTTATAAATAGTATTAAATATGAAAAGTTACTAATATCCTTGCATTGTAAATAGTAAAAAAATTGAAATATGTAAATAGTTAAACAAACATTTCAGTTTGTTATATGTATATATTACGAAATTCCTGTAGTGATTTTTAGGTTTAGGTTGTATTTTATTATAATTATCAACGTCATCATTAAAATTTAGTTAGAGAATTATTTTCTGTTTTCATGCAATAGCAGTGATAATAGAAGACAATAAATTTATGCTTATGAATAATTATATGCATAAAAATGTCAGAAACTGACATAGTTTTAAGTGAACTGTTACCTCAGTTATAAGTACATTTTTGTATTGGAAAATCATGTTAAAATCTTGAGAATGTTGCTAGCTAAGCTTTTATTTTTTAGTTTTATCAATAATTTTTATTATATTGGCTCTTGTTTTTATTCATATATGGTGGAACAAGGGATAAAAAATAAATATAGGGTCTTAAATATCATGAAATCTGTATAGTATGTCTTTCTTCTCCCAGCGTTGTTTGGTTGTAAATTAAGTATAAAATAGTAACAGAATCCTTAATGTTTAATTGGTATTGTCTTTCTATAATTGTTCATGTTTAATCAGTTAATACGCCTCTTGGTATTTTTTGGTCTTAAAATCTTTTTTTAAAGTATATTTCATTTTGTATTGCTAGATTTTGTTATATGAATCCATTTTTATGGATACATGTCTCAGTTTTGGTAAAGAAAAACTTAATTTTTTTTTTTTTTTTTTTAACAAAATGGAGTTACCTTACTGTTTGTTATGAAGATGCCAAGGTTTGATTCTGGTTTATGTGAAGTTAATTTTTTAATACATAGGACTCATCTTGTTTATGTATTGAATATGGTCCTGTGCTATATGTATGTAAGCTATTGAGAGCTTATGAAAATAAGAATCCTAAATTCAAAAATAATTATTTTGTACTACAATTTTAAACTATGTGAACGAAAATTACTTATGATCCTGCAAATCTTTTATTTTAATTTCATATGATTTCTGACTATCATCATAAGTACATGGAATTGAAAACTAATGACTATCCTGGCTGTATCCAGGTCTATATTTGATATTTATACTTTTCACCAAGAATTGTGAATTTGGTTAAAACAAAGATATCAATTGTTTTAAAAATATCAATTTAAATATTGTTAATTGTGGGTATAAACTGAATTTGTCTTGTTAAAATGAAATCAGTGTTAGTATGATGATTTATGAGGGCGATAAATTTTATTATCCAGCTTTCAAAGATATATATGTGTAATGAAAGAAAATGATACAAAATTTCATAACTTGAAATTGAAACATTATATTTAGTTAAAATGTTACTTCATTTTTATACATTTATGAAATTAATGACTATATCATTTAACTCTAAGTACTTTATATATGCCATACATTATTTTTTATACAAATTTATATATTAAAATATCAAGACTGATAATGATCTGTTGTATTCTTGTGATTATATTTCACAATTATAAATAAAAATTGCAACCTTTAAGGTGATACCACATTTTTTATTTTTATAGTCCAACCCCATTCATTTTCTACAAGAGCTTTATCCGGTAATGCAATTTTTAATAAATGTTTGGATGTCATCACCCCCTATAACAAAATGTTTATTATCAAACATAAATGCCTCTTCTAATGAATAAGCAATATGAAAAAAACTTCAATATTTCCATGAATTAAAAGTAAATACAAATATAAATATATACAATCTTACCTGCAATTTTGTGTCTGATAGGCCTAACATTGTGATTTTCGATTTATCTGAAATTTGAGGGCAAGATAAGTAGATATTATTACCCTTGGGCCACCTCAGCATTATCACATAAAGGTCTTTTCCAGCATTTTTTGTAGTGTACCTATGGAATTAAAATTATTGACAATGACATTTAATGATACGGAAAAATAATTATTAGGGTCAAGTGGGGAACGGTAAAACAAAAAAGTCATTTTTGTTTTTAGAAAAAAAAAGAAGAAAAAAAACGTAAAATATATCATCTTCTAATTATTTACCATAAAATCAACAGTTTTTAATCTTCATATTAGGCTTGGAATAATATCAAAATTATATTTAAAAGCTACTACTTATCTTTTTAGTTATCTCAAATCACAAATTTGTTACAGTGTGCCCCAGGGGTAGGGCTATAACTAACAACCTATAACTATTTTGTTTCCAAAATATTGGACACTTTTTCTATCATGATAACTAAATGGAGTACCAAAAACAAAATTTCAATTTCTGATATATTGTATATATAGATAGAATAGAATAGAATAGAAAGAAAACTTTATTCTGGGACAAAGTCCCTTAAGAATAACATTAAATAATACAAAGTAAGATCATAACTGGCCGAGAGGCTGTTAAAAATAAAATAACATAGGTAAATTTAAATACAAATATGTATGGAAAAAAAAATACAGAAAAAAACTAGAAAAAACTATTATTAAAAAGAGAGTGAAAAAATATATATACAAAATAGAGGTTAATATTGTAAACAAAATTGAAGAAGAGAAAACAAACAAACAGAAACTTAAAGAAAAATAAAAGATAGAAAATCAAAAATTATCATTACAAGAAATCAAAACATTATCATAGTCAAACTATAATTTTTGCTAATGTTTCATGTCTGAAGGTCTTAGTAATTAAATTAGACGATTACATAAATAGTACATACATCCTTATAACTGGAGAGCGTCGGGTTGGAGGGAAAGAAGATGGTGAAAGAGTAGTGTTTTGAATGTTCCAAGGGAAGAAGCATTGCGGATACTTGGGGGGAGGGAATTCCAAAGAGTAGAGGATCGGACAAGGAAGGAACGTTGGAATGCAGTACTTCTGTGGGATGGAGTATAGAGATCGGAAAGACGAGATCTTGTATGCAGTGATTTGATAGCAGACTTGAATTTCAGGTTACTGTAAATAAAGGGAGGGTGACGGGTATTGATAACTTGGAATAGGTAGGTGCCTAGGAAATATTTTCTGCAGAAGGAGGGGAAAAGCCAATTTAACTCAGTGTAGAGATGCGAAACATGGGAACGTCTCGAAGTTCCGAAGACAAACCTAATGAAGCAATTCATGATGCGTTTTAATCTGTCTTCAAGAACCGTCGAGAGCCCGCCATATATCACGCAACCATAGTCAAATTGGGGGAAGATAAGGGAGGATACTAGAAGTTTGCGTGTGGGTAGGGGAAGGAGGTGACGGGAGCGGTGAAATAGTTTTAGGATACCGATTGACCTTCGGGGGATTTGTGCAATATGGGATTTCCAGGAGAGGGTTTGATCAATAGTTAGGCCTAAATTTTTAACAGAGGTATGGAAAGTTATTGGATGACCATGGAGGAATAATGTGGGAAAGTTGGCATTTGAATAACTAATAATTATAGATCATACATATAATTAACTCTTCCGGGTCATGGTCCATGAAGGACCTTGACCCCCTCAGCAATCTTTCTGCCATCTCTCCTCCAAGTGTGCTAGGAATCGGAGATCAGCCTTTGCATCATCCAGCCATCGCATTCTGAACCAGCCTCTTCCTCTTTCTCCATCTGGATGCTCTTGCATTATTTGTTTTGGGAGTCTTATAGGATTCATCTAATGCACATGACCCAACCATTTTATTCTTCCCTTTTTGATACATATCAGGTTTCCTGAATAGGTTCTTCAGTTCATTATTTGTTATTATGTGGAAACTATTTCCTTCTTTTGTTGGGCCATATATTCTCTTTTGAATCTTTCTCTCTCATGTACTTAGTCATCTCTCTTGGTGTTTGGATAGTGTTTAAGACTCACTACTGTAAATAACAAGTGGGCAAAGAACCGTCATATATATCCTTATTCTCAGATTAATTGGTATCTCTTGAGTTTGAAAAATTTTCCTGTGTGACAAATAGCACTTATTACCACTTTCAATTCTCGCCTTTATCTTATCATCCATTTTGTTATCTTTGGTCACTATTATACTGACAATGAGATACTTAAATTTTTTGATGCTCTCAAAGTTGAATCTTTTCCCTATTAAATCTCCACTGGTCAAGCCTTTCCTAGATGAAAGCATGCATTTTGTTTTACCATTGTTTATTATGAGCCCTGCCTTCCTAGCTGCCTCTTCACATTCAGAAAATGCCTCTATGAGAGAATTCTTATTTCTTTCAGTGATAATGTCATCAGCATAGGCGAGGTATTGGGTCTTATATATCTTTCCTACTTAGCTTATATGTTTTATATATATATATATATATATATATATATATATATATATATATATATATATATATATATATATATATATATTACCATAAAAAGTATTGAACCTATACACAAATCTTCATTTTATGACCTGATGGAGGAACATGTAGAAACAGAAAAACAATAAATCAAAGACAATATGTTGACGCAAAAGAGGGATGTATAGTATATCCTTTTCATAAATGGGACGCATTGGACTGCTCTGTCTATGAAGGTACTTCCCTATGCCAGTGCATACCTAAGGTGTTATCTGGCATTCTTCATCAAATGCTGAGGAGGTCATCAGGCTGGTTTATGAAGCAGAAGGAAACAGATTTTCATTTTAAGACCTTTCTCGAGAAGACTATATGAAATAAAATGCTTGCACATCACCTCTTCATTATTTGTAGGAGAGTGAATAATGAAATCAAGAAACTTAAACTCTATGATGCTATTGACTTCATATATGAATGAAGCTACAATTTTTCAGAAGCAGAAAATCTCTCCAATTAATTAAATTTAGATGATTAATTAGATATCTCAATAGCAGTCAATAGATAAGTGGTGAAGTAATCAGAAAAGTTAAAAATTAGAAATTTACATACATATACTTGAATTTTTAAATGAGAATGATCCTGTTCAAAATAGAGATCTTATTTTATACATTGAAAGTTTAATAAAAATTCAAGAAAAAATATTACATAAAAGTTTAGAATAAAAGTCAGTACAATAAATTTTTAATCATCGTAAGGTATTGTTGACTGTGATATATAGGAGATGTAGATAGTTAGGGTAGGCAGTCATAGATACTCAGCAGATCAAAATAAAATGTTAATTTTATTTTAATTGTTAAAGCCTGATAAGCAATTAAAATAAAATAAACATTTTATTTTGATCTGCTGAGTATCTATGACTGCCTACCCTAACTATCTACATCTCCAATAATTTTTTATTTTATATTCATATTAAGATGGCAGTTACCATATGTCTGGCTGCGTCGAATCATTTTGACAAACATCCCAGGGAGACGATTCATATATCGCTTCACCATTCACATTCAGCCATTTACCAAGATCTAACAATCTTTCTTGAAATATTGGATTAATTTTTCCATCTTTTGATGGTCCCACATTTATCAAGATATTACCTGACAATGATAATAAAATAAATAAATAAATTGTATTAACAATAAACCCTTCATAAATAGTTAATGACTAATAATAAAGTAATTATGGAGTTATTTATACATTTTTAATGCATTATTAGAAAACATTTTTTTTCAATAATTATTTCTACACTTGTAGGTTGTTTATATTACAGCAATAACAATAACAGTAAAATAGAAAACAATTAAATAAATATTTTAAGTAATCAATACGTTCTTCCAATATGGCTGATCACAAGACATTTCTGGATAATTGATTCATCATTCCTGACAGACTTTTAAATTCCCCATCTCTCTTACTAGAGTCTATATCTCAGTTTTTGGAGGTGGACTAGGTAGGTGGAGTGGGGGGCCATCGGGTTCATTCGGAAGTTGTCGGCGGTCATCGGCACTTGCGTCTTTATCGTCACTGAAGTGGTTGAACTAACTACAGTCAACTCTTACAACTTTTTTCTTAGTGAAATACACAAGTTTTTTTATTTTCTTGAAACAAGCACGTAGGAACTACAATTAGTGTAACTTTCAGACTTTATCCTCCAGTCCAATTACGATTGAAAGACAAAATGAACGATTTAAAAATAAAGACTGATTCTTTGAAAGTTTATAAAAAAAATTAGGGGCTTTATTGTACAATTGTACAATTGAAAATATGTCACAACAAAGGTTAATTTAATGACTAATCTAAAAATGCTTAATTAAAGAATCTTTTGGCCCGCTGAAATTACAAATTGGACGATTCTTTAGAATCTTTTTGGATTTGTTAAAATGTACGTTCCTTTTATGTTTGAACAGATTATCCTTCCGATGGAAAATCTTCCGAGCATGTACGGCATTTAAATTGAAGTTCAACACTATGAATTCGTAAATGTCTTTTCAAAGTAAATGAACATGAGAATGTTTTAAAACATTCCGCACAAGAATTATTTTGTCCTGTATGTTTCGTTTTGTTATGGCGATTTAAATTGCTGTTGTTGTGAAATGATTTATCACAAATCTTACAAGACCATTTATTCATGTCACAGCAAAAACAAATAACCTAACTCAAAGTGTTGACAACGGAAAGGCAAGAACAACGAGGCATGCCAAAGCCGATGACCACGGACAACTTCCGAATGAACCCGATGCCCCCCCACTCCTCCTACCTAGTCCACCTCCAAAAACTGAGATATAGACTCAAGTATCTCTCTTAGCTTAGCATTAACGATCTCTTATAAGAGGGTAAGAGTTGAGAGTCTTTACAATTGATGGCATATTGTAAAGACATCCTTGACAACTCTGCTATCTGGCAGTTCTACTATGATATACTTTTCTGATGAGACATTCTCCACCATTTTGTTGTATTTATTCTAGTAAATTTCTGCCTTTTCCTCATTCACCAGCTATTAGTACCAGCCAGTTAAGGAGTTTGTTCCATTCAGGTTTATTCATTTACTTATTAAATTTAATTATCATCCTAAAAATTTACTTTGAGAGTCAGGAAGGATTTGTTATTAAAAATAAAATAAACATATTTGTTATCAGTATGTCACTGATGTGCATAGAATATATCAATTTCCTTTTGGGTCTCTTCATATCTTCAGATAGCTTTTATTTTATTTTTAATTGTAACAATACCAGATCATATGTTATGTTACTTTTGGAACTATGGTTCATAAACCATTTTTCTTAGACAAAAGGCATATAATTTTACAAAATATTAATAGCATCAAAAACCCATTTTGATTGATGATAAGCCTTTTTTTATGGTCTGCAAGTCAGGAACTGCCATTCTTGAAACCATATTACAATTGAATTATATGCCATTCCTATCTTATTAGATGGAATAAATAAAAATATATGAAGTCACTTCCAGGAATGATTAAGATGCCAACTAATTTCAATTACAACTTATTCTTTTATCTTACTCTAAAAAGAATAATCATAAAATAAGAAATATTAAAAGAAACGTGGAAGCTTGAAAAATTTGAAAATTTACAATTAATACAAGGTCTTTATAATCATTCTTGGTTCTTCAAGTCTCTGGTCTACAATTTAAGTTGTATTTAGCATAGTTAGATGATGCAGATATAATTGACAAAGAAATCAATACAATTCCAGAGGCGGTATCCCCTACTCCATGTGAACTACAATGCTTCAAACAGAGGGACCAGAGGGAAAAAAAGAAATTTTACCTCCCAACGCAATCGTTCGAGCCAATAAATCAATCAACTGTTGAGTAGAAAGGTAATCATCGATATTGGATTTCCTGTTGTAACCCCAACTGTTTTTATCAATAGTCATAGCATTTTCCCATTTTCGAGGCAGTAACTTTCCTAAAAAAATAAATAATAATAATAAAATAAAATAAAAGTAAACTATAAATGAAAATTTTGAACCTACCGATGAATTTTTTCATTAATAAATTCAACAAAATGAATCACAAGTTAAAGAAGGTAACTTTTGAAATTAAATTAATGGTGTAATATTATTGAATGTAATTATATAAAGAAGAAAGATGACTGGGCTGTGCAGTCGTATAGAACACAATCATATTACATTAATTTATTGACATTTTGGCTTCCAATGAAAGGCTTCATCTGGTCTGGAAGAAAAACAAAACCAAAAGATATGATAAACTTTACAACAAAATTAATAGACATACTCATAGAAATACAAAATTCATAGAATTTTTTTCACCTATGTATTTTTAATTTTTATACCTCTTGTATTTATTTTAATTCTCTTCATTCACTTTTCTGTCATATTGTTTCATTTTGGTTTTCTTCTTGTCCTGACGAAAGCTTGCTTTGTAAACCAAAATGTCAGAGCAAAAAAATAATGTAATTTTATGGTGTTTTACATGACCACTCACCACAACAATCTTTTTTTAAAAATTAAATTATATTAATTATACAACCTTATCTATACTTTTGATAGAGAGCCAGTATTAATCTTATAAATAAAACTAACATTCTTTGTTTTAGAGGTATATGAAGTGTGGTACTGCAACTTAAAAGAGTAATAAGTATGTCTTACTCTTTGGTGGAATATGGATCATTTTTGAAGATGGCAAAAATCATTACTTGAATTGAACAACTTTTGTAATGAAGTGCATTCAGAAAAAAAGTGAAATATTTGTAACAAAGAGACTTTCAGTGCCCAATAGACATTTAAAGAAGACTAAAAGGTATTTGAGTTTTAAAGAAACTGAACTTCCATGAATGAAAACCCTGACTGGGATAACCAACTAATTTCTGATGTGAAGAGACCTGTTAATATACAATAAATAAATAAATAAAAACCCTCCTGGGACATTAAAAAGAGACCAATATTTTTTCTAGAATAGTAACAAAATTTCAAGGAAAATTGGTTACTTAGTGCATGTGCACTGTAACAAGACAATTGATAGCCAAAGATGGGTCTACATATAATTGAGTTATTAAAATAAGGTGAATATTCCCTATACTTATTTATTTCAGAAAAAATTGAGAGTACTCCCTCTGAATAGTAAATAATAATGATTGTTATCATATTATTTTTCTAAATATTTGAGTTAATAGCAATAGTAAAGACTCCTCCTTACTTTAACTAATGACCATATCCATTATCCACAACCTACAGTTAAAAAACTTTCATATAAATTAAAAACCCTATTTCAATAGTATAATATTATCACGTGTCACCATATGTATTGACTTTAAATATAGTCCAAGATATAAACACATTGTAGAGTGCATGGAATATGCGATAATTTTTGACATCGTAGGTTTGTTAGGAATAGTTGGAAGGTAAACATACTAAAAGTCCCCGCCTCTGGGGGGTGAGCTAACGGTGGGGGGGAGGGGAGAAGTTCCATTTTTTTGGTTTTTTCCATAATATCTCGAAAACTGTTGACTCTAGAAAAATATGTTTCAAATAAACATAAAAGCTAATTAAATTTACTATAAAATTTATTATATATAAATTTGTCGTAATTCTAACCGTTTAAGAGATATACTTTATTAAAAATAGGTGATTTTAGGGAAAAAACAAATGTCACCTCACTTTTTGTCACTTTTTATTATGTTCCACAATCGTTTCTCAGAAAAAACGTCCGAATCAAAATTTTAGAGCATTAAATTTACTTTAATTTCTTATATAAGTTTCTGGTATTTGCTTAAAATGTTTAACAAAAAAAGAGGTAAACATTTTTTTTTTTTTAAAGTTGTCGATTTTTAATAACGTTTATCTCGAAAACCGTTGGAATATCTACGAATATGTATACGATTAATTTTATAGGAAATTTAATGAGCTTTAATTTTGATCTGCTATGTAATTTTCTAGAGTCCACCGTTTTCGAGATATAATCGAAAAACAAAATTGGGACCTTCTCCCCTTCCCCCCACCTTTAGCTCACCCCCCAGGGGCGGGGACTTTTAATATGTTTACCTTCTAACTATTTCTAACAAAGCTGTGAAGGCAATAATTATCGCATATTTCATGCACTCTACACCCCTCATTTCGGCACTCTTTATCTGGGGTCGTACTTCTCTGAAAATACACGTTTATTGTTACTCATTCCGAAACTAATTGTTCGATCCAAAAGTTATATTTTTTATCTGGAAGCTCCTTAAATTTACTATAAGAACCTATGAAAGAAATTTTGATCGAACCCCTTTAAATACCCATACCAGGGACGTTAAAAATCGCTTACTATTTTAAGTCCAAGTTTTTTTGGCATAGTTTTCACCATAATGCCGAAACTATTTGTCAGATCAGAAATTTATTTTTTTCAACTAAAATCTGGTTAAATTTACCATCAGGACCTATATAGGAAATTTTGATTATGTCACGTAATACACCCAAACCTGAACGCTAAATATGTATATTTTGGCAAAGTATGACGATATTCACAAATTCAGTGGGCTGGTTTGAGTGTATAACGTGACATAATAAAAATTTCAAATATAGGTTCTTATAGTAAATTTAAGGAGAATTCAGATAAAAAATAGAAATTTTGGATCGAACAATTAGTTTCGGAATGAGTATCAATAAACGTGTTTTTTCAGTGAAGTATGACCCCAGATAAAGAGTGCCTAAATGAGGGGTGTAGAGTGCATGAAATATGCGATAATTTTTGACTTCACAGCTTTGTTAGAAATAGTTAGAAGGTAAACATATTAAAAGTCCCCGCCCCTGGGGGGTGAGCAAAAGGTGGGGGAGGGGAGAAGGTCCCAATTTTGTTTTTCGATTATATCTCGAAAACTGTGGGCTCTAGAAAAATACGTAGCAGATCAAAATTAAAGCTCATTAAATTTCTTATAAAATTAATCATATACGTATTCGTAGAAATTCCAACGGTTTTTGAGATATACGTTATTAAAAATCGACAACTTTAAAAATAAAAAAAATGTTTACCTCTTTTTTTGTTAAACATTTTAAGCAAATACCAGAAACGTATATAAAAAAATTGAAGTAAATTTAATGCTCTACAATTTTGATTCTGACGTTTTTTCTTAGAAACGATTGTGGAACGTAATAGAAGCAAACGTTGAAACATATTTTTCCAGAGTCAACAGTTTTCGAGATATTATGGAAAAACCAAAAAAATGGAACTTCTCCCCTCCCCCCACTGTTAGCTCACCTCCCAGGGGCGGGGACTTTTAGTATGTTTACCTTCTAACTATTCCTAACGAACCTACGAAGTCAAAAATTATCGCATATTCCATGCACTCTACACCCCTCATTTCAGCACTTATTGACTGGACTAATACACCTTGTTAATGAGACAGTTCCCAAAAATATTTAGATTATGGTATAATACTTTTATTATATCTAATGAAATCTATTTTTAAATAATATTGCCACAATATGAAAAAATAATTGTGGATAAAACCCGAATAGGCTACACATTTTTTTTAGGATTAATTTTTTTTTTTAAAGCTGCTGTTTTAATAAAAGGTAATAGTTAAAATTTAAAAATGTGTTTTTCATCATCATCATTGTTTTATCCCCTTTACCACTGCGCAGTGTGAGGTCTTATTTGTGATAATTTGATTTAAGGTGAGTGGGGTATCGGCCCACTCCCCCAAGTCAGGTGGAGGGATTGCCTCCTCATAGCTTCCTGACAAGCTTTCCCATCCCATAGATTGAGAGGTTATTTAATAAATAAATATTAAAAGTATAGTATTGTCATACTCTTGAAATTTACTAAAAATATTAACTAAAAGCTTAAATAGAAATTCTTTTTCATGGATGATAAAGGGTCAGTCAAAAGGAAATATAAGAAATGTTAAATTAATATCTTTTTCTTCCGTAACACTACAGCCCTGTGTGGGCCTTGGCCTGCCGGACGATAAGTTTCCACTGGTCTCTCTCAAGTGCCATCTGCTTCCAATTTGCTAATATTTCAATGTCATCAACCAAGTCCTATAGCCAACGTCATCTTCTTCTTGTATCATACATTTCCGCCAGTAACAAACAGTTTTCTTGAGCTCTAGTCTTCTGGCATATTCATTACGTGGCCTAATTTCTTGTTACACTTTGCTTTTATGAACTGAAATCAGCTTACCGATATGCCTCTTTAAATTAGAAATAAAATGAATGAAAATGAAATCAATGAAAGTCAGAACTTAAATTGGGGCCACAGTGGCCAAGTGTGTTAGGGCAAGGGTCTCATAACATCTCTAATAACATGAAATTTTCAATAAATTTTCCCAGTAGTTTTATAATTAAAAAAATAGATTTCCAAGGCATATTGTTTTTTTCTAAATTAAAAGAGAAAAATTATTGAATTTACTTTGAAAAAAAGTTAAGTTTGAATTGTAAATTTTAAGAACTTGATTTATAAAAAGATGAATTCAATTTGAAGTCTTTTGAGTGAGAAACCAATAAAGGGGATAAAATAAAAATTTCAAACAATATTTGCTAAACAAATAACACAACTAGTAAATAAAACTACTATATAAAATTTAAAAGTATATCTGTTAAAATGAAAAAATACCTGGATTGTATCTATCAGAACATGTTAAGTATCCACCATGTTTACACAATGTTTCCTGTCCCCAGCGATCATTGACCACTACCGACTCCTTAACAGGGCTTTCATTGTACAACCAAGCCAAAAACTCTTCTGATTTCCAATATTTGCTAGGTGCTTCCCACTCACCATCTGACCATAATATTTCTGGTTTATATTGATTTACCTGTAAATTATAGATAATCATAATTCAACAATATGTAAATAAATAACAAAATTTTTAAGTTAATACAGAAACAAGTGTGATGCCTTGGGAATGAAGATGGGACCTAGTACACTAACCAAATTTCTTTCTTGTCTAATTTTATGAATTTACTGTTAATAATTTAAGTTCACATCTCCTGCTTTCAATCTAGTCTCTTTAAGAGCTAATTTAACCTTTGAAATTGTGAGAAAGTACTATGGAGAGGAAGTTATTTGAGTGTTTCAGCCAGGCCCGGGTTTAGAGTGAATAGCACCCTGGACTGCAAACAGCTTTGGTGGCCCCCCCCCACTCCCTGCCGAGGGGTCTGGGGGTATGGAATAGCAAAAGCAAGTTTCATTAATTAGACCACTAAAGTTGTGAGCTTTAAAGGTTTATTCAAGACCAATAAAAATTGATTTTTTTAGAGTGGAACATTACAACAAAACTAATCAAAATAATATTGTAAAAAATTTTTTTTGGGAAATTTGGCGCTCTGGGCTATAGCCCAGTCAGCCCATATACAAAGTGGGGCCTGGTTTCAGCTAGCATGGCTCTACTGATGAGAGGGAGGGTACAACTGGGAATACTTTAAAAGATTGTTTATTTTAGTGCTGCTTATTTTAATTGATATTATTATAGATTATTTTTTAATATTTTTTTACCTCTCGTGAAGATGAAATAACAGTTTATAAATTGAGTTTACAATGGTGTTATAGCCCTTTAAGTCGCATATGTGCTACCTGATTACATTCTTTTTCAATAGTTAGCAATGTTACTATCATATCCTCATAGCTATTATGTCAAATGATTCAACTATTCCTTCTTAATACCAAGTAGCAGTTATGTTATGGATTGTGTAAGTATTAGATATATACCTTTTACTTGCATTTAAATACATGATTTTATTGTAAGAGTCAATCTTTGTTTTGAGACTATTTATTTTATGGACATATTTATATCGATACACAATAACATTGATAATAAAAAAAATTAAAAAACCAATCAAAAATAAAGCAATTCTTAATTTAGATAAAGAAAAATTAACTTTGTTTAATAACATTACATAATTATTATTTGAGACAATATGATAAAAGTTGTTATCTGAGGCAATGATTGAGATATCAATAGTACTTAAGACAATTCTAAATTAAAGTATTAATCTTAACTTTCAAAATATATATATGTATATATATATATATATATATATATATATATATATATATATATATATATATATATATATATATATATATATTTTAATAGAATTTTATATCCTTGAATTCATATTAAAATTTAATTTCTAAAAGCCACGAATCATACAAGTTTTCTTATAATAACTACCATTATACATACCAACTCCTTCATTTCTGGTAATATTTTGTCATCAACAAAATTCTGAGTAGTGAAATTAGCTGCTTTGTCAGCCAAGTACAAAGGATGGAACCATTCATACAGAGAATGGTATAAACCAAACCTCAATCCTTTTCTTGAACGGACTGCTTTTGAAACCTCATCTAAAAACAGTATATAATTTAAAATGAAAAAAATAAAATAAATCAAAAGGCTGGTTATTTGTTTTTAGAAATTAAATTTTAAAATAATATCAAATTGGAAAAAGCTAAAAAAAAAAATTATCATTATAAATGTCATTTCATTGAATACAGTATATTATTATACAAATTATTTCTGCCAAATTTAAAATTTAGATTAAGAACAATATTTTAAAATTAAAAAAACAAACAGATTTTTTATAAATAGAGAAAAAACAGCAAAATTAATAATCCAACGTTTTAAGAATTCAAAGGATATATTTTAAGAAATTTAAATTTACCTTTACATTTTAAAATTATACAAAGATATTTTTTTCTCATCCTAATGACTGTATTAATTCTAAAATACAATGGTTATTAAATTTTTATATATTTATTACCTACAATATCTTTATGAGGCCCAACATCTACAGAATTCCAACTATAGGCAAACTTGGAAGGCCATAATGAAAAACCATCATGATGTTTGCTAGTAAGAACAACATACCTTAAAATAAAACATTATATTAATCATTGTACGAAACATTAAACATAAATATATATATATATATATATATATATATATATATATATATATATATATATATATATATATATATATGTAACATTTAACATACTTAGCACCGGATTTTTCAAAAAGATCTACCCATTCAGTAGCATTAAAAAATTCTGCTGAAAATTCAACAGCAAAATCTTGATATGTAAAACCAGGTTTATAGTTTTTTTTCATAAATTGTGTAATTTCCTCCTGAGCTTTTACATTTGGAGATGGATTGCCTGAAACAATCAGGCATTATAATTATATCTTCAACTATAAATTGTTACATTTCACACTACTACTTGAAGTTTTACCCTTCCAGTCTATCCAAAACCATTCAGAGCAAATACTAGGAACTGAATAGACTCCCCAGTGAATAAATATTCCTACTTTTTCTTTATCAAACCATGAGGGCAAGATTCTTGCATCTAGGCTGTTCCAGTTTGGATCATAATGTTTTAATGTACTAGGTGGCAAAGGTGGAGGTCTGACTCTACCCTCTTTTGAAAGAGATGCTTTTACTTCAATTGCCAAACTTAATATGAATGTTGCAGAAATATAAACTAAGAAAAGCAGACAATAGATAGAATTACTTCTAGCCATTGCCATCAATAATATATGATCTCAAGTTCTGAAAAAAAAATGTATATAAAAACTGTCAATCTGAGAATGGAAAGCAAATTAAAATAAATACTAAATCAAATAACAATTAATTCATTAAGAACTCTATAACTTAATAAAAATAGTTTACAATTACAATATTGGTACAGGATGACAGTCACCACATATTCAAGATACTGATACAACGATAACAAGTCAAATAAATCATTGGTTCAATGTGATGTTGACTGAGCTCGGTCGAAAATGCACGAAGTTTAACGAGTGAAAACGATTTCATAAGCAATTGTCAGTCAACAGCTGTCAATTTGATAATGACATAGTCTTAATTAGTTATAAAGACACCCCTTATGTTTTACATCTACCGCTTATCTTAAATCGTATTCCTTAAATCAATTTACCATCTTGCTTAATGATATCTGATCGATCATGTTGAAATTACAGTATCAGTGGATTAATCACAATCCTGAACTGAGTTGCGGTATCCCAGTTTCTTTCATAGTTTGACAAATAAAAGTATAAGAGAAATATTAGGAAAAGACTCCCACTCCCATTCCAAAACAAGTTTTCCAAGTCGTATGTTCTAGTTCATTTAAGAGACCAGGATAAATATCTATGTAGACCAGTCAAAAAAAGAATTGTAGATTGCGTACTGTAATCCAAGGTTTTTCTTCGATAACATATTCAGGGTAATTAGGAAGTTAATATAGTAAAAGTCCTGGCATTTTCGGGCCTGGGAACAGGAAAAGGGGGGGGGGCAAAAGGTCCCAATTTTCTCTGTTTCCCGGTTTTTCACTCTTCTCAAAAACGATACGCCGTGCGCTAAACATGATTATTTACTAAATTGAAGTTAATTTAATTCTTTACATTTTTTTTCATTTTCCTCACCGTTTCCGAGATATAAGCTTGGCAAATGTGAAAATTTCTGAAAAACCAATTTTCATCTCAAGTTCTCTCTCTATATATCTTCCAAGCCGTTCATCCTATGACAACAAACCTTATAATAAATGTTGTAGAGCATTAGATTTACTTCAAAAAATGTATATATATTCCAATTTATCTTCAACCTTTCAAAAGTTACACTAATTTTAATATTTTTTGGTAAAATGTGGTATTTAGCAATGGTCTTGTCTTATTTCTTGAACCTCAATGCCTCCTATAAGTCTTTATAGGCGTTACATATTCTAATTACTGTAAATAATGAACCTCAGTGATTCATTCTCACACTGAGAGTCCCAAAACCAAAATAAGTTGAGGTAAGTCGCACTTCTCCGCAAAAACACGTTTTTCGGTGCTCATTAGGCTATAACCACAGAATACAGAATATAATAGAAGCGGTGGGTAGGTGGGGGGAGATGGCTCCCGGCAAGGAGCGCTATCCCCACCACCTAAACCCCGGCTGTCCCTATCAGTACCACTGTTTTTCCCGTGTTTTTTTTTGGAACAATTGCTAATTGTTAGGTCTCTGTTGTGTGTATGTGTTTTTTATTTTTTTTTTCTCAATTGGATTAAATAATGTCGTGTTGTGCCGCGTTTAGATGTTCTAGCAAAGAGTCTAATAAGGATTTAAACCCTCCAATAACCCTTCACCGGTACATTTTAAACGTACACAGTTTAGTTTTTCAATAAATTGAGAAACAAATCTTCCTTCCCTTTCGCCACAGTAAAAAATATGTTCATTGTGGAGCTTTTTTAACTTTATTGTTAAACTCCCCTATATTAACAATAATAGATATTGTAACCACATAATACAGAATATTCTGTTTATTCAATTAGGATTGATAAATTAATTGCTAATTCTATTAAAATTATTTTTATTTGAAAACTAGTTTCGAATGTTAAACATTAAATCTTAAGAAGACGTTTTACATCAATAATATAGTTTTAGTTTTGAATAAATCTTTAAAAGGTAAACAGTTCCAATTTTACCTTTTATTTTTTCCTCAGCTTCCCTTCAGTTGAAGAGGAACGAAATAAGTGGGTTCAAACCCTGAGGCAAGAAAAATGTAAGCCAACAAATACAAGTGTTATTTGTTCAAAACATTTTAAAGAGGACGATTTTGACAGATCTTCTCCATTTCGAGAAAATCTAAAGAAAGGTGCAATTCAGTCGGTTTTTTGATTTCCCAGATCATTTGAGACAGACGATTATAAAGGTATATATAACTCTAAGTTTTCCCCTTGCTTTACCAACATACATAGGTATTTAAACTTAAAAGTTTAATGTTGAATTTTTTTTTAGGAAAGGGGACCAATAGAAAGGCTTGCGACCCCTTTGAAAAATATTAGGTTTCCAAATAAAAAGAGATTTAAAAAATGTTAGAGATCACTAATAAAAACATAAACGAGCTCAAAAAACAACTTGATGAAAGATCTATACAGCTTCGAAATACAGCTGATTCATTAAGCTTAATTGAAAATATACTTTCTAACCACAAAAAAAAAAAAAAAAAATACAGGTTGAAAAGAAAAAACAAATTTATAACCCACGCCGAAACGTTTTGCCGTATAAGAACAAAAACTGTGCCTACAAATACAGTCTACAAAAACTGTGCAAAGAAAAAGAAAATAACTAATTAAACAGAGAATAGAAAATTTGCTTTCGTTACTTCTAGAATAATACCTTGGGAGAAACTCTTTTCTAGATTTTCATATTTTTTAGAAGATGGCTCTCATTACTCATTATTAATAAGATCGATCGGAATGAGATTTTTTTTTAAAGTCCGAATCCACCATTTTTTGAAAAATATCAATGATAATATTCATAAAAATAAATAAGATCGAAAGTTAAGAAATTAGTAATTTTCTTTTGGTAATATTCTGTTTTATTTTCGTTCTTAAACGACCTACCTATGCATGAATGTGATAAATTTCTGAACAATTTGATGGAATCCAATAAAATTCGTAAGAGTTGAAGCCTAAATATTAGATGATAAAGTTGTAAATAAGTCTGAGGTGGAGCAGCCCGGGGTGGAGGTGGTGGGGGGAGAGCCGGCTGAACTGGAGCCACGGGGACCGTACGGCTTTGCTGTCTCTGCCGCTTCTACTATATTCTGTATTCTGTGGCTATAACTACCTAACTATTAATCCTATCCAAAATTCTATTTTTTATTTTGAAAGCTAATTAAATTTACTATTTGATCCTATATACGCAATTTTGACATTTCCGTAAAACACCCATAGCAGCACGCTGTAGCCCATTGTGAAACCCACATTTTTCGGCACGCTTCTTGCTATAACTCCGAATTTATAAATCTCATTCTAAATTTCAATTTTTCATCTAAAAGCTGATTAAATTTACAATGAGATCTTTCATATTATATTTTTATTAATGTTCTTGAAAACGTCAGCCCACTGAACATATAAAAATCGTCATATTTTGCTTAAAAAATACACATTTAGAGTCCTGGCATGGGCATTTCACGGAATAATCAGACATAAGATCTACTAGTAAATCTACTAGTAAATGCAAAAATAAAATTTTGGATAGGATTAATAGTTTCGGATTTATAGCCTAATGAATTTGCCTAGCTTATATCTCGGTATATGAAAAAAGGTACGGAATATGAAAAAAGTACATTTTGTAGAAAATACAGTTTTTAAAGTAACTAGAAGTTTTATTTTTGATCATATTTACTACTTTAATTTTTTTTTAGGTCGGAAATTTTTAAATTGTATATATTGGTTTCTATCTACTAAGATGCCTTCCCAGTCCTTGATGTTGGTTGGGGTGGGAATAAGATAATTATATATAATTAACTAATCATCAATTAAGAAATAGTAAATAAGAATGATTTGGAATTATATTATATAGGTAAAGAACAGTATAAATAAATAATCCGCAACATGATTTGTTGATTTTTAAGGAGGATCATGTCCAGGATAAGAAACGTTTTTTTCTATTTATAGAAAAATATTTATCGAGACCGTTTGAATAAAATAATTTAATTATTAGTTCAAAATAATTTACTTGTACCAGGTTAGTTTAGCTATTATATCAATAAAATATACTAAATAAACTTTTATGCTTACAACACTGTTTAACGGTAATTTTTATTCAAAATTGCCCGCTTGTATTAATTATTCTGCCGCTCTGTTCGTAGATTTTAAAAACCTTCGCAAAATATTTAACTATGGAGTGCAGTTCTATTTCATCGAATAATGTCACATTTGATTCGCAATCCTTGCAAATAGAGGTAACTAATTTTCAGACATTCTTATAGTATTTTTTTGTATTTAGAATATTTAATATGCTATTTTCATTATTGTGTAGGATTTGCAACAACAGCTTTATAAAGCTAATCAACAATTAGAAAGTGGTAATTTAGTTAATATTGATTTGGAACATGAGATTGATAGACTCCATACATTAATTGATGAAAAAGAGAATGAAGGAAAAACACTAAAAGCAGAGCTAACCAAACAGTTCAATGAGAAGGTACTATTGCTTCATTGTACTTATATGATTAATCATATTAGTTAAATGATTAATTTTCCATTATTTGTTTAGATTAATAGCTTGAAATGTCAGTTTGAAGAAGAGAGGGTTAAAGCTAATTCTGAAATAGCCAGTTTAAAAGATAAGGTTGAATCTGCAAAAGTTAATGTAATCAAAGAGAAAGTATGCTCTGAGGATGAGACACTAAAAGAACTAGTTTGTTCTTTAAAGGTAATGTTTTAAGAGATGTTTTTCCAACTATATTTCTTTAATGATGGCTGTTGTTTTGTTTAGCATTTTATTTTGTCTTCAATGAATTTACTTTATGTTTTTAATAAGTTTGCTGTATAATTGGTCACTAAAACCAAATATTATAACAATCTAGACGCCAATGACCCCTTAGTCCTTTGACCTTCCTTACATATTCTGGTCAAATTATGGATGTTTAGTTCAATATAATGTATTTCAGAACTATGTAAGTTGGTTGCCATCTATTTGTTTCTAATGTATTGATCCATTTATGTACTTTTTCCTACATTTAATCTCTCTCTTAAGTTCCCATACAATCATTCCCTTTACTTAATTTGTTTTTAATTACTATGAAACAGTGATTTTCGATGATAGATAAGGGATAATCTTGTATAATGTAAATATTTTTAGAATAATATAATTAACTCTAATTTTTAAATGTTAATGTAATATCTACATTGGTTAGTTTGTTTAATGGGGCTTAACATCCTTATGTCCTTCAACTAGGGCAGGAAGGATGGGTTATCCTACACTGATTTCACAATACGAAGCTAATGAAAAGTATTTAGAGTTTAAAACTAGTGAACTACTAAAGTTTAGATTATTTCTTCAAAGCAAAACAATATAGAGTGTATCACCATTTAAATAAATTAAATAACTGCATTTTGTGAGTAATCTGGAAGTTGTTTTTTAAACAATGAACATATACATCTGTGTGTATATTTATAAAGTTACTTTAAATTACAGGTTTTCATTTATTATGTGGAACTTGTTTCTAAATAAAAATATTCATGACTAATTTACTCTATACTTAAAAGAATGATGAGTGATTACTGATTATTTGATACCATAGTAATTTTTCTCTTTTAATCTAAATATCCGTAAAATGATACATGCATAACTATTTTTTAAAAATTGATATGGTGCGTAATAATATGTTATATTACTTTAGGAGGAATTGAATGAATTGAAAGAACAATTGGCTGAGTGTAAAGCTATAAACTATAACACTGAATTAGCTAATTCTCAACTGATTATCAAATCAAAAGAATTAGAAGAAACCTTGGAAGCTACTAAAGAGATTTTGAAGTCCAAAACAGAAACTCTTATGTCCACGATTGAGGCTTTTGAGGTAAGTTGTTATAGTAACACTCCATAATAGATGTTGATCCCAAGGTTTTTAACAGAACAAAGTTAGTGAATGCTTTTGAGAAAAATTAAAGAATTGGAACTAAACACTGGGAGTGCTTCTGCCTTATTGGTTATATTAAGCTTCAATCTGTTGTTTACAGCCTTATTGATCAATGCTGTTCCAGTAACTTTTACAGGTTACAGGTCAATTTAATGAGATTAGTAGTATGAAAGCTAAAGTAATTTTACAGTTACAGGATTAATAACGTGATAATGTGACAAGATGAAGAACCTGTGTTATGAAGAATGTTGGTAGTTTTTTACATATATATATTTTTTTTTTATATAAGAAATTATGTAATTTTTAAAAAAGTCAGGTTTCTATTTATAGAATATAAAGGGCTCATTAAAATGAAGGGGGGTGGGTGGGAGTTTGGGTGGGAGTTTAGACCATTTATCCATTCCCAGAGATTTGTTTACACTTCACTAATATTTAAATATTTTTGGATGTATTTATTATTATTATTTTTTTTTTTATCCTATTTCGTCTTCTGATTTAATTCACTGCTTAAAATTATTAATTAAAATTTCAAACAAAACAAATAAAATTGATGTACATTCTATTCAAGCAAGAATTATGGTTTACTTTTGTATCCATACGTCTTCTTCTCCATGGCGCTATAACCTTTGGTAGGTCCTGGTCTCCTCAATGAGCCGCCACCATTCAGCTCAATATTGTGCAGCCGGTCTCCTGCACCTGACTCTCAACAGGCTTCGTGCATCCGCTGCCATACCATTATTCCATCTTAACCATGGCCTACCAGCACATCGTTTTCTATGCAAGATGGTGTCCATGGCTCTCTTAGGGATCTCATTGTCTCTCATTTTTATTAGGTGACCAGCCCAACTAAGTCTCCCCAGCTTTATGAACCTGATCACATGTATATCTTCATACAGATCATAAAGCTCCCTGTTCCTCCATCTATCACTGGAACTATTATTCGACAGAGAATCTTCCTTTTGAATGCTACATCATTTTCATTTCTTCTGGAGATAGTCCATGTTTAGGAAGCATAGGTAAGAACAGGGCCAACAAGGTTTTTATAGATGGTCAGTTTCATTCCCCTAGTCACAAGCCTGCTGCAGAATATGTTTAGTAGAGCGAAATAAGCCCTATAAGCTGCCACTAGCCTCTTTTTTATTTCAGCAGATAGGTCATTGACGCGTTATCTGAGATCCCAGATATGTAAATTCATACACCCTTTCAAACCTGTATGGACCCACAATCAATGCTTCCTCCGACCCCGGTGCACATATACTTTGTCTTTTCTTGATTAATGGTTAGTCCCATGGATGTGACAGCAACCGCAAGACTGATTGCCGCCTCAGCTAATGCTGGTCGGGACCTCACCACAATATCCAGGCCATCTGCAAAACCTAAAATATTCACTGTACTACTGAAGAAAGTGTGGCTTGTAGTAGAAAATACTTTTATTATGCTTACAATTTTATTTTTTATAAAACATTTTAGAATTAAATATTTTAGAACGTATAAGTAAAGAAAAACATCAAAAATTCTTATTATTTCCTACCTGGGGCCGAAACGGGTAAGGTAAGAAAGAAAAATGTTGAACTATTTTTGCTTGTCACAAAGCAAGAGGTTGCAGGGCTGCTTGAAGGATGGCTTTTGGCTAACGATCTTCGGAACACCCTGTATATATACATATATACCTATATATATTTTTTCTCCTTTAAACCACATAAGCCAAAGTTTGAACAAAACATTAAAACCACCTCAAAGCCTGGAGCAAGTATCTAGAGTAACGATCTTCCCAACACACTGTATATGTATATATTGTTTCTTTTTATTCATAAAATGTATTACTATTCATGTTGTAATATTACTAACTGATTACAAAATTTATAATATATATTTTTAGGAACTGAAGGAAGAAAAAGCATTGTTGTCAAGTGAGTTAGCTATTTTGAAAGCTGGACCATTAGAGAATAAAGAGAGAGGGAACTCTTTGTTTTCCGAAGTAGACATAAAGAGGCAAGCAATTGAAAAAAAGATGGATATTTTACGTAATAAATATTTACAAGCTAAGAAAATTCTTGCAGTAAAAAATAATGAAATGGAAAGATTAAAGGTTGGTACTTTCATGGTTATTTTTCTACTAAAATTTATTAGAAAATGGTATATAGCCTATTTGAAAATTTCATTAATTGTTTTAATTTCATTTATTATATTTAGGCTGAAAATAGAAAAATTCAAATGTTTTGGGACGAAGAGGTGTCTAATGTGAAGCTGAGGGAACAGAAACTATTAGAAAGTTACAAACAAACAAATAATGTAAGTTCTGAATTTTTTTTTTTATATACCATATTATTAAAGTATATCTCATCACTTAACATGGAACGTGAATTTTCTTTTAAAATGTTGGGTTGGTGCAAGAATAATGCAGGTGTTTATATGTGACAAAGAAAAATTATTATAATTTTGTGTAATTTATAATGTTGAGTGGTTAACACTAGCTTCTCTCACAATATTGCGAGGGTATTGGTAATTTTTCAAGGGTTTTCTTCTACCAAAGTCCTCAGATGGTCATGATCAACAACAGAAGGCCAACCACGGCCTTCCTCGTTTTCGTGATCAAAATCTCCAAGACGAAATTTTTGGAACCATCACTGCACTGTATATTCACTGATGCTTCCTTTACCCCAAACAACATTGATGTTAAGCGCAGTTTGGCCTGCACTTCGACCAAGTTTGAGCTCGTAAAAGAAAATAAATTTGACAAAAATCTTGTTTTGACATGATGAATTTCAGAAGTACTTACTCATAGTAAATGTAACACGAACTAAACTAATCTTTGCTGTAAAATAACATTAATAACCATTGTTTATAATCCATTATGTAGACTGGGGAATTATCTTTGTTTACTTGGCAAGTGCTTGCCTGAACAAAATGAATATTCACAACTTGCTATATTTTTGCACCAACCCAATAAATAATTACGTTGTCCAGCATACTTAAGTGAAATTAATTTTTAATTTAAAGATTGAAATACTCCCATCTGCATCATCCTATATACAGTTTAATTTTATTTATTTATTTTATTTTTTGTCAATCTAGGAGCTTCGTTCGCTTATTCATAAGTTGGAATTAAAGCCTGAATCACCAGAAATAATTACAATATCTGATAAAGATATGTCTAATATGCAATGGATTCACACAATTATAGATAAAGCCAGGTACTTATTTTTTCCTCTAATCTGGCTTTTGTTAAATAATTATATTTCTTCTAAGAATCGAAACTTTAACTTTAAACTAGGTCTACTGCATATTTCTTTCTACTAAATCGATTTTAAATATTCCAGGGCAGAATCCCGAGAATTGAG
Source organism: Euschistus heros (assembly GCA_003667255.2). NCBI lineage: Eukaryota > Metazoa > Arthropoda > Insecta > Hemiptera > Pentatomidae > Euschistus > Euschistus heros. The sequence continues at coordinate 1,835,406 of RCWM02000002.1, read as the reverse complement.
GAAAGCTTATGAAAATAAATCATGTGACATGTTATTAGTTGAAGAGAACCTGTACTCAATGAGCATTGAGATAAAAAATTTGAAAAAGCAGGCAATAAAAGATAAAGCACAAATTGATGAATTGGAATCAAAATTAAAGTCTTTTGAGAGTAAGTCAGTTCTTTGTTTTGATTATTCTCTTTTATATGTAGCTATTATTTTTGTTTTTTATATTAACTGAAACTTAGTTACTGAATTCCATTAATGATATTTCATAATTATTAATTAGTATTTCATCTTAAATGGAACAAAATTGATCTTGTAAAGTTAATCAATCTTGGGCGACTTTGGTAGGCCAAATATTTGGCCTGAATGGAGAATACTACAATTGCAATAAGTACCTTCATGTCAAAAAACATTTTATCGTTCATTAATTAATTAATATCACATGAAACTGCAATGTTTAGGATAAGATTACTAATACGTGGATGGATGTAATTTAATTTTATCCATCAATCAAAATAGGCTCCTTGTCTTCTATTGATTTTCCCATATGAATTAGTTTATTACTATTTGTACAGTACAATCTGTACATAATTATTTTATTTTGTTTCTTTCAATCCGATCAATTATTTTATTTATATTTTATTCCTCTATATTAATTTAAAGGAATAATTGGTCCAGAATAAGTATTATTATTATTTTGTTCTACTGAGCAAATTTTGATTTCAGATCCAGATAATACAATAAATCCTGAAGAAAAGGGAGAGAGCCTTGAGAAAAAAGATTGTTCAAAAGATCAAGACAAGAAACTGTCAGCTAATGGTGTCATTTCTTCTAAAACCGTAAGGTTTGCAGAAGATTTCAAGAAAACTTTAGCTCTTACATAATTTTTTATATTATGTCTTTTTAATTTAATTTAAAGCGAAATAATTGTGTACATACCATATTTTTATATAAACCAAAAGATGTTAACATTTAAGAACTTTGGTCTCTACTGTAAAAGAAACTGTATTTATGATCCAAACTTTAATTCTGATTTACAACTTGTACAATAATTATTTTGAAATTATCTATTCTTTGGGCGGTTGTTATATTTTATTTAATATTATTTATAGTTATGTCATAAATACACTTATTTATAATTCTCATTATTTAATTAAAAGATAAAAGTTGTTTTTACATCAATTTATTAGTAAATAATATAATGAAAAGCAGTTATTTAGGTGGAAATCAGACTTTTCTTGTTTAACGTTGTATGTGTAAATAATTGTATATGATAAAATAAAGTTATAAATGTTTTTTTAAATATTTTAAACATATTACTGTTGATGTTTGTAATTATTAATGAAATTAGCTTTGTAAAAAGTTAAGATATTTATATTTTTTTTTAAAAAAAAGTTATTTTACAAGCAAGTGTTTTTTAATTATAAATCTTGTGTCTGTATTGATATATTAAATATATCACTCTAACTAGTAGTTATACCACACAATGTTTTTCAATAAAGTAACGAATAATTATTTTAAGTTTTTTTTTTTTGTAAGTAAATAATATTTAGTAATTAAAAAAATTCTGTCAATCTGATGCATTCAATAATAAACCTATTTAAGACTCCAACTGGAATAATCATTATGGGCTAGTTTTTTTTTTAAGTAAATAATATTTATTATATTGATGCATTCAATAATAAACCTATTTATCCAACTATAAATTATATAATATTACAAAAATACATTATAAATATAAAGGAAACTTACAAGAGGGTAAAATATATTGCAACACTAAACAGACGAATAATAAGCAAATTAAATAATGAAAATTTTAAAATTAATGGTGTCCTATATAATAATTATAAAATCAAATACATAATAAAACACACAGACAACACAGATAAATAGAGCAAAAAGACTTAATTAATAAAATAAATTGCAAAAACTGTAATATGCACTATATTGGGGAAACTAAACAAAACTTAATAAAAAGAGTAAACCAGCACAAATATGATTGCAATAAAAAAGTAAAAAACAACAATACTGCACTAAGTGAACATGCATATAAATTTAAACGAGTTTGATTTTGAACACACAAGGATCTTAAATCATGAAAATAAAGCAATTAACAGAAAATTAATGGAAACAATCTACATAAATAAAACAATAAACCAAGCAGTAAATATTAAAACAGATATACATAAAATTGGTACTTGTTATGCGAACATAATAAATAAATTGCCAATATAATTAAATCAAAAATTCATTAATATTAATAGTAATTAATAAAAAAATGGGTAACAACACAGAAATAGATAATATTGAAGTTTATATAAGCACCAACCAATCCATTTCAAATCACCCAATATGAATATAATTTGTTGCTCAACATTTTTTATTTTCCTGATTATTTTATTATGGATTCCCTATGGGTAGAAATTAACAAAACTCCAATTGAAAAAATTTTACAAGCCATATTTTTTATTTGACAGCCATTTTAAAATGATGATTTAGTGAATTTTATGAAAAAATGGGGTTTGTGGAAAATTTAATTGCAAAGTCATTTTTAAAGATATCAGAATAATTTAAAAACTAGTGTGTTCAGCATGAAATGACCTTTAAAAGAACATTATTTAATTTTTCTATAATGCAAGAAAGTTATTGAAACTCTTTCTCAAAAACACGGAAAAAATTTAAAATTCGTTAATTTTTAAGGCTATAAATTTTTAGGAAGGAGAAGAGACTAACGAATAATATTTTATTTCTGTGTTGAGTACTCATCGTACTACCAGCAGCATAAGTTTTAGTCTTAAGAATGTACTCCTTTTTTCTCTATGGCTTTTCAAAAATGGCTAAAAGCAGTTTTTTTTCCAATCCAATGTAAAATATCAACTGACACATCAGTTTTTATGATGCAACAGGATAACGTGAGTTTTACATGTTTAGATTTGAACCCTTCCATGTGCAACTGCTTGCACAGCCTACATCTTCCCTGTACCTACATGTCTCTGCAAGTGGTGTACCTCCCCTTAATCTTCATTGCTATCTTCAAGAGTAAAAATGTGAATATTAAACTAATTCGTGAACAGGCTCTATGTCCACCTTGCGCATCAGAAATATTTGTAGAAAAACTACCCGAAGATGAGATAAATAATATTAAGAATAATCCTGAATTTTTTCTTGGCCCTTTTGAATTAGTAGAGGAGAATCCGTTGCATCAAGTGGAATCCATTTATGAAACTTCGTTATTGTCTCCTTTAAGTAAATATAACAAAGCTTAACACAGAACAAAGCCTGACATTAGCAAAAAAAAATTGTTAACATTACAAGAGCAGTCAAGCGAAAATTAGATGAATCTTTCTATAATGACTTAAAAACTCAAAATTTAAATGTTACAGAAACTTCAATTAGTAAGTACGACATACTCATTACTAAACTGTATTTTTAATTTTTTTTTTCCGAATTTTTGAGAAAGAGTTTGAATAACTTCCTTGAATGTTATGAAAATTAAAATAATGTCTTTTTCCTGAAGGTCATTTCATGCTGAACACACTAGTTTTTAAATTATTCTGATATCTTTAAAAATGACTTTGCAATTAAATTTTCCACGAACCCCGTTTTTTCATAAAATTCACTAAATCATCATTTTGAAATGGCTGTCAAATAAAAAATATGGCTTGTAAAATTTTTTCAATTGGGGTTTTGTTAATGTCTCCCCATAGGGAATCCATGATGAAATAATCAGGAAAATAAAAAATGTTGAGCAACACAGAATGGGTGATTTGAAATGGATTGCCCATAGTCTTTAAAAATAAGATTAAAATAAACAATAATAAACATGAACATTTCCCAGCTGTGTGTCAGTGAGACAAAATAATTGACCATGTGAAATCAATCAGTTTTATGTAGAATTTTGGCAATATAAGACATAGAAATGTTTAAAAGGGGACCTAATCCCCCCCCCCCCCCCCTTTTTTTTTTTTTTTTTAATTCTTAGAAACAAATAAATATATGTTTAGAAATCAGTTTTAATGGCAGTTATGAATTAGGAAAGGCATATAGGACAGAAAAATGAAAACACACACACACACACACACACACAACATATATATATATATATATATATATATATATATATATATATATATATATATATATATATAAATGAAATGAAATGAAATGAAATGAAAAAAAAACTTTATTCTGGGACTTACTGTCCCCTAAAAATAAAAATAATGCACAGTTAAAAGTACAATTGTCTGGCATGTTATATACAAATTAAATGCATCAGTAGTTACATTAAACATTTTTTATAGGGAAAAAAGTTAACTTAAAAAAAATTTAAAAAATAAAATAAACATATAAAATAACACACACGCACTTAGACGAGAAGACACACACACACACACACACACACACACACACACACACACACACACATATACATATAAAAAATATGATATATGTATCTATTTTAAAATAGAACTATATTATGAATATATACATGAGAAAAGAAAACAAAATAATAATACTAATATGCTAATATAATTGTTACAATGCATTCAGAAAGATGGAAAAAAAAAAAAAATAAATCCACGAAATAAAACAAATATAGTGAATAGAAGGAAAAGATATACATAGAAAAAAAAAAAAGTTAACTATTTGAATATTAATAAGACAAAATATTTACAAATACCTGAAAATATATTTACACATCTACTTACTGTCGCTATGTGAGACAAAAATAAAAAGCAATTTTTTAGACAGACAAATGATTAAAATTGACAAATTTACCAATAATTATATAATTATTGAAGTAATTCATTGATATTGGATATAGTTGAGATTGACTGATTGGATTTTTAATTATTACAAATATTGGTGGCGTCTAACTGGGATTTAAGATGTTGGAATAGGAGAGTTTTGAATGAGTTTAAGGAAGGAGCATGTCTAATTTCAGAAGGTATAGAGTTCCAGAGGGTAGTGGATCGAGCTTGGAAGGAGTGTTGGTATAATGCTGCACGGTGGAGGGGAGTATATAGGTCAGAGGAACGTGATCTTGTTGTGAGTTGGAAGTGGACGGAAGACTTGAATTTCAACAGGTTATGGATGTAGGGTGGGCAGTGGTTATTAATGACTTGGTACAGGAAAGTGCCCAGGAAATATTGTCTACGGGAGGATGGATAGAGCCAGTCTAAGGCAGTGTAGAGATACATGTGAACGTCTCGGGGTACCGGTAACAAATCTGATAAAGCTATTCATGATTAGTTGTAATCTGTCCCGGAGACCCACCGAGAGGCCCCCATACACTACACAACCATAATCAAACTGAGGAAAAATGAATGAGGAAACCAGGAGTTTTTGCGTGGATTGAGGAAGGAAATGACGGGAACGATGGAATAATTTGAGGATTCCTATTGATTTTCGGGCTATTTGGGGCTTCCAGGAGAGGGTTTGGTCAATAATGATTCCTAAATTTTTGGCAGAGGAACAGAAAGTGATAGGTTGATTATTCAGGTTTAGGGTAGGAAGGTTGGTAATGGATCTGAGGAGGGGACTTGAACCGATTACAATAGCTTGAGTTTTCCCTGCATTTAGCTTTAAATTATGCAAGTTGGCCCAAGTACAGATTCTATCGAGGTCTTCCTGGATCCTAGATAAAGCTTCATGTAATACGTTAGGAGGAAAGGATACATAAATTTGAGAGTCGTCTGCATAAAGATGATGGGAACAATGTAAAATTGACTGGGGAAGATCATTAATGTAGGAGTTGAAGAGGAGGGGTGAAATGCTGGAACCTTGGGCTACTCCCGAAGACAGAGGTAGGAAGTCGGATAAGGGTTGATTAGGGATAGATACGGCTTGAGTGCGGTCAGAGAGGAAGGATCGGATCCAGTGGATTGAACTATTGGAAAATTTTAAAAAGGATACGGATACAATGGTCAATGGAATCAAATGCTTTAGAAAAATCTAGGAGTATCAAGACAGTAAGTTTTTTTCATCTATTGCAGCGTGGATATTGCTTATGATTTTGGTTAGTGCAGATTGTGTGGAATAACCAGGACGGAAACCAGATTGGAAAGGATCGAGTAGATGGGAATCTTCCAGGAAATGGGAAATTTGGGATTGCACCTATTGTTCAAGGGGTTTGGAAAAGTTTGAAAAGATGGAGATCGGGCGATAATCTGCAGGACAGTTAGGATTAGGAGTTTTATTGATGGGATGAACAATAGCTTTTTTCCAGGAGGTAGGAAATATAGAGTTTTGTAGGGAGACATTATAGATAAAGACAAGGACTGGTAAAATTTCTGGGAGGCATAATTTTATAAGTTTAATAGGGATACCATCTGGGCCAACGGAATTGGTAGGAGATTTCATGATAGAGGAGATAATTTCGGTGGGGATTATGTCGGAAAAATAAAAGTTACTGTCATTGAAAGGTGTTTCTGAGGAAAAACTGGTATAACGGGAAGGAGAGGTGAGAGATGATGAAACAAAATAGGCGTTCAGGTCATTAGGCGAAACTGGGAAGTTGGTTGAGGTTGAGGATCCGGAGGGGTTATGGAGTTTTCGAAGGATTTGCCATTTTGACTTGGAATCAGGAGAGGACGATAAGGCTTCGTGGAAATAGGAAGATTTTGCACTTCGAATTTTTACTTGCACCTGGTTACGCAGTATTTTGAACACTTGATAGTCGTCCTTGATTCTCGTTCGTCTGAATCGTCTTCGTGCAGCCTCACGCTTTCTCTGTAGATCTTTAATTTCTTTTGACATTCAGGGTGCAGGTCGACGACGAACGGTAGAGGTTTTAAGAGGAGCGTAGGTATCAAGGATACTAAGATTGGATGTGAGGATTTCGACCATGGAGTCTATGGAGGAGGAGGAGTAGATTTCACTCCAATCTAGGGTTTCAAGGAGAAGTAGGATATCACGGTCTAGGGCGTCAAGGTTGCAGGTTGCATATATATATACATATATATATATATATATATATATATATATATATATATATATATACATATATACAGTAAGTCAATATGTAGGATTTATATGATAACAATGATTCTCAGATATCCCTAATTTAATTTGTGTATCCCTATAGAAAACCTAGCTTGATGGAGCTTTTTTTAAAAGATCCAAAGTACAACTTCAATGATGTGAACAGAAACTGGTAATGAAATAATAAATAAATCTGATACATTACATATGACAATAATGAGGTAAAAAAATTAAACAAAGAACATAAAAGTATTAAATAAATATATTTATTATTAAATAAATCAATAAACAAATACAATATATAAGTACATAATAAATAAAAAATATTAAAACATTCTTAGCTGTTTTGCAGTATTCTAACAGCATATAATTTTGGAATAATAATTTTAAAAAAACGATATAATACATAATGCATACAATATTTGATGATATAACTAAAACACATTGAATAAATCTTTAACTAAAAAAAAAATAAAAAATGATTTAATGGCATTTACATTAATGTACATAGAACAGAAATTAAATCAATCTAGAACGATAAACAGGCATTTAACTAATGGTTTTTAATGAACTAATATATAAAAAAAAATGTTTTATACTTTATACATAAATTTAATACTTCACTAATAAAAATATTTGCTTAGGTAAAAATATTTGTTTAAGTTACCAACAATCTATAAATGGATAATAATAATCAAATAAAAAAATATATAAAAAAAAAATGTATACTACAAAAATTGTTGGTCTTTTCACAGTCTAAATTATCTGTTTAATCCATATGGATTGCATTCTTAATTAGGATCAATGGATTAATTACAGGATATTTACACATTTTTAAAATCAACTAGCCTTTAATTTGTTTATTGTTGCAGCTTCCCATGGATTGCCAACATTGTAGAATAGGTGATTTGACTGAAATGAGTATGGATAAAGTTTCAGAACCATGGGGTACTATCAAGAATTTATGTACATAGTAGAAGCATAAAAGTTTCCAATGGTCTTAAAATAGATAAAAATTATAAAATATAATAAAAGCAAAAATTTATCAATGCGACTATTAACACAATAACACATTATTGATATCATATTGAGAATGAATAAAATCAAAGACAATTTCATTAAATAACAAAGTTAAATTTAGAATCATAAGAATTAAAACAACCAAACATTTACAGCTTTCAGGTAAAAAAATAATTTATTTCTTGTTTCCTTAACTAAAAACTTCCCAAAATAGACTTCAAATACAGAAATGAGTCCCGAGATCATGCCTGATATTGTTAGGTTACAGTGTTAAAAAGATTAAAAGCATATATTGGTCTTCACTGCCTTGAGTAATGAGTGAACAAGACTAGAGGTCAGTCATAATATGGAGGGTGAGCGCTTGAACTCTCTTAGTATTGAAGCTTTTGTACAGGACATGGTCATTTAGTGGGTAGCATCCTCTTCCTTCAGTCTCTAATGAAAATACTAAAGCGTCCAATCCTGAAAAATTGAGCGAATTCTCAATACTCTGAATATCGAACAATGGAAAATTTCATAGCAATATTAATAAGGATAAATGTTGATTTGATATAGATAAAGAGTGGTCAAGTCAAATTTTGACCTAAATGAGTTAAGTGACTAAAATGATACATGGAGGTTTTTTCTTCATTTGAATGAATAAGTGCTTAAGTAAGATATTAATAACTATATCATATAAATAACTATGTTATGAAATGAACACCTAACTTAAACACATATCACTATGAAGAAAACATTTTCTATGTTTCTTTTTAGTCAATTAACTCGTTTTGGTCAAAATTGGAAGGAATTAACCATTTTTCAGTGGAATGTTGTTTTCTTTGGTTATATCTGTGTTTAGCGAACCAAATTATACTCACTTAACATTAGCAGCAAGAAATTTGATATGTCTGGGCTAGGGGTACTCATACTGAAATATGAAAGCTTTTGTCGAAAACCATAACTTGCCATAACAGCAAGGAGGAAAGTTTCTGAAAATTTTAATCTAATATGAATTATATATTACATTTCAAATACTTATTGATTAAAATAAAAGAAAAATATATACAAAAATAAATGATTAATTAAATCAATTTAATAAGTAATAAATAAAAATAAATTGGAATAAAAATAAGTAATTAGAAAAATTAATTCAAACAATAAAAAGTTCTGTTAATTGAATGTTGGTGGTTGGTCCAATTTTTGCAATAAATTTACGATGTACAGATCATTGGGTGATGTTGCCAATAGAATGGAACGAATCCTGGATCCTAAAAAATTATAAGTATTTGGTTTATGTTTATTTATCTATAGCATAGAATAAACTAGTTTAAAAATTGTATAAATAACAGGGATCAAACAAGAAATATAAAAAGGATAAAAAATAAATAATAATTATTTATCAGTTTACCTTAACAGCTAAATAGTTTTTTAATAAGATTTAATACTTGGGAATAACGTGAGGGAAAATGTATTGTTTTCAATTTTATTGGTTTACAGGATTAGGTTCTAAATGGATGTAAATGGATTCTGATAATAGACGTTTACTATGGTTGGGGACAGTGCAAGGATAGATGCTTTTCGAAATCAAAGGTATGATTTAATGATAAGGAATGTTCTGAAAGTTTGGAGGCGGAGGGATTTTTGGAAGAGATGGAAAGTTTGTGTTGGGATATGCGGGCTTTAAAGGTGATTTTTGGTTTCACCAATATATGATGAATGGCAATTAGGGGAGGAACATGGGATACGGTAACAACATTTGATTTAAGTTTGGAGAGGAATAGGATCTTTTAGGTTGGTGTAGATGTTTTCGAAGTTTATTCTGTGATTTAAGGGAGGCCTAGACGTAGGTTAGGGAAGGTTGAGCGAAGAGACTTTTGAATGTTATCGGAGAGGAAGGGGATATCGAAGCGTAGGGATCTGTATAAGAATGCAGAGGGTGGTGGGTTTGCGGGGGAATTAGAAGAAGGAAGGTTGGGGGTAGGATGATTGAGGTAATTTGAAAGTAGTTTTATCGATGGTCTTAAGTGGGAAACTGTTAGATTGGAGAATTTGTTTAATACGTAATATGTTAGTCGTGTTGGTATTGGGGATCAGATAGGGAGAGGGCAGCGATGGATGAGGATATATATGCTTCGAAACCCTCTTCACCCCGACGTGGTTTCTCCGCTCTGTCTATCAATACAACTTCTACCATTGTTTTGTAACTTCCCAAACCTCTTCTCTTCTTCACCACTCTTCTACTGAACCCAACATATCCATTTCCTCCCTCAAATCTACCTTTCCCCATCTTATACCCCCATTCAACCGCCTATGTCGCCTCCATAAAACCTAGCTGAAAAAAATAGAACAGAGAATTTTTCTCCTAAAATGTCGATCCCACTCACTCTTTCCTAAATTCATTGAAAATTCCTTAAGTTACCGTCACCATTTCCAAACCCTTCTCCTCAAAGTTGGCTTTTTTTTTTTCATCTCTTAAAATTTAAAAAATCCCTATTAAACCTAAAAATCCGCGAAATCATCCTCAACATCCATACCTTAACCAAAAGATCTCAACCCTCACCCATATCCTACCTTCTTATTTTGATGAAGGACAATATAATCAATTTAAATAACGTCATCTCCAAAATTTCTTTATCTGTAAAAAACACAGAAAAAGTTTATATTGATAAAAAATTCGACCAACTATACCAAAATTTCAGTACGCCACAAAATTTATCCTAAAGGAGACCAATCATGGATTCATAACATCTCCTCAACTGAAATTCCGCCTCCTGGCCGAATATTCTAAGTTTAGGTCCCAATTTTGTTACTCCCCAGTCAAAAATTCACCCTATTCTTCCACAATTACTCACCGATTTAGAATACATCTACAGAAATGACCTACTGAAATGTACCGATGAAGATAGAGAATTGTCGCGCATCACCGTCAGCAATATTATTTCTAATCACCTGCAACCACCCGCCCTTTCAACCTTCCACCCTTTCTCCTCAGTTTCTTCGAAGATCTATCTTTTACCCGATCTTTTTGAAAATCTAACGATCAGATTATTGTCACAAGAGCAGATAAAGGTAACAAAACTGTACTCATGATACCGAAACTGATTACAATGAAAAAATGTTAGAACTCCTCTCTGACCCCACTACCTATCTCCCCACCAAACGTGATCCTACTCCTTCCCTACTCACTAAATTCAACCAACACATTAAATCCCTTTTAGAATCTAAAAACAGATAAACTATCCTACTTACAGAAACCTTATCTCCTATAATTCGCGTAGCTCCTCGTTTTATGGTCTTTCCAAAAATCCACAAAACCAATACCCCTCTTTCGTCCTTATTACTTCCAATATCAATTCACCCTCCCTTAAGCTTAGGAAATTCCTCCTTCCATCTCTTTTCAAAGTCCTTAGCCATGATAACCCCATACGATATCCACAGTTCCTTCCACCTACGAGAACTACTACTATCCTTTAACATTCCTGACGATTTCATTCTAGTCATCTCTTTGACATTGAAAGTTATTTACCAATATTCCCATTGACAATGCTCTCCTTTATGTAAACAATAATTGGACATCCATACAACCTCACACCCCACTTGACCGTTCCTCATACCTAAAAATCTCTAGGGGGTAACTCTGTTGCAAATCAGTTACCTTTCCTTTCATATATAAGTTTTATCACCAAATCTCCGGGCTTGCCATGGGCAATCCACTTGCAACCAGACCATATCCAACATCGTCCTTTAATGATCAGACTTCTGGGAACTCCATTCTACCATCATTTCCTCAAAGACATTCTTGGTTTATTAAAAAGTCATGTCGATGACCTTTTTCTTGTCCTTAATCCCGAAAATATTTCTTCTATCCTTTCGCCTTTAACTCTTAGTACCACCCTTCGATTAAGAGTGAAAAAGCCAACTGTCGAACGTAGAAGGTTTGGATAATGGTGACGGTCTTTTCCTTGATCTTTTCAATTAATTTAGAAAGATCCTGACCACACCAAGATAGTTTAGTATATTATTTACAAATTCATTGTATTATCGATGAAATAAACAAAATTTGTTTCTAATCTATTCTAAATAACATCTTCCAAATTTTATTATTACACAAGTAGGTTATAAATTTCTTACCTCAGTTCCCATCAGGAGGAAATTGTCTGGAGATTTCCAGTAAAAAGTGGTGTAAATGTTCTGGAACTGTGTATCTAGATTTCCAGTAGAATTCGGCCAGGTAGCCATCTAAGTGATGAGTTGCCCGACCAAATCTTGGAATATTAGTCCTCACTTCTCTCCAAGCCCTCTCGATTCATTGGGTATGGGCACCAGTGTGAGGGTCAATGAAATTTGGGCTGTGATTCACAGTTAAGTGGTGATATTGGGGATGATTGATGAGAGGATCATACCCTCTCCAACGATCAGACATGATAGTTGTTTCAGGCAAAATTCGGTTGAGGATAACACCAATGAGGGTGGCAGCTGAACGGTCCTGAACTGGCACAAAAAAAGATCTCCTCGTCTCCCTTTCGATGCACCCAAAAATCCAGGAGCCTTCGATTTCCCTCACCCTATTGTTCTTCCTCTTCCCAAATTTTGCCTCAACAATCTTCCCCGGTCCACCAAGCCTCTCATCATTTCTCATCACCAGGGAGTTTATGCAAACCTCACGGCAAAAGTTGGACCAATCAACAACTGTACTCTCTGCCATTTTAAGTACATGTCTTAGTAGATGATGTCTCGGATGAGGCATAATCAACCAATTCAAAATAAATTTACATGTCCTGATTGCCGGGAGCTTTGAATCCTTCAGCCATGTATGAGTCTTAACTGATATCTTGAAATTACATTTCTGCCTAATTTCATTGATTACCCTCACTTTCTGGCACCTAAAAACCAGTAAAAAGTTATTAAATGAAATAATAAGAATGAAATTTGAAAACATTGTCATTTAATAATACCAGAATGCCATGCGAGAGGGCCCCCTTGTGCAGAGGGATCCACAAAATGGGCATATTTCAGTTCTCAGCCCATGTTTTGCAGAAAGACGATGAACTGCTCCTGAGATATCAGAAACTTGGCAATCCATGCTAAATTATATAAGTAAATAAATTAAAGGACAGAGGACTCAAAAAATAAGTAAATTTTCTGTAGGTAACCTATTGATCTGAATAAATAATAAAATCCACTGGATAAGACAGAGGATTAACAGAATTAATGAGTTAACTTAAAAAATGAATGACTGGAAAATATAGAAGTAGAAATTGGTCAACCTATTGATCTGAATAAATAATAAAATCCACGTGGATTAGACAGAGGATTAACAGAATTAATGAGTTAAATTAAAAAATTGAAGAATGAATATTATGGATAGGACAGAGTATTATTAGAGTTAATTGTATTTAAATTATAAAAATTAAAAAATGAAAGACTGAAAAATATATAAGTTAAAATTGGTTATAATTGAACTAGATCCAATAAAATAGAAAATTCATATTAAAATTAAATATAATGTTGTGATTATTAAAATGAAATATAATGTATAAGGAATATTGCGATGATGAGTATTACTTACTTCAAGGAAGGAATAACCAAACGATGTATCAAACTCAGCGCTGTCCATTGAAGTGAGAAAAACCAGTTATCAATTTCCTAGTAAATTTAAAGGGATGTGATTGTGGTGGGGATGACAGGATATTGGTATTACCGGAAAGTTGAGAAAGGTTAGGGATGCGAGTATCTCGGGCTGAAGGGCGGGAAAAGAGCTAATGTGTTGCGGGCTCTCTTACTGAGGCCAGTACCGAGTTTGCTAGTTATACCATATTTTTAAATCAAGATAATTGAATTAAACTTAAGATTTTAGTTAAATATAGATTATTGAGATAATTGGGTCAGAAATTGGGGAAGAAGTGTACATAAATATTGTGTTAACTTTATACAGTTGCTTCTTTTCGATTTTTAAAAGCCATCCAATATATTTAACAGTTTTTTAAATATTTACAAAAGAAGAATGAGAAATTTTTTTCGAATTATCAAGAAATGGAAAAAAAAATAATTAATTTTTGTCAGTTGCCATGGTGACTTCCGCATCTTTCACAGTAGCGTGAACTTGCTTTTTTGTTGTCTATATAGTTAATTCACGTATTGTGTGAGTGATGTAGATAATTTTTGTGCTCCGAAATTTGCGGGTTTTTTTCTATTTGGGGGCCATTTTGTTGTTTGTTTTTTTATAAATAATGCAGAATAGCTCTTCTGTCAGTGACTCATCCCAAGATGAAACATCCACCAATTCTGAAGCTTTATCATTAATTGATGGAGAAATACTTCCATGTAGTCCTACTAAGTATAGCAGACAGAGTGAAAAAGAAGATCTTTCAAATCTTAATAATCGGTTAGCTTGCTACATTGAAAAGGTAAGGAATTTAGAAATCGAAAACAGTCAATTAATTAAAAATATAATTCTTTCTCAGGATAATACAGCTACAGAAGTGGCTAATGTAAGATCTTTGTATGATAAGGAATTATTGGAAACGAGGATTCTAATTGATGAGCTTTCGAAGGAAAAAGCCAAAGTTGAGATGGATGCTCAAAGACTCTTTATTGAAAATGATGATTTTAAAAATGAGCTTGATAAAAAGAATAAAGAATGCCGCTTGTTTCAGACTTCTTTATCTGTGTGTGAAAGTAAACTGTCAGAAGTCACATCCAAATATCAACAAGTTGTTAATGAGAAAAAAAGACTCAATGATGAGAATATTTCATTAAAGGAGGAAAAAAACAAACTTTATATAAGATTGCTTGACTTGAAGAAACAACTAGAAGAAGAAACTTTATTGAGAGTAGATAAAGAGAATGCATTACAGACATTGAATGAAGATTTAGCATTCAAGGAATTATTGTTCGAACAGCAATTGAAAGAATTAAACCGGAAAAAAACGAATGAGATAAATGAATTTGAAGTATTGTGTCAAGAATATCAAGACAGATTATGTCGAAGCTTGCAAGATATAAGGGACCAGTATGAACTTGATTTGGTTCATAACAAAGAAGAAATAAAGCTGTTGTATGAAGAAAAGGTTCATAGTCTTGAAAGCCAGTTGAAAAGATACATTAAAGCTGCTACAATTACTGCAGATGAAATTCAAAGTATGAGATGTAATATGGATGTTTTGAATAAAAAAATAAGCACTCTTGAAGAAGAAAGAAATTATGCTTCATCTGAAGTAAAGAAATTAGAAAGTGCATTACTGAAGGAAAAAGCCAATTTTTTAGAAATTAACCAGCAGAATGAAGAAGAGATTTCAAATCTTCATGATGAAATGGATAAGCGTAATAAGGAATATGAAAATTTGATGGATGTTAAAATTGCACTAGATTTAGAGATAAATGCTTATAGAAAATTGTTGGAAGGAGAAGAAGAAAGGTTAAAAATAACTCCTAAGTGTTCTCCTGATAACAAAGTGCCACATCGAGGACCCTGCTTAAAGAGAAAACGTCTTTTTTCAGATAATTCTGATGAAATACAATTATCTAATTATTCCTCTACAAAATGTGATATTTCAATTGATAATGTATGTAAGGAAGGACGATTTATTGTTCTTATTAATAAGGCAAACAATGAGGTAGAACTAGGTGGATGGATGTTGATTAACCGCTCTGGAACAATATCTATAGTTTACAAATTTGATCATAATTTTAAACTAGGTGTAGGGAATAGTGTAACAGTATGGTCCTGCAATGTTCCTGGTATGAGTCATAAACCACCTGATAATCTTGTGATGAAAGGTCATTCATGGCTAAGTGAAGATTCGACTACTACTCTTTGTAATTCATCAGGGAAGGAGATGGCCATTTATGAACAAAAATCATGTGATAGATCATATTTGAAGGAAACAGATAGAAGCTTGCTGACAAATAAAATGAAAAGAAATAGTACAGCTCTTGAAAACAGTGAAAAGTGTTCAATCATGTAAATTAAGGATTTACTTAATTACTCATGTTTCATTATGTGATGATACAATTTAAGTAATACTTTCCATAGCATCATTTAGTTTTGTATTCGGCTGTGATACATTGTATTATAGGAGTAAAAAGTTCTTACTTCAAAAAATTGTCTAAGAAAAAGACCTTTAGAACATTTTTTCATTTACATATAGTTTCAGTTTTGTTAGTTTAAAATAAAATGGACTAATTTTTTTTTTTTTTCTGATGTTAATCTTTTCTTTTATTTAGTTTGGTTTATTATAGCTTTTGATATTTTTCATGTTCCTTGAATACTTATAACAACGTTTGAATGAAAATTTAGGTCAAATGTGTTGTTAATAATTTAGTTTTAGTTTAATTTAATCATAAGTTAAAATATTGTGATGTTGGAAACATTCTTTATTCAGAAAAATAAATAGTTATATTTATATGTTTTTTAATTCCATTAAT
This sequence comes from Euschistus heros, assembly GCA_003667255.2. Taxonomy (NCBI): domain Eukaryota; kingdom Metazoa; phylum Arthropoda; class Insecta; order Hemiptera; family Pentatomidae; genus Euschistus; species Euschistus heros. The sequence continues at coordinate 1,819,008 of RCWM02000002.1, read as the reverse complement.
ATAAGGTATGTGTTTCCTTTGAGAAATTTAATTTTTTCACTAAACATGGCTGGTAATAAAGTATGATTTTTGGATGGAGTAGTTTCTAAAATTCTGATTTTGAGATTATTGACACTTCAATAAAAGTATTTAATCAAATTTTATTTTCAATCGATCTCCTATCTAGTGACATTTGAAGGATTTGTGCTTCATATAAATTGGTTTCAATATCTACACTCAATTTTGTAATTCAGGAGCCAGCTACAAAAAATTGCTTTATTGTTATTAAGCTGAAAGTTGAGAGAGCTACATTGTACCAAGAAGCTGTAGTTGAAATTTGTACTATACCAACTTAATCCACTGTAAGGTCAGGTCATCTCTAGAGTATTATGATGTCCTGTCTCCATCAAACAAATTGTTCACCCAAAAAGAGTTGATCTTTCCTCATGAACACGAAACATTTCACTGTGATTTGTTTGGATCGGTTAAAGAAAAAAATGATGCTTTGTGTTGGAACTTCAAAGTCGTTTAGATCTCAAACTGATAATTCAATATAAAAACTACAAAGGAGGCATTACCAAAAATTTGTATTTTATAATTGACTTCATCTTCTCCCAACTCTAAAATCAAGATAATTAATAGAAGAAATCTCAGTTATTGTTTATGACCATCTATAATAATGATATAATTTAATTTGCTGTAACTCATTGTTTTAAAACAAATTAAATAAAAAAAATTACAGCCCCATATTGCCTGCTGACTGAACCTAAATAGGTTTTCATATCTTTCTTACTAACAGCTGAATTTTAAAACTGCATTACATTTCAATCTTTCTTAAATGTTTTATTTCTTGAATTATTAGACAAACTGATGAACAAATAAATAATGGGTACACAAGATATTATTTTTTTCTAACTGGTTATAATGGAAAAATAGGCACAATAACTGATTATGTTTATTTACAACTTTTGGTACAAGATTTTTTAAAAATCAATTTACAGAGAAGAAAATATATGTATATTTAATATTAACATGTTTTTCTAATGACATACATAATAAATAACACTGCACTTGCAAAATATAAATGAACTTGACATCCTTCGTACATTAATATTCATGTGTTTTACTAATGTCTAAATAACATACAGCTATGATCTCATTAAATTAATAGAGTACATCAGTCGAAGATATATTTTACAAAGCAACAATAAAACTGTTAGTAATGGCCGGCCATTGAAAGAAAAGTTTTAACTCAAGAAATTAATGGTGAATATATAAATTATAATCCCCAATTAATAACAAAATGAAAACAATGCATCAATTTGATGAAAAACTAACATTATATGAAGACAAATCTCTAAGCTATAGGAATAAGTAAAACAATATGACACAATAGTTTTTTTTTTCTCTGTTTTTGAATATTGAAAACACTTTGTTTTCAATGCTCTTACATATATTAAATAAAACCAATCTTTTAATAATCATTAAGTAAATAATAACATTAAATGCGAACAATATTTATAACAAATATAAACTTGTTTTTATATCACAATATGAGCATTAAGAAATGCTTCAACAAAAATTAAAATAAAAAAGAAGGAAACACTAATAATAAATTAAAAAAATTTACCCTCATAAAATGAGGACCTATAAGAAAAACACAATCAAATAAAACATAAAACACACCACAACAAAAGGTTAATTTTTAAACCTTCCTACAAAATCATTAATGAGCACCACAAATCAATATATATATATAATCAATTATAACTAGTGCTAGTAACGATGGTGTGTTTGGTGTCAATCTAAAGTTACATTATCTTCTTTTAATTTTCACTTTCTGTGTCAAACAGTGTCATGTAGTTTCGTCATTATTCTTTTAAGATGTTGGCCAGGGATTTGGTAACTCGAAAAATATAACCCAGGCTTGTAAGGAATCAGATCCATGTATTTCCCTTAATCTTTAAAGGTACTTATACTGCTGTCAAGGAATGTTAGAATATCGTTTAGAAGAGCTGGTTTTGATCTTATTGATCAAGTTACAGATTTTTAGAGCTGGCCCTAATTTCAGACCCATATACTTCATCATCATGTCAGAGTTTAACAGCATCAATGCTTTACCATCAATTTCCTGTAATAAAAAAAGTAAACAGATTTAGTTGTCAATTTCATTATTGGGATGAATTAAATATTGGTATAGAAAAACAAAGTGTATATGAGATTATGAGTGTATAAGGGAATAGAAATGGAATAATTCATAAATTACTAGAAATGAAATTTTTCTATATTTAGGAATATGAGAATTAGAACACTGCAATTTCAAAAAGGAACTACAGTAGAATCTCACTAATCTGACGCTCCCGCAGAGTCCCTTATAGTCCAGGAAAATTATACGTTTTGGTATGCAAAAGGTCAGGTAGTTTCGATTTTTTGACAGGTTGTGATTGTGTACAAAAATCCAAGTTTTGGATCTTGGAAGTGCCACATTTTGACCCTTCCTCCTTAACCCTTGGTCCCTTATTGGTCAGGTTAGTGAGAATCTATTGGATTTCCTATCACTATAAATAAGTACATTTAAGAAACTGAATGTATAATTTAATTATACAAAGCTCAATTCAGATTCAAGATTTTAAATTTATCATACTAAAAGGTTAAATTAAAGTATGAGACCCAAGTCATAATGATTTTAGATTTATTTTTTAACAAGGTAAATTATTTAATCATGGTGTCTACCAATTTCAGCTATCAAAATTCCCGACATATTCCCGGCTTTTTCAAGAATTTTTCTAGAAATTCCCGACTTTTTCAAAAATATTTCTAGAAATTCTAGCCAATCGATATTTTAATGCTGTTTCAATAATAATCTAAACAAATTGATCTATGCATACTTTGCTACTTAGCATATCACAGTTAAACAATATAAAAAAAAAAAGGAATTTTTTTAATATTTCAGATTACCCTAGATAAATTTCAAGAAACACATCAATGTCGAGTATTGCCATTTGGTTTGAAAATAGTTACTAGGTTGTAGGATAAAATAAGTTCAAAAACATATGTCTGATCAGAAATTTTTTTTTTCCATCTGAAAGCTGGTTAAATTTACTATGAGACCTCATATATGAAATTTAGATCAAGTCCCATGATATAGTCACGCCATCACGCAGAGAACCCCATGCTCTTGTGAAATCCACTTTTTTTTTTCAGTATATTTCTCGCTATAACTCCGAAACTATTCACGAGAACTGTGCTGAAAAAAAGTGGTTTTCACAACGGTATGGGATTCTAAGCGTGCTGGAGTGGGTATTACATGGTATTCAAAACACATTTCATATAAGAGGTCTCATTGCAAATTTGACCAGCTTTCAGATGAAATAAAGAAATTTCGGATCGGACAAATAATTTTGGAGTCATAGTCAAAAGAGTACCGACAAACGTGTTTTCGCGATGTGTTACCACAACTTAGCCAATCTTTAAGCATTGGTGGTGGCCAAACCGCTGAAATGATTTGAATGTAATATTATTAAAAAGTAAGTTTAATGTGACGTTTACAGTTTTTGACAAAATATTGTATTTTTCCCTTCCCCACAGCTATAAAACTAGGTGACTGCGCCAAAAAAAAAAAAAAAAAAAAAAAAAAAAAAAAAAAAAATGAATAGAACCAAATTTGATTTGCTTTTTTAATGTGTCGATGAGAAACTTTGAATGATTATTTTCCTTTATTAAATAATTAACTTTTTTAAAATTATAATTACCTAGTACAAGTAAGTATTTTTGTTATTTTTGTTTGATTTGTAAAAAATGTACTACAAATAACGGATTGCGAGTTATTTGATCAAATAGCTGTGAACATACGATTTTCAACCCTTTCCCCTCTCCCCCATGCAATAACCTAAGATATATGATAATATATATATGATGTTTGTTCAAGCATTTTAAATATGTAGGTATATAAAACAATGTTCGATGATGATGTAATTCCCGATTATGCTATCTTTATCTTTTTCATCAATAAATTATTTAACAATAACAAAAATAAATAAATTTTGATTGTTTGATAAATAAACCATAAAAAGACGGAAAAGTATTTTCCCCCAGAACCCACTTTTGACTCTGTTTTGTTATCTGCCGTATTGAGAGAACCGCTGGGCCCACAGGTACCATTCTGGTCTCAAACGACATATTTCAGGAGATACGTCACAAAATAAGTGACTATATCGAAAAACTTTTTGGAAACAAAATGGCCTCTATTCGAATATGGTATCCCTGCATCTTGGGAACCAATGGATATATAGAGCTCACCCTGATCTCAAATTGTAGCAAATTTAGTTTACTTTAAAAGTATGTAGAGTGACTATACCTATCGGATGCTTCCTTAACTGAAATATTGAACAAAAACTGAAAAAAATCTGAAAATTTTAACATTAACCAAGACTTTTTCCCGACTTTCGCAAATTTTCTGTAAATTCCCAAATTTTTCCCGACCATAAGCAATTCCCGACATATTCCCGGAATTCCCAACTAGTAGACACCCTGTTAATACTGTATTGTGATGAGCAAAAAATCTATTAAAAAATCATATTAACACTGGATCAATACATCAAGCTAATATTTTTACTTTAGTATTAATTCTAAATCAACTACTATCATAATTTGAAATATTTTCCATAAATATGAATGAATAGCGAAAGATACTTACATGCCGCCTGAAGAGCTCTGAATGGACAGCTAAGGCTTGATCAACAGAAGCAATATAAGTTATTACGTCTTCAATTCCCCAGTTGTCAGTAGGATCTCCCAATTTTGACTCACTGGGTGTAGTAGGTGTAGTTGAGGTAGCAGCCTCCAACTCAGCTAAAGATAAATATACCATTATCATTATGATGCCAACAAAAATATTTTAAGATTTAATAGATCTAAATAAGAGTTGCTTATTTTATTTATTTAAATAGATAAATATAATTTAAAAGAAAAAAAAAATTAAAATTATGAAAACCTCCAATATTTTATGATTTCATTAATTAATTTTATTTAAAAGAATGATATGTTTGATTGTTTCTTATTTTGTTAAAGAAAATAAAATTTACATTACATTCTGAAATTAATAATGTCATTATTAAAACAGGCAATAGCACAGATAAAATATTTCAAACGTTTTGGTCTAACAAAAAATACTGTTCAAATTCTTAATATAATTAGGAAAATGTTTTCTTAAATAACTACCTGATATGAGGGGCAATGATGCATATGGGGGTTCACCAATAATCAAAAACCACGTATGATTGAATTAAATTTTATTAATTTAATGTGATAGATAAGAAGGTTAAGAATAATGTGGCCATTGATATATCTTTAAATGTTGACTTCTTTATTGTTTTGCGAGGACACAACCCCACTTAATGGAGCTCTGGACAATCATTATCATTGTATATGATATGATTGTATGTATCTGATCCTATATATACTGCGGAAAAATAAATAGGGATATTGCTAATTTTTTTTGCTTTGCCAAGCAAATATATATATATATTTTAATAATAAACAGCACTGATATTTATTAGAAAAAACAAACAAATATCAATTCATTTTAAAATAAAATAAATATTATAATATATAATATATATATATATATATATATATATATATATATATATATATATATATATATATATATATATATATATATATATATATATACATGCTTGATAAAGTAAATATTACAAAATTAGCAATATCCTTTCAATTCATTTTTGTGGACATTAGATACATTTAAAGTTTTTAAATGGTAGATTTTTTTTTTTTATGCTAGTGACTGCATATAAAAGATAAGCTAGTAAGCATATTATTTTTGTGAATTGTAGCAATTATATGTAAGAAAATATACATTTAATAATAATAAAATATATTCTAAAATATTCTGTAGTTTATTGAATACAAGTAATGATTTGACAAAAAAGATGGCTGAGTATGAGATACATTTGAAGATTTCTTGGGCCCAAGTTAACACCTAGAAGTAATCATTTAAATAAAGAATTTACAAGTTTAGTAAAACAGTGAATTTGAGACAGATTAGTGAATAGCTTAGCTGATTGTTAAGAAGAATAAATACAAGTCAATGTTATTTGATTGTTAAGGAGAATAAATACAAGTGAATGTTATCTTTAAATTTAATTTTATGTTAGTATCAAATATTTATTGTAACAGTAATTTTATTTAGATATTAGAGTATATTAATTTTGTGCTCAAATATATATATTTTCAAGTTTTTCAACATTTACTAGACAAATGTAAATGATTATCAGTTTCTGATTAGTTATGAAAGACTCATTTACATAGCATTGATAAGACCTATCTGGAGATATAGAGTTGATTTGGATAATTGGAACTCCATTAAGCCATCCAATTCTTACACTAAAAAATCATTTGAAAAATTCTTAATGCTCCTTACTTTGTCACAAATAAATGTATTCATAAAGATCTTAATGTTCCATATGTAGTTGATTTAGCCCAAACCAGATATCTATCCTTTCATAGTAAACTCCATAACCATTCAAATCTACAAGTCTCTTAACTTGCTCCCCATTCAATACCCAACAACCCTCCGAGGCGCCTGAAATGAAAATGGCCTTTGGACCTTATAATATAGAACTTTTATTGAAGTACTACTAGTGGATAGATATTTTACATGCATTTTTTAAATTTATTTAATACAGTTGAAAATTTCAATAAATAAATTTTAAAAACAAATTGAAATATTATTTTTTATACAATGCAAATACAATTTTTTTTTACTAATTATCTATATACATATTTAGATCGAGAAACATCCCTCCGATATTTCTTATCCTAACTGAACAATAATAATAATTTTTGGTAGATACTCTGTCTTTTATTTAACATTTCATTAATGAATAATCTACTTATTATTAATATATCTAATTCAAGATCTTGAAATAAATTCTTTACTTACATTTAAAAAATCAAAACTGGTTTTTCACAGACCATTAAAAAAAAAAAAAAAAAAAAAAAAAAAAAAAAAAAAAAAAAAAAAAAAAAAAAAAAAAAAAAAAATATAATATATATATATATATATATATATATATATATATATATATATATATATATATATATATATATATATACATATACATATATAATCTATTACTAAAAAATAGGTCACACATACAACCCAAAAGAATTATATCGAGAAAGGAACTGTAACATTATATGAAGAAGGAGAATTGGAAAATATAACAGCTGTTGAAGAGAATAAAATCTTTGCCAAGGAAACATAATAGTAATTAATATTGAACCTACAACTAGATTATAGAATTGTTTACCTGGAACAGTTTTCCGAGGCTGTTTTACAGTTGTGTTTTCTGAAGCACTGTCAGGAGAATTATCAGCTGAAAACCTCCTTTTGACTGCAGTAGGTGGGCTTTGAGTACGTTCTACTATTTGGTTGTTAGGTGGCTGCTGAGGGGTGGGGGTAGCTTCGCTGTCAGCAGTGGGGTTCAGAGGCTTATCTTCTGGTTCTAAAACGAAAATAAATATTTTAAAGATAAATAATAATAACATGTTCAGTACCAAATAAAATCTCTCAAATATACAGTATATTACAATACACATCTGACATTCAAAAGGAAATTTTAGAGTTTTCACCTATTTTGATTATGAAAAATCTTATTTTAAGAAAGAATAGTTAATGCCAATTTTAAAGCAGCACTAATTTGCTGTAAATTAAAAAAAAAGTTAAGATACAGCAGTTCTAAGTAAATGAGGCAACTAAGTACTCAAGTTTTAGATGTCAGATTTTAAAAATGAAAAACACCATGTCAACAATATACAAGGTTTGTTAAAAAAATAAGATTACTTTAATTTTCTTGAAAAATATTTATTTATCCATTAATATCTATTACGCGCCCTTCAAAGTCACCCCCTCAGATTTAATACACTTTTACCAATTATTGAAGCACTTCTGGTCTTGTGCTCTTCCAGCGATGGAGTCTTAATCTCCTCGATTGTGGCAAATCTCTGTCCATCATTTTTCAGAACAGAAAAAATCGAGGTTCTTCAGCTTTACTAAGAGTTTTTTTTTTCCCTTTTCTTTTCTTTTTACTTGTAAATGTGTTTTTTTAAACTCAAAGCAGACTCGTCAATATTTCATGTGTGGTGGAACACTTAACTTAATTTTTCACACATTTAATATAAAAAAAACCACACACCAAGACTTATATAATCTTTTTCACAGTAAAAAATCAACTAATGATTACAAATGCAAAATGATCGATACCGTCAACATATCACTTATTTGATGTAACGGCAACTCAAAAACTTCAATTGTACAGAAGGACAGTCTTATGGATAAAGTACAGGACGATCTGTAGACATACAATGGTAACATATCCTGCTCACACTTAGTGAATAGTTTAAGCTCAAATATAACGTTCTACTGGCTAAAACTACATAGGGGAATGGTTCATTATACAGTCAAAACCTCGGCATAACTCAAAACTTTCTTGAGTTATGGTGTTGTTCAGCAAATGCTGGGGAAGTTATGTGTACCAATATAAAAAAAAAAAAATTGAATGTATGTAGCCCACAGAAATTGATGAATTATCTTATAAAACAAACATTGTATAAATAGATGATTCATTAAACAAGATTGTTTTAGGTGCTAATCACAAAATATTTATATCTTAAAATCAAAATGTGGATCCTTTGCTTATTGATATTGTGTGAAAAAATATGATTCATGGGCCTTTAGTAGTAAGCAATGATAATGCAGTCCACAAGAGTCTTTGAATAGTCTCTGTCCATCTGGTTTACCAACCCATACATTAAAATTAAAAATTGGATGTCTAATTATGCTTTTAGGTAACCTTCAAACAATTAATTAGTGCAGTTTTAACCAGTTTAAATATTACTGTGGTATAGGATTTTTATTGATAAACAAATAAAACTTATAAATTTTTAGCTAAAATTATATAAGTTCTGTACTTATGAGGGTGGGTGAAGCTGGCAATGGTGGATGCTAGTACTTTAATAAAAATACAAAAAAATTATCAATAATAATTTATTTATTTAGTACTAAAATCAATATCCAGATTAAGTAAATATATTTTTTAGATTTTTTTTTTTAAATATAATTGTTGAAAATTAAGAATTGAAATAAGGTAGTTTGAATTAATTCAGGTTTAAAGGCCGGGCCACACGCACCGACTTGTCTGCACAAATGTTTGCGCAAACCAGGTTTGTGCAAACAAGACTGTGGTATGAAAATGTGTCTACACATGCAATTTTCAACACAAATCTTTTCCAAATCAGTCAGAAAGTAATCATGGAGGAAGTGTAGTTGCGGTCGCTTTTTGATTGTGTCTTGTTAGAAAAAAAAGAAATAAAGGTAAAATAATTAAATCTAAGCAAAATTTAATTTGGTCTAGACATTGGTTACTGAAAAGAGAACAATTGTCTCATGTAAAATTACTTCGTGAATTGCATAGAGAACCTGAGGACTGGCAAAACCTCCTGAACGATTAGATTTGTTTACTTTTGTCAACTCTTTTCGATAAACGGTCTTAAGGGAATTGATTTTTTTTGTTACTGTTTCTCTGTTGGCCGAGGCATCCATCTCTTTATACTTATGCACCAAAGAGTCATAAGCCAGATTTTTTTTGTCCTGGTCACTATACTCCTTTGACTTCATGTGCCACAAGCACGGAAAATGTTTTTACAGTTCAATAAACTTGGTTAAAAACTCATTTGGACATTGACGAAGATCTGCCATCACAGTGTGTGTAGTCAATGCGATGCACGAAAACAACAGAAAATGACTGAGGTTTGAAGCGAAGTTTGAACTGTTGAAGACCACACGCAACGACTTGTCTGTGGTTTGTGCAAATATTTATGCTCTTTTCCTTAAACCTCAAACCACCACTCCAATGTTTGTACAGTCCTCAGTTTTTTGGTCCACAAGCACCCACCCACTGTGGTGCGTGTGGATCGGCCTTAAGATAAGCACTAGTAGAAATTCTCTTAGCTGGTTAAAACAATTTCAAACATAAAATAACTAAAAATGATTTTATTATTTAGTGATTTTGCTTTTGGTAGAATTATTAAAGTTTCAACTAAATGTTTATTTCACATATTAAAAAAAAACATTGCTATAGCAATATGATTATATTAAAAAAAGTTTAATATTCACCTGATGGAGGAGGCTGAGGAATAACAGGTGGTGAAGGTGAAACCAGACTAGGAACTGAAGAAGAAATTATGTCTTGTGGAGGTGATGCTGTGTTTCGTGTTGTTGACGTAGGAGAGGATGATGTATCACCTGTTGGTGGAGGAAAGCTGTGCACACGAGCTTTGTATCGAGATGGTCCAGTAACACCTAAAAATTTACATTTATTAATGATAAAATTTTCTGTTAACACAACATATACTTTGATATCTTCAAGTAATAATATCATAAGATAATATATATTTTCCTAGGCGGGATATGGACTGGAGTAAGATAGGACATCTGGTCCAGACTCTACAAATTGTGATACCACAGCGCAGCGGTATAGGGGATAAAATGATTATGAATATTTATTTTATTATTTTGATGCTATTATATTTGGTTTAGATAGTTATAATTATTGGTTAAATACTAGCTTTTTAACTATAATAGACCTTTTCCCACTAGCGCAGCGGTATAGGGGATAAAATGATTATGAATATTTATTTTATTATTTTGATGCTATTATATTTGGTTTAGATAGTTATAATTATTGGTTAAATACTAGCTTTTTAACTATAATAGACCTTTTCCCACTAGAAGAGGGATGTTGGTTCAAAATTGTGTTGATAAACATTGATACTCAAACCATAGAAAATGACTATGAAATGAAATAAAATGTTAAATTGGAGGAATCAATAAGAGATAAAAGTGTTAAAGTGAAAAGTGTACAATTATATTACCTTACAATTGGTAAAGAAATTATTGAAAATGAAATCCTATTGATTAACTTTGTTAATTAAAAAAAATAATAATTAAATGTACTCCAATTAAAACATAAGGATATCCATAAGTTTGCATGAATATCACCGGATTTGAAAACTTTGAACCAACTGTCACAGCAAAGTAGGTGACAGTAAACTAAATATGAAATGATGAGACTGGAATTTGGTTTAAACCATAAATTAATAATCACTAAACTGCAAATATGGCTGCTATAAATTTTAGATGTTACATACTTTTTAACATTATTACATAAAGGTAACTTTATTAACTAGAGCCACAACCACAGTAATGCTATCTCTTTCCAATGTCATTGTATAATGATAGGATTTGTTGGGAACTCTTTATGTATATATAAACAAAATCATACCCAATTGTTACCTGATTTGCTGGCAAAGGATCCCATTTGGGGTTTCTTTATCTCTTGAGTAAGCACAGTGGATAGAAATCAACAGATATAATTTAGATAAAGGTATCCTAAACAGGCCTATTAAGTTTTATTAATCAAACTTTAGTAAAATTATTTTAATTACTAACGAAAAATTGATTTATTGAAATTTTTAAATGTTAAATTTGAAAATTTTGGGTATAGATAAAAATAACCAGAAGAATTCTGTTTCCTAGTATCAAGAAAAAGTATATATTGTAATATTTTAAACAATATAAGCTTGTTGTAGTAAGATAAACAATAGATTAAATTAGAAACCTCTTCATTACAGGATCAAGCAATAAATATTAGAGAACTGCTGTCGTATAAGAAACAGAAATAATTACTTAAATAAAAATATAAAATAATCTGCCTTACCCTTTTGGCCTGGAGGTTGTAAAGGATGACCACTCTTAGCACACCATCCCACGGGGAATATATCTCTTGAATTATATTTACACCAATAATCAAAAGCACCTCTCCAACCATCAAAGGTCACAAATATTAAATCATCTTTGATATCACCTATGAAAACAAAAAAGTTAAAGTATATATATTGATGGTTAAAAGATGTGATCTTCTAATAGCTTACATAGAACAAAAATAAAAACACAATTATTATATTATTAATTAATTAAAGTTGTTTACAATAAATTTAGCCTCTTTGAATTTTCTCAACCATAAGATTAAATCTTTGAAATTGATCAGAATTAATTTTACCCCCATGCCTACGGTATTCGAATTGAACTCTTCAGTTTATCAAGTTGCAAGGGAAACATAATTTTCTTACAAAAAAAGGGTCCTACTCCTCTCCTCGGGTCAACCAGCTGTACACATACAAGAAAAGAGAGATTCGAAAAAAGAAGTGTGCATGTGATGGAAATATGAGTGGATAATTAAAGTTAATATTTCCTAACAAGCTTGATAGAAGTGTGATTTTATTTATACTAGAATTTTCTCAGTTAGAATACAAAAATTTCTTTTTACTATAAAAGTACCAAGTTTTTTTTAGAAGAGGAAAAAAAAAATAAAGAAAAAAAAACTAATATAATGTATATTATATACAGGGTGAGTACCTCTTAGTGTTAAAAAAAAAATTGGGTGAAACTAGATTCAAAATGGAGAAAAATGCTGCAGACCTTACTTTTCTATTACAATCTGTTGCAGATATGCATTTTTCTCTATTTTAGTTCTGGCTTCACCCAATTTTTTTTTTTAAGAATAAGAGGTACTCACCTTGTATAAATGACGATAAAACATCTTCAATTATAGAAGGCTCAAGCTTTGGTTGTCCCCTCACACAGATTAAAGCCTCTTTAATTTTCTTTTATTTCATCGCTACATCATATCTCTAGGTCCTACCCCTACTTCATAACAAAAAAGGTACCATAGCAGAACATATGAAAATGAGATGTTTCAAGTTTGAGCTACAGGTATCAAACATGCAGCAAAATGTCTCAGAAATAGGTATAACTGGTAGAAAATTGTGAAACATATTTAAAGCTAAAGGGGTGAATTAACTTCTTTCATTAATTTAATTTTAGCAGAGTAAACAGATTTTTTTTTTTTTTTTTATAAAATGAACATATTGTTATAAAATATCTTTTTAGACTAAATGAAAATTACCTAAGTAATTCTAAATAAACAGTTTAATGAGCAAAAATATATATACAAAAAGAATACATTGATTGTATAACTCAAGAGAGGTAAGCAAGTTATAAAGAATGAACAGAAGTATAATGATATTTCAAATAAATACTTCAGCCAAAACTATGAAATAAGAATTTTTTTTTTTTCCTTTTCTTAATTTCTGAAAATGTGACATAGAAAAGACTTTTTCCAACAAAATAATGAAATAACCCAGACGCTACATTCAAATAAATACAATTTACTTACCCACAGTTGCAGCACAAATTAGTTGAGGATTTTTCCTGTCAACTGCTTCAAGCTTCATACCAACTTTAAATAAATTTGCTGGTGGAGGAACTGGTTCTTTTAAAAATACTTTATGAGGGGCCATTTCTGCTCCATTGAGAGTCTTCAGGAGGAACATGGGCCAGGAAGAAGCATTCATACGAAACCCTATAAAAAAAAATGAAAGAAATTTAAAAAAAAAATATAATTATATTATATATAATATATATTATAAGCAGCACATTTCTATTAAAATTATTAAAATTTAAAAATCAATTTACCTAATGGAGGTTGAAGCATACCGCCATGTTTTTCACAATATCCTATTGGATGTATTTCATTGGAATCGACCAGCCTCCAAAAATCATTTTTGTTGTCTGATCCATCAAGGCGCAAGCGTAATCGAGGACCAAGAATGCCAACAACAGAGGCAATACAAGTTGATGTTAAGTTTCTTGGATCTAAAGCCTCAAGCTTCATTCCAATTTTAAAGGAGTTAACAGGAGGTACAACATGCTGAAAATAAATTTTGATACAGAAAGTTAAATTTACTTAAATAATACAGAATAAACAAATTGATCTATATTTGGATTAAACAATATTCCACAATCAATAAAGCATGTATACATTTGAAAAAATAAAATTTCTATCCCTAATTCCTAAATACACTCCCCGTCAAAAGTATTGTAACACCCATAGTTCTCGAGATATTCTTGGTTTTGACCTTAATCCATACTTTAATTATATTTATATTAATATTGTTTATTAAATGTGAGAAATTAGGGATTAGACACATCATTGTTATTTACTGTTTACCAGCAAACGATGGAATTTTGGTTTATTCATTTCAAATTACCTTTCAGTCTTTGTTTACCTTTCGTTGGCCACAGTCATTTTTCTTTAGTCTAGTTATAACAATTAATTTTATTCACAATGAATCATTTAAGCCATAACTATTCAGTAAGAACTATCACTCCCTCTGAAGAAGTCAAATCATTGTGTTACATAGCTAATCCTTGGGATTCACTATTCTTCCATTTCAAGGACCATAAAAAGGTACAAGGAGACTGGTAGTCATTTAAGGTAACCAACGTCTGGGCGTCCCAGGATTACAAATCCTATAGATAACTGCTTCATTAAAATGCAAGCACTTTGGAAGCGTAATTCTACAGCTTCTTCCATTAGAAACTTGATCCCTGGTGTTCGAAGGATATCAATCTCGGAGTCAACAGTCATTATTTAACTAAGAGAGTTAAATCTCAGCTCAAGAAGGTCAGTGAAAGGAATGCTTTGAGATATGTAGAAATGATTGTTCAAGATTATGTAGTGCCTTTTATGCCGTTCAATAAATTTTGAATTGTTGCTCATGCATGATAATGCCCGTCCTCCCAAGGCAAGATGTGTTTCTGAGTACCTGAACACTACAAATTTCCACATAATTGATTGGTCAGCAAGAAGTCCTGACCTTAACACAATCGAGCATGTTTGGGATTATCTCATAAGAAAGGTTCAGTCACGAGATTCACCTCCTACTACCATTGAAATGCTGAAGGCAGCTATTGGAGGAGTGGGACAATATACTCCAATATTTTCTTCAATCTCTGATCTGAAGCAGTCATTCAAGCCAGAGCGAGCAAAACCTCTTATAAAATGTAAATTAAAAATTTAAATTGTAGAAAAGGAAAATTTTAAAAAGTAAGTTTTTTTCAACTTTTTCATTTATTGGAAGAAATGTTGTAATTTATTTTAATAAAACTTATTTATGCCTAGTTTAAAAATGTTTATTATAGACTTCAAAACCTTTCTTTATTATGAAAAAAACAGATGTTTTTGTAAAATTCAAAAATTTCAAAGTGTTGCGATACTTCTGATGGGATTTTAATATCATTCACAGTAATTTAAAGACAATTATCAAATCAACTAGCTGAAAGTGCCCATGCTCCGCTACGGTTCAATATCATTAGGATTAAGGAAAACGTTAATTAGCAAAAGTTAAGCTTAACATTAATAATTATTATTACATAAATAAACCTAAAGAATTCCATTCTTAGAATAATTTCAATAAGTAAATTTGACAATTTGCAAAAGTTAATTTTATATTATTTTGATAATCCTGCAGTGAAGCTTGATGCCAGTACTACCATCTTACCCAGCTCCGATACCAGACCATCAGCTTCTCTTATAGCATCCTTCAAGTGAATATAGTCCCCACTTCTCATTTTTTGTTTCTTTCGAATAAAGTTTAGTGTTTCTGTTTCTATTTTTCCTTATATATTAAGCAAAATTTGGTTGAGGAGATTAGGAAAGTAAAATAAATAAGGTTTTTCGCCTTCTCGCTCCATCAACATATAGGCGTAAAAATCAGCTGCAGATAGTTTTCTTAAGTGGTGTATTTGTGTTTGGGTCACGCAGAGGGATGTTAATACTGTACCCATCTTCTCCAGGGCAGAAAATGAGATGATACTGAAGAGAATCATACGCTCGATAGAATTCATTCTTATCAGTCGAGAATAATGTCTCCCTTTTCAAACACCTGACCAACAGTCAAGTAGGTAACTTCGTTAGTGGTAGGAGTATTGTAACATCCTCAGAGAGCATTTGAAGGCTTTTTGTCAGCACTGATAACTACCTGGAAATCTTGTAGATCTTTGGGAACAGACTCAACAGAAGCTCTGAAGTCCTTTTCTGTGTTATACATGTCCTTGCACCTTAAATGTTGGCATGAAATGTCCCTCTTTTATCTCTTTTGCTCCAAACGACGTCATTTGGAAACAACCGTTCTATATCCAAATATTATTTAGAAAATGCTAAACCTCAGGATGTTCGTAAGTAAGGAGGTTGTGCAAGAGTTCAGCATATTCTTGAAATGGAGGAAGTTGGACTTTCCCGTTACTGCAGCACATGACAGGGCTCTCGTCCTTCCATTTTATATCATAACACCCATTGCAAGTTGACCGTTGTCCAATATCGACTATTTAATCTTTTGGATATTCAGTTGTTGGGTAATACTTGTAACCTGAATGCTTCTTCACTGTCCATGACTGCAACCTTTTGCATTGAACGTCTTTTATCATGTTTTGTTACAGCTACACGTTTAACATGAGGATTATTTTCTGAGTATTTTTTGAAGACTTTCTATGGATTTCAGGATGGGTTTTGTTATACTTCTATGTACTACAGCCCCTCTATGTATATTTGGGTGATCCTCAGTATATGTGTGCACAACACTTCTTTTAACTTCGGGTTGGTTCTCTTTATGTTTTTTGACCGCTTTTCTGCTAATGTTTTACCAGGATAATTTTTCCTGTATTTTTTAACAACTTCCCTCTTAACCTCTACATGTGCTTGACTATATTTTTGAAGCCGATTTCCTTAGTTGTTTGTTGTGAACTAAATCTCTGAATCATTTCCTGCGTTATTCTCATCTGAACTGAGAACAAAGGTAGATTGTTGGTTCAAGGAATTAAATTCATAAAGGCAAGGTACAACTTGTTCAGTTTCGAGAAATACAACACGGGCCTGGTTGAGAAAAGCCGATTTGAGAAGGGCCAGGTACAGAACAATCATCTTTATCTTATCAAGCTAAAGGAATAGTAGTTGGGGAAGAAGCTACTGGTGAAGTAAGGTTGGTGGGTACATCCAAGTGGCCTTCTGTGTCATCACCAGAGAACATAAGTCTTTTAACCTCCTTAACTTCCTTTCCACAGCAGGCTAATAGTCCCGAAACTCAAACTGGTAAGGGTACACTCTGCAGCCAACATGAGTTTACAGAAAGTACCATATAATAAGCTTTCCACATGCCAGTATCGTATTTTGGTTTGTTTACTACAATAAAGAACTTAATTTGTGGTCAAAGTGTGCGGTTTAAGCATCTAACCTATTTTTTAATTTAGCTTATCACCATATACCATATGACAATAAATCTATTATTATTTGCCCAATAAAATCAAATGAGTACTTTTATTTTACCCCTTTGTAGTACCAATACAGGGCAAACTACTTAGAAAATAATTGTTATCGTCCATCTAACATCTTATAAGAAGCAACGTACTAAGTTTCATTAATGTTGATTCAAAGAATTTCCTATGCGAGAGAAATCGCGTTTTTCGTGAATTACAGCGATCCAGACCGAATTTTTTTAAATCCTTTCTTAGCGAGCACCTATGGCCCTAGAGGTGCTTAATTTAATTATTTTACCAGAAAATCCAATCTATAACATAGATATTACACCAAAAAAAAAAAGAAAGTCTTATTTAGCATTATTATTATTAGTCTTAATATCCACTATTTAAGATCATTAAACCACTACATACGAAATTTCATTCCAATCCGTTCGTTGGTTTTTGAGATTTCGTGTTAAATGAGTGAGTGGTATTAGACAAATATATAATAGATTAAATCCAAGACCATAATAAATCATGTGAATAAAAGAACATTTGCAAAAAAATAAAAAATAAAATAAAATAACCCTGCACCGCTACAACTCCTGAAGGATTCAGTACTTAGTAAGGAAGTATTGTTTAAAAATCAACGATTATACAAGGAGGTGGTGTTGTCAGTAACTACACAAAACAGCCAGATTTTCTCCCAATAAAGGGTACCCACTTTATAGAGAATTGGTGTACCCAAAGATCTGAAATAAATTTCAGAACTTAGGTCCCAGAGCTTGGAGTTCAGTGTGTTATGTACTTAGCTATCAATCTCTCCTATATTCTTCAAAAAAGCTGTAATTCCTTGCCCACTTCATTTATCCAGTGAAAGGGCAATTAAAGATATTTTTTTCTTATGAGTAAATAGAACTATTGCCTATTTGGATTATCGGATACAATTTAATTTGTTTCTCAAATACTACTTGAACATCTTCAAAGATTGTTTCCAACTTCAACCATGCATTGCACACATATGTAGTAAGGTATTTAAGTACATTATTGATATTTTGTGAGTAAAACGACCATACTCATAACTATAGCATTCATTAAATTTTACTCTCTTTTGCCCACTAAAAAGGTTAAAATAGAAATTGAAATCAATCCGCAAACAGATTTGCTGGCATGACAATCTTCAAACATGCCTAATTTAATTATTTTACCAGAAAATCCAATCTATAACATAGATATTACACCAAAAAAAAAGAAAGTCTTATTTAGCATTATTATTATTAGTCTTAATATCCACTATTTAAGATCATTAAACCACTTAATGTGTTGCCTGATCACTGCATTTAATTCTCTCACTCCTTTACCTAACCTTATATCTAATCGTAGCCCCTCGTATCCACAAATGATACAACCATGAGCTTGTATCCATTATTGACACAAACTGCCTTAGAACGGCTTTTATCCTCAGTGGATAAATCCACATTGAATAGATTAAATGGCCCCATTTGTGGCAATATTCGTCATAATTTTAATTATAATTTTATAAGATAATTTAAAAAAATTATTCTTTGATTCATTACCTGCTGAAAACAGTTGGCAGGTGCTGGTACGCTGTTGGTCTCTTTGAGATATCCATCCCAATCAAAGGTTGGGCAAGAGAACAGCGGGTAAGGACTCACTGTGTTGCTACTGGTACTACTGCTATTAGTGATGGATGCATTAAGACTGCTTGTGGTATGAGTGGTTGAGGTGGCAGAGGGAGTTGGGCTAGGTGTGCTTGGCGGTCTTGAAGGAGGAGGGGTAATAGCAGCAGTTGGAGTAGTGGAAGTCGGTGATACAACCCCATTAGGAGGCTCTGGGTTAGAAGCAGTCTTGATATCTGGAAACATGACACATTTTTGTAAAATTACTGCAGAAAAAAATAATCAACACAAACTAGTTTTGAAATGACTGTAATTTTAATAAAAAATATAGTTAATAGGTTTATATAAAAAAGGTTTACAAATAGTACATTATGTATAAATATCTAGCTAAACCATATTTATTGATATGAGATTTTGTGATGATGACTAAATCTATACTTTGGGTCATCCTCATAAATATTGTCTTTTCCTAATTCAGCTAGTTCTACCCTTTTTACAATATTAAGTAAAGCTATATTGAACAGGAGAGGAGCTATTGAATTTGCTTTTCCAAGATCAATTTTCACTCTAAAAGACTCATATATTCCACATTTGACTTACCAGATGGGTTACAACAGGGTAAGGAAAAGGATATTCAATTTGGAATGTGAAATATACAGTCAGTGACAGAAAAGAAATGACCCACTATCAACTACTAGGAATAGAATAATAAAAAAAAAAAAGGGTCTAGGGAAGTTAAATTTGTCAGAGAAAACTGTAAAGTCTACTCAGGTGTTGCCCCTAGAAATAAAGCCAAAGCAGTAGGCATTAATAAGTGAGAAACTGCCCAGAAAGGTTAAAGATAGGTACCCAGTCAGAGAAACAATAACTGCCAAAATGCAGCCAAAAATTAAAAAGGCCACAATTCAAGTCCTTGGCCCAACAGAAGATACAGATATTCTGGATAAAGAGCAGTTGCATTATGATTTGGATAGAATGGTAAAAAATTCCAACAGGAGCATTATTATAATTGGAGATTTCAATGCCAATACAGGAAATGACAACAGAACAGCACAGGAGTAATGGGTTTCCACAGAGGTCAACTAACTTTGAATAGGAATAGCTAACAATTGCTGTAATTTTAAGCTGTTGAAGGAAATTCCAACTAAAGTTATAAGACAGCAAACAAAATTACATTTTATGCCTACAAAAGGATTGTAAATAGTGTAATTAAGTATTTCCAGTATAGTCAAAATATTTTAGAGTAATATTGCTTTATAAAGGTTATAAGAGGAGCATAGATTATCAGATTCTATACTATTATCTGGGCGAATATAATATGGGAAAAAGAAGATAAAGGTAAAAGTATATATTTAGCTTTCCTTTACCTAAAGGCAGCTTTTGATTCAGGCCCCAGAGAATAAAGGTGGGAAGCCCTATGAATTAAAAATATACTTAAAAATTTAATAGAGGCAATGAAGTCCATCAATCAAAATCCCAAGGAAATTGTAAGATTTCACGGGCAAAGCCTTTAGAGTTTATTATTAATATTGTATTTAAAAAAAAAAAAAAAAAAAAAAAAAAAAAAAAAAAAAAAAAAAAAAAAAAAAATATATATATATATATATATATATATATATATATATATATATATATATATATATATATATATATATATATATATGTATATACACAGTCCTGTGAAAAAATATAAACTCAAGGCAAAAAAAACTTCTTCAAGTCATTTTAAGTCTTTAATTTTGGAATCTGAGTAACAAAATTTATAAATTTATTATTTAATGTATGCAGTGAATGATTAGTTACAATTTTAATAAATAATTTCATCATATGGCTAGAATTAGGTACAACTAGGGAAAAATAACAAAATACACCTGTGAAAAAGTATAAACTCAAAACTTTAATGTCTCTTTAATGAGTAAATTCGTTTCAATAATAAGAACTTCCACCATGTTTTTTAATCCCCTCCAACAGTCTTTTAGGAACACTTCTTACCAAATTAAGTAAAGTGCTCTCTGGTATGTTTTCCCAAGCTTGTGTGATCCTTTCCTTGAGCTCATCAATGTTTTGGATTTCTGGTTTCTGAGGGTCGCAGACTTCTCTAGACATGATTCCCCACAAGTTTTCAATGGGATTGAGATCTGGACTAAGAGCTGGCCAATCCAAAACATTGAGTCTGAAATCTTCAAACCATTGTCTTGTTGAGCGTGCTGAATGAATTGGCGCAATATCTTGTTGAAAAATGGGATCTTCTTCTTCTAACATTGTAATAAACGGCAAAAGGAACTCTTCTAAAACATTTTGGTACCTGACAGCATTCATTTTGCCAGCAATGAATGCAACTTGAGACTTTCCCTTTTCATTAAATGCAGCCCAGACCATTACTCCTCCACCCCAATGTGTTCTTTGTGATAAATTTTTTTTTTCTTTTCTAAGGTCATGCCAGTAGTAATTAAATCCATCAGGGCCATCAATGTTAAATTTGTTTTCATCACTAAAAATAACTCTTGACCATTTATTGCTGTCTTGGATATGTCTTTCTGCAAACTGCAATCGTCGCTGATGATGATGTTTTATAAGCTGTGGTTTTCTCATAATTTTACGATATTTGAAGAACTTGGATTCAGCTAAACACTTCCTCACCAAACTAGCATCACATCCTAAGTTGAATCGCCTCACAATCTGTGCAGAGGAAGCTCCTGTTTTCGAAATTTCTCTCAAAACTGCCCGTTTCAACTGCTTAGAAATGTTTGGAGGTCTTCCACTTCTTTTCTTTTTCCCGTGATTTTCAGGGCCGCACTTTAAAAAGTTTTTGACTACTCCCTGGGAGCGGTTTATCTCATGAGCAATTTACCTCTGGGTCATCCCAGCTCTCCCTAAGTCCATTATTCGTTGCTGCTCAATTTCCGTGAGTTGTTACCCCCGCGGCATTATTAAAAAAAAATTAATTACTAAATAAAGCTTTATGGTATCAAAGATGAACACTCTTTAACAGCAGAAATAAAACTGAAGTGATATTTTAATCCTTAATACTCCAGTCAATAGAAAACAAACATTGAGTTTATACTTATTCACAACATAAATAAGATTTGTTTACAAAATCTGTTGATTGTAAATTATCAAATAGATCAATGTCCACTTAAGCTTCACACCACTTTAATAAGATAAATACAAGTCTAAAAACATAATTGTGTAATGCATTTACTTTTAAATTTTATAAATACATTATTTTTATAAGTTGAGTTTATATTTTTTCACAGGACTGTATATCAGTCACACCTGTAGAATGGAACAACATTGTTATCCAGCAGTCAATGGAATACCTCATGACTAAAAAGGGACCAAGAGGAAGCCCCAGAGTATCATATATGAGGCACATAAAAAATATATGACAAATGGAAAATGGTTCTTAAACCTTAGCATTATCCTACTCATTATCGTGTAATACCCTTTGAATTTCATGATACATGAGTTGGGGTTAGCGTGGCTACAGCAATCCAAAGGAAAAAAAAGAAAAGAAGTATATTCAGAATTCCCGGCCTGCCCGTTAAAGAGTTAAACGTTATAATAAGTCAAAATTTTAACTGTCCAGTTTTCATAGTATGATAGATAAAATTGGAACTTATCTATCTATATTTTATTATCAAGGAAAGTTTTTCCAAGTTTTCTCCTCAGCATTTTTGACTAATTTTATTTAATATTTTTTTCTCTGTACTCAGTAACCATCATTATACCTGTACAATAATCATAGCGATACATTAATCATCTTAATTATGTTCCAGCTAAAGAAAAAGAACAAATATGGGGAACAAATGGGCTGATCTATTTAGAAGAGAGAACCTAATTAATTTAATCATCACATGAAAACCAGTTTATTAAATATTGAAATAAAGAAAATTCATAATACCTTGTGGTTTGTCAACAGTGTCATTATCTTTATTTCTTTGATATTCTTCAAGACAAGCAGCAGAGCAAAACTGTTTAGTGGAAGAATCACTCTGTTCAATTTTATGAGTTGATTCCCCCAAAGCATTATTACATTTAGCACAAGTTCCCTGAAAAATTATCAGAATTAACTATTGCTAATTACTCAAGGGATACAATAATAGATAAATAGAATCAAGGAATTCGGAATTAAGTAGACAAGTTTAGAATACTAGGACATAATTACATGAATACTTATAATATTATTAGGTTTATGATTAACTTTATAATGTTCTTAACAAAAGTTACCTTATTACATCCATTACGAAAAGCAGTAAGACAAGTTTCAGAACAAAATTCCTTTTTACCAGATTGTGAAGGCAAAATATATTTCAAGGGTTGTCGCTCAGAGCACCAAGTACAGCATTGCTTTGATTTTGAAGGGCGACCTGGTTGAAAATGAAAATTAGAAATATAGTTTTATTAATTTAATTTTTACAAACTTAGCTACATGTTGTAACCATAATATCAAATTTCACTATGAATTTATTAAAACAGTAAACTTATAAACAACTACAAAATCTGTGAGTGGCTTGTTTCATTGAATGTCCCACTGTATTTCAATGAGGACAAGGATACATAATACTCAAGGTTAGAAA
This sequence comes from Euschistus heros, assembly GCA_003667255.2. Classification (NCBI taxonomy): domain Eukaryota; kingdom Metazoa; phylum Arthropoda; class Insecta; order Hemiptera; family Pentatomidae; genus Euschistus; species Euschistus heros. The sequence goes on along the minus strand of RCWM02000002.1, from coordinate 1,795,588 downwards.
TCTAGTGTATAAAACAACAATATCAGGAAAGAAAAATCTATTCAAAATGATAACATGATTACAAATGAAAAGGTTTTACATGTTAATAATTAGTCTATGATAATAAACTAACTTTTAAGTAGCAGGCCAAGAAATAATTGCAAGAACCATAAGATTACAAAATGTATACATTATGCATGACAAGACCCAAGTAAAACTCAAACGACCATTGTACTCCGAAAGAATTATTTAATACTAAGGTGATGGATACGGCTGTACTCCATTTTAAAGTTCCACATGCACAGGTTGAAACAGGAAAATATTGCTTCTGGGGAGTAAAATTAATTGTTGAGAGAGGAATTGTTGGCTAGCGGTAACTTTAATTATTGAGATAATGGTCAGGAATGCTATCAAGAGAAGATGACAAACATATAAAATAAAAAAACCTTAAATGGTGTTCCGATATTTCTGCCAGTCTAGCAGACCTTCTTCGGGGCAACACAGAACCCAGGACAGTGAGAACAGAATGGATAACAAGTCCAGTTTTCTACTTGGACTGAAAAATATCCTATATGTTACAATCAACGACAAAAATAGAAACTATAGTTATAAAAGAATAAATTAAATGATGAAAATTATGCAGAAATTCCAAGGAATACTCAATATGAAATATTAGAGAGAAAATAACAGAAATGATTTTCAACAACCTCAATGCTAAGAGGCACTACGGGGAAAGATTTTCAACGGATATGATACCATCATGAGAAGTAATGAATCCCCAAATATTTTGAATAAACCAAGGTCATTAAGAACAAATCAAAGTGAGGAGGCCACAGAAAAGTAAGTTGTGGTTAAAGCATTACAAAAGAGCAATTCTTAGATACTGCCAAAATTATTCCATACCAAATTGGTCAACAATACTATTACATTTAAGAGTTTCTTTCAAAAATCGAAGATGTTTACATTAGTTTTCCAAAAACAACTCTCTTAAATTAAAAAATATCAAAGCTAAAGTTTTAACTAATATTAATTTGCTTAATGCTAAGCTTGTTTGCTAAGTATATCTAAAACAAAAAAAGTTTGATGAATCGATAAAAAAGAGAAAGAGTACAGCTATACTGGTAAGGATAATAGATTAAAACTGCAATAAGATTTTGAGATCAAACAGACCTATCAATCTAAGAACTTAAAATTTGTTGCATTCATTCATATTTACAAAATCATGGAATTTTCTTTGTTAATACCCAGAAGAGTTTGACAGTAAAAGTATAAATTATGTTATAAACTGGACAACTATGATTTAATGATAATATAAAATAAAGAGGAGTGGTTCTTAGAAAATATTCTATTTATACATTAGTCAATGGCCAGAAATAATCACTGATAAATAAAATAAAACTTACCTCTTCCCTTCGCTTGAGGAGCAGACATTCTAATCTAAAAAGAAAAAATAAATTACTTATTTAAAAAAATCAAAACATCACGACAACTTTAAAGTATCAAAATAACAAGAAACCGATTTGAACAAATACACTTCTACCATTCCATACTTAACAGTAATCAAAACATATCATTATCACTTACATATACCTTTATCACTTAATTGCATCTAAATACACTTTGTATCACTTCTAAATCATGTACTGGGTTCCAAATTTGTGTTTTAACCATCAAATATTGAAGAAAAAGGAATAATCACATTTTTAAGATAAAAAAATTCAATGTTGATGGTAGTGCCAAATAAAAAATAAACTAACCTAAAGAAGTTTATAGTGGAAATTAAGCCGACATGTATGACTTGCACACAACTATTAATAAAATAGCATTTAATTCACCACAACTTAACATAAAGCAGTACATTCAATTGACTACAGACATTTTCGTGTATGAAAGTAAGCCACTAACTATTGTTGTTTACATCGGCGTAAATCTGTATAAGCAGGACTTAGTAAAATGGTAACTGAGGCTAACCTGTGGTAAGAGATTAATAAGATTTTTTCTGAATGCAACATTTACAGCTTTATATGTCTTTATCTTATTATAAAGAATATTAGTTTTTATATTATACAATCTATATTAGTCAATAATTATTCTAATAAAGGAGTAATTTATAATGACTATCGATTGCACTTAAGTAACAACGAAGGGGGGGGGAGGATAGAAGGATATTCTTCGCATTATTTATATAATCCTTTATTTATGTTTATGCGAAATCATTGTTAGAATGTAAATTAAGAACACTGTAGGAATATATTTTAAAAAGTGTAACTTTCAATATTCGACAAGTTTTGCTAATAATGGAGAGTCTTTCTTTGTTTTTGTCATGCTATTGGAGTATTAATTATGCTTAATTATTAGATTTGTATTGCTAGTTGAAATTTTTAATAAATAGATTAATAAAAAAGATTAATGGTTTATTTATTATAAGGTATATGTGAGGCTAATACGTTTGACGTTTCTTCTGCCTTCCAGTGTGTTATCTAACTTCTTGCAGCAACTTCAGAAGCAGGTGACGCCGAGCAATCTATACTCCGTTGCGAAAACTTCTTTTAAAGGAATAAATAGTTAGCCAATCGGTAGCTTGTATGGGGTCGAGGGTGCCTTAGAAAATTGGTGAGGCGGGCTTTATTTTAGGTCCGATCTTATAAAAGTTTGTCTTTGGTGAACTATAGGGCATTTTGGAAGGAGAGAGTTTCTCGACGTTGACGACTTTGTTACATTAATAGTTGCAAACATATCATAGAAGACTGGTACGAGAGGAATAGGATATGGGTGATTCCAGCCGAGACTTAAGTTTTCCTCTTGAAAGTTAATACTGATAGGACTAGCAATTCAATATTGAGTACCGCAGTTCAAGGAGAAAGACTAAGGTTAATTTAGGTGTTCACTTATCTAGGAGTCAGAATAGTGAGAAAGATGTATGAGAACGATAACTTGGAGTACCTGGCTGATCAGGTGTCTCAAATCATTAACGGAGTTAAACATGTTGAGGAGCATTTCAGGGTCTCGAGTACCCAGTTAACGGGATCATTGTAGTAACTATGGGTATACTGAGGCACGCCTTCCCCACACAGAAAAAGAACCTTTTGCAACTTCAGAAGAGGAAGTTGGCGACAACCCAGAGGACAGCTCAGATTATTAAACATCCCTAGTATTATTTATTATTATTAAAAATATAATATTGTTTTATGAAAAACAAACATTGTCTGGAATGCTATTACGCCAGTACTCCGTTAACACTTTTGAAAACTAAACTTCAATGTATTTATTTTTACTCCTGACTGCATCCCAGTATATTTTCTTCATAGAATATTCTACAGTCAACATTATTTCTATTATATTCTTTCCTCGTTCCTTATTAGTTTTTATCGATTTAATTCTCAATCTAAATTGATTTAAAACTAATTATTTTTAATATGAGATAAAATCTATTTATCACTTATTTAACATTTTGGTACATAATGTAAATTAACCAATATCGCAGTAGTTCTCATTTATGACACTGCTTTTGTTCATGACGCCATGGGATTTTTTTACTTTTTATTTATTACATGTTATCACTTGTTGGCAGGGATTATAAATTGAAAAGGACTAAAAATTTTAACTTTAAACAAGTGATTTAAAAATAACGTTATACATAAATTTTAACGCTTACATTTTAAAAATAATGTTGATTCATTATCTGACGTTTACAGACAATTAACACTAACAATTGTCAAATGATACCTATAGTTAGTATTTCCATGGATTATTATTCAAATCAAGCTAGTAAATAATATAAAAGAAGTATGTGTCTAATCTTAATATCGGATTAGAATTAGTAAGGTTTAGGTCGAAAGGCAAGGATGTGGCTCACGCTCGAAGGCGGGAAACCAATTATTTGCTTAAAGTTCCATTTATGAACCAAGTTAAAGAAGTAAATTGCTACATTTACATTTCCGTATTTCTTTCCCTCCTCTTCCTCTAGCGCTGGTGTGGCTCATACCTTTTACATTTACCTAGACACCCCAGAAGATATAGTTTTGTTAGTTGCCCTCCAAAGGTGTCATATCATTTAATTTTTTTTTTTTTAACTAATATAAATATTGTTTGCTAATAGTTGTTAAATTTCAATAATTTTTATTTAGATCATAGGGGAAATGGTTAGCAGTGAAAACTGTTTTGTATACTATATGGTTTAGGCATATGCATTAAGTAATAATTCCAAATGTTCTTAGCAAATTTTCTTATCCATTTCTAAATACTATTTTTATATTTTGAAATTTAGGTATTGTGGCAATAAATATGCTTATACATTGGGTATTATATGTATTATGCCTTATTAGTTTATATAATGATTGACTTAGTGATACCTTACTCCACAAGGAGTCTATTATTAAATTTGGACACATTGAAGACAAAAGTATTATGGTCAACTTTATATATGTTTATAATGTACATAATAATACAACAGATTGACAACATTTGGAAGTATTAGCTGTAAATTTTTCTTATCATACAAATTATAGGTATTTTCCACATTTCATCATTATAATTGAATTATCTTTTGCAATCTTCCTAGAACGCTAATTGAATAATATTTAAAAATTTTTATTTACAACTTTCTTATCCTATTGAATTGATCAAAGTTGAATTTTTTTTGCAGAAAAGAACATCAGAAGCTTTAACTGCTTCCTTGATGTCTGTGGTTTGATTTTAAGAAATAAAAAAGTAAGTTTGCATAACTGTCTAAGTATAAATTGATTTATCATCAATTTATTAATATATTATTAATGGGCATTTTCAACTCATTAACCTTTTCTCTCAATGTACTTTTTAAGTACTAGCTGATAGATATTTCTCCAGTTCAGACCTAAAGGTGCACAAAATCACTTTAATGCACACAAAAGAAAGTACATCTCTAACATAGAGTCAAATACACTTTGAATTAATTTTGTATTTATTTATTTTTCTGAAGGTTATATTCTGTCTATTTGTGGTTAGTCTGCTCTAGGCTTTGTCTTACAGATTGGCTTACTTTAACTTAAAGTGATATTGTGTACTTCAGTTTTGATTATGTCCAAATTGGTGAAATATCTACCAGTTAGTACATAACAGATATTTTTGGAAGCTGAAGATCTTTTAAGTTGAACTGTTCTGTAATAATGTAATGTAATTTTATTTCCAATTTTCTATGTTAATTTAATTTAATTGATTTATGCATCAGATTTAATAGTTTTATTGTAAATTCATTTCCTTTCAGTTAATTTTTGCAAGAAATGATGTAACGTTATTATCATCACTATTTTTAATATTGAGCAGTTATACTTTTGTCTATGAGTAATCTATAAAAACGGTAAATGCCAAATTTTATCCATAAAAATAAACCATTTAATTGCTATGCTCCAAAACAATAAATCTGTTGTAATATAGGTTTTAAAAAATAATGATTTTTCATTTAATATTTTAAAACAATCCTTGCCAACAAGTGATAACATGTAATGAATAAATAGTTATAAAAACTCCATGGCATCATTAATAAAAGCAATCTCATAAATGAGACCTGCGATATTGGTTAATTTATTTTTTCGTTTCCCTGGAGACATTTTAATTCCAGAGGACCAAGTTGAAGATTCCTGTAGTCTTCTTTCCTCTAAAAATTTAAATTAAAATTTTTTATCGAAAGTTTATTCATGCCATTTGATCATTAACACTTAAAATTTTTCAAATATGCCCTTTATTGTTTCTTTAATTATTCCATTTTTGGCATATTTCTTTTTTGGTTAAGAATTTACATAATTTTAATTAAATTTTAAAATATCTTTAAGGTCATTATATATCAGATTTTTAGCTTTTCCTTTCCTACAAATAGAACAATAAAAATTGATCTGATTGATCCCAGCGCTTGTTTTGTCAGAGTGAAAAATTTTCAAATATTTAAGAGTTTTCTGTACATACTATCCTAAAATAAAGATAACTCTTTCCATTTTTAACACTAAGATTGACAGAAAAACAAGAAGACCAATGACATACATGGGTTTGGATTACTTTGTTTTGTATATATTTTTAGTTTGTTACAGATTAAAGAGATGTGGAATATGCATTTGCTTTTGAAAAAATATAACTTTCTATCATTCTATCTTAACAAAAATAATACAGAAATTTGTTAATCAATTGATTTGACACAATTTAATGGGGAGGGGATTATTTCTAAATAGAATAATAAAATTATTTGTAATTGGTAAAATTCTCAAATTCAAAAACAATTGAACTTAGGAATTGTTCTTGTGGCAAGTTTGGAATTTTTGGTATCAATCACTTATTTACTTGGGCTAGAGAAGTAACCTATGCTTTCCTAGATATATCTCCTTCTTTCATGGTTACACAGTTCTATGTGGATAAGCTTAGACCAGGCTGCTCTATGTTGTGGAGCTGCTTTCAAGTTTCTTTAATTTGGAAGCGTTTGGGCATCTTTGGTAAATATGTCTCCCCAAAACAGTGTGGGTATTCCCATTCCCTTGAGGTTTTCCAACTCTTCCAATATGTTTTCTGACTCCTTGATCTTCCTAACCTTAAAAGGGGTTGACCTTTGTTTCTCTGAACAGATCGTACACTCCTTTATTCTGTAGGCATCTCCAAAGCTTTGCTTCTATGGTATCCCCAAAGCTTCGGAGCAAGATCTTTCAAAGATGGTTGTGTCCTTTTCATCTGTGCTTGTATGCATCTATTTCTTCAATCTTTAAGTTAGAACCAAGAACCAAGGGACTAAAGTCTTATGTAAAAGCTATGTTGTTTTTCTTGTTAGGGAAGGACTTCTCAGATGATTTCCTTGTCAATGTTCCTATAATTATCGATATATTTAATTTTATTGTAAGAAAAATCTATTTTTCAGTGTTATCTATTTATTAAATTGTAGTTATCATTCTCAAATCAATAAAATTCCAAGGCTTATTGTCCTATGATTTTTTTTGATTCCACTTCTAAATGATTTGAATAATTTCTGTTTCAGCATCTGAATTCTCTTGAGCCATTTTTTATGGTTATAGTTTAAAACTTTTATTATAGATTTCAGAAGCATAATTATACTGTTCAGTATTGTTACATTTTGATAATTTTTATTTCTTTTTAGTTTGAGTCGAGAAATTTTACTAAGTTTTATGATGAAAAGTTTTATTAAGCCATTATGATATTTTAAAAAGGTTCTATTAAGGCTTGGCAAGTTCTCCTTTAACACCTAATTGGTATTGCAATATTATAAAGATATTGTGCCAGAATTGGGATATAAAATATTGTCAGAATTGTGGCTCCTGGAAAAAAAATGATCTGCAATGAGTAATATTCTCTGGGCTAATTGACAAATGGTCAAAATTATCACAGACTAATGAATAGACCATTTATCTTATAAATCCACTTTGGTTATTTGGTAAAGTATTATGTAGGGCTGCAAGGAAGATGAAAATATTCTATCCTTCAATAGATGATCCCTTCATATATTCTTATTACTGAAATTTTATGTTTTATTTAAAGTATGCATTATTGTTTTGAAAACATTTTTTATCTTTTATACTTTTTTTTTTTAACTTGGCTGTTTTGAAGACTTTCCATATTTTATTGTTTTGGTCGTCATGAAACAGTTACGTCTTTTATATGAAGTCCTTATGTTAAATTAAATCCATTATGCATCCTGTCAGGACGTACTTACATAGTTTGATTGTGAACGTTGGTATGTTTTTTCAACAGATATCTGCTCTTGAAAGTTTTTCTCTTTATTCAGTGTTAAGAAGACTCAACAGTGGTATGGGCCATTGGCGATGCACGTTGCAGCAAAGGTGGTTGGTTCATTTTTTATGATACCCGAAGAAAGGAGAAAAAATCCTTAAGCCTTACTTTTTTTATTTAAAAAATGAATACACTTAAATCTATTCGTGATAGACTGGGAGAATTGAACGCAATTTCTTATTGGTTCTGCCCCTTATCTTGTTAGTTACGGCTAGCTGGGTCTACGAACTTGTGAATGCCCTGACAGAATAACGTCTATGCAATTTCTTCGCTCTCAACATTTAATAATTGTTAGGGGCTGTTCTTTAGTTGGTGTCGTTTGAATTTTAAAAGATTTCAAAAGTTACAAAACATCTCCTTATCATTCAAATATCGATGACCTAGCAAGTTGGAACAGGGTCTCAGCGCGCTCTGTACCGACGGTCGTTGGTTTGAATCCCACTGGGGCTTGTTAAAATATATCTCTCAGTGGACCCACAAAATGAATCTTGATCTTCCCACCTTGGATATAATAGGCTGGTAACCGGTAGGATAACCCGTCCATCCTGCCCTAGTTGGAGTACGCAAGGACGTTAAGCTCCAATAAACAACAGAGCTCGAAAAAATTTATTCATGATTAAAGGCCGGATTATGTGCATTAAAAATTTTAAAAACGTGCTATAAAAATTAGCCAAACGTGCAATAAAGAAACAAACAAATTGACTAATGTTCAATTCAACCTTCTAATGATATGAAGTCTCCATGTGTCCGTAGTTTCATATACCTTGATGTACATATAATTGTTTTCTATTAGTTTACGGATTTCCTCAAGAGAATGTACATAATAGTGTCAGAGATAATGTTTTCTTAGGGTGCTCTCGACAGAAATGTTTTGTTTAGTGTATTTTCGCAAATAAGACTTAGGGCTTTAAGTGCAGTTTATTGCATGAAATATTGGAAGCGACCATGGCATAAAATAAATCAGTAAAAAAAGTTGTCTTGTAACGAGTAGCTTTGAGTGAGTAACTGTTACTGGAGCTCGTTTGGATTTTTGTGCTGCAGTTAACTGTTTATGGTTACCTATTAAAATAAGATATATTGGGAATAGTCAAATGCTATCGTGTGCTACTTATGATAAGATAGAATGTACTTATTTGAGTTGCAATAAGCAACGAAAATCTCCACTTGAGATTTTCGGTCGGAACTAACTGATTTATTGCAAGAAGAGAAAACAATTGTTTTGCCGTCTGATTTATACTCTGGATATGGTTTTATCTAAATGTTAATTTTGGACCTTTGGGTGCCTCTCGCTTTTGGAATTTTCTCTATTACATGTATGTTCTTGTTTACCAAACTAAACTCTATTGTAGAATGAGACGAAAATAACAGAGTAGGTTAAAAGGTGGAATGAAATGAAATTAGAAACTATACGAGTGCTAATACAAAGAAAACGTTCAACAAGAAATGACCGGAAAGCATGTTTTTTTTTTTTCATTCTTGTAAAATTACGTAGGTAAATGTTATTGTTGATTACAATTGAATTAAAACTTTTCTCAAAATAAAACATTAAAAAAATTTCAATATTTTTAATGAAATATCAAAAAGTGCAGTTTCGTGCAATTGCACAGGAATCCGGTCTTTTATGATCGTTAAATATTTGAAAACCAACTTCATGGAATGAATCACCTAATTTAATCATGATTAAATTAGATGATTGATTCCAGGAAATTAGTTGTCAAATAATTAATTATGATTAAATTTTGTTCAACTCTGATAAACACACATTGGGTAGATAAAAATATCTTTCGGCATTTTAGCATTTAGATCAATCGTTTTTGTTAAATTATAAGAATATTAAGCATTTTCTTTATTGTCAACTGAATCAAAGACACAAAAAAGGGAAACAAAAATTATGTATTTTATTTCTGAAAGAGTTCAAATAAATTATATTAGTACAGATTATATACTATAATTTTAAATTTAATAAAATATAATAATTTAAAAAACAAAAACAGCTGTGTGGCACTCCGGGAAGGACCGAGAGGGGGTGCATAGCTTTCTTAAATCTCTGAAGTACGATTTTACCGAACAAACATTATGTAATATAATGCTATTAATGCTGAACATAGTTAAAACAAATGACCCTACCATAGGTAACATTATTTAAAATAATAATTTTACATGAAAATGATTATATTTTGGTTTACTAAAAAAACAAAACAAACATAATACTACGGAAGATTTTTAAAAAAACTAATAAAAAAAAATCAATATCTACCTTTTTAAAGTTCGATAATTTTTCTTAAGTTTTTTTTCTTTTCAGTCTTTTTCTTACGAATCGTATCTTTTTTTCAAAGCCTTGATCAAGAGCTCTATGCCGCAAAATGCAAAATGCCGGCGCCTGCCACTGCATTATAATTACTGTTTTATGCACTATAATTACAAAAGCTACTACTTGCTTGAGTTACTGAATCGAATGAAACAATATCAATTTGTTAATCAGAAATTGTTAATCGTTTTAGGTCAAAAAATCAAGAATAAAATAAAATTATAATTCTACTAATTGTTTGACCGGCAAGAAGTCGTTGTGTGTGCAAGCACTAGCACCGGCAAAAAGTCAGTGTGTGTGCAACTGGCCTTAGGGTCCCTAACTAAATTGTAATGTACCATTAAAATCTAAAATAATTTAAATTGAATAGAATAAAACTAAACTGAATATAGTAAACTAATATTTAAATAAAAACTAAAATAGTATAAGATAAAAAGCCTAAAATTGAATTCAAAAATTTTAAATGTCGTTGAACGATGAATAAAAGCGGGAATGGAGTTAATCATAACAATCTCACTTTTCTGCTTAATTTTTTAAGGATGAAGTCAACATGCACATTAAATGTCAGTCTGCTATCTATGATTACACTTAAGTATTTAAAATGTCCTACCCATTCTGAAATAAATTAAACTTAGCTGTTCATTTTAGTGTGTGCTTATTATTATTTTTTTTTTGTTGGGGGGGGGGGATGAACGAACCCCCAGCGTGCACCCCTAATTAAAATGGCTAAGCACGCATATGTTGACGCCATAGTGTCCATCATCTCTTTCATATAAATCTCTACTTAATCAAGATATTTGGTTACTAAAAAACACTAGGCTTTAGATAATTAATAATAAATTCAGCACTTAATACAATACAGATGAATAGCAAGTCAATACAAATGAATCTAAGATCACTGACTAAATTTTTTGTTGTAATTCTACTGCACTGTTCAGGTACTCACAAGTTAAAAACCAAGTCTTAATTATTTTGATTTCCACTATTATTTTTTATTGCTGACATAATCTGATTTCTTTTTTTAATCCAGATAAATTGTTCTTTTGAAGTTTTGATTTATGTTCATAAATTGATTCATGTTTCATCGAAGGACCTTCGATGAAACATGATCCTTCTTTCGAATTCCTTCTCTTCTCCTTCACACTCAATATCACTCTGAGGATCAATTTAGCCGAGGAAGCAAGTGATGCAGCCAATGTTCCGACCTAATTCTAAATGCCATCATGATATTAGAGGGCTTATTCAAATTTGATATTTAACGTAGGGAGGGGCCCTCTTAAGGCCATCTCCTTCCTTACCTCACGGCCGAAGCGTTTTCCTCAGTAGAGTTAATCTAATCATTGTTATGGATAAATCATTTGAAATTAATATGTTAAGGAATGTAAAATATTTGTTCACAATTTTCGTTGTAAAGGATTACATTGAAAATTAATGTGTTACCTGCATAAAGCAAGAGCTGTTGATTGGTTCTGTTGTTTTGTTTTATGTTGTCTTCATATATTTATAAAATTTAGTACTGGTAACGGTCAGAGGAATTAGCTGTCAACGAACACATTCCCCTTACTTTATGATAATTGTCAGGTGCAACCTACCTATAGGACCTCTAGGTTCGGCTTGTTTGGTCGATAAGCGAAAACTATAGACATTTACAAAGTTGTTTTGAAGATAGTATGTTTAAAATATGGTATAATCTAAGTATAATAAAGCTTTAATAATAAATAATTATTATAATAAAAAAAAATAAATATGAGATAATACCGAAAACAATATTATTTAAACGGAAACATATCTTTGTGCGTCCCTCAGGTGTATATTGCACATGGTAAGAACACTGTCATTTCTCAAACTTTATCAATTTTGAGTTAAACCTACTTTCCTTTTAAGGCAATTAACCCCCTTCGATTAAGAAAATTATATTAATTGTAGATCCTCACATTATCGCTGGGGGCGCAAAATTTAATTCAATCTCGGTAAGTATTTTTTTATTTAAAAAATAATAATAAGATAACGAATTTTGAAAGTGTTTTTCCCCAATGATTAGGAATTAGAGTTATCACACTATGCCGATGTGCGATATATTTTTAATATGGATGGCTTTATGAACCCTTTCACACATTATGTACAATAAGAAATAAATGAAAAAAAACAAAAAAAAAAAACAAGCTAAAGAACCTGCAAGATAAAGAAGAAAAACTTTGCAATATATACCTAAATCTAAATAATTAAATTAAAAACAAAACTAAACAAAACAATAACAATAAAAATTAAATTAAATAAAATAAAAAGTTAAAATTACATTCATACTCCATATGCAATACACACTCAGCCCAGGTACAAAGAGGTCCCAGCGCTACTCTTTCAGTTTCAGCTGCGACACTAGTTTACAAAACCAGTGAAGGCTTAGTGATAGCGCTGAAGTAGTCATTCAGAACATGAGTGGATAATCTGGCCAATGATGGCCATGATTCTTAAGGAATTTTATAATAGATTTCAAGGTCACTGCCATTTTAACCTGCTAGGAGGATTATAAGGGTGAGTGGATCTGGATAGGGATTGGGCTAGGGATTTGACTAGAATATATTTAAGGATAAAATTCATTATACAGGGTGTCCCGAATTTAAATGGCAAAACTTCAGTAACTTATACTTTCTTACTTCGATGGTTTCTACAACCCGGGGTGGGTCTTGGCCTCCTCTATGAGCCTCAGCCATCCAGCTCGGTCTCTTGCTGCCGCCTTCCAGTTCCGTTGTTGGATTATTGTCCTCGCGTCTTCGGCCACTCCGTCGATCCATCTCAACCTGGGTCTTCCTCTTCTCCTTGTTCTGTCCAGCACCCCCTCCATAACTTTTCTTGGCATTCTTCCATCAGCCATGCGCGCCACGTGCTCTGCCCAGCTGAGCCTACCCACCTTGATGAACTGTACTCAGGAACTTATAGGGGACCGAAAAACTAAGACAAAAAGTCCTTTAGAGATTTGCTCGTCGTTGCTTAGTTTTAGAGAAAATTGCAAAAAAAGAAACAATACAAAAATGTTACAGGTAGCGATTATCACCTTTCAAAGTTCGTCAGGCTAGGCAGTGAGATATGTAAACACTTAACGTTATCCTTTACATTCTTTTATTTGTTTACATTTGGGCTTCCTTCTAGGATTATAATTCCTTAATCAGTCTTCAGTCAGTTACTCAGATATTTTTGTGTGAATAGCATCAGCCACAATGCAGCATACATATTCTAATGTTGAATACGCTGATATGATTTTTGTGTATGGTTTCTGTAACGGCAATGCTTTAGAAGCGGTGCGGGAGTATGAGCGCCGATTTCGAAATAGAAGAGTGCCTAATCGACGAGTCTTTTCGTTAACTTTTAATAGACTACAAGAGACTGGGTCATTCTTAATACGTAATGAAGGCGACCAATTCCAGGCAGCAATAAGAGCAGATTATCGGAGAAGAAATTGTGTCCAGCGCCAATTCGATAACAATCCTGAGACTAGCATCCGAAGAGCATCTGTTGCATCAGCAATATTGCGGCAAGCAATATGGCGAACTTTGAAAGGTGATAATCGCTACCCATACCATCTTCAAAAAGTTCAGAATTTATTACCTCAAGATTATTTCAAGAGATTGAATTTTAGTAACTGGTTTCTTGACAAAATTCGCGATGATAATTTATTTCCATTAAAAATTATATGGCTAAGCTACCTTTACAAGAGGAGGAATTGTTAATCAAAGAAATTATCATGTATGGGCTCTTGAAAATCCCAGAGCTATTAGAGAGAATAGGTTTGAGCATGAATTTGCTATTAACGTTTGGCTTGGAATTTGGAACGGATTACTGGTGGGACCATATTTTTTACCTGGAAGATTGAGTGGTATCACATTTACACATTTTTTGGAAAACGACTTTTCTAATTATTTAGATGACATTCCTCTTACAGCAGCGGATTGAAATGTGGTTCCAACTCGGTGGATGTCCAGCTCATTATAGCATAGTTGCTCGAGCTTGGCTGGATATAAATTATCCACAACGATGGATTGGACGTGGAGGAGTAGTACCTTGGCCACCCAGATCACCTGATATGACACCCATAGATTTCTTCTTATGGGGAACCTTGAAGCAGAAAGTTTATTCGGTGTCAATCAACTGAAGAGAGCAATTAAGAGACCGAATCATACATGCAGTGCACCAAATATCATCAGAACTATGTTTAACTGCAATTTATCAAGTGAGTGCTAGATGTAATGCTTGCATTGGTGCAAGAGGACAACATTTTGAGCAATATTTACACTAAAAAGAACATTAAATAAATATAAATGTAAATAAATAAGTATAAAAATAAAAACTTTTGTTTCTTTTTTTTCTCTAAAACTAAGCAAAAACGAGCAAATCTCTAAAGGACTTTTTGTCTTAGTTTTTCGGTCCCCTATAAGTTCCTGAAGTTTTGCCATTTAAATTCGGGACACCCTATATAAGATTTGTTGAGACATATGGTAGTAAGTGAAGGGTCGTTCTCAGGTATATATTATGTTCTTTTTATGATTATTTATCGGCTGTTTCCGTAGATCACAATTATTTTATCGTAACGTTCTTTGCTGTATTTAATGATCTGATATTTAATGAAATGAAATTAAAAAATTAACTTTATTCCGGAAATAGATGTCCCCAAGTATAACACAAAGGCATAATGTTATGGACTAATGTCTGGTTTCATTAATTTGGAGTAGATCCATTAATAAATGAATTAAATGTAGAAAGTACAATAGAAATAAAATAAAAACAGATTTTTAAGTATATTCACAAACACAAAAGGAAAAATAACTACAAACCATGTATACATAAGAGAAGAAGAGAACGATGTAGAATTTAAAATATGAGAAAGAAAGAAAAAAACAGTAGTATTATACAAACATCAATCAAAAATAAATTTAATAAATTAAAAAAAGGAAACTAGCAACTATTCTCAAAGATTAAAGTAAACGCGGAAACAATTAAATATTGTAAAATCTATATCATGTAGAGTACCTTTCCAAAATTGTGAAATATTTAAAAGTTTCATTCACAGTTAGCAAGTTTAAGTCGTCATTATACTGCTCTCCGGGTAGAATATCTTTACTAACTTAGAAAGAAAAATATTTAAAAAACTGTTTACATTATTTTTTATTGTTTGAAAAAAAAAAAAAATTTAAATAAATCTTACTCTTCGAAAATATCCCAGACTTAAAAGACAAGAAGCTGTTCGTCGTTTCTGACTAATCCAACATTTACTAGATTAACGTTCAAAGCTCCCAATAAATTATAAAAGACTTGTTTATGTAGCAGTAATTAGACCCATTTGGACTTAAGGATTTGTGATTTGAGCCTCCATTAAACCTTACAATTCTTCTGGTATTTAATCCTTTCAAACTAAAATCCTTCATAAATCCTTAATGCTCCTTATTTTGTCATAATAAAACATATCCAGAAGGATCTTAATGTTCCATATGTTGCTGATTTGGCCCAAACCAGATACCTATCCTTTCATAGTAAACTTCGTACCACCTCGAATCCACTAGTCTCCCAACTTACCTCATTCTCCATTCCCGATAATCCTCCGAGGCGTTTGAAAAAGAAGATGGCCTAGAGACCTTCTATTGTAGTATGTTTATTGAAGTGCTACTGATGAGTAGTTCTTTTCAAGTTTTAACATGTTATTGTAATCGTTATTAACACATTTACTTAATGTATATATTTGTACAGTTGTAAATTAATAAAAAAAAAGAAAAAAAAAAGACTACTGAAGTGCTACTAGTGAGTAGTACTTTACATGTTATTTACATGTCATTGTAATCATTTTCCTCAAATTTATGTGTTGTGTATAATGTATACAGTTGTAAATATCAATATGTACTTTTAATTTTTTTTTTTTTTTTTTGAAATAATATAATTTTTCTATTTTACATTTCTTATAAGTAATCATTGTTAGAATAAGATGCATGCTTTATATAAGCATTTTGAGTGTTTCTTTGATCGCATTTCACTCCTTCCAGAGGTCTTATTGAAGTCCATCCAGTCTTAGGAAATGCTGTCTGGAAGATGAGCTTGTTTAGTGGGATTTAGATCTGGTGAGCAAGCAGACTAACCCTCACATCGAATTAATAGACTTGTATAAATTCATATACGAGTGAAGGGTCATGGGTAAGAACGATTATAGTCCATCTTTGCGAATTTGAGATTACTGCTCTTATAACTGAGAGCTTATAACTGAAAAATGTCTATATTGCCTCATTCGGACATAAAAAAATTTCATTAACAGTTGACTGCAACCCTAAAAAATTATTTTTTTGTTTTTATATTTATTTGTTTAGCTTTTTGGGATTTGGTATAGTTGTGTACATTTTATTATTGCTCACATTTATTTTAAAAATAATTATTTATTATTTAAATTACATATTTATTAATGATATTTTTTGTTTTATCATACTTTATTTATTATTATACGCCAAGATAAATTTGGCAGGTTTCGTTTATTTTTTATTTCAGATTTTCTATCAAAGATTATTTCATTGTTCTGATAGTACATATAATGTATATTACCTTTTAGGAATTGTACCTTGCTTTTCCTCTCCAAATATCCTCTTTGCTCCCATTTTCCTCGGTAGCTTATCCTTTATTCAATCAATATGAATAACACCCTGTTGACCTGTCATGTTAACTCCCAATCCCTTTCTGCACATTTCGATGAATTTCATGATTATTTCCTTCATAATTTTTACCATATTGTTGCTGTCTCGGAAACCTGGCTCAAACCACATATTCCCTCCTCATCGGTATCCATTCCTAATTATATCCTCATTCGTCATGATGGGGCGGAACGGACTGGTGGTGGCGTTGGTTTGTTCGTTCATGACAGTCTGAGGGTTAAAATCCTTTTAGTTTTTTCTGGGTTCAGTCGTAACTTATTCTCTACTGCCCATTGGTGAATGCTATAAATGTCATCTTGAATCTTACGAGTTGCCTCAAAAATCTCACAAGGATGAAACGATAAGTAGATTTGAAAGTCATCAGCATATAAATGATATTGGGAATTATTAATAGCGCCTGTAAAGTCATTAATATAAACGGAAAAGAGAGTTGGTGAAAGAGAAGATCCCTGAGGAACACCTCGCGTTAGGGCACAGATTTTGAAGGAGGTTGGTTAGGAACAATAACTGTTTGGGAACGGAGAGATAAGAAGGACTGGAACCAGCCAAGAGCACTATTGGAAAGGGAGAGTTTTTGTAATTTAGTCAGAAGAATTTTATGATCCACGGAATCAAATAATAATTCCCAATATCATTTATATGCTGATGACTTTCAAATCTACTTATCGTTTCATCCTTGTGAGATTTTTGAGGCAACTCGTAAGATTCAAGATGACATTTATAGCATTCACCAATGGGCAGTAGAGAATAAGTTACGACTGAACCCAGAAAAAACTAAGGCAATGCTAATTGGATCAAAACCTTCCCTTAATTCCCTTTCCTGTTATCCACTTCTTTATCTCAATAACGTTCCTATTCAGTTCAAAAACTCTGTCAAAAACCTCGGAGTAGTACTCGATTAACATCTGTATTGGAATAACCATATTTCCCACATTACCCGAAAAACCATCTCTATCCTCAAACAGCTCCTAAGATTTCGAGAATTTTTCCCTCGCAATACCCGTCAATTGTTAGTATCTTCCCTCATCCTTCCCCACCTCGATTATGGATGCTTAGTATACGGAGTTCTGTCTGGCGAGCTTGAAAGGAAGGTGAAAAGATTAATGAACTCCTTTATAAGATTCATTTTTGGGATCCCCAGGCGTTCTCACATCACTTGCTGGTATTCCGAGTTGAGGTGGCTTTATCCAAGTTTTCGGCGACAATACTTCCTTGGTTCCTTTCTATTCCAATCCTTAAAGTACAAAAAACCTTCTTACATTTACGACATCCTTGCCCTTCGTTCTTCCATTCATCTTTTGAACACCAGATCTCAGCCTATGGATTTGTACATCCCTTCTCATCGAACTGCTTCCTTGAAAAATCCTTTATTAATCGTACAGCTTTATTCTGGAATTCCATACCCATTTCGATCCGCAATGCTCCTTCTCTCACTTCCTTTAAACATAATTTATTCATCTACCTCCTCAATTATCTTCCGAAATTATGTAATAATATTTTAGTGTTAGAATATTTCTTTTTATTTTCTTTTTCTTTTTATTTCATTTTATTTTAATTTTGTTATTTACTTATTTTGTTTTTCTTATGTAAACCCAAATACTTGTAGTATATAATTTACACTGTATATAAGTTGCTGCCTGATATGTAAGCAGCCAGAAAATAATACCTTTTTATTGTTCTTTCGTGTTATTCTTAGGGGACAAGGTGTCCCAGAATAAAGATTATTTTTCATTAAAAAAAAAGTTTCAATGTTTTTAAGAAGTAAATACAGGGAATATCTGCCGAGGACAATAGCGGCTTTACTAAATTGTTTTTATTTTTTGGAAAATTAAACTTAGATCATTCTTCCCTGCGACCCTTTAAGTTTAGCTGTGCTGTGGGATCATGCATTGTCATCTACAAGAACGAAATCTTGGCTGTTATTGTTATAATTTATGTGTGGAATCGGCGTAAAAATTGACTAAATTGTCATCGGTTGGAATAGTATTATTATATTGAATAGAATGGTGTAGTATTAGAATAGTATTATTATATTGATGACAATGCTAATGAAATGATTAAAATATTGCTCTATTTCTAAAAAAAAACCACAGATAACAGTTCTTGAGACTGAAATAGGAAAGTTGTTAGCAGAGGGGGAATTAACTGTTCTCCAGTAGGCGCTTCTACTCCTACAGTGCTGACTCATTGTTTCCATCATGACCTGTCCTAAACGGGCGGGTTGCAGGCTCAAACTCTTGTGATGGGATAGTAAAGGGTATAGTGAAGCTAATCTAAGCAATATAAACATTTCCAAAGTTTATAACTACAACATATTTAGTCCAATTATTAATTATGGTGTGAAAAAAGATTGACAGTTAAGGGTATACAATGATTTCTTGCCCTACGATATTTATACCATCCCGAAATGGCTTGAAATTTAGGCCTTAAATAGATGGTAACCTTTGGATGTTAAGTATTTTCTTCTATTTCTTCCATATTTTTATTTTTCACCTTTATTTATTTTTAGGTGCAAAGATAAATATTACCTCACTTTGATTAATATAGCCTTTTTTTTTATCAAAAAAATTAATCAGGTGTAAGTGCGCATTGAAGTTATATATTTTCCTTATATCGTTATATTGCCCTTCCAAGAAGAAAAACAGTAACTCTAAAATTGTGAGATAATAAAAAAATGTAAGATAAACACGGCGGTTTTTTTTTTGGAATTTGGCTATTATTAAATCCATCGACTTTACATGGCCATTTTAACTTACATGCTCTTATAACCTCAACTAAACCCATTATTGGTCCTGTCTTCGACCAGACAACCATCACCCCGAAGAAGGCTTCCAAAGCAAATTGAAACGTAGGCACTCCGTTATAAAGTTTTTTAAAACTTGGATGTGTAAATTCACAACCCGATTGCATCCCAGATAGTCTTCTCAAATATCATTTTTTAAGAATGCTATTTGAAGGGATCAAACTTAAAAAAAAAAAAAAAAAAATAGCATTTTTTCTCTAGTTTTTTGAGGACGAAAATTTCCAATTCAACACCTAAAAAAAAAAAGAGAAAAAACTTCTATATGTGTTTATCGCTTAACTATTTGGTTACATGACTATTACGCGTATTCGTACCTAATTGGAGTGGATCTGTGAGGGATAAAATAAAATAAAAGGCTTAGCGAATCCGAAGGCACGGCGCACAGTGGAACGAATCAACGAATTTGTTGGACATTGGACCAATTTTCTAATAACTAAATTTGTCTTTTATTTGGATCTTAAATTATACTTTATACTTCTTTTCAACAAAATCCATAGATAAATTAATGTTAAAATCAAATCTTATAGGAAAAATTCTGCATTGAAATATATATATTTTTTTTTAAACTCATATTTAAAAAAAAATCCATTGTTTGAGGTAATGCTTTAAATTAACCGTGCAACTACTGGAAAACAACTTATCCATAATAAGATATTTTAGGCAAATAAAACTCGGGATTATTTTAAACGTCTGGGATTTTTCGATGAAAATTAGGAGAAAAATTAAGAAAATTCAGTAGTAGTTTGAACTCTCGCTGGATTTCGTCCCATAGGAAGATCAATAGTTTTTTGGAGAAGCATGAAAACTGGTTGAATTTGGATTTCATTGTTCCTGAAGATGTTATCCAGAACCTACCTTCATCATCATCATCAACAAGCGCAAGTATACCATCTTGTTCTCAATCATTCGAGCAATTATCTGATAGACAAAGACGGAGAAAAACGGAAAGTTTTAGAAAATGTTCAGAGGATATGTTTGCTTTTGTCATGAAAAAAAGGTCAAATCTGATGACGTAGATTACATTGTTAATTTTATAAGGGAGCATCCAGAACATGTACTAAGTGTCAAAAAAATTTGTGAAAACCTTTTAAATCCAAAGGACCAAGAGAACGAAAAGGCATTAGCATTATATACAGCCGCTGATTTTACTAAGTTTCAGTACAATGCCGTCAGAAATAATGCAAAAGCATTAGGATATACATCACTTTACCCCAGCTACTATCAGATCCAAAAATTAAAAAAGATTGTTATCCCCCAGAAGAATCCATATCGGTTAGTGACACTGGAGCAAATATCGTATTGCAAAATTTACTTGACTATACTTCTTCTCGGATTTTACAAGTCGTGGGTGGTGAAATAGGGAATGATAGCTTTCGTAGTTTAACGTTAAATATTAAGTGGGGATATGATGGGGCGGGTAACCAATCACAATATAAACAACGTTATTCTTCATCTGAAACTTTCAGCGAAGATTCGGTCATTTTGATTGCCTGTTTAGTACCGATTAATTTGATAAATTCAGAGAATTGTCAAATAGTCTGGCAAAATGAATGTCCGTCGACCAGATTTTGTAGGCGAAGAAAGAAACAGATGAAACTGTAACGTCTTTAGTTCGAGACATTCAGAAACAAATTGATAATTTTTGATTTACTTCCCTATATAAATGACAAAATCTCTATCAATTATAGAATGCTATTAACTATGGTTGATGGCAAAATATGTAATATTTTAACTGAAACTTCTTCAGCTATGAGGTGTTTTTTGTGCAATGCAACACCTAAAGAAATGAACAATTTAAAAATTATTACAAACAAGGAAATAGTTAATGATGAGTATTACTCATTTGGCTTGTCCCCTTTGCATTGTTTGATCAGGTGTTTTGAGTGCTTAATTCACATCTCTTACCGATTAGATTTCAAGTCCTGGAGTGCAAAAACAACAGAGCAAAAGGAGTTACTTGCAAGGAAAAAAAATCAAGTTCAACATGATTTTAAAATTCAGTTAGGACTTTGTGTAGAGCACGTAAGACAAGGTTTTGGTACAAGCAATGATGGAAATACTGCAAGGAAGTTATTCCGAAATTTCAGACTGTTTTATGCCAGAAAATCATCGAGGCAATCAAACAATCGAGATGTTTTAAATAATTTATTAATAAATTCGGATCCCTTAATTTCGACTCTTAGACAGAGAATAATAAACATTAAACGTGATTTATTACCAGAAGCACAATCACTTATTGTTACTTAGAATATAGAAAAAAGAATCTTAATTAAAATTATGTTGTTATGAGTTTAATTCTGATCGTTATTTAAATAAACAATTGTATATAGGTACCTACATACATTATAATTTTGATGTATCAATTAGTCCTAGGATATTAACTGACAAAAGTAATTATCAATTGTTATATTATTTTTTTTTAATAATTAAATATTTTAGTTTGTTACGTTTTATTTTGTAATTTTATTTAATACATATGTATTTATCATTCCATAGAATATTTTATTGCATATATTCTCGTAGTATATAGGTACAATAAATGGTAAGTAAATGATGATAAATTATCCAACATCGAAATATCAAATCAGGAATTCTTACATGTTTCCTCTTACGATCTGATCATGATTAGCATATCATTTAATAGTCCATTCAAAAATCTTTAAAACGGTACCAATAGCATTATTCTTGGAGAAGCAGAAGCGGAGATATTAACGAATGTCCATTCCGCCCTTACGTTCGTTCCACTGTGCGGCGTCGACACCACCTCCCTCTTTCCAATCCTTCCCAACAAAACCTAAATCCCTAGATTAGCTCTAACTCATCCTCCCATCTACGTCTAGCACCTTTACGCGACAGCTCAAAACTGATTATCTTGAATTAGGTTGCGCTTGCTTTCATTGTTACATACGTAGGAATCTTCTGGGGCATGTTTTATTGTTGAGATATCTAGCATTGGGCTTCTGTACTAATAACATTAATTTTAAACAGATATTGGTCCATATACAGTAAACAATTACAATTAGCTTGGTAAGAAAATGCGCGACTGTAGGACATCATTTAAATTATATTTATATGACGTTTATTTGTTATTCAGGGCTGAACTATGGAGTTGAAGTACTTCATTTATTTCGCTCACCATAGTCTGTTTAGTCCAACGAACCATTCTTTTTTATCTTTTTTATTCCCATATCTTTAGGATTTATACATGAATATATCCCTTGTACGGTTCAAATGTAATCCCAAAGTCTCTATCTCTATTTTTATCCTCTTCAGAAATTCTAGCTGAGGAACGCTGTTTAGCCAAGTTCTTCTAGTTCTTATCTATTGGAGTACACTAAAAAAAAAAAATTGTTTTTCGTCCTATTAAATATGTTATAAAGTTGATCTATTTTTGGCGTTTGTCTTGCTTACAAGCAAGCTACAATTTTATATATATTTTTTTCTCTTTGACACCCAAAATCTCAAAACTTCGAGAAGATATTAATACTTCTTAATAGTTATTAGCAAGGCTAAATGAAAACCACGAGCAATAATTTTTTTATTATTTATATGGAGAGTATTCTTGAATGTTTAGCGAACTAAGAAATTTTTCCTTTCTATCCTATTGCAAGGTTTTATGTAGAGCTTATAAATGATAATTTGACTTTATAATGAAAAAAAAAAATAATAGAATTTTGGTTCGTATGTATAAATAATACAGTAAATAAGTTAATGTTATTAGTAATGAATTACTACTTTATTTTTTTTTTAATTTACGTATTTATTTTTTTGGAACAACGAAATACATTGTGTTTTTCATTCTTAGAAAAGAATACGCCCCAAGAATGTTTTATTTTCGGAGTGTCACGTCATGATTTGCGGTTGCATTGATCGAGTAACTGTGCTTTTAGCCAGAACATGCTTTTATCCAGTTCTGTGAAAGACTCAAATTCAAAGGCATGTGGTGAGAAACATTCTTCGTAAGCTTAGTCTTCATTTATAGGACGCGTATTCTCATTTTTTCAGAAAATACAGATTGTGTATGAGATCGTGCTCAAGAAGCAAACTGATTCAGGATAAGGCACATAAGGAACTGTAAAATATTGGTAAATCTGCCCTTCTTGAAGTATATTGGGTGTTGAACCTTTGTTGTTTATTTAAACAACAAAAACGTTATTTCACGACAGGTGACAAACCAAAATGATGAGTTCATGACTTACCTTAATGCTCCATATTTGCTGATTTGGTCCGAATAAGATACATCCATATCCTCTCAAATTGATTCCTGGTGCGCATATATGTCTTAAAAGATGGCCTCATGGGCTTATGATATAAAAATTTTATTGAAGTCCTATTAACAAGTAGTTGGATTACAAGTCACCGATACGTCATTTTATTCATTATTTCTTACAGTTAGTTGTTCGTATTTGTTTTATGCAGTTGTGATGTTCATTAATCTTGTATATTTTAACTATGAATATTATGCTTTTCGGAATCCGAATCCGTATCCCTTCTGTTTGATTCGGAGAAGTTAGCAGTTATAAAACTTCGTGATTCCCTTACTTTATCCTTACTACAGGGTTATTATCTATTTGTGTGAAAAACGATTGAGTTAAACTTGACTGAAAATGAAGGAAAATGCAGCTGACTGGTTTTTATTATAATCCATTGCAGATATATGATAATACAAAGATTTTTTTTTAGGAAACAACGTTTTTTGCCATAAAAGTTATAATAATTCTACATCTTTGCTTAAACATATTTCAACTTTTGACCAAATTTTCGGATTCAGCATTACATTTCCTATAAGTCCAGAATGCATGTAACATTGCATTTCACTAACTTAAGATGTTATTATCATAGAAAAGTTACAATTTCTAATATTACTTCAACGCTCACTTCTTTTAAAAAAAAAAACAACCCAAAACTGTAAACATCACAAAAACATGTTAATTTAACTTGCTTTATAAATGGTCTTTGAATCATCATATATCTGCAATGGATTGGAATAGAAAAGTGTGGTCAATAGAATTTTTCTTTATTTTTGGTCTAGTTTTATTCAATCTTGTTCACACCAAGTTGGAATCACCCTGTATATATGATTTTTGATTTTAAATTTTTTAATCGTTATCATTTTATCTGTTTCTTCTATAAAAATCTTTTACTCAATCTTTTACCTAGTACATAGGTGTTATATCTGAAATTCATCATTCTTTCAATTTTGTATATTATATTTATTCCTGACTTTTTTTTTTTATTCAGTTATATTCCAATGTAAATCTGTATCCAATTTTATTTGTTTTGTAATTTTTTAAAAATCTCTAGGCCAAATATGTATTTTATTTTATTTAAATATTTTTAAAGATGTCCTTAAATCATTTTTTTTTTTTAATTATATTCGATTCTGTTTTATGTTTTCAAAATGACTCCCCAAGACGATGGTAGAACACTTACCCTGACAACCGCTATGGTAAGGAAGAGGAGGTAGGTGGGTATGATTTATCGATTTTTGATCAAGCATTAATAGCCTCATCATTTAGTGATCGCAGCTGGTGACTCAATCGGACCACATTTAACTTGGAACTCGTAGATCACTGAAGGACTACAATACTTTAATACAAGATGGAACCGGAGTACCCGGATCTGCAATAAATTATTCTGGAAGCTTTATAGAGTCGGCTCCATTCTCGGACTGTAATTATTCGCAACTGAGCCCACTCCTGGTCCTCTCTCCGAGCGGGGGATTTTATAAATTTCCTCCCGCGAAAAACAGACGAATTTTAATGAGTTACATATAGTTACTATCAATGATTTGTGTATTTGAGTATTCCATTAGGTAGATGTTTCTCTTTCTTTACGGCTTCGTCCATTCATTGTATCTCCTCTGCTTTATCCTTACTATATTCAAAACCTATTAATCACAAAAAATTCTGAAGGGTTTCTCAGTGCTCTCATACTTTTCTTGATACTAAACATCTTGTATTTTCCGAATACCTTTCACTGCAATAATCTGGCTTGTTGACTTAAAAATTCACAACTATTGGTTTACCCAGAAATAAATGCTGGATTATGTTTTTAAAATAAAACTATAACAAATGATCAGAAAACATTTGTATTAATCAAAATACTCTTCATTCCTTTCACTAACTGCCAATATGTTGGCTCCTCTAAATAGTATTTCGAATCTTTAATCTTTTCCGATTTTTATCGATCAATACATTTTATTTTCGTTTAAAAAGTAACTATGGTTAAGAAATAACGATGATTTTGGTTTTTTCGTGGCCGTTCTATGATTCGACTCTTTCAATTGCCTAGTGGTTATCAGAGTCGTTTAATTTTCTAGTATTTTTTTTTAAATAATCGTATAAATTTGTTTTACGAAGTACTTTGATTTAGGAGGAGGTAACTGATTTATTTTGAAAGCTGTAAATGTTTATTTGAAAGTTTGAATATTGTTGATTGCAATACTTACCCTGAAAGTGAAACGTGCTTATTAAATGTTATCTGTGTAAAAAAAAAGTTTTCATTAAAACCGGCTCTCATTCTTAAGGTACAAATTTGGAGCCACTCAAAAAAAAATAATTATCATAATCGGCTGAGTCGTTCTTAAGGTAGAAATTTAGAACCCTCCCTCAATAAATTAAAACGTAACTGTTAGCGCCCTTTAAAAAAAGATTGTTGTTTTTCAGGTACAATTTAGAATTATTCCGCCATTGTTGTCCTTAAGGATTTTTATATGGCGGAAGGATATTCCGCCATTGTAATCCTTAAGGATGCTGTAAATAAATTTTACATGTATTCCGCCTTTTTTAACGCATTCTACGGGATGCTGGAGATCGTTTTTAATGTATGGTTTTTTTTGGCCTTTTGGTAAGCAGGCTTGCCTGCAGGGAAACCTCAACAGAATTCTCCATCACACATAGAGGTTTGCCAGAATTATTAAATGTATAAATTTCAAAAGACAGAAAATTATTCGTATTAAAAAAAAAAAAAAAAAAATGTAACCATAGTGGAGGATTTGAACATTGCTTAAACTTTGTGGGTGTCCATCATCATTAATCAAAAATCAACGGTTTATATCCATTTCTAAACCCGTTTAAAGGTGAATCTTAAATGTAAGTTAATTTCATTGCATTAGCTGAGTGGCTTTTGGCCAATCTTTTATCTTCAGTCGAAATTTCCATATCCATCCATTATCCAGTCTTGACGTAAATCTGAGCTTTCAAAATTTTAATTGATAATAAAAAAAAAAAAATAAAAAAAAAATAAATAAATACAAATTTTAAATGTCGAGAATTTAATTTTTTTTTTTTTATAATGTTTCACAATTATTTTCATTTCTCATTTCATTCTATTTATGCCTATAAGTAATAATTAATAGTAATAGCTTAATAGTAATAAGTAAATAATAATTTTATTTTACCAATAACGTGTAATATGTTATATTACGAATTAATTGGTTCACTAAGATCCTCGAACCCTCCTGGCACATTCGTGGACCGACATCATTCATGTGCGATCAGATCAAAGTTGTTTTATATTACAAATATGAATCACCTTTCATTCTTTGAAACTTTTCATTATTATATCATTGCTTATGATATATGTTGTCTGAAATTTTTATTTCTATTATATAGTTGAACAAAAAACACTAACCGTTTATTTTTTATTATGCAAACGATGATTTTATTTATTTAATGTCTCTGAGAATTGTTGTAATGAAGATACAACTGTAACTCAAATTAGAAATTAGATTAGATGCAACTGAAATCTGTATTGCTATGAAATGTTTTAATTCGGAGTTCTCTAAGAACGTTTGACAATTCCGTCATGTGAGGAGTAAACTCATTTAATGTTGATGATCCACGGAATTAATCCCAATAATGTTTTGATTTGTGAATAGGGTTTGCTCAATGTGTAAGGCACTAAATTCCAAGCTCAGGGGCGAGTCCAGCAGAAAATTTAATATTACTTAAGAAAATTTTTGATATTACTATATGTATAGTGATATTTCATTCCTTTCCAATAAGTCGTGTGAAGGAAAATTTTAGTAGTTGAATAGGATGGTCCTGAAGTCTTATTCAAAAGATGGTTGAACATGAAGACCACTATGAGAAAACTAATGACATTAATTGTGTTTATGGTACTATCCACACTTGGCTGGATCACAAATCACAATATTTTTTAAATAACAATTATCCTTTATTTCCCTCCATATGCATTATTATTTAAAAATGACTCTTATTTTACCTATGTTTCTTAAATTCATTTCATTCCAATCCCATAATTTTAAATAAATTTGATCCCTCCCTTTCTGCAACCTTTAATTCAAATAATAGAATACATATATAGTTTAAATTTAAAAATAATAAATAATAAAGTTGATAAAATTTTACTAAATTCTAGATAAGAAACTAATATTAAAATTAACGATGTATAATTGAAGGGTTTGGTGGATGAAGGGGTTTTGTAACTAAACACAGTTTTAAGTAATTTATGTTTATAGTTTTCTTTTCACATTTTCCTGTTAAAGGATTACGTAGCCCCTACCTTCATCTTCTTCATATCCCTTTTCTTAGTTATTTTGAAATATTCAGGTTTTAATACCTAACACTTCTGCACATAAATCTTTCCTCCAAAGAACTAGATCATGTTTAAAAAAATATATGACATAACTCCTTCATCCAACAAACCCTTCAATCACCGACGTGTTTCAAGTACTGATCCAGGAACAAATTTTAGGGGGATACCAATGTTCCCATACTGGGTAAATGGTGTCCAGGAAAGTTTTAAAAATTGCAACATTTAATGCAAATAAAAAAGTTGCTTATATAACCTTATTTTAAATTCCAGTTATTATTATGGAGAACGAAATTCGCTTTTTTCATTTCAATAAGCAGTGACTGGATGACTTTTTTTTTTATTTTGCAGTTGTTTTAGGGGGGGGGGGTGTCTGTCGTCCCCCTTGGATCCCTCTGAAGTGTTTTTCCAAATTTATTAAACCTTTAGTTTATAGATAAGCTGGTACAATGTTTTTATAAGAATGAGTGATTTCAGATCCGTTGCCAATACTTTGTTTTTTTTTTTTAACTTTCAATTAATGCTTTGAAATCAATAAGGATTATGATAATACTCATATTTCTTCTCAAGGTGAATGATCATCATTTCTGGCACGTTTCCCAGAAGGATGTCACGCTGCTTTGATGTAACACCCTTGGAGTTGAGCCGTCTACTGATTTACGATGGTCCTTTATGGTCGATGTTGGTTGCTTAGTTATAAATGGAATTTAGGTTTGGTTTTGTTAATCTAATATCAAAAATATTTAAATGAATCCTTTATATATGTTAACAAATCTTGGCTTCAATAAGGTACCTTTTAATGTTGTAGATTTGAATGACGGGGTCGATGAGATAATATACCTCGCAAGTTCCTTGTAGTACCAATGTATGAGTATCTCATCCTTCGACATAAAGTACTTCAGTACTTCAATTCAGCTATCACCCCTTCAACCATCTAGTTTGATGGTTAAGTTCTTAATCACTTGTGAATGACTTCAGTGATTTTATGAAGGATAGTGTTGATATGAAGCATGTTTTTTATCGGCTCACTAAAAATTTACCACAAGTATATCAGCTCCATTCCTTCCCTGATGGTGTATTCGTCACTGGTTATCAACGACCATGGTTTTTCTAAAATACTTATCCTAACATCAGGCTACTAGAGACAAGTAATTGAACTTGTCAATTATACTACTGTATACAAAAAAATGTCTTATTTAAGTAATATATTGGTATTGTTCACTGGTATGTAAAAAATAATCGTATTGGGGTGCTATCATATTAAATTTCTTATACGCTCTGCAATCTTGTATGTACAATGTTTAATTTTTAGTATTTTTTTTTTAAAGTAAGAGTTATTATTGCATTTTAAATTTATAATTTTATCTTATAAGCTTGTGAACTTGTATAAAAATGGAAAACAAGTACAATATATTTGAATAGAAAATATTTACATTCAAATTACATCTTGAGTTACATTCGGTGCTCTATTGTTTTTAAATATGGAAAACTACGAATGCCAACTGCAATAATTCCAAAAAGGAATAATGAAAAAAATCTGTAAAGATACTACAATGTGACCTGTTGAAGCATCAATATATGAGCAGTTAAAAATAAATAGTTTTTGAGAAAATGCCAATTTTTACCCTGAACACAGCCAACTTTCACCCGCAGGGGCACTAAAACGGTGGCAGAAATTATCTTATTTGAATATGAAATCATAGAGTTAGGTTATTTTAGTGTGTAAGGCGACACATAGGAAAATTGTGAGCCCCATCACCTATTTAAACTCTATTAATGATAATAAATTATGATAAATAAAATATGACTCCTTAATATGCTAGGAAGCAGTAAGAGGAGACTAAGTAAAACTTTATAAGAGATTAACTAAAAAAGAACAAGATCTATGAAAAAAGAAAAAAAAAATCAAGTTACCATTTACTGGGTTACAATTTTCGGAATTATAAAAATTTTAAGCTTCCGGTCGGATTAAAATTAAAGTTTTTTCTTTAATATATCTCTACCACGGAGGTACAGAACACTGTCACATTTCCGTAACTTTACAGGAGAGCAATTTAAAACAAAAAATATTTTATTTCCTGAACTGTTTATTATAATTATGTGTACGAAATAAATCTTGACTTTCCCATCCAGGCTAGAATAGGTTGGTAACCCGTCCTTCCTGCCCTAATTGGAGGACATAATGACGTAACCCCCTCCCCCTAAAAAAATAAATAAATATAAACATTTTTATGTAACTTACCTTACAATTAATTTTTCTAGGACATAGATTTCTACACCTCTGTATAAAGGGGGAAAAGGTGAATAAGAATACGTACTAATGTATTTTTGGTAAAAAAGGACATCGTGTTGTGTACCTCCGAGGTACATATATTATTTTTATGAATTTACAATTTCGATTTACTTAAATAAATTCTTTATATATACTATAACTTCTTCTTTAAATATTTTCGAACATGCTGGAACAATGAACAGTTATTCCTTAATGGACTGCCTCATGCAAACGATTGTGTTAGCAAGTTAAGTCAGGTTTGCGGGCACTGTTCCAGCGGCCCGGCGATAATGATGTCCGAGGTATCCTCATCAAGCTCCTTGTTGGAAGAGGTTAGTACCTCTGTTAGTGCCTCTGTTGAAAGTCCCACTGAAGTAGATTGGTATCTTAATAAAAAAAAAAAAAAACTACAAATGCAACTTGTGTGGTGTTTTAAATTTACTGCTCTACTCTTGGCCTGGCTTTGCACCAGGAAGTCATAATTTATATTACAATGGAACAAAGTATTCTCTTTTTCTGGTTTTAAGTTCTCTTTTCCCAGTCCCTGAACGCATGACTCAACGTGTTACGCTCCCGGCTCCCTTCAAGTCGCGTCCTAACTATATTTTTTGTCTTGTGATTTATATGTCTAATTTTATTTCACATTGTCTTATTTTGAATATTTCTATATGGACATTGTACTGCATATTTTATAAAACTAAGTTGGATCAATGCTTATGTTATAGTATCATGCAAATATTAAAATTGTTTAAATCTAGCTGCGCTTTATAATACGATAAATAATTAACATAATTTTACTTAATTATTAGCAGGACCATAATTACGAGTTGGTTATAACTGATGGTTTGACAATTAGTATTAAGTATTATAATCAAATCGATAATACAAAAAAAAAAAAAATAAAAAATAAATTTTTAGAATACCTTATTAGGGGAAACCTTCGAGTTCTTTGTAAAAGGAAAAAAAAACTTGTTTTAAAATTCAGCTTAATGTCAGTCACTTTACAAGTAATTAGTGATGTAAAAATTAACTGATATTAATCATATGGCTTTAGGAAATGAAAATTGCTAATTATGATTATATATTTTTTTCTCGACTTGAAGTGGTTTATAGGATATTCCTTGTTAAAAAAGATTTTATTTTGCCGAAATGTTGGACAATAAATTAATGACATATTATTGTGTTTCTGCTAACCGCACCCCTACTATAATACCAACTGTCTTAATCCAATATTTATTTGATCGATCAACCTTTACTATTATTATTAAATTATTTTGTATATGTCCAATTTTATCAATCAGAGATTAGGTATTATCTTATTTTTTACTGTACTCCATTCGATCGGATTCCTTTATGAATGAGATTCACAATTGCTAAATGTTAATTTGGTTGGGGTCTCTTCTTTTTTGGTGTAAAGTTGTTTCACCCTCACGAATGTAACATTTGGACTAAACTTTGATTGAAAATTTGTGTATATGTCGCTAGGACCTATAGGAAGTGTATTGGTTTGAATGAAATAAGTCATGTTTTGCGAACGTTGTTTAAGATTTGAGGCTTTCTAGAAACGCTCTAGCTCTGTTGGTGTTACTCGGATCGATATTTACTTATAGTTTTCTTATCAGAAATTTAATGGAGAATATTTCTTGTCATATAACTTTTGTCGCTAGGAACTATCATTTAGGAGCTATATTGGTTTTAATGAAAAAAGTTATTTTAGAAATATCTATTTTCTCTAAACTGTTTTTCTCGAATAATCACTGTGCCAATTTAATTAAATTATTAATTTAAGTAATTTGATCTTAAATTTAATTCTTAAATGTAAATGGTGAAAAACCGTAGATTATAGATAGACATACATAATCTATTGTTATTTTTGTCTGTAGCTTATTGAAATGAAATATCAGCACCGTTCCAGTCTATTGCCGATCCAAAATATTTAACACTACATTGTCTGAAGTATGGTTTTTCATAAAATGTTTATGAAAAACATTTATGGAAATTCGCGCGTGGGCTTGGCAAAGGAAAAACTTGCCGAGCAAAAAAGTTCTTTGTACTTCGTTACGGTTCATTAGACACGGTACTTCGGATTTGAATATGGTAACCTTGATTGCAATGTATTTAAACTGGACCCAACCTTCGTGAGGTTGGCATATTCCTTTAAGATTTTTTTTTTAATTTATTTAAAATTGATTTTTATCTCAAAATAATGAACTAAGATTATAATTATCTGGTATAATACGATTGTTAAATAAAAAAAAAAAAAAAAAAAAAAAAAAAAAAAAAAAAAAAAAAAAAAAAAAAAAAAAAAAAAAATATATATATATATATATATATATATATATATATATATATATATATATATATATATATATATATATATATATATATATATATATATATATATATATATATATATATATATATATAAATAACCGTATTCCAATAAAGAAATCAGTTATGAACTTTAGGTTAAGTGTCCAAAAAGTAGATGGGAGAAATGTGTCAGGGCTAATCTAATTTAGATTTCAATGGTGTTAGATGAGGTGTGTAGAGAGAGTGACGGTGGCGGCATCGAGCCGTTGGGTTTGCTGTCTTTTTATGTATATATTTAAAAAAATATAATGTATATGTATGTTTATATATAAAAATTTTGCTATTTAATTATGTGTTTTTAATTTTCTGTTCTATGAAATATTTGTATATATATCCATAAATAACAGATAAAATATATATATCGATTCTATGCAAGTTTGAAGATCTAGTCAAATTTAGAAAATTCACAGCAGAAATATCTGATACAGTAGTCACCAATTATCATTTTTACTAACTTCCAATAATTTTCACTTTTATTTCATGAAGCTGAAATAACAATGAAGGCGACCTTTCCTGTCTGTTCATGAACGAAATATAACAAATTAATTCTTCCCCATTACAAATCCCTGACGAGTCTGATATTGAAACTAATAAAACTTCTCAGATACCCCCGTACTTTAATTTAGAAACCTACAGAGGACCTAGCTTGAAGGATGCTTTTAAAAATAAAGTAAAATAAAGATAAATTAAATTTTTAAGAAAGCTGACTAAAAATCTTTGGCAGTCACAATTATGACGACTTTAATGAAATAGAAACCCTTCCTAAAATCCAGAGTTTGGCAAAATTTAATCATAGCTATTTTACAACTACTTTCCTGGAATTAATCCCCTAATTTAATAATGGTAAAACTTTTAGTCAAATAATCATTAATCCACTAAACAATTACTATTCACTATTAAATTAGGTAATTGATTCCAGGAAACTAGTTGTCTAATTTTGATTAGCTTTTAGCTATGATTAAGTTTTGACCAACACTGCTTAAACCTATGTACACCTATATTGAGGTTTAAATAGTTTTGAAAGTTATTGGTGAAATACTCAGTTTCTCTCAAAATTATTTTAACAAAATATTAAAACGTGGAGAAAAACATTTTCTGAATAGTGCAACATTAATGACGTTTATAGATGCTGGTAATGAAATAATGATAATTATTTCAAGGAATCTACACTACATTTAATCAAAATTCGAAATTAACGTCTTAGAACTCCTATCCCATCATTTTTTTTTTTTTCTTTGACTCAGAAACCCTTTACAACCTCCATTTATATGGAATCTACTTTCGGAACACTTAAAAAACTTTGCAGACTCTTCATCGATTCTCTGCAAATCAAGTGGATCGATCAAGTACATTGTAATTGTTATTTGACATGCTTTTTTGCTAATTTTCGAAAAACAAATTAAACAAACGTACATTAGTTTTGGAATATGTCTTGATGAGTCTATATAATATCGACTAATCACAAATTTTGGACCATGACTTCGTTGATTTTTATAATTCTTCGTTCGAGTACCCACTAAGAATATTAAAACCCTGGAGTTTAAATTATTCCATTATTATTAAAATATTTAAGCTTAAAATGACCATTGTCATTTTAATTACGTTTTAAATTCCTCTCTTCAGGTCTACGTGCCAGTAATGAACTTATATTAAATATTTTTTTTAAAAGAAGGACCCATTCATTATTTTTTTAATTGTATGTTGTTCACGTACAGCAGTGTGCATTTTATCGTAAGACAGTAATGGAACCATTGTTTTGTTGAACTTGCTGTTTCTAGCTAGTTTTATAGTCCAGCCATTAGCTAAAAATTCATGAAAGTTACTAACAAATCCAATTTTTTTTTCATTACTTTACAGAATGCCTGTATTGCTGAAAATCTTTATTTCAAATTTGCCTTTTGAAAAATGTTTTCCCTTGGATATGAAAACGAATATAAAAAATCCATTAGGTCACGGTAAAGGCTTTTGAATGCTTTGACATGGAATGACCCATCTGTAAACATTTGAATGAGTATTTCGTAATTCATAATGATTTCCGTTTAAAATAAATGATGACACTAAAAGCTCGATGTTTATTTTGCGTTTTTTATTATATTTAATTCACTCATTTGTACAAAATTCATTCCAATTTAAAAATTTCAAATGTTATATTTACTGACTTGGGTGTTATTGCTAATGTTTTTTCTGGTTGAATACAATCCTTCATCCTTTGAAATCCCTCTTTTTCCTTCTCACTTTTGGCATTGACAACTAGAGTTAAACCCGTTTTTGTTTGTTTGTTTTTGGGCGCTACAGTCCTTGCAGGACCTGGGCCTCTGCCACCATCTTTCTCCACTCCTTTCGGTCCCTCGCCAGGTTCCTCCAATTTCGTATCCCCAGCCTCCGCAAATCCTCCTCCAGGTCATCTATCCACCTGCGCCTGGGTCTGCCCCTCTTCTTTTTTCCTCCTGGTGTACCATTAAACATTATTTTTGGCAGCCTGTTGGGCTCCATTATTTCGACGTGTCCCAACCATCTAAGCCTGCCTTTCTTAATAGCACAGAGTATATCAGCCTCACCATACAATAGTGCGATCTCGGAGTTGCTTCTTATCCGCCACCTGGGCTCCTATCTCACAGCACCAAAGATCCTTCTTAATATTCTTCTTTCCCAGACCAACAGTGCTCTTCCGGTATCTTTAGTGAGAGTTCACGTCTAACTGCCTTACATCATTATTGGTCTTATTATAGATTTATAAATCAACAGTTTTGCCTTTCTTGAGAGAGTTTTACAACGGAGAGCTCTTTGTACTGCATAAAAAAAATCTGGTTCCTGCAACCATTCTGCTTTTTTTTATTAAACCCGTAAAAGTAATAAAAAAAAAAAAAAAAATAGAAAGGTTTAGCGAATCTTTTTGTTTTGACCAAACATCTTGCCATCCCTCTCTATCAAAACCCTAATCCCCAAGATCAGCACTGACGAAATCCTCCCATCTACGTCTAGAATGTACCAAATTTTGAAATTTGGTTATTCTTAAACCCCGCAAAAAATAAATGAATAAAATAATTTAGGGTTTCCTTTCTCCTGAAATGAAGGGAAGAATATAAATAAAAAACACATATACCTTAGTTTGGATGAATTAAAATATCCATTATATAATAAAGTCGATTTTTAAAATTTTAGAGTCTGTTTTTAACAAACATTTACAAAAAACCGAAATCCATATATTACTGAATGATGAGCATATACAAAACATATTTTTAATCATAACAGGAAAAAATAACCGTGCGTCATGTTCAGCGGAGCTGGACAAGAAAGGACAAATCATCCTGGAAGCTGAGCTGTACACAACACGCCTCTTAAGATGTTTACAATCTAGAGATAGCAAGCGATAAGAATCCAAATTGCAGGTCGCAGTAGACAAATGCGTTTCTGTGATGCGGCAGCAAAGTCTTCCTGCTTCTGGGGCATTATGCCGGAATCCGACCTTGCCCGATACAGCAACTCTGGCTATAAATTGAACGAAAAAATTGTTGGCCGAAATATTATTCAGAGAGATTTAATTGGTCTCCCGATTGATAAACGGCCGTGGCATTTAGAGGGGGATTAAAAATCAGATCAACAAAAACGTCACTATCAAAGAAGTGTTTAACTTTTTTTTTGAGTCAATAATATACACATGTATATACAAATACCTATGTATATACACATACATATACATACATGTGTTTATACCCCCAACAGGTTTAGCTTGCATTATACATGCTTGACTGGTCCCTCATACATCTTCAAACATATTTACCTACAGTCAACCAATCTACCTCTTCCATTTAAATATGCTTTCATCCTGGTCACAATTAACTTTGAATATAAACGATTTAATAACTATCCTGATTATGTGAATCGCCGTCCGTTCTTTTATTTATTAATTACTTACTCTTTTTCTACGATTTCGGCCTTCATAAACCGAGATTGATGATACAAACCAGACGCCAACCTGACCTTCCAAAACTACGCAGACGGAAATCAGACGTTAGGCTTGAAAAATATTATCTTTTTCTTAAAATCTTATCCAAACACCAGCTAATGATAGCGAAACCTTAATAATATTTACGAATATGTCTTCCAATCCAAAATTCTTCGAAAAATCCTCTATTTGTCACCAATAAACCTAACCATAAACATCTTAAAGTTCCAAATATTGCTGATTTAGATCAATCCAGTTATCTATCCTTTCATTGTAAACTTCATATTGAATCAAATCTACCAGTCTCTAAACATGCTCCCTATTCTATTCCTGATAATGTTCTGAGGTGTCTGAAAAGAAGGTGGCCTCGAGACCTTCTACTATAGAATTTTATTAATTTGCCATCATTGGGTGGTTTATTTGCAGGTAATTGCCATATTACTGTATTCATTTCCTCACTACTATTTACTAGATATATGTTCTATACATTTGTAAATATCAATAAAACGACCTAAAAAAAAAAAAAAGAAAAGAAAGTATCTAGGTGTTTCGAACAGTCATTTAAACTTCATGCCGATTTTTGTTCAAAAAAGATCTTTCACAAGAAGTTTTATGACCAATCAACTTAATATGCTTTGTAGCAACCTTAATATTTGGCGATAGCAAAATGTTGACTCGTTTCTAGTATTTTTGGATATAGTTTTGCCTCATATAATTTCAACTATTCCCCTGTATAATCAGCTTTAGTCTCTGCCATGCATAAAGCTTAATTTAGAAACTTAATAATTTTAAGACAAAACCTGTTTGGATGATGATTGGCCCCTTGTTACGTCAGTATCTTCTCAAAGAAAATCATGGGCCAACCGTCAACATTGATAAAACATTCAAGTCTTATATTTCTTATAGACTCTTCGAAAACAGATAAAAATCAAAAGCCCGACGAATTGATAAGGTTTTGGATGGGGCTTATCTTCTAGAAGCAAGAAACATCTTAACTGTCCAAAAATGAATAGGGATATTACTAATTTTGTGATATGTTCTTTGCCAAGCCGTTATATGTATTTTTTAAATTATGTAATGCAATGATATTTATTTGATCCCCCCCCATAAATATCAGTGCAGTTTATTATATATATATAAGTGCTTGGCAAAGTAAATGTTACAAAATTAGCAATATCGCTGTTCATTTTTGCGCGGTATATATCATGCCACTGAACAATTCTGATGTTCATATCTTGTTCTTATAATAATTCACGTCTCTTTCGTTAGTTTTCGATATAGTCTGACAGTTTTGACTCTAACTATAAAGTGTAAAAAAGAAGTATAAGGTGCCTGTAAACAAGGTTGTGGTTCAGAGATTGGTTCCTATGGATAAATTGGTGAGTGATCCAAAGCGTGAGGATATGAAAGATAAAAAAAAAAAAAAAAAAAAAAAAAAAAACTCAATGAAATATGTCTGTTTTTCTTGTGTTAGGTGTTTTTAGATGTAGTAGATGTAAAATAATAGAAGAGTTGGTGGTTCCATATCTTGTACACTTGGGTCAGTTTTTTATTTTGTTGCGTCCTCGTGAAATCAATATTGACACTCCCACTCTTACTATTTCCTCCTACGAATACTAGTGTCTAGTTATTTTGTTTACCTTGAGCGTGACAAAATTCGGTCGCTGTTTGGAAATGAATGAATATTAGTTTTCTGAATTTTTGATAGGATATGGCTGCCCCTAAATCTACTGATTGACGTGTCGCTCCCCCTCTACCGATGACCATCATTGAATGGCCGGATCCTAAGAGAATGTTTGACATTTAGATGGACTAGATAATAAATGTCTACATCGTGTTTGTTACACGTGAGACCGAGACCCGTCCATTTCGTCAAATCCATCTCAGGGGCTTATGATTTAAATGTAATGACTGAAGATATTGTCAGCTGTAAATCAAAACTGTCACGGTTTAAGATGTAATACTCTTCCTTGAAGGCTTTAGGAGTATGAGGAATGAGGATATTAAATAAATCCGCTTAATATTTTTTCGCCCATCCAAATGAAATGTCGTACATTTCCCAAGAAACTGGCACATAAAAAATGGAATCCTTTGATTAAAAAGACTTTACAGATTTAATTGGAATTAATATATAACAGGGCATTGGCGATGATATTTAAGTCATAAGTATTTTTCAATAATCATTATACCATCTTTGTAAGATACTAATTTTACAATATTAATTTGGAACAGAAACGATACCTATGACAAAGGTATTACTTGGAAACCACTTACAAGATTTCAACGACAAGAAACTGTTCGGCGTTGTAGACAAATGAGAAATACCCTCTTTAAACCACTAGTCTCTTTTTTTATGCTCCCTACTCGATTTCTGATAACTTAATGTCGCATCTTTGAAGCGTCCGAAAATAGATATGATCTAGAGACCTTTCTAAACCTAGTAGAAATTTTGTTGAAGTGCTTCTAATGTTTGTTGCTTTAAAAAAGTCATTCAAATGTCAATTATTCACATTTCCGTGAATTTACTGGTTATGGTATCATTGTACTTTAATAGTAATTAATAAAAAAAAAAAAAATCAATAAGGATAAAAGGTTTCTCTACAAGTTATATTGTTATTATTTTTCCGCAAATTTACTGAATATATATATTTACATAAACGTTTTATTAATAATACTTATAAATATCTTTAAGTAAATAAAAAAAAATACTCTGACATTCATGACTCCATGTACCAGTCTTGAGCGTCAATATAAGGGAAAATACTGCCTTTAGGAATGACATAAAAGAGCCTAAATAAGACATAAATAGAATGTTTAGTTAATATAAACAATCGTGAATGTCGTCGGTATCGATCGGTTCCTAAAAATCGACTTTGGACCACCGGTTATCGATACCAATTCTTATCTGAAGAATCGGTGGAATCGAGAATCGAAATTAGGTATCGACACATCCCTAATAGAATTTAAAACAACTCAAAAAGTGTATATTTAATCAACCCCTATCACATTTCTTAATACAATGCTTCTACGATTTATATTTTATTATTCTTTTATTGCATTAGGTAAGAGTATTTTCATTCTTTTATGCAATGAACTGACTTAGGTAACTTAAATTCCTGATGGCTCCCTTCAAAAAGCTTCTGAGATTGCAGGAATATTTATTTGTTCTATAGATTACTTCTCAAGGTATCGAAAATCAGTTGCAACCACTCCAGCCTTCAACTGGTGATTGCATTCCAAAATAGGAAGAGCACTTTTAGTTTCTATTAAGTTGTACTTTAAATGCTTATCAAGAAGTGACAATGCGCTACCTTAAACTGCATTTTAGAATGATAGTACTCTCCTTGAACTTATTTTTCACTCACAAAAAAAAAAGAAGAAAAATCAGTTCCATTTTAGCCTTGAATGTTATAAGAAAACCCTTGTTCTCCTCAGCAATCTTCCTCTACTCAGACCGACACTCTATGTTTGCACACTTAAGAATTCGAGATAAGCCTTC
Source organism: Euschistus heros (assembly GCA_003667255.2). NCBI lineage: Eukaryota > Metazoa > Arthropoda > Insecta > Hemiptera > Pentatomidae > Euschistus > Euschistus heros. Next base: position 1,755,411 of record RCWM02000002.1, on the reverse strand, counting down.
ACACCACACTGTGGTCACTTTGCCAATCTGGGCGATTGAAAGTCGAAAATCGTTTATAAAAATTTTAATTTCAAGTTAGCTAAAAGTGACCTTAAATACTAAGTGAAAAGAATAAGTCAATAATTCAATTAAATTCGTGAAGTGGGGGAAGTGGCATGGCAAGAATGAACACGATTCTGCATGTCGCAGCTTGATATCCTCACCTCATAAATATCTTGCCTTTAGCCCAATAGGTGAATTCTAAGTATTAGGTCTTTTTCTTTTTCTTTTCCTTGTGGGACGTCATAAATATCATAAATAATGATACCATTTATGATTAATAAATATTTACTTTAAAAACAACGTTAAAAAAACAAATGTGTAACTTTGTTAATCCAGAAAACTCAGGATTGGTGTGGATTGGTCGAGTTACTTGCATTAACTTATTCAATTACTTCATCAGAATGGTATCGTTTACAATCCAGCTGCAACTATTTGCAACTATAGGTTTGTGCTCATTTTTAGGTTTAAAATGCGGTTCGGACCTTTTGGAGTAATTTCACGTTTGTTGCTGTTGACCAATTAGAAAACAGGGCACTTATTCTGTTTACTCCAAAGGAAATGATTTTTCAGACTAAAATTAAAGTGTGTATTTAAATGTGATAGGTTTCATCAAAGAGCCAACTTTTTGTCGCTTTAAATCAAAACTACCATCTAATGAGACTGCTTTAAGATCTGTTAGACCAATGAAACCATTTTCTAGCTGAAATGACATTACTAAACGAAGAAAAGTTGGTCATTTCGAGAATTTCACTCTATGGAGTTTACGCGACAACAGACAATGGATAGACTTCTCTTATCGTCCGACCCTATAATAAGTAACTACAGACAAAACTTATATAAAAAGATTCACTTCTAAAATGAGGCCTTGAACAAAATGATTTTGTGTGTGGAAAATGACAACCTTAGGGGAAGCAGTGACGAATGTGAATTTACTGGTACCGAAGAAGATTTCTGAAAATTAAATTTTCTAATTTGTGTTATTCTGTTCTTTTATTTAAACAAATCTGATTTGAATTATTCGATTAATTCCATTTAAATATCTAGCTGCTTCTCTTTAAAATAAAAAAAAAAATAAAAAGTTTCGGTGATTTTTTGTGAATTCTTGTTATAAATTTATTTAAAATGTATTACTTTACTAATAATCCTTCGAATAAATTAATTCAATATTTATTTCTTCTTTTTATTTATTTATAACTATATTTTACACTTTAAGTGTGATATTGTTTTTTCCTGTGCAACGTCCAGCCGGATCAGAATAAACCTTCGTAGGGCCTTACTTGTGTAAATTGTATTGCTAAAAAAACTCAAACCTATTAATATTGAGTTGTATAGATACAATAATTTGTTATGGGGCTTATTGTTAGGTCGCTTCATTGTTGAAATATTTCAAATATAAAAATATGGAACAATGGATTGCCGATATTTAGTGAGGACTAGATAATCCTTTGAGTATTGGGGGGCGGGCATATGGGGACCTGGTATTTTTCTTTGGTATTTGATTGTCGTTGAGGTAGACCGAAGGGCAGTTTATCTTGTCAATTATTGAATTCAATGTTTGAAATTCACGATTTTCCTCTTAATACTGTGATTTCAACATTCAAATTAATGTTCTCATATTTTTCTCATAGGTGCCGTTTTTTATTTTGTAATTAAAAATAAAGATAGGTAGCTGTTTTAATTGCTGGAAAAATTGTAATTGTATGAAAAAATAAAGATTGTTGTTGTAGAACCAATGATGAGAACTTGTTTGAAAATGAGAGAATATTTCAGTTTCACGGTTGAAGGAGTTCATTAATACGAGAAAATAGTTCTTTAGTTTATTCTTTTGTCTCTAGATTTGAATACACCATTTCTGTCTTCTGGCTAACGGACCGTATCAAGGCCCTTATAATACACAATAATTTTTTTTTTTTTTTAATATTATACGTTACTTTAGACAGAAAACAAAATTTTATACGAAAATGTGGTATGATACATTTTCGAATATTTTAGTTATTTAAAATAATGTATGGACGTATATCGCTATAATTCGACCTATTTGAATTTGACCGCTATTTATATTTCATGCGAAGAACGTACGGTTATTTACACAAGGTACTTTGTGTAAATTGTGTATTCATAGTTAGAAGCTAATAAATTAAGTAATTATTTATACCATTACTTTTGTTGCACTAATAAATGCGAATAGGATGTAAAATTTAGATTTAGCTACGTCCTTAAGCATTGTTGGTATTAAATGTTTTTAATAATGTAGTTCCCATCTGAATTTTTTTTTTAATAGCAAAATATAATTTTAATAATTATTGAGTAATTATTACAATCTGCCACAAATGTGGGCAATAAGTAATATAGATGGCTTAATGATTACATTTACACATTATTTATAGTAAAAAAAAAAAAAAAAAAAAAAAAAAAAAATAATAAAAAAGATATAATAAAAGAAATAATAATAAAAGATATAATAAAAGAAATAATAATAAAAGATATAATAAAAGAAATAATAATAATAAAATAAATTAATAAAAAAAAATAATTAAAAAACTATGCTATACATAAATAATATAAAATATACATCTGGGTGAAATATATAAATTTAAAAAATAAAATAAAATTAAATAACAGTAAGTGAAAACAAGACAAAATTAAATTAAAGCTAAAAAAAAATACAATTATACTTTATTTACAATTTACATTCATTCTAGAGATCCCCCGACCAGACCCGTCCCTCCACTTATGGAAGGACAAGCAGGTACAGAGAATTCCCAGCTCTTCTCTCTCAGCCGCGTCACTGAAGTAAAAAAAACCCAGTGGAGGCTGAGTGAGAGCGCTATATATGGATCGGAATTGATGAATTTTTTGCCACTTTTTTATTTGAAAACTAATTTCAAATGTTGAACATTGATCATAAAGAAACATCAGCACTTTGCTACATTGATCATATACAGGGTGAGTTCCGTAAAAAAAAAAATGTGTGAAACTAGATCAACAATGAAGAAAAATGCCGCAGATCTTACCTTTCTATTCCAATCCGTTGCAGATATACAATAATTCAAAGACTTTTTTGAGGAAATCTTGTTTTTGGCCATAAAAACTGTAATATCTTCACTATGTTTAAACCTTTTTTCAAATTTTGAACCACTTTTTCGGGTTTAGCTTTAAATTTCCTGTAAGAGCAGAGTACATGTAACCTTGAAATTAACAATCTTGGGACTTAAAGAACTGCTTGATCTTCACCTTATTTAGGGAAGTTACAATTTCTTATAATACTTCAACGCTCACCGTTTTTAAAAACCTTTCCACAAAACTGCAAACCTCTCAAAAACTTGCAAATTTAACCAGCTTTTAATTAATGATTTCGTATCGCTTTTTTGGAAAGGGTCTATTTTTGACAGTATTGAGAAGGTTTGTGATGAAGTGTATGTTGCAGTTGGGCTGGATTCAGAATCACTTGAGGTATGCATCATGCGTAGTGAAGACATACTAGTTTATTATTATTAGTTTTAACTTATATTTATGCTGTTTTGTTGGAGTCAGGGCCTAATTTACATAGGTCCACTTGGGAGTGCACTTTGACAAAACTTACAAAAAAAAACTATTTTTCTTTACAATTGCGACTATTGCGCGTAATAAAACACTCTTGTTAAATTTGACAAGTTATTATTATTCTGATCGGCTAGTTACTTAAAATCCTCCTAGCCCTAGGCAGTGATAGACCTCGCTTCTCAAGCAGACAGGTTCCTTGATGACCGCTACACTCGAGTTTCAGGAAGTTGAGGAAACAGCGACGAGCACGAAGACCTTGGGCTCCGGCCCTGCCCTTTCCCCTTTTGATAGGCCAAATTTTTTTTTCCTGCTCCTCCTTCGTTCTCTTGGAACGTTCTTTATTCCTGTAATTTTATTTTTATTCTACAAGGACTTAGATGGACATCAATGACGTTTTGTGGAGGGCGTACGGAAGCTTGAATTTCTTTAGATAAAATATATTATATTTGGGCCGTATATGTTTATAGGATTTACGACTAAACACATCGTAAATTTTAATTTTAATTATTGCCTCTTCTCGCTAATGGTATGAAGAAAATACTATTCCTTTTATTGCAGCAGACTGTACAAAAAAAAAAAAAAAAAAAAAAGACGTGAAATTTGAAACTGGGAGTGGTACAGATGTAAAGAATATTTTCGTTAAAAGCTTCCTCCCTTTTTTTCACTTATAACTTGAAAATATTGATAGTAATATCAATTTTTAAGCTCTGATTAGTTCTGATATCCAATTTAAAAAAAAAATGTTTAATTATGTTTTCTTTCTCTAAGTTAATAAATGACCTCTCTCCTAAGTTAATAAATTATCAAAATATTTTTTATTGTTGATTTATTTATAACCAGCTTTTTAAACATGTTTATATAAGCAGCAAATAGTAAACGTGATTATCTATATCCATACTATTATATAAAAGGACAAGCCATTTTTCGTTTGTGATCGCTAACTGCGAAATTACTGAACCAATCTTTAGCAAATTTCAACATCATCTCTATAGTTCCAGGAAGGTTTAGGAAAAATAAAATATACTGATTTTCAAATAATTTGTTATTAAAAAAGCGATAATATGTGGATAACAGCGAAGTTTGAAAATTTGAGCGAGCGCCATTCTATTTGAGAGGTAACAATGGTACGATGTTATATAGAACATGTAAGCCGCGACGGGAGATGCTTGTCTAAAATATTTTTTTCTTCTCGTTCATTTTTTTATTTATACCTGTCACAAAATGGTGATAATAACTAAATTAATACGAGAAAATAGTTCTTTAGGTTTTTGTCTCTAGGTCTAAATACACGTCTCTAGGTTTGTCTCTAGGTTGTCTCTAGGTTTAAATACATCGTTTCTGTCTTCAGGCTAACGGACCGTATCAAGGCCCTTATAATACACAATGAAATTTTTTTTTACGTTACTTTAAACAGAAAACATAATTTTATATGAAAATGTGGTATAATACATTTATGAATATTTTAGTTATTTAAAATAATATATAGACGTATATAGCTATAATTCGACCTCTTGAACTTGATAAGAGGTCGTTAATAATAACTAAATTTGTTGGCAATATATGCAGCACTTGGCCAAGGCTTAAGGTAAAGCAACACTTAACAGAACCTCATCCTTGTATGATTATATGAACGACGATGGACCAAAATGTACCAAAAAGGAAAAAATAAAAATAGATCTCATTCAGTATCTTTCCATCCTTTTGCATGTATTTCGGAACATGTCACTCGTACCATCGTCTAATATCAAGTCCATGTACTTTGACGTGAAATTACCTTGTTTTGTGACGTGAAACTGTGGGCATTCGGAGATCTGAATGAATGGTTTGAATCTACCAGTGTAATTAATCTTAAAATTATTATTGAATTATTTCCATTTTTTTCGTCTCTTATATTTGTCTGGCATTCTGGTTCAAGTAAATAAGTACATACACGTGTTTACTCGCTGGCAGAGTTCTATTGTCGACCGTTTTGAGAGGATTGGATTCAGGAGTCCTAGTCTATTATTTGTTTTACTTGTTTGTTTCAGGTAATTCTTCTATAGGCTTGAAATCCTAAATGACGGGTTGATTTTTCATGGAAGTAAGATATTATTGTTTTCCATTTTCAAGCACTTCTAAATAAATATGTTGCGTAATGTTGAAGAGTTAATGAAGCAGCAGTGTTAGTGATTATGATCCATTGGTTGTATTGCAACATCAGCTTATGTTGCTATTAATGTATTAGGGCTAAAGTACTTTTCATGTGTGTACAATGTATAATAATGGGGCAAATATTGGACCCCTGAGGTACTCCTGCTTTCATGGAATCAATGGAAGATATACCTGAGCCCTGTCGAATTGAGTAAAATCTGCGAATCGCATTACTATTTTATTTATTTCATAATATTTTTTAACGATTATTTAATATTGTTAAAGTTGAGAGAACAGCTGGAACCGAGATAACTAAAATTCACAAAATAAATTGCCGAAAATCTTATTAGAGTTTTCAACGCCTGTAATAGTATTTTAGATTAAATTTGATTTTGTTAACTCAAATAGCAGCATAGCCGAACTGGACGGTCTATTTTTTTCCAGAGCGGAGGGATTTTTTTGCCAAGTGTGCAACTGCACTTGGCAAAAATGATGGAAACTGGGTGCCAAGGCACAATGGAAGGAAGAACCCTTATTAAGAATGACGGACTGAATATTTGTGGTGATACAAGTATGATTTCCAAATCTCAAAGTGTAACAAATATTAATGAAACCCAAAATGATCCCAAAAGACCAACATACGCGCAAATGACTGTACACCAACCAGTATCTAAACGTGAGTACGCAATCGTCCTACCTACTATTAAAGGTATCAAACAAATATGTTATATTGAAAGTTTAGCAAAATTAGTAGATCCTCTAAGTATAAAATATGCTTCACGTATTTCTAATAATCGATTCTGTGTGCACCTAAGCAATAAAGATCAAGTCGATCAATTGCTATCCACACACGAAGTTTAATTATTGGAGAGCATTCAATCCCCATAAGGCGTTTAGTGAATTCCGCAAAGCGCATTATTATATCGAATGGATGCCCGAGCATCCCCACTCAGCTATTGAATATGAGATAAAAAAATGGGCATAAAATTACTGTCACCTGTAACTTCTTTAAGAGGAGGCTATTAAGGCCCCAAAACTAGTCATATTTTGAGCTTCCGGAGGCAAGTGTTCATTGCTCAAGAGGACGTATTAAAGTTACCCAAATCGATTGAAATCTCAAATGAAGGTCTTAACTTCCGAATCTTTTTATCTGAAGATATCCTGACATGTTACGTTTGTAAAAAGCCTGGACACTTTGCTATAGACTGTCCAGAATCAGACATTTCTGGTGGGACACATAAAGTTGATTCCATTTTACAAACCGGTACAGTTCCAACTCATCAGGTTTTCGAAACAGTGGGAAATATCTCAGAAAATCCTGTCGATCACCCTATGAAACATAACCAAACTACTAACATAGCAGTTGAAAATGATTCTCTTCAAATAGACTCGTTAAATAAAATCAATACTCATATTGAAACCAACAAAAAGGGACTTTTAACTCCTCGCTGTGTTTCTCCAGAAAAAAATACAAACATTCTATCGGCTTCTGAAGGGCACTCCGCTGGATATTCTCCAAAATCAGGCGATTTGGAAGACCTTAATAGGGAAAGGACAGTACATTTAACAAACTTGTCCAACGAATGTATGACTAATTATAACCAGGAGATTCAATTGGTTAAAGATACTTCGAAATTACTCAACAACTCAAAATTAAAAGAAAATGAACGACCAAAAGGAAGAGGGGAAAACAGCATTATTTTACAAAAAGAAGGGACAAATAATAAAGAAAAATCAATAAACCGTGTTAATAAGACAGAAACCCGAACTAATACCGGAAAACAAACGGACTGTATTACACGTAAAGTTATCTTCTAATAAACAACCAAATATGAGGGAGAATATCCTTGTAAATAAATTAAATTCAACTGAAAATAAAAAACAAATACCTCTTACTTGCATAAAAGAGTTTCAACGATAGAAGAGACCAAAAATATTGTTGTTAACGAAACACGAGCTAAAAATAAGCTAAGTTCAAAGGAGTTAATGGAGCCTTTTCGCCACCTGATAACAGAGGATTACCCTTTAACGTTTGAAAGGCTCTGCCTCTTCATTGACATGGCCCAAGGTGAAGATAGCTCCACTTTAAACAATATGTCCTCACAATTTACGAACGACATTCCAGGTCTACTAAAAATGTTTCAAGAACTTAGAAACCAAATAACATATAGAGGTATAAAAATTTGGTTTTCGAAAATCATTAAGTCTTTTACGTCTGAAAATATAATTTTCGAAAATGGAATCAATAATACAATAGAACTGTAACGGATTTTTCCGCCACTTAGAATATGAGCAGAAATTAATAGCTGAAGAGAATCCACTGTGCTTTTGCATTCAAGAAACCCATTTAAATAAATGTAATCATATGCTAATAAAAGGATACCGAACATATAGAAAAGATAAAATATGCCTTGAAAGATCATGGGGTGGTGTCTCTACTTCTGTTAGGGAAGATATTTTTTCTGAAGAGATTACATTAACCACTCCTCTGGAGGCTTTAGCGATAAGAATCCATTTTGCTGATAAGACAAAAATAACAATCTGCAACATATATATTCCTCAAGCACTATATTTGTCTGTTGAAGATATGGAGGAAATAACAAATCAGCTGCCTAAACCCTAACTTATCCTTGGTGACTTCAACGCTAACAGCACAATGTGGGGCTCCACGTTAGCCGATGTTAATCACAGAGGTCAGAAGGTTGTAGCTTTTTTAGAGGGACATCAGACAGCTACTCTTCTTAACACAGGAGAACATACACACTTCTGTTCGTGGAGTAACAAGTTCCCCGCTATTGACCTGAGTATTGCTGATGCCAGGTTAGCACCAAATGTTATTTGGCAAACAAAACCCCATTTATACGGAAGCGATCACTTCCCAATAGTTATTAAGATAAGAAAGACTTCGATATCTTCACAGCCATTACAGCTCCACTGGAAATATCAAGCAGCGAATTGGGACGAGTATCATAAATCGGTAATAGCAAGCATAAATGGGCTGAAAGACAGAGAAAATAGCATTGACGCTCAAGTTGATGAATTTGTTCGTATAATTTTGCAAGCAGCTCACCAGAACATTCCTACAAAAACCAAAACACAGTTGGTAAAAAGAGTTCCATGGTGGAACTATAGGTTAGGTTAGGTTGAAATTCTTATGGACACTCAACTTCGAGGGTCTTTAGTGTCCTTCAATCTATGTTTTTCTTCTATGTCTTCTTTTTAAATTTTATTGAAAAAATTGTATTTTTTAAGAAACTTAATTGTTATTTCGATATTCTGGTTATTATCACCGAGCATGGTAGGGAGGTTTCTTTGTAGTTCTTCTTCTTGAAAATAATTATCCCATTTAGGGCATTCTACTAGAATGTGATGAACTGTTAGTTGTATATTGCATGATGTGCACTTTGGTGGATTGTCCTTTGTTATTAGATGTCCGTGAGTGAGGCGTGTATGTCCGATCCTAAGTCTAGTTATAACAGCTTCTTCTTTTCTATTGTTGCGGTAAGAGCTTTTCCACATTTTTGTTTCTTTTTTAATTGATTTCAGTTTGTTTAGTTCTTCTGTGTTTTCCCACAGCTGTGCCCAGTCCATTTTTACTTGGTATTTTAATCTATTGCAAATGTCAGATGTTGTGTAAATGTTGGTGATGTCTATTGATGATTTTGCTGCTTCCTTCGCTGCTCGATCCGCTTCTTCATTTCCTTTGATTCCCACGTGAGACGGAGTCCAAACCAGTAGTACATTTTTTTTTCATATTCTTTATCATTGTTGTATAGACTTGGGCTTTCATTACTAAACGGTCTTTAGTGTACATGTTTTTTAATGCCATTAGAGCAGATAGAGAATCTGTACATATTACGAAGTTATCTTCTTCACATTGCATAATATAATACAGCGCCTCACAAATCGCATAACATTCTGCAGTGAAGGTACTGGTTAGAGAGGGAAGTTTGTATTTGATAATGCTGGAGTCTGATACAAAGGAACATCCAACATTATTCTCTAATTTGGAACCATCTGTGTATATATAATTTCTATCACTATATTTTTCTTTAATTTTTTGGAATTCTGCTAGATAGGTAAGTCCTGTAGTGTTATTTTTAGCGAATTTTTGGAGTTTTAAGTTTATTGCAGGTAATTTTAGAGTCCATGGTGGGTAATGAAATTCATCGGTTGTAAGTTGCAGGGAGCTGATTTCTTCTATATATCTGCTAGCTCTAATACCCAACGGAGCAGGTAGTCTTTGGTTTTCTATAAATCGTCTTCTCTTTGGTTGGAAAATGGGTTTCCACGCGGGGTTATTGGGGTTGAGTTTTAGTCTCCCAATGTATCCGCAGGCAAGTTGACGTCTTCTCAAAGCGAGAGGAGCTATGCCAGCTTCAACACATAAACTATTTACTGGACTGGTTCTGAAGGCTCCAGTAACAAGACGAATACCTGCATGGTGTACTGAATCTAGAGCTGAAAGAAGATTTTGATTGGCTGATGAGTAAACAAAGCTGCCATAGTCTAGTTTTGCTCTTATCAGACTGGTATATACCTTAAGCATACTTGACCTATCTGCTCCCCACGAGCGTCCAGCCAGAACTTTAAGAATATTCAGTCTGTTGAGTGCTTCTTCTTTTAGACATGTGATATGTTCTTTCCAGTTAAGTTTACAGTCCAGAACTAGTCCTAGAAATTTAACTTTTGTATCGAAACGTAAGGTCGTGTTTTCTATAGACCAACTCTGGAAAAGGAGTAGGTGTCCTGCGTTTTGAAAAAAGTAGGCATTTAGTTTTTTCTGTGGAGAAATTTAAACCAGATTGCCTACACCATACTTCCAAATTTGTTAGGCAATTTTGTAATAATATCTGCATTCTATTTTCATTTTTGAATGTTAATAACAAAGCTAAATCATCTACAAATAAAAAAGTTTTAATTTGCTTCGGAATAATTTCTGTAATTTTGTTAATGGCTATCGCAAAAAGGGCACAGCTCAGTACACTTCCTTGTGGAATACCGTTAGTCATTTCTTTTATGGAAGACAGATGACTACCTATTCTAACTTGAAATGTTCGATTTCTCAGAAAGTTACCAATGAGGATGAGAAGGCGACCTCTAATTCCCCATTCTCGTAGCTGTTGTAGGACGAGAGATGTTTTTAAGTTGTCATAGGCTTTTTCAACGTCGAAGTATATGCCTATGCATTCTTTTTTTTTTTCAGCAAAGCTATTCAGAATTTCATACTCCATTGTTATGAGATGATCTACTGTAGAGCGCCCTGTTCTGAAACCACTTTGTGCGTTCGATAGTAAGTTATTTTTTTCTAGTATCCAACTAAGCCTTTTCAAAACCATCTTTTCTAGCAACTTGCATACGCAGCTTGTTAGTGAGATGGGCCGGTAACTCGAGGGAAACAACTTATTTTTTCCAGTTTTTAAAATTGGTATTATAATTGATCTCCTCCTCCATATCTCAGGAAAGTCCCCTGTGCTCCACACCTGGTTATAGAGTGTAAGAAGTGCATCCATTGACTGCCTCGGTAGATTTTTCAACATTTCATTATGTACCTCATCTGCTCCTGGTGAGGATGGTTTCAATTCTTTTAAACAGGAAAGTAATTCTTCTTTAGTGAATGGTAGATTATAAGTTATTTCATTTTGATCGTTAATGCTGTCTGCTTCGGTTTCTATTGTCAGCTGTGCTTGAGATGAGTAAATATTTGAGTAATATTCAGCAAAATGCTCTGCTAATATACCGGGGTTTTGTTCTACTAGTCCGTTGACTAGCAGGGTTGGCTGGTAGTCTTCATGTCTTCCCATAATCTTCTTTATCTTTTTCCAAAAAATCCTGGGTGGGGTATTTGAAGAAATGCTGCTCAAAAAATGTTGCCATGATTCCTTTTTTTTTTTTTTGATTAATCTTCGAGATAACGAACGGATTTTCTTATAATTTATCAGATTTTGTTGAGTTGGTTCCTTTTGGAAAACTTTAAGGGCCTTTCTTCTATTTTTAATTGATAGTTTGCATTCATTGTCATACCACGGAACATTTTTCGATTTAACATTTATAGAGCTTTTTGGAATTGAAAGTTCCGCCGCTGCTAGAATAGATGAAGTAATTTTGTGATTAATTTCATCACATTTATTAATGGTAGTTATATCGGAGGCCGTAATAACTAAATTATTTTGAAATTTTGTCCAGTCGGATTTTTCTGTAATCCATCTAGCATGTTTTGTTATCCGGGTACTAATGTTTGGGAAACTGATTAATATTGGGAAATGATCGCTAGAATATTGGTCCTGGGAAACCTGCCAGTCTAAATGAGTAAATAAACTAGGTGAGCACCAAGTTAGGTCAATACAAGTGAAGGAATTATATGCTGGACTCAAATATGTGGGTTGTCCTGAATTTAAAACTATGGAGTCTGTGCTGTCTATTATTCGTTTAATAGTATTTCCGCGGGTTGAGCAATACGAAGAACCCCACGAAATATGATGAGCGTTAACGTCACTCACAACAATATAGGGAGAAGGGGTATTATTCAGGAGATTAACAAATTCTACTTCATCAAAATTTTCAGGAGGAAGATAAATATTATTGATAAAAATAGGTATATGAAGGAAGACCTTGACTATCACTGCTTGCAGAGAGGTATGAATCTGAACCAACTCAGAAACGACCTTTTTATGGACGGCAGTTAAAACCCCACCACATGCTCTATTGCGATATTCAAAATCGTTCCGGTAAATGTTATAATCTTTTAGGTTAAATATTCTATTGGTGTGTAACTTAGTCTCTTGTAAACATATAACTGATGGTTGATATTTATTAATTATAAGTTTTAATTCCTCAAATTTTCCCGTTATACCGTTACAATTCCATTGGATTATATTGGTTAGAGAAGTCATGTTTAATGAACAAATGTTAAAAATTCAGGATTCAATTACAACAGATGTTATAATTAATAAAAGTGAATTTAGTATACAAAAATTAAGTGAAATATTACTCATTAATTAGTTTCCATTATTTCATTACTTTGTACAAGCTTAGGAGAATTTTTCCTTGTTTTACTTCTAGTTCTTCTACCCTCAACTTTTGTCCACTCAGTCTGTTGACCATCGGGACAGCCGTGAGGGTTATTTTCTTCATTAGAAGTCGTCTGTGCCGAAGTTAAAATCTTCGGTTCAGAGGCGACTTCACAGGGGGTGGGGTGGTCTTCCGAATTTTTTTCGGATATCCCACCGTAGGATTGTGAATTTTGGATTGAAGGGTTTTTTAGGTAAGGCAGATGAAGCAGAAGGGTCAGTAGGGGTAGGAGGGGTGGGTGTGGGGACGGGAGTGGGAGAATCGCTAATTCTATTAGCGCTCAAGCAACTAACTGGCGTGACTGTTTTAGTAGACACAGCTGTTACTGGGTTTCTAAAAATAACTTGATTTTCGATCATTTGTTCCGTTTGTACACTAACTGATTTTTTCGTCTTTACAATATTAGCAAAAGAAATTTGGGTAGATATGGGGTGCAAAAGATCGTATTTTTTCTTTGCAGCCAAAAATGTTATTTTATCCGCCTCTTGAATTCGCTTTATTTCTTTTTCTTTAATGAAAACAGGGCAATTTTTAGAGAATGCATCGTGGTCACCTAAGCAGTTAGTACACATTTTCGGATTATTACACTCAGAGCCCTCATGCTTTGTTTTCCCACAAAACTTGCATAAAGCTTCTTTGGTGCAATTTTTTTTAGTATGGCCAAATTTAAGACAAACGTAGCAACGAATGGGGTTTGAAATAAATTGCTTTACTGCAACATTATGAAAGCCTAATTTAATTTCGGAGGGAAGAGAGGGATTGTCAAAAGTTAATAAGTAATTATGGCTGTTATGTTTTTCATTATTTCTAAAATACGTCAACCTTTTAACATCGACAACATTTTGGGGTTTTAGCTCCTCTTTTATTTCTTCTATATCGACAAAATTTAGATCAGGGCACCACACTATGCCTTTACTCAGATTTAACCTAGCATGGGGCTCTATTTTAACTGGAAAATTATTGCATAAATTGTTACACTTTAACAGTTTTTCTGATTGAGAATCGGAAAATACCTCTACCAAAAGAGTTCCATCTTTCAATTTTTTAATCAATTTAGCATCTCCTATTAATGATTTTAAACTTTTATGGATTAAAAAAGGTGATACTCTTTTAAAATCTGATAAATTATCTTCATTATCCGTTTCAATTCTTTTAATTATTAAAAACTTGGGATAGTTTTTTCTTTGTTCGGTATTCCCTACAGCAGTACATTTAAATCTCCCTTTCTTTCTTTTTAAAGGTGGGGATTCTGCCATTTCTTTGCTATTAAATATAGAGTTAAAGAGCTAGGTCACCACACCACAGAACCTAACCTCAAATTCTAGTGATTATAAATTATTCAAAAAAATAAAGAAAAAAGTTCAAGTTCTTATCTGAGTAGTTCTTGGAGTAGATCCTCAGCAGTTTCACATCATAAAATTTCACTTTACTGACACAATAAATACTAAAAATCAATACTTTTTGAGACACAAAAAAGTTAAGCTTTTTAGTATGGTTATCACCATATGATCCCTGGAACTATAGGTGTGAGCAAGCCGTAAGGGAAAAAAAACGCGCGCTCAATAAATTAAGGAAATGCAGGACTCTGGAGAATGCAATAGAATTTAAAAGGTTGAGAGCCAATCGAATTATAAAAGAAAGCAAAAGGTCATCATGGAGGAATTACGTATCATCCATAAATAGTGCTATTTCGTCTAAAGAAATGTGGAACAAAATAAGGTCCATACGAGGAATTAGGCACAAGAACGATATAGCAGGAGTAATATCAGAAGGAAAAGTAGTGACTAATCCAATCAATATCGCAGATCTACTAGGTAATTATTTTTATAAAGTCTCATCCGTTCCCAACAATGATGCAGGGAGATATGATGAAGATAATTGTAGCAATGAAGACCAAACCATAGCTGACCTTAGTGAAGCCTTTAATGTTCCATTTAGTAGGAAGGAATTGGAATCTACTATTCAAAAATACAAGGAAGGATCTGCTCCTGGTATTGATGGCATTTCTTACGAAATGATAGCTCATCTACCACACGAAGGAATGGCTTACTTACTAAATATGTATAACGAATTGTGGAGAAGTGGCAGTTTCCCTGAAATTTGGAAAACTTCCATTATAGTTCCAATCCCTAAGAAGCCTAACAGCTGTCATCCAACTGATTATCGTCCCATATCGCTTAATTCATGTCTATCGAAAATTTAAGAGAAGATGGTCAGTAGGAGACTTGTTGATGTAATTGAAAAAAGAGGCTTCTTTTCAGCTTCTCAATTTGGCTTTAGAGAAAACTTTTCATGCATCGATCCGATTATGCTGCTACAGAGCGAGTCAGAAGAAGCTTTCTCTCACAAGGAACACCTCATTACTATATTTTTAGATCTAGAAAAGGCCTACGATACGATGTGGAGAGGAAGATTGTTAAAAATTTTGAGGGATTGGCAGTTCAAAGGTTATATTTACCAATGTATCAAAAATTTCCTATACGAAAGAAAGTTTAGGGTAAGAGTAGGAGAATCATTTTCATCAACTTACCTGCTAAACAATGGTACCCCGCAAGGTTCGCCACTTAGTGTAACTCTGTTTTTGATCGCTATAAACGACTTGGCAATAAACATTCCGAAGCCGACAAAAATTGTCCTCTATGCTGATGACATCCTTCTGTTTAGTCGAAGCAAATCTATTGATTTCATCGAATGGAAGTTGCAAGAAGCTTTAAACACTGGTGAAGAATGGGCAAAAAAAAGCAGTTTTGTTATATCAACATCCTAAAACAAATGCGATGCATATATGCCGTTTAAGAAGCTGCTCGCGTAATCCTCAGCTGTCTTTGGGTACTACTAAGGTTGCTTTTATTGATAGCCGGAAGTATTTGGGTATGTATTTAGATAAACGGCTCAGCTGGATCAACCATATTAAGCTATCAAGGATAGTTGCTCAAAAGGCCTGGGACTGCTGAAATGCCTTTCGCATTCAAGTTGGGGAGCTGATAGACAGTGTCTATTGAAGATATATCAAGCCACTTTACGTAGTAAAATGGACTATGGTTCAGTAATTTATAACTTTGCCCGACCATCGATTCTACGAATGCTTGACGTAGTCCACAATACAGCTCTGAGGATATGTACGGGTGCCTTGATATTAAGGAGAAAATATCTTATTGCAAAATATGCAGCTAAATTATCTGCATTAAAAAACCACCCTTTAAATGTAGTTTCTTCTGAATACATGGCAACAGAATGCAATTACCAACAAAGAGCACTCAACTTGCTCTCTGAATTCCATTTGGGTACTAGCCTCCATAATATTCAGCACTACCCAAGGATTATAAAACCACGTTGGTGCCATTATAAACCATGCATTGATATTTCACTGAAGAAAATCAGAAAAAGTAATTCAATCCCTATTGAATCAAACAAAAGTTTTTTTACTTCTTTTAGAAAAGTTTCAGGACCATAAAATCTTATATACTGACGCTTCAAAATGTGAAAATTCTGTAGTGGGTTGTGCAGTGGTGACAGAAAACGAAGTAAGTCTCTTTAAGTTACCTCAAGTCTACTCCGTTTTCACTGGAGAAGCAACTGCTATTAAGGAAGCACTCCTACACTGCCTGGAAGCCGAACATGAAAAATCAGTAATTGTCACGGATTCAATGAGTGTATTACTAGCAATAAAAAATGATCAGTCTCAACATGTAACAATTTTAGAAATTATTGAGCTTATTTGGAAAATTCAAGAGAAAAACAATACGATTATTTTTATTTGGGTTCCTTCCCACTGATTCTGCAGCCCAGTTAGCAAGAATTAGTGACGGTGATATTGTTAAAAACATCAACCTTACACCTAAAGAAGACTGGGTGAGGCATGTAAGATGCTCGATCCAAGCCAAGTGGGAAGAAAACTGGAAAACAAATAGGTCTAAATTGTTACAAGTAAAGACGAACTGCTCCGCTAAGTGGCAAACAAGTTGTAGGACGTCTAGAAAGGAAGAAATAATTTTGTGCCGCCTGAGAATCGGCCACTGTGAATTCTCACATGGCTACCTTCTCCGCGGTTTGGAGCCCCCTACCTGCGTCAACTGTCAGGAACCCAGGACAGTAGAACACATTTTAGTAGACTGTCCACAGCTTTCATCTATAAGGGAGAGATTTAAAATTTCAAACACACTTCAGGAAATCTTACAAGATGAAAACAAATCAGTGAAGTCTCTGTTGGATTTCTTAAAGGCTATCAGGTTTTATGGACGAATATAGGAGATAAATAATCGAAGATGGACTGCCAATGACCCTGAAGGGTAGAGGCAATCAATCAAATAAATAAATAAATAAATATTGTTAAAGTTTAATTTCTGAAAAACAAAATAAAAAAATCTCTTCTTCAGGTCCGAATGAAGCAATTTCACTTTTATTTTACTTCTACCCTTATGTATTTATAAATTTATTGACATACATTTTAATTTTTTATTTATTTATGTTGTCTCAACATTTCGAATTTTCAAAAATAATTTGTAAAAAAAACAAAAAATATCAAAACCTGGAAGTTTTACTCTGATAAATTACATTTTTCAGTAGTTATAAACATATAACTATAAATTTGAATGTCCTTAGGTACAGCATTCTCAACTACGTTGAAAAATGAAGATTATTCAGTATGTCGTGACCAACTGTGTCAAATGCTTGTATATATGGTTATGTATTACTACAATGTGATATTTTGAGCCCTATCCTTTAAATGCTGGTATCGATGAGGTTTGGAAGATTTGCTAAACTACATTTATCTACTTCGGGTTTTTATTTCTATTTTAATACAATGATTTGTCAAAACTGATGTATTAGAGGTCAAAAATCCAGAAAGACTGCAACGTGATTTAATATTGTTATCTATTATCGTGCTTACTATTTAAAAAAAAATGGATATTAGAATTCCGTTTACGATCCTCTTTGCCTAAAATAAATGAATTGTTAGGTATGATTTCCTCTGAGATTTCAGACTGGATAAGGATGCTTTACGCTGTGACTAGACTCGTTCGAAAACTCGGTGGAACATTAAGAAGCAAGGATTCAGATGAAGCCTTGATCGCAAATTGTTGATGAACTCATTCGATTGTTGTTTCGATTCGGTGTCGTATTATTCAGAAACTCGTCCTCTGCGACTGTCAAGCGATTTGTGTATATAATAGAAGTACATTATGTATTACTATAATCGTTCATTCATTCATTCACTAGTGGGCTCTATAGACCTAGTTTGTCTAGTCATTGTAACATTTTCCCTCTAATTTACTTGTTATAAATATCAATAAATAGTTTTAAAACAAATAAAAAAATGCTCGATTTGCATGTAACAAAAAAGTCTTTTACTTTTTTCTTCATAAAGAGGGAATGCTGAATAGTGTATTATGATCTTTTCCCTTTTATTTTGAAAAGCTCAAACTAAATAAATATTGCCATTCCGTTTTAGTTGCCAGAGTAATTTTTATTCAATGTTTCTCTTCTTCTCTCTCCTGCCAAATAAATATCTTAAATGAAAATTAATGGCCACCCTAAATGACTGCTGGTTTGAGATATGAGAATCTTCATACCCAAGTAGAATCCGACTATTTTATCATAAAGTAAGAGTAGGAAAAAGAAAGTCTGAAATCAGTACTGTTAATAAGAATAATTCGAATAATATTTTTTTATTAATAATATTTTTCAAATTTTTATAACTTTCGAACAATATTGTTCTATGCATATATAAACACCCACATGGCTCAGTAGCTAAATATAGATTTTTCATTACCATTTAAGAGGGCGATGGTGCCAATGATAGTTGAAAAGGTTAAAGCCATGTTACGTCCGAAAGTCCTGGAACTGCCCACGGTCCAGGTTCTTGCATGGAAAACTGCTGCAATTCTTTCGGTTCTGTGCAGTATATTTGCAACCCACACGGAATGTCTTTGAAGAAAACAATTATACTACTTCATGGCGATTTCAAACGAGCGAAGATATAAATCTGAAACTTGTACCATAGCAAATTTTTCAGGCAACTCCTTGAAAATTGTCTCAAGAGAGATCTATAATCTGAGATAAGATGATGTCTCGGCAAAATAATGAAAAATATTTATTTAATCGTTATATTATATAGGCTTAGTATTGAATCGTTTATTAGATTATACCTAACATAACTTCTCTATTTTATTAAAACAGTTGTTTTTTTAATCAATAATCGAACTTTACGAAAGATTATGATATTATAAAAAATATATTCGGAAAATTCTACAATACTGAAATAAGGACTTACTTAACCATCTATTTTTTTTTTATTTACAGTTTTGGTATTGTGTCATAATTGAAAAATATTATTATTTTTTTTTTTTAAATAATGTGAAGGTATAAAAACGTCTAGTGTTCAACTGGACTAGGGACATTTGGGACTAACCCTCATCCCTCGCCTTTTCCCAGATGTCTCTGTACTATTCCAGTTGTACACTAGAGTTGTTAAACTAGTTTCTAAACATCTATGTGGTAACTAATACTAATATCCACCAGTAACATGGTAAGTAGATTTATAATCCCCCATATATTTTAATTATATAAAGTTATATATTCTAACTTATGTTTATATTGTTCCCTTTATTCTTCAAATTGCCTGTGTAACTTATATAATCTTATAGTAACCTGTTTTGTTCACTTTAGGGCGTGATTACGAGAACAATATAATATCGAAACGTCGCCATAATGTAGTTGTTACTTTAGCGACCGAACCTTGAGAACGCTATTAAACTATATATATATTATCGACTCATCAATGAAAATCCATAAACACGATGTATTTTTCGGCATGATTGAATTTCTAATTTTACAATTAACTATCTAAGGTAAGTAATGTAAATGGCTGATTTTTCCTTTATTTTTTTTTATTAAAAAAATTTACACATCACCTCGTTTGTAAAAACAGAACTAAAAAAAATATATCTATCTATAATCTACTGCATTTTATATCTATTGCTCCTGATGAGGAAACTGTCGTCAAATTTTACGATCCGAGCAACACCAAAAGAGCTAGAGCGTCCCAAAATGTTTTGAATGTGAAAAAAAGTTACAGCAAAAATGTATCAACACCCAGCCAAAAGCCATATCCATGTCAATATAACATAAAAAAACAAAATTCTGTAGCTACATGTAAAGATGACTGTAAAGCTATGAATGAAACGTCCCAAACATTGCCGATATCACCTACTTTCCAACGGAAGCAATGATCAGTTTGGCCCATTAATTAGCTTTTTTACCAAAGTAATCATGGGCCTTTGTAAACATAAGAGTTTACTTCTAAAAATAAATGCTATTAATAAAAACAGTTTTGTTTTCTTTGCTAATTTAAAAGCTTATAAAATATATAAAACGGCATGAAAATAATATAATCTCTTACAAAGTGTTGAAAATATATGATAAACAAATATGTCAATGCATTAGAATAGACTAGTTTGTATTGTTATTTTTTTTATTTATTTAGGTTTAAGATTTGGTTTATTAATAACCAAAGTATGTTTTAATCTGGAATCAGTTACACAACATAACGAAACTGAAAAATGCAGACGTTTTGAAATTATTTCCGTTTTCCTCTGTATTCATGCTAAGGGCGTCTGACCAATCCAGGACAGAGCGGCTGTTCTGAGAATTGTACTTACTGTAATAGTATACCTACATTAATTATAAAACAGTGTATTTTAAATAAGCTTTTTGTACACTTAATAAATGTTTACCTTTAAAAGAGGCTATTTATTTTATGTTAATTTTTCCTGTTGAGTAGGTGATAATTTATTTTAAAAAAATTTCACGTTTATATTTTTTTTTGAGAAACATTGATCTTTTTTTTTTTTTTTTTTTTTTTAATATTCTGTGAATATATTTCGAGTACTGAATAAAAATCTATCAACAACTACCGAAACAAATTTTAAATACCTCTCTCATACTGCGAATGTAATCGTAAACATAATAATAATAATTTAAAAACGAATACTTAGAAAATAAACTTATCTAGCTAAGAAGTCCGTTTAATTTTAAAGGATAGTTTAATATAAATATCATACCTACATTCTATTAACTGAATTGGGAAAAAAATAATATGAAATAATCACAGCATAATAGGACATTATACTATAATGATACAATTAACGTCTTTAAAAAATATTCACATTTATAGGATTATAAGAGTTTTCGAAAAGTACTAAGTAGACCCGAAAAAGGATGAACATACGGGAGAATTCAGAAGACCTCTCAATGCGGAACTGCAAGAGTTTTATTCGGTAAATGCAGTTCAGGTAATAACAGAACGATGGTTAAAATGGACACGTAATGTCTTTAGATTTAGTAATGACCGAATTCCTAAAAAAGTTGGATTCCTAGAAAAGATGGAGGATTATCAGGGATGGAGGAGGAAGCAAGTTGGGAGACTAGTGGATTGGAGTGGTTATGGATCTTATATACTATGGAAGGATAGGTATCTGGTTTGGGCTAAATCAGAAACATATGGAACATTAAGATCTTTATGGATAAGTTTATTGGTCACAAAGTAAGGAGCATTGAGGTTTTTTCGAAGGATTTTGGATTGTAAGGATTGGATACGAGATGAATTGGATGGTTTAGTAGAGCCCCAAAGCTCAACTCCGTACATCCAAATAGGTCTAATCACAATCATGTAAATGAGTCTTTTATAATTAATTGGGAGCTTTGAACGTTTGTCTAGTAAATGTTGAAGTAGTCTGTAACGACGGGCAGTTTCTTGTCGTTTTAGCCTTGTAGGAACAATAGTTGAATTCTTTTTTAAAAAAGATACTTGAAATCTTCCAGTTTAATAATATTTATGTACAATCTTAGTGAACAGATGTAGACCTTTGTAACCATAATGCTGAGCTGGTTGGAATGTATCATTTTAAATAAGTGACATTTGTGTGTAACACAGCAAAAGAGGTACACATTTAATATTTTTTTTAATCGGGTTATTTTGAGTTGGATAATGTTGGTGTATATAGAATAGTATTGTTCGAGGTCATACCTGTGGGTAGGATAGTTATTTTCTCGAAACATGTAGTGGAGAGTAGTAAATTTATATGAGGAGTATATGCTGATCTAATGTGTTTTTATATTTGTTCTTTTCTAATTGTTTAGTATATGTTGTAAAGTTTTATAATAGTTGCTGTTTACATCCTGGCTTATATCACTATGGAGTTTCCACATATCTCTAACAGCATTCTTGATAGCAAAGGGGATCCACGATTATATGCTTATTAATAGGAAGTTTGAAGTATTCCAATTTAATTCCCCTTTTTTTATTGTTTTAAAACCCATACCCGTTCTCGTATTTACGGGTATAAAGAACATTCTAATGGCTTGTGGCTGATTTCGAATGCAAATTATTGGTGACTGCGAGTTCTATGCTCTTAGTTATTAAATAAAAATAAAAGGATTTTTATGTGTTCTTTCTACCAACAGGATTCGTTCGAAGGCCGGGTACATTACTGAGCACACTTATTAAAATTAGTATCCCTCCAGGCTATATGTAAATATTGGATAAAACAGCTAATCTTAGAATAGGCTAGTATTTAAAGCGTTAATAACATTGTATGAAATCAAGAGGCTGTAAGAAAAAGAAGATGTCTGACGATTATGTCCTATTAAGTACAGGGTTTCCTGGACTGGTTTTTCTCCATTGATCTGTTGTAACTTTATTTATCTCTAGTCTTCTGTTTTTAGGACACTATTTGCTTTATTAGTTTTTATTTTATTTTATAAGTCGACTAAAAAAGTCAGCCAACTTAAAATACTTCGAGACACACTTAAGTTTTGTTCATTAAACTATATTAAGTTCATTTAACAATAATATATTACAAAAAAGGTAAAATCACTTCAATCATTTTATTATTAAGAATTATGAACTTGCCTGTAATAATTATAAGTTTATTATAATAATGATTATAACTTGATTTGTTTGTATATCCTTATCTTAATATAAACTTTATTTACAAAACCTGAATTCTTTTGTTTGTTTTTTAAAGGCAGATTCTCAAATTGTAGAGGTACTGTAGCTTAGTGGGTAAGGCACTTGACTTCCATGCTTCTGGTCCCGAGTTCGAGACTGGCTGAAGGTTGACAATTTATATTCTGTTATCTCAGTCGTAGATCGACTTCGAGATCGGGAGACCCTCCTGAGGCTCACCCATACTCTATAAAGTGGGTACTCTTAGTTGGGGAAAAATCTGGTGATTGAACGTGATTTCGGCCAATCCCCTCATTTCACAACATCTGGCCTAGTAAAAGTAGTCAAAAAGCAGGTGATACATTTAGAGCGCGGATTTGACTTGTTTAATAGCTCACGATACGATATAGGGAATAGCTAGTTTGCCTGGCAGGTACTGCGCATGGTAAAAGTAAGGTAAAATATTTACCTTACATGAAATAATAATAGAATTCTATTATCAATAATAAGCGTAATATATCAGTCGCAGACCATTTGAGTGGTGGGACACGGAATCAGACCACCCCAAAGATATTTAAAAAAAATTATTTTTGACCCACGCTGAAAATTTAATAGCTTGTCTACTACATTTTTTTAAATACTAATCCCCAAAAGCCAGATCATTTGAGTGGCATTTTTTTATTTATTTTTTTTATTCTTTTATTAATAAAATTTACATTTTCTTTTTATTGTAACTCACAAATACATCTAGTAAATAAGCGGTTTACAATGAAAAATAATGACATGCTGAAAACATGTCTGATTATTTGAAAAAAACAATTATTTGAAAAAAAAATTATTAAAAATTATTATTATTTGAAAAACAATTATTTGAAAGAAAACAATTGATTATTTGACGCCATCTTATTTTCAGACGCTTTGGAGGATTACCAAGAATGGAATGGGAAGCAAGTTCTACGAAAAATGGATTTGGATGAAGAGTAAGTTTATTGTGAAAGGAAAGGTATCTGGTTCATTCCATAACAGCAACGTATGGGATATTAAGGTCATTGTAGATTAGTTAATTTGTGACAAAGTAAGTAACAAATTTAAAATATAACTCTGAAAAAGTTATTATAGGATGTATGTCCTACTAGGTATTTATAAAGATGACTCTTTTTCTCATTGAAAATGAGGGTTTTTTATTTAAACTATATAAATGAAAGGAAAACGGAGTTTAACCGCTTTGAAAGATAGCTGCTTCTTTTAGTTACTATTTTCCCTTTTAATTGGATTAATAATAATCAGTCTTTTAACTAGAAAGGCCTCTTTTTGTCTTTAATTAAATTGTAAAAGGGATATATTAATCCTAATTTTAGGTCGAACCTAAAGGTAATGATTACTAAAAGAAATAAACTGAAAATATAAAGGTGTATCCCATAGCCACTTACAGGATATGGGAAGTGATCTTCTGAAATCTGTCCAATCAGGCGAAATATTTTTGACGATCAATTTAACCTCTCTCCTATTATAGACCCTTTCCCTCATCCTGATAAAGAGCAAAAAATTATTATTAAACTCATTTTTTTATAATTATTACTATTATTTGACGCTTGATATCTTACTGTGTGTGGTTCCTTTTTATTCTCGGATTTGTTTTAGTCTCTAGCATCGTCGCTTATTTTGTCGCTCCACAGTGGGTTCAGCCTAACTTATCATAATTTTGTAATTCAACTTAAGAATTCGATCAGCTGATAAACAAGGTCATCCCCTCAAGTTATCTCCTTAATTTATGCTACCACAGTGTTGCAATCCCGCTGTATCTAACAGATGCAATAAATCTGATTAATCAAAATATCGGAAAACCAATATAATAATATTAATACGTTTATGTCATTTAAACATCATAAAGCTATTTATTTACTCTATAACATTAGTGATAGTTCTATAATCTCAGAAAACTAGTGATAGCCCATCTAAGCATTCTGCAGTTGTACCCAAAACTTTTATAAATTTGTAATATCATATCAAGAACATACTCTCAATATTTCCTTATCAACTATATTTTGCTTTAGTATCAATATAATTTCGGTTTCTACTACTATATAACTAACTATACAATATGTAAATCATTATGTCTATTAGAATAATAAATTTATTTTTATCTTTTATCATTCGTGCTAAAAATAAAAAATTACTTTAACAAAATTATATTATTTTTTTAAAATTTCCTAATATGCTTATGTCCAAAGAACTGCAACATACCAATTCACTGGCATGCAAGAATTCATGGAACATGATGACTAATGATATTCGATACGTTGCATTCTTGAATGTTTGAAAAAGTTCTCGATTTCGTAAAAGTAGGTTGATATTCGGAAAAACCCAAGAAAGGGGTTCAAGGCTTAGGATATAGTTTATTAGCTAAAACGTCATAATACCACAAGTGCAGAAGTAATCAAGCGGACGCTCGATCGAGTTTTATATTTAAACTTTAAAGATTTTTCGTTCTTTAAAGATGTATTGTTTGAACAGTTTCGTTTGTTGTATTTTTATCTATCCTAGTATGTATTTGGGTCTTTATTGCACATTTGTTTTATTACCTTGTGTTATATATTCAGATTGCGCAATTCTGTTATTTTTTGTATTTTAACTTCCACTTTGCTTTGAAATTTCAAATAGAGTTATTGCTTTTTTAAATCAAATGATCTATTTTGTTCTTTATTCTTCTTTATATATATCATGCTCTATAAATTCACATCATTAAATTATTAAAAACTAGTTTTATTTGAGCTCGACGGAACATAATATGTCGTGTGGGGGAGGTAAAACGCTCTCCTTTTAGAATGTAACGTACAATAATACGTCTTTATGGGTTATTATGTATGATACAAACTGTTATAAAGTAGTATTTATCATACATAATATCGTATAAAGACGTGTTATTGTATGTTATATTATGTGTAAAAATATGATCTATGGGCTTTTAGTTGTAAACACTGACAATGCAGGCCATCCATAATAGTTTCTTAATACTCTGTCCATCCGTATTACCAACTTATAAAATTTGAAATTTTTTTGTCCAATTATGCTTTCAAATAATCTTCAAACACCTAATCGGTGCTATTGTAACTAGTTTAAAAATTACTGCAATTTATGAAAATATCATCGAAGAATGTTTGCATACTACGTATCATTGCATACTTCAATGCAAGATTTTTATCAATAGACAAATAAAACTTAAATTTTTAGTAAAAATTATTGAAATTCTTTCTTTATGAGAGCGAGCAAAGCCGCGACGGGGGTTGCAAGTTTAGTATATTTATTTGATTTGATTTATTAAGTTTGTTTAATTTAAAATTAAACAATTAGTATTTTATTCACCTATTCGCTGCTGAAATTATTTAAAAACTCTTATTATTATTTCTTTGCTTTAATGAATGGCTTAAATCTTCACTGTTCGATACGATCACTGAATCTTTATTCATACATTGAACATTATTCATACATTTATGGGAGTAATCACATATAGAATCAGTGTCAGTCGTTTCTTATAGCCCGGGAAGCCTTTTAAAGATCGAAATAAATTATTTCTGTCAAGTCGAATATTTATTATAAAGGAAATCCTGCTAAGGACGAGGCAACCCTGATATTTTTGTCCAAACCACACACCGCAACGCCTTTACCTCGATAAAGTATGTGCATTCCGCATCAAAGCAATTAGATATTGATCCTGTAGACTTTCTTTTTAATTCAGTTTTTTTTTTTTTCTATCGACTTCAACGCCCATTTCACGTGTTGTTCCTGTACTGTAGGATAATGCCTTTGTGTATTTCTGAGATTGTTATTCCTTCCAGGAAGACGTTTGTGCTTTTTAGGTTACTATCTCATAGATCAACTACTTCCCAGTGTATGGAGGAGTATGCTTGTGGATCCTTTTTCTTATAGCATAAAATAAGATAATTTTTTATTAAAATCTATTAAAGAGGTGTTTGAGTCCTGCTTCAGGTAGATAATTTATGTTATCAGAGGTGAAAGGACTCTGTATTGAAGTGATCATTCTTGGACACACACCGAGTGCACCCCTATCTAAATGTGCTTTTCTGAATTTTCCATCGAGAAAAAGCGTGGATGCTCATCATATAACCACACTTTATTCAGAACCTTAATACTTATGGTTCCCTACCACATTACTATAAAAAAGATTTACAATTATAAAATCGATTTCTTCCTGACTGGGAAAAACAATTAGTTATGGATATCTATCTGTAATCTACTGCTTCTGACAAGGAAGCAACTCCACCAAAGCTAGTGCGTGTTAAAAAAGCCCCAACACTTACAAAATGTTCGTAAAACTTTACTTTTTTCATTCAAACTAATGTAGCTCCTAAAGGGTAGGTCCTTGCGACAAATGTCATATAACAAACAATATTCTCTATTAAATTTCTGATAAGGAAAGTTTTGTCGGATTTTCAATCCGAGCAACACCAACAGAGCTAGAGCGTGCCAAAACTTTAAACATTTTAAGGGATAAAAAAACGTTATACAAGAACAGTTTAGATCCCCCCACTAAAAGACATATCCACATAAAAAGAAAAAAAATCGGAAATACGATTTTTAAAACATTGCTCCTTCTGAGGTACTAGATTCGTATTATATTATGCAAATTGTGAAAATATTCCAAAAAGTATATGATTTTCGGTAACTCTAATATTGACTTAATATTTGAATGGGTCCGCCGAAAAACGTTCTAAGCGACAAAATTTCCGATGTGGTGATTTTAAAGGTTTTTAAATGTATTATAAATAGTACATCGTAGTTTGATATAGCAATCAATTATTTTATTATACATCTAAGTATAACAAATTACAAGGTAAAAAAAATCTAACTTACAAAACTAAAAAAAACTTTAAATTATGATTTTCTTTCACTGATTACTCCAAATTTTGTTTGTCGTTTAGAACGTTTTTCGGCGGACCCATTCAATTATCATACTTACTCCATATGGTTAGTTTACATTATAATAATTTGAAAAATCTCTTACATGATATAACGCAGTAACTTCATGATGGGCATAGTTCATAAAACTGTACAGTGGGGTATAAATTCTATTTGATATATTTAAAAACATTTGTGTGTTTAAAATTATTTCCCTGTCAAGGAAAGTATTTTTAACTTGGATTAACATCAAATCAATTTAATTTTTTTTTTTCAAAATATGATTGAGAAACGAACCTTAACGAGCTGAAATGGCAACTTGTCTTGGGCTTTAAAAGCCATCTTCTGCTGTTCAGATTGGAAGTGATGATAGCTAGGGGAGTTTGATTGCTGGCTTGATTCATTTTGAAACGACCTGTCATTTATTAGTCAGTTTCAAAACGTGCTATTATTTATAATTAATCGTTCAACAAACCATTCCTTCCTCGGAGTAGGTATTTACATATTAATCCATGGGCTTTAACTGTAAAATATATTTAGAGCCAGCGACAACAATTAGATTTATCTTATCTTTAATAACTTCTTCAACATGTGATTGATGTTTACTAACCCTGTCTTTATTCTGTATCTAAAAAAAAGAAAAATAAATAAAAAAGTTCACCTTGAAGTAGTCTGTTATATTTCTCCTGAATATTAACCATAACTTTTTAGTAGATAAGGAAAGATATGAACTTCTACATGTGGTCTCTTCTTTTTTTTTCATTATCAAAATTTACAGAAGATGGCACTACATTCTCGTTATACTATAGGTTAAAGTAAATAAAGAATAAATTTCATTATCTTGTATTTATTTTTGTTTAACCATTCAGCTAACGCAAAATGTCTTTATTCGCAGGGTTTTTTTAGCCTTAATGATGACATTCCATATCGGACGAAAAATTATGAGTTGCATTGGTTTAAATACAGAAGGATGTGGTGTAGGCTGATTTGTTATGTTGGTAGCATTGTTTATTTTGGATTTCTTCAAAAATAAGTCTTGTGTTTCTGCTGTTTATGACGAAGGCCTAGATTGCTAAGACCATAGGTGAGGTGTGAGAGTTGAGATTGGTATCGTGCGAAAATATCGATATTTCATATCGACATTTTTTGAGCTATGAAAATCGATGAAAAATATATCATTGGCCGTAAATGTAGGCACATGATACATCGTTGATCTCAAATATTAATACACGGTATAGGATATACCGTTTATAATATAGGACCTACCGTTTAGGAGCTAAATAGGTTTGAATTAAAAAAGCTACATTGTAACAATAAAAAAAAAATTGATTTGTAACAATTATTCTAGTCCCACACGTACAAGCGCAAGACTACTGTTCCGTCGATGTTAATACCGATTTATTATGATTTAGGGAGCACTTCAGGGACGGACCTATTTTCGTTATTTTGACGAATTTCGCAGTTATGTTGTTCCACTTGAGCGATTTGAATATTCTAGTACGTCAGTAATGAACCACAATAAGATTTACACAGATATTGACAAACCTAAGTACAATATAATTTGAACAAGTCCGAACGACTGATATAAGAGAATACTAAGAGAACTGGCTGAAATCGACCAAGAAGGGTAGAAAGAAGCTGAATGGAGGTTCCCCTAGGCTGAACACAAATATGATATCTACAAGCCATGATTAGGTCTCTCACATATTTAATGTTTTTTATTTCAATAGTCCTTACTTTGATTTCTTTGTTATGTAGATTGTTATAAAAATAGTAAAAATTAAAAGCTTAATTATAAACTTGTTACATATTTGAAATTTAAAATTCCTTACATATTTCGTGAGCTCATGTTAATATATCGTCCCAGGAGTTTAAAATAAAAGTGAAGACAGATGTAATAAATAAAGATTCATCAACGTCCCACTTACGCATTGTCTAGATAATCGAGACACAAAGAGAGATTTGACCGTGTTATCACCTTATGATGTAGGACCGTTAAGAGGTGGAAAATATCGAATAGATTGTTCCAACGG
This sequence comes from Euschistus heros, assembly GCA_003667255.2. Taxonomy (NCBI): domain Eukaryota; kingdom Metazoa; phylum Arthropoda; class Insecta; order Hemiptera; family Pentatomidae; genus Euschistus; species Euschistus heros. Next base: position 1,725,726 of record RCWM02000002.1, on the reverse strand, counting down.
TATCCGAGCAGCCTCTGCTGCGTCCCATCCAGTCAGTCTTGATGACCATCTATTTGCTACGAGCAGACAATAGAATCAGGGCCCCTGGCTGCAACTGACCGGTTCTGTACTTTGTGCTGTAACAGTATTAATTAACTAGGGTTTACTGTTTAATCTTTACTGTTTCTTCCGAACAACAATATTCCTTGTATTTAAATATTATATAACCTTTTGTCTTTAAAAACATATTAACCGCACTTAAGCTCTGCAGTTAACATAGTTATTACCATATCCATACATATAGTAGTATAAAGGACAATCCATTTTTCGTTTGTGTTAAATAACCACGAAAAATACTAAACGAATCCGTACGAATTGTTTTAATATCTCATATTTATAGTTCGAGGAATGTTTAGCAATAATAAAATTTACTGATTTTCAATTAATTGTTTTTTTTTTAAATGCTATAAATATGTGGATTTCAGTGAAGTTTCAAAATTCAAGGTGGCGAGCGCCATTATGAAAGAGAGGTTACAATGGTACGGTTTTCATAATTGCTATTAAAAAATAAAATAAATATGAGGTGCGAATTGTGGTGTTAGAAAATCGACCGATATATTCCTAATAATATAGCAAATATTCTCTGTTCATATGGATTGCCAACTCATACATTAAAATTGAAAAGTGGATGTCCGATGACGTTTTTCCTTGCAACGACAATATCTGTGCACTGGTGCCAGGTTAAAAATTACAGTGATGTGGAAATATCATTGATGCTATAATTCTCATTGTAACGGTGACTGGAGAAATATCATTTATTTCTAGAATCTGATTTCTGCTAATCTGCCATTTCACTCGAAATGATCAAAATTTCCAATTAATGTTTCTTTTTCTATTAAAATTAATAAAACTTAAGGCCGGACTTACCAAAACGTTGTAATGGATCTTTTCCCGAATATATTCAATAATATGTTGGACTTCACAAAACTAGAAAACCCTAACAGTCAAATCATTCTTCTAATAGCAGGAGACAAAACTCGAAATGAAGTTTATTCATATTTCTTTTTATGGACTTCTTTTTTCATTTTTGCATGCATTCTTTGATACAAGGTTTTTATCGATAAATAAACAAAAATTCAATTATAATTAAAAATTATCTCAGATTTTATTTATGAGGGCAGGCGAAACCACGACGGGGGATGCTAGTTAAGTATATTTAAAACAGGTAGCAGGATGGTTTCAAGGTGACTACTGTTGATCGAAAATCTGCAAACCAGTTATTGTTATAACCAATTGCAATGGATTTGGAATTAATAGTTTGATATATTATTAGTTGCGGTAAAAGTAGGTAAGTAAATTTTATTCTTAAAAATACTTTTTTGCCCAATGAATTTTTATTTACAATTCGTAATATATAAAAATTGATTCTCAACAATTTAGTGTAATGTAGAAAATAACTCATTGATCAAAATTATAGGAATAGATATGTACAGAATAAAATAAAACATTTTTCCCTGAAAATTATATGACAAATCAGCTTAATTATATTCATTGGACGCACTATAAAGTATTAATAAATTGTTTGAGTGCATTTTTGTGTTAGGAATAAGGAGCAAAAATATTTATTGAAAAATTCAATTTTATATATCATTTTGGGTGCTTTCATAGTGCTTTCCCTAAGGTTATCATTTTTCCCACAAAAAATCCATGTTCAAGGCCTCTTCTCGTAAGGAGTGGCTTCTTTTTAGGTTGTTTTTGCCTGCAGATACTTGTCAGACGCGGTGCACACTAAGGTGATACGATATGCGATGCAACAAGTGATTCGAAGCGATATGAACGGGACATGAACATATGAAAAGCGTGAAGATGTTTTAAAGTGACAAAAGCAGTGCACACTTGGACGGTTCTGTTATAGAAACGCGGCATGTTAGTTTCGGATGCGATTTAACAACATATTGGTGAAACTGCAAGTCGAAATTTCGTGCCCTGCTTTTGCAAAGTAGCTGAAACAATGAAAATTATCTGCAATTCGATACATTTTTTAAAATGTTTTTACGTGTTGAGCCAGTTCTTGAGAAACAACTGCCTAACTATGTTGTATGTTGCTCACATTATATCGGTGCACCCAAATCTTTCTCTTATTTCTAGTTCGTTCGTTTTGTTGCAATTATAAGTAAACAATAACTCCAAAAACGAGTCATCCTTATGTCGCTTTTCTTATCTTCTCTTATGATAGAAACCAGAAATGTTTTATTGATAAAAAATCACATCTCTCGATTTCTTGTGGTCTATTAAATATTATATCGTATTTTTTTAGTGAGCACCGTGACTCATTGGGTCGGACGATATAAGAAACCTGTACATAGTCTATTGTCGTTTATCATCCCTTAGAATATTTATATATATTGATGTGTTTATAAGCTTATGCTAAACACTGCGAATTGGAGACTAATTTAAATGCATTTATATTATCGATAGAAATGCACGAAATTTCAGAATATTAAATAACGCCCTTCACCTAATATTGAGTTGATCCGGTTCAACTTTAAGGAACGAGGTGCAACATCTTGCATCTGTATTCATTGCCGCCCAGTCTTCCCCCGATCACGGAAATTTCATCATTGCCTAAGTATCTTTAAAGGTTCAATTTATAATATCTTGACATACATTGATACTACATTAATATCAATACTCTTAGTGGTTGTAAGATTAAATAGAAAGTTAATCCTTGAATTATCCTTCACATAATATAGGTAATCAAGCTATGGAATCCTTAGTTCACTGTAACATGAGGCGAGTTATCCCTGATTGGCTGATTATATAAACTCATTGCTCGTGCGAGTAATGAGTTTATAAATAGCAATATATATTTTTTATATATCCGTTTATTGAAATTTACAACTGTATATATAAAAAAAATTGCATCCAGTAAATGTGATAATAACGTGCATACCATGAAAATGGATTGTGAAGTAACTATACACTGGTAGCATTTCAAAAAAAGTTCTACATTAGAAGGTCCGGAGAAATTCGACAGAAAACTCAATTTTGTTTTGTAGACTTATTAAACATCCGTACATAAACAAACTGTAGACAAACATAAATAAGCAGTAAGAATTATGTTGGTACTCATCTTACAAACTCCTTATATACAAAACAATCTCAAAACCTATTTGGACCTACGGGCTTGAACTGTGGGGGACAGCAAACCAATCCAATATCAAACGCTTTCAAACTTTCCAACCCAAAGCCCTCCGAAGAATCGTCAATGTACCTTATTATGTTACTAATGAAACCCTACACAATGACCTAAAAATACCTTTTCTCCTTGATCTAATTCCTTCTAAATTCTCGAAATTTCAGCAAAATCTATCCATTCATCCTAATCCTCTAACTAAATCCCAATCCAGTCTTAACCATCCCTATAACCGTCCCAGAAAGTTAAAACGGCAATGGCCTCGAGACCTTTTGCAATATAAAGTTATGTTGGAGTCCTGGTAATGCCCAGCCTCTCCGCTCAGGTCCTGAGCATCTGTGGCCATAGCGCTCCCACTCAGCCTCCACTAGGTATTACCATAGTGATATAATAGTGACTCCCAATAAGTGGGGGAATAGGCTCGATTCGGGGTTCCCCAGGCTGTGTGTCTGTATTGTATATATTGTATAAATTCATTTCCATTTTTTTCCCTTGTATTTTAACTTCTGTCACTTAATTTTATTATTTAATTTTATTTGATGATTGTAAGTAATTATTAGTTTTATTTTTATAATGATTTTTTATCTTCTATTATCATTAATTTTGTGTGTATGTGTACTTGTTTATATTGTATGAATGAATACATCATTATCACTATTGCCTATTGCCCTTCACTGTGGCTGATTGTACGTATATTTCGATAAAAGTTTTTAAATAACAAATCGATTTTGATTACGACTGGATAGTGAGGGAAAGTAACGAGTTCACCCCGAAAATTTCATAACGAACAGTCGGTTATTACGTTTCAAGGACCGAACATGACAATGAACTTACTTATTTAGACTCTACACTGTTTGCTTGAATAATATATTAATGAACTCATACAATTTTTTGACATTAAAAAAAATTAAACGTTCTCATATCATATGGCTATAGAAGAGAAACAAATCTTTTTTTTTTTATTTACTTAATTGGAATAACGTTAAATTTTTTTTTCTGTCTATTTTTTAATTTGCACCTGTGCTAATGGGCAGCATACCAGCAAATGTGTTTGCGTAAATAATGTATAAAATATGTGGTATGATAGTAGGGTATCACCCAGTGGAGATTTCTGTTGACCTGAAATTGTGTAGTGATGGAGAAATGAAGGAAAAGAAAAAAAAAAGGTGATAATAATAAAAAATAAATAAAATAAAAGAAATTTATTATTAGTCCCTCACCCAGGTCGTTTAGTGTTGTGGGGAATGTTTGTTGTAAACATGCCCTGTATTAGGAGATTGGTATGTCCTGCCATTCTTTCGTGAAGAAGTATAATTTGTTAATAAACGAATGGATCGTTGAAACGTCGAGGTCTTGGTGTAATATTTTGTTTTTGCATAGGGAGGGCCTGTGCAATCATACTCAAAATCTTTACTTAATGTTAATTTTTTTGGCAGCGCCATAAGTTTGTATTCCATCGTCTATATAACATCAAGAGTTCTCAATTTGTAACGCAAAAGTGAATAGTAAATCTTTAATATATTGTTAGGAGTTTTTTTACGTTCTTCTTTAAAATCTTAAAACGAATAAAATATTGAAATAATGTCCTCTATACATGATGGTTTAGGTTATGAAAATTATATTATGATGTGATATTATTATAATAAACAAACGCTCTATGAACGCCTTGAAATTAATGAAAAGAAGGAAGATTTTGTTTCTATACATGTTGAACAGCTTTACTTTAAACAGTTAAAACCATTAGACTCTAAAACCATGAACCTCCTACCATCTAATAATTGGTTAGCAGAATTATATGAAATTATTTATGATTAAAATTAAAGATGCCAATACAATTTTTGTATTAAAAGAATGATGTTATAGATATTACTTGATAGGTTTTGGGCTTTGTTTCCGCTAAAATAATTTCTATGATTAGTTAATTATATTTTTCTTAGAAACAACAGCTGAAGCAATGTTTTTTTATGAAGTTGTAACAGAAAATATTGACCTTAAATAGTTAGTAAGAAATCTTACTTCCTTATTGGAAATAATATTATCCTCATTGATTTAGACTGTGTTGATTAGCAGAATTTCAGGAAGACTAAAATGCACTGAGATAAAATTCATTAGTATTTTTTGCAATTAATTGAGAACGGGTTCTACTTGCGTATTTAACAACTTCACTCATTCTGCATCATCTGCTCCAGATATTTCTGCCACAAATAAAACATTTACATATTTTAATAATAAAATAGCCACTAAAGACTGATATTAGACTGAGAATTGAACAAAAAAGTAACACCGGTATGATATTCATTTCTCCACGTCACTTTAATATATTCATGAATTATGAATGTGATAAAACTATTTCATTTTTTATTTTATTTATTTTTTTTTTTAGAATTCGTTAGTTGACGAAATAATCTGCTTACGGTAACGTTATTACAAGTGAGGTATTTCATTTATATTTATTATAGATTTCAATATAGTTTTAGATTATAATCTTTGTAAGTAGAATACAACTATTTGTAACAAACAACATTTTATTTCAATACATGTATATAATGAGATGAAAACAATAATCTTTATTCTGGGACATATTATCACCTAAGAATAACACAAATGGGTACAGTAAGATAATTCGATAGCCTGGCTACCATAACTTCAGACCAAGATAATAATATATATAGAACATGAGACATTAAATGTCCTTTAATTTGCTATATCACTCGATATATGTTCTGTACATTTTGAATTTTTTCGGAACATCCAAAAAGGTTTTTGAAATTCACAAAATACATCCCCTTCGATTTTTTTGAAAAAAAAATTCAATCTATAACTGACTACATACATTTCAGAATGGGATAGAAATGGGTTCTTGATTGTACAGAAAATATATCGAGTGATATAATAATAACAATCCGCAAATAGGTTGGATTTATTTTTTTTTCTTTTTCTTTTTTTATTCTCATTGTATATATTGTGTGAATGGATCCATAAAGTCATCTATATTGTAAGGCTTTCTAAATATAAGATTTCTATTTATAAAAAATAAAAAAATATTATAAGTTACAATACTACATCCGCGAAGGTTCAGGAATGGTTAACTGTCTGCAATAAATGGAACGCTGATTGTTTTACTAAGCGAATGTAAAAAAACTAATATAGTTTTGTGTAACAATGCATACATCAATGCAACAATAAAAGGTTGCAAATCGGAATATTTAACTTGCTGATTCAACGATTTATGCTCATTCAAATCAAGCCAAGTTTTGAGAAGCCAAAACCGACAAGATTTAATGACATCTTGTCAAACAAAACATTATATTTTTTTAATTAAAAAAGTATATATTTATTTTTAAAAAAAAAAGAATAAGAATTTTTTTTTTCAAATGATGATAAATATTATCTATAGGTGAATATGAAAAAAACTTACACAACGGGGAATATTATTTTTATTTTTTATTTTTTATTTACAGCACTTGTTAGTATAGTAAAAAACAATCAAAAGTTGATGGTGAGTATATATCTAATTTTACTGGAGTGGTCAATAAGAGCAAACTTAGAGGATTTAATTGTTTATCACTGTTGTCAATACAGAATCATTAGGCAGTAGATGATCAGAAAACAAGTTTCAAGGTCAAGAATTTCTACTGATTAGTCCAGTCAATCAAGACCAAAAATGGGCAATCAGAGGAACTAAAAATACGAGTTCCAATTTTTTCAGGAATGTGTAGGGATGGTCTCTTGAACAAGAACAAATAAAGTCCCTCCAAATCTCGGTGTCGCTGGAGAGGGGGGCTTCAGATGTTCCATTTTTAATTTTTTCGCTTATAACTCGAAAACGGTGCGTTGCATTGAAAAAGACGGAATTCACATACCTTGGTACAGTAATCAGTAGATCTGGTGAAGTGGATTCAGAAATATCTAGCAGAATTTCTAAGGCAAATTCTGTATACTACCAGATCTGTAATTCTGTAATTGGGAAAAGAGAGGTAGGAAAAGATACAAAGCTACCTATTCAAGTCTGTTTTCTTACCAGTACTTCTCTGTAGAGCGGAGAGCTGGATTCTGAATGAGGGGCTGCAAAGCCGTGTTACTGCAGCTGAAATGAAATTTCTTAGAAGGATTGCAGGAAAGACACGGAGGACTGTGTCTGGAACGACAGGATTAGGGAGGACCTGAAAATTTGTCCGGTAAGGAAGACTTTGGAGAAGAGACAGTTGAGGTGGTGCGGACATGTCTGCTGTATGGAAAACCACAGAGACCCCATAAAAACTATGGAAGTGAACCTGGTGGGAAAAAGACCGAGAGGAAGGCCAAGAATGTCCTATATCCACCATATAGAAGGAATAGGGAGGTGTAGAGGAAATACTCTAGGAGAAATGAGAAATCTCTCCAGGGACAGGGAGGAATGGCTGGAAGCACCCCCACGCTGTGAGGCAAATGGGTGGAAGATAAAGAAGAAAGAAGAAGCATTGAAAAAGTTTTCCAGTACAAAATTAAAGCTTATTGGATTTGTTACAAGTTTGGTCATATACATTTTTAGTTTATTTTTAAAAATTGTTTACATATACATTAGGTACAGGTTGCACGATTATAAAGGGAAAAAAATATCAATTTTAAAATTTTATGATGATTTTTAGCATTTTAAAACTTCTCTTAGACTACCAAGATGATCTGAAACCTAATTACAACTAGTCTAGTCAGTTTGGTATTGTCTGAACTGTTAAATTTTTGAAATCATGAAATATTACGTACTATGCCAGGATGAATTAAGAAGAACATTATTCAACAACAGCTCTCTCTGAACATTTATAAGTTTTTATTACTGACATAAGGAGATCTCTCATCCAGCACCTTTCTTCTCAATAATATTGGGATGTGCACATAATATCTTGCTAACAGTACATAGAGGATTTAAACATAAACTGTAATTGAATATTTATGTTGAATATGTAATTGTTTTCATTGTTACATTGGATAATATTCCATACATATTTTTGTTTAGAAAGAATTGATCAAAGAAACGAATGGTACGACAGAATAACGGGCTGCTACCGTGCTGTTGAAATACGGAGCTTACAAAAGAAAAATCAAGATCACTACGTTAACAGCCTCCAGAGTATCTTTAGGTGACATATCAAATGCATAATAGATAACCGTGAAGTTTCAGCCTTATTCCGGAGAAGATTGTTCATGGACCGTGACGGATTATGAAGAATCTGTTTCCTTCCTATACTAACTTTACTCTGTTTTTATTCTATATAAAAATGGTGTTAAGGCAGGCTGGGAAATCTGCATTTTCCGATCTAGGAAAAATGTAATCTAGGTACAGTCCATTCCTTAATGGATATTACCACCATTTTTTTCTCCTTCTTAAATTTTTAATCAATCCGGAAAACAGAAAATGCCAGGAAATATCTGCATAATAAACATCTCACCGTTTCATTCCTAAACCAGCGACGCAGTTTCTTCACTCGACCTGATGTTCCTTAGCAATTATTATCCCATCGAATATAATTCTAAGATTGTCTAATCATCATTTAATAAAGCTTAGGTTATGAAAAAAACAACCTATCAAAACCATTGAAGAACTTCTCGAAAAAGCAAGCATTGCTTTCTGTCACTTTAGGTTCTGTCATTTTTTTTTTTCAACTATTTACTATATCGCTATTATAAATTATCTATAGTATAAAAGAATCTTTTGATATTGATTTTTAAAACTATTTATTGATATTTACAACTGTGTATTCGCACATACTTCTTAGTACGAGAATACGAGAACTAATCTTTAGAAAATTATTACAATGACTTCTCAATAAAATGTCGAGAACCACTAACTAGTAGCTCTTCAATAAAAGTTCTACATTAGAAGAACCCAAAGCTCAACTCCGTGTGTCCAAATGGGTCTAATTATTGTCATGTAAATAAGTCTTTTGTAATCTATTAGGAGCTTTGAACACTTGTCTAGTAAATGTTAGAGTAGTCGGAAACGACGAGCAGTTTCTTGTCTTTTAGGTCTATTATGTCTTTTAGGAATTAGAACAAGAAGATCGATGAAAAAAAATTCTACAATCAGTTAACTCAATTAACCACCATGGAGTTTAATGTTACCTGTAATTTATTAAAGTCTTCACAAAAATAAGAAGATCAAACAACAAATTTAGAAAAATCAATGAAAATTCCATATACAGTATATATATTTATTCAGATGGCTCCAAATCATATAACATATAGTATTCATAAAGTAACAAGCTTCATATAATATTATATTACATAGCCTTCCATCCTCAGCTAGCAACGTTAAAGCCAAATGTTATACTATGTAATCTAGCTGGAAGAAGAAACTTTTGCAGTATTTACTGATTCTCTTTTTAGTATTATTGATTTATACTAGAAATATTCTGGTATAAAGAAAGGCTAAAAATATGGCACAATGGTAAACAATATGAACAAGAAAATAGTGGTTGTTTGAATTCCGTCAAACGTGGAAATAAAGGGTATTAAAGATGCAGTTTACCGTTACCGTGCAGTTACCGGATGAGAACGAAACTTATTCTTCAGCAAAAGAATGCAACTGATTTAAATAACAAGCCAATATGACCTGAATCTATCTCAATGAAAATACATAAAAAATTTTATTTTTATTTTTTAGCCATTTATGGAAATTCACAACTGTATACAAATAAAATAAAAATAGATCTAGTAAATGAGATAATAATGCTCTTAATAGCATGTCAATGGCTTGTAAAGCAACTACCTCCTGGTAGCACTTCAATAAGTTCTCTATTAGAAAGTCTATATTTAGGCAGATTTATAGTCTATATTCTATTTTTAGTCTAAATTTTATAGCAAAGATTGGATACGAGATAAATGAGTAGAGACCCAAAGCTCAACTAATAGGTCTAATTACTGTTATATAAATGTCTTTTGCAACTAATCGGAATGTTTGAACGTTTGTCAAGTAAATGTTGAAGGAGTCGATTAGAAAAAAACCTAAACAATTTTTGATGAAGCCGGCAGTCTGAACTCAACTAAACCATGTTTACATTTTCTATTTAAGAATACCTAGTATGACGAACCCATAATTACGTAGTGTTACTTTAAATAGTTTTTTTTAATTAAAAAATGCTTAATATAAGTAATGCACAGCAGTACACTACATTTGGTTTGCTAAAGCCAATAAAATCTGCACGGATAAAGCTGAAACTGCATTGAGCTATTTATAAACATTCCTTAATTATTATTTGAATTCAATGGATTAAGCGAACCATTCCGGGAATCCTACAATTAAAAAAACGATTTCAATGTCCGCACGGTTTCAATGACGGATATGTTAGGCAAGGACCAAAAGGACCGAAATCAAAAGGATTAACCGTAAAGAGAGTGTCAATTTAAAAAACAGCAATGGCGGACGCATTCTTAAAAATGTTTAAAACCTGGCAGATCTCAAAATAGTATCTTAGAAAAGGATTAAAGGGGAAGAGAGGGTGTTTTTAAAAAAATGAATATAATTTAATCAATTTTTATCTAAAAGTTCTAAACCTGTATCATTCAGTGGCTATTGGGATTTATCGTTATATATTAAATAAACAGCCTTAAGTTTCTAAAACATATTTTTTAACCAATATTTTGGTATCTATAGGCCTGATCCTGTGTTCTTAAATAGTTTAAAAATAGAGGTTAGTAACATACTATGTATACTTTAATAGATTCATTTTATAATGATGGAGGCACTGAACTCAGGCGACTGGCCGACATATACTTTCCTATTGATGTCATCTAATTGGTCTTGTTTTAGATGGCGTCATGTTAGCCGAAATACTCAATAAACTGCTATGCTCGCCAATGGCGTTAGCTAGAAGACCAGGACAACCGAGGCGTTGACTGAAGACAGGGAAGCCCCCTTGGCCCGGAACTGCAGGGGGTAGGGGGGCTCTCCTGGAGGGGACGGACCGTCTTCAGCCCTCAGTCCTCTGCCAAACCTCGTCCTGCCTGTCTCATAAGGTACCGTCCCAACTCTCTCTTATATTGTTTATATTTATTTCATTATGTTATGCTTTTACTATTAAATCGAGAATTTAAAAAAAAAAAATCTAAGCTTATATATCGAAAATGTTTTCATTTTAATTCTCAATTAATACTAATAAAATAGATTTTTTTCAGCCATGACTTTATATGCCTTTTTAATTAATGGAATAAAGACTTTGGTATGAGCTATTTCAACCATAACTTCATCTTGTATTCATTTTGTATTAATTAATATTAGTTCTTACAAGTATTTTATTATAGAATCACTAAATACTGTTGCCGAAAATAACAATGTAAAATTAAAGTAAATTGATAAACCCCATAGGGTATCGTTAAAATGTGCGTTAAAGTCTCCCGCAACTAGTGATATCAATGCCAGTGGAAGGTTATAGAAAAGTCTCCAATTACATTAAATTACGGTTTATCGTAATAAATATTCTTAATGTGTTAACACGTGCGTGATTTTATTTATGCAATTCTGTCTATTATAATATACTAATTATATATACTATAAAAAAAAATTATAATTTGAGAATATTTGTTAATTTTTTATTTTTTTTGTGAACAGTACGTTTTGAATAATCAACGTTAGATAGTAATAGAACATCATAATAAAGTAAAGACATTATGATTCTCCTTACATGAAATGAACTGAATTCGTTATAAGTCGCTTAGAGGATCAAGGGATTCAATTAAATTCTTTACGTGGAAGAATACGGGCCGGACAAGATGTTGGCCAAATATAAAGGTCAACCACCAATCAGGTGGAAAGACAACAAAAGGAAAAAAAAACAAGATAATTTCAACCTGGTAACGAAGAAAATAAAATAAAAAATTTCTGAGAACATATTCACCGTGGTATATTGCCCGGGCCATTAATGTGCCGACAATAGACGATGCCAAATTTTAAAAAGTAAAACTGGATGGCGAATCAATTTAAACTAATTATATAAGAACCTGAAGAGTCACTGTAATATTTCAGGGCTGACATAAGATGACCTACTGATAAAAGCAGGTTTGTTGGCATTCGTTTGCTGGCATGTAGACATTTTGATGGTCACGGGCTTTCTGTAATTATCAAGTTCATTTAAGTTTACAAAACTCTACTTGAAAGGAACTTGTGATTTCTTATTTATGAAAAAATAAACAACAGTAATAATTTATCGTTATGTAAAATTTTATTATGAAAATTATTTATGTACATTATATATATATATATATATATATATATATATATATATATATATATATATATATATATATATATATATATACACACAAAGAAAACAAAGTATTTTTTTCAAGTATCATTTTTACCTCTGTTATTTCCATGAAATAAAAATTGAATTATTATTATTTTTTTTATCATCAGAGATATTATAATTTAACGACTAATTTATTAATTAAAACACTATAGTTCTAATTCATTCAATGAACAAACATTGATCCCTTATAACGTTGATGAATTACATTTTGATTGTGATAACCTTATGATAAAATATGAAACGATCGTACATCCATAATGAAAGAGGAGTAATAAAAAAATTGAGTTTTATTTAGTCACAATCGTTCAACAGAGATAACATGGACTCTCAATTATTTTGGACCAATATATGAAATATGTTTCATATATCACAACAGTTTCCAAATCAGAATTTTGTTGAGAATATAAATTGTTATATAAATTTTTTTCTTTCGGAACTACCGTTTATGAACTATTTTTTATGAAACAGAGCTATTTTGAATGAAAAAGGTCACGGTTAAAATTCTTATTTTCTCTGAACTTTATTTGTTCCGATTAATCATTAATCGTTTACTGATTTAATTATTAATTTAAGTAAGTGATCCTTTTAATTCTAAAATTTTAGCTGATCAAAACGATTTTGATATGGAATCAATCGTTTATTAGGATGTGACACAAAGATTGATGGGTTCAAAAGTTCAATAGACGAATCTATTGGCAATGGATGGAAGCAGATTATAGATAAACATATCCATGATCTATCGTTTTTGCCAGTATGGAAAAAAATGACTATTTTTTATTTTTTTATTGTTAAATGAAATTCGTTATAACCCAATTCCTTTTTTCCAATTCTCCAATTAGGACAGATTTCTTAAGCAAAAAACGATAATTATATTTTATTTTGATAATTATATCGACTACAAATTTTGAATAATATTATTTTCCTAGGAAGAAGATAATTTTTAATCCATTAATTAATAAATTTTAAAATCAATTACATAAGAAATTCAGGCATTGATGACCAGTAGATTCTATACATATAAAAAAAAAAATAAATAAAAACAGAGAAGTTGGTCTGTCAAAACATATCGATTTACCAACCATAAGCTCTTTTTTTAATTTTTTTTATCAACTATAAAGATTTATCGTCATGAATAAATAATATACTACGTTATGAATTAATTCAATTAAGCTGAATTTCTCGATAAAATAATCGTAAAAGGCAAATACTAATAAATGAATGCAAATAACCTTAGGATGGGTATTTTGGAAATAAGATTATAGAGACGAATGATTTTGATTAGGACTAAATGTAAATTTTGTGGTGTGGATCCCATCCAGTTTTCCATTTCTAATTTATGATCGAATACATTAACCATGGCAGAAACTGGGTTAAGGATAGGAGATGAATTTAGGATGTTTGCAGAAAGTGCAGGGTTAACTGCATCCTAATTTATGCATTTTACGCTTGCTGATGAGTACTATGCTTGTATTCTGCTTATTAAACGTTGATTTGATTGGGGCTATTAAATAAAAATATTCATCAAATTATATTATTGACTCTGTGTCTAATTAAATCATTATTACTATTTCTTAAGGAGAGCTATTTTTCGACATTAAAAATGCACCAATGGAATTTAAAATGGTTATTGCTGTAATTAGATCTGTGGTTATTAGTCATCAGTTATTTCCTCAAACCATGGTTTTGATACTTGAGTATGGATCTTTTTTCCGTTAATCACATATCTACTCACTTATCCACTTGAGGCTGAGTGGACTTATTGCTTTATTACACCCTCCTGGGAAAAATCATTTGTAGTTTCCAAAATCGTTTCTACCTGCTCTAACGAATACTCAGCACAGACTTATTTTGCTCGGATCCGACACTAGGCAATATCTTTTAAAGTGTGTGAATTTAATATTTTTTGTTTGGACATGTTGATAAAATTTTGACTATCAAGCTAGTTTTGATTTTTTGTTTGAAGTAGTAAAATAATAATAATCCATAAAATACATTCTTTGAGCTGATGAAATAAAAGTAACCTACTGAAATATATTAAAATAATTAAATATTTCTATTAGGTATAATTAAAATTTTATAGTCAATTAACGATAGGGGTGAGGGCGAAAAAAACACGATAAACAATAATATTTTAAAAGTGACAATGGAATTGTAAAATTAAATGGTACAAAACAGAATAAATTTTTAGAAACATAGATAAAAATGATTAGGGTACAAAAATATGAGAAACAAAAGATCATGAGTATGTCTAGTGTTTTTTTCCTAATTAACATTTTAGAATTATAAGGATCAAATTATTTGAATTACTCATTAATGGATATTCAAAATTAACAATGTTGGGAGTAAAATAGGGATTTCAAACGTGACTTTTTTTCATTGAAACCAATATAGCTCCTAAACGGTAGGTCCTAGCTATAAATGTTATATGACAAAAAATATTCTCCATTAAATTTCTGATCAGGAAACTTCAGACAAATTTAAGATCCGAGCATCACAAACAGAGCTAGAGCATAAAAAAAAAAAAAAATTTTACTTCTATTTTTTGGTAAATATAATTGTATCCTGTTGATACGATCATTCCTTCGTAACACGTTCGTATTTATTCTATCATTTTCGTCTCCAATCTCTGTTGTGTCCCTGAAGATTAATGAAAAAGGGTTGTACCAAAACATTAGGTAATTCAATCAAGAAAGGACTTATTCTATTCTAACTCATAATTCATCTCCTAATAAGGATTATTATTAAGTTGAGATTACTAATGGGCTAGATTAATGCTTGATGCTTCTGAAAGCATCCAATGAAATAAGTACTGAAACAGCCTAACTTTTTTTGAGTCTTTTTTGTATAATATTAGTACTTTACAGCTTAGGTATATAAATAATTGTTACATATACACACACACACACACACATATATATATATATATTTGAAATCACTTATCATCATCATTTTAAATCCAAAAAGGAAGTATTTTTTAGTTATTTTTCAAATATTTTCGATGTAAAAAAAAATCAGATGAAGGTTTATTATAATTAAGTATTAGAATTTGATTCCTTTCCTTAAAGACTAAAAGGACAAGAAACTACCCATCGTTTTCGACTTCTTCAAAATTTTCTAGATAAACTTTCAAACCTTCCGATTAATTTCAAGAGACTCATTTATATGACTATAGCCAGACCTAATTGGACATACGGAGTTGAGCTTTGGGGCTCAGAAATTTTCTCATGGGAGAAATTTGGGGCTCCACTAAAACATTAAATTCGTCTCCTTACAAAATATTTCGAAAAATCATCGATGCTGCTTACTTTTTCACAAATAAATTTATCCATAAAGATCTTATTGTACTATTTGTAGTGATTTTGCCCAAACCAGATATCTATCTTTCCCTAGTAGATTCCATAACCATTTAAATCCACTAGTATCTCAACTTGCTTCCCATTATATTCTAGATAACCCTCCGAGATTATCTGGAATAGAATATGCGTCCGAAATTCATAAAATGAGTCGGCACTGAATTTTTTTAAAAAAATATATATACTCATCTTTTTATGCAGAAAAAAACTTCAATTCAATGCATTGCTTGAAATGACTTTTTTCATTGACTGAAGTATTTTCTGCTTTTAAGGTGGGTTCACCTTAAACAAATATTTTTTAGTGCTAAATCATTTTATGAAAAGAATGGACTGAAGCTCTTTTTGCGGAGACCGTTTCATTCACTAGATGCATTTTTATTAATACAGTTGTAAATTTCAATAAATAGCTGGAAAAAATTGGCTACATGCGAGAAAACTTTATTTTATATTTTCAGATTCAGTAAAACCTACCGTATTTTCAATTTTTTTTTTTTTTTGTTTACAACTATTTTTTAAAGAAAATAGAATTTTACAGCTAATATGTCAAGTTTTGGAGGACGAGGCTAGTAACAATGTTTATATAACTATATCTTGGCTTTTAAACGAGTATTTCAAAAGCTAAAAACTATTTACTGTAGAAAAAAACGCCTTACGTTACATGCAAAAGAAGCCAGCAACACGAATACTGAATCTTCAGGACCTTGGCCTGCGTGTATCGTGCTGTTGAAGGGTACCTAGGTCACTGTCGGGGTTAGAATGTACTTACGTAAAATAACAAACGTATTCAAGATGTTTAATAAATATTGATGTTGGGTTATTGTTGTAAAATATACCTTTCTTTTTTAAAATTTATTGTATATATCTCTAAAAACGGAAATACAATCAGCCGACAAGCTATTGTAAAATATGTATGGCATAATCAGGCATGAATGAGACAGCGCCTAGCCCCTCACGTTCAGTAAATTGCTATTGAGAGGTAAAATGATCTCTCATCCTACTTTTAAGCATTTAAAAAAAAAAAAAAATTATATTTCTAGATAAACTGGTAATTTGGTAATGATCTTTATATGTGGTGAAGTGTAATAGTGTATGATATGAATTGTACAGTGCTCCCTTTTTATTTGTTTCTTCCTCCATCTTTTACAAATATACTTTAGCTTAATTTTTTATTTGTTTGTTAACTATAAGATAAAAATGATTAATGAATTAAATTATACTACATTCATTAATGTATTATTACTGTTAGCTTAGATTACACTTTAAAATATACAAGGAGATATTATCATACAAATTCAATCTGTTATTATATATTTTTTCTCGAAATAGAGATAACAGGATTTTCGAAAAACAACTTATTGCTTGGTCTTTCATTTAAATAAAAAAAGATTCCATTACCTTAATTGTGCTAATATTTTGACCTTGGTGTAACCGAACCGAGTTACTGATTGGCTCAGAATGCGGAAGCAGTCAAGATCAAATAAATTAAGATCGGATCAGTAATCGATATTTTATTTAACTCAACTTTAGTTAACTGGTGGATTTATAAAAACAGCTTATCGAATTGAAAATCGATCGCTTTCCGATTGTTTTTCTTTCATTAAAATGCTTTCATGCCACCTCAGAGGCCAGCCCTACTATTAGCTGTAATTTCGAAGTGTTAGAAACTTTTTTTCGTGTTTTAGATCTCGAAAACGAAATAACTAGGTTGGTGGTAATGGCCTTCACTTACTAATTTTCAGATAGTCCTTCTTTTGTAGTAGTTGTGGAATCATGTATTTATCCTTTTTACCAATTAAAAGAAATCATAATGATTGGCGTTGCTCTAAGAATATTGAAGTTATTAATGTTCTTGGCCTCACCTTGAAATCAAAATGCGAGTGCAGCTGACAAAGTTGTGATTTAACTGCATCTTTTGCTCAAAGGCAATTTCAGCCTTCGGGCCTATACATAACCTTGCCAACGTCTGGTACTAAAAAATAAAAAAGAATGAGTATCTGACATAAATTACCGTTTGTTGATAAAGATTTAGTTTTTTACTTTGTGAGACGGCTTGATAGTCAAACCTGTTCAAAGATTCCTCAAAAGATTTCCTTGTTTAACTCTGGAGTTTAAAACCTATTGAACTATTTTCTGATAAATAATTAGATCAGTAGTTGAACTGAATTGTTCTTTAGGCTAAGGTTTTCAATGAAGGTATCACTAATCTCAGAAATTCTGATTCTGGAGTAACAGAGCTGGTAGACTATCAGGAATTTATCTATTAACTCTCACTTCTTTTGTAATTTTTTTATTCGAAGACTAATTTCCAATGTTAAACATCCGTCGTCGGATATAAATATACACAAAATTAAATCATCAGCAATTTGATTTATAGATTATCTGTATATATTATGTATATATTTTAACTTATGGCTCTGATACCTAGACCACTACAAAGGCTGATGAAAAATACCTCCATATTTTTGAAAGGAAAATCCTCCGTAGAATATTCGGGCCCACCTATAAAAATGGACAATATAGAAGGCGTAGTAATAGTGAAATCTATAGTCTCTGTAACGAGCCTGATGTAGCTATTTTCAAGGCAGGGAGGTTAAGATGGGCAGAATACCTCGTTCGGATGTCGGATGGGTCGGTACCAAAAAGAATTCTAATAGAACAGATATCCGGCTGGCGCAGAGATGGGAGACCCAGGTTACGGTGGGGATTGGATGGCGGCATCCCAGGACAGAAACACGTGGCGATTGCTGTTGGAGGATGCCAAGAATTGCTTGAGGGTTGTTGAGCTAAATAAATTAATACATAAATAAATATACATACATTAATTAAAGAATGTAAGACTAGAAATGAAATGTATGTTTATATTCACTTTAGGAAGCGAAGCGGTAGGGCTTCTTGAAACTAATGCTTCATTGAGTGAACTATGGTATGATAAAAATAATGGGAGAATAAAATGTTTAAATTGTCTTCGAATAAAAAAAAAAAAAAAAAAAAAAAAAAAATACCATTAGAAGTGTCAATGGGAATCCCATCGATTACTAACTCTACTGATCCTTCTAAACCACTATGCCTACCTCAGGTGAACAGATTGACATTTAGCAAAATTTAACAAACCTTTTTCGACCTAATTACCTAATTTCATACAACTACCAGTTATTGATGGCTATTCGTTTTCCAGTCAAACGGCACAGTCAAAATTAACCTTTTACTAATATATGCGAATAGAGCGATACAAGAAATAGTATAGTATGGTTGAAGTCCCCCAAAAAATTAATGAAAATGAAAAGGAGCTGGATTTGACACCATGATTGTAGAAATAAAATATCAAATAAAAATAATAAACTATCTTTCATCGTGCTAAATATCTACACCACATCAATATTCTCATCTCGGCATTTATTTACCACTGGTGAAATGAGATGCTATAAAAAAATATATAAATAAAGGATGATTGATATAATCGGACATAATGTTCACAAATTAAGATTATGGTAAGATTTAAATATAAACAGTTCTCCTGTTCACCCTATTAATTTCTAGAACTAATAAAATGAATCATGAGACGGAATGGTATCTTAATTTTCTTTTAACTGTTATGGGTTGAGTTTTATTTCCTGAAAATTTGTAAGGAAGAATTCACGCAGTAAACCTGGTTTACAAGACAGGAATGCTTTTTGACGAGTCAAATTTAAAAATGGAAAGAACAATTTTATGACTTACTTGACCTCAATTTTACGATTTGTTTATTGAATTTATTTAACTTTTAATTAAGGCAGGTGTGAATTAAAATCTGAAAGAGAAAAAAAAAAAAGAAAAAAATTAAGGGATGTATTGATGACGAAGATCGATTATTAAAAAACAAAATTCACAAATTCGATTCTTGGGTATTTATCGATGCTGGTGATGTTTGTGTATCTTACGATAAATAGGAGCGTGCTGTAATTTTGTTATTAGTTTCGTGATAGTTATTTATAGAATTATTATCCTTTTTTTTCATCCTACCATTTTGAATAGAGTATAGTATGATGATTATTATACTTTAATGATTACATTAAATTTCAAATCATTATTTTAATTTTTTTAGGATAGATATCATAAACAGATATATGGGTTATTCTGATATGCTATCATCATTACTACACAAATTATAGTTATGAATTCAGTAAGTAACGATTTTAAATCGGAATTAAACCATAATATTTTTTTTGTTTTTTATTTATTTTAAAAGCTTCTGAATTCAATTTTAAAAGAACAGTACATATGCTTAAAAGGCTGTTTGAGTGAAACACACCAAGCCAGCTCGGGTGCATTGCATGAGAGTCGCTTCGATCTGGGAAGGAGCTGCGCTGGACCGTGATTGCTATTCCTCAGGTGTCTTTATCTCTCCTTGGTATTCCTCCATCGTCGTGAAGCACCGCAATATCTGTCTTCCAAGCCAGTTTCATTGGAATTATCCAGAGATAATAATGAATTTTGTGATACAGATCTGTTCGAAACACAATATTCATCACGTACGTGGATGAGTTATGGGGTCGCTTAATTTGCTAAATATGTGGATTTCACAAGCGGGCTGGTTCGACAGACATCCCAAGGTCACGGCCATGCCTTTAAGGACATCGTTCCGTCTGGTTCTTTGTCGGCTGTCTCAAATTGCCAAGATAGGCATTGTTGTCGTGTTGTCGTTAATGATACTACGGTTAATTTGTTTCTGAATGAAATTTCTTATCCTTACAGGGTGAAGAAAAATCTGCCAAAAACGGAAATTATATTTTTACATTCCTATATTATTGATAAAAAAAAAATCCATGGCCGCAGACTTAGTCTAATGCCTCTTCGAAATCTAGAGACTCTCTGGTTCTATATAACCAGACATGGTGTTATAGATAGTATATTACAAGTAATATGCTAAACTCGAACTGATGGTGAGGTAATATATTGTAATTATTATGTTATAAATAATAGTGTTAAATCGTTATTTTGTTTAATTTAATGATCATTAATATAAATATGCTCTGTCGCTGATATATGATTCTAAAAGAAAAACTTATATTATAAAAGTAAATATATTATAATGCAAAAATGTTTCTTCTGTTATGTACTTGGCTGAGGATATTAGTCATTGTTAAAAAAATGATAATATGATGCCCATCTCAATGGAAAATTTATCCGACCTATACTGCTGGAAATCGATTATGAAGAGCCTCATTGTAAAGAATATTGAGAAATGGCAAATTGAAACGCTGTAATAAAGTTTAAAAAAATAAAGATAAACTTAGACGCATTGCCCATAGATATCCCTTACAAGTGTTGGAGAAAATACTTGCTAAAAATTATAGAGGATTCGCTCTTAATTGTTGGGCCTATTATTAAATTACACTATAACTACCATATCATTCTGTGCTGAACCATTTTTCAGCACAAAAATTTAAACATATTAATTATTGATGTTTATTATTACATACTAAACAGCATTTTAATAAAAATATTCAATAGATATTCCAGCTGAAGGTTAGAAGTAAATACTTAAGTTTGTGTATATATATATATATATATATATATATATATATATATATATATATATATATATATATACATATATGCGTACATATACATAAATGTCTTTAGTTTACTTGCCGAATCCTTTGTAGATAAATACTGCCCATTAGCCACACCTTGCGTGAAGTTTCCTTAAATGGTTGTAGTCGTCTGAAAAAAATGTTTGGAATTTTTGATTGCATAATCTAGTCAATCAAAAATATAGCTTAAGACTAAAGTCACTATTATTTTTTACTTGAACAATTTTGTCTCGAAAAAGCTGGACTTATTTTACAACTTAGGTTTTTTTGCCTTATTTTATGGTGGTATTAATGGATAAAAGAGAATATGTTTAGGTAGCAACAGTTAAAAGAGTGTTGGTAAGATATAGGGTAATATTACTAGTTTATTAAGATATCATTAGAAACAATATTTCTTGAATTAAAATTAGTATCATTTTTGTAAGAACTTTTTGGCAGTTACGTAATATTTTTCGGATGCAGGTATATATTTTCTTCTATGTTCAAATTCTGATGTTCTGAAGTATGCATAATTTATTGGTTTTCGATTGTTAACTCTTGTATTCTACTGTTCTTATATTCCATGTCTGAATTTTATCGGGGGCGAAAGATGGAGTTTCGAGTCTATAAAGTCATTTAATCAGTAAAATTTGTATTTTCTAAAGATCACAAGTCATAATGTATTTAATGATTCAATGAATGAAAAAATATATTTGGGATATAAATTTCCTGACATAATGAAAACATTTTGTGTATAGTTTAATGTGCTCAAAATATAGTAGCTGAAGAAATGGTATTAAAA
This sequence comes from Euschistus heros, assembly GCA_003667255.2. Taxonomy (NCBI): domain Eukaryota; kingdom Metazoa; phylum Arthropoda; class Insecta; order Hemiptera; family Pentatomidae; genus Euschistus; species Euschistus heros. The sequence goes on along the minus strand of RCWM02000002.1, from coordinate 1,703,563 downwards.
AACAAAACACGTGAATCTAAAATAAATATGAAAAAAAAAAAAAAGTTTCAGACTTAAAGAAAACGAATTAATAATGCTTAAAAAATATTTAATAATGAACAAAAAATTAGCTCATTATCATTAAAACATGTTCAAAAATAGAGGAGATGGTGGAAACGTACTGATTTTAAAGGTTTTAAAGAGATGACGAGTGTTGGGGTAGAGAATCTTATAGATTTGAGGATGGGATTTATCATATGATAGGAATCTATGAGAAACGGAATATAGGTCGAGAGGACGGGTCTGGTGGTTTTCTTTTAAATAGAAGATCTGAACTAAAGACATTTGGACAAAAAAAGTGGAAGGAAGGATAGAGCCACTACAAATCTCCATAAAAACTGGTTTTATGGGAGTCCTTGAGAGACCGTAGACAAATGTGACAAAATATTTCATAATACGTTTTGAATTATCATCGAGTCCACCCAGTGAATCCTTTATATAATTAACATAATTATTTACATTTGAGGAAAATAAGAAGGGAATAAAAAATATGGGGGATTATAGGGGAAGTGTTGACCCAGATTGCTCCCTAGATTTTTTACTGCAGATCAAACAGATATACGTAGTTAACAATTTTTAATCGAGTTACTGGAGAAGTGGACTTGGAAGTTAGGTATATAAGGTAAATAAGTCGCTGGATTTAGAATCCATATTGGCAATTCAAAATCTAGTGTTTTAAGAACTGTTGGAAATACAATGTATGTTTGTGATGATGAATGGTTGAGCTGTGAATTACGATGGGGCATCGGCCTAGGTTGATATGATTTCAGAAAGTTTTAAGGTTAGCACATAAGTGGTAACAGACAGTTTCGGTAGAATTGATGTATTGATGTTTAGTGATGCATTTTTTTTTCGCTGTCTGTTGTGCCTCTCAGCGCAGAGCTTGAACCCTTAGTCTCTTCCTGACCCGAAGCTAAAGTTGTTACTCATATTCAATGATAGACTAGACAGGTAATCAGCATAGTGGTGTCTCTATACCCTAGAATTACTGCTCAATTATACCTATCAACTTCACGTCTATCGTGGAAAAGTGACTTTGGAAACCCAAAGAACGCAGTTGTACTGAATATGATTTTTGTATAAATGTATAATGATTTCTTTTTTCCTTCACTTCCTGACCTTTCTAAGTATACAGGGTTGTCGTCCTCAGCGAGTTCAAAATATGCGTTTGTGTTGTTCGTTGTTTAATGTGCAGTATACTTTATTAGTATAATGTATTAATGGCTATGCAGTGTGTACTGAACTCAGGAATCCGAAGGAGCGTTTTTTTTTACTAGTGAGGCACTAGTCCATGAGGACTCTCTATTAGTTCGTTGATGCTTAACACAATAGTATGATGGAATCAGTTTAGATAGTTGTAACAGCACATTCTATACGTTTAGACAAAGATAAACCAGTTATATGTGAAAAAAAAGCAACCAACCAAAAGTGTCAGTTATCCACTTTTTGTCTAACGCCGCAAACTTGTTTTATTATTTTTGACCATACTTTTTCTTAGAGGAGAGATAGAAATGTTTTATTGATTAATTTTACAATCTGCCTTATTTTAGGGCCGTAAGTAATATGGATGACTAAGAATCCATTGACACGGTATGTAGAATGAATACAAATAAAATAAAATAAAATTTTTAAAAACCTTCTTACTATACAAAATTTAAAATAAATTCAAAATGAACAGAAATTTAATAAAAATTAAATAAAATCACACAGTATATAAAAGTATCCCAGGGATCCCCGAACCAGCCTGTCCCTCCATTTATAGTAGGACAGCATGAGATCCCATTGTTTCTCTCTTAGCTGCGTCACTCAGGAGTCTAGTGGAGGCTGAGTTAGCGCGGTATGCCACATTCTCTCAGACTGAACAGACAACCTGACCATAGCCAGAACTCCTAGAAAATAAATATTTATAATACGTCTCGGGGCCACTACCGATCTGCGACTGTACTATACTAAAATCTAAAATTAATAAACATATTTGGTACTATAGTCAGAGATTTTTAAAAAATATTAAACAAGTTTAAAGTATTTGTGTTATTATTGGTTAATATTATGATTTATATTGGTTTGAAGTATCAAACAAATTTGAGAATAGATTGCATAGGTTGCATAATTCATATCTAGAAAATAAATAAATAAAAGATAAAGTAGTCTACCGCAATTTTCTATTAAAAAATAATTGATTAATATTTCTAACTACAGATTTTAATGTTTTTGATATTTGTATTATGGTATCTTTAGCAGGTTTCTATATAAACTTATATTTTCTATCTATATTTGATTGTCATAATTACGGTGAACGTAAAATGTATTTTTATTATTATAGGATTAATATTCATTCTCTGTTAATAATCCTGTTATAAGTCAACGATTTATTTGTACATTCCGCAGTGTATTTGTTAATTTCCTTATGTTTACACAATCCTCACGAAGTTTGCTGTAAATATTTGCTTTTTGTATTTTACTTCGTTATCGGCTTTCGTCAAATGAAGTTGTGAACTCAAAGGTCTTTGCTCTCGCAAAAACGTTTCCCGTGTCGACTCGGTTGATTTGAATCAGTTACTAATAATTATATTAATGGAACAAATAAAAAAAATATAAATATCTTAGGATTCGAATGTAGAAATTGTACACATTAGAGATGTCTTTGGGTTTGAATCCAACTTTGGTTATAACATTTTATATTAAATGTTAAGCATTGACTATTATACATATGAAAATAAACAAACGAAAATGAAATAATAAAAATTACTCTTATGAATGTTGTGTTTCGGTTAAATTTTTTCGGGTTAAGTATATCGTTAGTGTTTTTCTATTTTTTTTTAAAATAAAAAATTAGCTTTTATTCGTTTCAAATGTACTTCTATTGCTTATTATTTTGATAGTTTAAACTGTTTGCAATCAAATTATGATACGTTGCACACATTTATGTCTAAACCTTGTAACCGTGTATGCAAAAATTGGAAATAAATTAATACATTTATTAATATATATCCTTATATTCAACAAATGCTCTACATTAGAAAGTCCCTTGGCCATTTTCTTTTCAGACTCCTCGAAAGGTCATCGGGAGTGAGAAACAAGTTGGGAGACTAATGTATTCAAGTGGAAATTAATTTTTTTAATTAAGTTTTCAAATTTTTTTATTTTTAATTTATGATTGGAATCGGTTTTATGATATCGGGGCTAGTCAAATATTTTAAGTTTCACATTAAAATCGAATATTATCTTTTAATAATCGAAGGCTAATTCAAATTTATAATATTATTCTCAGAAGCCTGAAATGGAGCTGAATGAGCGACGTGTTTAAACATTTTTTCTATTTCTTGTTGATATTTTCGGTGCAGGTGTTGTTGATTATTGCTATCCTGCTCATCCATAACTGGCCAGGTTATATAAGATTAACAATATAAGGATATATATGATAAGTATAATTGTCGAAAAATGCATTTATGCTCCCTGTTTCATTAGGGATGGGATCATGAGTAAATAAAATAATAAAGTGAAAGAAAGAAAATTCGGAATAAAAAAGGAATGTTTATAGACCAGTTATCTCATAAAAAAGTTTTAAAACGATTATTACTAGTTCTCGCAAAGTTCTCGAATTCTTTATAGTACATAACTTCACAGAGCTCAAAGCGTGTAAACCAGATAACCAGTATAAATATTGTAAAACCTCTTAACTTCAAGGGAAGAAATGACAGTATCCTACAGTAATGTAAGGTATCTAATAATTTACCCTGATATAAGTAGACTACATTCATTATCTTATATTTATGTACGTGTTGTGCTCCATTAATTATCTATGATTAAAGAATTATAATAACTAACGGAAACTGTTTATTTTTTAAAACTAAAAATTAAGGAAAACACGGTCCATTAACACCTCTATATTTAGGCAAGCTATAATGACCCGCGGATTTTTTGAAAATTGCTGGTTATTGTGCACATTAATCTTGCTCGAAATGACCTTGACGTTGTAAAAAATGTTTTCTAACGCTTTTTTTTTTTGCAATTCCTAACCGTTTAATAGAGATTTATGTCAGTAGCACTTAAGCAGAACACCTCCCATCAATCTCAGTCAATATTTCGTGTAAAGGAAGTTCGGAAGTATTCGGCAGGTGAGTGTGACGCTGGAGAACAGTTAAGCGCAATTAGGCGCCGAGGTTTGAGGAGAATACTTCTTAAACGGAAAGGAAACAAAACGATACCGAATAAGGATTGTCTTTGTTGCTAGGAAATTTAGGTTTTTGTTTGAAAACCTCTGCAATTATTGAAACCGTTAGTCGTTTACCATTAATTGTTGCCGTATTCTATGCCTAGGAAATGCCTCTTTCTATCGATATTCTGTTGCAGCATTGTAGCTATTGGGAATGTGAAATACAGAGAAACCTCTCCTTATCGGACGCTCGGTAGGTTGTTCACACACAAGGGTAATATAATTGCTTATTAAAAAGAAGACGTGCATGCAACAAAACGAGTTTGTAAATGTAAACGAATAAAGTTCATATTTACATTTTTTTCTTTACAGCTAACATTTTTAAAATGTAATGTGCTAAGTTCTGAACCGATCGAGCCAGAAATTTTGGAAAATCTGATTTGTAAATTTGAGCTCGTCCACTGAAATCATTCAACTCCTGCTTCTTCAATTATTTCACCTCCAGTCACTCTACGGTACACGCGGCGGTGTTTTCTACGGCATCTGCAACTTCTAAATGGGACACTCAATATACGTTCGTAGGTTCAAATTTACGTAATGGAATAAAATCTTGATTTTGGTTTAATTTATGTTTACAGTATTAATGACCCTTAGTACAGCAGAAGAGCTCGTGGAAATGTTTAAAAACTCAAACTTACTTTACTCATGGATTAGTTTACTATTTTCTTATTTAATGATATAAATAAGGCTGATTTGGACTCTTTTAGAGATCCTTAACGTTTTCTAAGGATTCTCAGCATAAACTCACAAAATCAGAGTTGTAGGAACACTGTTATTGCCAGTCACACTTTGTCATATTGTTCGAAACCATAGTTTTAACGGTGAAACAACAGCTAACCATTAATAATTGGTAACCCAGGGGATGATCTGATTTTTTCTTTCAACAAGCGTTGAATTATACGGCCAATATTTCATTTTTATTTATTTAAGCAAACACTCCTTTGTATAATGAGTTGATTCCACTGTACGGTAATTTTCTTTAAAATAGAGGAGTTACCCGAGAGGGATCCAAGAAAATATCTTGGAAATGCAGTTTTCCATAATTTACAACTTTCCACTGTAATTCACAATTTGAATGCATTTTTCAATCGCACTTACTACTTTATATGTCACTTTAATATTACTTAAAATTCCTATTTTTCCAATACGGGTTCGACTGGTTTCTTGGGGGAAAATGTTGAGTGGTGTTTAAGACCCTTCAATAAATGAATATTTTAATTTATTTTTAATTCAGTGTATTTGCCAATAAAAATAATCCTTTATTGAGATTAGTAGAAATGTAAGAAAAATGTTAATAAGGTGAAATAAACTGATAAAAATGCTAGAGAAAACAAGGATAAATAATTCGAGAAGTTAATGAGAAATATCAAGATAAAATAATATCTTATTAGCGATCTTATTACACATTATTGTTTTTATTTTTTTCCTATTTATGAAAAAAAGAAGTTAAAATTGTAAATTTAAGGTGTGCAAGCTCACCTCCTTTAATGAACATAGTTTAATCTCCATTATAAATAGCTGTCCCCACCCTGATGACGGCCTGCGAAATGTATTAATCAATTCTAACGTTTAAAGGTTTGGCACCCATTTAATTTAGCATGACGGAAGAGTTATTATCAAGCAATGATTGATTGAGGTACTAAAGAAACTTAAAATACAAGCTAATAAATAGAAATGGCAAAAAAAAAAAGATAGATCTGGTATTTAAATGTTTCAACTATTTTATCAATTGGTTATTCCTGGCTAGTCCGATATTAGGTCTTTATTATAAATTATTTTCAAACAATTTTTACATGTTTTTAAGATTGCTCTGTTATCTGAACTAGTGAGCACTGTCTTCAGTATGGAAGAAGAGCCGTTTCAGAAAGCTAACAGCTATATTTTTTATCAAGCTTTGTGAAACATTACAATGTATTTAAAAATTTCCTCTCTTGTATGGGCGCCATATATTGAATCTGATGGTTTTGAATCCATGCTTGTACATGTTTCATTTCAGAATGGTATCTATATTCTTATTATGGATTCAATTCCTTATTTTAAGATTTTTAATTTTATCTTTAAATGTATCTTGACAGGTGTGTCAACTTATTGACACACCGAATATTTGCATGTACCTAATTAAAAAGGTAATTATTGAGATATTCTCAGCGAAGTCATAATTTTCATAATCATGTGGAGGCAGACACAGCTCAATCAGATAGGTGCCAACCAAGCTGCGGACAATGGGGTGTGACTTGCAGATCCGAGATCAGTAGGCTGCATCCTCTCACTAAACAAACACGGCCTTGGCTTATCATCTATCCAATCAGTGTTATGTTGGTTACAAGCTATTGGAATGCAGCATTTTATTTATTCGCTTACCTTCTGTCTGTTTGCTGGTTCAGTTTTAGTTGATAAAAATTTATAAATGTTTTAAAAATAACATAAGTTATTAGTCAAATTGGTGACCGTTTTACATGGCTGAACAGTGACTTTTGAAGTAATGTTACTTTCGTTGAATTCCAATGAGTTTTATTTTACTGGGTTCCGAGAATCATTTTATCAAAGTCATCGAAGGATTTTGAGGAGTGTTATCGAAAAAATTGACGATTTTAAGAGTTGCGGGATTAGATATGGAAGGAATCCTGTTTTCTTCATATTTAATTTTCTTCTTTTTGGGTTTATCGTTACCCTATAGCAAGTATATTTATCGTTTTATCGAATTGGCCTAAGGAGCAGAGAAAATAATAAAACTAGGAGAAACCTTTTTTTTATAACTTTGTTTTAAATTTAAAACGGCATCTTTATGGCTGTTTCACAAAAAAAATAAAAATTGTTTATAGTGTAGATTGTGTGATAAATATCATCAAAATTTCTCCTGTGATTTTTTTTTTTTTAGTTCGAATAATTTTATCTTTAGGCCCAATTCACACAGAACGGACGTCTGGCAGAGACGTGGCGCGGACTTTTGTCTCTTCCACGTTTGTCCTATTAAACAACGGGAGGGCGCGCCCGCGCCACGTCACTTCTGTGTGAATTGGAACGTTTGTTTAATAGGAGAGACGCGGAAGAGACAAAAGTCCGCGGCACGTCTCTGCCCGACGTCCGTTCTTTGTGAATTGGGCCTTAGATTTATCAAATAATATCAAAGGGGCTTTCTAAAAAAAAAATCGGACAACAGATTTGTGTTTGGCATACGCTATGATGTGTTTTTTTTCCTTACATGTTAAATTCGATGAATAATAATGGATAACAGGATTAATTAAAAAATTACTATTCCAAATTTATAATATAATTGAATTAGCTGTTTCCAGATAATTGATGTGTTCTAATGTAATAGGCATATTAGATCAGTGGTTAAGGTACTAGACTAGAAATTTGGCCTAATAACAACACATCCTTAAAATTAAGCACTGAACCTATGAAGATTTTTCATAGGTTGTAGTAGTACAGGTTTTTATATTTTTTTTTACAAATAATATTCTATTACATTTAAAATTTATTTATTTTTGGTTTCAATATATATTAAATTTCAATAGCTTTCTAATATTTTTACATGTCTGTTATTAAATAAGATATTATTATTTTACATTGCATAGATTTTTTTTTATGTAGATTCACCAAATATGGTTTGGTGATTTACAGTCCAGAAGGTTCTCAGGTAAGCATAACCGCAGATAAACCATAATTTAAAATAACAGCAGAAAAAGAATCATTGATATATCGATTTGAAATAGCTCAACAAAGCTACAATCAAATATAACTCCAGCAATAAATTAACAATAGTAGCTTGAAAAATAACTGAGTGGGTGATACTGGGCGGATAATGTCGGCAACAAAAGAGAACAGCCCTCTTATTTTAACCATATGAAAGGCATTACACAAATCTATGTCCATGTTCCAATGATATACGTTCGTTATTTGTTTGATATTTGTTTTCTTTCTGTTTCAGATTCAGCATGGCTCCTCTAGCTCGAGTAATACTGGTGAGTAGAATAAATTTTTCAGGCTGTCATTTGTGTGGGTGGGATAAGATCTCCGTTATTTTGGTCCTCCGGGCTGGCTCTAACAGCCATCAGGATACAAGATAACTCCAGCAACTCTATAATGGACTAGCAGACGGAATGAAAAATTATCCCTTTAGTACAGCTATCTTACTTTTATATAGGAACCAAGTTTAGAATTTAAAAAATATATGCAATTATACAGGTTGTCCCGAATTTAAATGGCAAAACTTCAGTCCCGAATTTTTAAAGATGGCAAAAGAAGAGTGCTAATCAGGAACTTTTATAGACTACGGGACCATTCTTAATACGTAATGAAGGCGACCAATTCCAGGCAGCAATAAGAGCAGATTATCGGAGAAGAAGTTTTGTCCAATGTCACTTCGATAACAATCCTGAGACTAGCATCCGAAGAACATATGTCGCATTAGCAATATCGCGAACTTTGAAAGGTGATAATCGAAAAATTATATGGACCGATTACCTTTACAAGATTGTTAATCAAAGAAATTATCATGTATGGGCTCTTGAAAATCCCAGAGCTATAGAGAGAATAGAGCATGAATTTGTGTTTGGCTTGGAATTTGGAACGGATTACTGGTGGGACCATATTTTTTACCTGGAAGATTGAATGGTGTCACATTTACACATTTTTTGGAGAACGACTTTTCTAATGATTTAGATGACATTTTAGCAGAGTTGCTCGATTGGACGTGGAGGAGTAGTACCTTGGCCACCCAGATCACCTGATATAACACCCATGGATTTCTTCGTATGGGGAACCTTGAAGCAGAAAGTTTATTCGGTGTCAATCAACTCAAGAGAGCAATTAAGAGACCGAATCATACATGCAGTATACCAGATATCATCAGAACAATGTTTAGCTGCAATTTATTAAGTGAGTGCTAGATGTAATGCTTGCGTTGGTGCAAGTCGATCACATTTTGAGCAATATTTACATTAAAAAGAACATAACATAAATATAAATGTAAATAAAGAAGTATAAAAATGAAAACTTGTTTTGTTTCTTTTTTTTGCGATTTTCTCTAAAACTAAGCAAAAACGAGCAAATCTCTAAAGGACTTTTTGTCTTAGTTTTTCGGTCCCCTATAAGTTCCTGAAGTTTTGCCATTTGAATTCAGGACACCCTTTTTATTTATCCTTATGTTAAGAGAGGAGCAGCGCCTTAAAGTATTCGAAAATAAACTACTGCCCTAAAAACGATAAAGAAATAGGAGACTTTAGAAGGATCCACTATACGGAACTGCGAGAGTCATATTTGGACAAGGTAATAGCAGCCCGACGGTTAATGTTCGCTTGTAAAATGTCATGACCGTTTTTCGAAAAAGGTAATCCGTTTTGACCCGTCGGGCAAACGACCGAAGGGTGGATCGAGACTTTGATGGGAGGATTGCGCTAGGGCTGATCTTGGGGATTTGGGTTTTGAGGGAGTGGGATGGAGGGAGGTGTGTGGTCAATGGTTGGTGGTGGCATCGAACCTTCGGGTTCCCTAAGTCTTTTATTTCTTAACTTTAGAAAAGCTGCATTTATTTAACTACCTAAGCCGATCAAAGTATCCGTTTGCCACAAACACTTTCAAGATTTTCGGTAAGTAGTTAGATTTCTTCTCTGTAGATCACCTAACGGGATATTCACTTGTATCTCTTTGCCATAGAATTATTTGTAATTTTAAGTTTCAGAATATGCACTTTTTTATTTTTTCAAAATATGCCACTTGTACCCCTTTGCATCTAAACCACTCATTTTTAGTGAAGTTATAATTTGTTGTAAATCTCTCAACTCTACTTAAACATTATAGTTTTTTTTTTTTCATAAATAAATTTGTTTATATAAAATCAGATTATTTTAAATAAACATTGGTGTACGTTTTATGTCTTTTAGTTTTTAACTTAGATTAAACTATAGAGTTTTTTTATAGATCTAACGATCACGATAATTAAGTAAATTAAAATAATAATATTGTAATTTATTTTATGGACTGTAAACGTTTTAAAACCCCCCGAAGAATAAAAATCATTAGTTTTTGCTGGTCTTCTTTATTAAGTATTTGTAAAATTTTCCAAAATTATATCGACAAGCATCCAATAGTTTTGTAGAAAGTCGAGGTGAATCTAGGTGAAGAAGCTTATCCTCAAAAAATTACAAAAAAAAAATTACATGTTTTTAAAAAATATAATAACGCCAAAAACAAAAGCTCATCCTACACAATTTTAGGTTCTAATTTGAGAAAATAGTTGTTTTCGTTGATCGCCTGTACGTAAATTCTGCTCGTTACAAATATTTCATTAAGAGTGAATTAACGATCAATACTCAAATCATCTGATAAGGATGGTTATTGCAATAACTGGGAATTATTATAATAACTTTTTCAAAAAGTACATTACTCTAGCTAAAAGATAAATCGAAGATTGTAAAGTTTAGATCCGGTCAGTGGTAAAGTGGAATTAATTCCCCGCCCTCTACACTCGCGGCTTGAGAAATTCCGTGTTGCCGAAACAGCTAGATAAGAAGAAAAAAAAACTGGGAATTTCAACCAAAATTTTATACATAAATAATTTTCCAAAATTTAAAAACAATTTTTAGCGAACAGGAATATGGGCTGGATTAAAAGTTTCTTGTTATATTTTTATATTTACAGTGTTGTAAGAATCTTACGTTACCTAACATTGTTCTTGTGATGTAATGATATTTTTTTAGTTTTATAAGGATCATAATTATGATCTTCTGAACTGCCCAATATACATGTGGTCAGTTCCAGTATAATATGTTCGATGTTCATCAGGTGCCAGCGAGCCTAAATAGTGCCAGCCGAACTGTTATTTAATAGGGAATTATGAATATTTATGAGCATCGGAGATGTCGGTCGGTGAATGACTGAATGATTCTGCTTCCCTGAAATGCCTGATAAATTAAACTAATCTGTTTTTACGAGTTATAATAATCTATTAATCAGAATGTGTATGATTTTAAAGTGTGTTCATTAAGCAATTATCAATTTTTTTAGTCGCAATAAATTATTATTTTTTTCTATAATTAAAATCTAAAATTAACCAAATCCTCCCTGAATAGATTTTAGTCAAGAATAAATCAAAAAAGTATTTATAAAATATATTTTAATTATTATGAAAAATAATAATCGGAAAAATGAATTTCAATTAATTATGACTTCGGACCAAAAAATCCTCAAAATTTCTAATATTATTAATAGATTACTATGACTTAAGGAATCAATTGTGAAGTTAAATACCGAAAATATTATTAGATTTTTTTCATTTATGTACTTATATCATTAAAACAATAAATATAACTAAATCTAGTACAAAGTGATTAGAATTTCTAAAGAAAAAAAAATAATAGTAAAAATGACGGTTCTTCATCGTAATTGCATCATTTAGAAATTTATATTTCCTCTAAAACCGGTCTCGTCTTGAAAATTTATACCTTTTCCGCGTTTACTTAAACCTTTTCCAGAAGGTTAAACTAAAGAATAGTTTTATAATTTTTTAGTTATGTTTAAGCCATTTCCACATTCATTTAATCTTCTCGAGTTATATTTAATCGTTTTCAATTTTATTTTATACTATTAGGACTAAAGCGACAAGAAACTGCTCGTCGCTACAGACTACTTCAAAATTTACTAGGCAAACGTTCAAAGCTCCCAATTAATAACAAAAGACTCATATACATGACTGTGATTAGATCTATTTGGACGTACGGAGTTGAGCTTTGGGGCTCTACTAAACCATCCATTTCATCTCGTATCCAATCCTTACAATCCAAAATCCTTCGAAAAATCCTAAATGCTTCTCACTTAGTCAGCATTAAACTTATCCCCAAAGACCTTTATGTTCCATATGTTGCTGAGTTAGCCCGAACCAGATACCTATCCTTTCATCCTTAGCTGCATATCCACTCAAATCCATTAGTTTCTCAACTTGCTTCCCACTCCATTGCCGATAATCCTCCGATGTGTCTGAAAAGAAGATGACATAGAGATCTTCTAGTGTAGAATTTTTCTTGAAGTGCTACTGATGAGTAGTTCTTTTCAAGTTTAGACATGTTACTGTAATCGTTATCAGCTCATTTACATTAATGTATATTTTGTACAGTTGTAGATTTCAATAAATTGATATATATATATATATATATATATATATATATATATATATATATATATAAATATAAAATATATATATTTTATACTATTTCATTTATATTTCACCCGTTTCCATATATTTTTAGTATTTTCCCATTTAGTTTGAACCATTTTCCAATTTTATTTTATTTTTTCTAAATGAAATTGAGCCCCTAAATTTTTACTAGGAATTGGAAAAAAATAATAATAATCATCAAAATGCTATTTTATGACAATCCAGCATTGTTAATAATAAAAGTAATATTAATCATAATAACTTATTGTCAGTGATTTATCATAACAATTTGCGGGCTTAATTTAATAAGATTTTTATTAATTTCATTAGAATAACGAATGATTTATTTTATTTTTATATTATTGTGCTGTTTGTTATCTGATAAACGATGGATTGTTAGAACATGGCGTTTTGTTGATTATTATACTTTTTCTCCAATTTCCTATACAAATTTAGAGGGCTGATACCATTTAGAAAAAAGTTTTAAAAAAATTGGAAAACGGTTCAACATTAATGAAAAAAGAATAAGAATATATGGAAAAGGGTGAAATATAAAATGAAAAAAGATTAAACATAATTGGAAAACGTTTAAAAACGAATGCGAAAGTTGAAATATAAATGGAGAAGTCTAATTAAAAATGGAAAACGATTAAATATAAGTGGAAAATATTTAAAAAATATGGAAGTGGATTAAACATAACTTGAAAATGATTAAACTGTTCTGGAAAAGTAATCTTGGAAAAGGTATATTAGAAACTACAGATTTTTTATATCTCCATTTGTTGTTCCTACATTTATTTTTATTTCAAGCTTCTCGTGATTTCCCTTATGCAATATTGTTGGTTTTATTTTATTAGGGTTTAAAAATAAAAGTTGTGGAACGATTATTGGAAACTGTAATTATTCACTGTCATTTCCATTTGAGGGGCTGCCAAGAATGCAATTAAGAAGCTAATGGCTTCAATAACAGTTAATTACTTGTGGTACGTTGAACTTTTTCAGTTATGTTGTAATTTATCATGGCAGCGCTCAGTGGAACGAAATCTGCCTTTAGGGTGACAGAATTCATGTTTGGATTCGCAACAGCGAACATATACAGTGTGTGTACTAATGTCTGGAAAGTAAGAAACCAGTGTTTGTTTTTATTAGAATACCTCAACAATTGAGGATTAATACTCCAAAGGTCCTGCTTTAAAGTCAAACGGATTGATTCAGCTAGTAATACTCTAAATCTCGATAAAGTGTGGAATTGTTTGCTTCCGACATGGATACTGAGACTGAAGGTAGTAGGTGCCTTTTATAAAGTAGAAAAACAGCTCTTTGTATGTAAATAGTATGTATATGAATTTCCGGTACTTAATTTGTTATTGTATTTTTTCTGATGCTACCGCTTACTTCCAACTTCATTTCGCCGTCATTAGACAAATAAAGTAGCTTAAAAAATGAATTATATCTCATACCACAAATGAGTATATCAATTGTTTTTTCTCCACTTTTTGGAAATAACGTTCAGGTTATCAAGGAAAAAATACTTTCGAAAATAGCAAAACATTCCTATGTCAAGAGATGGCAACAAGTTATTTCTATTTCAAAAATCGAAATTAAACTCAGAAACAGCAGAGGTGAAGTCACTCAGAGAAATGAAAATAATAAAATAAATTGGCTATATTTTCAAGAAAAATAATGGAAGCAAAACTAAAGTCAAGTAAGAAAACTTTTTAAAGGGTTTTTGTAAAATACGACTGGTGAAGTCGAGAAAACCTTATATTTTATGTAAAATTCAATTTAATATAATTGAAATTGTTAAGACTTCTCAGCATGTGCAGAAATACCAACGGCAGGTTTTGACTTGGCTTGAAACTAAAAAATATGGATGGCGTGTCACCATCATGGGTCGGCAGCAATGAAAATTATAGTTTGGGTTCCCTTACTTTACATCGATGTATAAGGAATTTGAGTGTGTTACACATCAGTTACTGACCACATGTGAGGAAAAGAGGAAACTGACAAGCTAAGCGTACAAAACGAATATAGTTCCTTAAACTCTGATATACCGGTAATTTTTGTTGGCTTTTCATTTATATAGCAAAAACTGTGAAAAATATGTTTCCCCCATTTTGACTGACCACTTTAACAGGGCTTCGATCAAGACCCACAAAAATGTATAAACTCGTAATCTACTCGTAATGTCCCTTAAGATAACAGTTTTTTAATTTTGTCTAGCTGGGTTACTTTAGTTGTTCCACTTTGCAACGGAAATGTTCGTTGTTATTTTGTAGTGGTGTTATAGGCATTGAAATATAAATGTTTTCATGTATTTAATAGAATTTTATTATTCTTAACTAAATGTTGATGATTTGGACAATGCCTCATGAATATATCTTACCATTTCTATATCTGTATCAGCCCCATGTTTGTACTGATGAAGCGTCTGCCAGTGGTGCTTCTTTTTATGACCCTACAAATGCAGAACAGGATATGGACTAGTGGATATTTTTATATACCTTTTCACAGTGTATGTGTTGAACTATACACCTGACGCCATTCTTAGACTCTTAACTTAGGGAAAATTTCAACTTAAAGTTTCCAAATCAGATAGACAAATTTGTTAGATTAGACAAAGAATGCTCATATAACTGAATCGGGTTTCCTAAAAAATCATTTTATTCGAATGACTGATTACGTTTATATTGACTAAATGTTTACACAAATAAACTAAATTATAAATGACTCGTTTGAATGAGCACCGCTAAGGAATAAAGATTTGTTTGATATGCATCAATGCTGTTAACTTTACTGTCCTTACTGCTAACCATTTCATTATTTATGTTTTTTCTTATAAACTTAGTTTATAATTTTAAGATTAAAATTAGGCATCCATATTATTGAGGAAAGTTTTATAAAATCGATTTATCGACATATAAACCTGTTTGAACTTTTCTAAATGTCATTAGAGACACATTGAATGATGCCTGGATGTTTTCTCACATTCCATTGTGGTCAAATCTGATTTAAGAGATGGTGGTTCTCCTCCTTTATATTTATTTTTGGATAAATCAAGGTTAATGCTATTAGAGTAGTGATTTCTTTCCTGTTCTAACTTCAAAAATTACCATCTTACAAGTTGTCAGTACCTAGACATTATTTTGGTGGTACGATTTAAAACAAACAAAATAATTTAATTTAAACAAAACAAAACTTTACGGTTGAGGTGCCGCGAATGTTCATTTATCGTAGTCAATTATAGTGGTTAATGCGATAATGATAGTCACCCAAGAAGAAACTATACAGATTTTTACTGTTGGAAACTAAACCAAAAATAATAATAATAATTTTACACTTTATGGAGAACTAATCACTTAATATTGATACGCTTTTGTTTTGATTATTATGAAACTAAAATATTAGCATTGATCAGTACTACCCCTCACCCAAATTAATGGTATTTTATTAATTTTTTTAAATCATTTGCAGCCTGTGTGTACCATTTTATAAAAAAAATTATATAAGAATAAACAATGAATAACACTAAGCTACTTGCAACAAATTAGAAAGCAATAGCTCATCGTAAGCTGGTTAAGGGGCATATAGATTCTGACTGTTGTTACCAAACGACGTTTTAATAACAATGGTAATATTGGCTTACCTACCTATTTTGATCTATTTGTTTATTTCTCGTTATATTAGAATCACACTTTTTATTTTTTATTCAAATGCCTACTAAAATGTATAAGGAGTAACTGATAACAAGATTCCGTCTTTCTATTTTTGGTCCTAATCAACAATTTTTTTTTAATTTTATTTTCTCTTTTTTAGCTTCTTGTTTTGTTTTAGTAAATATTTTGCTCTTAACTCTTAACTCACAAGAGGAGGACACACTCAGTCTCTCACGGATCTTGTTGGCAATTTTTTTTGAGGTTCCTGGTCAATAAATATTAGACAGTATTATAGAGTAACTGATAAGATTCCGTCTTTCTATTTTTGGTCTCAATCAACAATTTTTCAATGTTTTTGAGGGTGCTGCATTAGAATTTGACGTCAATTTTTGTGTCTTAAAAAAAAAATCTATAGAGGTAGTTTGCTTGAAAATCTAATCATTTTTTTAGTCTAAACCAAAATCTATGAAGTGGCTGTATTTTTTCTTAAATTCTCAATCAAAAATAAAAATCTTGGTGCAAGAATCATGTCGATATCATTTTTTAAACTCGAGATATAAAATAACTTAGTTTAATGCTATTTTATTTTTTTTCTCGGCTTCTAGGGCCCATTGGTCGGAACGGCAAAATACGTGTATAATATTTATTGACCAGGAACCTCAAAAAAAAAATTTCCAACAAGATCCGTGAGAGACTGAGTGTGTCCTTCCCTTGTGAGTTAAGAGTTAAGAGCAAAATATTTACTAAAACAAAACAAAAAGCTAAAAAAGAAAATTAAAAAAAAATTGTTGATTAGGACCAAAAATAGAAAGACGGAATCTTGTTATCAGTTACTCTATGATGCGTGTCTAATATTTATTGACCAGGAACCTCCAAAAAAATTGACTAAAAGATCCGTGAGAGACTTAGTGTGTCCTCCCCTTTTCAGTTATATTTTAAGGAATCAATGAGTAAAAAACTTAGATTTGAAAATTTTTCGATTTCATTAATTTAGAATCAGATGATGTGGCTTCATCTTTTATCAATAGACTATAGTATTATTTGCTTCGTTTCAATGACAAGGCTGGCGCATAGTACATACTTATTTTACCTCCAATATCTGTATTTGTAATTGTTATATGAACGGGTTCTATTTGCAACTTAATACGAGGTTGAATGTCCTTATAAAGTTGAAAAGTGACTCATCTTAATAATGATACAGTCGTCGGAGAATCGTATCTACGAAGTGAATAATTTTGTTGACATCGATATTTTGTATCAGTAATTGTTATCGATGGAAAAAGACAAATCGAGTGGGCCGGCTGGACCTTGGTCTGCTCATGGCCTGGGTGGGTGCGGTTCAATCCCCTAGTTGCGCTCGTTACAACTGTATTTTAAATATTTTCTTTTTTTCCTCTTCGTGTGTTTACTCTCGTACTAAGTTTAGTAATATTTACAACGATAAAATATTTCAACGATATTTTGTTAGTATAGAAAATAAAAATTATCATATTAAGAACCTTAAGTCTTCATTGTATAATTGTATTATCAAAACGGGTACGAATTAGCATTATAAGATTCAGAACTAACAAAATTTGAAGTTTTACTTGACTCATCCTTCCCACAATTTTTGTGTTATTTTTCTGTTCAATAGGAATCAAATTTCACTTCTGTACACGCTTGAGGGCTGAATTTCCTCTGTATTGATTTTTACACCTTTTCTGTTCATTATAGTCACACTTGATCGATTTGTCCAAGACCGATTATAGCTACGCAGAAAATACTGCAATTCTGACAAGACGCTCAGATGCTACTTGGACTTAACCACTAAAATAACAAGAATAATATAATCAACAATGACAGACCTCAATACGCCACATCACGACATCTGTCTTCCAGTTTATGGAAATTTTTTCATCAATCTTTAATGAAAATAAAAATGACCAAACCCAATTTTTAACACAAATTCTAAAAATGAGATGATGGCCACATTTAGGTAAGAATACTCATATTCAAAAATAAAAAAAGCAAGTATTAGGAGGGGAAAAATATACCAATCCTCTTTATGCCTTCAATTGAAGATCGAGTACGGAAACGAAAAATGAATGTAAGTTTATTCCTTTTTTTTTTTTTATATTCAAATTTTTTTAAGTATGTATTTTTTCCTATTCATAATAAAAGTAATTCCCAAATTTTATTGACACCATTTAGTCAATATATTTTGACTGAAACTTTAGCAGATTTTGACGTGATTAAATCACCGCTTAGGAGGTAGACAGATTATATGAGCCCATGAGATCGTTATCACCGGCCAAACTGCTGGAAGCCTGAAACTATAAGGACAAATTCCAGGCAGGGACCAGTCCTGGACAACTGATATCCTCGATGAACCAGGATGTGCCCAGGCACCTGCCACCCCGCATACCTCCTGAAGGTCAGGATGGAATTATTCTGGTACTTTAATGTTCCGAACGGAGTTTGGACAGCGTTTCAGTCAATATTGCTACAAGATTATCTTTCTGTTTAATAAATAAATACTGATTTTTAAAAATAAAAAATGGCAAATCGAGGCTTCTAAAATATGAGATAAAACCGATTGAACAAACAACATTTTTTAGTGTTAGTCTTCCTAGTTCCAGTATCTATGTTGGTGGAATATATTTTTTTTTAAAGATTTTCAATAGGGAAGGTGGGATGAAACGTGGGATGAAAATATTTAATTTTTTATTTTTGGTACTTTGAGCTGGAACCTAACAAAGGTAAATAGAATTACAAGAGCAACGTTGTTCAATGAAATTAAGACCGATATCTACCATTTTCAATGCAGTTCAGATAAAAAAAAAAAAAAAAAAAAGAGCAACGACTTACATTTGAATATCTAATATCATATTTATGTAGCATGACACATTTGGACCATTACAATTGTTAGTTTTCAACCACTGGAGATTTCTTAACCTAAATGCAGATGGGCCGAAAGGAGCAATGTCAAATTTAATTACTATTTTCACACTCATCATTTGAGCCTAATATATCATTGTTTTATTTAGGGGCTGCAATAAAACGATTTGTAAATTTGGCTTAAAACTTATCAAGTTTCATTAACATAATATTTAGTGCTAGAGAATGTTTGTACTAAAAACAGCAGTAAAGAATAAAAAGATCCTCTTACAAAAAAGAACTAGCTGCTGAGAAGGAATAGAAAGAGGCTGAAAATCGGAAGACGCTGCTGCACAAATGTGGGCGGAACGGGCTAATGTGATATTTTATTTACTCACATTTTACCACCACGTGAAAATGTAAATAACTCATGGTGTAAAGAACGGTATAAATAAAACGATTCTGTAATAAAAAAAAATTCTCTTACATGCCTATAAATTTAAAAATATGTTTCTAGTACACCAAAGAGAAGGTACATATATGCAAGGTATGCACAATTAAAGAGAAAAAAGGCTGGGAAAAAGAAGAGGTAAAAATATTGAAAACGATAATATGCCAATAACTTGTTAAGACCTAGCCAATAGCACTTCAATATTTTTTTTTACATTAGAAGGTTTATAGGCCATCTTCTTTTCAGATGCCTCGGAGTGTTATCGGGAATCGAGTAGGAAGAAAGTTAAGAGACTAGTGGATTTGCGTGGTTTCGGAGTTTTATCTTAAAGGATATGTATCTGCTTTGAGCTAAATCAGCAACATACGATACATTAAGGTCTTTATGGATTAGCTTATTTGTGACAATGTAAGGAGCATTGAGAATGTTCAAAGAATTTCGGATTTTATAAACTAGATAAATTAGATAAGTGGAGCCTCAATTTTTTCTTAAAAAATATATGACTTGATAAGAGTTAAGTCAAACTAAAGTCAGTCCCTTACTACCTTTAAGCAAAGTAGCAAGGTTAAATGGGTAGATGGTGATCTATGTTTCAGATTTTCGTCCATTATTCGTTAAAACAATATATTCTTATTGCAAAGTTTCATTCAACGTTTTTTTAAGAGAAGGGGGTTCGTACACAATAGACATTTTTAAATTTTACTTTTCATATTAGGAAAAGCAATTGTTTTGAATTTTAATTTAATAGGATCCTACTCTAGTAAATAAGGTATTATTTTTTTATTCGTTACATTACACTATGTACAGAAAGGTGATTGGATGACCTCTTGCTTTTGGAAAACCTCCCTCACGTATGCCTCGCAGTTCACTGACCAGAGATCACCGTGGACGGCAGCAGCGAGATCCCGACCGTGGGCGCTGCAGTTGCCCATCACACTAACGATGCTGACCTTTCAATCTCATTAACTCGGCTCTTGTACTCCCGTAGGTTCGTCATCGCCATCAGTATTCGTAGGGGGGCTACTGCACTCCTGTCTCTTCGAGTTTATTAATAACTTAGCTATTTATAGCTGTCAGAAGTGAGTATT
This sequence comes from Euschistus heros, assembly GCA_003667255.2. Lineage (NCBI taxonomy): Eukaryota > Metazoa > Arthropoda > Insecta > Hemiptera > Pentatomidae > Euschistus > Euschistus heros. The sequence continues at coordinate 1,683,102 of RCWM02000002.1, read as the reverse complement.
TCTGTTTTGTTTTTGACATAAGAACTGAGGGACCCAGTTTTGGATAATTTATTTGGAATCATGCACATTAATCATCAGCTTTTAGACTTTATCTTACCAACGTACGTAAACCACCGGAGGAATAGTTTGAGCACCTCAGCTGCTAACACTGTACATGATTGGGGAAGCCATTGTCAGTATACTATTACAAAATTTTATTGAAATCTTGAGATCAATGCAATTTTAACCTGCCCGGAAGATTAGACGGAAGATTGAAATAAGATAAAATTTGGTCGAAAAATTCAGACGATGTTTTGATAAAATTTTTGTTTGATGTAGAAATACGGAATACTAAGGTCATGATTATAAATATGTCGATACAAAAACGTTTCGATTTACGACTTCGATACCAATACCTGAAAATCGATTCTCTATTCCAGGGAGCAAAGCTCCGATTAAAAACATGTTTTATTACACGATGCAATTACAAAATCGACTGCATATCCAAGATAAAAAAGCAAATAAATGTTTCGAAAAACAATAATAGTGAAAAAAATTGTTAATAATTAATTAAAGTAAAAAAAATGATAATCATTTAGGATCATTAATATCTACAATTTTAAATATACGTTATGATTTAAAAGCAGGAAACATTTACATTCATTTTGTGTCTATCCTGTACCTTTTGTGATCAATATGATACAAATCTTATCTAATAGCAACTATTTCTTTGTAGATGGTATTAAACCGGTATTTAATTGCAAATTGATTTTTTTATAAGAGACCAGAAACCCCTGAGGATTATAATAATATAATAAACATATAATTGGTGGTAGAAAACTACCGAAATTATAGTTACGTAGGGTAAGGTTCGACCTGCCAACCCTATCGATCGGTAACTGAGAACAGGTTTTTGGAATCTATAAATCTATAGATCTCTAATAATAAGGTAAGGTTTTGTTAAAAACCTGAGGTAAGATTTAAATTTTTTAACTTTCCTAGAGATATTGTTAATTATTGTTTCACGTTAAAGGTATTAATTAAACGATCATATATGTATGTATTTTACAGCTGAAAATAAATTTAGTAAATCATGTTCCTAAGGGCGGCTAAGTGATATTTCGATGAAAATAACTGAGACCCTTATCCTTATTTTCTTTTGTTCGATATATGTTTTTTGTCTGAGTTCAAGTTTGGAGGTCACTAAAAAAAAAAAGTTTTTATTTGTATGCCATTTAAAATTGTTGGATTCCATTAAAACTCCTACAGACTAGTACGTGTCCTCGAGACTCCTTGCAGTTGCATTTTCTGGCTAAATAAGTTAACTTGTTCCGCCTCCATTTTAATGTAAGAGTTTTCTCCTCCATTTTTGGAGGTATATTTTCTATTTTAATGCTGAGAAAATGGAAATTTGCAATGGAGAGCTGTATGCATTGTATCAACGAGTCCATTTTTATTTCTTATTGAAAAAATACTCATTGTCAGATACAACATAAATTTATAATCCTACTCTAAACCTTATTATAAAGCTCATATTTTTGCATCATAATGTTCATTACTTTATGATTTTCTTCATATGTTTTATATTTTAGAGTTGTTCAGAGTAAATTAAAGAAATAATAAAATTAATAACGTAGTAGGAATAAACGTAATTTTATTATGATACAATCCTGTAACGTAAGTTCAAACTACATTCAATGGAGAAATAAAAAAATAAAAAAAATAATAATTTATACGCAAATAATACTCATATAACCCGTGCTCCTGGCATACAATCTGAATCTGAAATTTTCCGGGTTGCGGGATTAAGTTATATTATTTTTTTGTTCTGAGGCCTGTACAGTCACCAGGTAATGGGTTTTAAAAATCTATATTTCTTCATTGGTACTTTAGGTTCTGGGCCGAGTTATCTGTTATATTTAGAACAGATTTTTTACTTACCCAAAAATCTAGAATTTCATCTAGTTGTATCTGTACATCCTCTCCATGTAAAACATAATTGCACCAAATAAAAATATTTAAATTATTTGGTGAAATAATTTGCAGTTTGTAATCTTACAAATCAAAAAATATGACTTCAAATGAAATCTTATAGATTACTTTTTACCAAAGTTGGAGTATATTAGGATGATAAGCCCAAATAAACAAAACATATTATGATTAATTTTATTTCTTTTATTACTTGATTTTACTTATTTAGGATTCGGGTCTGTATTTTAGGTATAGTTTTCCAGAATCATTCTTGTTCTTGTACGTCTACTTTCACATTGCTGTGGAGAATATGTCGTGGAATCGTAATTCAGAATATGTCCTCGAAAGCAATGTTATCCTCGCCTGAATGTATTATGTAAATACCGTCATTGTCATTGAAATAGGGCTAGAGGTAGAGCGTACGGTCACGGGCGTCCAAGTTCATTACCTCGTGCAGTGTCTTATTGTCTGGACTTGAAATACTGCTCTAATCTCCGAGGGATCTGTTGTGGACTATCGAACTCACGGCTATCGGTTGGCTGCAGACTATCATCTGTTTGTATTCAAATGTTTCCTTTTACATATCCAACTTATTTCTCGATTATCTTTGAAAAGCGACTTGCACTTGAAGGAGAACGTTTCTTCGACCTTATAAAACGGTTATTTCTCCTAATGAATAAAACTTAGTTTATTGAATATGGCCAGTTGCATATGGCGGTATCTAAAGATTATTCAATTCAATCAAGTCAATCAATACAGAGGAATAATGATAAAACAACAAATACTATGTTGTAATTTTTTATGAACACAATTTTTAATTCTAATCCTCATAATTAATCTTATAAGAATTGTTTTGTTCCCAAGCCTTCGATACCGGTTGAAGACAAAATTTTTTTCTTCTGTTATTTCAGCTAAGGATTGACTTAGAGGTTGGGGCACACTCAGACTCTATAAGTGGGTACTCTTAATTGGGGAAAAATCTGGCGGCTAAGAGTGATTTTGGCCAAATTTCTAGCTGTCAAAACCGTTGGTCCAGGAACAGTAGCAATACTGAACACAAGACCCTTCAAGGGTTGTGTTGGAAGAGCTTTTCTTTTTTTTTTACTTGTTTTTTTAATGTCAATGTTTAGTTTGGCTGATCCTTAAATTCCTTAAATCGGCAGTATGGAGACATTTAAATTTTTAAAATGCACGTGCAATAAAGAAATTCATAAGAAAAAATCGTGAACCACGGTCTTTCCAGACATTAGCGGCATTATAGTCCTAGCAGTCGAAGAACTTTTCTTTATATTCAATCACCATCAAAATACCGCAGCACTAAAGTTTTGATTAATTTGAGAAGAAAGGTGATGCTTTGTGTTTGTTATAACTTGGAAGGCGTTTTGTATTTTGAAATTGTTCCGACAGTGGACTCAAACCTTCAGTCAACCAATATCTTCGATTTTCGTTTGTCTAAGGAAATATAGTTAGTAGTGAATTATTTAAACAAATATATAATAAACTAATAATTATTAAAATTATTTAATAATATGAAGAGGAGGAAGAGGAAATCAGTCTTAATTTGTAATTTATATAAGCCTCATATAAATTATATTAAGTATTATTATTTAATCATACAGCTAAATAATTTTAACTTTTTCTCGAAACATTTTACATAGAAACGCACTGCAGATTTAATAAATCGCAAATTTTTATATTATTTCTTTTAAATCTGTCGTTTGCGATCGTATATGCAAAATTGTTGTTAGTGCTCTGAAACTAAATGTACTTCGTTCAGAATTGAAATGTCTTCCGTGATAAATTGCCTTGCGGATCGATTACGATGTTGAGCGGCATCTCAATCTGCTGTAGTAGCCCTCACGACATCCTGTTATTTGCATATCTGTACAAGCAGCAAAAGCTACACCTGGAGTGCTTGTTTTTGTTGTATGTAGATTACCTAGCATGTAGATGTATTAGGGGAACACGAATTCCTGGATGTACTGTCGGACACTATCGATGTATCAGATACAGCCTTGCGGCAATCTGTCTACTGGCAGTTGGGTGTATGAACAGGTTGATGAAAAATAATCAATGTTCATGAAGAATTAGGTAGTATGTAGAAACGAATCGAACATATTATTAAAAGTATTTTATACATTAATACTCTAGAGTTCATTTATTATAACTTAATAAATAGCCGTGATTTTGTATTATTAAATATGATTTTAATATGTTACTAACATGGCTTATAAGAAAGATTCATAATATCAAGAATCACTGATACGCTAACCAAAAGTTCTCTTAATTAACTCTCAACTGTTGAATAAAGGTTGGCAATAAATAAATAGGTTAAAATAAGCTAAAAGTGACATATTAAACCAAATGGAAGATATACTCAGACATTCATTTTTGGTGTTTTTAATTTTCTTCAAAAGATTTACTAATTATTTTTCTCCATTGTTACCAACATTTCTCCGTTGTATAAATTCTTCTGTGATGTTATATATAACAAATCGTGGAAACGTATTAATTAATTGTCTGTAAAGTTGTTATGACATCCCATTGTGTTTGGATGACTGAATTCTTTGAAAAGTTTGCGGTGGTTAAGGAGTGTCGTTTTAGTGATTTTTGTCTCCTAACAGGATCTTTAGCATATATATCTTATATATGTATGTATATATATATATATATATATATATATATATATATATATATATATATATATATATATATATATATATATATATATATATATATATATATATATATATATGTTCGTAATTGACAGATCATATTATTTGTTAATTTATAACATTTGAGGTTTTTGCTAGAAATTTTATAAATATTAAATTTACATTATATGAGTCGTCTGATTTACATTATCTGTTTTGGTTATGTACACATTTGCAGTTTTCAGTGAATTCTATTTTGTGAGTTTCTTACACTTGTTGCTTGAGGTACGCATGATAGTACAAAAATCTATACAATTAGGATTAATGAATTAATTGCCCCTTCTATTAGAATTTTTTTTATTTTTCAAAATTAGTTTAGAATATTTACCATTCATCATCAATTCTAAAAACATACAAAAGTAATAAAAAACGTTCAAAACATCAGCACTTTTTTACAAAGGTTATATCAAGTTTAACATATTTCATGTATATTATCTACAATAAATAAAAGAGTTATGAAAACGTGATGAAGATCAAAAAATTAATTTTTGGGCAGACTTTCAAAACAACTCGTTATGTCCAACATTAAAATTTTCTGAATTTTAGAATTGAAAATTCCCAAGTTTCAGAACACAACATTGAAGACAGGTTTAAAATGTGATCAAGTTTTTCGACTGTACAGAAATTAGTATTTTGTAATTTTTTGTCCCGTAAAATTTTGAAAAATGGACATAACGAGTTTTGATTCTAAACGACTTACGTAATAGATTATTGTTACTGACCAAAATGAAAGAAAAAGTTAAAATGTGGTATAAATAAAAATAATTGTGTTGTAACAATTTGTATATCATAAATGGATGTCCTCTTCTTTATAGATAATTGTTTTTTTTTTTAATCATTTATTGAGCAATTAATATAATCTGCCACAAATGTGGGCAATAAGTAATATAGATGACTTCATGATTTTTGTTCACACATTATGTACAATAAGAGAAGAAAAACTAAATAAATAAATAAAAATATAAAATTAAAAAATACAAAAAAAAAAAAAAAAAAAAAAAAAAAACAGAAAAGAGCTATGCTGCTATACCTAAACAATATACAATATAGGATATACGTACAAGTGAAATATATGAATAAAAAATATATATAATATATACAAATTTATATATACACATAAAACAAAATAATAATAAATAAAATAAAAATAAATAGATACTTGTGATAGAGTAATCATAGACTCATACGGAGGTTATCAAAACATAAATATTAGGTATTATTGGTCGTTTCGAGAAAACAAAAATATACAATGGCAGGAAAGGGCCATAAATAAAAAATAGATATCTCCGTTCCATACGAATCCTTTCTAACCCTGTAGTTATATTACAATGTTAGTAATGTTACTATTAAATTCTGAATAATTATTTTAGACACCCGTTCTAGCTCAAAATATAGACTTTCGAACATTGCTCTTCCTGATTCAGTTATGTATTGAAATGAAAAAAATGTTAATTTTATTTATTGATATTCATTCCCGCATTTCATTTGCGGGTTTTTTTCGATTTGCCTGGGAATCAAATGAATCACAAAATTCAAGCTGCTCGTCATGCATATAGGTGGTATTGTATCATATAAATACGATTTCGGGTAAAGATGTATTAAAAATATGTATATAGGGAATTGACAAATATCAGAGCAGACACGTTGGCGGACACCATTCAATCTATCAAAGGTTCCCATCCATCACTGCCATGTTGGTAGTGTCTTGTCAACAACCGACCTGTCATGTAGTCCATGATCTAATTTATTGTCACCTCGTGAGAACGAGAAAACTCCAAGTGACGGCTCTCTCTGGAACCTATGTGAAGTCATAGGTGGTTCACTTTATTTGTAAATCCCTCGGTGCTTGATTGCAGATTGAGTTGCAGGAGGTTGTAAAAATTATCCCTAACCGGTTTTTACGTCTATTCGCTGAAATTTGAATAAACAGGTCATATATATCAAGAGAATTGAAGTTGATGGTTTCATTTGTTAATATATCATTTTAGATAAGCGCACATTAATAGTGTGCTTTCCGATCCGCAGTAGTGTACACTAGCATGGATGACTCAGAATGGAAGGGTCAAATGTTGGAATACCTATTCACAGTCGTAATCCCAGAGTTCGGGGATAAATAAAATTTAGATGATGTCGTCTTATATTGGTGAAGTGACTATTTTTCATTAATGTTATCTATTTATACTGATAAAAAATTTCAATTGGTTCAAAATAGTGTGAAAATATTCATTGGTACTGAACTTACCATTTATTTAGTTAAAATGGTTGTTGAAAGGAGGTAAACTTAAATTTGATGGATTGCTTACTAACTCAGTAACAACGCTGATTTGTTCATCCACCTGATTCCATACTTGTGACTATAGTTTTGATACTAACTATTTTGTAACTAGGTCATTCATCAACTAAGTCCATAAGTCCATTACAATAAAACTCATATATAGGTGGATAGATATGTATTTACTCGTCCATGACAACATCATTGACGAACGAACTTAAAAAAAATACAATCTGTTCAATCTATAAACTGAAGGTTTTAAGTTAATCTTTACCATATTAAAGGCACAACATAAAATGAATATTTGTGAAGACTTTATCACTGATTTCTGAAAACGCCGTAAAAACAAATTTATTACCTTCTTCCATATTTTCATTCGTCCTCATGTCTCAAATTGGTTAACAACCAATACTTCTTTCTGCACAGTAAAAAAACTCGCTCACTGTGGATCCTAGTTTTTCCAATTCCCTTCCCCTGTATGTCCCATATTTCTCAGATATTTTATGAGATATCCTATATTTTACCGACGAACTTTTCCTACCTTATACCAACTTTTGAAATTGCTCGTAACCTCCTTTCTTACTTTTTTTCTCCCACCATGATTATGATTATTTAGTGTATTGTGGAATTACGGGGAAACACGATGATAAATCAAAACAATTAATTGAATGTTATGTCAGATGCCGAGGACACTGATATTACCAGTTTCGAGCGGTACCTTCCTCAGACAGTATTTCTTATACTCCTTCCTTTACTGAACTATTTCTTCACGATCTTCTCCTTTTTAGTCTGTTTCCCTCCATTTCCACGGCTTTCAAACTGACCTGGAGTATATGGTTGGTTGATCCTTTCTAATCCACTCATCAAACCAAAGAGATTCTCGCGCTTTTGACATTCGTCCTGTTACCTCATTGGAATGGAAACATTAAAAATCATTAGTCTGTTATGACCTCCATTTCATTCAATCAAATGTCATTGACACAAATAATTATTGATTCATTTAAATTTATAAAATAAAACATTTTTTGTCCTTCTATATTTTCCTGTATTCTATATATTTTTTATATTGTACACATTTACTGATGTTTATTATTTTATTGCATATAATAATACAAGAGTACGTTGTAATTGCTCTAGTTGGCCTGTGTTCCAAGAAAAAGAACGTAGGATCATTCCGATTCAAAAAGTGAATATTTTTCCAAGTATTCTATTAAAAGATTGAAACTCATTGAAGATCTGAAAATTGTTGAAAGATTTACCAGGATTTTAGGCTTTTTTCAAGCCCTCATTTCAATTTTATTTACCTATAACTACACAAAAAGGAAGTCCCTGGACGTGGTTTGATCTACAAGATCACAACTCATCACATTCACTGTATGAAATGAAAAATACAGTTCACCACTTTAGACTTACTTTCGACAGAAGGATGTAAAATGATACTTTGCCGCAACAATAGATTTAGAAATCTATTCACTACTTTATTATTTAACAACTCCACACACATTATAACAAACTTAGACAGAATATAGCGGGAAAAAAAAATGTTCGGAAACAAAAAGGTATTGAAACTATATCGACCCAAGTTTCATTTACTAGGAAAAAAAATAAAAATTAAAAACAGTCTGAATAGTGAATAGTGTACTTAAGTGTAAGTAGCATCTTGGATCATAAAATAAAAACAGTGATGTATGTTTGCAAAAGTTTATTTTACATTAAAACAGATAATAAACCCTTCTGATTAGTTTCAAGAAGTAATTGTTTTCCTTTTTGATATCACCCAACATACATAATAATACAAAATACCTTTTCCAAGTTTCCTTGTTGTTTAAGAAATTATTATTATTATTATTTATGACAAGAGACCTAGATGTAAAAAAAAAATAAAAATAAAGAAAAGGATTTTAGTTTGGTTCCAAGTATCCAGCTAGGTTTAAGGAAGTCCCATTTACGATTTATTTTTACAAACGTAGCTAGATGAGAACTTGGTTGCAATGACCAACATGTGTTAATATAATCAAATGGTCTACTTTAGTAATTTAAAAGTCATTTAGATCAATTAATTTTTATTTACATTGCTGTTGAAGATTACGCTATTTTGTTTCATTTTATGATTTCATGGTTGGCTTCAAGATTTTTTAAAAAAAATGAGATGATTGAAAAAATAAAATAAAATAAAAGCCTATGTTAAATAAAAAAAATCTAGAATGCTAATATTGGAAGAACTGTTAAGAAATAGATATTACAATATGAAAGGAGAACAAACATTTCAACTGAATGGTCTATAGAGTGACTCACTGAAGATCGTCTTTTTTTCTGAAAGATAATACGAGCAACTCAAGGGTTAGAAACCTACAATCAAATAATTAAGCTCCAATTCTACCTCCAATCCCTTAATTTCTAATATCTATCAAACGATTCGACCTTCTCAAGGACCTACCTAATGCTTATTCTTTTGGTTTTAGTTTTTGTCTTTTTATTCCAACCCAGGTTCATTTATTTTTCCAGAAATGGCTACCATTAAATGATATTATTAGTTAATTATACTTGTGCTAATCTCACTCTATAATCAATCGATGGAATTACCCCGCCCTCAGGTAGATTGGATAAGATTGAGTGTATTAGCCTGTGGTATATAAGTACTCGACGAAAGCTTTGTTTATGAATGCATTTACCAAAAAGATGTATTTTCTTCATAGCTATTATCATTTTCTGTGTTATTATCCAACAGTAAGGCTTTATATGGTCTTTATTAATTGAATCTGATTGGAATCCATAAACATTAGGATAGGCTGATTCACTTCCTCCGCATTGACCTACGCTCTTGATAAACCCTCGCACTGAAAACTTCTGCGTCTGTCAGTGTAATTATATACCACTTTAAAATGGGAGAAATAAATTGCCCTGTCGTTTATCTTTCGATAGATTTGTGAGTAGGCAGATACCACAGATTTCTTGGCGCCTTAAAAATAATACAAATGGAAATAAAAGTTATTTGAAAGCTTTTAGGCAAAGCCTTTGTTAAATCACATTTTTTTATTTTAACAAGCACAGTTGCATCCGAAATTAAGCTTATATATATTTTATAAGTGTAGTAATTAACTACATCTGGCACAAAATATAAGGACAACTCGGTATAGTAATGAGAGTCCTGAGGTTGATAGGACAAATCTTAGAACAAGTTTATGATTTTAAGCATTTGGGTGTCTGGCTAAATGATCGGCTATGTCGATGTGGAGATTATTTAAAGCCTGGAAGCGTTGGAAGAATGTTACACTCGATCCAAAGAGTTTTCCTCAGCTAACGACAGGAAACCATGGAGTTATAGTACTATGGAGAGGCCCTTCCCGTATATTGTTCCGTGAGGGGCGAGCCCAAAACATAAACCGGCCACGCCCACTATGCCCAACTGGCGACTTTCATTCCATTGGGCTAGGGCAATTGAAAGGGTTCCTAATAAATAGTTCAGTAAATCACTAAAGTAAATAGATCACCAAAATAAAATAACAGCAATATAAAGCCTTGGAAACCAAAATTTGAACTGATAAGCGGCTAATATACTGATAATACGGTGTACTCCAAAATGACTGCCTGCCCTGGCTATTGAGAGGTAAGCCCTCTCCACTTGTCATAACTCCATGGAGGAAACTAAGAAATCAAGAGCATAGGAGTCAGATTCAGGCAATGGAGATGAGATACCTTAGAAAAGTTGAGGGGAAGAGCAATAGAGACATAAGCTGTGCTAATATAAGTTCGAACCTCGAACTACAGCCTTAAGAAATCACCTAACAAGAAAATAAACTTAGGTGGTTTGGACACCTCCTTGTGAATGAATTGAAAAAGGATAGCTAGAATCATATATAAACAACAGTGGAGGGAAGGAGGCCTGGATGAAGACCTTGTGTAACCATGGAAGAAGGAGTCCAGAAAGCAAGGACTGGATTGGAGCTGAAGGAGCGAAATGGTGCAGGAAAGGGAAACTTGGTATAAGATACCCAAATGGAAACCCTACACTGAGTAGCGATAGACCGGTAGGGCGGGGGCATGATGATGAAGTGTAATAACAAAGCTGCAGAACTTGGAAGAATGTTGGTAATGGACATTTTGGGTTGAACTAAAAATTGATTGCTTGTTAATGTTTAAAATGGGCCCTAAATTCACCTTAAATATTTTAAAAACCTTTATTCTAATTGACGTGACTTCACATTGTGTAGGTTTATAATAAGAAAGTTTGGCTATGTGTAACATAAATTACCCTAAAAAATGTTCATCTACCCTCTTTGTTTAATCATTTACAACTACCATATACCAGTGTATTAGATCATGATTCTGGCTATAATATTTGTGGTAAGCCTGGTCAATCCTCTCTGAATCTACATCCTTAGTGTGGTTCCTGAAAAATATACTTATATCTTTTTATTTCACACTAAACCTACTGTAATGCTAAATACTACCGTATTGCCAAATAAACTTTGTATGACGAAACCATTTTTCCATGGTTTATCGGAAAAAAAAAATGCCCCCTTGAGTCTTTCTGTTGAGAAAGAATAACATTGAACATGTTTTAGGGGTTGTTCCTTTGACCGTCGATGCTCATATACGTTTGTTTTAATCCTGCTGGTCGTCAATACCCTTATGTTCTTTATTTTTATCCGCAAACCTGTATGATTTTTAATTATTTAAATTAAATTAAGTATTGTAACGAAATAAGGAGAACTACCCCCGTTGCTAAATGACCTAGACTCGCCAAGGAGTGTTTACTCGTTACTAGAAGACAGTATAGTAACAAGATGGAATGCATGGAGTTATTACAAGTGGAGGGGGCTTACTTCTCAATAGCCAGGGCAGGCAGCCATTTTGGTGTGAACCGTATTATCAGTATATTAACCTGTTATCAGTTCAAATTTTGGCTTCCTAGGCTTTATACTGCTGTTATTTTATTTTAGTGATTTATTTACTTTACTGACTAACTTATTTTATTTATTACGAACCCTTTCAATTGCCCTAGGCTTAATAGAATGCAAGTTGCCAGTTGGGCATAGTGGGCGTGGCAGGTTATGTTTTGGTCTCGCCCCTCACAGAACAATATATGGGCCTCTCCATAGTACTATAACTCCATGATGGAATGTTATGAGTAAGTTATATTGTTTTGTGTTGTGTTAATTGTGTAATAAATAGTAGTTAAATGCTGGTATTATTGTGCTAATGTAAGGGGTCACCTGTGGTGTAGTGGTTAGCATAGCAACCTACTAAACCCAAGATCGCGGGTTCGCAGCCCGCCAGGGATGTAAAATGGGGCCTGTGCGATGTCAGGTACTCGTTAAAGATCCCTATCCTAATTATACCTGGATAGGCAAAATTTAGGACTCCCACTGTAGCATCATCCGATTGGCCATAGCAGCATAAAAGTGACGCTAAACGAAATAAACATAACATTGTGCTAATGTTAATCAATGCTGTTCTGTGTTAAATATCTTGTTAATTGTTTGTCAATAAACCTTGAGTTGAAAAACCCTGTTGTGTTTGTTACACCATTAATGATTAATCGAAATAAACAAAGTTGAGAAAAAAATAAGGGTTTCTAACGTTACTTTATTCATTCAACCAGCTCCTGAACGGTTAGTCCTTGCGACAAATTTGATATCAGAAAAAATATTCTATAGTCTGATAAGGAGATTGCCGTAAAAGTTTCGATCCGAGCAACACCATTAGAGCTAGAGCCTATCAACAAACCACCCCAAAAACGTATCATATTTGACCAACTAGGCCACGGAGAATACATTTTCAACGCTAAAAAAGTTTTTTGGGAGGTCATACTTGATTTATATCTTACTATCCACCCTTCACAATCAATAATAGATCATTCTTCGGTCTATACTTAAACCGATCACGATCAACAAAATATTTACCTTTGAATTGTGTATTATTTCGGTGCCTGGTTGCACGAATCTCAATTTTTGATGGATAGCCTTTCATTACAGAATTATCTAGCGCAATCTGAAGTACATTTCACTCCAACCTTGTCTTTTTTAATCACTATAAACGAAAATGTTAAGCCTTATGTACTTTAAATTATATTAGGGGTATAATAACTAGATTTAACAGAACATGGCCCATAATCATTCTTTGTAAGAATTTTCGGCATTTCTGATTCATTATATTAATATTATTTCTGATATATTATAAAAATATGCCAGAGATGATAACTCATTTCTCCCTAACTTGGAAAAACAATATCATGGAAATTTTCATCTATAATCTAACTGTTTTTATATTTAGTGCTTCTGATCAGGAAACCTGGCAAATTTTTGATCCGAGCTACACCAACAGAGCTAGAGCGTGTCAAAAAAGCTCTAACACTTTAAAAATGTAGGCAAAATATGAATTTCTCAATTCAAATCAATATAGCTCCTAAAAGGTAGGCGATAAACCTATAATAAAAATATTCTCTATTACACTTCTGATAAGGAAACTGTTGTCAAATTGTTGATCTCAGTTAAAGCGTTTCGAAATTATCGAGTGTGGAAAAAAGGCTACACAAGAAAACTATAGACCCCTATACAGGTCTGGGTGACCCTTGGCATCCTGGATTTTTCTTCTCCATCTATCTCTGTCCTCCGCTTCCATTCTCCAATTTCTTATTCCTAATATTGCGGTATCTTTTGCTACTTCATCCTCCCATCGGCTTCGCGGTCTTCCCCTTTTTCTCTTTCCAATCATTCTCATATCAACAAGTTCCTTATCAATCTATCTGCTATCATTCTTCTGACATGGCCAGCCCACCTTAATCTCTTTACTTTAATGAAGTTTACAATATTTTCTCTTTTTAACATGTTGTCTCTTCCATCATTCGTTTTTATTTTCAATATTATACTTTTATTGTGCCGCATATTCGTCTTATTATCTTTCTTTCAGAAAACGTTTCTGGACGTCATTTTGGGCTAAACACCAAGTTTCAGCTCCTTATTTAACTACAGATCTGCTTAATGATTGTATAGTTTTAGTTTAGTTTTTCTAAACAACAGTTCAATAACTTATAATTCGCATTTAAGGCTCGGTTTCCTGCCATAATTATCATATCAATTTCTGGGGCTTAGCACAAACCGTTGCTTTAATGTGACCTAAAGACGCATGATTTTTATTTTCCTTTTTACTTATAGTATATTTTTTTCCTTATAAATATCAAATATCATCAAAATACATTTATCTAACAAAGGTCACAATACACTTTACCATATTTGGGTTAACAAAACTGGGAACCCGGAACTTGTAGTGAATCATAACTCTGTAGTAACTCATCTTTTTACGGTCCTGCTCCCAGACCACATTCCTTCACAGTTTTGCTTCCTTTCTTTTTATTCTATTTTATTTTATTTTTTTAATGTTTCATACGAAAGGTTAAACTGTAAAATATAGGTTGAATTATAATTAACTTGTACTACACATATTTAAATACTCGTTTTTTAAAGATTGCAGCTTATAAAGCTACTAATCAAATTTATATTTTTTCATTCGGATTTCAATATCTAAAGAAACTGTGTGTTATAACACTGCCTAACCAACATTTTGAAATAATTGAATTATTTCTTTAAATCCAAAATGAACTGTAAAAAAAGGTTCCTATTAAGGCCAGGCTTGTACTAATAATGACTTTACAAAGGGAGCAAGGAAAAGAAAAAACTGTTTAAATAATAAGCTTCGAAAAATGTTTTTAAATAATGTTATCTATTTATAGTAGGTGATGGTGGCTATTGAGTTGTCCGCTTCATATTTTATATTTAAAACTATAAATTAAATTATCTATTTTTATAGTAGGTGATGGTGGCTATTGAATAGTCCGCTTCATATTTTATATTTAAAACTATAAATTAAATAATTAGAATACATTTTTACTGATTAAAGTACACTTTAATTCAATACAATTCTTTCAATACATTTCTGCCACAGGGGGTCACCTGTGGTATAGCGGTTAGCATAGCAACCTACTAAACCCAAGATCGCGGGTTCACAACCCGGCAGATGACCTTAGGATTTTTTAAAGGGACTAAAAAATCCTTAGCTATGCCGTCCTTCGGAAGGGATGTAAAATGGGGGTCCCGAGTATGTGCGATGTCAGGTACTCGTTAAAGATCCCTATCCTAATTATACCTGGATAGGCAAAATTTAGGACTCCCACCGTAGCATCGTCCGATTAGCCATAGCAGCATAAAGTGACGTTAAACGAAATAAACAAACATTTCTGCAAACGTGTTGTCTCCTCTGAATAGAATTTTGAATCCTTACTATTAAACATTTCTAATTCCTATCGACTTTTGATCAATAATTTTGCTATCGTTAAAATTTTGTTAAATGTTGACCAGGTCCTAAACAAATGGAAGTTAATAGGCGGCAGGTCAGGAGCAATGTTAGAGACTATGCTTGGTGGAGGGAGGTATTAACTCAGTTTTTTTAAAAAAAACCTTTTTTGTGTGTTTATTTGTTTATAGTTTTAGAACGAAAAAATGTCTATAGGTTGGGTGAATTAGTTTAAATTGCACATTAAAAGATGCGTCAACTCAAGAGAATGATTTTTTGGTAGAGGAACGAATTATCAACAATTTAAAAACATTATAGTAAGCTTAGCTATATAAGCTAAATAAACAATGGGTGATAATTAGTTACAATTTCATAAAGAAAATACTACTAATAGTCTAGGAGCCGACGACTCTAAACCTATCATGACAGTTCTCCCAAAAAAATCAATGTTTATCTGAAAGATCATCAATTTATGTGTAAGAAAAACCAATGCTGCTGTTTCAAAATACGGTCAAGAAGGCGGCAGCAAGCAAAAAAAAGGTTCCAGAAGGCCATTTTCAGGGGAAAAAAACTGTTGAATTTAATATATGTAATTTGAATGAAATCAAGTGAAACAACCACTCCAACTCACTGAACATGTCAAAATTGTCATATTTTCCCTTTATATGTTCCATAATTTTACATATAGAATCTAACAATATATTTAACCAGCTTTGAGATGGAAAAATGAAATTTTTGATTGGCCCAATAGATTCCAAGTAATAGTCAAGATATAAACGTGTTTTCGTGGAGAAGTGGGACTGACCGCAAGTTACCTTATCTCTACAATGTTCCCAAGGCCATAACTTCGCGAAAAATGGTCTAATTTCGGTATTGTTTTTTTTATTTTTATTTTATTTCGTACGTACTAAATCCTGCTACAATTTACTATATAGATTTTAGGTATGAAGATGACGGCTACCGTGTTAGCAAAGAGATTCGGATTAAGCATCCCAAAAAACATTAAGATCCGTTGAAAAAAAAAAAATTCAGCAGTTGTTATCCTGAAAACGGCCTTCTGGAACCTTTTTTTGCTTGCTGCTGCCATCTTGACCATCTTTGGAAACGGCAGCAGTGGTTTTCCTTACACAAAAATTCATAACCTTTCAGATAAACATTGATTTTTTGTGGAGAACTATCATAACAGGTTTAGTGTCGTCGGCTCCTGTACTATAACGTGCGGAATGCTTTTTCTGAATATTTTCATAAAAGTGAGTTAACACATTCTACCACCATGGGCTTCAATTGCCTTGAGATTGTTTGCATCGTTTGATTTGTTAAATGTTATTAATTTTGCATGTTTCCAACAGTTCTGGGATTTTCATTTACCAAAGCTCCCAGAATATGATCATCCTGTAAAATCCTACCAGGAACCTCCTTGTCGTCAAGGCTGAAATCTCCCTCTCAAAAATTTTGAAATCATTTTTGATCGGTGCACATATTCATGCTATCGTTGTTCGATTGATTTTTTTCCTTCCAAAGGTTTATCTTCATAGCACTAGTGACTAAAGAAATGACGCCACATCACCTAGAAGTGGCGTCGGTGTTGGGTAAACTTATATTTTGTGGTGGATGGCACAAAGCTCCATCTGCTCATTGAGCTAGTAAAGGTTGGTTACCCTGATAAACCGTTCTTCATACTCTGAAGTACGCAGGGATGTTAAATTCCAATAGAAAACAGATGGTACTTTTTTCCAATTTTATTTTAGGTTTCTTAGTGATATCAATTTAACCCTGCAGTATTTCTTTCAGTTTATAAGTCATTGTGCATTTCATCATAATTCCCTGTCTTTTCTTAAATTATTCGCTAATAGCCTCTTGACAGGTCTGATGATTAGTTTTATTTAGCTCTCCAAACACAAAAAGAAAAAAAGTAAAAGTTAGGATAAATTGGATATTTGAGGAGACCCACTGAAAATAAAAGTGAAGTTGCTAACGGTGCCGCCTGAGGGTAGGTTATGGGGCTTATAACCGCACGCGCCCGAATAACTCTCTCACACACATCAACCGCAGCACAGCAATTACTGAACTGTGGAGCCGGATCTGCTAAAAGAAAGGCCTATAATTCACAGTTCTACTACCCCGGCCTTCCTGGGCGTCGCCTCTCAAGGTCGCTAGATCCTTGATACTAATCTCATTCTCTTCCACAATCGTATCCCTGTGTTCATCATTGGTTTGTTATAGTCATCGTTTGGGTATTAAAATAATTACAGTGAGGGATCTGCTATTTTTGTTCACTCTTCGCAAGAAAAATAACGAGTATCATTCATGGAATGGTATGGCATTAATTTGACCTTAGCTGATACCAGGTCATTCTCCCGTCAAACATTAGTCATAGTTTGCTTATTTTGTCTGTCTGCGTTACATGTGTCCAGGTCATTACTCCTCTAGCATTTATCATACTTTCATCTCATTATGTTAAGCATGCATTAAATATTGGTTGTATTCTAGTGTAGAAAGGTAATAATGTTTTATATTATAAAACAAAACTTCGCGAATGTTGTTAAAAATGGAGAATTACAATAAATCCAAACAAATCTCATCAAATAACCTTTACCCTTAGTCGTACACCTACGACTTCCTGTCCTACAGTATCCTTTAATAACATTCCTCTGATATAAAACTAAAACTGATTTTCCACTGATCCCTGTTGAACACATCCTCTACTTGGACTCCATCTGGACAAACGACTTTCTTGGAATCCACACACCAGACTTAAAATACAAGAATCTGCTCGTAGATTCCGACTTTTCCAACATTTACTTGACAATGCTTAATTACAAATGACTTAATTACATGACAATAATTAGACCCATTTGGAAATACGGAGTTGAGCTTTGGGGCTCCTCTAATTCTTCTCGTATCTAATCCTTACAATCCAAAATCCTTCAGAAGATCCTCAATGCTCTAAATTATGTCACAAACAAACTTAACTATAAAGACCGAAATGTTTCATTTGTTGTTAATTTGACACAAACCAGATACTTTTAGTTACCTTTCGTTATAAACTCCATACTCTTTCGAATCCACCAGTCTCCCAACTTGCCTTACCCTCAATTATTGATAATCTTCTGAAAAGAAGATGGGCCAGATCTTCTAATGTAGAACATTTATTGACGTGTTAGGGTGATGGGTTAGTTCTTTACATTCTATTGACATAAACAGTATTAATTTCTGTGGTCATTTTAGCTCAGGGATTCGAGCAAGCATCGTAATTAACCCTTCTCTAATCAGGCAATTTGGCTGATACTTGCAAAATACCTTTCATCTATGAGGATTATCATTATGTAGAAGTCGTCGAGGATCAAATGCATAATAAAAATTATTGAGCTTAAAAAAAGATTAAATTTTTTTTTTTATAAATCAATAGATGATTTTTTTTAATTTTTTTATAGTTAATATTAAGAGCTTTAATCTTATATTCACACTATCCTTGACCAGGTACATTATTTTTCCTATGTTTTAAAGAACTAGACTGGATAAATTCGCCGATAGGAAGGACAGTGGAGCAGAAGGTGCCAATCCTTGGATGTGTGTCGCTGCTTGGAATTCCGCGCCCGCTGGAACCCACCTACAGAATGATTATTAGATTCCGATGAAATTAGCCTTTCAGCTGGTCGTCATCTTCTTTGTTTTCTCCATTCTCAACAACTTTTTTACAAGGAGTAATAGCCGTATTTTTTCTCGTATGGAGAATCAGTTGCGGTGGACGTTTCTCATACTTGATACTATATTTTTGGTGTATACCTTTCAGTTCAAATTTTCATAAAAAAAAAAATAATTAAAAAACATAATAAAATAAAATAAACAAATAAACAGGTTTATTGCTTTAAAAGAAATTTTATTTCTATCTCGTCAGTGTAATAAATAATTAGTATATATATTTAAACAATCGTCATAGTATTAGTTTTTATTGATTAGACAGTCTGATTCTTATTACAAAACTATTCTAACGCCAGGCATTCAAAAATAAAATTATTACATTAATTCGTCTTTGTAGTAATTAAAAGAAAAAAAAAGGTTCTTTCTGTAGAAATATAATTTTACAATATATCTATGTTTATTTATAGTTCTTTCTGAAGAAATTCAAAACTCATCTTTGTTAAGAGTTCACCTACCACATATTGCCACTCAACAGAAAAAAACACCTGCTGCCATAAAGGATAGAATCGTAGCAAACAATTGGTTATGAGGCGTTAGGTTTTTTTTTCATCCTTCTCGGGTTTCAATTAAATTAATATTTGTTTTTAGACATTAGACTGTAAAATCAAAAAGGTTGGTTAATTAATCTATTTTCATATTAATGTTGATAATTTATTGTTTATCTGAATGTCCAAATAAAATACTTAGATTTATTGACAATAATTACAAGAAAAATCTCTTGGTAGTAGGCATTGAAAAAAACATAACATTTAACTTATTCCTAACAGATTAAAATCATATGTTATGTACTGTAAACATATGTTATTCTTAGGGGACAAGTTGTCCCAGAATAAAGTTCATTTTCTTCTTCTTCTTCTTTTTACAATTTCACTATTATAAACCTGAAAGAACAAAATGAAAAATAGTAAAATAATTTGATTAGATGAATACATTTTCATCAGAGTTAACATTGGCAACACATTTTTCTTCTTCATTATTTTCTTTCTGAATCTGATTCCTCACTACGTTTTTATAATGTTTGAGGGATTCAATTTCCATTCACTGATCCCGAAATGCTTCTTGAGCAAATTATTTACGTTATTTATCTTTGCTGGATTGAGCTAGGTTTGAAAAAAGACCAGCTTTTGGCATCGGTTTCCGAGTGGATTTGTTCAAATCGCGATATGATAGTATCGACCTAGAACTATCAACTAACAACAAAGATTGTTTTTCAAAATTCGTGGATTGAGCTGGATTTGATACTTAACTCTTCAAATGATGTTAACAGATCAACGATGAAACGAGTATTGTATTGACGATTTTTCAGAAGTTTGATGTTTGATGGTGCTTAATTTACTTATGTGCTCCAACGAAGGCAAGTAGGACGGTTTATTGGCCCAATAGGTCCCAAATCAATTCTAGTCGTGGCGAGAAGGTCAAGATTCATTTCGTAGGTCCGCCAAAAAATAAATTTTAACCCTCGCCGGTTAAATCCACGACCTTCTGCTCGCTCTAAGAACCTCCACTCAATTCAGCTAAAGGGTCCAATAGTTCAATAATTATTCTGTGGTGATTTTAGAAAATTGTGAAGAGTCTGAGTTTGTAGTAAACCTAGATTTCTCTGAAAATTATAATATTATCGATCTGGACGAAGCTCAAAGTTTCCACTAGGCAAGTGATCATGTGACAATACACCCATTTGTCATCTACTTTTGAGTCTGATCAAGATAACAAGCATTAAGAACAACCATCATACTTAATTTTATCAAATTTTGAGGTGGTGAGGTTTATACCCTGTGATCTGTTATGGATTGACCAAAAAGTAAAATGATTAAAAATGACATGCCATGAGGATAAACTGGAGGATTATGAGGATAAGTGGTCTCTAATCCACCTTTCTTTGAATATATTTTTGGATCTGTATCTCATGATTTTAAATTGGCTTGCTGAGTCCTTATGGTTTTATGAGAAACCTTTCGTAGTGAGTCTGTACGTAATCACTAATTAATTGTGAGCGTACATGCCAGTGCATAATGTTTCCCCAGCTCGGTATTTTATAATTAAAATATACAGATATAATTTATATCACCTTCTTATTCAAGTTTATTGGACCCGTAATTAGATCAACCCACCCATTTCATGCCTTACCCTAAGCAGGGTGTGAATGACTACCTACATCATACATAGTAATCAAAATATTTGTGAGCTGTGACATTTATATTGATTTATTCCACATGTTTATTAATGGCACACGCGCCCCGCGCATTGGTGAGACTAAAGCGATCCTGATTGCCTTGATTGGGGATATTTTTGGATCAATTGTGCAACGCGGAAGTGGATTCGGTGCAGCTGTCAGCGACTCCTTAGCCTCTGTCCCCTACCGTTAGATTAATGAGAACAGTGGGTTACAGGAGTATGATATCCCTCACCCCCGTCAGGGTGTGGTTCCCCATTGACTCCGCTGCTGCAGAGGTTGAAGGCACTGGAGTCCAGACAATGACCACCGAACAGGAGCGCGGCGGGAGATGCTGCAAGGTGATCCACTGCGGCAAGGTCCTCCTGCAAGGTCCTGACATTTACGTAACCGCTCCACCACGCTGCAGACCGTTACCTGAGGAAGCCGCTGCGGGTGGGGTTCCCAATCTTCTTCCTTCGGAGGGTGGTCTATATTTATTCCTCTATTGCCATTCTGGAATCAGTAAAATATAAATTTATTCGCAACTCATTATTTGGAATTATATTTCCAGTTGAACTGACAATTCCATAATTTTAACAAACTATAACTAACTCCCATACTAATATAACATTTATCATACCATCACTATGATAAAAAGAAAGTATCTTAGTGCCTGAAACCTAAGATATTTGTTTGGACATTCAAAAGAATACAATGGTGATTTCAATATTTAAAAAAAAAAAAGTGTAATGTGTAAATTTTAATTACTTTTTATTTAAATATCAAATTTAATTGAAATAAATCTGGAGATGGGCCGACTGGTAGGCGAATGTAAATACTGTCGATTACTCTTTATAGCTTGTTATTTATTCTAGGAATACGAACTTTTTTTTGTAATCAATTATCGATATTTAAGAAATACATCAACAAAAATAAATTCGATAACTTCCAGTTTTCTCACAATGGAAAAAAAATAATTAATTTTTAATGTGAAAGTATTATGAAGGCTGAAAAACGAAAATCCATAGATACGATATCTTTTTCGGCATCGTTGAAATATAACTCGAATATAATAATATAATATAATATAATATAACTCGAAGCTATTAAAGAAGCGCCTCGAACATTGCCGATGTCACCTGAATTCTAACGGAAGCAACGATTGGCTTAGCCGACTAGTCGGCCTTTTTTACCAGCCGCCTTTTCAGCCAAACTCATAGGCTGCCGATCTCTATTCTTTTCCAATCCCTGCCAACAGCACCACAATCTTCCATGCGCTGCCAACAATGTTTGTTTTATTATTCTTTAGTATCCCTAGATCTATTTGTGCCCGATCAGTTATTTATTTATTATTATTATATTATTAGAAATTTATTTTTTATTGTTAATTTTACCATTTCATTTTTTTGGAATGCGGTGGTTCCCTCTTAGTTTGAAAACAAAAATTGAGTGAAACTAGTCCAAAATAAAGAAAAATGCCACTGACTGCATCTTTCTTTTTCAATGAATTACAGATATATGATAATTCAAGCATTTTTAAAGGAAACCACATTTTTTTGCAATAAACGTTGTAATGACTCTACATTAAAAAAATTTTCCAATTTTTTTCCACATTCTCGGATTCAGCATTAAATTTCCTGTACGACCAGAGCACATGTAAGCTTGAATTTAGGACCTAAGCTTAATCTTCAACTTATTTAGGAAAGTTAGAAATCGTAACTTGTAATAAACGCTCACCGTATTTCGAAAAAACAAAACATGAAAATTTAACGAGCTTTCGAATGGTATGATTATATTAATGATTACGTGTCGATTTCACTGATAAATGTTGAGGTGATATTTAGAACACGGTCGCCAGTTACTAATAAAATAAATTATAGTGATTAATAGTAACTGTTACTACGTAATTCATCTAACATGTGCTTTGTATTAATCTAGCTAGCTTTAAATTATAATAATGAATTTGTTCGAGGTTTATGACAATTATAAAAATCAACAGCAATCAAGTGCGCATACTTTTTTTATAGAAAAAATTGCTATTCAACGAAAAAATAGCCAAATGGAGGTGCCATAAAAGATAATGCAGGGAAAATATATCTATTTATTCAGGTACTTGGTTTACCCTAGCAAAAATAAAACTGAATACTATTTTGCGAATGAATACATATCCACTGAATTTTGTTCTGAAGAACTTAAAATGAGCAATAGTACTATTACTGACTGGAAAAATTTCCTTAGGGAAGCTAGACTCATATTCATGTGACTTCATCTGGAGGCAAAAATACATTGACACTGATCTTTTTTGAAGAATTTTGATTGGTATTGTGGAATATTGGTCTCCAGAGGATTAATACAATCCGTTAATAATTTATAATTATCTACTTTCTTTTGTGTTCGGTTGAATAAAAATAAATAAATAAAAAATGTTTCTATCATGGATTTATATTTTTCAAATAATAGCAATTACTTAAGGTTTGTAATAAGTAACTGGCGACCGTGTTATAAAAAAGACCCAAGTGTAATTTTGAAACGGGAAAAACATGATGTTTTCATTAGGCATGCAAATCAAGTACCTGGGTAAATAAAGCATTATGATAAGATGAATCTGTGTTTTAAACAAAAAAGACTCTTTATTGGAATAAAAAGCAAAGAAAAGATTTACTGTTTATAAGAAAGCAAAGGAGACCTGTCAATAAAGCGCCACGTGATCAAAGTAGTCCGCTATTTTATTTTATCGAGATATTACAGTTTTTTGGGGTTTTTTTTTTTTGCCAAAAAACGAGGTTTCCTTAAAAAAATCTTTGGATTATCATATATATATAAAATAAATATAAAGATGCGGCCAGCGGCATTTTTCTTTATTTTTGGTCTAGTTTCACTCAATTTTTTATTCACATTAGGAGGAAATCACCCTTATAAAGATGACCTCTTAATGTGTACTGTATGCAGAAAAAAACGGATAATTGATATTTATATTTACATATAAATTTAACACGATGAATTAAAAAATAAAGACCTCAAACTAATATATATGATTAATAATCGATTTGGGATCCAATTCATTTCAATTAATTTATTTTATTCATAATGGTTTTTGATAGTTTGTTCTCAACTACACGTAATCCACGAGACGTATGTGTTTTAAATCAATGAAGTTTTTATTGCTTATGATATTTTGATTGCACACCCCAACCATCTTCTTCCTTGAACATACTAACAGGCAACAATACTGCACAATGTTTTTTTTTCATTTTCTCCGCTAAAAGTTCATTTTAATTTTGACGATTACTTCCCTATATTATTTTACCAGGGCATATGTAACGTGTTTGGATCATTACAAATTTTAATTTAATAAAAGAAAGTATTGCAGTAGAACCTCATTAATCCGCCTCCTGCTGGTCCGACTCTCCGGGTATTCCGACCTTCCTTGGTTTTTTGAGGGGGGCGACGACAATATTTTTGTGGAATCCCCAATAGTCCTGTGAAATTGTAGGTAGGCTATCGAGTAGTTTTGATTTATTTATATTCCGTTAGTGTTTTTCTTTTGTGCTAAAATCTAAGTTTTGGACCTTGTAGTGCCGCCGAAAACTATCTGCTGCACGGTTGCATCTAACAAAAAGCTTTTTATATTAAAAATTAACGTAAACTAAATGATCTGCGATTTGTAGCTTAAACCCCTCAATAATTTATTCAAAAACATATTAGGCATATACTACATCGAATGCAAGACATATTGAATGCAAGTGTGGTTATAAATTTTATTAATTAAATATTCCATAGAGAAACAGCTTGATAATGTTTTTTATATTTTGCTTCCTTGAATTTAATTATTTTTAAAATAATCTTGATAAGATTCGTATGGCTTGGCTAAACCCTAAATGAGAAGTAACATTTAGCCGAGAAAAGGAAAAAAATAAATTAGATGGGGTTTTTCGCGGTCAACAGTATAACACCACGATATAGTTCCTTAAAAAAAAATAAATAAATAAACAAATAAATTAAATATTAACTAAAATAATAGAATTGGTATTAAAATAGTATTCAAGCCAAACTGGTCTTCAAAGATAGATTGATGTGTGATATTTAATTTCTACAGAATTTGAGAAAATTCTGAATATAAAATAGTCTGTTTTTTTAGAATCCACAAAAAAAAAAAAAAAAATTGATTTTTTATAAGTAAGTAATAAATGTATAGTTCTCCTAGTGCTCAGCGAAATCCCGAATAGCGAGAGCGACATTATCTTTGAATTATAATTGCAAATGTCTCCGTCATTTTGGGCGGTGAACTATAATGGCACTGTCAAACTAAAATTATAGTTCACCGAACTGGGATCCGTCCAAATGGAGGATGCCTAACCTCAGTTCCTCATTCCTAACCTTGGGAATAGAATCTTTGGAGGTCCAGCAGTGTTTGAATATTAAATTTGTATCCATAGAGATGTATATAACTATTTGGCCATGTTTTTTCTGACTGATTTTATTTGTAAATGTTATGGAGTTTTAAAGTTGA
This sequence comes from Euschistus heros, assembly GCA_003667255.2. NCBI lineage: Eukaryota > Metazoa > Arthropoda > Insecta > Hemiptera > Pentatomidae > Euschistus > Euschistus heros. The sequence continues at coordinate 1,657,507 of RCWM02000002.1, read as the reverse complement.
TTTATGATTTAGAGTTTTGTATGGATTGGTTGCTCCGACTAGATAATCGTTTTGTGGTATATTCAGGTTTAGTTTAAAAAGGTTCATTCGTTGCGTGAAGAATGATTTTACTCGTATATATATACCTCGTATATTTATATAAATATATATATATATATATATATATATATATATATATATATATATATATATATATATATATATATATATATATATATATATATATTTATATATAGTCCATTCAATGAGGGGTGTAGAGTGTTAATAGAGCTAATTAACTTCCTTTTGATATAGGAAATGTCAAATTTTCGACCCTAGCAACTCCCACAGAGCTAGATCGTGTCAAAAAAGCCCCAACTTTTAAAAAATGTGGGCAAACCGTTACTCTATTCATTCAGATATAGCTCCTAAGCGGTAGGACCATGATACAAAATAAAACATTTCCATAAAACAAAACTTTATCGGCGAAAGCTACCATACTTCATTTTAAAGTAAAGCGTTTTTTCCCTGTACACATATGGAATTTTCCTTTGAGTAATAAGGAAAATAAAAAAAAAAATGTTTACAAAAATCACTACACGGAACAGTGTAAAAATCTCTTTTGCAAAACAGTCAATTAGTTGATGCGGTAAGATAATACTGGATTTAGAATATCGAGATTATACTGTATTTACAATATCGCCAAAATTGGTAACGTTTATTATAAGGTACTACTTATATGAAAAAAAAAAAACAAACAAAAAATACGATCGAGTATTAATAATTTTAAAATAGCAACTATGATTATATATAGAATAATAATTTACAAAAATAAATATTACTTATTATAACTAGATTGTACTCCATTCAGAAGTTTTTCTTAAAACAAATACAGGTTAAAAGATTGGTCCCAGAAATAACATTGAACTAGAACGCCTTGTTACAGGTATTATGGAGATTGTACAATAAGCGGATGTCTTGAGTGATGTAAAATAAAAATGGAAAAAATGAATTGATCCGCAACAAAAGCACTTCTACACCGTGAAATAGAACAATTGTACCATGGTACATCCATTTCATTGGAAAACGTCTGTAGGTTGTACAAGAGAGCTAGGTGGAAAATGTAAAAATAAAATTTATGAATATATAGTGTAACTGGCATGGCATTATGAGGGAGGTTGCTCCCAGCTATATCTACTCATAACATGATCTTTAATAAGTTTCTATCCGAAGAGATCCATCAACTCCTTTCTAACCTTCTTTAGGTATTTTCTGGTATGTATCTCGAGGTCATCTATGTTTTGTATATGTTTGTTGCTGTTGTATGTTGAGTTAGTCATGAAATCTATAGTTTCATGTGTGATCTTATATCGTGGGTGCTTATGTTTTTTAATTATGTTTTTAACTATGTTTTTAATTGATGTAATGCTTCTTAAGGTTTTTTTTATTTTTTTTTTCTATACAGGAAAATCTGTAATTTTTAATGTAATAAATGTTCCGTGAACTTGTTAGGCATAGGCCATAGTGTTTTTTGTGGGTAAGTGTAATTTTTGATCGTTTTAACAGAATTGAATATAAAAGTAACAAACGTGTTAAAAGGATAGATGATAAAATAACCCCAAAAATAGCAATTGAATGGGAAGCAGAGGGTATGGCCTGTGGCTAAGGGCCCAATCCCACTGAGGCAACTTTTAGGCAGCATGACGATTTCCATAATTCCCCCGAGTTATGGAATAGAAAAATCGCCGACTATAAAGATATTACAATTTATTTTTATTTATTTATTTTGTTTGCCTCTACCCTTCAGGGTCAGTGGCAGTTCATTTTCATTTTTTATGCGCGTCCATCAAACCTGATGGCTTTCAGGAACTCTAACAATGAACACACTGATTTTTCATCATTCTGTAGGACTTCTTTCAGTGTATGTGGCATTTTGAGTCTTTCCCTTACAGATGAAAATTGTTGAAAATCTATTAATATGTGTTTTACAGTCCTGGGTTCCTGACAGTTAACACACGTAGAGGAGTCGAAGCCTCGGAGAAGGTAGCCATTGGAGAATTCACAATGACCGATTCTCTGGCGGCACAAAACTGTTTTCTCCTTTCTGGATATCCTGCTACTTGTTTGCCACTTTGTTGAGCAGTTTGGCTTTATTTCAAATAATTTAGACGTATTTGTTGTCCAGGATTCTTCCCACTTCGCTTGAATCAAACATCTTACGTGTCTCACCAACTCTTCTCTTGGAATTAGATTGATGTTTTTGGTAATATCGTCACTAATTCTAGCTGACTGAGCTGCTAAATCAGCTTTTTCATTTTCTGAAATACCGCAGTGGGATGGAACCCAAATGAACATAATCATATTGTTTTTCTGTTGTATTTCCCATATTAGGTCAATAATATCTGATATAGTCACATGTTCTGACCGATACTTCATTGAATCAGTGACAATGATTGACTTTTCATACTCGGCTTCCTGGCAGTGCAGAAGTCCTTCCTTAATGGTAGTTGCCTCTGCAGTGAAAATGGAACAGGCTTGAGGTAACTTAAAGAGACGTTTTTCGCTTTCAGTCACCACTACACAACCCACTACAGATTCCTCATATTTTGAAGCATCGGTGTATAAGATTTTATGATCCTTAAATTTCTCCAAGAGATGCAAAAATATTTTGTTTGATTCAATAGGAATCGTATGTATGTATCGTAGTATGTTCTCCTTAATGTTGCTATGTCCTCTGTGTGTGTCCAGTCCGGATCATGCATTTATCTAAATACAGGGATGCCAGCCAGGACTTAAACTCCTGACAATTTATAAATGAGTATTTTATAAATAATTGATTAATTATTAATTAATCTAATATCTTCTCCAGAAGGTTATCGTGGGGTCAGAAATTAAGATTTGTTAATTATAAAGGAGAGGAATCAAAATATATTAATAATGAGTGGCATGCAAATGAATGATGACGGTTGAACTAAAAAAAACAACGTATAATTAATTATGGGTTGACATCTAGAAATTACAATATGGAAATCTAGATCATAACTTAATTTAATACTTAAATAGTAACAGATAACTTAATCTAGACTATCTTAAGGGCAATGCTATGTTGTGGGGGGAAGCGGGCGGCTACATGGCGAGAATCCCCAGGCTGGCCGGAAGGCCAGGCCCCCGATCTCCAGGAACCAGACATCTCCGACAAACTCCTCTCTCTCAAAGATCTTCTCCTAGACTGATCTCGAAAATATATTTCCATCCCTTTTTGATGTATAAGCTCCGCCCCTCTGGACAAAGAACACGCCCACCGACTTCCCAGTGTTATGATATTTAGAAATACTCAATATAAAGAGTTTACCCCGAATATTACCTGCTAATGGATAGGCAGGTAGAGAAATATGGCACTCACACCAACAAAGAGTGTGAACTGCTGGACCACCCGCAAGAGGCTGTGAAGGGGCCAGCAATCCTATTACACAACACGCGAATATTATTTTGCTAAGTAAAAACCTTTTGGTTTGATACATAGCAATGTTAAGGCTCTGCACTTTCTGCATTTATGCTATGGACAGGTGATATTCTTGAGGCATAGGCGTTATGTTCTATAGGTGATATTACAATTAAAAATGATAAGTGAAAACAATTATCATAATTATTGTTCTGTGATGGAAGTAAAAATAATTGTTTTTTTTAATAATGGTTAATTTCGGTTCCAAACGTCTATTCTTGATTCTATTAGTTCTTGGAATAGAATTGTTACCGAGAATCGATGGTGCAATGTCGATTAATAGGGACTAATGGACTACGCTGACGTTGGAAACAGTTTAGTGGTACCTAATTATATACATATAATTATTATTATATATCTGTTGTTTTCCTTAATGACTTGAAATAAACTGTTATAAAAGATATTTCTTCATCTTTATCATAAGAGCAATTGTTATTATATATATATTTTTTTTCTTGTTTTCCCTCTTACAGTAACCCTGTAAGAGGGGCGTGTATTTAGATATATGTACATGCTCCATGCAATTAGCATATTACATGTATCTAACATGTTTAGTATTTTATAAAATATTTTAAATTTAGAAGTAATTTACATTTGAGTATTTATGTTGAATTTTGAATCGGTACAATAAGCAATGTAAAGAAAGAAACAAAACAAAATTAAGTGAAAATTTCATAACTAACACAAAACATAAGTGAATAAACACAAAACAAATAAAAACAAAACTATAAATATCAATGAGATCGGCTCCACGTCGATGGTCGTCTTCTTTACTTCTTTGAGAAGTTCTAAATCACATTCAGTGATAAACTTTTTCATTTCCTTGAGATATTTTTTGAAAATATCCTTCCCCGGAAGCGGCCAATCGTCTCCTTTTAATATTATGGATTTTATTAGGTGTACTCTCTTGTTGTCAAATAGAGGGCAGTTGTATAGAATGTGATGAAAAGTCTGTTGTGTTTGTCTGTCGCAGTGGCATGTAGGTGAGTCAGTTAAATGAAATCGGTTCAAGTAAGCATTACTTTGTCCGTGTTCGGTCAAGAATTTGGTCACTTTGTAATGTGCACTTTTAATTTTATCGTAATTGGTAAGTGTGATATCTGGAATAAAGTTGTGTAGAGGACGTCCTTTTGTAGTTTGTTGCCAGTTTTGATTCCAAACATTTATCACGTCATTCAAAATACATCTCTTGATATAGGTTATAGGGACTTTGTCATATGTAATAGGGAGGAAACTGTTTCTCGAAGCAGCCTTAGCCAACTTGTCGGCTAGTTCATTTCCCATGTTCCCACTGTGACCCTTAATCCATTTAATTGTTACTTTCAAGTTTATATTTTGTCTTATTTTTTCTGTCAGTAAGTCATGAGATTTGGGGTTTCTAATGTTATATATCAAAATTTTATTATCAGTGTAAATGTTAAATCTTTTTGACGAAAATTGGTTTGAATGTTTAATGATATAATCGGAGGCCATCAGTACGGCTAGTTTTTCGGCCTGATTGTTTGAGCAACATTTTCCCAGTCGGTACTGTTCATCATATTGTGCGTGTTGTCGTTTTAGAGTAAATGCGCATCCAGTATTTTCGCCGTCCTTACTACCGTCTGTGTAAATGTCCTGTGTATGTAGTTCGTCAGTTTCTGTCTCGTCTATTGTTGCAATTAGTTTTGCATGTAATGAAGGATGTAGCTTGTTTTGTATGTCAAAGTCTATTTCTATGTTTTCTGTCTTGTAATCGTTGTAATTAAGTCCTTGTTTTTTTATTTTGTAAAGGGTGGATAGTTGTCGTATTTTGTGTTCTATGGGTAATATGCCAGCTAAAACTAATTGTTATTATATCTATTAGATTCGTATGACTTCACTATTGTTCAAAATAGTAGGTACCATTGCAATTGCTCAAAATCAAATTGTTAAAGATATGAATTCTCTGTTCGAAAATAAGGAAATAGGATTGCTATTTCACAGTGCATTCCACTCAAGTAAAAGATTAATAGATGGATACATCCCATTCTACTACGACTCGTAATATAGTTATTAAACATTTCCCTTTAATAAAAAACATTTTTACCCTGCAAAAAAGTTCCTAGTATACCAGCAAACCTAAAACTCAAGTGCAACAGCCTGGTAGCTGGAAGATTAAAAAAAAGAAAAAAGGGAAGAACACAACTTTGGAGTGTCTGTTAAAATCTATCTGTCAAAAGTTAACGATACACTATTAATTTTCAAACTGATCCATTTGACAGATCAAGCGATTATCTCATGCGGAAGAATGTGGTTCTGCAGAGCACCTGAAGGTAAGATGGGGGTAGGTCCTGGAAATGATAAGGCATGATTGGATTTTCAAGACAAAGAAATTGGCTTTCGTTATGTGTTACCTTGTGCCTGAGGCACGCAACTGGGACAAATAAATTATAGAGGTGAGAACAGTACTTGACAAAGGCTCTTGGGAATATATGGGGCCCCATACAGGGGTAGGGTTCTGTAAATAGCCACTGGAGTTTGGATGTTTTTTAAGCCATTAATAACCGACATAGTAATTAGAACAACTTGTTAACATCGGGTCCTTGGAATTTACAAAACCGCACCCCTCTGGTATCGGGTATATTACCAAATGTGGACATGTTGATAATTTTTCGAATCTTGTTGATACATAATTTAGACATCATTAAAAGTATTTGAAATTGAATCACTAGACAACTTAAAAATTTTGTGGCGGAATAGTACTTATCTATCAAGTACCGATTCCACCAGTTTCCAAGGAACTTTTGAATGTATAAGATTTTAAATTCCTATAAACCTCCTTAAGCCCTGAATTTATTTTCTCTTCTAAATCTATAGCTCCTTTTAATAAAATAATCCTACTTTGATCTGAGTCCTGGATGTCTCTGCTGCACGATTCCACTCAGGGTTTAAAACTTGAAAACAAATTACATACATACATCTACTATACAACTCGAGCAGGAAGGAATTGTAGTGATTGGTTCTAACTTTCTAGGATTTGTATAGCTAAAAAAACAGGCTAACTTTCTAAATACTAGCACTTGTAAATATTGTAGCTGAGTTTTATCTAGGAAAGCATTGACAAGAAACTATAAGGCCATAATTCGCGCAATTTGTTTACCTATGGATCTAAAATACCGACAATGACAGAATCTATAAATTGTTACTTCTGAATTTTATAATCCAAGTCCGGCGAAGAAGGACAAATGGCGATCTAAAGAATATATACAAGTATAAAAATATGGTACATGTAATTAAAATATCCAAATTACAATGAGCCGGGCACGTAACAAAGATAAATCCTGAAGAGATATCAAATCAGGAAAACGATTTTGCGAACGAATTTTCGGAACCAATAAAGTTGTTGGAAGGATTTATTGGATACTGATACTAGAATCCTCGTTACCAGGGTTGGTATTTGGAAATGATATGCAGTGTTTTGTTTTAGAGATGGGATTATAAGGTATGGAAGATTGGGACAATATGAAGCAATAACTATTATTGAGACGGTATCAATTAAAAGTGGTATGAGGCTGTGAGGATAATAATATTGATGATGGAGGCACTTCTGTGTCACGAAAATAATGTAGAAAAGCCAAAGCGATGGTAAACCCTTTCGTTTTGAGTTCAGAATTATTTCTGATTCCAAGAAATCACTGAATAAAGTTGTATTCTTTTTCATTTTTACATATATTTTGGAAGAAAGTTTCATTAATCCTGGATACAACGAAATACTGATAACTACTAGAATAAAAAAATTAGAGAGCTGAAGCAGGTGAAGAGTTACATCTTCAAGTAATAACACGGCTTGGACTGTAGAACAAATATAAGATTTATCTAGGTCCACAAAAACCATACGGATTTAAATAATCTGGTTTTCCAAATGTATCTAAAAGGTGACAGTCTTATGAATAACCAAGGACAAATGAGTTATTTAAATTGTAAATCGGTTTGTTAATACATTAATATACACATGGGCATGTCTTTTGGCTGGGGGTATATACATTTTTGGTGTAACGTTTTTTCACATTTTGTATTTTTTGTTATATAAAACTTGTCGCTAGGACCTGTTAGGAGCTTGTTTTGTTGGGAGCTAGGACTTGTTTAGGAGCTATATTGCTTTGGATGAAAAAAGTCGTGTTTGAAACTCTTACTTTCTCTCAACTTTGCTTATTTCGAATAATTATTGATTGTTAATTTAAATTAATTTTAAAATGTTAATTGGGAAAAGCAGTTTTTTATAGATGGACATATCCATGATCTATTGTTTCTTCTAATGAAGAAGAAAGCTTGATCATTGAATTATCAAACTAGACAAATTTAAAGAAAATTATTTTATGTAAAATTAAGTAAATGTTGAACATTATTTTTAATCCATAAATTCTGAAGAAAAAATGACGAGTACAATGATTTCTTATATTGTTGCCAAAAATGTTTCAAGAATTAAAAAAAAAAAAAAAAAAAAAAAAAAAAAAAAAAAAAGTGGTATTACAAATACCACAAGAATGATTTCAAACTTTTCATTGATTTATGATTATTTTAAATAGTATGTTTGTTATACTTATTTTAGTTTTTATCCAGAAGAGTATGTGCTTTTAAATAAAGCTGTACGGATTCGAATAAATTTCTTTTCCTTTTTCCCATTTTTTTTTTCATTAATTTGTGGCTCTAACTCTAATTTTTTTTTTTTTTTTTAAATTTATTTATTTATTTTTTTTTTTTTTAATTTCCTTTCTCAGAAATCCACTCATCATTAAACACCTACTTCTATCACTGTGGACCGCTGTCCTTTTTTATCTTATGCCATAATTTTTTTTAATCTTAAGAATAATTTTTTTAAATCAGGTTCACTGATTATTGGTTTACATTTGAGATATATGAATTCATCAATCAAACAATAAGACTAAAAAGATTTACAGCGGATAAAAACCAGCAATGCAATAGCTATTCCCACTAAGATAATAGTGTTGTCTTAGATTTTGCATTTTTGATGTAACATTGTTTCACATTCATTTTGTATTTTTGTTATATAACATTTGTCGCTAGGACCTACCGTTTAGGAGCTGTATTAGTTTGAATGAAAAACTTCACGTTTAAAACTTCTGTTTTCTCTCAACTTTGTCTATTTCGAAAACTTAAAATTATTAATTTAAGTAATTCGATCCTTTAAACTCTAAAATTTAAATTAGGAAATGCAGTAGATTATTGATAGACATCCATGATCTATTGTTTTTCCCTGTCAGGGAGAAGAGAAATTGTGTATTTTTTTTATTGGATTATGTATAAAAACGTAGTTGCTTTTGTCGTACAGAGCATTATTTTTTTAATCTGATAATGATGTATTAAACCTAAATAAAACGATTTATGAGCAAAATAAGTAAAACAGATATTGATAAAAGACAACGGGATGCTTCTGAAAAAGAAGGAACGGGATATGATGATAAACCAGTTTAAAAAAAAAAGAAGTCCGAAGGATCTGGCTTGAGTAGTATCCAAAAGAAAAACTACCGACTGGACCGGACCAGGTTCCGGAAAGGCTGATTTTAGCTCATATTGGACCTTTTCATTTAGATAGATCGGCCGACGATAATATTTTGGCAAAACGTCTCGTTCGCGTGGGCATCATGGACGGGTGGAGCTGGTTGGCTTCCTTCCTCAAAACATGAACCGGCGGATTAAAATGAAATCCATTTAAACACAAGGATGCGTACGAGTAGTAGTAAGCTGTATTTTATGAGCTGTAAATGGCCTCTGTAATAAAATCGATTCTGGTTAGTATTCGCCTTCCTGATATAATCCAGTCACAGCGGGTTAATCGAACGGAACTGAATAAATTATATTTTTCAATATATTAAATATTAATTTAGGCTACGCAAAGCGGAATTACGGGAAGTTTATTCAGTAATTTTTTGTTCATATATGAAAATCGAGACGGTTAACACGGGATTCATACGTACACCGTCAATTTTCTTTGCATCGCTCTTAGCAAATCAATACCTCACTCCTTTTAATTAATGAATTAGTTTGCTGTTTTAGGTCTTGTAGAAGGGATTTGGATTTGGATGGGCTTTGGACAGAGTGTTTTGAACCAGCTGGATGTATTCAGAAATCATCTTAGTGGGAATTCCGCAATGATCACGAATGTATCCAAATCAGGAGAACGATTTAAAGCCTTAAGAGTTTGGTTAAAGTACTATTCAATGGTCAAACTACCACTTTTTAATAATATCATTTTCAGTTGACTACCAAGGTTGCGTATAAATTTTTAAAATTCTATTGTACGACTCGGTCTAAAACTGCATATTTTATACATAGGTTTAAGAAACTCAGTTTGTTTTTTATGCCTGCTCTTTTAACTAATCTGGCGCAGACTTGATGAAGGGGGGACCTAAATGAGTATTTATTCCTATTTTTCTTTACTTTAAACCAATTGGTTTGAACCTAACGTTCACCGAATCGTATTTCAACGTTCGTAACGAATAGTAACGAAAATTTTACAATTCGTTACAATGTCATGTTAAAACTATTTAAGATTATATAATTAATACATATATGGGGTATTTAATTTTTTTTTTCAATTATGAACTTAAAATAAACTCTTAACCCTGTCAATAGGTCAATAAAAAAAAATTTTAAATTTATTTCAGAGTATTGTGTGTCGAAACCTAATGGGGCTTCTGTCTAGCTAGATCGGTCATTCCCCAATGTGAAGATAAGCGGTGTAGCCGGGAATCGTTGCTTGAGTCAACATTCGTGTTCGTTAACACTTTTTCTATTGTGATATAATTTGAAGTTTATTAGTTAAAAACTTTTACTTTACTGCCATTGGCTTGGAATGTTATTTATAAGACTTGTTGTATAAGGAATATTCATGAAATTGATTTCTACTAAAGAAAAATAACAAAAAATCTTGAATTGATTCTGAGAATATTTATTTCGATTTTATTAATCTACACACTTAATTATTCAAAACATTTTTTTTTAAAATGTAAAACATCGAAATGTTATGGGCAGTTAAGTGGTGACTGAATTTTTGTATTTCCCTGTGTCATTGTGACTTCTATTTTTTTATTCTTCTATAATGGAAGGTTTGATTATCATTGAATTTAACTGATAAAGCGTAAGGTTCGTCTCTTTCAAAAGATTTTAAATTATTGTTTGGGTACAATTTGTTTTATTGGGGAGGTGCAGTAACTTAGCGACTAAGGGCAGAAAATACATTTTCTGTTCATTCGGCCGTGGCTCGACTTCAAGGTCGGAAGACCCTCGTGGCGCCCACCCAGCCTCTATAAAGTGAGTACCCTTAATTGGGAAAAAACCTGGTTGCGCGTGGTTTAGGCCAAATATCCACTTTTCGCAGCCGTTGGCCTACTAACATTGCATCTTTACTTAAGTACGGAACCCAAGACCCTTCAGGTTTTTAAGATGGAACATGTTTTACCGTTGACCTATTTGGTCAACCACTATACGTTTCTGGAGAACGCAAGGCCGTTCGGAGAATGGGGGGGGGAGAAGTTAGGAGTTCAACTTTTCTTATACTAAACATTATCTTGACTAGGAGATAGTATCCAATGAATGAGTTCCTTTTGAATCTGTTTCCCTGATTCGAAATAAAGAAAATTAACCTTGATTTGACCGATCTTGCTCGAACCCTCTCGGCTGTTCAAAATTTGGGTTTGAATAAAAAAGATCACGTTTGAAACCTCTATTTTTTTTCTTTAGTAATTATTATTTTAAATTGTATAAAAAAAAAATTCAAATGAAATCACTATGATTTAACTGAAAGAAAATTAAGAATTTAATTAATCATGTAATATAATACAATAACAAAATTTTATTTCGTTTTATCGCTTTTATTGTATACAAACTTACTCTCTTTTGGAAATATACAATTCAATCATACAGGTAAGCGGAAAATAATAAAGAACATAAGGGCATAGTTATAAGCAGGATTAAGCTGTTTAATTTGAAAATTTATATCGTACAGAAAAATGATTCACGTGAAAGAGAAAAAAATAGAAAACATGAACTTTTACCGTCAAGGAGACAACCCCTAAAACATGTTCCATATTATTCTTCCTTTAGCCGACAGACTTAAGGGAGCAGTTTTTTTTTTTTATTTGTTTCTATTATTATTTTTTTTTGTTATATTCAAAACAAAAAGCAAACGTTTTGGTAGGAGGCGTATTAATACCCATCAATTTCATTCATGATAATCTAGCAGACAAGAGGAGATGTTTGTAGATAAACCATTATTGTTTTGAGAAAACCTTCGGCTGGCTGCTCCGACCTGTAGAAGAGATCTGAAGAAGGATAGAGACTCCGACAAACGATAGGACCAAGTCCGGCGAGCGACCTACGCGGAGAAAGCCAGCGCCCACCGACCGCCGACTCAGGGCGTCCCACCAGGCCTGCCAACCCATCTATCCTCTCATAAATATGTAATTGCCCTATTGATTCAGTTTGTCGGAATTGCTATTCTCTTGTGCCAATCTTTGTCGATCAGATCGACTTCTTTGTTATAGATCCTCCCGGAATGATTTCATCCTATTCTGTATTCATGATCTCTTTGAGTTATATTTTCAGTCCTAATAGTCCAAGTCGTATACAATGGCATACAATTTATGTTTGCTTATTTGTCCAATGAATCATTAAAGTTTGCCTTCCTATTATATTGCCTGTTTTCTTCTTATATCAAGTCTATCAACACCAATAATTTATCTTTGTTACTTTATTCCTGATGGTCTCCAATTTTAAATGCTAAAGCCGCTTCTAAACACTTTCCATTTTCCAAAAACATAACGATTTAGCAACTCTTAGAAATCAGATAAAGAAGGGAAACGGTGCACTCCTCCAGCACAGCTCCTAACCTACAAATATTGAGTTTTTTGGAAACTAATATAGGTTTATGTTTTTGTTTTTTTTAGATATTTATTGAAATTTATAATTGTTTATACAATATAAAAATATAATACATCAAGTAAATATGATGATAATGATAAAAATGACACGTCACTTATTTTTAAAGCAACTACTCATTGGTAGCACTTATAAAGGTTCTATATAATGAAGGACTATATTAGAAGGTCCCGAGGCCATCTTCTTGTCTCGGAGGGTTATCTGAAACAGAGTGAGAAGCAAGTTGCGATACTAATGGATTTGAATAGTTGTGGAGTTTGCTATGAAAGGATAGATATCTGGTTTGAGCTAAGTCAGAAACGTAAGGTATATTAAGATCTTGGTGGATAAGTTTGCTTGTTTTTCATTTCATTTCACTGAGGATTTTGAATTGTAAGGATTTGAAACAATTCAGGAGATGAATTGGATGGTTTAGTGGAGCCCCAAAGCTTAACTCCGCAAGTCCAAATTGGTCTAATTACTGTTATGTAAATGAGTCTTTTGTGATTAATTGGAAGTTTTGAACGTTTGTCAAGTAAATATTGAAGTAGTCGAAAACGATGGGCAGTTTCTTGTCGTTTTCGTCTTGTATGTGGATTCAAAGTAAGACGTTTGTCCAGATGGAGTCCTAGGTAGCGGAAATTGTTCAACGGGGATTCGTAGAATATCATTAAAGGATACTGTAAGACAGGAAGTCGTACGTTAACGACGAAGGGTGAAAGTTATTTGATGGGATTTATTTTGATTCTCCATTTTTGACACCATTCTTGAAGGTTTAAGATATGGGATTGGAATGTCTGGAAGGCAATGAAGGGATAATTGTTTACTGATAACACACAAGTGTCATCAGCATACGTGGTGAGTATGGTGTTATGATGCGTCGGGATGTCAGGTTTATGGGTTTAAAATAAAAAAAGTAAAAAAAAAAAAAAAACTAAAAAAAATAATTCATTAATCAAAACATTCTCAAATTCTGTACCATTTTGGAAAAACTAGGCAAGTCCAAAATCACAGGTTTTAAGAGCAGCGCTTTGAAGTTTTTTGTTTTTAGTGTAAATCGAATTTTCTCGATAAATTATTTTTCCAATCGCTGTTATCATACAAATTATCTCTATTTTATAATGGAACGAATATATCTTTAATTTTTTTAATGTATCATACATTTTTAGGACTTACCTAAAATTGCACCCGCACTTATCTAGTTTATCACCCGAAATCAAAAGAATTGTCTATTAACACCATCATTTACATAGTTATTCACGATATTATCAATAAGAATAATTGTACTTATCTATAATGATAAAAGTATAGTTGACTGGATGATGAATGGAGAAGAAGATTGTCAGGGATGCAGTCAATGTAACACCACGTTAAAGAAGGAATACTTTAATACGTGCCAACGTTTCGACCTGCGTTGCAGGTCTTCTTCAGGGCTATAATGAAATGAATACCAGATGTGACAAAAAAATAATAACAGACCGATAAACAGACGACCAATGGAATACAGAATTGCATAGATAAAAAACAATATACAGAAACCGCATAGAAAAGTTCAGATACATAAATAACTAAGAATACAAAGCAGAAAGGTAAGAATAAGGACAAGACAGGAATGAAAAAGGAAACAAATAAAAAAAATAAAAATAAATAAATAAATAAAATATAAATAAAACAAACAAACAAAAAAATAATAAAATAAAAATATGGAAATATGGGAAAGAATGAGGGAAATAATGAGAAGGTGATAAAAGAAAAGAAACGGATAAAAAATGAAGGTGAAGGAAAATAAAAGGAAAGGAAAAGAATATCAATAAACTCTTATCCACCGAACCACACTTGTGAGGAGAAGGACGATGACTGATGTGAAACGGTAAGAACAGCTGGGTAGGTAAAAGGGAGAATAGAATATTTTACTTAACTAGTTTTGGCCAATGAAATACGCGTTTCAGAACTGAATAACCGTAATTATTTCTTCACCGCATCTGGACAACTCTTTGTAAAAGCAAGATAAATACATTTAACCAATTTTAGAGCACGAATGCTGTTTTTATAAAAATCGATAATTGAATTCTATAAATTATAAATTTCCGAGTTGTCTAAAAATTCCCAATGCGCTTTAAAGGAAACCTTTGATATTACGACTTGCCTACTTTTAAACGATGTGTAGGGCACTTGTATGGGATGCCCAGAGTATTTTTTTTAGTTTGGCTAAAATCGAGTTATCTAGTTTTTCCTAAATGGTACAGAATTAATCTTAATATATTTCAGCTAATGAGTTAATAACTTATGTATGTATGCCCTGTAAATAGATGTTTTGTTTGTACTAATTCTAAAAACGCATTTTCTATCGAATTTTCATAATGAAATTTTTGTCTCTTAAAAATTGGTCCATTCTTTAAGAAAAAATTAGTCGTTCAGACAGAGGTAGATGTATAGGTAGGGTAGATGGGCAGAGAAGGCACAAATAGATTGTATCCAGCAGGGACACGGTACTGAGATAAAGAAACATTCTTGTTTGTAAGATAATAAATAAAGATATCCGTACAAAGAAATAATCCGTCAAAGGTAAACAGTTTTTGCTAGAGTGGCGATTAATTGAAAAATTGAAACACTGCATTAATTTCAGACAAACCCAGTATATCTTTGTCACCTAGATGAGTTTAGTCGGTTGAACTAGAATTGTGTTGTAGTGTTCAACAGAGATGAGCAGATTATTTTTTAATTCTACTACAGAATATGAAAACATTGGCGTAAAAAATAAAGTAAAGGTGATTTGAAAAGATTTTCTTTAATGTTAATTCTAAAAAAAAAAAAAAAAAAAAAAAAAAAAAAAAAAAAAAAAAAAAAAAAAAAAAAAAAAAAAAAAAAAAAAAAAAAAAAAAAAAAAAAAAAAAAAAAAAAAAAAATGTATAATAATTCCTATAGGACTTTAATTGTAACACGAGAATTCAGGATTCAATACATTATATACTATTCTTACAAGTATGTGGGTATATAAACAGATATTCGATTTAGATATTAAAATCAACAATTCATACAACTATGGAATATTTTTTTTAAACCCAAAAATTGAAGATTCAACAAAAATATTCAGTGACTCTTCCAGGAACGATAGTGGTAAATTAATTAGTCAATTTATCTTGAGGATCTGTTTTATGGAACTCAGAGATGACAGGATCCTTGAATTTGAAATAGGATGCGAGTGATTTGATATTAAAAGTGTTGGAGAATTTCTTCTAAAAAAAGTTTTAGCAGTTGACCTTGTCCCTGTTTCTTCTTCCCATTAATAAATACGTTTCTAGTAAAATTGTGAAATTTATTTAGCGGCCACACCGAGCGTGTTGGATTTAACGAATGATTGAATCAGGCATCAGTTATTTATTTCTTATTCAAAATGAACAACGGCACTAAGAAATTCTTGTTAACCCTGAGTTGAGAATGTGTCCAAATGTACAATGATACTCATACTAATGGTCGTATGAAAATACAACTTTAGTTCAACCCAAATGTCTCTATCTTATCTAATTCTTGGGAAAACAGCGGCGATATTTCATCTTAATTACATCAAACAATCCACTCTTGAAGAAGACCGAAATAGATCTTTCATAAACTGCTAAAGAGGTTCAATATTAATATTTATAATTTATGTAGGAATTGATTCCAGCCTATTTTATTTGATACATAATAGATTAATGTTTAATGTGCTTAGAAAATTGAAAGATAAATAATATCATTAATTTTTAAAAATGTTTCATTTCGTAATGAAATTACTTAATTGCTCATCATGTTTACCTTTGATTTTTTAAATTATATAAAGGAGAATAATACTGTTTAATACGGTTCGATCCACGGACGGTGTGTGGGGAAAGATATATGGGTCCAACTCGGCCTGCTGGCTCTGAGTAGTATGAACGTACCTGGCGAATATACTAATATACTCTTACCTTATCCTAGTCCACTAGCCTTCTTCATCACTTCTTTTCTGAACGCTGATAAAATATGCTAACTTTTCTTTTATCGTTTCTATCAATCCTTGTTTTGAAATGTTCGGTAAGTTTATCCCAAACATAATTTTTTTAAATTTTATTAAAATGAAGTATCAATTTAAGACTCCACTCCTTGTTTGGACGACGTTGTTAGGCATTGCCTTCTAGGTAGATTTAGTGGATGCAGAACACCGAACCGCAACGTCTTTGATTCGACGCTGAAAAACTGATCAAACAGCTTGATGCTACGCTCAAATTTTAGGATGTTACGTTGGATGCCTACAACACATCTTAAGAGATGCTGCCTTCTGAACAGTTTAAAATAAATATTCTGTCAAAACTAACACATCTACTTAGGGTTAGGATATTTGCTTTGGTTCATAAATATTTATTGTCCAGCCAATGAGTGCTGAAATAAGGGATGTAGATTGCATGAAATATGCGATAAATTTTAGAAGTAGTTTGAAGGTAAACAAAACATACTAAAAGAGCTAACGGTGGGGGGGGGGGGGGGGGGGGGAGTTAATTTTTTTTGGTTTTTCGATTATTTATTGAAAACGATTGACTATAGAAAAATATGTTTAAAATAAAAATTTAAGTATTTAAATTTCCTATAAAATTGATTCTATATGAATTTATCGAAATTCCAACGGTTTTCGAGGTATACGATATTTAAAATCGATGATTTTCGGGAAAAAACAAATGTTACCTTACTTTTTGTGAAACTTTTGCTTCTAGTAACTTCCACGATCGTTTCTTGAAAAAATGTCAGAATCAAAGTAGTAGAACATTAAATTTACTTTAACTTCATATATATGTTTCTGGCATTTGTATCAAATGTTTAACAAAAACTGAGATAAACATTTTTTTTTTTCTAAAATTATCTATTTTTAATAACATATCGTAGGAATTTCGACAAATATGTATAGAATCAGTTTTATAGGAAATTTAATTAGCTTTAATTTTGATCTGTAGCATATTTTTCTATAGTCAACCTTTTTTCCAGGTATAATCTCATTGACTAGACCAATATGTAAAATTAAAAAAAATTTTTTTCTTTGACACTTAATTTTTTATGTGTTTACCTCTTCTTGAGCATATAAATTTTACTCAGAATGGCACTTTTTCCATATTATGTATTGAAAACATTTTTTTTTTGACAGTTTTTTATGCAATATAATAATAAACGTTGGAGTCTTAATGACCTTAATATTCAATTCTATGAGTGTTTTGAATTTCTTCAAATAATTTTCCTATAAAACCAGACTCAAATCGCTTGATTACAGTTGCAGATGGTTGTGGTTGGCCTGGCGATGGCCGATGGGAGACTTCCACTGGCTCTGGTCGGGGAGCGACCCCTGTCAGCAGCTAGAGCGCTCACCGAAGTTCCTCTAGTCCTAGTACCCAACAACCAGCTGGCTCTCTTCTCTAATGTCCACATCAGTGCGGTGTCTAGGTCCCAGCCTCTGGTTACCTGCAGCTACAATTCCTACAGCTTGGTGAGTAAATCCATACCAATAATATATCTCCATACACAAGTTCTATCTTGGATCAAACATTCAAGTTCGATTTACAATTGCATTGAATAGTTAAAAATATACTTCTAGCACTAGAAATGGATTATTGGAGACATTCCTGCACAGTATCACGGCTTCAGAAAGTTCCAAACACTGAAATTAGGCAGAGAGTGGAACAAATGGGTAGCATCCTCTACACTATTGAGATTATGAGACTAAAGTGATTTGGGCATGTTATGAGGATGGAAGAGGAGCGATGGCCAAAAAGAATTTTTGAATGGAGGCCGGAAAGAAGACGGAAGAAAGGTCACTCTAGAAGATGTTGGGTTGAGGGCGTCATGGAAGGAATGATGAATAGGGGAATGTGTGAGGGAGATTGGTTGGATAGACAAAAATGGAACCAACTTATTTTTGGTGAAGATATATAACATATTGTTGTAAAAAGTCTTCAATAAAAAAAGTTAAAAATAAATTATCATAGTGTCAATAATTCACTGAATTATAATTAAAAAAAGGAACTATATTGTGTATCACAAAGAATATAGCCTAAAGAAAATCGATGGAACTAAGGAGAAATGTTTAGTGCTGAGTCTTGAACAAAACAGTTTCCAGAAAAAAAATAGCTAGTAAAAGAAAAATCGGCAGTATTTTTATCTAAACATGTATCTCAGTTTTTTAAAAAAATATTTCATTTAATATCTTTTAAAACTTTTGAGTTAATCAGAATTCATTAGTGTTTTAGATGGGAACAGAAAGAAAAGTAACAGACTCCTTCTCCCCTTAACATATGCTGTGCCCTGAAGATACATAATAATAATACTTTTTTTAAACATTCCAATCATTACTATCATTATAGACAAACAGTACTTCCTTGACAATTTTTTTAAGGGAGTACATAGCGGTCTCATGTGTAAGATAGAAGACCATTTGTTATCAGAAAAACGAATGATAAGTATACATGAAATTCAGAAAATACCTTATATGTCTTAACCCTACTTTTAAACAAGGAAAACAAACGGTTAATTTAAGAGAAAAATTGAGCATATAGGTACTTAAATTATATTTGAAAAAATATTTTAGTTAAAAGAATAAATGTCGGCAATATAATAACATAATATACTAGGACTGGTGTGTTTCTTTCAAATAGGCTATTAACCTTCTTGTATCAGTCAGACGAGAGACGAAATTTAAGTCCATGTGTGAAATTGATTATTCATAAATCTGTGGCACTTGTGAATAGTAGATTAAGTGAAAATATTTTAGAAAAAAAAAACAATTTTTTTCCTCTATGAATAACAAATTAGTATTCATCTTTGTAATTGCCTCATAACTAAGTCGATTAGAGACAAATAAAGAGAAAAAAATAGCTTTCTAGTGATTCCCAAAACTCAGAATTCACAAACACACTTAAAACAACATAATGAAGTCAGTTAAGTATTCACAAGTGCCACAGATATATGAAAATATGTTTTATAAATAAGATACATTTTATCAGAAAATAAAATAAATTTTATTAATTATGGTATTATCTTTTTACTAATTCTCTTCCTACCTCATTGCTATTTAAATCGTAGTAGGGCATTAAAACCTGTTTAGTTAAATTCAGTTTCTCTTGTAAAAATAAACACTATTGTTTATGGAAAGATATAGAAGATTTAGTGTAGTTTCCTCATAAAACACTGTGAAGTTATGGAATTTATTTTTATTTTTTTGTTTTCTGATTTTGATTTAAAAGCCTAAAAAAAATATTAAAATATTTTATGTCTTATGGTTTAAAAGATTCAATTTAAGTTATGAAGGGTACAATTCTATACTCTAGAGGGGTAAGTGCATGTGTTTTAAATGGCACACTTTTCTAGACTTATAATTGACAAGTAATCAAAATTTTCACTCAGTAATTTATTTAATACATTGGTTACCATATTAGCTAACGAAAATAAATCCAAGGTTTCAACCAACAGTTTTAAAGAATATTATAAATTTTATCAAATTACACATTCAGTTATATACTACATTATGTAAGTTATTTGTCTGTAACTTACTTTTGGTACAGCAATTACAAATAACAATATTGATAAAAGGTGACTGCATCGCACCAACATTTTCTGATGTATACAGACATTGTTTTTTTTGTTGAATTTATAATATTAAATTATTATGTGTTCCATAACAATAACCATGATAAACAATAAGTTAACATTACATCTCTAAAAGGTGTTTCATTTTTATCTCCTACTTACCGTCTGAAGCCATCATAACTTTTATTTCAAATAATTTTGTATGAATATTATTTATTTTAGGATGGAGAAGATGATCAGGGATGTTGTCAAAGAGAAACACCACGTCTTAGTAGAAGTACTTTAATACGTGACAACATTTCGACCTGCCTTACAGGTCTTCTTCAGGGCCAACAAACCACACTGGTGAGGAGACGAACAATGACTGATGAAAAACATGTTGGCATGTATTATCTCTACTTAGACGTGGTGTTCCTCTTTGGTTGCACCCCTGATCATCTTCTTCTCCATTCATCATAACAGTCAACTATACTTTCATCATTATTTATTTTAATTCAAACATTTTTTAATTATTGAAAAATAAATTATATAATAACAAACTGTTCATAATATGTATAAACTAGTGCATTTATGAATAATACAAGTAACTTGAATTAAAACCTAATTGTATGATTTTATTTGAACATTATATATATATATTTATAGATAGAGATAAATATCTATTCAATTGTATAAATATCAATGTGACTCAAGTCATATAATTAAAACCATGTGCCAATAATTTCTTCAATGTGCTGAAATCTAGGAAAAAAATTATATCAACTCATTCATGACCATTTTTGAAACTTTAATAATAATTCACTGCAGCTACATATATATAAGGTTTGATGAATTATGTACACATTTATGTGTATTTTTTTTCTGTTTTAGGATGCTACCCCAGCAGTACGAGTGATATTAAGACAACCATTGTTGGTCCAAAGCCCGGAGGCTGCTCTTCCCTTCCCTGTGAGGCTGAGTGTTATCCATGAAGGATTACGAATGTCCCTGCCAGTAGGTGCCCTTATCGCTCCTGTCCCAGAGTTGTCTGGTCCTCAGCTTATTAGGGTCATGTATGCAGTACCAAGCTCTCCTCTCAGCCTACATTATCCATATTATTCTCCTGTACCTTACCCATTCAGGTAATTTATATTGTTATGTAATTAAATTTGATGGCTATTTTGAAGTTTATATTAATCCCTAAAAAGGAATGAAACCTAGATTCTTAGATGTTGTATAAAATACTTATATATATAAACTTTTGTAGTAATCTTTTCAGTTGAATACAAAGGGATGTACCTTGAGATCACTTCCATCTCTTTGTTCCAACTTATTATTGGCAGTTAAAAAAATATGGTTTGCAGTGCTTTGTTCCAACTTGTCATTATTGGCAGTTAAAAAAATTAACATTTTATGAAACTTGAAATAAAGGTCTACATGGTTTGTAGTGCCAACAATTATCTTTTTAAAAGCAATATAGTGAATATCTCAATTTTTAGAAAAATAATGCTCAAAACTATAATCAGTTGTAATTACAACATTGTAACATTGTCAAAATAAAACAACCTGAAACTGAAAAAGAATGTTAACCTCATTTATGAAGTTAAAAGTGATATTAATGACCATTAGAAGTCATCATTGAAGGGTTTGGTGGATGAAGGGGTTATGCAACAAAACGCAATTTTGAGTAATTTATATGTAGGTTTTTCTTTTTGTTTTTTTTACATTTTCCTTTAATTTGTTATTTAGCCTCTTCATTTTCTTCATATGACTTATTCTAGTAGTTCTGAAGTATTCAGATTTTGCTACCTAACATGTCACATAAATCCTTCATCCAGTAAACTGTGTTGTATTTAAAAAAAAAAATGAGATATAAGGGTCATTTTCAAATAAAATGGCAATTTAGCTTTCCAGAAAATCCAAAAATCCTTTAAAAAAAAGTTACTTATTCATGTTCTATGACATACTATGATGTTGCAAAACTACTTGAGAATATATACCTGAGTTGGTTCGTCAAATTTTCGCTTCCTTTATTTTTAATGAATTTTAAGAGAAATAAAACCTTTAATAATTTGACATAAGTTACCGGGTTTGTACCCAGTCAGAATTATGATTTTTATTCAGGTTTTGGTAAAGAATTCTAAAGGTTACTGATTTATAGTGATTTCCTAGGAAGAGCAATAGTAATAAATTTTGTGTGAAAAATTAAAGTTTTTTTTTCCCAAAAAATTTAGCGTACGTTACCAAATTTTTTTTTTCACTTTATTAAAAAGTTCATGGATTTTATTATTGCCCCCCAAAAGTTATTAACATCTATTAAGAATGTCTAGACCCTTTCAATAATCCTTCCTTACCAAAAAATGATTATTAACTGATTGATTGATTTATTTTTAATTGTTAGTAAAGTATGTCAAAAATATGTTTACACTTAATGGTGCCTTAGAGAAACATTTAGAAAAATTGAATTTTAAGAAAAAGTCTTTAAAAACAATATTTAAAGTATTTATTATATGTTTTTTTATAGTATTTGTTTTTGTGTGAGCCCCTGTAACAGCCCAATTCTTCTTTCTTTCTTTTTCAGGTTTTATCCCTCAATGGGTTGCCTAGTTAAGTCAGAGCGTCCCTCCACTTCTCTCTATCCCACCAGTCATCCTCCTCAAGTCCCCTGCCAGCCATTTCCTCCTCCACAAAGTCCCTCCACCGGGTTCGGGGTCTTCCTCTCCCCCATCTTCCTGGTTGTTCCCATAGCAGAATCTTCTTCGGCCACCTACGTTCTGGCATCCGCTGGCTGTGTCCATACCATCGTAGCCTGCTTCTTCCAATCCTCTCTGGGACTCCTTCGGTCACGCCCAGCCTGCCTCTGATCTCATCATTCCTGATTTGGTCTAGGCGGGTAATCCTCAGGCATCTCCTCCAGAAATCCATCTCTGCCGCTTGTAGTTTAGAGTTGAGCCCTCGGTTAAGCGTCTAGGTTTCTGCGGCGTAGCTGAGGGATGGCTCAACAATACTTCTAAAAATGCGCCTTTTGTTGTCCGTTGAGATGATCGTGTTCCAAAGGACTGGGTATAACATTCTAGTCACGCTTCTTGCCACTTATTGAAGAGTACTTTCTTCCTGTCTACCATTTCTTGTATTTCACTGTTCCACCATTGCTTTGGAGGGTTAGTTTCCATCTCCCCTAAGGCTTCACTCGCTGCTTCATGGATACATTTTTTAATGTGTTCATATATTTCTATGGCATTACTACCCCCATTATCCATTATTTTGTCTTCTAGGCGGCGTTTGTAAAGGTCGCTTACGCTTTTGTCAATGAGCAGATGAA
This sequence comes from Euschistus heros, assembly GCA_003667255.2. Lineage (NCBI taxonomy): Eukaryota > Metazoa > Arthropoda > Insecta > Hemiptera > Pentatomidae > Euschistus > Euschistus heros. Next base: position 1,634,249 of record RCWM02000002.1, on the reverse strand, counting down.
TCTTATATTTATGCTCATCTAAGAGAACGGATTTTGTTAGTTCAGGTGCATCCTGCTTTTTTCTCCACAATGCCAAGCATTTTATGCCTTCTATTCACTATATTTGTTCTATTTCATGGATTTATTTATTTTTTCATCTTTCTGAATGCATTGTAATTATTATATTAGCATATTAGTATTATTATTTTTTTTTCTTTTCTCATGTATATATTCATAATATAGTTCTATTTTTAAAATAGATACATATATCATATTTTATATATATAAATAATATATATATATATATATATATATATATATATATATATATATATATATGATGATATATGATGGTGTCTTAAGTTATAATTATTATTTCATATGTTTATTTATTTTTTAATTTAATTTAACTTTTTTCCCTGTAAAAAATGTATAATGTAACTACTGATGCATTTAATTTGTATATAACATGCCAGACAATTGTACCTTTAACTGTGCATTATTTTTATTCTTAGGGGACAGTAAGTCCCAGAATAAAGTTTATTTTTTCATTTCATTTCATTTCATTTCATTTTGCTCTAATCAAATAATGGTCACTGCCACATTCCATGCCTCGCAAGACTCTCACATCTGTTACTGGTAGTAGGCTTTGTTGCTTTGTTATACAGTAATCCAAGATAGAAGGTCTGAATCCCAGTTTACTCCATGTGAACTGATGCTCCTTTCTGTGTTGGAAAAACGTGTTTTGTATTTTAAATTCAAATTCCTTGCAGATATCCCGGAGCCTGGTGCCGTTATTATTTATGTCTTCCTCTCCGCATGTACCAGGTATGCAAGTTTAAAATGTCGTTTTAATTCCAATAGAATGCGCTCTTAGCCTATTGAAGGATTTGCTTATCTCTAAACGCTATTTTGTTTGTTAGTCATTTGTTTACAAAAGTCAGTTGTTTTTAAGTCATTTACGTGGACGTATCATACCTTTCTTTAGTGTTAAAAATGTCTAATTTTAAGCCAAATAAAGAGCATTTGCGGCATGTCATGATTTTCTTATTTAATCAAAAGAAAAAGGCATCTGAATGTCATCGAATTCTTGTTGAGACTTATGGCGATGTTGCTCCAACCGTCAGGACATGTGAACGTTGGTTTCAAAGTTTCAAACGTGGTGATTTTGATGTTACTGATCAAAAACGAGAAAATCGACCAAAAAAGTTTGAGGACTTCGAATTGCAATCTTTATTAGACGAAGACAATACCCAAACCCAACAAATGATGGCAGAACAGTTGAATGTCACTAGGCAAGCCATTTCCGATCGCCTGAGAGCTATGGGAAAGATTCAAAAGGTTGGAAAATGGGTTCCACATGAATTGGACGAATGACAGATGGAAAAAAAAAAAAACTGTGTGCGAAATGCTGCTTTTACGCCACGAAAGAAAGGGTTTTTTGCATTGAGTTGTAACTGGCGATGAAAAATGGATTTATTTTCAGAATCCCAAACGAAAAAAATCATGGGTAACGCCAGGACAACCATCCACATTGAGTGCAAGACCGGATCGTTTTGGGAAGAAGACAATGCTGTGTGTGTGGTAGGATCAGAAGGGAGTAGTCTACTAGGAGCTTCTCAAACCCGGCGAAACAGTCAATACCGAGCGCTACCGACAACAAATGATCAATTTGAGTCACGCATTGATCGAAAAAACGCCCAGAATGGGCTCACAGGCACGCCAAAGTCATTCTTCAGCATGATAACGCTCCTGCACATTCAGCCAGATTGACTAAGGAAACGATTTCTTCGCTTGGTTGGGAACTCCTACCCCACCCGCCGTATTCACCTGACCTGGCGCCTTCTGATTATCACCTCTTCTCATCGATGGGACACTCATTGGCGGAGCAACACTTCAACAATTTCGAAAACGTACAAAAATGGCTCGATGAATGGATTTCAAATAAAGATGAAGCATTCTTTTGGAATGGTATCCATATATTGCCCGAGAGATGGGCAAAATGTGTAGAAAGCGAGGGTCAGTACTTTGAATAAAATATATTATACTTTTTTTTAAATTACTGTGTATATATTTTAAGAAATAAACGACATTTTAAACTTGCATACCTGGTACCCACTACCGGGTTTCCTTTTTCTTCCTTTCCAACTCGAGCATTCATATCCACCATTATAAACACTTGATCCTTGTGCCTGATCTTTTCTTTATTGCCTCTAAAAACGTCATAGAAAAGGTCCTTTTCGGCGGCCAATATATTATTGTCTGGGCTATATATTCCTAGAATAGAAACATTGTATCCGAATATTCTCATATTTAATCTGATAACCCTATCCGAGACCATCTCATAAAAGGTTATCCATCGCTTATGTTTTCCTCGGATTGCAATAGAGACTCCTGCCCTGGCCCGCTCACCTTTATCCACTCCACTCCAAATGTGAATCCAATTTCCAATTCTTTCTTGGCCCCTTCCCTTCACCTTTTTCTCTGTAAGAACCACGATGTCAAGTTTGGACTTCTCTATCTCTGCGAATACCTCAGTTTTTTTTAGTAGAGAGACTCTGCACATTCCACGTTCCAATTTGTGATGTCCTTTTCCGTTTTCAGGTCCGTTTACCAATGTTTCCGTCCAGCTTTTCTTTTATCTGACTTATTTTAGCTTAAAGAAGTTTTTCTACTAACAGGGTGCTGGCCTGAAACCCCCAACCTGGAGGACCAGAGGTTTTCTGTTGGGGTCACTTTCCCTTAGACTGGTTGCCATCCCTGACTTACGGATCCAGTCTACCCGGGCATTCCCGCTTTGCAGGGGAGGCTGCACTTATTTAGAGGCGGCACATACTCGCCTCACCACATCGTCGTCATTGGGCTCTTAGGGTACTTGCCACCAACCACCCTCCCCCACCCTGATAACGCTGCCGTTCATGGTTCGGGGCTGCTTATTCGATATATTCACAGCTGTCCTGTCAAACTGACAGCATGTCCCGCTATCCACCACCTGCGGACCCCCTTGGTAGCCTGAACTTAGCCCCTGAACAGCCATTAATTAATAATTCTAAATGAAAATGGCTTTTAGTCTGATTGACATCATCATGCTAGTACCTAATTTTTATTTCTAGCTATCATAATATTTTCTGTTGTATATGTATATATTGAGAGAAAAAAAAGAAGGCTTTATTGCATAATTCTTTCTTTTTTTTTTTTTTTACTATACATTTAACAAATGGGACCACAGATTTAATGTCACGGTAACATATGTCAACAGTAACATATGTCAAATTTTAGGAATTGTAATTAAAAAAAGATTATTTAACTACAATTTTTTTCAAATATAATTAGATTGAAACATTTGTAATGTTGAAAACTACGAACTGTAAAGACTTAAATTGTAAGTAGTGAATTCAATGTGAGAAAACAATGGTAACGTATATCAAATTGAATTAAGGCACTCACTATGTTTTGAGAATCAAGTTCACCTTACTTCGGTTAATACAGCGACCTGGGCCCTTGGTTGCAAATGGTTATAATACATAGTCTGAAGGGTGTTAAGAAGCCATCCCGTCTCCCCAAGCTCCAGAACATACTCTTCTACATCCGACCATGTACATCAAATGAATAAATTCGGAAATTCTCGGACAAAAATAAAATCTTTTCTCAAGCCCCCAAAGTTATATATTTTCAAAAGAAAGTTCTATTTTCATTTAATATACATATAATTTAACAAGCAATAACAAAGAGAATAAAATGAAAACAAATTTCTATACTCTTTGTGAAGGTTAGAAGTTGATAATGACATCTGGACAGTAACGTAATTCAAAATTTTTAATAATTAATTTTGTTTTTTTCTTTATCAAACATTTGAAGCTGAAGTTCTAAGGCCTACATTAATTTGAACAAATGAACTCAGCAAGATAAAATCAACAACAATGAAATATTGGTTGTAAGTTTTTTTTTTTTACAGCCATTCAAAGTGCTGGGACAGCAAATTGCCATTTTATTTGAAAACGACCCATAACCCCTTCATCTATCAAACCCTTCTATTATGAGTTAATTTTATCATGAAGAGAATATATTTCTAAAACTAATTATGTAAAATCTGTTTCAGACCAGTTTATGGTGATGGTATACCTACGGTATCAGCACGTCCAGAAATATCTTCCCCAGTGAAACCAGCACCTCAAGCCGAGCCAGATAACAAAATTGCCTTGAAAAAACCCACTCCTCCTCTTGTAACTGTTCTTCAATTCCCTGAAGAGATTGCCACCCCAGAGTCTCTGTATTATCAACCACCAGTTGAGGATGAGTTGGGCAACAGAAATCCACCAGAGGCCGTAGTTCCAGCTGGTATTGTTCAATCATCCCAGCCACGACCGCACCTTCAGTTGTTCATTAATTCTAAAGAGTCCCCCCTGCTACAGTCACTGAGGGATGAGGCACAAACTAGACAACGGGAAAAGGCTGCTAGTTCGAATTCTATTACTGTCGAAGCCCTTTAAAAACTTTGTTATGGACACTCCTCAAACACTGCCATAGTTTGTGATTATTTTTATGATGGCTAGCTTTTAGGCTTTAATTAGTATTTCAATAATAGAGCCAGTTAAAAAAGTTACCAAATATATATTTCTATTGTCATTTGTTCTATTTTCATTTAAATATTGTAAAATAAATGATAAAAAAGTAAATACATATTCAGGAAGGCCAACCATGCATCTGTTGATCTAACTGGCAGTTGTGTTTTGAGTTCATTTTATATGGAAGCAATAATTCTTGTTTATGATTTCAAAACTAATTATTGTATGTATAATAATAATAATCTTATGACTAATATGCATGAAAGTAAGCCATTTTAAGATTTAAACCTTTTTACATTACTTAAATTAATAGTTTTTTCCCAGTACCATGAATTAGTTGTAGCTTTAGTTCTATATAACCATATATATATGTTACTGTTTAACATTTAAAATTATATTAGATCACCAGAAGATGTGGCCAAACCTAAACTAGAGGCTATGAAGTACTTGCCATTTTTTTTTTCAAGAATTAAGAATTTTATTAGTTTTGTAAATATGAACTGCTTGATCATTGAGTTATCAAACTAGGCAAATTTAAAGAAAATTATTTTATATAAAATTAAGTAAATGTTTAAGATTATTTTTAATCCATAAATTCTGAAGAAAAAATGACGAGTACAATGATTTCTTATATTGTTGCCAAAAATGTTTCAAGAATTAAAAAAAAAAAAAAAAAAAAAAAAAAGGTATTACAAATACCACAACAATGATTTCAAACTTTTCATTGATTTATGATTATTTCAAATAGTATGTCTGTTATACTTATCTTAGTATTTATCCAGAAGAGTATGTGCTTTTAAATAAAGCTGTACGGATTCGAATAAATTTCTTTTCCTTTTTCCCAATTTTTTTTCATGGAATTTGTGGCTCTAACTGGTGTTGCTCTGATCAAACATTTATCAATAGCTTTCTTATCAGAAATTTAATGGAGAATATTTTTTATTACTTAACACTTCTCGCCACGACCAACCGTTTAGGAGCCATACTCATTTCAACAAAAAAAGTCATGTTTGAAACTCATAGTTTTTCTCATCTTTGTTTATTTTGAATAAATAAATCAAAGGATTTTGAATTTTATAATCATTAATTGTTAATTTAATTTAATTATCAATTTATGTAATTTGATATTTTAATTCCAAAAATGTGAATTGGGAAAAGCAGTAGATTATAGATAGAAATATCCACAATCTATTGTTTTCCCAATCTGGGAGAAATTGAGTTTTATTTTTTTAATCTAAGAAATCCACTCATCATTATCCACCTACTCCTATCACTGTATACCACTGTCATTATTTATCTTATTCCATAATTTTTTGTTATCTTAAGAATAACCACATTAGGTTCACTGATTATTGGTGAACATTTGAGGGATATGAATGAGAGATATTGAATGAAAGATTCATCAATTGAACAATAAGACTAAAAAGATTTGCTGCTGGTAAATACCAGCAATTATATAGCTATTTCAGCTAAAAAAAATAGTGTTGTCCTCTCAGATTTTGCTTTGGAGGAGAAGCGAAGAAATTTATTCCTTAGTTTCTAAAATATATACTTGTTAGATTTTCTTTTTTCCTGAACTTTCTTCATGTCTTTCAGAGGATTATATTCAATTTATATAGGTCAAATTACACTTTTCTGTTGAACGTTGGTTGAGCTTCACATCTGCATTTCTTCAGATAAGTAAGCTCAAAGGTATGGTAGCATAGTGACATCATTCATATTCTCAGAATGAAGTAAGTTCTCAAACTCATTGAGCAATTATTACTCTAATTAAAATTGAAATAAACATCATTAATAGCTATATGTATAATGGTTAAAGAAAATAAAAGAATGTAATTATCAAATATTATCAGCTTTGACATGTACTCAAACCCTATTCAATGTCATAATTTATAAATATTTTTTTAAAATATTAATACTTAAAAAAATATTTTAATATTTTAAAATATTAGAGGTTGTTTTTGAACTGATGAAATATCAAAAAAATTTGTTGTATAGAAATGAATTATAAATCAATATTCATTTAGAAAATTTGTTGTATTGATTAAAAAAATTAATGAATTTTTCTTCTCAAATACTGTATTACAAACATAATTCTTACACTGATTTTGAAGTTTCGAGTTATGGGGCAAAATATTTATGATATCTCTGACAGGATCAACAGAAGTAGATGATACCATTGATGTTTATCCAGAAGACGAAACGAAAATGGAAGCTGTTTAAAACAAAGAGCTTAAATTAACAGGAAGAAAATGGAAATTTTGTCTTTTATAATCATCTATAAAGCATGTGAACAAGTCTGAGTCAAAATAAAACACTCAACAATGTTTTACTTTAATTAGAACAAAACGCACGTTTATGTAAATGTCGGATCGAAGGAAGTTTTTGATCTGTTGGGTATTCACACTTTACAAAATCCTTTGTATACTGTGAATAAGCATTTGATTGAGAAGGTTTAATTGAGTTGACTTCAATTTTTTGTTCATCACAGTAAGTTTTATCACTTAGTGCACTTGTAGTGGCTTTATTCCAAACCCCTTTATGTTTAACATGATCTGAACATGTTCCTCGAACTAATATATCATTTTCAACTGAGACTGGATTTCTTTCAGTTTGTTGTGGATTGTTTTGTAGACTTGACCAATTAATGCTGGCATCTACACTCGTAGATTTAGAAGAATTATTATTGTTACTTAATTTAGAATATAATGATTCATAGTGTGGTATACATTTTGGAGGACATTTTAGATATCTTTTAATGTATGAGGAATCAACCCCTTGATGGAAAAACGTTTCATCAATTTTAGTGGCTTTGCCTATAATACACGGATGTAAATGATTTCCTATTTCTGTTTTGTTTCTTTCCTTTAAATCAAAATCCTTTACTGTTTTTGTTGGTTTTTCTGCTTTTATGAGGTTATTTTTTTTAGTATTATTATTTTTTGATTCCTTCTCTAAAATCTTTGTTATCCTTTGTTTTTTAATGTATCCTTTAGGAAGTTTTGCCACTACACCCTCATTTCTTGGTTTCAATGCTTGTTTCATGTTGTTCCTAAGTTCAGTACGAAGACATGTTTCAGATTTTTCTGATTTTCTCATTGGCATTGCTGAAGTACTGTACAATTTGTAATTATGAGTCTTTTGGCTCAATTGTTGGGATGAATTTTTTTGACTGTTTTTTACTTTGTTGCTCATCCTGCACAAATCGTTAAGCATGACTACATTGATTTTAGACTTGTTACTTTTATTTTGTTGAAAAATAGATCTATTTTGATCCTCTTTATCATTGAAGTAATGTTTATTTCCATGTACAGGAAAACTGGAACACAAAGAATTGTGGGTAATCTGTAATGAGTCAGAATCGTTGCTGCCCTCATTAGTGGTATAAACATATTTTTTTTTATTAATTCGGACTGATTTTTCATTAATCGTTTTCAATTTAGTTTTAAGTTTGTCCTTTATAGACATAAAAGGGTCTTCATTGCAGACATTTGTTTTTAACAAACTATTTTTCTGTTTGCCAGGATTGTTTTTACTGTTTCTAATTTTTGGTAATAAACCTTTCAACAAGAAATAATTGTTTATTCCATTTTTATCTTTTAAACTAAATGAGTGCTCAGCTTTATTTATTTCATTTACCTTCTGTTCGAAATGTCCTGTAAAAATGTTCTTCATATTAGACTTTTTTTCTTTCTTAATACTTCTTATTGGACTTTGTTTTGAATCTCTAATTTTTGAGTTTTTCAAAGGTGCTGTTGTCATGTTCGAGTTTTTATTTTTTTTCTTGCAGGTGTTCTCTTTACCAGATTTAATTTGGTTATCAAAGTCATTCAAATTCTTAATAGTCGTCTTACAGTTTTTTAGATTGATTATCTTTTTTTGTCGATTATTTTTTTCATCTTTCAAACTACTCAATGACCTTATATACGTAATACTATTTTTATCCAAAGGGTTATGTTTAATTGCTGTTTTTTTATTGTTTCTAATCTCCCTTGTTATGTTGGGTAAAGATCTTCCTGCAATTTTTGAGAATACCTTACCCCCCACTTTATTAGTATTAGCTGGATTATCAGCAGAAACAGAAACACTTGTATCAGTACGTGGTTTACCTTGATTGTGATGTTCATTATATTTTTGTCTTGATTTATCTGACGACTTTGATATATTTTGCCAACTAAGTAGAACATTGTTTATCTTGGACTTTCTCAAGTTAACCAAACCCATTTGATGTTTATTTGGTCCTTCTTCCTCTGCATTAAATTCCTGAGATTTTTTATTGTTCAAAATTGCAGTATTGTTTGGTGAAATTGCTTCTTTACTTTGAGAAAAAGAATCAGATCCTTCATTTGTTTTTATATTGGTGAGATTGTTTATTTGAGTGGTTTCTTTAACATTTAAAATAGATTGTTCATCTACATTTGGCTCGGATGTGTCAATAGATTTGTTTTTAGGCTCAGAGACTAATTTGATTTCATTAATGATAGCTTCAAATATCATTTCAGTTGCTTCAGGATTTTCAGTTTGATGTTTGGATTGCAGATTATTTTCTGGAAATACTTCTTCATTTATTTTGGATTTGATTTTTTTATTACCTTCTTCAGCTACTTGTTCCTGGATGGATGATGTATCATTTTCTATTGACATTTGCTCTTCTGGTGAACGTGAATCATTTCCAAGTGTTTTTAATTTATTGACTTCATTATCAGTGATATTGTTATTGTTTATTTGATCACCATTTTCAAAGACATCATTATCTAGTATTTTCATGAGCACACTAAATGTCTTGTCTTGTGTTCTATGGTTATCTTGAAAAGTTTCATCAATTTGTTTTTTATCAGTTTTAGTTTCTGGTATTGATTTTATTTCTTTTGCAGATTGAACTCTGGTAGGTTTTTTAATATTATTATTTTGACCATGGACAGTGGTATGTTGTTTTTGTGGTGTTGAAGATGCTTCTAAATCATACTTATGAGCTATGTCATTGATTTCTGTGACTTCATTTGCGAATGCATTATAGCAAACACTCTTTATTTTTTCAGAAAATTTATTTTCTGGATTAGCTTTTATATTTTCAGTTCCTGTGATATGGTTTACACTATATTTTTCTCCTTTAGACATCCTATCATTTGCAGCCAATGATTTAGTTTGACATTTACTTCTCAATGTATTATTGACATAGTCTTTTGTATTTTTATGTGATTTTTTATTCAATAAATATTTTGGATTTTGAATGGTTTTGTATGTATTTTTCTCTATTTCTTTTACAATTGAATATTCATGAGGTTTTCTATTTATCTTAGCATAATGAGAATTTCCTTTTTTTTCAGAAATATTTAGGTTTTCTAGTAGCACATTTTTCATATCCTTGATTTGTTTAATTTTATCGTTTTCATTGAATTTTTCTTTAGGAATTGTATGCAACTTTTGAAAAACATTTTTATACCTATCTTCAAAATATTTATTATTTTCTACCTTTGATATATCATGAGCCAAATTTTCATTCTTTCTCCCCTCTAAATTATGTGTTTTTTCCATGTTAATGTCATCATTCTGGACTAGCTGAGGAGTTACCTTATCTATATCTCCTGAATTGTTGGGTGTTTTCTTGCTATCATCACTTAAAATATGTTTGCCTGAAATAATAGCACTATTAAATATCATCTGTTCAGACAAATCATTTTTAGGGTCACTTATGTTTTGACTTTTCTTGTGTTTGCGTTGTTCTTTTTCATATTCAATTGTGCTCAATAGGTTTTTATTTATTTCAGAGTTTCTGCAATTTTTATTCTCTTTTGAAGTAGGTATATTAATCATAGGAACTATTTTGTTTTGATACTGAGAAGATTGTCTGTTGGACTTAAAATTAAATACTTTTGGCACAATATTGGAGCCATCAAGTTGAGTTGCATTTGTTTTAGTGTTCATAATTGTGTTTTGCTGGGTTGTTTCAGTTTTTCTTAAACCCTTTGACTGATTACGTTTTAGTATGCACGAGTCATATTCAAATTTTTTCTTGAAAGTACTAACTGTAGGTTTAAAAATTGATTCCAAAACCTTGTTTGCATATTTCTTCTTTTGTTGATTTGTTTTTTCATCTATGTTTTCATTTTTATTAACATTTCTTATTGGAATGGCAGTTTTTTTCCCAAGATGTCTTTTAGATAAACCGTTGGTAATGGCACTACCTTTGCTTTTTACGACACAGTGATTATCAGAAAATTTCTTTTCCTGTTTTTTTGCATTTTGAGAGAAGTTTGGAACTTTTTCTGAATTAAACATTAAGTTTCTAATATTTTTGGAGTTTTCTAAGCTTCTTGACTCTTCATAGCTCTCTTGTAAGTTTTGATATTTTTCCAAACTCTGTTTTAAATGGTTTACATTTCCTGAGCTCTCTTTTAGGTTTTCATCTTTTTTAGAACTTCCTTTTAAAAGTCTCTCCTCTTCTGATCTTCTTTGAACATTTTCAACTTTTTTCAAAGTCTCTTTGAAGTTTTTATCCTTCTTCTTTTCACTTAACATTTTTTCGGTAGTTTTTTTAACAAGTGACTCAACTAGTGATACAATATTGTTATAAGTTATTTTTTCATCTTTAGGTTTATCAGGGCATATAACAGGTTCACATACTAGGGTCTCTGCAGAAGGATTTATCACATATGGAACTATTCTCTTATCTTTTCCAAAAGTGTATCCTAAGCTCAATGGAGTAATACTTTCATTTGTCCTCATATATGGTGGAATAATTCTATGTTTTTTAGAATTATCAACTTGATGTCGTATACAGAAAGCTTTTATATCAAATGATTTATCTTCTGATAATTGTTCACTTTCAATTGGTATTGGTGGTTTTATCTTATCTACAATTTTATCCCCTACTTTACACTCTTTCTTGTTTATTTTCAATCCATTCACAAAATCTTCAAATTCTTGACTTTTTCTGTGTCTAATGACATTACGGCTACAAGTTTCAACAGCAGTTTCTCTGCTTTTACAGAATAATTTTGCAAAGTCAGTATCTCTTTTTATACTAAATACAGACTCTCTAATTAGATCATTTTCAAAAGGTAATATTCTGGGTATTCCATATCTTGTTTGTATTCCAAATCTGCCTAATAAAACTGGTAGGGCGAAGTACTCTGTACCTTCAACTTGTGTTGTTTTTGTAAAAGCAATATTCATAATGTTGGGTTCTCCCCTCAGTCCTGCTATTACTGAATTTAAAAATTTATTAGTACAATAAGCTTTATTCAGAGCTTCAGAGGTTCCTTTTGTTTCAAATATTAATGATGGTCCTTGTTTGATTTCTTCTATTAATCTCTTCATTATAGCCTGAAAACATATTATAGCATTTTAGTCTTCTTTTTTTTTTTTAATTTATTTTATTTTATTTTTTTTTTATGATTCAGTATTACGTGATTGTTGTTTTTGAGATCAAATGAGCATTTTTAAATCTAATTTGGACACCGTTAGTAACAATTACAAATTAAATTCTGTTTAAATTCTGACAGGGCCTATCCTGATTCTATGTACACCCTATTTTATATCCTATATAAATAAAAATATACCTAATAATTACATATTTTTAATATAGTATTATAACCTTTCTAAAGTTTAAATTTAGCTCCCACTCATCTTTCCCATCATTATCAGTCAGTTGTAATCATTATTTTGTTTTGTTTTCTAATGAAGCAACAGTTGTGAAATATTTCATGCTATGAAATTTATCTTATTTTTGACTTGCAGGTATTTAATAATAATCAAGCCCTTACAGGACTCCAATATTGTACTTCCTCATACCACTCAACTACATACAGATGGTTAATATCCTGCAAAAGCTCCTAGAGTTCTGAATTGGTTCTCACAGACTGGGCCAAATATTCTGCAGAGGAACATTTGTATCTTCTTAGGAAGAATTCCTTGATGGTTCTTGATAGAGTACTACCTTCTAAGTTGTTGTTTAGGACTGATCTTACAGATGATTTGTATAGGTGCCATGTTGTTGGTTGAGAGAAGGATTTATTTTTCATGAGCGCCTATATCTGAAATAGCACCATCATTCTACTGTTTTTCTCAGGTCGCTTTGATGTTATATCACCCCTAGGTATATTCAAAGCCATGTTGCTAAGTGCATTATTCCGAGTGGAAATAAAGTACTTTTAACAACCAGCCCTTTAGGGACTGAAACATTTACAAGCCTTTGACCGTTATTGTTCATTGTTTCATTTATGCTGTTTCCAATACATAGTTGGTCTGAAAGTTTCCACCTTGACAATTTGAGCATTGAATTCTCCTAACAACCTGTCTAATTGAGGGCAGCTTTCAACAGATCTTTTTTGGGTATTATAGAAACCATCTTTATCCTCATCTTCAGAAGGCTCATTGAAGGAATGTATAATACGAGGGTGAATCAAATATAAACGGTAATTTTCAAAATTATATTTATTGAATAATATTATACAGAAACAATACCTTCAACATTTTTCAATGTAGTCTCCTGCATTATCTACACACTTCTGCCACCGATTTGGAAGCTTGAATATTCCCTGTTCATAAAAAGACTGAGGGCGAGTTTTTAACCATTCGCGCACGTGCTTTTCGACGTCTTCATTGTTTTCAAATCGTTTTCCTCCAAGTGATTCTTTCAGGGGCGCAAGCAAAAAATAGTCACAAGGGGACAGGTCTGGACTGTAAGGAGGGTATTCGAGAGTTTCCCAGCCCATTTCTTCCAATTTATCCCTTGTCAACAATGCGGTGTGAGGCCTTGCGTTGTCATGGAGAAGGATGACATCTCTAATGGGCACACCTAGTCTTTTGTTCCGGTAACTGGTTTTTGCTGACTGTAGCACCTGGCAGTAGTAAGCCGCATTCACTGTTCGTTGATTGTGAAGAAAATCAATGAGTAGAACTCCCCTTGAGTCAAAAAAAAATTGTTGCAAGAACTTTTCCGGCTGAGAGACGAGTTTTGGCTTTCACCGAGCAGCCTTCATCCTTCCTTCGCCACTCCTTACTTGCCATTTTCGATTCGGGGGTGTAATGGTGGACCCACGTCTCATCACATGTGACGATGCGCCTCAAAAAATCTTGGAGGAAAACGATTTGAAAACAATGAAGACGTCGAAAAGCACGTGCGCGAATGGTTAAAAACTCGCCCTCAGTCTTTTTATGAACAGGGAATATTCAAGCTTCCAAATCGGTGGCAGAAGTGTGTAGATAATGAAGGAGACTACATTGAAAAATGTTGAAGGTATAGTTTCTGTATAATATTATTCAATAAATATAATTTTGAAAATTACCGTTTATATTTGATTCACCCTCGTAACTATGCTGTATTTATAAAATCTGCATTTTAATCTGAGGAAGCCAATTCTGGAATAAACTGGTTCTAAGTCAACTATCTACTGGGATTTTTGTTTACAATGAAGCCAGATCTAAAGATATTTATCGTCATAGCTATAATAAATTATGTAACCATGTTTGGTTTTGTATTTGGTAATGTTCTGTTAGTGACCCTGGTCTATAGTGTAGGGGTAACGGTTGTTGGCTGTTAACAGTGCGGATGTGTGGGCTCCCAACATGGAAGGCCTGTGGCTAATTGTGGTATTGTGAAAGGGGGATAGGGATGCCAATTGCATTCATAATACACAAAATTCCTAGGTATACCTGTTTAACATAAATATAGTATTGACTAATTTTAGTAATGGCAAGTCACTGTTTAATAATAATGTATCTATTTTTTTAATTATTTTAAAATTTATTTATTATATCGCTCATTTGCTGCAACAACGACATAACTCAGAAACAAGCTTTTGAGTAATGCCGAGCTTTTGATTGTATAATGAATCATTCACCTATGTAGTTTTAGTCAGTAGAACTTTATATTTGAGATTCAACTATTCAATAATAGAAAGCAGAATAAATCACCATTGTATGTATAGAAACCATCCTGTACTTTATTCACATGACTGTCCTTCTGAAAAATTGAAGTTTTAGAGTTATGTCGTAGTTGCAGCAAATGAGTGACATTTGTTAACAAACATTCTTTTTCAATACCAATAAAGTCTCTATCTAGATTTAGGAAGTATGAATGGTTCTATATTATTAGAAAGAAAATACCTTTCTTTATTCATGAAACAAAAATATATTTCATGTTTGATATATTCAATAAGGTAACAACGGTGTTATCATATTGCACTTTTTGGATTACCCATCTTTTTTTTTCTTTTTTTTTTTTGAAATTTTCAATAAACAAAATCATGGGTACTCTTAAAATTTATGCTTTTGTAAATTAAGAAAATAATATCTTGGATTGATTATCAGTTTCTAAAGTTTCTTATTACATCATTAGTCAATATAATGATATACTTTTAAAAATAAATTTAATGAAAAAAATTACTTCAGATATGTTAAAGTGTGGTTTAGCTTGAGAAAACAGGGGCACGATGGTTGACTCTGAGTCGCCGCCAACTACTGGCAAAAATACTTTCTTAGGATCAGTGTTGACATAAGACGCTAAGACACAATTGGCTCGCATGCTGTGAGTTGTTGTGGGGCCCATGATTTTGTTGCAATCATAATACCCATTTTCTTTCAGCAGCTCAGTAAGCACAGGCACTAACTTATTGATCGGCGAAGCAGCAACTATTATCACAGCCTTAAAAGCATAAAAAAAAAAAAAATTAAAAAAAATCAATAATAATAAAATGAACAAAATATTGAATATATTTTAGCTTAACGAATTTTATTAAATCAAATTTTATAAATTAAACAATATTACATTTGGTGAACTTTCTGCGATGGCCTTTGCATAGTCTGGCATTTTAGGTGCCATTGCATCAAAACATGTCAACGGGGTGGAAAGTATGTCATCGCCGATCACAATGATATCAGATCCCTGAAACAAATCACTGCTTTTTTAATGCTTATGGAAGTTTTTAGTAATGTGCAGAATCTGTTGACATGATTACATTAACAACTTAAGATTACAAATCTATCAATTTTTTTTTAGTGTTTTCCTTCCAGCAGTAACCCTGTTGGAAAGGATTGTGATTTATTTCTATACACATCATACTTTAAAGTATACAATGTATATGTTACAACAAAGTTATTTTATAATCAGAAATAGAAAAAAATAAAAAAATTATAATAATAATAATAGAGAAAACTTAATGAATTTTTCATGTATTAAACGTATTTCATATTGATATCCTCTATTTTTATTAAGGAATTTTTAATAAATATTTTGAAATCTTCAAACATATTGTTTATCAAACATTGACCATCCACTGGCCAATATCCTAGTTTTTGTACTGTAGTTAAGTTCTGTAGTCAGTGAGTAGTCTGCATTCATATATGAGGTGGTGTATAATTTGTTCTTGAGTGAAATCACAAGGTCGTAAGAATGAGTCCCTTATTTTGAATCTATAACAGTAGCTGTTCACTGCCGCATGTCCTGTGATTCCGTGTGTAATGTAGATGTCAGTCATTCCATGAGTCTGATTTAATGTAGGTCCGTAAGTCTGGAAAGAAATTATTTAGATGTCTTCCCTTGTGGGCTGTGTTCCAACGTGTTTGCCACTGGTCTACAGATTTTTTGTTTAGCGTGTGCTTTAGGAGTTCCTTGGATATCAGATTATATGACAGAAGAAGGGAAGGGTCCTTCGAACCCCTTTTTGCAGCCTTGTCAGCCAAATCATTCTCTGCTATGTTAGAATGCCCTTTTATCCATTTAAATGAAATTCGATTGTTACAATCAGTTTGTAAGTGTTTTAGAAATCTTTGTATTTTTTCAATGATGGGATTGTGACAGTGTCTGTTTTTCTATCTATCACAGCTTCTAAAATAAATAAATTAATAAGTTTTTATAAAATGATAAAACTTGAAAAAAAAAAAAAAAAAAAAGGAGTATCAAATGCTTATTCTTGATAACTTAAATGAATATTTTGACCCATAGCTTATTACCTTGATAGCTTTATTTAGTTTGGCTTTGCCTTGATATGCTTCTACTTTACATGGTGTGTTTATGACTCGTATCTCATCTGCTGTGTTGATATCAGTTTCATCATACAGCCTAAGGTTGTATATGCCAGGGTTCAATTTCAACAGTAAAGATGATGCCTGACCAAATAGACTTCTCAGCCCAATTAGAGCTACCTAAAAAAAAAGCAAAATGATGAAAAGGTAGATTACAACTTTACAAACATATCTTTAAAAACAGTTTGCAGGTTTTAATTTTCATAAAAGATGCTTGATCTGATGTTAGCAAACATTTGGGGTCTGATTCTATACTAAAGTTGCGACAAAAGCACATTACAGACATGTTAAAATTTGTTCTCACTCACATCATTTATAACAAAACTTCGATCATTGGTCCGTAAAAACCAACTGAACCATAGAAATAAAATTGCATTTATTAAAAGTGAAAAAAAGGGTTATAATTCCATAAGTTAGTATAGTTAATATTTCCAGTTAAAATTTGCAATGAGCAGCAGTTTCTTGCGCAAAACTAGCAAAGATGAAACGCTTCTACCAGTTCGTCCAAAATTTTGAAATAAAAAATGAGCAGGTGATATTTTAAATGATTATCCCATAAGATACCATTACAAAATTCCCCAGCGCCCTCTGGTCGCTACTTAATAAAATATCCAAAAAAAAAGTGATTAGCGGTAATGCTTATGATTTAATATCATTAAACTAACAATAAGTTAGATTTTCGAAGCCATGCCCCAACCGGATAGATATCATCAGTCCAAGGGTTACTATTCGTGTATCTTTATTTGTCTTTTCTTTTCCTCCTTAAAGTGCTTCAGTATTTCATAAATTATTTTAAAAGACAACACCCGAAAAGAAAAAAAAAATAATACTGTAAACCATAAAACTTCAGAATATTAAATTTTTTTAAATTGCAGGGCCAAAAAAAAAAAAAAAAAAAAAAAAAAAAAAAAAAAAAAAAAAATTAAAATAATATAAAAATCATAACTTACTAATCTAAATAGGAATACTCTTTTCCATATTCCAATGTGTTGGTAATATTAAACTTACCGTCAAATGGGGTCACATCAGTACAATGGGGTGACCCCATCGTACGAATGTGACCCCATTTTACGGTAACATCTTTACCATAGCGACTTCTTTTGGAAATCATAATTTAAACATTCCTGGAAATTCCTGAAGTGAGCCTCATCCAGATAGTAATTAAAATTTATTAATACATAATATATGATACCTGAGATTAATAGGTACAAATAAAAACAGCTTTGGCACTCCGGTAAAGACCGAAGGTGCAAGTATAGCTTTCTTAAAGCTCTGAAGTACGATTTGACGGAACAAACATTATGTAATAAAATGTTATTAATCCTTAACATTTTTAAAACAAATGGCCATAGGTAACATTATTTAAATTATTTTAAATATAACAACATCTTTGTTCTGTTTATTTAAATAATAAATATTAAATTAATTTTGTTTTAAAGAGTATCACATAATGTAAATTTATTAATATTAAGGAAAAGTAGAATAATAAGATCACGTTAGTTTTATTCCTGCTGACCGATATGCCCTCATGTTCTTTATGTTTTTTCTGCTTACCTGTATTATTTTAAATTACCTGAAGTAATAATTTATGATTATTCCAAATAAACAAAGTTGAGAAAAAACAGCGGTTTAAAACGTGACTTTTTAAATTCAAACCAATATAGCTCCTAAACGGTAGGCCCTAGCGACAAATGTTATATAACAAAAATATTTTCCATTAAATTTTTGACTGGTTTGTTGCCGTCAATTTTTTGATCCGAGCAGCGCCAACTGAGCTAGAACGTGTCAAATAATGTATGAATGTTCCGTTTGTTCGTTCGCTATCGCTTTTTTCATTCAAACCAATATTTAACAAAAAATATTTTCCCTTTGCACTAACTTCACTGAAAAATAAAGACACAAGGGTTTTTTTTTATCATTTCAATCACGCCATCTAAAATCATGAAAAAAACAATATTTGTATTTTAATGCAGTTTTAATTTAAGTAGATCACAACCATTGACTTCAAATTAGAAAAAACTGAAATCTCCAATGTGGTCCTTTTCAGTAGCGGTTGGGCGGATAAATATTTATTTTATTTTAATTTAAACAATCTATAAAAATCCTAAGCAGTTATTGATAGCTTTATAGCAGAGTAGGGTGGGTTGATATGCATAGTACTTAATATCAATAAATCACAATAATACATCAAAAGTAACTCGAAAAATGTACGAAATATCGATTGCAGCTAACATTTTTCGGAGCACAACAAAATAGAAGTAGGTGTATTAAATAGTTCACTTTGAACCCTCTAAACAATGTTCCAAAATTAGTTCCAATAGAGAAAATCTGGTAACTTGAAATCAAATTGGACCCACATATCAGACATCAGAAGGTAAGCAGCTGCTTTCTCAGATAAGGCCTATGGGCAAGACCTGGCTTTTCAAACCAAATTTCATTCACTTGACATGGCCATTACAAGACCAAGGATTCAGTATGGAGCGATTGTATATCGCGGTGGACAGATGTTGAGTAGGTTCTGATGTTCAGGTAATGAGGAATTCGCAAAGTTTATTTCGCCTGCATGAGTTTATCAGAAGGATTCCGTAGCTAATTCTATGGGAATGATATTTTCACATCAGGCGCTTCATTTAGGAATAGAGGGTGAATCAAGGCTATTTAAACCGTCATAAGGTTAAGGGACAGAGACTGTAGCAAACTACTGCAACTACAATAGAACATTTGCCTATTGCCAAAGAGGCAGCACGAAACATATAAAACCAGTTTGGACTACTGATCCACATATTATCACCTTTTTAATACAAAATAAATTAAAAATCTACTAACATGTTATTATATATGCGATAATATGTGGATAACAGTGAAGTTTGATAGATGGCCAGCGGCATGCAACATGAGAGGTTACAAAGGTACGGGGTTATACAGAGTTGGAAATTGATAATAAAATTTACTTAATTTCAATTAATAATTAGTCATGGGACTCCCATTGCAGCAGTCGATCGATCTCAGGTCAAACAGTAAATAAATGAGCGGCATAACTTTTGTTTTTGCCGCAAATTTTCGGCTGACTTACCAGTGATTCTAAATTCTAAATTCTAATAGATTCTAAATAGTTTTAGAGCAGATATAATGAAATAATGTTTAAAATCTTAAGGTATTAGAAACAACATTGAACAACTTAAATTACGAAAACATATAAGAGCTCTTGGTGGAGGAGACCCTACATTTCCAATGTATTTGCTAAAAATTAGAGATGGAACAGAAGACAATGGAAAATGCTATATAACTGTAAATGAAGAAGTAGGTAAGGTACTGAATATAGTCAATGATCAATTTTTGGAATTTATTCTGATGTTTCAGATTTATTAAATAAATCTTACTATTGTTGTGCGAAAGAGCTGTAATTTCACCTATAAATTATTATTAAAAAGGAAATGGTGATGGCCAAGATTTATCTCTCTGTTTAAAGGGTTGTAAGTACTGATGCTGCAGTCCATTATTCGCTAGAGTTTCTAAATTTTCTCTGCCCATCTGTGTAACCAACTAATAATTTAAAAATGAAAATTGGATGTCCAATCATGCTTTTACGTAATCTTCAAGTACCTAATCAGTGCAACAGTACCAGGTTAAAAATTACAGCTATGTGTGAAAATATCATTGAAGAAATAATTTTCAATGAGATTTTTATCGATAAAAAATTAAACTTCAATTATTTAAAATGATCTTAGTTCTTTACTAATGAGAGCGGGCGAAGCCACGACGAAGGTGACACTGCGTGACACACATTTTATTAACTACTGGCTGTGATCAAAGACGTTGGTGGGTAAAACCATGGGTCACAAGAATAGAAAATCTGGAAGCTTCATCAACGCTTTTAAGAGAATTGGCAGAAGAAGAACTGAGGAATACACAAATAATATAATTTGAGTTCACTTCAAAGTCAGTTAATTACACATTCAAATTGTTATAGTCAGTACAATTCTTGTTCCAAAACTACTCGTAATTATATTATGATAAGTTTCGATAATTCTTTTCTTGCCACTTAAACGTCATTTTATAAAATTTTAATTTAAAATAATAGATAAAATACTAGAATTAAAAAAAACTTAAACGGAAGAGTGTCTACACGTCGATTGTGAGGTAATGAACGGAGCCGGGTAAACGAGCAGATTCTAAAGGACCTTTTACACGGTCATATCCGTTTCCAGTTCAGTTTCAGTTTCAGTCGGTCTGCCAGTTTTCCCTATGTGTAAAAATGAAAAAATGATTGAAGAATTGTAACGGAAACTGAGAACTGATCGGATGGAAAGACCTATGTATTTGGTTTCATTTCACAGAAATCCTATGTGTAAACAAAGGCATCGTATCTCACTCCGTTCTCTCATCAGTTTTATATAAAATATTGTACGGTTCATCTATCACTATGTCTAAGGATCACGATTTTATGATACAATAAATACGTAATTATACAATAAGACAATCAAATGCCTTTGAAGTAATATTTTTTTTTTTTTTAAGAATTTACTAAAGAGATCTAAATTAAAT
Source organism: Euschistus heros (assembly GCA_003667255.2). Taxonomy (NCBI): domain Eukaryota; kingdom Metazoa; phylum Arthropoda; class Insecta; order Hemiptera; family Pentatomidae; genus Euschistus; species Euschistus heros. The sequence continues at coordinate 1,613,133 of RCWM02000002.1, read as the reverse complement.
ATAATACCAACAAGTTACGGGGCTGTTTTTAAAACCCCTAGCTCACTTTTATTTAAGTATAGTTAGTTTTAAGTGTAGTAGTCACTTACTAAAGTATAGTTATTTATAAAAAGAAACTACGACTAATTACGATTAATTATGTTAACAATCAGTTTCTGAAGTACAATATATACTTAAATTCTATATTTCACATATTTTATAAAATACTAAACATGTTAGATACATGTAATATGCTAATTGCATGGAGCATGTACAGATATTTAAATACACCCCCCTCCTAGTTTCTTATATTTTTGTTCTACGATTATATTAAATAAAAAATAAAATTATCCTTTACGTAGTCACATCACAAAGAACAATATATCTGTATAGAAATATTATTCCGAGTTGCAATTATTCAAATTACAGACTATAACTGATGTACCGTAAAATGGGGTCACATGGGGTAAAACGAAACGACTCATTGATGCGCTCTCATTTAGTTAACGTCGACACAACAACCTGCCAGAAGGAAATCACCACAGAAATAATAGTGTACCAATTTTACCCCACCGTACTAATGTGACCCCATTTTACGTAGTCATTTTCCACTTTTTTAAAATGTTTGTTCCTCTATTCTGATTCTTTCAATGTAATAAAATGTACCAATTTAACATATATTCAATGTTTTCTCTAAATACAATTCTAAAATATTCAAATAATATAAAGTCAAGGTATAATAAATGTATAAAATAACCAGAATGAACAATATGTATGTTAAACACTTTTAATTAGTGAACTTTTATGTGCAACTCAACTTTTCGCAACTACACTTTTTTAGGCTACATAGAACTGAAATGACTGGGAATAGTGAGAACTGAACGGATCGTGTAAAAAGGACCGCGCTTCTGCACTGAAATGAAACTGAAACTAGAACTGAACTGAGAACGGATATGACCGTGTAAAAAGGCCTTTGATCGGTTCCAGGAATGACTCTTTCCTCAAAAGTAGGAAGGGAGTCAACTTATTCCATTGCCCATTTTGAGTGTACAATATGGATGATGGACAATATAAACTTTTCACTTTCGATTATTCATCCAAGATGCAAATCCAAGGTGACAACTGTAAATGGGTCTTTAACCACTTATACACTGGGATGCATATATAAAAGGACAAGCCATTTGTCGTTTGTAATCACTAATAAAAAAGCTACCGAACTAATCAGTACCAAATTTTAAACACATCATCTTTAGCACCTATCAAGATTAAGCAATAATTAAATCCAGTGATTTCCACCGATGAAGTGTTTGAGTCCGTAAGTTTTGAAAACGCACCCGTTTACGTCATTTTCCGCTAAGGCTTATCACCTACTGAGTGTAATTTAGCAGTTGTATAAATTTCAGCAGTTTATGTTTTCGTTGAGTGGAACATCTAAATTCAATTGGAAAATAAGTATTTTTCGTTGAAATTTTTATGAAATTATTAATTTTATTTACATCTTGCTGTAAGTTGCGACGTGCTTAATATAAATTAACATGTGATATACATTTATATAGGGAATTTAATGCAGTGCATGTTTTATCCTGACGACTTTCCTCTAAAATAAACGAGTGTGTCTAGAAGACAAAAAACATCAGTGAAACACAATTTTGTTTCGAAAATTACAACTTTTCCAGAACCGGTTGCACGAAAACGATCCAGTTTTCGTAAATATGTATATGACCAAACTTGTAGCAAATTTAATAAGGTTTAATTTTGTACAGAAAATATTTTTCAACGTAATGCACCGGTTTCGAGCTATAAGCGAAAAACGTAAAAATGGAACATTTAACCCCCACCCACCCCCACAGCGGCACCAGAATTTGGAGGGACTTAATTCGTTCTTTTTCAGGGGACCATCCTCTAGACATTCCTAAAAAAATTGGAACTAGTATTTTTAGTTCCTTTGATTGCCCATTTTCAGTCTAGATTGACTGGACTAATATACAATATCGAGTGGCAGAAACGAAGTTTTCCATACTGTCATATACTTTCATGGTTAGAAATTAAAATTAAACCAGATGAAATCAATAAAATTACTTCTGCCGAATAAAAATGTATGCTAAATCAAAATGTCGATCCTTTTTGATATTGTGTGTAAAAATATAATCCGTAGTCCTTTTAGTAGTTAACACTGATAATAGAGTTCATTATCCACAAGAGTTTCTTAATAGTCTCTGTTCATTTGGATTACCAACTCACTCATTAAAACTAAAAATAAGATGTCTAATTATGCTTTAACTTAACCTTCAAACACTAGCATTGTACATTTTGTTTTCAAACGAACAACCACGGATAATTGTGGATCTATAAATTCAAATAAACCTGTAAGTTTAGAATTAAATGAGGAATACAGATATTTGTTAAAATGGGTATGTAAAGTCGTTGGGTTTAATAATGATCGAATTCCGAAAAAAGTAATCAGTTTTGAGCCGTCAGGTAAACGACCGAGGGGCAGACCGAGACGAAGATGGGAGGATTGCGTCAGGGCCAACCTGGGAGATTTGGGTTTTAGAGGAGTGGGTTGGAGGGAAGTGTGCGGTCGACGGTTGGTGGTGTCGGGATCGAACCTTCGGGTTCGCTAAGCCTTTATATATTAGTATTATACAGATATTTGTTATCATATCCTTATCTTATGAAATTATTACAAAAGAAATATATGATAATGGACATTTTTCTCGGCCTAGCTATAGAGTTGGGCGTAATTTCATATATTTATTCATATTACTTGGCAATAAAAATTGGCACTTATAGACAATAGAAAACTATATCGAGGAAGGTTTAAATCAATTTTTTTGAGGTTAAACAACTGTTACTCATGGTTTGTTTATATTTTAGTGACAATGTGATAAACTGCATGCGTTATATGAAATGGACGTATTACTCTTTCAGGCCGATTATGGCTATATTTCCGCTCGCTCCGATTTTTTAAGAAATTAGAGCACCCAAAGAGTTCTCTTCAATGGAGATTGGGGCATTGTCAGACAGGTTCATCATTTTTAAATGTATACATTAAAAATATGATCCTATCGATAAAAAAAAAAAGCACGGTATCATATCAACAAGCAATTCAGAAGTATTACTGCTGTATTTAATTACTTTTTAATGTGAAGCCACTCATAAAGTTAATAACAATGTATTATAACCTTTCTGAAGCAACCCAAAGTTGCGTATAAGAACCATAGAGGAGAACAGTTTTGGCACCAACATTGCTGCGTTATTCTTCACAAGAACCGAAAAATCAAGCATTGAAAGCGAGGATATAACGCACTTCAATATTTAGACATTTCGAACGTTACCAGATTTAATTATGGTTATGCATCTTTTTTAATTTATGTGCGAATGGTGAAAGGATTTTTACTGAAATAAATATTACATTCATATACAGTTGCAAATGAAATTTTAGCTGACACTTACACCTTACAACATAATAGAATATAACTGTTATGAAAACAAAAGAACATTACCCGGTACTTCTGCATGACCCGAAAACATACATAAGATTTAGAAGTGGTTTTTTAATGTTTTTTCAAAACAATTATTCCATCTTCACTAAAAAGTTTTTTTTTCCTTACTAAAAGATAGTTTTTAGACTATAACATTAAATTTTCATTGCTTATTTTTTAGGTTAGAACATGTGTAACTGTATGAACCATGTTGTAGGGAAAATATTTTAATATACCCGTCATTATTAACCTCCCTTTTACGTTGAATAGAATGGATATTCTACAAACCTTGGGGTTAAAGCAGTGTCGGACTTAAGTGGGGCTGATCCGCCGTGGGCACCATGATAGTGGAGTTATAAGAATGTAAAATTGAAATTCCTTACCACAAGAACAAATTTTATGAATCATTTATTTATGTTTGTGAATGTTGATTTCTTGACTATAAAAATCGGGTAGGCATAAACAGCCTTGAGATATTTTTTTTCTCGTTAAGTTGATTGGTTATTATGTATAAATTACAACGAAAATAATTAATGTTATGTTGGATTAAAATTTTATAGTGATCAAGTCACTACAAGCACCAAGATTGATTTGACATATTACCAACGATATTTTTTCTAAAGACATACACAATTAGGCAATGTTGTCTGTAGAGTTAATCATCTGTCTTCTTTATAGTTTAATCATCATACGTTATTTAAAAGGTAAAGATTTGTTCTTTGCAGGAAGTATTTATAATACTGTTCAGCAAAGTCATTCAGAAAAAAATCTATTTCAAAGTTAAACTCACTGTTTCTATGAGGAATTAATCAAGCTCAACAATGAAAAAAATTGTTTTTTCATTCCAAGTGGAAAAAAAGTCCACCTCTGACCAGGGTCATGCCCTTATTTTTTTTTATTATTTTTTTTTTATAGCTGTTTATTGAAATGTATAACTGTATACAATATAAATAAAGTATAAGTAAATATGATGATAATGCTAAAAATTGCATGTTAATTGCTTGTAAAACAACTACCTATTGGTAGCACTTATAAAAGTTCTATATAATAAAATACTATATAAGCTGGTCTCGAGGCCATCTTCTTTTCAGGCACCTCGGAGGGTTATCTGGAAGGAAGTGGGAAGCGAGTTGTGACACTAACGGATTTGAATGATTATGAAGTTTACTATGAAAGGATAGGTATCGTCTATCTAATTTAGACTAAGTCAGAAACAAGGAATATTAAGATTTTTAGTGAAGCCCCAAAACTAAACACCATAAATCAGGTCTAATTACTGTTAATGAGTCTTTTTTTTTGACTAATTGGAAGGTTTGAACATTTTTCAAGTAAATGTTGAAGGAGTCGAAAACTACTTGCTGTTTCTTGCCATTTTAGTCTCGTATGCGGGATTCAAAAAAGACGTTTTTCCGCATAGAGTCCTAAGTATCGGATCTGTTCAACAGGGATTAACGTTATATCATTAAAGGATACTGTAGGACTTACTTGTTCTACTACAACAACCAAGAGATAAATGGGGTCATATTGTATGTTAGGATGTAGGGTCCTATGTCATTATTTAACTTTTAAACTTGTAAAGCCAGTCATACAATTTTCTCTCCAAATCCGATTTTACCATTTTCAAATTCTAATATTTTAGGTAGGTACCTACCAAACTTGTCTCCACGTTAAATTTAGTTGTGTTTTAGGTTAAAGTGATACTAATGGATGGTAGGTACCATCTTAACTTTCATTTTTCTAACTATATTTTACATATTTTCACTAACTATATGTGTTGTACTTTCCTATTCTTCATTCTTTAAAATCTTATTTATTTTGTATTATTTTTAGACTATACCCGATCAACAAGTGAAAGGTTGATGTTAGTTAAATCACTTTTCCTCCAAATCCGATTTTTCCCATTTCTGGGAAAACCATTTGGCTTACAGGTACCGTTAAGGTTTCAAATTAAAGCTTATTAAAGTTCCTTTAAATTCTAATTTGAAGATACTTTTGGAAAACCAATGCTTTCGTCAGTATGTTCTAAGACTTGATTAAACGGCAAAATGTCAAATTTTAGAGAGCTGTACCTCCTCATCCGATTATTCTGCTTAAATAAAGTTCATTTTTTCACAATTCCGGCTCAAACATTTAAACTCCAAGGCAGGTGTTGTAAGCAGACTTTTAAAGTCTCCTGAGGGCTATCCTCCCATCCTCCAGTAACGCCAGTTCCAGCTATTACGAGGTCTCAGGGGTTAGTTGGTGTCATTTCAAATGTGTTTCACACATTCTCAAACAGATTCATAGCAGGTGATGCCCTCTGAGGCCTGTCTGAATAGTACAAGTAGCTATAGCCCTCTTCATAGTAAGGGCTTGTTCCCATTTATACTTGCTCATTCTAACGAAGAAGGAGTTAAAATTATGATAAAAATCCAGGTAAGAACTGACTAGGTAATGTATTGGAACTTATAAGAGGACACAATAGCATAGATAAGAAATTCTTCAATTATTCTTTTCATTAAAACCTCTTTAAGTTGCCTTTAATTTTAGTTACATTAAAGAAAAAAAAAAATTGCATCACAACTTGACTCATTTACATCCACCATACATGCAACATTAATTTTTTTTTTGTAAGTTGAAATATTTTTCTATTTTATTACATCAGCTTATTATTTAAGGTTTGTAATTATTAAAAATAATTTTTCAATAATGATATAAGTATAGTTGACTATTAAGATGAGCGGAGAAGAAGATAATCAGGGATGCAGTCAAAGAGAAACACCATGTCTAAGTAGAAATACTTTAATGCGTGCCAACGTTTCGACCTGTCTTGCAGGTCTTTTTCGGGGCTGTAATGAAAAAACTATCACTGAACCACACTGGAGTGGATATTTATATTTACACAACTTTTGTCCATTTTGTTCATTATAGCCCTGAAGAAGACCTGCAAGGCAGGTCGAAACATTGGAACACATTTAAGTATTTTTACTTAGATGTGTTTCTCTTTGACTGCATCTCTGATTATTTACTTCTCCAATTTTTCAATAAATTTTGTGTTTTTTCAATCCATACATAAATTGTGTAATTGAATTAAGGTTGTTTTATATTAACCGGCACGACACGTAGCGGGTCGTAACGTTTCAAACAAGACAAATATTAGTATAGTTAGTTTTATAGTGCCTGCGTATATATAGCGGATCGGATCCGGCACGTTTCAGACAAGACCTTAAGACATTTCTCGAAAAGAATATTTTTTCGGAGCCGGCCCGTGTCTTTTTTGTAGTATACTTTACTTTCCGACTCCGACAGTGACTTTGCCCCGTTCCAGTTCTTTTTTTGCGTTTCAATTTGATTCCATTTTTGTTTTTTTTTGCAAAACTGGATGTTGAAAAATTAATTGAGTGCGTAAGGAGTAACACATTGAACATTTTATATTAATATAAGAATATAAAAATAGAAATTCAATATATGCAATTATAAAAAAAAAAATCTAATAAAAAAATTTGTACAAATTTCTACTCGATGTTCAGAACATGTAGGTTTTCCACATTTAGTGCATGCTTTCTTGACTTTTATATCTTTTTGTCTTGGACAAATAACACACCTTGACTAAACATAATGAATAAACACTAGTACGAAGTAATATACATAAATTATTTTTTTTTTTAAATATCTGCTTCGGCTGTGCTCCCGGTCCGTGCTGGAACCCGCTATGTCAGATAATATAAATACACTATGCATTTGTCTGACCGTGCCGTGTCTGATCCGCTATGTGTCATGTCGGATAATATAAAACAAGCCTTAATGTTACATTACACCCAGAAGGCTTCCAAGCATACCACATATAAAAAATAAAACTGATTTTCGTGTGAAAATAGTGTAAAATTCTAATTTCGTGTTTTAAGCCTTTGTTGAGCAAATTATTTTCATTTTTAGTTAATGCTATGTTGCTGAGGTTGAGGATACGTGGGGAAAATTGGTTATCGGATATGGGGTTTTTTGCACTGTTAGATGGACGATTAACGGGGTTATTCTTGCTAGACCGCAAGTTATTCATTTTCTTTTCTAATGTTTTTTGTTTCTTAGTTACGAGATATTCAACTCGCGTCCGGATTTGATTGTCTAATGAGTCAAACTCAAGTGGGTGGAGTACAGAAGTGAGTTTACTGTGGAGGATATAAATATATAATTTTAAATTATCTCTCACTGAGTACCAATGGATAATTTCAAATAGACCTATTGACGTCTAGCATGGTGAGTGGCTTTGATGCTGCTCTTGTTTGTGCTCCGCTTCTTAGTTGCAGGTATCTGGGAATGAGGTCTTCTCTTGGCATGTCTGGTTAAACCAAATATTTTTGTTAGCTGTGGCGTATTTCAGTCTGAGTTTGGAAAACCAATAAGCTGCATCCTTCCGACTTGCAGTCTTCAGTTCTGCAACACCTTTTTCTGATAATGTGTTGAATCTTGATATGCTGAGTTTTGATCGATTATACACTGGCTTCAGAATCACTTGAGGTACGCATGATGGTATAGACGGATCAATACAATTACAAACACAATCATCGATTTTAATTGTATTGAACCTTCTATACCATCATGCGTACCTCAGGTGATTCTAATTTTGTATACTTAATGATTCAAATAACTGCCAAGTTGTCATGAAATAGTATTATTGTTACATTTATAAATATATCAAAAATTATATATTCCACAGGCCTATATAGCATGAGCACAATATTTTCTGCAAACAAGGTGGCTGAACAAAAAAAATTTTTTTTTTTATGTTTATTAAATTAAAAAAAAATTCATCGCGGGAAAAAATCAAAACTTTCAACTAATTCTATCCTTGGTAGAAAAATGGGTCTAAGCAAGAACAAAATAATTTTGTCTAATTTAGTTTTAGAAGCTAAAGTAAAACTCATTGTTATTAAATACTTTTAATTTCATTTTTTTGATGGCCTGATTAAATAATAGCACTTTTTTTTTTAATAAAGGCCTTTAATTTTTTATGAAATTATGTAATCAATGTAAAACTTACCTTACAATCCTTGTAAGTGTTTAATGGGAGTTATCTACAAAAGAAAAAAATTCAAAATACAATTTATTTCAGTTTATTGTCAATTATGACTATCCAGTATATCACCATTTACTTTATGGTCACCCCAACACAAGCATGGGCATCACCATTTACGATTTTTATAAACTATATTTAAAAAAATTATAAATCAAGGATAAAAAATTAAAATCGGTTCACAATTAAATTTTCTGGCTAAATGTTTTGATGCCCATGGTCGTGATATTGGAGACATTTTAACAAATAAGTGTCTTCATTTAAATTAAAACTCTTAAAAATCTTATTTAATGCACTAAATCATGTAATAAAATAATTCTGGTTTACAATCACAGTCTAACAAATCATTTAAATGATAATAAAATTTATAATCACTAGATATTTTAAAAAATAACAATATTATAACACTAAATAATAAAATTGATATTAAAAAAAAAAAAAAAATACAAACATTTTAAAAAGTATCCTTAAAGCTTTAAAATGATTTCAAATAATAACAGTTTGTGGAATTAATATCGACAAGAATAACACCATAATGAAATATATTAATTATTAGTTCTTTCAATAGTTTTCTTGTGCATAAACAAAACTTGCATTTTTAAATAATCATTTTTTCATCACCTAAAACATTTACTCATATTCACATATATACATTCAATTATATTTATATACATATAATTATACAACAATAAAGATAATATTGCTAGGGCATTTTTTACAATTTAAATAAAAAATAGTATGATAATCAACAAGATAGTGAAGAGAGAAATCTAGGAGTGAAAACATGAATAAGAGAGTCCCATCCACAATCTGCAATTTGCCCCTCAATATGGTTATTGAAGTCCAAACCATAAACAAATTCTGAATGGTGCCTGATTGTTTCAACAGCTTCTGAAGAGGCCTTAAAATCCCAAATCCTGAAAGTTACAAATCAGAATGAAAAATTACAAACAGAATTCTTGAAATTTTTAAAATTAATTTAAAACACCAAGGGTCAGTTCCTTGATCATGAGTTAGAATCGTTTCTTGATGAGGCAAATTATCAGAATAAAGATAAAATTAATTTATTCTGGGGCTAAACACAGATTATTCATTAAAAGATGAGGTTAGATTACATTTAAAACAATATTACCTCAACCACTGGTATTAAATAAAATTTGTTACAGGTAGATGCTGGGCTGGAACTAGATTTTGATAAGATCTTAAAGCAAACATCCTTGGCAAAAAGATTTCATTGCCTGTATGGTGGTATTATCAAGGAATAATTCACCACGAGTTGTTAAAGTAAAATCTAACGATTACTGTAGAAAGATATGTTTAGCAGTTGCAAAGAGTGTAAAGCCGGCTCCACACATTCGTGTTATGTCATAACACGCAACACGAAACAGACATGCTCGTCAAAGATTGGCGAATGTGTGGATGGGCACTCGGCTTGTGTTATGTATTACAATATTGTTTCAGATCCTGTTATAGCCATATAGCCAGCTCCACACATTCGTGTTATGTCATAACACGCAACACGAAACAGACATGATCGTTGAAGATAACGAATGTGTGGATGGGCACCCGGCTTGTGTTATGTATTATCAAGTTGTTTCTGCTTGTGTTATGGGAGTATCGCTGTAGGAGGCGGTTTTTAACACACATCAAAGGAAATTTGTTTCCCCATAACACAAGCCGAAACAGAGAGAATCGCTTATTCACAAATTCGCTTAGCAACAGCGAATAATCGTGAAACCCAGTTAATCATTATTATCAATAATAACTGTTTTAAAATGAACTATTAAATTTGATAATAAATAACGTTAAGTAAGCACGTAGCGATTTAAAAATATATAATTTATTTCCATAGCTAATTTTATACATTTTGAATTGAACTGGACTATATTAAGTATATTTTTTTTACGGTAGCATTTGTAATGGGAAACAACTTTGTTGACAGTGTTTTTTTCGTCTATTCAATTAGTCAAGAACAGATTTTCGTAGCTTATCTTCATTTTTGCTCTTAGTTCAGTTTGAAAGTAAATAGATCATGGCGTGAATAAAGCTTATGCAAACTTTATTAATACATGAGATAATGTGATAAAGAAATAATAAGAGCTGACTCTCAGGAGATTAAGTAGCCTCGCTAAAAAAATGGTATTTGAGGGACTAAAGAGTCCTGAAACAATGGCAAAATAAAATATAAGATTTAAGAAAGGGTGAGACAGAAGGATAAAACTCAATTTCTCCTAAACAGGGAAAAACAATAGAGCATAGCCCACACGATTTATACATCGAAGGATACCAGCTTAAAATACAAGTTTTTAAATACAGCAATAGATACTTGTACATTTTTTTAAATTGAAAAAGAAACAGGTAGATTCCTGCCAATTCTCTCACTCACTTTTAAAACCAGCAATGCAATTTTTTTCCTCAAATCCGATTTTGTAATCTTTTCCCGTTTCTAAAAAAGGTTTGTCTACAGGTACAGTTTAGATATCAAATAAAAGCTAATTAAATTCCCTTTAAATTCTTTCTTAAAGAAATTATTGTGAAACCAGTACTTTTGTTAGAATGCGGCCGAGAACTTGACTCAACGGAAAATTTTCAAATATTGTGAAATATCACTATTTTTTGGAGAACTGTATTTCCGCAACCAATTAATCTACATAGCTGCGGTTAGAATTAAATTGTCACACATTTAGTACTCTTTAATATAGTAAATGCTATGTCAAGAAAATTTTCATATTTTAGAGATATAAATGAAAATGAAAATAGTGCTACAATTCCGCGATTTATTGAGTACTACGAACAACCCACCTGATTTTGAGGTTTGAAAACTTGGATTTAAACTATCCTCATGGGTCCTAACAACATAATAAAAAATGGTAGATACATGCATTTTTACGAACTTGGCTTATTTTAGTAGGTATTGATATATTGCCATGACAACAGAGAACTGTTTTGTGTTATGTGTTATGCCATAACAGAGAACTGTTTGGTAGTTGTTTCGTGTTATGTGCTATGACATAACACGAAACAGGTTCGGCAAACATTGTTTCGTGTAGCGTGTTATGACATAACACGAATGTGTGGAGCCAGCTTAAGAGAAACTCCATGAAAAGCTTCCTGCACTCAATCACAAAAACATCATTCTTTTACAAGACAATGAGCTACTACATAAGCAAAGGGTGAATCAAGAAAACATTCTTGAGCTTGGATGGTCTGTTTTAACAGATCCACCTTACTCTCTGGATCTTGTCCCGATAGACTTTTACCTTTTCAATTCCTTGCAAAACTTTATAAATAGAAAAATCTTTAATTCTGAAGAGCAAGTCAGGCAGGCTATCAAAAACTTCTAGTCCGGATCAACCATATTTTTCAAGGAAGGATTTGATAAACTACCAGGAAGATGGGAGAAGGTTATAGACAATATTGGTGAATACATAATAAACGAATATAATTTTGTTTTTCAATGAGAGCAAAATAAACGTCTGATAAAAAACAGAAGTTACTTATGACTCGACCTAATAGTTTAATGTTGATTTTAAGTCAGAAAAGAAAAAACTATCTTCATAAAAAATTAATTTCAGAATAATTCAAAAGCTTAAATTATTTTTTGTGTTCAAAAAGTCATCAAACAAATATAACAAAGTGGAGTCTCACTCACACGAAACTCACTTATAAGAAACATTCAGTTATACGAAGAATATTCAATTCCCCAGCGAACGAATAATAACCTTATAACTATTCAGTTATAAGAAGTATTCACTTATATGAAACATTTTCTGTTCCCCCTCACATTCGTATAAGTGAGACTTCACTGTATACAATATTATAAATAAATAATTTACCTGGTCGTAAAATCATATGAAACTGAAGCTAGAACAGATAGATAGTGCGGTGAAAACTGAACTCTTCTAACAGCATATTCGCACCCCTTAAAGGAAATAATTAGATGTTATTAAGTATTTATAATTGAATTAAAATGTTAAATAATTATAATTTGGTCATTTAGAAGTAAAAAATATATTAAAAATTGAGGATAGGAAAAAAATAAATAACACAATTCACAACCAAGTTAAACATACAAAAGTGTAAATGAACCTTAATCTCGATAAAATATTGCTCAATGAAAGTATTTATTATTTTCTTACCTTTTGTTCGAAAATTGGATATGCAAGACTCCTTAGATCCCAGCCTCGGATGAGACCATCCGATCCCCCAGTAGCTAAGATATTAGCATCATATTTGCACCAACTGCAGCTTAGTACTTCAGCATCATGTACTCTCATGGTCATTGAGGCTTTCTGTGGAACATTTGAGTTCCATATTCTCAGGGTTCCATCACCTACATAACATAAATTAATTATCTTTTTCGGGGATGATTTAAAATTCATTGCTAATATTTTTATAAATCTCTGGCACAAATAAAGCATTCCAATTTTTTTCATTTTTAACATAAGAAATTCTGAAATCATGAATTATTACCGTTATAGCAAGAACATTAATTAAAATGAGATAGTACCTGATACTGAAGCGAAACATGATGGAACATGTGGAGACCACATAGCATTGTATACCAGCTGCGAATGGCCAAGAAATGTGGAAATTGACGAACTCCTTGTTGGATCCCACTGAAATATAAAATCAACAATTTATACATTTATAACTGAATTGAACTATTCAATAGTTTTTATCACTGATCATCTGAATAACATAATAAACGGTAAAGGTTCAGATGCCTGACACCACCAAACTGGCTTGACCCGCGCTACACCCACCAGTTCGATCCTTACGTTTCACTTCGAGTTAACATTTATTGATAGTTCGTTCCTATAACCTCACATGTCAACAATCACTTCTACAGTTTCAACTTGGATTGTGTTGTTCAATGTGTTATATTGATATTTAGCCTTCTTAAATGTAAATAAGTGAAACAGAAGTTCACAAAATGAGTTTCATAAAGGATTAAGTGTTTTATGAATTCTTGTTTTCTTATTTCATTTTATCTAATGTTTAAAAGTGTTACAAAAGTTAAAAAGATTAATTTGTGCATGGATTTGGTGTTTTATATATTTTTATTTGTTGTTTCAATTTAAGTGATAAAATTTCAGTACACATATTTTGTGAATGGATTCTTTGTCATCCATATTACTAATTGCCCTAAAGTGAGACATATTGTATAATTAATTTAATAAAACATATCTCTAAAAGTAAATGTGAGAAAGTATATCACAGGTTTCATGTTTTCTTATTTGCACTTCCCTTGAGAAAATATAGCAGAAATTAACATCATCACTTTCAACTAGGATTCTGTCTCATATTATATAATGGTTTATAACATGGAATTCTCCTATGTTCTATTCAGGAAATGTGAAAATAATCACCGACTAAGAGGTAAATGACACATTATTATATAATTGTAAAACTATTGGTATAATGTTATAGATTAATGTGTTTTAAAAAATTTTTTTGGAGCCTAATGATGGAGCATTGTCTCTGAAACATGTAGCTACAAATGTTAAATAAATGGGAGTTATGTCAAATAAATACTTAAGGATTCAGTCTTTATATATTTATAATTTGTTATTTTCACTTCCCTGACAGAAAGTTTATCAGGAATTAACATTACTGGTGGTTTAGCATTATCTCAATTCTTTATTTAATTAATATTAATTTAAAATTGATTTAGTATCTTATATTTTAATATTTTCTTATTTCTCATTTTAATATTAGAAGGTAAAGAGAAGTTAATATTACTTAGAACAGGGATTTAGAGTTTCTCCATAAAATGAAGAAGAATAACGTTTCCCCTCTAAAAGTAGTGACTAGAACATCGAAATAAATTGGAAAAAGAACAGAATCGATAAAAGGTATTCTGGGCGCGCGTGGGGGTTGGTGTCAAGCATCCAAACCGTTACCTAATAAACAATTAATAGTAACCACAAATAACTAATGTTTACCAGTTTGATTGAACAATCCCATGATGCTGACAAAACATGTTGTTCTTGTCTTGTTTGGCTCCAGTCAACACTGTAAACTTCTTTTTTGTGTTCTTTCAGAATTTTAGCAGGAGCCTGAAATCCATAAACCACTTGATTCAGATATATGATAATTTATTTAGTTATAGCATTATTTTAAAATTTAAAAAGGCTTTTATCATATTGGATAAATGAGATGGCATTAAGGAAACTATAATTTATGATACAATATAAAAATGTATAACACGATTTATTTCAATCAGAAACAGAGTGAAGTAGCTGAAGATAAATAATTAAGTTGCCAGGATACATCATAGATAGCCTATTAACCAATAATACTATAAAGTTTAATATCAAGGATGTTTAATCGGTTTTGCTATCTCGGGCTCCCATTGGCTGTTGCAAGCTGACTCATAATTTATTTCCTAAATATCATAAATTATGTAATGGATTGTCTAATTAGCTATTATATATATAATAGAATTCCATTATATATAATATATAATTCCAAAAGTAATAATTCTTATTTTCAATATCAAACTAAAACTAACAACAGCTTTTAATATATAAATAATGCGAATATGAATCTGTTTAAGCCTTGATAACACATGAAGTTAAAAATGCATGTTAAAGGGAATAAAATGCTGAGTCTTAAATATGTCTTTTAAATTAATTTATTACAAATAATATAAAAAATTCTAATGTAACTAAAAAAGTTAGAAATGATTTTTTTTTTATTACAATACCTAAAAATTAAATTGCTAAACATGTATTTTTAATAATTCAAGATGCCAATGAATACTTACAATTAAGCAATATTACTCAACCCATAAGTGGCTAATTGTAACATTTTGGGAAGAGGTTACATGGATTTAAAAAAATGCAGAATTTTATTACTAAATGGTTCACTATAGTAAAAACTAACCTTGATAATTATAATTACAAAGGCAAACAAAATCGGACAGCATTTAAATTTAAAAAAGAAAGCTAATAAGTTCAGCAAGAATTATAATTTTCTTTTAAAGTTCCGAATATTGGGAGAAAAAAAATTCATCATAAATGACTTGAAGGTTACAGGATGAAATAATTTCAAGGTTATATGATGATAGTAATTCAAAACTTGTTAAATTACTGCTTAGTCATACATCCAGAAAGCCATTGAAATCCTTAAAACCTTTATTAAAATAATTAGTTTAGTTCAAGTGAAATCTAGGATAACATAATGATTTTGTAGACTCAATGCTGGTGTTTTCAAATTATGATAACTAAAAAATTAAATAAATAAAATAATTATGATAACTAAAATACTAAATAAATAAACAGTATTAATCCCATTTCCTGAGTCAGAATTCAATATGTTCATATTGTAAATTAATTTACTTGCAGCTATAGCACAATACCTTTGGAGAATTCACGTCCCAAATATGGAGAATCCCATCACCACTAGCGGCAACAAGTATATTTGGATTTGTTTCACTCCACACAACATCAAATAAACCATCTTGCCATTCGTATCTAGCAACTTCTTCAAAGCTGTCATTAGAAAGAAGATCAAGCACAAATAAAGTTCCGCCACCTAAATGAAAATTTAGCTATCAATAAACATTTGGCAATTTTACAACAAAATAGCACACACTTTTGTATTTTTTTTAGAAGAAAGAGTACCTGCTAGTCCAAAGTATTGAGAAGTAGCACACACCAAGCGATGAGACTGAAATGGTGAAAATCTAACAGAATATCCATGACGATTAGGAGTCAGATAAGTTGGCATATTTTTGTATTAGATCTAGAACAAGAATTTCAGTTAAAATATAACTAATTAAAATACATGGTGTTAAAAGCAGTAAATAAACATCCCTTGCCTTTATAAATATGGTATTTTATAAGTGAATACATAACTTTTGATATATAGTATTTCTAAATAAATCTGATATACAGAAACCATTATTCACCAATTCAATTTTACATCGGCCACTCAAACTAAACATGTTTACAATTAGTATCACTCTCAGGAATACTATAACCACACAAAAGTTTTCAATGCACTATTGCTCTCTGTAGTACAAATTCCAAACCATCTTGCATTCCCGCTGGGAAGGAGGGAAATTTTTAAAGTTTCAAACAAAATATTTAAAAATTTTTATAGTTACGAATGTCGTCTGAAAATTTAATTTATCGACGCTACAATTACGAATGTCGACTGAACATTTAATTTATCAACACTACAAAATATTGCATAAAGAAATAGTGAGAAAGAATCGGTTTATTTCATTTTACATAGAAACAAAAATGTTTATTTAAAAAAATCATTATATATATATATATATATATATATATATATATATATATATATATATATATATATATATATATATTTTTAATAAAGCAAAAACTAAACATCATGAAAAAGTAACAAATTGTAATAGCTGGAATTATAGAAGTAAGCTCTAATTTATTCAAATGAAAAAGTTGAAGCAGTTGTTAAACATATTTATAGAAAACCAATTATAGGTACGTTGATTAGGTTTAAACTGCTTTTCAATTAAATAATTTCTTCATGCCCCAAGTGATACAACAACCAAGTGTCAGTATCAAAGTATTTAATTTTAAATATTCAAGTTTATTTTGATATAAAATATAGCGTATTTTGAACGGAATCTCTAATGATTTTCCTAATGTATTATAATAAAATCTAGGATTACCAAATAATAGATTTCTACGTTCCATCTTTGGCTGCAATAACGGTTACTTATAGGATAACTCGTTCTTCCTGTTAGTTGGAGAGCTTAAGACGTTAAGCCCCCAAAACAAGGATCATAAATAAAATAAAAATTTACATTTGGTGCTCTCAAACCTATATTACGAATGATTTACAGTGGAAATAATTGGGGAGATAACTAATTGAAAGAATAAGTTAGAAAGACTCCTATTTCTAAGTAAACACTCAAACAACGAAAGAAATCAAAATGATATTAATGTATTTGGTAGTATATTAATGGTACAATGACCTAAACTAGAAAACGTCCTATAATTGTGGTTAAAAGGATAATACTTACATAGTTGGGAGCAAAGCCGGTTTTACCATTTATAGGTCATTTCCAAACATTGCTTTTAAAAAATACCTAGTGAATAAATTAACTCAACAATTTATAATCGTTCTGTATACATATCTATAAATATGTTAGATTTCTGAAGTTCCTTCATCATTGTGATTGCGACAGGACCGTGACTTGACTTGATTTCTTCGAAAAATCCCATTCTACCACTGTAGATATTTTCCAGTATTGACTGAATGAGTTAGTAAGTACCTATGTATAATTTCTTGACTGTTACTAAGGTTTTTGACTGTTTAATAAGGGTCTTGAGGTTACGTGTACGTGTACGTGTACGTGTACGTGTGCGTGTGCGTGTGCGTGTGCGTGTGCGTGTGCGTGTGTGTATTAGTATCCCCTTCGCGGCTTCGCCCCCTCTCTTAAGTAAAGTTAATTTTAACTAATAATTGAAGTTTTATTCGTTTATCGATAAAGATCCTTGTATTGTAGCATGCAATTAAGCATTATTTCTTCAATGTTTTTTTCAGGCATAGTAGTGATTTTTGAACCTGTTTAAAATTGCGCTGATTAGGTTATTAAATATTACGTTAAAGCATAATTAGACATAAAATTGTTAATTTTAGTGTATGAGTTGGTAATTTAGATTGAGAGAGACAATTAAGAAACTCTTTAGGATAATAGACTGCATTATCAGTCCATAAAACAAAAGGCCCATGAATCATGTTTCTACACACAACATCAAAAAGCAAAGGATCGACATTTTGATGTGGTAATAATTCTTATCAATTTTATTAATTTCATTATGGATGGATTTTCAATTCAAGCCATAAAAGCGCGCCAAATATTTAAATCTTTTTTAATAATTTAATTGAATATAAGTCAATTTTATTATCAGCTTCAAGCTCTATACAACACCGTTTCTTTGTAACCTCTCATATAGAATAACGCTCGCCTGCTATTGGCCAACTGCCATTTACATGTTATCTCTTTTTTTAATAACAAATCGATTGAAATGAGTAGGTTGTATTATTGCTAAACTTTCCTGGAACTATAAATATGATGTAGTTAAAATTTGGTACGGATTGGTTCAATAGTAGATCACAAACGAAAAATGGCTTGTTCCTGTTATATTATAGTACTATGGAGGGGTGTCCATATTTACACCAGTGTCCGGTTTTATACCTTTTCCTCTACTAACAATTATAATAAATACCATAATATATAAAGGTCCAAACCATTTGTACTTACAATTAGTAGATTTTGGCCGGGCCCTAAATTCAGGTTAAAGCCCAAAGAAGAAAAATACTTAGGAGATGTAGATAATTAGGGTAGGCAGTCAAAGATATTCAGCAGATCAAAATAAAATGTTTATTTTATTCTAATTCTTAAAGCCAACGTTTCGACTTGCAATGCAAGTCTTCATCAGGGCTAGAAAATTTTGATCTGCTGAATATCTTTGACTGCCTACCCTAATTATCTACATCTCCTATATATATCACAGTCAACTATACCTTATGATTATGAAAAATACTTAGAATTACTTCTAAGTAATCTATATTGTTTTTTCAAACAATATATAAATATATGTAACAATATTTATTTATTTATTCTTTATTAAAATGACCTTGTGCAAAAAATAATTTCTTATTTTTAAATTAAAGTAAATGAAAAATTGATAATCACTAAATAATCAATAATCACGAAGATATGTTACTTTGTATATTATTGCTTCTGCTGCTATTATTTTTGAATTATTATTGTTATCATTATTAATTATGAACCATTAAGTTAGTAAAAAACGTGTTGTTTTTTTACATAGATTGGTGTTAGGCAGGGAGTTTATACTTTTCTGGTGTAACGTTTTTCCTCATTGAAAAATATAGTCAGAAATTTAATAGAGAATATGTTTTGTTATACAGCATATAACGCTTAGACATTCTGTTTAGGAGCTATATTGGTTTG
The DNA here is from genome assembly GCA_003667255.2 of Euschistus heros. NCBI lineage: Eukaryota > Metazoa > Arthropoda > Insecta > Hemiptera > Pentatomidae > Euschistus > Euschistus heros. The sequence goes on along the minus strand of RCWM02000002.1, from coordinate 1,593,638 downwards.
AATGAAAAAGGTCTCGTTTTAACATTTTTTTCAACCTCAAAATGTAATATTTTTACACGCTCTAGCTGTATTGGTGTTGCTCGGATCGAAAATTTACCGACCGTTTCCTTATCAGAAATTAATATATATAACGTTTGACCCTAGGAAATACCGTTTAGGAGCTGTATTGGTTTGAATTAAAAAAGTCACGGTTTATTTAATAAATCTGAAACAACTGAATAAATTTCAAAAACAAATAGTTGACCATACTCACTCTCATACATATTCCTTCATTTACAATTATATTTTTTCAATTTTTAGTTAATTAATTGCAAATTCAGAGTCTCCTCCTGCAAGATGAATTATCATATTTTTTTTTTGTAATTATAGTTGTTCAATGTTGTTCCAAATACCTGAAAATTTTAAAGATGCTATTGTATCGGCTTTAGAACCTTTTGGCGTCGGATACTACTGAAACATTCGGCAAAAATAAAGTTTATGTCGCCCACTAACGTATTGTTTGAGGATATTTTTTTAATCACTTACCGTTACTTATGCAAGGAGAGGACTAATTAAATTATCCGCGAGGTCCATGAAACATATTTTTAAACAAAATATCAATAAGCAAGGGGTCGAAGTTGTTATTTGGCATTAATTTGTAATTTGGCAGAAATAGTTTTACCTGTTTCATCTGGTTGGACTTTAATTTCTAACCATAAAATTATATAACAGTGTGATAAACCTCGTTTCTGGCTTTCAAGACTGTACGTTTAAATTATTATCATTGTAGTGAACTTTATTAATAGTAACCTTCCAAGAAGATGTACTTAAAATTAGATGCAGTTGGTCTCAATTATTTTGCCATTGCAAACTCTGTTGCAGAATGGCGCTAGCCATATATCGGTCGATTTTTAAACTGCACTGGGATACACATACCGCACCACATTTTTGTAGTCTATATAAAAACAATTTAATTGAAAATAATTATATTTTATAATAAATTTCTAGTTCTCTGTAACCGTACATTTGTAACCTCTCTCGAATGGCGCTCGCCACCTGTCGGCAGATTATCAAACTTCACTGCGTACCACATTTAATCGCTTTTTTTTTATGACAATTTAGTTGAAAATCTGTACATTTTATTATTGGTGATAACAAACTGATTGGTTTTGTAGTTTTCGCGGTTAGTGATCACAAACGAAAAATGGCTTGTCCTTTTATACAGGGTGTCCCGAATTTAAATGGCAAAACTTCAGGAACTTATAGGGGACCGAAAAACTAAGACAAAAATTCCTTTAGAGATTTGCTCGTTTTTGCTTAGTTTTAGAGAAAATCGCAAAAAAAGAAACAAAACAAAAATGTTACAGGTAGCGATTATCACCTTTCAAAGTTCGTCAGGCTAGGCAGTGAGATATGTAAACACTTAATGTTATCCTTTGCATTCTTTTATTTGTTTACATTTTGGCTTCCTTCAAGGACTATAATTCCTAAATCAGTCTTCAGTCAGTTTCTCAGATATTTTTGTGTGAATAGCATCAGCCACAATGCCGCATACATATTCTAATGTTGAATACGCTGATATGATTTTTGTGTATGGTTTCTGTAACGGCAATGCTTTAGAAGCGGTGCGGGAGTATGCGGGCCGATTTCCGAATAGAAGAGTGCCTAATCGACGAGTCTTTTCGTTAACTTTTAATAGACTACGAGAGGCTGGGCCATTCATAATACGTAATTAAGGCGACCAATTCCAGGCAGCAATAAGAGCAGATTATCGGATAAGAAATTGTGTCCAACGCCACTTCGATAACAATCCTGAGACTAGCATCCGAAGAGCATCTGCTGCATTTGCAATATCGCAGCAAGCAATATGGCGAACTTTTAAAGGTGATAATCGCTACCCATACCATCTTCAAAAAGTTCAGAATTCATTGCCTCAAGATTATGTCAAGAGATTGAATTTTAGTAACTGGTTTCTTGACAAAATTCGCGATGATAATTTATTTCCATTAAAAATTATATGGACCAATGAAGCTACCTTTACAAGAGGAAGAATTGTTAATCAAAGAAATTATCAGGTATGGGCTCTTGAAAATCCCAGAGCTATTAGAGAGAGTAGGTTTCAGCATAAATTTGCTATTAACGTTTGGCTTGGAATTTGGAACGGATTACTGGTGGGACTATATTTTTTACCTGGAAGATTGAATGGTATGACATTTACACATTTTTTGGAGAACGACTTTTCTAATTAATTAGATGACATTTCCTTACAGCAGCGGATTGAAATATGGTTCCAACTCGATGGATGTCCAGCTCATTATATCAGAGTTGTTCGAGCTTGGCTGGATATAAATTATCCACAACGATGGATTGGACGTGGAGGAGTAGTACCTTGCCCACCTAGATCACCTGATATGATACCCATGGATTTCTTCGTATGGGGAACCTTGAAGTTGAAAGTTTATTCGGTGTCAATCAACTCAAGAGAGCAATTAAGAGATCGAATCATAGATGCAGTGCACCAAATACCATCAGAACAATGTTTAGCTGCAATTTATCAAGTGAGTGCTAGATGTAATGCTTGCATTGGTGCAAGAAGGCAACATTTTGAGCAATATTTACATTAAAAAGAACATAACATGAATATAAATGTAAATACATAAGTATAAAAATGAAAACTTGTTTTGTTTCTTTTTTTGCGAAAGAAGGAAGCCAAAATGTAAACAAATAAAAGAATGTAAAGGATAACATTAAGTATTTACATATCTCACTGCCTAGCCTGACGAACTTTGAAAGGTGATAATCGCTACCTGTAACATTTTTGTTTTGTTTCTATTTTTGCGATTTTCTCTAAAACTAAGCAAAAACGAGCAAATCTCTAAAGGACTTTTTGTCTTAGTTTTTCGGTCCCCTTTAAGTTCCTGAAGTTTTGCCATTTAAATTCGGGACACCCTGTATAATGGGTCAGAAACTTCACGAAGTGCTAAACTGCATTTTTTTCAAAAACTGGCAAAGTTGCTCCACATGGCAAAGTTGTCCCATTTTACGGTATATATATATATATATATATATATATATATATATATATATATATATATATATATATACACATATACATATACATATACATATACAGCCCAAAAATACCATGAAGGCAGTAAATGCGGACTTCATTCGAATTGAATCACACTATAAACTTAATTAAAAGCTCTTCAGTTTTCCAACTATTAGAACTTTTCCTTAAGATTCCGAATTTTATGAATGAATTGTAAATGTTTTTCATTGAAAAAAAGAATATAGAAGCTGTGGACTATAATTATATTTTTTGTCATGTAAGCTATTAATATATGCAGCTCATCGACAGTAAACAAAAAAAAGAGGTGACTAGTTTTCTAAAATCTATTTGCGCGAAAATTTCCGGTTAAAATGTTCAACGAGAATCCCATGAAATCGTATAAAAAGTTTATAAAGAATCGCTTGGTAATGGCATCTTGTTATCCTGTTAACAACGGATGCTATGTTAAAATGCGTTGTTACAAATATTGGCAAGTTAACAGAAGCCTTGATGTGTTATTATATTTCTAAGATATAATTAATATTTCTAAAACGAGCTGTACTTTAGGGTTTCTGTAACTCAATTTGGAGGCTTTAAAAACGTTAGGTAACTGTAGGTGATCTTGTTAGCATGGTAAATGTGCGCAATCTTCGAAGCCAGAAAAGTTCTATATAAGGGACTAGTGCATGATGGAAAACCTAGAAACCTCTTGCTGAGGGAGTGCAGTGAACTGAAAACCGCATATAAATATTTTGTGTGCTGTAAACCTGTTGTTAGGTGTTGTTTTTTGTGAAATCTTTAATTGATCAGAAGATCCAACAACTCCGGATCATCGGCGACCAACATCTACTTCAGAGATGAATTCACTTCTGGCACTTTTCAACGCTGGCGTTGTCGCCGTTAAAGTTTTCAAAAAGACAACACCTAATGGTAATGATTACTTTTTATTATTAGTTTAAGTTGAAGTAGGTTAAGTTTGAAGAAATTAAACATTGCCATAAAATAAAATTTCACTTCAGTATCGAACATTTTTTAAAATTATTTGAGAATTATTACCGTTTCTTAAAACTTATACTTAATAAAAAAAATTTCAGGATTCCATTCGTGTTAAATAAAATGTCTTTTAGTTGCATCAAGATAATGTAGAACCCTTTAAGTCAATCGATATGCCAAAAAAATATTTTAGAAAACCTTAATTTCAGAATATTCAGTCCATATATAATAAAAATCATATCCACACTTACAAGTCAATATGATTATCTTTTAATATATTTTTATTTATGGATTTTGTAAACATTGTCAAAGAAGTATATATATCATTGTGAAAAAATGCACATTATTTTCCTCAGACTGTTGTAATTAAATGATGAAGGTTTGATTATTTTAAAATTATGAGATTATTAAAATTAATCCATAGTTTTTATATTTAACAATAAACTATGTAAGCCAAGTACTTTTATGAATCAATTTCGGTATATGATTAATGTTTTAAAGTTCAACCAAAAAAATAAATCCATTGCTTTAGAGTGTATTGGATAAACTAATATTCATTATCTAAAAAAATATATAGACATGACAATAGTAAAATAGGAAAAGCTCGCCAATTATTTGAATTGTTTGGAAAAAGTTTTGGAACATTTGAATTATTGACTATCTCTGGAAAATTAGATATGTAATAAAAATAAGTTTAATTGTATTTTGTTTCTAAATGTGTTGCAAAACAATGTTTTTATATAGAATTCCAGCCCAACCATTTGTTTTAGAAGATATTTTTTAAATTGATGTACATATAATGCTAACAAATTTCTAATTAAAAGTAAACTACATATTTTATTAACGAATAAATCTACAATATATGGTATCTAGATTTAAAAATGAATATATTTAATCAATTTTCATTAAGTTGGAAAAGATAACTTTTCTAAATTTTTTTTAGAAACTGACTCGTCTTCACTTATTTTGCTCATACCAGATTCTCCTTTTGCTTATTATCTTTCATTTAAAGCAGAGTTGAATATTGTTTCAAAATTTTATTTATCCCTCTGTCAGGTTGATTTTTTTCATTTAATACTGATATTTAGGAGATAAAATATATTTATTCTTTTCAAATAATGTCCATATTTTATAACCATTTTCTATAAAGATTATAGTAATTCAAAGAAATGTAAAGCTGTCAGACTGAAAATGTATTCTTATAAAAACCGACAATCAGAAAAAAAAAAAAGCAATTAAAGGAAATAAATTACAACAATTTTTAATAAAAAGTATAAATTGCTCAATAGAGTTAGATTAATTAAATATTTGATATTACATTTTTTTATTCTATTATAGGCAAGGTTACAGTGTACCTTGGTAAGCGAGACTTCATCGACCACTTAGATCACTGTGAGGTTGTAGATGGTGTTATTGTGGTCGACAATGATTACCTCAAGGGAAGAAAGGTTTATAGCCAGGTAAGAAATATATTTATTTATTATTGTTTAAAACTGATTTACTTATAGGCAGTCATTTAAAAAGAAATTCTTTATTAGACGACATTCAATTCTAATATTAGAAAAGGTTTATTTAAAAAAATGTAATTTTATAATGCTTGAATAATGTCTATGATCTATTGAAAATAATGGCTGCTGAGCAAAGTGCTATATAAGTTGATATTCAGTTTGTTAATTCAGATTTATCTTACTTAGGCCTTTTCCAAACTATTGTCATCACATAGTATATTATTAAGTGTTTCATATAATTTAAACTTGTCAAAGAAAAAAAACATTTTACCATCCTACTTGATAATATAATATAAATTTTTGCAATATTGAAATTTGTGAAATTTGCTGGACGTTTCTGTCAGTAAATGTATTTTATTTTTGAACCCTAGTTACAAGTTGAACTCATAGGTGCCAGCACTTTCCTAAATATGCCATGTAGAAAGTTTTCCACTTTTAATCGGTGAAAATTAATATATTTTTAAAATAATAAGTTATGCTTGATTTAAATTAAATTTCAGTTTTTAGAATAATACGAGAATCTGTTCTGATTTGATGTAATATTTACTAATCATGACATGTTCAAGATAAAAATTATCTGATAATTTGATATTGACGTTCAAAGTTTGATTGATTAAATATGAATTATTAAAAAAAAAAATAATAATAAAAAAAGATAAATTTTCATCTAATCCAGTGGATATAATGTAAACAAAAATATTGATCACCTTATGAAGACATTTGAAGGTTAAGATTCAGTAATCACATGCTTTAAAAAATATTTTTTTACAATTTAGTAATATTTAAAAAAAATATCTATAAATTCATTAATTATTGGCATAAAATTTAATAATGGAAAAATTTGCAATGATTACTAACCTATTGATCTAAAAATAATAGATTGATTAGATGTTTTATCTTAATCAGTAAAATAAACCAATATCTAATTGAATAGTTCCAGGACGTTTAATCGAAAAATCCTTCGTTTACCTTGTTATGGGTAAAAAACCGACAATAACCACTATTTTGGGCAGGTTTTTGCGATTTCGGGTATGAAGCCGACGGCTGCCGTGGTAGCAAACTTCAGGTTTAGATTCAGCACCCCAAAAAAACATTAAGATCAGTTGAGAAAAAAAGTTTGGCAGTTTTTTTTTTTTCCTGAAAACAGTCTTCTGGAACTTTATTTTGCTTGATGCCTAGGAAATTAATCAAACATTGTAGTTTATCAGAAAAAAATGAAATGATATTTTTTGGATGATGTTAGGAAGGGGAGAGGAGACTTAAGGGGTCCGTGCTAATGTCTTTATTTCGTGGCCCGGGTCGGCTCTTGTCGGCCCTGGAGACCTATCATAACAGGTTTAGTGTCGTGGGCTCCTGTACTATAACTCATTATTTCATTCAAGTGCTTTTTACCGATGCACAATTATATTCTATAGTTCGCTTAAAAAAAAAAAAAAAAAAAAAAAAAAAAAAAAAAAAATAGGAATTATAAAAAAAAGGACACCAATTGCTACTATGAAGAACTTATATTGTATTTATGATAACTATGAAAATTATCACGAACGTCTTGCTTTTTGTTTTCTTAGATGTCCACGACCTACAGGTTTGGTCGCGAGGAAGATGAAGTCATGGGGCTTAAGTTCAGCAAAGAACTTGTCCTATCCAAAGAGCAGGTAGCCCCCGCCAGCAACGAGAAAAGAGAACTGACTCCTATCCAAGAAAGACTTTTGAAGAAGTTCGGCGCCAACGCCTTTCCATTCACCTTCCAATTCCCCGGCAACTCTCCTTGTTCTGTTACCCTTCAGCCGGGCGACGACGATCAGGGAAAGCCTCTGGGTGTCGAATATGCAGTGAAAACCTACGTCGCTGACAATCCAGACGATAAGGGACACAAGAGGTCATCCGTGACCTTAGCTATCAAAAAAGTAAGAAAGGTGAAAATGTTTTACACAATTATTGTGCCATAGGGGGCATTTATTAATGTTCGAATGCTCTCCATTTTACAGCTGCAGTTCGCTCCCCAAGGACGTGGTCGCCGCCAGCCTAGCTCCCTCGTCAGCAAAGGATTCACTTTCTCACAAGGAAAGCTCAACTTGGAGGTTACCCTCGACAGGGAGATCTACTACCATGGAGAGAAGGTTGCCGCCAACGTGTGTGTCAGTAACAATTCCAGAAAGGCTGTTCGCAACATTAAGGTGAGTTGAGAAGTTTCTTATTTTCGTTTAAGAACTACCCAGATAGAAAAGTTTATGTTTCTTATACCAGTCTGAATCTTTTATTATGAAGCTATGTTTAAAAAGAACTTAAAGATCGTTGAGGTATATTAAAACATTGAGATATTTTCTTAATTCTTTGATCTTTTGTCTATAGATCTATGTTGTTCAACATTGCGAAATTACAATGGTGAATGGGCAATACTCCAAGCATGTCGCAAGTTTAGAGACTCGTGAAGGTTGCCCCATTACACCAGGTGCCTCCTTTACTAAGGTCTTCTACTTGGTGCCTCTGGCCTCCAGCAACAAAGACAGGAGGGGTATAGCTCTAGATGGCCATCTGAGGGTGAGCTATTCTGATTATCTGAATATTCCTATAATTAAAAAAGTTCGAAATATGTCTCTCTCACCACTCTCTTATTGGCTTGAATCAACTAAGAAATTTAATCTATGATTGTTCGAATTCTGGAATTAGAAACATTTTATGTGCTAGGATGATGATGTCAACTTGGCCTCGTCGACCCTCGTTGCAGAAGGGAAGTGCCCAGCAGAAGCCATGGGTATTGTGATTTCTTACTCCCTCAGGGTCAAGCTTAACTGCGGAACTCTTGGAGGGGAATTGGTCACCGACGTTCCATTCAAGCTTCTTCACCCAGCACCAGGTATGTTTTAATATTGTCTTGAAAAATTGGAAAGCCGTTTAAACAAGGCAAAATAATATATTGATATTACCAAAATAAGTGAAACAATATATTCAATATCCACTGAAAGAGCAAGAGTTTATATATATCGTGAATTGGAAGGATGAATCGGTAATACATTTATAGATCTAAAAAAAAACAACACAATTTCCCTCTGACAGTGAAAAATAGTAGATAGATATGTTCATCTATTATCTACTGTTTTTCCCAATTTACATTGTAGAACTAAATGGATCAAATTACTTAAATTAAATTAACAATCAATGATTATTCGAAATGAACAAAATTGAGAGAAAATAACAGTTTCAAACGTGACTTTTTTTATTCAAACCAATATAGCTCCTAGACAGCAGGTCCTAGTGACAAATGTTTTAAGGCTAAAATTATTCTCCATCAAATTTCTGATTAAGACTGTTGTCAAATTTTCGATCCGAGCAACACCAACAGAACTAGAGGATGTCAAAAAAGCCTCAACACTTAATGTAGGAAAAAATTACTTTTTTTCATTGCAACCAATATAGTTCCTAACCGATATGTCCTGGCAGCAAATGTATAATAAATAAAAATATTCTCCGTTGGATTTCTGATTGGGAAGCTGTGGGCAAATTTTCGATCCGAGCAACACCAACAGAATAAGAGCTTGGAAAAATTTTTCATTAATATGAAAAAAACGTTACACCAAAAAAGTTACATACCTCCAGCTTAAAGACCCATGTCAAAAAGATAAAAAGCAATAGTAATTAATATAACACATTAAACCAATTTTTAAAATGATGGTGGACCAAAAATATCTGTTATTTTTATCAGTTATATATTTTTTTAAAATTTAATTATTTAACGCCTTATAAATATGTATTTTAAAATATTTATAGTTTTTATGATTGAGATTGGTGTTAATGTGATAATTATGTTGTAACCTAATTATTTTCATTCGATATATATTTTCTCTACCAGGCTCAATGGAAAAGGATAAGATGAACGCATTGAAGAAGAGCAAGAGTATTGAAAGGTCTCGCTACGAAAACTCCTGCTACGCTGATGACGACGATAACATCGTCTTCGAAGACTTCGCAAGGCTCCGCTTGAACGAACCCGACGAATAATCTGATCGAAGGAAACATATATCTTCTATTATGTTATAACCATTTATCGAATAACCTATTATTTTTAACAAATAACCAAATAATAATTTTAACCAGCATGTTATATCTCTAAAAGCATACATTTTTTATTAAGGTGCTTCAGCTGTTTTGTAATCCTTATTTCTTTTTGCTCTTTTGTTCTTCCTTAATCGAAAATGGAAATGAATTCGGTGCCAAATTAATTAAATCTATTGTGCTGATTATGGTTTCCTAGCAGATACCTGACAGTCAAACTATCATGTAAAATCATATATTATTTCTGAAAATTATTGTTTATTATATTTTCAATAGTATGTTCATTTATTATTACGATGTATTTTATTGGCTAGTGAAAATGAATTACTATAGTGGTTAATATATAATATTTTTAGAATAAATAAATACAGAAACCACTTTGGTCATTTAGTTTTATTTTAAATAAACAATATACGGCATTCAAAACCTAGTATTTATCTGTCTATATTCCTGTGATACCTAAACGATGATTATTAAATATTTTTTTATACATATTCGTAGTGAATATAGCCTTTTCTGGAAGGCTTTTGAATATTAAAAATTTGATTTTTAATTAGGGAAATATAATTTAAAGAAAAATTAAAAAAAAAAAAAAAATTGTTTTTTGTTCCGGCATAATGCCGGCAGACAATGTTGCGCTCACGCAACATTGGCCAGTAGAGTAAATAATTTTTTTTCAGAGATAGGTAAAGTGATATATTTATAAATGCTACCATAAAAACGTTTATTGCAATTGTTTGAATCATAAAATACTTCAAAGAAATTTAAAAAATGCAATTTTCACACAAGAATCACAATCTTAATTTTATATTTGTGGTATGCTCTAAAGCAATCTTTGTATAATTTAAGGCTGTATATGGCTGAAGTAAACATTTAAATCTTACAACTCATTAGCGTTGAAAAATGACCAACTTTAGTATTATTTTTCAATGAATTAAAAAAACACAAAGTTAATTTTGAAAAATATTTTTAAAAATTATACAAAATAATAAGTTGACGTAATAAAATAAGAAAACATTTGAACTTATAAAAATAAAAATAAAAAATGTTAAATTAATATTGCATATACTCCATAAAGAATGTACTTGGGTTAAATATGAATACCCTATGTATTAAATGTATGTATATTAAACCCTATGTATATTAAAATATAAAGTGCATGTTACTTAAATCAAAATTGAAATTTCCATTGCATTGTAGTTCAATATCATAGTTTAGTTTTTATTTTATTAGGATTTCTTCACACATGAAGGTTTTTTAACCACATTCTTCTTCCAGAATCTACCTCTATTCTCTCTTAAGCGTCTCTAGATCCTCTATTCCATGCCTGGCCATATTCTCGCTTGATTTAACTTAAAATTTCGATCGAAGTAGTTTTCTCCTTCTACCTTCACTCTTTGATTCTATTATTTTCTCCGTTGTACTTTTTTGGTGTACCCGTAAAAATGATGAATATACAAAAAAAAAAATTACGAAACGACAAAAAAAAAAAAAAAAAAAAAAAAAAAAAAAAAAAAAAAGGACAATCGGATTCTGGGGGACTCCTCCCTCGTTTATTGAGGTTGAGCCCCAGCATCCTTTAATCCCAGTACTTTTTTAGCTGACCATATTATCTTGATCTTCTTTTAACCGATTACTTAAAGGGCTTTTCTTTTATAGTAATTCGCATTAGCATCCTTTCTCTGGTTTCGTCCTCCTGAAGGCACTATCATTGAGATTAGAACAGTTTTTTTTTTTTAGTTCTCTTTTAAAGGTCCATATCTCAGAGCCATAAAACATCCCTTTCTGCTAATGATATATGTATCAGTTTTAGAGTTTTTAATGAGAAACAAAAATAAGTTATTAGATTGGAACAAAGTCAAGGCTTTGTTATTTTGTTTTGGGGACATTTGATTTTTATAACAGCTTTTAATGGACTTAAATACGTTATCCTCAATTTTATATGGTATTGAATCAAAAAAATTAAAAAGAGATATCTTAAAAGAATTATTGATTAAAGAAAATTCCCGATAGTTAATTGGATCTACAGAAAGATAAATTTGTAAAAAATTATAGGTAAGTATTTGTATTTTCACAATTTTATATATTTCGAGAACATTGAAACTTATTGTCAAAATAAACATTAGCCCACAATTTAAAACTAACATCTACCTTTCACTTGAGAATTTATAAATAACTTCTCGTCAATTTTTAAATTCTAAGTCGGTGTTTTCAAATTTAAGAGATAATGAAATCATTTCAGTTAGGTTGTTCTTGGAAGCACTGGAGTATGCCTGTTTACAATGCTTTCATAGTGTGGTAACGCAAATATATCTTTTTTCTAATCCGGAAAAATGTGAAATTGGAGTACAATTTAAGGTCCTTAAGCCTCCATTATAGGATACTGCTCCCTCTTACCACAGGGCTAGTTTTGAAACGAAATAGGCGGAAATAATCAAGTTAGCCGTGAGTTGTTCTCATATCAACTTCGTATTTACTTTCTTAAAGAACTTCATTCTGTCACCACTTAGAATCGTCTCTAGAGTTATAGAAGCTAGATTATGTACAGCTACGAGTTATATATATTTATTTAATTGTTTCCAATACGAGTTAAGCGCCATTTTTGTTGTTAGTCAAGCCTAATAAAATTGACGTACTCTTTAGAAGTTTAATAACCTATTAATTGAACTGTTAAAGACACCAATATTTTATATTAACAGGGTTACTCAGAATCGAGAATGCTGTTTATCTCTGGAATTTATGATTGATACTTGTTATTTGTTGGATAAAAGATGAAATTCCTTGCTACATGAATACATGACATTAACTCGAAGACTTCTATTTCAATTCCAAGACTGGAACCAATCCTTAGTGGATGTTTAGTAGCGAACGAAAGAAAAAATAGATATTTACTTACGAAATGAGTTAAAAAACTTAAAGTTCAGTTAGGACTTTGCTAATAGATCTCCAGGAACAGAATCTTCTTGAAGTGTTTTTTTAATTTTTTTATTTGTGGCTTAATGTTCTTCTGTCCTCCAACTAGAGCAGGAAGGAGGGATTATCCTACTGGTTACTAACCTATTCTAACCATGGTGGGAAGGTTAAGATTTTTTTTAGGTGTCCGCCACAAAATAAATTTTAACCTGCCTAAGGTGGGATTCGAACCCACGGCCTTGTGTACTCAGCACGCTGAGATCCTCCGCCAACTCGCTCGGCCATCAGCTCCCCTAACTTCATGTTAATAATATAATGAAGAGTTTTATTCTTCGGAATGAATAAAACTTTGCTCTGATAATGTTTTTGGTTTTGCACCACTTATATGAGATTTGAACGTCTTATATCTAATTCCATACCGAGGTATGTAACAGTTTGCGCCAACGGGATCCGAATTTCATAAAGGATATATTCCACTATGAAAGGTGAACATATAATATTTATGAAGTCTAGTGTATAAAGAATGTGATACATTTTCTATTATATCTATCCTGCATGAACTAGTGTTAGTGGCTTCTGCATATAACGATCTTTCAACGAAAGTCGGATATGTATAGGTTAAAGAGCGTGGGGAAAAGATAGGATTCTTGGGGAAGACCTAATGATAGACAATGTTTAGGTGATATGGTAATGTTAATTGTGATCTGAAATGATGTTTTGGAATGGTATGAATGAATAATATATATGATGTGGGGTATGATATGATGTATGATGGATATTAATAGTTCATATCATGAGGAAATCTCTTCTATTTAATTGTCACCGGATCCTGGATTGCATCTTAACTATTCTCGACTAGGAGTGAACCCCAGTGACCGGATACCCAAGGTCACGGTAGTGGAACTTCCTCCTGGTGGAACAGTTTTCACCTTTCCAGCTGTTCCTTTTGTTATCACTGAAGCAATCAAGCCGAGGCCATCCTCTGGAAACTGATAGCACACGCTCGTTCTGAGCAGATCTCTCTACGGTTGTTAAACGTCCAATCGGGATTTAATTATACGCAACTGTAGTGTCCGTATAATTTGGTGTTGCTCGCACTTTAATGGTATACGATTGGATTATTATTTGTTTTTATTTCAATTGACGATGAATAGCTCAGTTGTCAGATATATGGTATATTGGATAAGCTTGACCAGAATTTCAGACACTAAATGTGGCATTATGCAATTATATGTGGGATCTACTTTACTACTGGTTTTCCTCTGTGTTGTCATAGAAACATTTTTATGGTAATACTACGCAGAATTGGCTAAAATTTTATTATAGATATTATGATAATTATGATGATAATAATTATTATGATATTCTGGACAACTAATGTCCGGAAATTGATAACCTTTTTTAATCTTGACTAACTCTTTCAGTGACTTTTTAATGAACTAATGATTATTTGACTGAAAGATTTAATCACTATTAAATTAGGTTATTGATTCCAGTAATTCAGTTGTCAAACAGCTATGACTAAATTTTAGCTATGGTTGAATTTTTTCCAAATTTGATGCTATGCCTTAAGATTCTTCTGTGGGCTTTGTATTGTTCTTGTGTACCACGTGTTTCCACAACCGAATATTTTTATTCCTCAAATTAAGTTCTTACCTACTGAAACAAACATGGTAGTAAAAAGTCACTTATCTTGAATTTAATTTATAATTATATATCGTTCATCGGGTTGAACAACATGACTGCGAAGTTTGGTAGAAATATTACTGAGATTAATTCGTCTGAAATACTACCAAAAGCTTAATAAATCAGTAGAAACATAGACTGAATTGCAGTCTGGTCAAACCACAAGTTTATATAAATATTACTTATACCTGTAATATTGGTTAAAAGTAAAAGAAGATTGTCAGGGATGCAGTCAAAGAAACACCACGTTAAAGAAGGAATTCTTTAATACGTGCCAACGTTTCGACCTGCGTTGGGTCATCGTCCTTCTCCTCTCAAGTGTGGTTCGGTGGCCCTGAAGGAGACCTGCAACGCAGGTCGAAACGTTGGCACGTATTAAATAATTCCTTTTTTAACGTGGTGTTTCTTCGACTGCATCCCTGACATTCTTCTTCTCCATTCATCATCCAGTCAACTATACTTTTATCATTTTGGTTGAAAGAATTTCATTTCAGTTTCTTGCTTCTACTGTAAGATTTCATTTTTTACAGTTTCTTCTTTGTTCCACCGGATAAGCGATACGGTAGGTGAGAATTTTAGAATTATGATTATATATGGATTTTAAAACTATTACAATACACAATATATAAAATCTTTCGAATCCGAGCGAAAAAAAAACCCAGCAATAATTATTGCTATTTCATCAATTTGTCTTAAATATATAATTAATATAAATTTAGGAATCAATAGAGTGATATATATCAATTGAATATATGAAAAATTAACGTACTTTTTAACGATAATTTCTGTACCATTTGGGAAAAACTAGATAAGGTGATTATCGTCCACAATAAGATAAATATTTTGAGGAACCCTTATCGGAGTCCTACTCATCATGTATAAAAAGGCAACTTATAATGGTAACGGTATCCTTTTAACCCATTGATATTACAACTTGCCTACTTATACATGATGAGTAAGACTCTAGTATGGGTTGCTAAAAATATTTATCTTATTGTGTACAAAATCACCTTATATAGTTTTTCCCAAATGGTAAAGATTTGTAATGAGAGTTCCCTATCAACAGGAACATGTTGGTCCTATTATTTATTTTATGAGTTTTTGTCAAAGTTTTATTTTACTTTAATCCACCTGAAGCCTTTACTAGACGAAAATATTTCTTTATTTTTAATTGATTGCTTCTTGATTGTTATAATATATATCATAAGAACCAATAAGTTAGATCATCTATGTTAAAATCGAATTTAAGAAAACAACAATAGATATTTTTATGGTTTTATTTTTATCATTTATGTATGATTATTCATAAAAAACAATAGTGTTTTGTTATATTTTGTAAATAGTGTTACAAATGCAAATGTTATTCATTATTATTATAATAGTAGAAAAAGGTTCTTATGGTTGACACAACTTGAAATAAATAAACAGTAACTATCAAAAATATAAATATAATATATCCTACTGATACACCCTGATGTACTGAATTTGGACCGTTACTTATTGTACCTTGATGCATGAACCAGGAACGACAAGGTAGAGCGTTCTCGCGACCCGGATGACCCCGGCTGACCAAGAAGGGTTTCACAACGAATGGTAATCACCTCGTCTTAGCGATGCAAAAATATTCTTTTAGGCAGCCGCTGAAAGGGTAAGGGTCCCAAACCGGACAGCGAGTATTGTCTCCTAACTAGTTTATTGTTGATCGCAGTGGACGAGCAATGGAGTAGTGTATTTATTGAAACTGTTTTTAAGTTATTTTATTAAAATAATAAAACTGATATAAATCAAAACTTTGAGAAAATATATATTTGTTGTAATAAACAAAATAAAAAATGAATAAAGTAAATCAACGAATATTTAATATAATATATATATATATATATATATATATATATATATATATATATATATATATATATAATATGATTTTATGTTATTTAATAAATTAGGTTACATAGTGGAAAAGACCAGAGTTTTAAATACTCATTCAGAAAAACAGAACATCACTTTCATTAATTGAAAATCAATAAATTTGGTTAAGACTCTAACTACAGGAAGTTGGAAGATATAAAAATTCATGCGTGAGGATAATTAACAACTATCCAATTTACACTAAATTTTAAAGTGTTATTTTACCCGAACCTACCTTCTATTAAAAAGTAACCTTACTTAAAGACACAAAAATTTGTTTGTTTGTTACAAGATAACACTGAAAAGACGTGGCCAACAAATGTACTAAACATATATTAATTGACATAACCTGACTTATATATCAATTTTTATACAAATAAAATTAAATAAAAATTTATATATTATAATTATATTATATTTTAACCAAATATTCACGTATTTTAATTGGATGTACATTTTTATTTCTTGTACATTTTTATTTGTGTACATTTTTATTTCTAATCTACTGTTCTTTTTTATTGTGCTGGTTTTATTTTATTTATTTATTTTTTAAATTTATTTTATTTTTCTCCAAATAGATAAAATACCAAAAAAGAAAATAATATGTAATTTACGCTTTTTTAACATGCACAAGGTAACACCATTCAAATGTAAATATATTCATATAATAGCCTTTTGGCGATATTTTAAAAGTTTTATAAAAAAATTTTCTGATAAACCCTTGGGAACTGCACACACTATTATATATTTTTTTCATTTGTAGACATCTATTAAGGATTTAAATAATATAATTGATTTGTATTTAACAGTAGGGGGAGGAGTGGAGTAGATTTTATGTTCTTTTTTAAGCATTTTCTGAAGTGGAGATGTTCAGATTAGAAAGATAACTCCTCAAATGTTATAATCATGTTTTCCTCTTTATCCTGAATGGCAACAATTTATACTTGTATATCTCCCTTCTCTTGGTGAGTGCCAAAATGTATTTGATCTATTTTCTTGCATTTGTTGTTATAATCAATGTATATATTAATGATAAATAAATGTATATAATAATAATATAATAAATAATCTCTATACTAAATTACTGATGTTTTTAGAACTAAAGATGAATGTTTAACTTTTATAACTATTTTAGACAATATTAACTAGTAATATTTAGATGTCACAGATGTGGCAAATAAAGCGTCAATTCCTGATTATTTTGATCCTTCTGTACTATTCAGCGTATCTCAATTGAATAATAGGAAGCTAGTTTCCTAATTGGACAATTTAGGTCATATTTGCTCTACAACGGTGTTTGAAACCAGTTTTTGGAACTATTTTTTGTTAAATAACAGTTACGCACTGATTTGAGAACACCAAATATGAATAAGACTATCACGAGCTGAATTGTTTCACGTAACATGCTCGTAATACCAGCGTTTCTTCCGGCTCTAATGCAGGCAGGAAGAGAGAAGAGATTGCAGTGTAGGAGGATATTGATGACTGTGGATGAACGTTCTCAATCATGTGTTCAAGGGGAGGGATAATTTAGAGATGGTTAGGAAAGTGGTTTCAATCAAAGTCTTCAGAAGCTTACCGCTTTAGTTCTGGTTTCGCCTTGGTACCATTTGAAATTAGTGTTCTCCATACCATAACCTAAAACGGGTAATTGTTTTGTACGGTTTGTCTTAGGAATCTCAAGTGATGTATCTGTCTCAATTTTATGAAGAGTTGAAAGGACTCTACCCACCCAACCGTCGCAAGTATTTCTGGCATCTTTTCTACTCCAAACTATTTTCTCCAAACGCCCTTCATAAATCTCGGATGTATTTGCTTTTCATAAATGTCTATAATCATATCATATATCAGTTCCCGCAACACACGCTTATAAACTACATATTTATGTGCAACGGCTCAAAATAATATACTTTTAAATTTTTTATCTAACTTGTGCAGAACATGTGCGACTATGGATAAACGTAATTAAATTCGAAAAAGGCTGAAAAGGATGTGGCTACGAAATCTCCAAAGGTAAACCAGTAAATAAATAAGAATCAGGAGTAGCTAATGATTGGTGCTGGACTGAAACATGCCTGATTTGCCAATTTTATATCATATCCGTTTAATGTAGCGGTTTGAGCGACAGTTGTAGATAAAAAAAATAAAAAATATTCCACATTCTTTCGTAAAGGAAATTAATTGTTTATCTATGATGGACAATGTATACATTTCTTTATAAGGGTGATACTTTCAAGTGAATTTAATATTTATTTACGAGTCAAGGTGATTTAGATAAATTCGTCTACCGAAATCCGTATTGTCTCTTCGTCCGGCACGACCCATCAGCCTGGGCTGCTGATTGCAAACCTTGTTCCGATTCTAGTCTCTGGAAATAGGACGCATTCATCACAAAGGAAATAGTTTGTTATTTTATTTACCTGACACGATATCATCATGCTCTGCTGGTTGTACAATTACATCGAATTAGCGCAATTACGTTTCACTTAGCCATTATTTCTGTCAACAACTTGTCAATGAGTTGCGGAAGAAAGGCGAATTAGCTTATTAAAAAAAGTTGAATGGGATAATCACAGCTTTCGTTAATAATCCAGCTGGAAAATAAATAGAATATTAACACTTAAGCCTATACCTCAAGCTATGAGTAAAAAATATATATATTTAATTTGAATTTCACATTTTCAATATTACAAACGAGCCTAATTTCTAATAGTTTTTAATTTTAAATTAAATTATAATGGGTTATACATACACATCCTAAATTTTATGTAGAAGGACTATAATTATATATACATAACACCCCCAGAGGATAAAACTACTTCGAAGAAGTATATTTTGATACCATATTGCGGTCCAATATACAAAGTCGGTAAGGAATTAAAAAAAAAATAAAAAAATAAAAAATAGGTTTAAACCCTGCATTTAAAATAGATATACCATTATCATGTTATTTCCCTTCACCTAAAGACAAAATAGACCCTTTCCAAAAAAGCGGTGTATACGAACTAAAATGTAATGGCTGTGAAATCGGAAAATCAAAGAGTAAAAGAACAGATAAGAGCATAAAATGATGCCCGAAATTCCAATTTCGCTATCTATCTAAATGAAAATAACCATAAATTCAATAAAGACTCGGGAGTAAAAATATTACATCAAGTAGAAAATAGCATAAAATTAAATATTTATGAATCATTAGAAATAATAAAATCGTTTAAAACCGATCAAGATTTTTGTTTAAATGACCAGATAAACATTTCCAATAGCCCTATTTTAAAATTGTTCCCAATAGGAAGTGAAAAATATAATGAGTCATAGGGGAATCCCATGGTAAACCCCAAAAATTTAACCTACCAATATTTGCTTTCTTGTCTAATATTTGTGAAAATTTCAGTATATATAGTTCATGTAACATAATGCTGATGTGATGAAAATTTTTGTATGTTTGAAAACTGAGAATGAATGTTTAGGATTTGAAACTAGTATTCTAATAAAATTAAACAATTCCAATAGAAGTGGCAATTAATTCATCAATCCTAATTGGAGTGTAATATTGTTTTTCAATCGCTGTTTAAAAAAAATCTGGAAAATTCTTATTTTCCTTTAATAAATTAAGAATCATTTGTATTGTAGTATTCATTGTTATTTAATTTCCATATAAAAAAGATTGGTTTGATCGATGAACAAAGCCTCGATAATCCATATAGAGGCAACTACTTATTTATTCTACTGTTTGACAGACAAAATATAATTCAATCAATTTTAAGATATTAAAATCTTAGCGTAATTTATTGTGTCATCCTTATTTGACAATAACCAGTATCATATTACTTTGATAATTATTAAAAGCAGAAGCAGAAAGTTGAACATACTATAAATTAATTTGTTGTTTAATATTACACTAATATATTTGTTTAGAGGAGTCATCATTTACGAATAATGACGAATAATGAAAGAGTGTCATCCAATTTCCAATTGACGGAATAGTACTCGAGTTGTCAATGGATTGCTCAGTTCCCAAACACGAATTGGAGAAGAAGAGTGTTAGTGTTGACAAGGCCCAGAATCTTTAATGAATATTAGAATCAATTTTTTTAATATGAATAAAAAAGTTTCTTTGATTCCATCCTGTTACGATTACATTACGCTATCATGTGGATTGCTGTATATACATTCTATATAAAAGCAATTTCTGATACAATAGCAGATATGGCTACAATAAAAGTTTACTAATGTTTCAATGCTAAAACATCACAATAATAAAAAAAAAGACGCACTGACCTTAGACTCAGGGAGCAGAAGTGGATGAGCATACAGGCAGACAGAAGGGCAGTGACTACCGTGGTGGATGAAGGGTTGAGGTGGGGCACTGGGCACCTGACGTCACCAAGGGTCGTCAATCAGGTGCCCTACCATCTGTGGAGGGCCTGCCCTCTAATCCTCAATGGTGCGGTTTGCTGCCGGGGGTTGGTTGTACCTCTTCCAGGGCCAGCTGATGGGGGAGTACGGGGTGTGAGCATCACTCCCGGGGCGTGTCACTTCTTTAAATAGAAACTGCTTGGCACCTTCGGTACCTAAAACTACCAAATACTACTTCTTCTTAAATGATTCAATACTGCCTACGTAGATAAAACAAATGATGGAAAGACGTTCCCGTAAACATATTCTCGCATCCAATACTTCGAATCTAAAATCCAAAAATCTTCGTAAAATTCTCAATGCTCCTTATTAAATCATAAATAAACTTATCCGTAAAGATAATGTTCCGTATGTTGCTGATTTGGCCCGGACTAAGTCGTCTCACTCTCAATTTCCCATTATTTATGTCAACAACTTGACAATGAGTTGCGAAAGAAAGCCTAATTAGCTTATTAAAAATAGCTGAATGGGATAATCTCCGCTTGCGTAAATAATTCTGCAGGAGAATAAATAGAATATTAACACTTTACCTCAAAGCAGCTATGATTAAAAAAAAATATTTAATTAAAATTTACCCGTCGTTATTGGCTACTCCAATATTTACTATACAAACAATCAAAGCTTCCAACAAATTACAAAAATTCATTTATATGATAGTTATTAGAACTATATAGACATACGGAGTTGAGCTTTGGGGTTCCGCTAAACCATCCAATTCTTCCTTACAATCCAAAATCCTTAATGCTCCTTATTTTGTCAAAAATAAACTTATCCATAAAGACCTTAATATTGCATAGGTTGCTTTGTCCCAAACCCTGGTACATGTCCTTTCATCGTAAACTCCATACCCACTCGAATCCAGACTCTCCCAACTTGCTTCAGGATTTCCAATAATCCTCGGAGGTGTCTGAAAAGAAGATAAACTTTCTAATGTAGAACTTTTATTGAAGTGCTACTGGTGATGGGTTCTTTTCATATTATTGACCAATATTATTGATGGCGGAAATAACATTGTATAACGATTGTAATAATGATTTTTTTCTATGTGGGAAAACGTTCTATGGAGTCAAGCTTGGCTATTTAGTGAATCCCCCCCCCCCCCCCCCCCCCCCCCCCCCGATTAAGTAATGCGTTAGCTTAGGATCTACATCCCGAATCTGATCACTTTACTGAGGAATAACGTTGACAGAAGTTCCTAACATGTTCCGTTTCCATAGCATTGTGTTGTTGAGGTGTTGGGAAAACGTATTTGCACTCATAGGTCATTTAGTTCCCGCTGTAATGCTATATTACTTTTTCCGGTCTCTTGTAATGTTGAACAAAGTAACATACAAATTATTCCCACCACCAATTCATTATTTTTTTCTTTTCTAAATCAATAAAAGGTCTCAATTCTCGGACAGGACATATTCATTTCAGTCGGGGACACGACAGAACTGGGTTGTAAATCATTCTTTGACCAACGTATACTGGATGGGAGATATAAAACTTCCATACAAGCTTCAAGTTCTTTTAAAAATTATGAAATTGTCTAGAATGATTCAAACAGCTATGAGAGAAAAAGATTCAGATTGAGGGACAAAAGGCGATGAGAAACATCTCACCTCTCCTCTTACTATCCAAAACTTTAGCTTTTGATTGGTAAATATTCGTGGAAAAAACAAATAAACTATGCTTTTCTTATTTTTTTTTTAAATTTCGGTTAAAATTTATTGAGATCAAACATTCTCATCTACTGACATCCACACATTCACTTAGAATCCATCAACATTCAAAATCCAGATGCACCTCAATAAAACTTGTTTATTGCCTACATTTTTAATCATAATGATAAGCTGTTATGATAGGACTTTCCCCTCAATAATTCAATCGATGTGACGATTGTACTTTATTCTTAAAATGCTTTCATAATGATTATCATATTCACCCCCTACAATCTATGTATAGGCCATCCAATCTATTTTGTACCCGGTTAACGCATAATTGATTCTGAAGTTATTATTGTATAATGTGAGGTGAGTGCAAAGCCTCCTCAGCCGTCGCGAATGCATAATGTTCCAGATATGGCTGCCTATAGATTTATTTTTCGTCATCCCAAACTGTGAGAGTGACTTTACTTGAGGTCAATTTTTCGTGCTATCAAGCATTTCATCGGTAAACAATGGGAACGTGAGAAATGGTGTTCTCAATACTTTTCAGTATGGAAGAATACATTTGTGTCCAAAGAGACATGCGTGTAAACGTAATAAAGAAGTATTACTAAAAATAAAATAAATAAAAGCTACCAACTAACTCCACTTCCTTTTCTGCCCAAACGTCCTATATGGTCTATTTTTTTTACTATTGAACATATTGAGTTTATATAATAACATTTTATTTTGCTTTAAAAAAACATAAGATCGTACGTGATATATCTTTATCAACAACTTTTTATTGGTGATGAATGGCTTTTAGTACGATTTATCTTTGAGACCTCGAGGGATGCCAGGATCACTCTGTTTTACGAGTCAACTCTTCGGTCACCGATATTTTCTGTTTCCTATAACGAATAATCCACTCCCAACGTCCATCTAATATCTCACAATCAGATAAACTTCTCTTTCCAATCTCGCAATATCCGCTTCCGAACTTCAAATTAATATTAAACGGATCACTATTTTAATTTTTTCCCCATTTCGGTATCACAAAGTGATCTTGGCTGGAAAGAGGAGCGGAACAGGAAATGGTTTGAGCATAGCTCACAACTTAGACTAAGGGAAATCGAAAGTAGTTATCTTAGGTATATAGATAATTAGGGAATATTCTTAAATGTTTTTGGTGATTTTGTTTACGCCACGAGCTAACTTAAATGGCAAGAAACAGTCGGTCTTTTCGACTACATTAACATTTACTACACTAACTATCAAAACATCCTATTTATTTCAACAAACTCATTTACATGACTATAGTTATACACATTTGGACATATGGAGTTTAGCATTGGAACTCAAACGAACTTTCCCATTCCCTTCATACCCAATTTATTTACAATCCTAAATCCTTTGTGAAGTCTTCAATGCTCCTAGTTATGTCATAAATGAACTTATAAATAATCTAAATGTCCCATATGCTGCTGAATCGGCCCAAATCAGATTTATATCTATCGATGATAACCTCCAAACCCACTCGAATCCACTAGTCTACCAATTTCCGTTTCACTCGATTCTCCATAACCCTCCGAGGAGTCTGAAAATAAGACCATCTAATGTATATTTTAGTGAAGTTCTAACAATATGTAGTTATTTACAAGTTCTTTACAAGTTATTGTAACATAAGGTATATAGTTGTAAATACATATCAATAAATAATTAATTTAAAAAAAATCCTTAAGACCTTGAATAATAAAGTTATTAATTAATTATCTAACTTTTTTGATAATGTATTTAATTCCTTTACAGTTATTTCATCCGATCTAAAAATTATATTTCATCATACCAGGAACTTAAATTATGAACGAAACGACGAATCACGATGACACTCAAGTAAACCTCTTTGGAACGTTATGAAAAATGCTGTGGCCTGTAGCCTGGAGGAAATAGTTCTCCACGGCTGGTTGGCAAGATATCTTCTACTCATCCTCGGGGTGAACACTTATTGCAACTCTGTCCCAATAGGTCTTAGACATGCCCCGATTCGGCTGAAAAAAGCAGTCTTTACATCGACCATGGCTAGCTGGGCAGCGAGCAGCATTGCTACAGGTCCTTATCATTGATGATTTTAACAAGAGTTTCCCATAAAACACATCGCAATGTGTTCTCGTATAATTACATCACAGAATTCACTGACCGATAAATCATGTTCAGAATTTATTTTTTAATCTTTATTTTTCAATCTACACCTGTGCCAATGGGATCAACCACCAGATGTGCTGGCGTAATTAATGTACACAAAATGTGGATTGAAGAAGCGGTTTGTAATTTGTTGCTTTTAAGGCAAGGAATTCAAAGAGCTCAACTTCTTGTGGTTGTTAACCCTAATCAGTAAACCAAGAGACCTTGGACTGCAAGCATGGTAGCATCTCTTGGTTTTCTATAGTACAAAACCATTTAAAATGTAACTTTTGGGACTTGCAGGAGTCATTCGAAAATACCGAAGAATGAAATAAGTTAAAAAAAATAAAAATAAATAGGTAGAAATCTACCTAAAAGAAAACCTTTCTTTTACACTACCTCAATATTATTATCACGCTATTATTTTTCGATATCCGAATATGCGAGGGTGACTTTTCTTGTGGTAAATTTTACTTGGTATCAACTATTTCAACGGTTATGCGGTTTTCGATTTGGCTCTCTCAACAAATTTTAATTTCACATACAATATGTCTACAGAAATCGATATTTAAAATCAAATAATAAAACAAATCTACCAAATGACTAAACAATAACACATTTACCAGTTAAAGAATGTATTTAAAAAATGCATCCATTAGATATGCGTAATTAAAAAAGTGTAGAGTAATAACATGAGAAAGACTTGAAGAGGGACTGCTCAATGTAAGCACTCTAATGAAAGTTCTACAATAGAAGAATATTCGGTGGCCATGTTCTTTTCAGACGCCTCGGAGGATTGCCAGGAATGGAATGGAAAGCGAGTAGAGAAACATGTGGATTTGTTTGAGTTTTTAGTTTATTTTAAAAGGAAAAGTATCTGGTTAAAAAAAAAATAATACAGAAAAAATTAATAAATTAATAGAATAAAATAGAAAATTAAGTTCAATCAACGGAGGTCTAGGATTCAGTACTTTTGTAAGGATGTACTATTATTGGGCCAGCGGCTGTGAAAGGAGGATGCTTGGCCAAAATCACGCTCAACGGCCAAGTTTTTTTTCCCAATTAAGAGTACCCTCATTTTAAGTTTGGTTTTGCCGCTGGATGGTCTCCCATTCTCGAAGTCAATCCACGGCTCAGACAACAAAATATGAATTTTCTGCTTTCAGCTGGATTCGACTTAGAAAAAGAACTAAAAATGGAACTAGTAAAAAAGTAAGTAACGTTAAATTAAATACTATGTTTTAATGAAGCAGAGTTTTAATAGTGTGGAAATTTCTAATGGAGAAGTAATTATTATGCATTATGACGAAATTATATTAATAAATGAGTATGTGAAAATAAACAGGTTGTTTGTAAATATTTATTACGGTCTTTTAATTATATCCATTCATCTTTTGTTGTATTATATACACCCTTCTATTACATTCATTTTTCTGCTTCCAAGTAGTTCATAATAGATTAATTATAAATATATATAGTAGTATTATAAAAAGAAAAAATAAATAAATAAAGATTTACTTTAACTGAGCCAACGGTTGTGAAAGAAGGAGATTTGGCCGAAATCACGCTCAACCATCAGGCTTTTCCCCCAATTATGGGAACCCACTTTAGATATAATACTACTGACTTTATAACATGATATTATTATCTATTATTGTCATTATAGTATTTTGTATTAGTAAACATACTACTTGTATTTATTATTAATACTATTGTCTTTTTTTTGCATTATACAGATAAAATAAAATTTCCTATATGTAACATTGTCTTTATTATTAATATTATTGCGTTTATTTGTTTTTTATAGTATTGTCTTTATTTCTTAATTGAAATAACACTATGAATTTTTATACATTTTACTATTGTCCTTATTTAATCTCATTCATACACTCTACTTCTATACCTTTTTTCGTATTGTTTTTGTCTCAGCCCAGGTGAAGGTTCAGAATGTAATCCAAAACGATAATACAATCAATTTTCGTCCTTTTATTGTGTTTATAAATTACCACACTTCGCAATCACCTGAGATCACGACGACCGAGCGAGTTGCGCTCGGTGCGGAATGTCGTGGGTTCGATTTCGACCCGGTATAGCTGATTTTCAAGGTGGTCCCGGTAAATGAGTCAGCCCACCCACTTTGACTTAAAATAGGCTGGGAACCTTTCGGATAGCCCGTCTTTCCTGCTCTTGATGGAATATAAAGGTCTTTAAACCTCAATAAACAAACAAGTAACATAAAACATCTTCTCTATTTTTGTTGTTGTGCAACTGAATTACTTTCTTTTATACTAGCATATATTAGGGCTCAGGATTCGTGACAAATTAATTTTTATTTCTCTTTAGAATATTTAATTCGCTATCATAGTTAAAATCAGTTTCCAGTGAGACGTTCGTGGAGGATCTGTCAGCCTTGTTGCAATAGCCCTTATACAACTATTATTCAAATTTACCTTTCACTGTGGATATTAAGAGTTATTTTTATTACATTTACGTAATATTTCCACTTGATATTGTATTCAAACTAATATTATACAACGATTATATTGATATTTATTCGATTATTGATATTTATGGAAAGTTAAATTAATCTGAAAACGAGATAGTTTATAAAATTTTGTTTGCTTTGATCTTCCTCAGCTAATAGAAAAAAATCGCTAAGCCTGGGAGGGGGGCACTCAAGAAGACAGAGCAGTCGTGGATGCTAAGACAATGGGCCCAGGGGAGCAGAAGAGCACCATCCTCTTGGTACAATGGGTCGCCGCTGAACCCTTTCCCTTTGGTAATTACAGCCTTCGTTCCCATGGTCATTTGTGTGACCCTCGTCCATAAATCTCTGACCCTGGCCACTCCTGACAATAGCCGAGGGTAATTAATTAGGCGACAGGTAGAAGTATAGAGCATCCACTCGCTGGTGTCATCACAACGGACTTCAATAGCCGCTCAACGGATTTCAAGAAGTAGTTGGTTGAGGAAGTGCTCCAGCGCTTGCAGGGTTCTTATTATTAAGTTCGGTAAGAGTAATGAATGGATTAATGCGGTTTTCATAAAAATAAGTTTACAAATAAAATTAATGATTTATTTGAAATTATATACATTAGTTTGTTTATTTCGTTTAACGTCACTTTATGCTGCTATGGCTAATCGGACGATGCTACGGTGTTATACATTAGTAATTTGCCCGTCATCAAAGAGAATAATGATTGTTAGTTACCTCATTGAAAAAAGTGATATGAGTCTACCAATATCTTTTCATTCATCAATGTGGATTACACTAGGCTACAGAAAACAAAACAAAAAACTGTTGTTTATTCCCTTGTAAATAGCCTATTCTTACTAATTTTGGGTTGAAAAAAAAAACATATATATATTAATTTATTAGCTCTTGTTTTTTTAAGATGTACAACAGCCCATCCATCGATTTATGGGTAAATTTGAAGAACAAAACATTACTATCTAATTATTACAATATAATCAGTCATGTTTCAAGAAACAGCGTTTATATCAGAAATCAACAAGACTAAACGCCAGTTAAGGATACTAGTATAAGACCAACTAGGATCCCACGATTTTTGATGGCCAAAGGACATCCTTGGCCATGCTCTTTCCCAATAAATTATTTTTCGTCCTTACGGATACTATTATGTTAAATCTTCCAGGATTTAACGATTTTAAGATGACTGAAGGACATCCTTGGTGACTCTCCTTCCCGACATATAATTGGTTTTCATCATTAAGGGTATTATTTTGAAATAATTTAGGATTTAACGATTTTAAAAGGTCGTAGGGTAGACCGCCATTGTTGCCCTTATGAAAATTCTTCATCCTTGTAATTTAATTCTTTGGATTTTCGTCCTTTTGGTGGAT
This sequence comes from Euschistus heros, assembly GCA_003667255.2. NCBI lineage: Eukaryota > Metazoa > Arthropoda > Insecta > Hemiptera > Pentatomidae > Euschistus > Euschistus heros. Next base: position 1,565,457 of record RCWM02000002.1, on the reverse strand, counting down.
GTCTTATGCATTTAATGGGAAGTTGGAGATTTCAACACTATCAACCCCTTCCCGTCGAACGTTTTAACTATATAGGCACCTGTGGACATTTACTTTAGAACTGCCTCTTGTATTTCGAAGCCCAATTGTCCCTTATAACTGTCAAGCAGTAGTTGGCTAGCATAGGCTCATCCCAATCACCCTCATATCTATGTTCCATAGCTGCCATATCTGGATGGAACCTTTCACCTAGTTCATCGCTTACAGCTCCACAGTTTTTAGGGAAAATCAAGAAGGGAATGTAAACAAAGGATGTTTAGAGACATATTGCATCCTAAGTCATGGAACTTTTGTAGGAGTTCTTTCACCAACTGTTGATAGTTCAAATCTTTTTGGTTGCCTAGAAATCCTAATACCACGCTTTTGAAGGCTTTCCAGGCTGCTTTATTTACCTTGAGTTGTAAGTCGAAAAACAGCGAATGACACTTGAATCGTGGACTATTATCTGTCCTTTGCTCTACTGATGCTCTAGGTTACACTCAAAAAACACCTGCAGATGCGTCGCTGATACATGCCTTTCGTAGAAAACCGACCCTGAGGCTTTCATCTACGCGCTTAAATGAACATCACAAAGATTATAAACAGAAAGTTGAAATATTATAAAATCCTTTACTTTATGAGTAAGGAGGAGTTCAAATTCTTGAAAACAATAGCTAATCTGAACTTTTTATGCTGATTTTCATGTTTACTTCATACATACTTCATAATAAACTATTTTTGAGCCCGAAACATTTTTAGTGTTACCTAGTGCTATGAATGATAGGGCTCGTCTACACAAGGCACTTATATTATTGCTTCAATGTCAAAAACAGCCATTTAATACGCGCAAATCTATTCATTCGACAAAAATGTTTATTGGATACCTGTGGGATCTAAAATTCATAATAGTACAGTCAACATATCAACTAAAATAAATCCCAACAATGTGAATCTTTCCATTGTGGTAGCAGGATCTGCATAATCTATTTTTTTTCTTTCTTTTTCTGTCATTAAAGTGACCCATATAGCCTTACTTCTGTATGGCTGACCTTCGCAGCTTGTCATCAGACATATTAGTAAAAATTCGTAACCATTGTTTCGTGAAATCCTTGATCCATGGAACTTTCGAATCATAACGTAGCATTTAGTTGAATAAATAAAATCGGATATATATAGTTTAAAGCTTTTGACAGAAACCATTAAATTTCCGAAACGTTTGGTTTTCTTCTGGCACCTTCTAGTGTCAAACTACAGCTTTAAATCGCGCAAAATACTAAAAGTCGTCTTAAAGAAGCAATTTGTTCGGTATTGAAAGCTTTGACCGAATGCCATTGACTTTGTTAGATTCTGTTACTGTAGTTTAAGGAAATTTTGTCGAAGGAAAACAAAAATCCATTTCCTCAACATGCAAGTAAATGGCAAGGACGTATTACTTCTTCAACAACGGTTACATAAGAAGATGAAACGGCTAGCATTCATGCTTAATCACCAGGTTTCTTTTACTCTATAAAGTCTAAGGATCCACTTTTTAGATACTGGTTGGTCTCATAGAAGGTCTGTAACGATGTTTAATGTAATAGAAAATAAATTTTCTGCCACAGACTTAAGACCAGACACATGAGTCCAGTGCCTAACCTCCTCAGTCACTATTAATTGAAAAACGTAAAAAAAAAAAAAAAAAAAAAAAATGTTCCTTCATTTTCGTTCCAAAACGAATACTTTTGAATTATTGCCATGATGGTAGTATAATATTTTATATATTACTTCGCAGATGGTCTTCTACCGCAGAAGGTATTCCTTGATATTTCCTCTATTTTACAGTGTATTGATCTAAGTGTCCTGTACCCACTCCTTCGAGATTAAAAAAATGTAGATATTGTGTACGATTATTACAGAATAACATTGTAACATTGTAAATAAACACTCTTTTTACTATCCCCTAAAAGTATAATAATTAAAATAGGCGACAAACTATTTATTCTCTATAGATATTAGCCATGTCCTAAATTCAAGTTATAACACGTTTTACGAGAAAATTTCTTAAAAATGTAATATTGACATATCTAGAAAAAATATATAAATAGTCTATAAATAATGTTTTTCCATATGTTTTAAACACTTTTGTAAAATAATTTTTTTAAAAAAATACTAATATATATATTTTTTTAAGCTAAAATAAATGAAAAATTGAGTATATTATTAGATTAACAAATACTCACGAAAATAGATCAATTTGTTTTTTTTATTGCTATTGCTGCTTTTAATATTGTTTCATTTATATTTTTGTTGTATTTAGTAATAATTATAAACTATTATGTATTAGTAAAAAGAAGTGTTTTTTTTTAGTTTTTATTAGCTTTATTTATTTTTTATTATATTTTACATTATTATACATTTATATAACATTATGTGTAACATTTATTCTGGCTAACTAAATTGTCTTAAAATTTGTAATTTTAAACAAAATAATAAATAATAAATGATTAAATAAACTTTCAAAACTTTATATAGCGCGTGTTCTCTATATTTTCCCTTTATCGTAAGTACTTCACGTAGGGTGATAAACGTTGGATAAGTACCATAATATATCCCTAGATAACCATATCACCAAAAATAAAATATATTGGATTAATATATATATATATATATATATATATATATATATATATATTTAAAATTACGGGGAACTTTGTTGAATTGTGTAGAGATAGTAAGTAAAAAGCTTTGACATGTCTTTCGCCTCTATCTTGTCATTTCCTTTAAGGCTCAAACTTTTCTTCCCCTTCAGATCCGATGAAGGCAAACCGTTAATTCGATAAATAGTATGGTGCCTTTCCCTCTAGTTTGAAAAGTTTTATCCCATATTATATGAAATATTATATAAAAATATTAGTAGTGTAAAATAAAATAAAAAAATAACTTTTACTCCAAAATATCCTTAATTAAAACTTATGAGTTAAGCTATAATGATAAACTATTATAATTTGTATTATAGCTAAACCTTCCTAGAACTATGAAAATGATGTGGTTAAAATTTGGCACAGATAGGTTCAGTAGTTTTATAATTATAAACTCTATTGCAGAACAGCGCTAGCCAGAAATTGGTCGATTTTCAAACTTCACTGGGATCCACATGTTTTACCACATATCCAAATTTTTAAAATTTTTTAAAATTAATTATTTGCTAATTTTATTATCAATTTCAAACTATATAACACCTACCGTTTTAACCTCTCATGTAGAACCAGGCTCGCCACCTATCGGTCAGTTTTCAAACTACACTGTTGTCTACATACTATCACCGTTCATACTAACAAATTAAATGGTAATCAGTATATTTTATTATTGCTAAACCTTCCTGGAACTATAAAGATGATATGGTTAAAATTTGGTAGAGATTGGTTTATTAGTTTTCGTGGTTAGTGATCACTAACCAAACCGGCTTGTCCTTATAAGATTATATAATATTATAGATTAAAAAAAAAAAAAATGGAGTTTTTAGAAATTAAGCAATAAGCATGTCACTCGTTCATGCATTGTCTCCAATATTCATAAAGCATATAAATATTTAATATTTTATTTTCCTATAAAATTTTTTTTGTTCTTGGAAAATCTCAGATTGCCCAAATTTCCCGTTTCTATCCTTTAAATTTATGACATATGTATGCCTTAAGGGTCTCTTCCTTCATAGTGGACAGTGGCCTCTCGAGGGTTTCTGAAGCAAGAGATATAAGGTAAGGCGTTCCCACGTTTCCTTATTCACCTATTATTGAGGGATTGATTGGAAACAGTATCTCCATTACCAATGTGAAATTTCATAACTTTTTATGATTAATATATTTGTATATAGGCACAATATATATTTTAATTTATCATTAAAATAATAATAAAATAAGTGGCTAGAGTCAGGTGATAAGAATAATGACAATCCTGCTATTGAAGCCGTGAATCAATTGTAATAAAACAACACAATCCTTTCATCTGAGATCAGTGTTATCATAAAAATTACATCGTAAATCTAATTATTACACAATCTACAATGAAAAAATATTTGTAATTAATTAATTAATGTAAATAAATTATCAACATTTAAATTGATTCGGACTATCTTGGTCTTCACTTCATCGCATCTAATGACATGATCTTATTCAGCCAGAAACGTTCGCTGTTTCTTTTTTTTTTAAACTTATATAATTCTAATTAGAATCGGCATGTGGTCGGGAATGGTTCGCGGATCAGTGACAAAATTGATTATTACTGGTAAATATCTTCCGAAACACAGCATTAATCGATTAATGACAGCCGTTTGAGTTTTAAGCAATGCGTTCACCTCTTCCTGCATGAGTAACTGGGTCATAAAATCGGAATAACTCTTTTATTTATTTCTTTTTAATGATATTCATTTCAGATTGATAATCATTAAATAATTCAATTTTCAAAGTTATTAAATTGAGTTAAAAAAATATGTAATTTAATTATTAAATTACTGAAGTGAAACTGCTTAGAATATTATTTTGATAAGCCGTCAAATAGCCTAGTTAAGATAGGACCCTTGGGGTTGCTTGTACCAGGAGGGAGAAAAGGGTTGCGGACAGTTGCACAATGGTTTCAGAAACACTAAGATTTTTGATGTTGCTCTCAGAAATTTTATTTAATATTATGTACAGACGTAATTAAGACTGAGTCAGAATCATGAAATAGCATAAAATATTATTATTTATTTTGAATGATTTAAAAAAAAAAAAATATATATATAATATATATATATATATATATATATATCCTTTTTCTACTTCTCATATTGGTGAAATTTTTCTGTGTGTTCCTGTATGTGTTTCTATCCAGATCACTACATTTATTTATTTTAGGAATGATAATATCATCAAAAACTACTAAAAAATTCAATAGTGACAATAATAATAATAGAGATAAAATATTCCACAGTAAAAATATAATCAGATGAAAGATGAAAGGTATTTATTGTCGTTTAATATCTTATAGGGATGAAAAGTTACATTATGTCATTTCTCTACGTCCCTCCAGAACTGCGGAAGACCCTCGAAGATATTGGTTAGAAAATCGGTTGTCACTAAAGGGGATCTGTCCTTGTCATCAGATGAATGAAGGTCAAATGTAAGTGTCAGAACTCCATAAAATCCATTTCCACTCTTCTAATCTTGGAAGAGGATGAGACCAAGTTATCGATGGTTGCTATGTTGACTTTGTGTGCATTTTACCTAATATATTACATTTTCAGCCACTTGTGATCCACATATTAGTTTTTTTACCAGGTGTTTTATCAAATGTTATTTTTCAAGTGTATGCTCTTGTGTTGCTGTGTCTAGCTTTCATGTTTCAAAGAATACTGAGAGCAAGAAAATAATATTTCTGTAGACTTTGTCTGTAGTATTACATTCGTATAAAATAAGTAGATGATTGTCGACTTATGTACAGTTCATCAGTATGCATTAGAGTTCGATAGCTCGAGGCGAATAGGACCATGATTACTATCGAAAGCTCGGAATATCCAAGTTTATGAAGGAAAAAAGGTAAAACAATGTAAAATTATACAAATGATACTTTAAGCAAAATGTTTACAGAGGGAATTTACAAGCAAAAAACCAGGTCAAGAGGAACCAATGGGTACCGAGTCTAACAATAAATCACGTCATCTAATTTTTTTCTTATTGTACGCTACTACATTCGCTTATTATCGTTACTGTATGATTGGTGAGAATTAAACATATAAAGCAATAAAATGAAAAATAAAAATTATTTTTTGAAGATCGGGTTTATGGAAAACTCAGACTAATGAGAATTACAGATAAGAAATAACCGTGAAGGTCATCTAACTTTATCTTCAGATCTCTTTTATTGTTCAAGACTTCGTTTTACCAGTGTTCGTATAAACATAAATCAGTATATGTAAAGTTGAGCTGTCTGAAGTTAACCTAGTTTAGTGTTGACTTGAAAAATGTCTATTTATGGAGAATGTGCATTTTTAAATTAAAATTAGCCTCTTTGTTTGATTCTTTTTGTTTTGGATTTCATAAGCAGAATTTTAGTGTTTAGTCCTAGATCTCATATGATGGACTCCAGCAATATTCAATTGAATATTATTTATATCGGTTATATTTCAATGGTGATTAAAGAATCAAATATTTAAAAACTTTTTATTTTTTTTTTTAATGTATTGATATTTACAACTGTTTACAATTTACAACAAATAAATTTGAGGAAAATTATTATAATGACATGCAAACCACTTGTGAAGAACTACTAACTTGTAGCTTTTCAATAAAAACTAAACTAGAAGGTCTCTTGGCCTTCTTCTTTTCAGACACCTCGGTGGGTTATCAGGAATTGAATGTGAAGCAAGTTAGGAGACTAATGGATTCGAGCGGGATTGGAGTTTACTATGAAGGATTGGTATCTGGTTTGGGCTGAATCAGCAACATATGGAACATTAAGATCTTCATGGATAAGTTTAGTGACAAAGTAAGGAGCATTAAGGATTTTTCGAAGGATCTTGAATTGTAAGGATTGGATACGAGAAGAATTGGATGGTTTAGTGGAGCCCCAAAGGTCAACTCCATATGTCAAACAGGTCTTATAACTGTCATGTAAATGAGTCTTTTGTAATTTATTGGAAGCTTAGATTGTCTTGTTTTTAGAGTAGTCTATTACGTCGGGCCGTTTCTTGTCGTTTTAGTCTAGTAGGTGGATATATATATATATTTAAAACCGAATTTAAAATTTCATTGGGTTAATCAAAATTGAGACATAGCACGGTAATAGAAGAAAAAATTCTTAGCTTATACTTAAGTAGTCTTTTGAAATAAATGACATTTTAGTTAAAGCGAGAGCTGCTCTGCTGGTGGGGACATCGACAGGGCGTTCACAGACAAACTTTCCTTCAACCTTGAACTCCTTTCTGCTCTCTTATTTAAAGCTTAAATTATTTCCTTGTCTGCCTATATCGGGAATAGCTTTAAAATATTCCTTACATAACAGCTAAGAATACATTACTATTATCGCGAGTTTTGATAAATATAGACATATACATGTATGATACTTATACAAACATTTTATATGAATTATGGTACAAGTTTTATTGTAGGATGTTATAAATAATGTCGAGTTTATATTTTTAATCTACCCTTTGTTTGATTTTTGTTAATGGAGATACCAATAAATCAGATATATTTATAAATATAATGTTAATGTAAATATAAATAGAAAATGAATAGGTTTCACTAGAAATGTTAAAAACTCTAAATAAATTATTAATGAGGATTTCATCTATACTCACCAAGGCTCATTAAGAAGACAAGTTTCTGGATTTTTGTTGGTTTAATTTCTATGATCGTTTTAAAAATTAATTATGGACGTTTTCGTAGCACCTAAACTCTTTGACACAGTGGCAGAAATTTCGGTTATTTTATTCCGAGACTCTATATAAAAAATAATTTCATTCGGTTAGGGAATGAATAGAGAAAGGGTAGATACTAATCAAATCACCTTCTAAATAACGTTATTTTTTCTTCCAAATATCAGTCATCAATACATACGTTACGATATACTGTTATTATTAATCTATATAAAAAAAATTCAACAATATATATATTTAAAAAATTATAAAACCTAATGAAAATGGTTTAAATAAAGGAAACATTTTGATGTTACGGCATACCGTACCATAGTACTGCACATTTATGATAATATGCGGCAGTTAAATGATTTTCTTCATATTATTGATACCTGACTAAGTATATAAGGTGGCTAAAACGACAAAATAAACATGAATATCATTTTAACTGCGACGAAAACAGTGAAAAAACTTACGATAATGAAATGAAAATAAATTTTATTCTGGGGCCATTGCCCCTTAAGAATAATTATAATGAACAATTATTGGCGACCTAGCTGCCGTATGTATATTTAGAAATATAAAAAAAACAAGAAAATACAATTAAAATTAAATTAAGGAATTGAAAAGAAATTTAAATTACAATATAAAGTAATAAAGTAATAATACATGTTTCCAAATATCACATGAAAACAAATTACATCTTAAGGTTAGAAATTTGAAATAAGCTACAAAAACAAATTAGGAAAAAGTAAAAACAATATTCAATGAAAAAATACATTAGACAAACCTAAGAAATATAAATTAAAAATAAAAAAATAATGTTCTTGTCTGATAAAATAATATAATTAGGCTGTACAAATACAAATTTAGTGTAATAAGTGTATTAAAATAATTCTGTACAAAATCAATATTATATTTTGAATATTCATATTTCATTTTAAAAAATATTTTCTTCATTGATATGACTATTAGATTGAGTTTCTAATAGGTAAACAAAAAGACAGGATTTGAAGCTATTATGAGTGGAGGAATGGCGAATGAAGCTCTAGAAATAAAGGAACGTTTGAAGGATGTTGTGTTGAAGGGAGTTGAAGGGAGGAACGGGATCTGGTTTTGCGGGAACTCACTGATGATTTTAATGTTAATGCTTTCAGGATATAGAGAGGTGACTGAGAGGAAAGTGATTTGTAAAGAAACGAACCAAGGAAGTATTGTCTTCGGAAGGAGAGAAATAACCATTTTAATCTTGTGTAGTGGTGAGATACATGGTCATAACGTGATATCCCTAGAACGAATCTCAGGCAACAGTTCATGAGCTTCTTCAATCTTGCATCCTGAGTTGCAGAGAGGCCTCCGTACACCACACTACCAAAATCAAAATGGGGGAATATGAGGGAAGAAATTAATAGTTGACGAGTTGATTGAGGGAGGAATTTACGGGAGCGGTTTAGGAGTCGAAGAGTGGAAATTGTTCGGCGGATAATAAGGGAAACATGATATTTCCAGGAAAGGGTTTGGTCAAAGACAATGCCGAGGTTCGTAACGGAATTGTGGAAGTTTATGGGATTGGAGTCTATGGAGAAATTAGGGATTCCAGGTAGGGAGTTGAGAAGGACCCTAGAGCCCAACACAATAGCCTTGGATTTGCTAGCATTCAGTTTCAATTTATTAGCAAAGACCCAAGAGGATATTGTGTCAAGATCAGCTTGCATTTTTGCATCAGCTTGCATGCATAATCATATTTATGACTGCAGAAAATTGAGAGGGTACAGACACAAATTAATATCCTAAGTCCTAGTAAACAGAGACAAATACCTTGAAGAGTTCGATGCATTTTTGGATCATGTGGATTATATAGGGCTCAACTATTGAACATTTTGTCTATAATTCTGCCTTTTTATTTTGTTTATATATGTATATATATATTTTTTATCTTCATTTTTTCTTTCTTTTTTTTCTTTTCAATTTTTTTAATATTTATTAAGTAACTTCTAATTCCATTGATTAATTATTGTTTATATTTCATATTTACTCAACGTTAATTCTTATTTTACATTATATATAACTAAACATGTTTGTATAAATATTTATGATAAAATGCGTTATGTCGAGAGATGGGACGCGTAGAAATATATGCACCCATTGCAGGGTTACTGCAATGTGGAAAACTAGTAAAAAAAAAATCATTGTAACTTGATAAGAAAAAAAAAACTATATATTCCTATATCGAAAGTTGTGGACGCCAATATATCGTAAATCGATATTCAGAGCGCAAAAAAATAATAGATAAGGAATACCAAATTTTTCTTACAATACCCATCCCAGGTTGTAATGGTATGTATAAAATCTTAACAATTAATAATTTTAATATTACAGGAAAGAATGTTGCATTATAATTATTATTATTAACTTTTATCTTTTACGAAGATAGAGGTAAGTATAAAAATAATAATTGACACTCTAACTAACAAATAATTAATTAAAACTTTCAAAAAGCACAAATTATATTTTACACGTGAAAAAAAAAATCAAATGATTAAATTACCCTTCTAAATTATCATTCCATTTAATTTTACAAATAATGCAAGCAAAGTAATGATTTTTTTTTTTTTTTTTTTTTTTGGTTATAAATTTATGAAATTTTCCAGTTTTGGCAAACATGATTGCTCTTCACCTGTCCTTCGATTTCCATGGATCCTTTGCGATGTGACCAAACTTGAGGTGTCACAAAATAGTTCTCATTATCCTCCTTTCCTGTCACTCAGGAAGTGGCTGAAAAAATCGTTGGGCTATCTCAGGTTGGGATCGGATGCAATAGTGGTCTAGATAAAAGCTGTGTAGACATTGTAGCCTGATATAGCAATTGAACTTATCCGCTACCTCGGAGCAAAACAAATCGATTGAGCAAATATCAAATTTAAACCTGTGAAATGCTTTTGCATTCGGTTGCCTCAAAATCGTAGAAATGAACTATTGTGTAAGAGCTTCCTATTAGTTTACAAAATTCGCAGATTTTCCCCTTCGTCGAGTTCCTGCGATCATGTGATAGCTTTTTCCTATTCCCATAGTTTAGTTATTCATATCTTTTAGTTTTGTAATAGAGGATGATAATGCCTATCATAAAAAGTGTAACAGTTCAATGAAAGCTTAATTTAATTTTCTAAATATTATTTACTTTTTCTTTTTTTTTAATGTTAGATAGATGGGATAAAAAAACTGATAAAGCAATTTAATTCAAATTCAATTATATTATTTATGATTAAAAAAAATAAGCATAAAACATAAAATTGAAAACAAATATTAAACTTGTTAACTAACAAATACGAACCTACTACAAACGGATCCACTATAAATTGCATGTATATCATCCAAATATACTTATAAACGACATGGTCACAATACATATCCCTGACAACACCCAGAGAAGGCTCAACAGCAAAAGAGCTGGATGAGAGACCTCCTAAACTAGAATAAATATTAAGACTGGACGTTCTGCTGGGTCCTGCTCTTCCTCATGCCTTTCACACCATTTTCTTTCTCACAACAGATTGCTGGTTTTCTAATTTTAATTGATAGGTCTGAATAAAGATATAAAGTAAAAAAAAAAATGATTTTCTTAAATATTATTTGACATTACTTCTTCTATGCTAACTCTGCATCAGAATTTTGATAGTAATGTACAATATTTTTAAGCATTTATATCCCTACTAAATTTAAATAAGTTACTAAATTTATTTAGTAACGCAGAATCATGGCCACCACAATTTTAATCAATATATCTTACGGGAAACTATAAGTTCTTCGAAATTTTCAACTTTTAGCAGATTAACCATGACTCTGTCCCACGTGTCCATCACGGTATAGTGATACTTTTAAAAATGTTAATTAATAAAAATAATCTGCCAGTAAAGTAGTCTGGATTAATTATTTCCGTGTGAAATCCTTGTAGGTATTTCATACAATTTTTCTTTAATAAAATAAACGAAATATCGGTTATGTTTTTTCCTTTCATTTAGAATTAACCGTATTATAATTTAATATTCACCATTGAGTAAGAAAACAATGTTTAAAATTTTATTATATTTTGTTTCTATTTTCTATCGTTTTGTTTTTGCAGAGTTTTAACCGGAAAGAAGAAATGTTGCGGATCCAAATAAATAAATAATGGATTCTAAATTATGATTGTTATGCTAAATATCTAGCATGTATACTTTGAACACCGACGGGCTTATGATAGCATCCTGAAGGACTCCTGGAAAAAAAAAAAAAACTATTCATAAAAGAATCCTACTAATACTTTTAGAGTAAAATGATTTCACATCAATTAAAGAAATAATACAAAATCATTGGTTAGATAGTGGGAAGCTGGAATGTAGCTCTGATCTATTAACTATTAAAATCGTTATCTACAGTTTCTAAAATGCATGAACAACGTAAGAGGGGATATCGATGATTTTTTAGAATATTTTGAAAAATACATTAGTACCAGGTTAAGATATTTATAAATTTAATATCAGGTTTATACATTTATTTCATTATTAGTCAGTTTGTCAAATGAGATAAGATAAGATGATTTGGTTGTAATTTTTGAAATTTTACTGCCATTTTTAAGTATCACACAAGTTGTCCACCGAATTATCAATGATCAATGAACATTTCACGTTTTATTTTTATTTTTTTAATTACAGAATTTTAATCTTATTTTGACAGCATAGCTATAACGGTTATTAGATTGAGTGAGTGAAATTAGGTGTTGAGGGCACCCTCATCCTTCAAGCAGTTGAATTATTTTAAGCTTCCTGATGTTCTTTTCGGCAATTTGTCACATGTTGTAGTAGATGTCAGGAAGAGTGGTACAATGACTCAAGAAAAGAGTAATTCAATGGCCATCCATTTCCAGACGGTCGAGGGTTACTGCTGGCTCGAATAGACATCGCACTCGAAGCCCACAAAGGCCGAGCACCTGCTGCACACTGCTCCAGGACACCTGAAAGAATTCTTCCGGTGGCCGCTGACTAGATGAAAGGCGGAAGGACTGAGGACGCTAGATGTGTCATCACACTCGTAACTCTTTCACATATTTAAGTGTAAAAAATATTACGAAACGTTTCAGTTCAAAAAATTGCTTAAACAAGTACTGTCGTAATTCAAAGTGAAGTATGGAGATGAAATGAAATAATCTTTATTATGGGACATATTGTGCCCAAAGAATATCACAAATGTTCTATAGAATAGTGAATTAGTGTGGTTACCATAATATCAGACAAAGATAATCTATATCTATATTATTATATAAAAGGAGAAGCCGTTTTTCGTTTGTGATAACTAACTGCGACAACAACTGAACCAATTTTTCCTAAATTTTAACTAGATAATCTTTATAGTTCCAGGAAGGTTTGAAAATAATAAGATCTGCTGATTTTATCTAAGCTGATATTAAAAAAAACAACAATAGTATGTGGATAACAGTGAAGTTTGAAAATTTACCGACAGGTAGCGAGCACCATTCTACATGAAAGAATACAAAGGTACGGTGTTATATAGTGCTTTAAATTGATAATAAAATATACCTATATTTAATTAAATTATTACAAATATTTAAGTATGTGGTGTGACGTGTGGATCCCAGTGAAGATCTTAAAATGTTTGTAATGTAAAACTACTTAATCCGTACCAAATTTTAACTACTTCATTTTTATAGTTCTAGAATGTTTAAGCAAAAATAAAATTTATAATAAATAAAAATTTGAATGTACAATGTTGAGCAGCAGAAATGAGGTTTCCCACAATGCCATATACTTTTATGGTTATAAATTAAAATCCAACCAGATGAAATCAATGAAATTATTTCTGTCGAATAAAGATTATTACCGAATAAATGTCAAACATTTGCTTTTTTATATTTAGTATAAAAATATGATCCATGGAGCTTTGATTGTAAGCACTGATAATGCATTTCATTACCCGCAAGAGTTTTTTTAATAGTTTTTGTCTAGCTGGATTACTTACTCATAGATTCAAATTAAAAAAATGGATGTCCACTTATGCATTTAGTAATCTTCAAACACCTAATCAGTGAAATTTTAACCATTTAATTATAGCTGCTATGAGTGAAATAATTGAAGAAATAATACTCAATTGCATATTGCAATACAAGATTTTTATCGATAAACAAATAAAACTCCTATTATTAGTTTAAATTATAAGTTCTGTACTTATGAGAGTGGGTGAAGCCGCGACGGGGATGCTAGGTAAAGTTGTGTGAAAGTATTACTATGATAATTAATTTAGATTACTGAATGTTATTGAAACAATTCCAATATGTTTTCTAGATCGATACTTTTTCGCAAGAGGGAAAATCGGAATTCACTCTATGAATGACAAGCGGTATGTTTAATAAGCTAAAATAATCTAGATTATTGGCAAAAAAAAAAACTTAAATATGCACACACGAACAATAATTAACGAAAGATAAAAATAATTTACTCAAGAAAGCTGATTGCCGAAACATTTTGAAAGTGGTTCTTTGTTGAATTCAATTAACAGAACTGCCAGTTGTGTGAGGACTGACTGAAGTGGAGAAAGCCAATTATGTGCTCTGCAGTTAATCTCATGCCTCACGTTAGCTGTAATTAATTGCATCGTTAATTATATTTTATCTAGATTTTGAACAAGTTGCAATTACTGTCTCTAAATATTGATTATTATTTTTTAACTTTAATTTTTGGTTCCGTGCTTATCAATCATACAGTCTACAATGAGGACATTCATTACTTAATCATGATACAAATAGAATGTTACATAATAATGAAAGTAGATTCACTATCGGGGTCCTTTTCAATCCTTTGCTAGAAACGCGTAATTAAAAAATCGAATATTGAATGGAAAAGAGTTACTTAACCACCATGCCCCCAGTGTTCCAAAAAATAAAACCACTATACGCTTTAAAAAAAAAAAAAAAAAAAAAAAAAGCCATAGAACACGGACAGACAAATTTTATTTAAAAATACTTCGCAAGCGAAATTCGTTACTTTGAAATGAAATGTAAAATGAAATTAATTCTGGGACTTGCTGTCCCTTAAGAATAACAATAATGTACAATTACTGGATGTATCACTTACAATTCAGTGCTTCAGTAATTACGCTACATTTCGACAACTGATAAAAAAATACAATTATATATTAAAAGATAAAACTAATCTAAATATTATGAATGAAACTAGAAATCTTTCAGCCAAAAAGACTATTCATGAAGTAGTAAATCACAAAAACACACTTTACTCAGATTTTCATATCCTAACAACTATTAGCCATTTTAATGTTTTTTATAGACGATTTTACAAAAACTTTCTTCTTCTTCATTCGCAACCGCAATCATGTAGTACCTTTCAGCAACGGGTCGCGTCCCGACAGAAATTTCAGACATAACTATTTCCAGAAACATTTTTTAATTTCCTTTAGCTAATTTTTCCCCTGATAATTACAGGACATCATTAGACGAGAGGTTGTTTCCAGTTGAGCGATACTTCGTAGTTAATTGTCTTGGTCTTCCAAAAAAATACATGATCGAACTATCTTGAATGTCTCCTCTCTGGGTACCCGATGTTTCTCCTTGATTCCATCATTTCTGAATATTTTTTAAAGATTTAGATTTTTGGTTCAGGTCTTTACTGTGTATATATTAATTTAAGTTACGTTTTCTTAATGATTTGGTATTACATTAGTTATTGTACTATTATAATTTCTTTTTTATTTTAATTGTAGGAATTTATTTATTTATTTTTCTATCTTCTCTTACTACGCACCAGTAGTTAATATTTATGATTACAGTATTCTTATTATTACTGTTTATTTTAATTTGTTCTTTGATCAGCTGAAGTTTTATTTATGTATTTACCAATTCTTTATTCTTAGAGGACTTCATTTTTTTGTACAGAGTAAGATTTTTTCGAATCTATTATATATATATATATATATATATATATATATATATATATATATATATATATATATATATATTAAATAACTATAAAAATTCATTAAATTTTATTTAATAAGAAAATATTTGATAAAGGCAAAGAAATTTCGCATAAAGGCTTAAAATTTGGGATGGATCGATTCTACCGATTCTTAAGAAAATAGTCGGTATCGAGATTCGATGATCGAAAGTAGGTTAATCGTTAACGGTGACAGTTTTGTGATAAATATGAAATTAAACTAGGACTCATCTTTTTAATAATAAAATATATGAAACTGCTGTAATAGATACATTTTCCATCTTTAATAACGGAGTGATTTTTCATATATTGGATCAACAATGCTAGGAACAGAATCATAAACAAGTCTTTTAAAAAAGAAAACATTGCTATATATTTTTTGTTATACTACAATACAGAATATTTTTCATTTGATATTTTTGTCTTTGAACCATAAGACAATATTTAAATAATACCCAAAGACATTTTGGTGCATCCTCTCATCTACAATGCTTAGTGAAAGTTTTATATTTCCGATTCCTTAAGTAATAAATGGAACTCATAACTTTCTAAATATATGTTCTCTTAAATAAAAAGTTACTAAATATTGTCGTATTTGTAATTAATTTTTATAATGTATATAACTCACGCTTGTTTTCTAATTTATTTATATAATAATCAAGTACTGGTATCGAGGATTGGAAAACTTTGGTATCGACACATCGGTACATACACCGTCACTACTTTAAACCCTTCAGTGGTGAAAGTAAAAGAATTATTCAAATCATCCTATTATGGTCGTATACTAGAAAAATAATATAAATGGAAGATAAATTATTTTGATAATTATAGCAATGATGAAAATAAAACGCAGTAAGCAGTAAGAATTTTCGTCATTCCAAAAATATAAAAAGTGTCGTTTAAGAAAAATTAAAGATCCTTTAAGATTTTTAAAATAGCATTAACAAAACTTTGGAGTGATATGAGTGACGACAGCTACATATCTCAGATTGATCCCGTATCAAAGCCACAGATTACACACCAGCATGAAAAAAAAAAACCGCCCGAAGTAAGGTTTGTAGCGAGGGGTCGATGAAGATCCCAACGGCAGCGTGAGATGCGGGTACCGTTTAGGATTAGCAGCTTAGAACAGACAGGACATTGTGCCCGAGTTCACCCCTCTCTGTTTGTCATCTATCATAGGCTGACCACCTGGCAAAAAATGTAAATTATATAGCAACATAAACATTAGGGGCCCTTTGGAAGAAGGGACAAGGGTCAGAAATAAAAATTTGGAGGGGTCGCCCCTTTGTGCCCTATCGCGGTGAGATCGGCTCTCACACCTAACTGGCGTCTTATCAGATAAGAGACGTTGCACTAAAATCGATTGTGTTTTGGATGCCTTGTGTTAGGTGATATTAAAATAAATACAAAATAAAAATTATCTCAGTTTAGATTAAGGATCAAATCAAGGAAACATGGTCCATACTTTTTGGATTATATATTCTATATATTATATTATATATTCACAATTGGGTAGGATCAGTTTGTAAAATCATTTTTCGGTTTTAACTAATGTAGGTTTATGACAAGTTAAGTAGGTAATGTAGTTCTTACTGGTGAGGTTGATATTATTTGCAAACACCAAGCCTATACAAGAACCAGTGTATGAGTCACACTAGAATAATATTAACAATAATAATATTATTAATGATATTATAGTTAAAAATAATAGTATTATAATTAATAATTATAATACTAATAATATAGAAGTTCTCTATGCCAGTGAAACACTTGACCTCAACAAAAAGCGTGCTTTAGAAAATATTTTAAAGTAAGGAAGAAGAATTATCAGGAACATTCTTGCCCCTAAACTGACCGACGAGGGGTACCGTCTTACAATCTCGCACGAAAACAGAACTATCAAATCTCGCAGCTCTTATCAGGAAACGCCGTTTAAATTCCTATGGCTATATTTGTATACCCTCCGAACACAGACTCACCAAGAATTTATTGGAAGCAGCAGCAAATCTCAAATCAAACAAATGGGCATCATAAGTCAAACAGGACCTTAAAAACGAATGAATCGAGGAAACAGACACCACAGATAAAAACGCGTGGGAAGTTTCGTCGAAGAGAGATTGCAAGAAAGAGACAAGGGCTAAGTGGAATGAAGAATGAAGAGTTCTAATGAGAGAATTGGGTCTTAACGGATGACCATCATTAAAAGTTCAAAGGAAAAAAAGGACATCCAAGGACCACAATATGCAGAAGAGAAGGGACCCAGGTAGAATGTTTGAAGAAAAGAAATTTGTACGAAAAAATCTAATATTTGGCGTATAATAATTGTACAAAGCTGATTCTACCTTCAAATACTGTCCGGGATTTCAGAGAGCAACAATGGTTATGGAACAAACACGAAAAATTCTTTTGTGCCAATGAAGGCCGTGTATATATTTTTAGCTGGAAGATGTTCAACCTAAAAGCCCCATTTTCAAAATAAACGGGAATATTCTTCCTTTTGTGAAGTGGCTCTATTATGTTCCAAGGTTGTCTCACTTTTTCTTTTTTTTATGGAGAATCCTTTTTTAAATTGATGAACCAGTATTTCATTTTTTCAACCCAGTTTGATATTTAGATTTTGCTGCAGATTTTATGAATTGTTAACGGTTTACTAGTATTTCATTTGAACAGTAGATATAAAAATGAGGCAACGATATTTTGGATTCATTCGAAGAAATATTTTAAAATAGCAAACGTAAATTTGATCTTAACGGACCCGAGATTCGAAACAATGTTTTGATTATATTTCAGAAATGATCACTTTGGAGAGATTCTAACTTTTATAAGTTTTTTTATGTCATTATGTTAAAGTCAGAAAATTGTTTGTCAGAAGCTTTATTTATTTTATTGCAGGCTATAATTGAAAAACAAAAAAAAAAAAATGAAAACTTATCCAAAACAAAAAACTTATCCAAAACAAAACGGAATTTTTTTTTTTTTTTTATAATGAGAAAATAAAATCTATGTACAGTCTGTATAATTTAATTTATTTTATTTTTACTATTTTTCTTATGCTATTTATTGAAATTCAGAACTGTATACAATATAAAATAATGCTAAAAATGACACGTCACTTGTTTTTAAAGCAACTATCCATTAGCAGCACTTATAAAGGTTCTATATAATGAATTAATTTATTCATTTTTTAAAAGTTCATTTTTTAAAATTCATTATTATTTGCTCCATCCTCAGGTTCTTACACTGTGATATTCTCACATGGTCATCCTAGTAGGTCATTGAACTTCGACATGTTTCAATTGAGCTTATGCTTTTTAAAAAATGAAATGGGAAGTAACTTATAACTTATATTAATCTCCTTAATGAAACAATTAATTGTAATAATGAATTAATGTATTAGAAGGTCCCGAGGCCATCTTCTTTTCAGTACCTCGGAGGTTATATGGAATGGAATGAGAAGGAAGTTGTGACACTATTGGATTTAAATGGTTGTGGAGTTTGCTAGTTTTAACCAGACTTAAAATACAATAAACTGTTCTTGATTTCCGAGTACTCCAACATTTATAAGACAAGCGTTTAAGGCTTCCAATAAATTACAAAAGACTTATTTACATGACGGTAAGTTGAACCATTTGGCCATCATGAACAGATGGAGTTGAGATTTGGGGCTCAACAAAACCTTCCAATTCTTTTCGTATCCATTTCTTACAATCTAAAATCCTTCGTAGAATCCTCAATGCTCCTTATTTTGTTACAAACGAACTTATCGATAAAGTTCTTAATGTTCCGTAAGTTGCTGATTAAGCCCAAAGCAGATGCCTATCGTTCCATACCCTCTCGAATCCACTAGTCTTCCAACTTGCCTCACAATCAATCCCGACAACTCCTCCGAGGCGTCAGAAGGGAGACCTTTTAATGTAGAATTTTTATTCAAGTGCTACAAGTGAGCAGTTCTTCACAAATTTACTTGTTGTATAAAATGTATAAAGTTGTAAATAACAATAAATTAAAAAAAAAATTATTGGTAGTTTCAACTCTTATTATAATTTAATTGATACTTGATAAGTTTGAGATAAGTGCTTATTATAATATTTTTTAACGCAAAAGGTTAATATAAGGCCCCACCCAGGTATATAATGAGTAACAAATAACGTGGATATTTTGATACAGAGCATAATTTCCGAATAGCAAAGAGAAACCATTGTATTCTTTCACCCTGGTGACTCCGTTCACGGTCACTGATCTCTTGAAAAAAAAAAAAAAAAAAAAAAAAAAATTATGACAGTTTCGCTAGACAATCAGAATCGCACGTCCATCTATTTGATGTCACAATTTATGGATTGATTCACATTTCTACATACGGTAATAATTTGATAAATTTTCACATTAATAAATGACATTAACCTTAATGACATTTCATCTAAATTTTTTCTTAAAATAATATATTTAAAAAAATATTATATATCGCTTAAATTAACAACTGGTCAAAAATGCATGTCTAAACTGTATTCAAAAATTGACAAAAGGATGTGCTATAGTATATGGTACAATATCATTATTTTTAGTTGGTTAATATTTTAACTTTTTTTAGTTGGTGTATTAATGAAAACTTATTTTTAATAAAACCATTTAAAATTTTATTTTCTTCAAATTGTGGAATTGGAAAAATACTGTTATACTTTTTCCTGTCACTAGTTATTTGAGATTGAGCCATTTTATTTAGGACGCTCTGATAAGTTTTGTCAAATTGAGTGACAACTTGCTGCGCTGCAACTGTTGAATGTTTCTTCAGCAGAAGAGTTCGCAATAGACATGTCAATAACCATGAAAACGAGGATTTCTGTAAAATTATTTAAAGAGATTGGGAATAATAGTTAATGAAATACAAAATAACAAATACTTAATAGACCAGTTAACAAGTCGAAATTTAAGATTACTTAAAGGTAAGATGCACTTTTGCTTAACACTGCACTGATGATTCTGACTCTGAAATGACAACCAATGTGTTAAACTACTTTACTACTCTAAGCTCATATTATTTAGGAATTTAAGGAATTATTATATTATTATGATTATAAATTATTATTATTATTATTTGACCATAATTATTATGGCGTACAGTGGTTGACTATGGATTATATAGAGATGGGCGGGGGTGTTTATGTTTAATAACGTTATATTATTGAAGAATATTGAAGAAAAATTATTATTTATTATTATTGAACAGTTCCAACACAAAAAATGTAGACTTTCGAAAAACTAATTACTAATGCTGATACATTTATATGATTGAATAAAATACTAAATTGTTAAAAACGGAACAAAATCTTAAATTAAATAAATAAAAGCAAAGTAATACTAAATTTTTAGAAATTGGAAAAGGAAATCGATAGAATCGTAAAATATATTACAAAAATGTCCATATTATTTACACAAACAGTTTTAGAAGTACATATATAGGTATTATTTCCTATTAAAAAAAATTCTGAATAAAAACTAAAATTGAAAATTTAGATTGTTGGTTGGGGTATGGAGTCAAAAACATGTTCTTGACTGCATTTCCCAACCAGCAACCTACATCTTAGATTCATCTCAGTCAACAAATAACCCATTATTATAAAATAAAATTAATTTATAAAAAGTATAAAAACATATTAAATAATTTAATATGAATACTATTTTAATTAGAAGGGTCTTTATTAAAAAACAATTCAGTGAATTAGGTCCCCTAGCTGCAAAACCGCACACATCCATCCACAAAAATTTTTCAGAAAACATTAAAAACAACTTACAGTCGAACTGTTATTATAAAATAACTTTAAAGTGGTCATAGCTGGTCCTGCTTAGCATTATTTTAGGATATAAATTTGAAAAGACTTCGCCTTCAAATAGAATAGTGTTGTAATTCGAAGTGTCAGTGAATTCGACAAATAAAATTTAACAAAACAATTTCACTATGCAAAATGTGACACTCTTTCCGAAACTAAATACAATATACCTCACTAACAAATGTTATGGGACTGTCATCTCCAATGAGGTAATGACATGTCGTAAAAATGTGGAATGTCACTAGTACTCTCTAGCTGCCATTTTGAGAGTTACAGTTTTTTTTTTTTCACTTGTGTCGGTTTTCTTCCAAACCGACGATATATCGAGCACTTTTTGTTACTTGAACTATGACCGCCCTGGTTCCTCCAACCTCGGGGGATCATGCCGGGCCCGTGCGCTGACATTTAACAAGATATTTCAAAATTGCCATTTGGAAAGGCTTGGTCTCAAACCGGATCTGGCCAAAGGCAGGAGCATCTTCAACGGAATGGCAACTTGTCTTGCGACACTGACCCAACTGACCTTGCCTCACATACAGCCTTGCAGTAATTTTTCCTTGCGGCTATATCGCACATATATGGGCTTCCAGAGACCATTGTATTCAATTCCATTTCAACACAAATTCAAGGAACGTTGATTGTAATTAAATAAATTATATTGATAAATCGAAAACTAAATAAATTCAAACTGATAAAATTTATTTTCCAAAAGATGTTTGGCCGGTCCAGCGTATAGAATTGGATACGGTATGTAGTCCCATGATGAGCCGCCCTAATCTTAGTCAGGTACG
Source organism: Euschistus heros (assembly GCA_003667255.2). NCBI lineage: Eukaryota > Metazoa > Arthropoda > Insecta > Hemiptera > Pentatomidae > Euschistus > Euschistus heros. The sequence continues at coordinate 1,543,451 of RCWM02000002.1, read as the reverse complement.
ACCGCACCCTAACGTACCTTAGGATGTAAATATGTAATTGGTCGTGGTAGGAAGGTAATTTACATCAATAGAGGGGGGAAGGGACAGGTAGCTTCCTTTCTATTCAAGCTACGCTCCTTAATTATATATAGTACGGGTCAGTGTATTTACAGAGCCCTGCGGGACCCCGGTCATCTTTAACGGATTTAGCATTCAACTGATCTTTTAAAAGGGCCACTAAAATTATTAATAAAATTAATTAAAATCAGTATTCTAGACAGAATAAATCTCATAATTAAAAAAAAAGAAATGACCGATTGATGTGTGACAGTGTTTCAATAGATATTCCAATGGAATTTTTAAGTTTTTCTTTTAAATTATTTAAATTTTTAAGTTCCTATAAATTCTATACATAAATGTTGGCCTGCCGGTCGACGAAGTTTGACATTGTAATTTCATCTAAAAAAACAAAAGACTTTAGATGTGCACTATAATATTTTTAAAAATTATTTATAGATATTACAATGGTGATTACAATTCTTTTGTAGTACTTCAATAAACGTTGTACACAAGAAGGTTTCTAGGCCATCATCTTTTCAGACGAGAGTTATCGCGATAATTGCGATATGAGATTGGAATATGCAATGAAGGGAGGCGCGATAGCTCAGTAGGTAAGGAAGGCGCTTGACTACCATGCCCCCGGGCCCGAGTTCGTGTCCGACTGAAAGCAGAAAATTTATTTTTTGTTATTTCGGCCGTGGATCGAATTCGAGGTCGGGAGACCCTCCTGGGGCACACCCAGCCTCCTAAAAAGTGGGTACCCTTAATTGGAGGAAAAAGCTGGCGGTTGAGCATGAATTCTGGCCAAATCACCTCCTTTCACAACCGTTGGCTCAGAAACAGTACAGCCTACCTAAGTACTGAACCCGAGACCCTTCATTGGTTGTAAGTGGTACAGGTTTTTTTTTTTTTTAATGGAATGATAATGATTTACTAATGACACACATGTGTCATCAGCGTATGTCGTGACGACGATGCTAGGATGAGTGGGGATGTTAGCTATGTACACCGTGTAGAGGATAGGCCCTGGAATACTACCTTGAGGAAAACCTGCACATTGGGTAAAGTTTACTTTGAATAGAGAAATAATTTTTCAAATAACATTATCCGAGAAAATAAATTAATGGTGATTTGGGAAACTAATATCTATAAATAAATACATATAAGATATCGGTTAAGACCAAATAATTACGTAAACTCGAAATTTGAAATAGTAAGTCCATTTTGGTCACAATACCTTATGTTCGTTAAATGGTTCACGTCTCAAAAATTAGTTGCCAACTTTATAAATAAGAGTTTTAATTTTTTTTTTTTATTTCATTAACTTTTTATATAACTTTTTTATTTATTTTTTAATCTCGTCAGAAGTTGATAGGTTTCGACATTATGATAGCTCCCAGGCAAAGAAAAATTGAACATTCTATTATATTCCATGAGGTATTAATAGCCTACCCCGAAAATAATGACCACTGTCGAAATCTTTGATGCCAGCTAGACCAGGCCTTAAATAAAAGAAGAATTATGCAGGTGACCTTTCAGTAAGTTATTGTCCCCTGAAGTTGGTTACATAACAACCAATCTCCTAAAGCTAAAGTAGAACCATTGGCTGCTTTCTTTGTTCTAAATGGCTTAACTGTAGCCCACAGTTAAAGCTGTAGCAACTACCGTTAAAGCTGGAATTTTTTTTATCTTGCTGTTCAGCTGAAGAGAAAAGTCACATTTATCATAACTGTATTATTCAATGTTGCTTTAAATCAAGTATTGTTTCAGTGATTAATTGCGGTTTTATTATGCAAGTTGGTCTAGATTTGACCACCGTGAACAATTTGATCACTAATTTGCTATTTCTGTTGGTTAGTTTTGAGGTTATTGAAAATAACAACAAACAAAAATAATCTACTCAAAACTAATCAATAAACAAATCAGATAATGAGAAAAATTTGGAAAACTGTATTTATTAGGCTTTTGATTATTTATCTTCTTCCTACAGTTACTTTTGTAAGAAAGATAGAAATAGAATAGAATAGAATAGAAAAATAATTAAACCATTAAAAAATAATAAGACCAAGTAACTTAGGAATAAAAACTTGGTACAGAAAGAAATAAAATTAGTTACATCTGGTTAGAGACATAATGAATAAATAAAATTTTAAAAAAATGAAATAAAATAAAGAAGAAATAATAATATAACAATGATAATGTATACATAGATATTAATTAAATATATAAACAAGAAAATAAGAAAACATTCTACAAATGAATTAATAAATAGATTCTTTTGATACAATAGAATACATACAATAGAAGAACCTAAATATTATAATCATAGTGAGAAAAAATTATATTGATTGGTATCTAACTTGAGCAAATAGTAATAATTAGTATGACTATAAATTTTTGTTACATTCATTCTTCCTCTTACAACTTGTTAACTCCTACAATTCTGTCGATATTTGTTAACTCCAATTTCCACATGAATATGTCTTTTGACTGGGGGTAAAAACTATTTTCGTGTAACGTTTTTTTCGCCCTCAGAAATGTAACGTTTTGACACGCTCTAGCTCCGTTGGTGTTCCTTGTATCGAAAATTTGACAATTTTTTTGTATGAAAAATTAAATGAAAAATATTTTTTTTTACATAACATTTGTCCCTAGAACCTACCGTCTGGAAGTTGTATTGGTTTGAATGAACAAATTCACGTTTTTCCTACAGTTTTCATGTGTTGGGGCTTTATTGACACGCTCTTCCTGCAGCTGGTGCTGCTTGTATCGAAAACTTGACGATATTTTTCTTATTAGAAATTTAATGGAAAATATTTTTTGTTATATAACATTTGTCGCTAGAGCCTATGGTTTAGGAGCTATATTGGTCTGTATAAAAAAAGTCACGTTTGAAAACCCTCTTTTCTCTCAACTCTGTTTATTCTGAATAACTATTAATTGTTAATAATTTAAAATCATACAGGTAAGCAGGAAAAAAATAAAGAACTCAAGGGCACAGACGGTCAGGATTAAGCTATTTAATTTGAAATTTTTTCACCTACAGAAAACTGAATCACACGCTAGCGAAAAAAACAAGAAAAAAAAAACATGAGCATTGACGGTCAAGGGGGAAATCCGTCTCTTTCTCTATAATTTGAAAATATCTTTTTTTCAAATTATAACTTTATGCTTGAAATGATTAAAAAACTCTTATATAATTTCAATAAACCGATGATTTTCTTTGTTATTAATTTTATTCGCACAGTTGATGGGATTTCAAATCAGTGAATGTGATGTAACATTAAGAATAACAGACACTGCCGGATACAATCTTAGCAATTCATAACTGATTTTGTAATTTTGCCGTATGAGAAGTATAACCAGGCAAATTTTCGTAAATATGTCTGTATATATTATGAATGTGTCTCAATAGTTTAGGAGTACGCAAGTATATGTAGTTTAAGTCTACGTATTCTTCGTATGAGGGTTTTTTAGGATCTCCCAATGAATTTAGCATCGAAATATCGAATACAAACAACAGCAATGGTTAAGAATATATATAAAACTTATTTTCTTGTGTGCTATGTTTCCAGATGTTAGTGTGTTTAGACTCAGTCGGATTTCCGGTTTCGACCGATTTTACAGACGTTTGGACCAATGTAATTTTAATGATAAATCAAATCTATCTTGGATTTAGAAATTATATTTATAAGAGGTATTGTTAAAACTTTTTCAAGATACGAACAACAATGAAAATTATTATTATAAGTGGAACCAGCCCAAATTTTACCACATCTTACAATAAGTAAGTTTATATAAATTATTAAAATTGCCGATCTTTATATAATTTATTTTAAATATTTTTCTTTTAGTAAGATATGAATCCTCAGCATAAAACTTTAAGCTTAATATTCTCAAGTCTCTATTAATTTTAGCATCTTATAAATATAATATTGAAGTTTATTATTTCCAAAGATACAGATCACCTTTGTATCTCATAAGCCACACGTTGCACACAGATTTACATGCATCCCCAACATATGAGCAAATACAGCCTTGGCCAAAAGTATTAGGCACCAAACATTTTATCACCAAACGTTCCTCTAAGAGTATTTACTAGAAAGGATTGAGGAATAATCCCCCTTAAAGAGGGTTATCCCTTTAATCCTAGCTAGTTAACACTCTTAGAGAAACTTTTGGTGATAAAATTTTTGATGCCTAATACTTTTGGCCAAGGCTGTATGTATGTACAGATGATTTCTTGACAACTTACATGTTCCTACAAAAGTGCTAGAAAAACTATTGAAATTGTTTTTTAAGTACTTTGATTTTTTTTTATATTGAAGCTTAACGTTATACTTCTGAGTGCATCACACGAGCTCTTTATCGAATCTAGCATACCATACTCCTAGTATAATTCCTTATCTTCTGCCACTTTGATTATGGTTGCATGATAAATAGTGGGCTGTCGATGGTTCTTAAGAATAAATTAAAAAAGATCACGCATTGCTTTTTAAGGTTTGTCTTTTAAACCTCAATACGTTTCCATGTCTCTTATCTTTACAACAAGTTAAATTCAAGTCCAAAATAATCCCTTGGTATATTCCGATTCTAAGTTATCAAGACCCGTTACTCTCCCTTTATTTACAGTATCCTGTAATTCAAGTCCAAAATTCAATATCTCAACATATAAGATCTCGTCTTTCCTATCTCTATACTCCATCCTACAGAAGTACTGCATTCCAACGTTCTTTTCTTGTCTGATTCTCAATTCTCTGGAATTCTATCCCCCCTTGTATTCGCATTTCTCCTTCCCTCGGAACATTTAAAATGCTCTTCTTTCTTTCCAAACCGACGCTCTCTAATTATATGGATCATTCTAGTATGTTAGAAATAAAACATTAGCCTAAATTTATAGTTTTCTTATGATGATGTTTTAATTTTTTTTTATTGATAATTATAAATTGTTTAGATATTTTTTCTTTTTTATTACCATATACGCTCTACACTGTTTTATAGAGAGTATATGGTAATAATATTTCTTCCTATTTTGACTATTTTTCTTATTTTCTAATTCAAGTATTTTTGTTTTTGTTCTAACACAAATCTGTATTCACTTCCATTTATCTAGTTTTATTTTAAAAATCTCTAGGCCAGATATGATTTTATCTTCTATTATGTAATGTTATTTTTAAGCGAATTTGTCCCAGAATAATGTTTTTTTGCTATTTTATTCTATCACGGATAGACCAAGAGTTCCCTTATTGCCCCTAATTTTTATTACAGATGCTGTAGATGAAAAAATATTGTTGAAAAAAATGTATGCTTAGCTCTTTAATGTGAAATTATTTCTTATTTTATCATTATTTAATGGATTCATAGATGACGAAGTCCCTTAAATTATATTTTTTGGAAAAGGAAAAAAAAGACAACTGCATTCAAGGCCGTGGTGAATCAGTGTAAATGTTGCTCATAAAAAAATGGAACGGCATGCTAATTTTTATTAAAATATTTGTTACAGCCAAATTATGATTTTTAAAACCAAAATGGCCGATTTTGTTGGAAAATGTTCTTTTTTTGGATGAATCTATTCAATCACTTCATAAAATATTCACTCAATGAACCACGCATCTATTCTGTTCCCTTCTATACAATTATTATTATTATTATTTTTTATATCATAGCGACCAACTAATATAATACAACTACGCTCTTGAATATATGGAAAATGGAATTATAATTATCTTGAGCTCTTTACAATTACCTGAAACAAAATCAGCAAGTCGTGGCGCTCAACCTACCTTGAACCGACTGTCACCGTTGCCCAACGGCGAGGGTAAACGAACCAAAACAGAATTCAAATAATAGATCGTAAGAACAGGATCCAGGCCCACAAATGCGTAAGGAGGTACAATGTTCCCTTTGGCCACGGCATTGTCCGCAACCCTTTGCAATTCCTTATGGTAATGGCGCTTTCTGTATGGCTGTAAAAATCGATTCAGTAACATCAAATGCATTGGTTGCCTGCATAATACTGACTGTTGTCGCTGCAAATATCTAAACTATCCAAGTATATTTGTCTCTACCAAATGCTCAAATTATATAGCTTTAATCCGAAAATAGACTTTGTTAAAATGTTGGATATAGGAATACATCTATACTATAATATAAAAGGTCAAGCCATTTTTCGTTTGTGATCACTAACCGCGAAAACTACTGAACCAATCTGTACCAAACTTTAAGTAGATCATCTTCGTAGTTCAAGGAATGTTTATTAATAATAAAATTGTTAATGCGAAAGCGATAAATATTTACTATAACAATAACCTAAATGTACAATGTTGAGTGGCATAAACGAGGTTTGCCACATTGACAAATACTTTTAAGGCTAGAAATTAAAATCCAACCAGATGAAATCAATAAAGTTATTTCTGCCGAATCAAAATTATTACTAAAAATGTTATTGTGTGTAAAAATATGATTCATGGGCCTTTAGTTGTAAATACTGATAATGTAGTCCATTTTCCGCAAGAGTTTCTTAATAGTCTCTGTCCATCTGGATTAACAACTCATACATTCAAATTAAAAATTGGAGGTGTAATTATGCTATTACGTAACTTTGAACACCTTATCAGAGAAATTTTAACCAGGTTAATAAAATAGCGTGAAAACATCATTGAAGAAATTATGCTCAATTGCACACAATAATACAATTATTAGTTAAACTTCGCTAACATCTTTAGTTATGACAGCGGGCTAAGCCGCAACGGGAGATGCTAGTCTATTATAACACTCTTTAAAATATTGAAAGGTAACAAATTACAAAATGATCTCTTCTTGAATCCTGGTATTCAGGATATTCACATGTGTTTTAGAATGTTTGATTATAAGTTGTTTAAGAAACAGTTTTAGCTTGGTTTATTGAGCCACTTTTTTCTTTTTTAAACATACCAAACTTAAAACACATGGAATATCTCGTCGTTTCCGATTACTCCAATATTTGCTAGACAAGCGTTCAAAGCTCCTAATAAATTACAAAAGATTTATTTACACGATAGTAATTAGACGCAATTGGACATACGAGGTTGAGCTTTGGGGCTTCATGAATCCTCAATGCTCATCATTATGCAACAAACAAACATAACTATAAAGATCTAAATGTTCCATATGTTGCTGATTTGGCCCGAACCAAATTGCCTTTCACTCAATTTCCGATAATCATCCTAGGCATCTGAAAAGAAGGTAACCAAGAGAAAAAAAAAATGAATACTCCAAAAATGCCAACAACTAAATGATATTCTAAAGCCTACTTTAAAGTTTGAACAATTAGCATTGAAGATGCATTAAGATACATTTAAACCGTTACTCTCCATTAAGCCATTAAATCGCAATCAAATGAAGGGTTGACGTGCTCAACTGACCACGACATTGGAGGTGCTAACAATCTCAAACTTTGAAGACCTTTGATTGAAGATTGCATAATAAATTATATTACAAAAAAAAAGCAAAAAAAAACAAAAACATAAAGAGGTGTTTATAAAATATAATATTTATTAGTTTTTAAGTGAAATTTTATAATAATACATCATTGTTGTCACTAACATTGCTGGGTTCGGAGCAATAAATCTAGAAACTATACTTACTTAATCTAAAAACTAATGTGTAATTAATTCTATAAGAATACTAGGTTCAAAGTTTAAAGTTGTAGTTTCAAAAAGGTAGAAAAATAAATATTATCAGCGGCTGAATGAAATCTATAAAAAATAATAGTATGAGGATTCTATATGAAATTAGTATTTAAGGCATAACCGAAAAATAATATAATTGGCTTGGCCAGCCCAATCATGTCTTTTCCATTTGGCGTAGGATCAGGAACTATTCAGCGTTGCGGAAATAATCCTTCGAAAATAGAACAGCTTGTTATAATTATTTTGAGTTATTCCGATTTCTTAATCTAGTGCAAGAACTGAGATAAGTAGCAGTGGATATTTACGTTCATCAAATCCTTCTGCTTAGAGTTGTTAAACACATTGTTTTAAACTTAATTATTTTCTTAAACACCCGTCAGTCGTTAAGTATCAACGAATTTATATTTCATAGTAAAATAACATTTTTTTTTAAATTATCCATTAATTGAAATTTACAACTGTAAATATTAAAAAAATAACACGCATCTAGTAAAAGTGTTAATAACGTACATTATAACATGACAATTGCTAGTGAAGTAACTATCCACTAATAGAAAATTATTAAAAGTTCTATATGAGGAGTTCCCGAGGCCATTTTCATTTTAGACACCTCGAAGGGTGATGGAATAGAATGGGAAGCAAGGTGAGACTCGTGGATTTGAGCGGTGGATTGGATACGAAAGGTATTAGATGGTTTAGTAGAGCCCCAGATTTCAATTCCGCATGTCCAAATATGTCGAATTACTGTCCTGTAGATGAGTTCTTTGTAATTAATCAGCATCTCATAGCGTTTGTATAGTAAATTTTGAAGAAGTCGAAAACGTTAAACAGTTTCATCTTTTTTTTTTTTTTTTTTTTTTTTTTTTAAATTTTTGTGCAGATGGAGTCCTAGGTAGCGGGTTTGTTCCATAAGGACCAGTGGAATAAAATAACACTTTAATTATGGGAAAAAGAATAGCAATTGGTAGGTTTTTGAATAACATACAAGTAATATGTTTCTCGAAATATTGAATGTTTAAGAAAAAAAAATCTGTAATCTTATATTTAAACCTATAAAGGATTTTCGGCTTTAGTATTTCAAGATAGGAATGGACATATCTATTCATAAAATTGATGTTTATAAAGGGAAGTGATGAGATCAAAATCAATTTCAATCAAAGTTTCCTCCTAACCCAATAAAGGGTTAGGTATCCACTTTCACGTGGTCGATATTACTATTACCTACCGCCGAGGTAGCAGGAAATAATTTTTCTGCTTCTCTTTGGACTCGAACACGGCCTTATAAGTTAGGACAGCAGTTCCTTACTCCCTTAGGGACTCCTCTCGAATGTTTAAGAGATGAAATAATATTCCCCTCCAAATTCTGTTAATTTCTGGTGTTTTCATTGTTATGGCCATTGCTAATATATTGTTTTATCTGTCGTTATCATTTACAGAAAGCTCATAGTTCGGTGTTTCTGCCACCAGGCTTTTATTGTTATAAGATCTCATTTATTTACACGAAATTCAATCTGCCTTTTCCAAATTCTGGATTGCCCAAAATAAATTTGCAAGAAACGGAAATGATGGTATCGTTTTGGGTTCCAAGAGTTTGAAATTCGGAGCTATTATTCCTGTGGAAGCATCATATCGTCATATGGTTTACCACTTAAATACTAATGATAAAGCCATTCTTCATATTTAATAACGATTTATATAACCATCAACAATCGAGCTGATGCCAACGTTTCGTCTTTATGGAAAATGTTTAAAAATCAATGAGGTTTCGAACTTGTTACACCAAAAAAAATAAAAATTTAGTTTCTTACTAAATACCAGACTTGAAGGACACTGTTAAAGGTAACTGCTCGTCGTTTCCAACTGTTCTAACATTTACTAGACAAGCGTTCAAAGCTCCTAATAAATTAAAATATAATTATTTGACAGTAATTAGACCCATATGGACATACGGGGCAGAGCTTAGACCCTCCAATAAATCTTCTAATTCTTCTTGTGTCCAATCTTTAAAATCCAAAATCCTTCCTAAGTGCTCCTTATTATGCCACAAACAAACTTATCCATTACGATCTTAATGTTCCATATTTTGCTGATTTGACCCAAACCAGATACCTATCCTTTCCAAGTAAAATACCCAATCAAATCCACTAGCCTCCAAAAATGCCTCATACTTAAATCCCGATAATCCCTCGAGGCGTCTTAAAAGAAGATAGCCAATAGACTTTCTAATATAGATAGATTGAAATTCTACTAGTGGGATAGCTATTTTCATGTTATTGACTTGTCATTGTAATAATTTCCCTTGAATGAATTGTGTATATACAGTTGTAAATATCAATCAATAGTTAAAAAAACAAAAAAAAAAACAAGTTTTTTCTTTTTCTATGTAATTCCTATCACTTCAACATGGAGTAAAAGTATTTCATTAGTTTAAAATGATGATATTTATTTTTATTCTTTGTGATCTATGTGTAAAACAAAGCACTTCCAGAAAATCAATTCTCTTTGAAATTAGTCATATATAGAATGGAAGTTTATATTTTTATAGGGATTTCTGTGTAATAGAAATTGAATCTCAATATCAAGATACACGATTACCAATGAATCTGATTTTGATGCCAAAGTTTCAAGAGGAAAATTCAATATAATATAGAGCTATACAATATTTACCTGACGGTGAAGCCATTGTCCCAGATAACTGGAGCCGAAGGTTGCTACCAACAGTTAGGAAAAAACGCCGGGCAACGCCCCTCCAACTTGCGGTAGTCGCTAAAGACCGTGGCAGGCCAGTCTATATAATAGCTGCAGCTAGGGCCTGCCCGATCAGTTCAGCCATGAGGGCGCTACTTGTATTTGTGGTAAACCATACAATATTTATATAATACATAAAACATACATTATATTAACCCCGCTGAGGTTTAGTGGTGCCTAGTGTCTTTGGAAGTGTGGTGATGGTGGCTGCGTAGATCATCGGCAGTAACACTGTCATGAATGATAAAAACTTGAGTGAGTTGCAGCTTCCTTACGCTTTGCTTGGAACAGCTTGTTTTCTTTTGATGGGAAATAAGGCATCATATCTGCTGTGATGTCCAAATGAAGAAACCAAAAACTGGAAGCTCTTCTGGATTGCGGAGATATTTGTTTTTCTTACAAAAGTCAAGTTACATTATAAAACTACTGTTTAAACCTTATATAGTAGAACCTCACTAATCCGACTTCAACTAGTCCGGCTCTCCGTGTAATCCGGTCATACCGCGGAGTGTGATGGATGAGGGAACATTATTTTCGCGGAGTCCTTAATAGTCCAATAAAATAGTACATTTTGGTACGCAAAGGACGGGTAGTTCTGTTTTTTTGAGGTGTTTTTAGTGTTGTGCTTTTGCACGAAAACCCAAGTTTTGGATCTTGAAGCGGCAATTCTCGTAATTGATAGCATAAAGCATTTCGAACTTTTTTATGTTTCCCAAAAATATTTGCGCACGATTGGTTCTAAAGAAATGCTTGTTATATTCAACACCAGACCATACTATTTGAGCATAAAATAAGCTCTGTAGCGTAAATGGGAAATTTTAAAAAAAAATTATTTTTTTTACGGTTTATGAATTATACGTCTTTAAGAACGACATTTAGGACACACTTCATTATGAACTATTTTAAAAATGAGTTTGCCTGTTATAAACCAAAGACAATGTAGTGTCATTAAGGCCATTGTTTCTAAACATCAATAGTTGACTAAAACATTTTTATGCTAACATATTAGTCTATTGGAGTATATAACGTTCATCTCTATTTCCGTTGTTTTTTTAAAATGCTTATATACTTTTATTATAATTAGAATAAACTTTTAACAATGAAAAACCTTTGGCAGTTTCGTCCTACTCATGGTCCCTTAGGGGTCAGATTAGTGAGGTTTCAGTGTATAGGGTTACTAATAAATTCCTAATCAACGTAGGAATATATATTCATTTTTGATAAGAAAGGGAATGTCAAAGTTTTAAAACACGGCATAAAAAGTAGAATTTTTTAATGTAAATCGAACTGGCACTTCTAGCTGTGACAGTCGATCTAAATCTTTATTGTTGTTTCAATAATTTCTATTAAGAAACATGTATTTGAAAAAATGTTTTCATTTTTCAATTTTCAGTTTTGTAAATAGTTTTCATTGGAAATAAGTTTTCCGTACAACCCATGCAAACAAGACAGGATGAGCGTAGGATAAGGATTATTGTTCATTCACTGATGTTATGGAGAGATAATCTAGAAATTTATACTATCTTTGGGGCGATAAATATGCATTTTGTTAAATAAATACATCAGTTTTGATAAATGTAGGGTAATCAGGAGATATTTAGATACGAGGATTTTTATGAGAAATCATTGATCATTGCTACCTTGTTATTGTCTTCTGAGCAAAGTACATTGATGAGACTGAAAGTCAAGTTGTTACTGAAAATAATTTAAAAGAAACTCGTAATTCTACTTCTAATTCAAATTATAAGGAATGTATGTTATGTGAGTAATTTAGTTTTTTTTTTTTCTTGTAATTGAGAGGGAGATATGAAACAATTGTTTTTTTGGAAAAAAGAGATATATTTTATAATTGTAGCTAAAGAATAAGATTGTAAAAGAGAGAGGATAGGATACCTCTGTCTCCATTGAAAAACATCTATCTATCTATTATCGGATTTTCATATCTTTTGGAACGTTTGTTGGTTGGTTCAAGGGATGATGTATGTGCGGGAATTTAATCGAAAATGAGGATAAGGAATTTAAGACGCCGATTATGAGCATTTTTATATTTTCCGGAATAACAGCATGATGGTAATGAGGGTTCCCTTGTTATTCTGTGCACCATTATTTTTTTGAGGATTATTAGTGATGCATGTCTATTCTGCGAAGTGTAGCATTACCTATTAGATGTACTGTACATACTATAAAACAAGAATATATGTAATCTGCGGCTTAAAAAAAAAAGAAGAAATATATATATGTACATACTGTACTTTCATTCATTAACTATCATTATTAGTGCATTATGAACGGTTTTACAATGCGATTTGGTCAGCATCCACGCTCAACCGCTAGATATTTCCCGGTAACAGTCAAGGGTCGAGTACCTAGGATTCAGAGGCTGGAAATGTAACAAGAGGGTCTCTTGGTTGCGGAGTCGTTCAACGGCTGATATAGCAGAAATGATCAATATCACACAGAAATCCAATATTTGTCATGAAAACGTGATTTACTAAAATGTTTTGTTGAACCAGAAGAATATCTCATATTAATGCCGTCTCATTTGTGATATTTGTTAATTAACTTGTAGCTTTGCCATAGCTGATAGCGTAAAATTGTTTTGATAAATTTTCTCAGCTGGTATATTCATATACGGGGGGGGGGGGGGGGGGCTCAGTTGCTCAGTGGATAGTGCACTGGACTCCTAACTCTCGGACCCAGGTTCGAGTAAGGCTGAAGCAGACGAAGCCATTTTAAGGTCAGAATACATTTAACTGCGAAGTACTTGCTTTACATAGCTCAAACGAATGTCGTCGAACACTGTGAAATATATAATTGAAAAAAAAATAATAGAATTAGTATTAGCTAAAGCGTATTATTCCAAAATGTGTTATAGTTGGGAAGGTTCCTACGGTTTCTGTAGCGACATTCTCTCACCAAGTGTCGGACTGCATTCGTTACGGTTAAACATAGTCTTCCTTGATTCTTTTATATCAGCTAAGGTTCTAGCCTCGGTTTGGGATACATTACTGAGGCATACTTAAATGTTGGTAACCTTAGATGGAGGATATCCTGGCAGTTGAGTGTGATTCTGGCCAAATTACCTTTTTGTAGGAACAGTAAAATCGTACCAAGTAACCAAAACAAGGGTTTCGGTATGTGGCAAGACTGTACTACTAAAATGTTATAACTTATACACTTTTTATTTCTAAAAGGTATAAGTTTAATTCTCTATTAACATATACGTTGCAACGTTTACGCCTTGATATAATCTACAGCTTTACCACAGAGGAAGGGGCCTAATAGAGTGAGCCTGTGCGATGGTCTCAGCGCGCTTGGTACTGATGGTCGTGGGTTCGAATCCCACCTGGGCGGGTTAAAATTTATTTCGTAGCGGAACAACAAAATGAATCTTGACATCCCCACCATGGCTAGATAAGATTTAAATAATTGCCAACAGCAGCTGATAGGTTTTTTGAAAGTTAAGAAAAAGAAATATCCAACGAATAAATGCTGTTTGTTGAATAAGTATCACAAATATGTTATTCTTGTGAGTGAGTAAGATTGATTTACCAACTACTGTGTTTAATCTTCCGCTATTGCGTTTCCCCTCATATATAAGGCTTATTCCAAGAAGACATTAAGAAGTTCACGTCAAGATCTTTATTGTGCCGAGCAAGGATTTAAACTAGGAACATTCGGAATTGCATGTTTATGCCCTAGCCTTTATTAAGAATTGTTCATATAAATAAATGACGAAACTATGGAAGAGTACCAGTAGGTAGAGCATACAGCAAAACAGGTGGATAAAAGAAGGTACAAAGTAGGTACTTATAGAAGCATGTTGGGTCATAATAAAATGCAAGTCGCATAAAAACTCTCAATCGTAATCTATTTAAAAAAACCCATCCAAAATTCGAGTAAGATAGATTACATTGTTTCAAGGCACTGTACAATTACGGTCTCATTTCAATTTATAAATTACTCTTTCAATATATGAAATGTGCCTATTAAATCATAATTTTTATATACTTTTATTATTCAAGAAAATCTATTATTTTTTCTATTTAATAAGTGTTGTAACCTAACATTGTTTTTGAAATACATACCTATGTCTCTTCATCCACTGATTTTACGTAAATTTTATTGTGGACAGTTTTCCAACATTTGACCAATTTTCAAGTGGTCCATAAGAGGTTAAACGTTTCGGATGAAAATCTCTCTTTATAAGTTACCCGTATTCTCAATCTTGCTATTTTTTCTTCATTTCTTTTTTGATGAAGAGAATTTTTGAAATCCCCAATTCCACCCCTAATGATTTTTCATTTATTCTGTAATTCAGAATTTTCTCAAAGATGGGTCCAGGCCATCTTGTCTTGGTATCTTACCAGTCTATCGAAAATATAGGCGAGTGTCCTAATGTTATTTGTTATTTACATAGTTCTGTCACAACCGGATACGAATTGGGATCCGGATGTCACTATTTCAATTTCTTATTCCTTGAGCCCTCTCGGTTCCAAAATACAAATAAAAATACAGGATGGAGCGTTGTAAGCTGGATAAGCGTCTTGGATACTGTTGCAACGTAAGCGGCTGTGAAGACCTTGCCCAAACCTTTGCAATAGCAGTTTACGGATTCGTTACCCAGGCGGAGGCAAAATATATTGCCACTCTGCCTCGTGCCGTTAAAAGAAAGCGAATATGATACTTTTGACTGTGAACTTTACGTAGACAATCCAACCTTCCATAACATCATCCCCTGTGGTATGGTTATATTATTTTTTTTAAAACTATACCAATGACTATTTGATTTATTGTGTTCATAGGCAGTAAAGGTGTTTCTGGAGTATTAGTTAATAAATTGAAATTTATTCACAAGCATCATTTCCTGAAGGGCTTTAGAGTCTTCCATTAAATTAATAAGTTTATTAGCACTATACATAAGCTCCACGATCATTTTCTGCTTAATATTTACTGTTCCTGCTGTATTTACAGTATGTAAATGTGAGAAATATAATTCCAATGACAGGTCCAAAACTTGTAAAGAATTACTCATTGGTTACACTTCAATAAAAGTTCTACATTAGAAGGTCTTCTGGCTACCTTCATTTCAGAAGCCTCGGAGGATTATTGGGAACAGAGTGTGAAGAAAGTTGGGAGACATATGGATTTGAGTGCATACCCACTCATAGAGTTTGCTAAGAAAATCTGTATCCGGTTTTGGCTTAATCTGCAACATCTGGGACACTTAGGTCGTTATGAATAAGATTACTTGAGACGTAATAAGGAGCATTTGTCATTTAAAGGAGACATAATTTGTCATTTGAGACATAATTTGAAGCATTTGAGATGGACTACTGGAGGAGGTGTATCTAGAAAACAAGGACAGATCACGTAAGAAATAAAGATATAAGGAAGAAAATGGAAATTCCGGAGAACGTGACGGAACATGTTATGAAGAAGAAGTTATGGTATGGACTTGTACGTCTGGTATGGTGAGAAAATGGAGAAATAGAAGGAGAGGACGACCAGCAAGGAGATGGGAGGATGAAATAGCGGAAGAAATGGCAGGAAGAGGTCTTAGGGACTGTGATTGGTGGGACAGGGAACACTATAAAGAATGTTTGACCTGACGAAGGGAAACACCGTTTCAAAGAAATAAAGAAGAATAAGGAGCATTAAGGACTTTTTATTGTAAGAATTGGATACGAGAAGAATCGGAAGGTTTAGTGGAGCCCCAAATCTCAACTCCGTATATTCAAATACTGTCGTGTAAATAAGTAATTTGTAATTTATTGGAAGCTTTAAACTTTTTTTCTAGTAAATGATGGAACAATCTGCAGTGACGAGCAGTTATATATATAAAATGTTAAATTATAATGTACTTTTCACCGGGATCACGTGGTTCATTTAACTATTATCATAATTTTATAAAAAAATATTAATGTATTTTTTCTTGAAATCTTTATCATGAAAACGCCAATCTTTTAAAAACTTGGATCAGGTGGGTGCGCCAGGTAAACAGTGCTCTATAACAAACAATTGGAAATTTTATTTTCGTTGAACTGACACAAGAGCAGCTCTAAAAGAAATTTAAGTGTTCTTCATTTAAAAAAAAAAAAAATTATATTTGTTGGCTAAGGATTCCCAACTGAACCGTAGAGCAATCAAGAAAATAATGGTATCAATTTTGATATCTATTAACACAGTCATTAAAAAGTGACTGAATTTTTAATCATCATCCGATATCAATCCTTGGTCAGAATAATAACTTGATTAGAACTATTCCGATCTATTAACTGAATTCGACATTTTTCGGAACTTGTTTTGGTCTGGTGATCTTTGCTGGTTCGAATCAGGATGGAAATGAAATAGGAGCGACTGGTCAATTTTGGTGAATGACTGGTCCATGAAAATATTTTGTAATGTTTTGGATTGTGTTTAACGGAGCAAATCACTGTTGGATTCCAGTCGATACACATAAATTTCCCTTATAAGCGTAATAGGAGCCTCTGCAAAAATGTTTCGAATTCACTATTGATTTTATTGTTGAAATTTGTGACAACTAAAGTTTAGCTTAATACTTTTTTTTTCATTTCAGATTTTTCTAACAAGACTAAAGCGACAAGAAACTGCTCGTCGTTACAGACTACTTCAACATTTACTAGACAAACGATCAAAGCTCCCAATTCATTACAAAATACTTATTTACATGACAGTGATTAGACCTATTTGGACTTGAGCTTTGGGGCTCTACTAAACCATCTAATTCATCTTGTATTCAATCCTTACTATCCAAAATCCTAAATTCGATTCACAATAGATTTAAGTGTAAATATAAACATTGACATAAATAGTAGGAGCAAAAACTCTTTGAGGGTTAATTATGAGTAGTGATATTAGTAGTTGTGTTCCTACACAAATTTTTTACAACAGCCTAGTTTAATAAAGTCAAGAGGAATCCCCAATGCGAGACAATCTCTTGTCATATTTATGTTTAGTTTTCTTTATTAGCATATCTTCTGGTAATATATTACTATAGTTGTAGATAAAATTACTTTACGACCTATCAAATTGTTTATAATTCAGTTCCTCCTATTGCGAACATTCATTCAGCTAGATGATTATACTTAAATCCTATTAATCGGAGGTGTCATCTCCATTACATCTTTTTGTATTAAAATTACAATTTTGTTGTCAATGTTTGCTGGCGAGAGCAAATGAATCCAGAAATAGATTCCCGTTATGAGAAGTGGGAACAGTAAGCCAAATCGGTGGGCGCAGGGAAGAAGATCTGGAAACATATCCCGCTAAAGATGAAAGTGGTTGTCCTTGGACGGGGAGACTCCTCTGACATTATGTTTTTTATGTTTCAGATAGCCCTGACATTCTGCCTGGCGAGAGCCTCCCCTAGGATCGAAGAACATCCCGAATCCAGGTCCAGTAAAGAATTAGGAAAAGGTATCGTAGTTTATTTAACTTTTTTTTTCTACTCCGAATGGTTTAGTCTATCCCTTAACATGATAAATACCGACGGTGAAGCAACACGAATTGCTGAAGAATGCTTTATCATATAGGGTGTATTAGCAGTGGTCAAAATTTTAATGTCTCATCCTGAAATGAAATCTCCCTTTCCCATCCGCAAAGAATAACGAAAATTTACTTTTCGAGTTCTAAAAGTCATAAAGGAAAAAAATTTCAAATTTTGGCTTTGACTATAAACTCTTAAAACATATCATCTCATATATTAATTGATATAAAAATTCGAAACTAGTAATATTCTCTACAAAAATTAAGAGACATTCATTTTACGAACTCAGCATTAAGCTTTTTTTTTAGAAAAACAAATAAATATGGAATTTTTCTTGGTTTTGACCTTCACACATTCTAAAAGTAAGTAAGATTGCTGTTAAAATCTAAAATTTATGATTTTTAAAATTCCTGTTGAGAACTAACAGGGACCCAAAAATAAAAAAATTCTAGAGGTCTTACAAATTCCACTTAATATTTAATTCCACATAGCATGACCTTCCTATTGTTTTGCACAAATGTGAGCAGAAATTCAATTAAACGCGGGCTTTTTATAAATCGAAAAGGAAGACGAAATCAATGTTTTGAAAACCTATTTTTTTTTTATTCTAAAACCTTATTTTCGGTTCTTGCTTTCTGTTCATATACAGTTAACTCTGAATTATTTTAAAATTAAGATACCACATAAGAAATTCAAATTACTTTTGGTTTAGCGGTTCTTCATTGTCACATCGCTGCATACCAGCAGTTTAGCATTGATTCGGAAGCCGTGGAAACGGAAGCCTGATGATATCTCCTTAGTGAATGAAATATCAAATAACCACGGTTAAAATCTCCACTCTGAATCCAGTCTAAAAATATTTGTCAACTCTCACAATAAATTTGGATTGTAAATAAACGACCAGTGCTCAAACCACCTCCATAAGTAGAACGCTTCAAAATAGAGAGAGTAGGGAGTTCTAACTTCAAATTATTGAGGTGAAAAACCGTTTGATTTTATTTCAATTTATAGAGTGCTTTTCGATAAGTTCTAATTATAAAGAAATTCAAATTGTTGAGAGTGAACTGTTTATACCTCCAGCAACAAAAAACATTTCTATTTTTGTTCAATGAAGGATGATTGAATTTTCGAAAACGTTATTGTAAAGTTTGATTCGATTTCAGGCGTAAAGCCTCAACTATAATTAAAATAATAATTTATCGTAATTGAGGATTAAAGAAAAATTCTTATGAACCAATCACCAACGTTTGTCCTATGGATCCTATGGATATTCCTGAAAATAACGAAAGTTTACAATAATTTTTGTTGTATCAGTGCCTCGGAGGTATAGAACATTTTGTCCTTTTGTACCCAAAATACATCATTACGTATTCGTATTCACCTTTTTTTCACATTATACAGAGGTATAGAATTCTGTTTCCTAGACCAATTAAACAGTTCAGGTTACGAAATCTTTTAAACATAAAATTTATTACAATGCATAAAATGTGACATAGTGTTCTGTACCTCCGGGGTACAGATATATTTTCACCTCTCATAAATCACAAATAATGGAATTTTGACTTATTTGTTCTTCATGCGAGGTACATAGACATCGTTGTTATTTCAATTTTATGAGCCTATAATGTACAACTAAATCATGATTTATAAGTGTATTATAGTTTAATTAATTTACAGCACCATGTTTTTTAAATAAAATTTAAATTATTTGTTCGAATCGCTGAATAATTCATTAGGTTGAATACGAAGACAACAGAAGTAGTTAGATAATAATTGGGTTAAATAAATTGTAACGAGAACTGAGTTGGTAATTTATAATACTTGAGCGGAATAAGGGCATTGGGTGGGACATGGGACCGGTCGCGGCTGAATCAAGTCCAAGAAACATTTCACAAGACCGGTAAAACCCGCACTCCCACATTCTGTGGAAATAGATTGCAAAGACACTACCGAAGATTGATGAGTTGAAAAAGCCTGATGGATCAAGGAATAGTCACATGTCTATTTTTTATGTTTAGTTATTTACTGCTAAAATAATGAATAGAGTGATATCTTTAACAATAAATTTTTAATGTTGGTTTAATAAATAGTTTCTTAAATTAAAAACATGTTAATGGCCTCACCTTATTTCTTCACTTAAATAAGGAATATTACTTTTAAAATAATCGATCTTTTTTTTTTTCAAAAACATTAATATTATGAAACATTACAAAATCTGCAAAATATAAGAGAAAAACTATTAGTACTATATACGGTACTATAGATGCTTAATGTAAGTTGGACTATCTGGAGAGCTTGTAATGAGACTGAAAAGATTAATAAACTATATGAGATTCATTTTTGGAATCCATAGGCGTTCTCACATCACTTACTGGTATTCTGAGTTAAGGTAGCTGTATCCAAGTTTATGTCGAAAATAGTTAATTGGCAATTTTTTATTCCAAGCTTTGAAGTCACAAAAACCTTCATATTACAATAAATAATATAAAAACCTTTACGACATCCTTGCCCTTCGTTCTTCCATTCATCTTTTGAATACCAGATCTCAGGTCATTAATTTGTGTATCCCTTCTCATCGAACCGCTTCCTTTGAAAAATCCTTAATTATTCGTGCAGCCATATTTTGGAATTCCCTACCCATTTCAACTCGCAATGCTCTTCTCACATCCTTTAAAAACAATTTATTTTTCCACATCCTCAGTTATTAATCTTTCGAAATTGTGTAATGATACATTACTATATGAGTGTTATTTATATAAACTCGATGATTAGTTCTTAATATTAAATTTCTACTTTATATACGTGTACGTATACCTATAAGTGTACATTTACCTAATTTATAATTTATTTTATAATTATCTAATTTATAATCAACAAACGTTGCTGCCTGATTTGTTAACCGCCAGACAATAAAGTGTCCCATATTTTTTCTTCTTTCTTTTCTACTATAATGTACATATTCATCCTTTATTTAAAATAATATAAAATAATAAAAATAATGATAATTGATCACGACTCTAGAACATCTCGGGAAGTTACAGGTTGAAATCAAATATACATGTGATTTGATTAACCGAGTCTCGAACAACCGTGGTCACAATTATTTTTTTTTCACTAAAGATTTTATTGCCAAACAAGTCATAAGACAATCTTCGTACTATGGGAAGGCTGGATGATGGGAAGGACGGTCTACTAGGAAACGATTCATTAAAAATTTCTAATGAAGAAAGTTTGCTCGATTGGAGATGATGTTTCAGTAAATCGGAGTCAGACATCGTGCAACATCGGTTGATTTGATGGTTTTCAGACAATGGAGAGATCTTTGATTGTACAAATAATAAGTCAAAGGTCTTGCGTTATTTTTTCTTATGTATTTCCGATTGGGGGTCTCAATTAACCTAGGAGTTGGCTATCCGAGCCTATAGAACATTTGGAAATAACAATAAACAAATGACGGCACATGGACAGAATAGGCAAGAAAAGTTTGAATAAAAAATATTTGGTGAAATAAACAACCTGAAAAGCCAGAGTGATTATGCTAAGCTGATGAAAGAAAGACCACGGATTAGAACTGCCTGGAGAGATCAATTTAAGATTTTAAGATTATTGTGGAGGAAAGAATGGGGTGTCATTTTTAAGGAAGGGGCAGCGGAAGAAGAATAAGAATGAATGAAGGGTTTTGGGGGTTTTCGGATGAGAAGAGAGAATAGGGGTGTGGTAAGGAAATGAAAGTGATATCTGCGTGGTCCTAGTTGACCGGTTCGCAAAGAAAAAAAAATATCAACATAACAGAACTGGAAGAGGTAGTAGTCAAATTTATAATTTAATTTTGTAGAAAGTATTTGGGATTTGATAGGAAACAAAATTGTGTTGAAAATAAAGATTCATATATTTATTGGTGTGGGAAAGTTGAAATAATTGTCAAATCGATAACAATATTATAGCGTCTTTATTACTTATAAATGTTCTTATTATTTAATTCATTTATGTTATTTAGCTTTGTTTGTTTAACTGAGGATGGTTATCTGGGTGTTATTTTTTAAAGGTTATTGCATAAACATTTACCTAGGCAGCCAAAGAGGATGAACGCTTTTCATAAATTCGTTATTTTTCCACATTTATTTCTTTGTCGTTGCTTATATTTTCTTCTAACTTACTAGCCTCAATACTAGCTTTCAGCTACATGTCTAAAAAAGGTCTCATATTTCAACTATAATTTAGTAATTACGAGGAATTGTATACAACTTAATGATTTAATTGCCATAAGCAATTCAACATCTAAATGTTTATTTTTCAAATACTGAGTGGATCTGTTTATTTCTCTATTCAATAATGAAAACAAAACTGTGATCCGAGAGATCGTAACTTCATTAAGTAAAATTTTATTTTGTTTTTTCTAATTTAGCAGAAGTAAAATTACTACAAATTGAAATGAGCAGTTCAACTCTTTTAAATCAGAGAGTGTTTTTCTTAACTAACATTTATCCGAAAATATTCCATCATATAAATAACTCCGAAACTGTAATCAACTCCATAGATACAATACAGAAATAATTATATTGCTTAGATACTATAACAAAGACTTGATAATTTTGATTTTGTGATCTGTATTACGTTGCTTAACAATTGCTTGGTCTAGGATTTTTTTTTTTTTTTTTTATTAATTGATTTCCCAAGAACTGTATCCCTTAAGAAGTGTAGTTTACTTTCCTTTTCCATTTTCCTCATACACAACATAAAGTCGGCTGCACATTTACTAAAGCACTAACCATTGAAAAAGTTTCATCTGTTTTATAATCTTTATTTGAAAAAAAAAAACGAATGAATAAACACGAACGAATCCGGGAATATATTTTTTCGATAGATTAAAGATAAAATCTGATCAGACACGCGGAAGGAGAGTTATTAACTGAACCAGTTCCAAGGTTTAATCAATATTTAAGTTGTAACTAAAGGATTGTGTATTTTATGTGATTTTTTTATGATTTTGTAATGGTTAAACTTGTCTAAATTATTTTGAAATAAATGTAATATTTTATTTATATTTGGAGTTTTCGGACCACGTATTAGTTTTATGCGTTTTAACAGAATGTCCAATTTAAAATGCCTTATAAAAAAACATGGTATGTGGTATGTTTTCTTTGTAATTTTTACAAAGAGTAGTTTTAATTTTACATTACATTAAGTCTTTGTACTTAGTTTTTATTTATTTCAATATTAAAGATTATTAAAATCAATAAATACTTAATCAAAAGTAAATCAAATCAGGTTTGCATTCATATTTATGATTTATATGTGTTGGATTTTCATTTTTTTTATTTGCGGTTTTGCCTTTAGTACAATCAGTTGTTGACACCTATTTTTTTTATGAAATTCGGAAAAACGTTGTAATATTGTTTGTCTACAATAAACCACCACCAAGGATAGCCCCAAGTTTTGCTGAACTTCTAGTTGGATTTGATTTGCATTTTGCATTATGCAGATCGATGTTTCTAAAATCAAGTGTGAACTGGCAGTGGCCAATTCGAAATCCATATTTTATAAGTTTCTTCGTTTCTGTTCGAACAATTACATGTAAATGTCGTGTATATTATTTTTTTGCAATATGGCATTAATATTCTGCGTAAAAGAAACATTTCATATTTATGTTAATAAATAAATATAATTTTAAATCACCATATTATTAGATTATCAATGAAACTAATTTCAATTGATATACTCATTAGTTAATTTATTTTTTATGCATTCTCTGGCGAAGAATTATGTTGGCAAGCGTCGCCTGTTACACGATAGCTCCGTCCCACTTCCTTTTTGGAGTGCATAATAGATTTGTTCCGCCTTGAAAGGTTACGAAATAGGTCCAGCCTACCAACAGCCTCCTTTGATACTACTCTGATAGGTTTGTCTCCTTACAGGTCGATCTCTGGAGTCAGATGAACAGCACAAGCAGGACGATGGAAGGCTAAACGATGATGAAGATGAGCGAAAGGAACCAGACGAGCATCGGATGAAGGATGACGAGCCTGAAATCGAAGGGAGGGTCAAGGAGACATCTGTTCGCAGGAAACATTTCACGTAAGTTACGTTATTAAACATAAAAAAATGTAAATGTCAGATCTGTATTGGGTCAGCGACAAAATAGTGAAGGTTTTGAGGGACAAAAAAATATATTTAAGTTTTTTTTGGTTTATAACGTTGGGTGGTCAACACTAACTTCTCTCACAATGTCTCGAGCAATTTTGTGAGGGTTTTCTTCAACCAAAGAAACCTGAGATATTCATGCTCAACAACAGATGGCCTACCGCGACCTTCCATGTTTTAAAGATAAAATCTCCAATACGAAATTATTAGAACCATCTCTACATTATACATACTTGCTCTCTTAACCCACCTAGGCAGGATTCCAACCCACCACCTTAAGTACCGAGACCTTCGCCCCAACTCACTCGGTCATCGAACCCCCCTTGAGGATTTAATATTGGTTTCGTCTTGTTTCTGCTACACCTGCTTATTAACTAGACATACTAGACGATACTATATACTAGATTCATATGGAGAAATACTGCTTTTTATCCCATAATAAAAAATGGTCTTTATAAAAAATGAACTACTGTGATATTTCAATAGAACGATGAAGACATTTTTTTTTTATGTATACACTTATTGAAATTTACAACTGTACAAAATATATATATCAAGTAAATGTATTGATAACGATTACAATAACATGGCAAAACTTGGAAAGAACTACTCATCAGTAGCACTTTATTAAAAATTCTACACTAGAAGGTCTCTAGGCCAACAAGTTGAGAAACTAAAAGATTTGAGTGGTTCTGGAGTTTACTATGAAAGGATAGGTATCTGGTGTGGGCTAAATAAGCAAATTATTTGACATTTATTTTGAAATAATATTAATAATAATAAAAGTTCTTTATTTATTGTGGGACCTGAAGTCCCTCTAGAATAAAAAATAATGTACAGCTTTCAGAGCATTAAAATGAAATAATATTTTTAGAACAAAATAGCAGATAATAATAATAATAATAAATTATAAAAAGTAACAGACAATTTAAAGATTTGTGCTTTATATGTTATTTTATACAAGTTATGTATAAAATGTAAAATGTACCACGCTCAAAAATAGTGATGGACTCATATTTTGTAATTGTATTTGTAACTTAAAGCAATCTAATTGAAAAGGGGACTAGAAAAAAAAAAGAAGAAATCATTTGCCCATACTGCTTCTACTTTAATCAATATTCTATGAGAATTAAACAGGAAGACAGCTCCATAATAATTATGGAACTGATGAACGAATGAACAAATGAACAATTATTGTCCATTCGTCAAAAATCTGATGTTTAGTTACTTATTTAATTTTGTATTAAGAAAATTACTATAAACGCTTAAACAATAAGAAATCACAATCAGCTAGTAAGTAATGGAATGTACTAATAGAAGGAAAGGTAAGTACTCAAACATCCATTTCGATTATTAGTAGGTCAAGCGGTTTCTGGACCACTATTACCTTTTTCCTTCCTCTAGTTGTTTTCCCACTAATTTTCTGGTCATTATTCGGTTTCTTTTGAATCCATTGTTATAATAATCTGTCGTTATTATTATTTTCGGCTTAAGCTAATTGATAATCAAAGAGAGCTGATTATGTAGTTGTGGATAGAATAGTTGAAGCGGTAATAGGCGCTGTTAACACTAGCTGCTTGCCTAATGTTCCTTGCACCCAATCAGTTGCGCTGCCAGCTGTCCATTGGACCGTGGCCTGTTGCTGGCCGGCTTACTGCGCACCTGTTCAATTTCTAGGGTCAATATCAGCTAACAAAAAGGGCGTGTACATATCTAAGGGTCAGAGAAAATAGGGACCATATGTCGTTAATGTTAGCAGCGTTCCTACCTGCATTTCGTTTTAGAGAGAGGTAAAAAAATTATTACTACAGATCTTGTGTTAGGAAATCTGATATATCTATTTTAAAACTTTTTAATCTATAATTCATATTTTCGATATGTGTACTGAACGAAACAAAATAAGTTATATAGATATGGTTGTTGAGAGGGATCATTATTATTATTATTATTAAATTCAACTTAAAAATACCAGTTAGGCAATGCTTGATATTAATAAAAATTTGACTATCATCAGTGTCATGTTTATTTTATTATTATTTTTTTTTAATCTTTATTTCACAATTTCCATCTTCCCTGATGATGAGCATCAATGAAATCTCTGAACCGTTGAAAAAAAAATTCAATTTTCCCTGATTGAGAAAAACAATAGATCATAGATATGTATATCTATAATCTACGGCTTTTCCCAATTTAAATTCCAGAATTAAAAGGTCAAATTACTGAAATGAATAATTTAATTAAATTAAAAATCAATTATGATAAAAGTATAGTTGACTGAATGGAGAAGAAGATGATCAGGGATGCAGTCAAGTAGAAATACTTTGATAAGTGCCAACGTTTCGATCTGCCTTGTAGGTCTTCTTCAGGGCTATAATGAACTAAATACTAGATGTGATATTATTTTTTGTCACACCTAGTACTTTTTATTTATGAGACCAGTTATTTTTTTGTCACATCTAGTATTTTGTTCATTATAGCCATGAAGGAGACCTACAAGGCAGGCCGAAACGTTGGCACGTATTAAAGTATTTCTACTTAGACGTGGTGTCCCTCTTTGACTGCATCCGTACATCTTCCTAAAAATCAATTATTATTCCAAATTAACAAAGTTTGGAGAAAATAGGAGTTTCCAAAACGGCTCAAGCGATAAATGCTATAAAATAAAAAATATTCTTCATTACATTTCTGATAAGAAAACTATCGCCTAATTTTCTATCCCAGCAACACCAACAGAGCTTGTCAAATTATTACATTTCGACTGTGAAAAATATGTTCCACTAAAAATGTATATATTCCCGGCCAAAAGACATATCCATGTCAACAAATAAAAATATATACGTTAATATTAAACATTGCTAAAACTTTTATGACTGATCCCACTCAACTACTCAATAATATTCATCCAGTCATACAAAATAACTCTTCGTAACGAAATGAGTTCTGGTTGTGGTTCGGGTTTCTTCGTACCGGTTAGTTCAAAAGCTTAAATATTGGATCATTAATTCCATCACTTAATTCTTTTTCTATTCTATTTTTCCAATTGCGATCATAATGATACTTTGTTTAGAGGGCGGACCAGCTGGCGATGGATGGAGATTCAAACCCGCTGTTCGATTGTACCCTTTAAAGGTTAAAACCTTTAATCAATCGGCCATTAATCAGAGATGGACAGGCACATCAAACATCCAAATAATGACCCAAAAGATTCCATTAATGAACTCACTTCTCGAGAAAAGGTCTTAATTTTCCGCTGAGGAACAGGGAACAATAAATTCAGAGCTCATTCGTACAGGAAGTTTTGTATTGGTTCCAGTCGGTTCTGTGATTCCGGGGAAGGTGATCAGGATACTGCACACGTACTCTGAATATGCAGACTGTTTTTGGAGACAAGAGCACTGATTTGACCCACTGAAGTGCGAATAAAGCTACATAGGAGCCTGGATAACGTTAGGGGATCACCTATATATAATTGTCCTGGTACGGTTGGAGGTCAAAATAGCTTATGTTCTTAAAAATACTTTCAGCTGTTACAAAAATGCCTATCTAAGCGAGAGCTCTATTTCGTCAGCGATTTTCTTTGGTTAAGAAATCTTACCAAGGCCACGTTTTTTGGTTTTACTCCTCTATAATAAGCCTATGATACTGAAATTCATACGAGAATTATTTAAAAAAAAAACAATATATCTTTTATTTTAGCTTTTGCTGTTTCATTTAATATGGTGTGATTATTATCACATTTTCTGCTTTATTTATTTATATATATATTTTTTTTAAATTTCCAGGGACCAATACTACCTGCAGTCCGGTCCGACGAAGTATGAGTTCGGTCATGTTTGCGAAGACCCCGACGATTGGGAGCATCGCTACGAGAAACGCGATTACGATAAAAATAGTCATCAAGGCCAGGTATGGAATTATATTTATCCAGCTGAATTCCTCAATCAGAATGTATTAATTTTGGTTTATTTTTGACATATAAGATTGTAATGTTATTTTAAATTGACTCTGATTTTGTAATGGGGATATTAAAATTATATATGCTTACAATTAATTAATTATTTGAGCTAATGGAAATTGAGAAATGCCAATTCTGAATCCGATTCCATATAAAACATAACTTCAGATTCTATTTGTATCCTCCACGACACGGTTGATTTTAGGTCATATATGAAAGTCATATTTCCATGACAGATATTTTTTTGTTAAGAGTAAACATTACATACAGTGGACATGATTCAACGAAGAATAATTAAGACAGAAAACAAAGCTTATGAGCCACTATTGTTCTAAGGATTCAATTAAAATATTAAATTAATTTAATAGATGATGTTTTTATAGAAAAACAGATTTGCTTAGAGAAACTTACTCTTGGTATGACAATAGTTATGGTATTTTGTAAGTACCTGCATTCATTCATTAGTACTATAACCATTCATAAAAATAAAATTCTATCTTCTTAAAATTGTTAACAAATGTAGAAACAAAATTAATTAATGTTTATAATACCTTAGGTCATGGTTTTCAGCTTGGGTCTCAATTGTAGCTTGCTTTATCACTTCGTCCATAATGCAGCTTCTTCTTAAAACTTATAATATAATAAATAAATGAAATATCCATTTTTTTCATTGATAAAATACAAGAATAGATTTTTTAAAAAATATAGATAACAAAACAGACTTTGTCGAACCAGTCTTTACCTAATATAAATAGTATTTAAAAAAATATTATACTAAATATTGATGGTTATATTATATACTAATATCATACTGTATACATAAAGATATGTTGAGGTATAAGGCAAACTACTTATAGATTATATAGTTGATAATCATGTTGATTTATATTATTTAGATTGCTTATAAGTCAATTAAAATTTATTAATCTAAAAGGATTTTTAAATAATAATTCAACTGTCCCTATAAATAATTGTTTACAGGTGAAGTGGGGCGATGCAAACGGAGGCCAAGGAGAGCAATTGTGGGATTTCAATCACGGTGGAAAAGTAAAATTTAATCATAAATAATAAAATTAGAATAATTTATAAGTGATTTTTCTAATTATTATTTTTTTTAGGATTCCGGTGAAGATGAAGAAGAAGAACAGAAGGAGGTGGAGAAATTTCACTAGATTATTTTTTCATGCATGTTATTTAATTAAATTTGTTATTTCATAGATCATTTTTGTCGACAGGAGAGAAGCAAAGAACACCGATTCCAGAAGCCGAGGAAAAAGATACAAATTAAAGAGAAGATAGTTGAAACAAAAACTGATGATAAAGGAAAAAGTGAATTCAGGAGGTCCAAGACGGGTTCTACCGTCTACAGCGGTGACAAGAAGGAGGAGGGTAAATACGAAGAAGTAGTGACAAAAACAAAGAAGAAGAATAACGACATACCATTCCTATTTGATCCGATCATGTTCGACTCTGTGGAGACTCCTAGAGGGTTCTCGAAGCTGGATTTTGACTTCGATGACCACGAACACGACCACGATTTCGATCATGATTTCGATATCGATAGGATGGGTACCTTCGGTCCAGAAATGAAAGATGACTTCATTCCGGTGCATTTGAGGTCATTCTACACCGGCAGGATGGGGCACACAGACAGCATCGCCGAGAAGAGCTCGATAAACCACGATTCCGAAAATCCAGAAAATCGGAAAGGTTATTTTACTATTAAGGAACAAATAAGGAGGATAGACACCGGAGCACCTGCCAAGGATGGAATTACTGAAGGCAACAAGAAAAAAATCAGCATTGAAGAACACCAGCAGTTCCGAAGATACGGTTTCTTTCCGACACCTCTTCTAAAGCGTTCAATATCCAGCTTTAATGTAGGAGTAGCAACGGGAACGAAAGATAAAGACTTGAGTTCTGCTGGGACCGAGGATGTAGACATGAAGGAACTCAAGATTGACAGTGGAAGCCCAATCACTGGATCGCTTACAGAACAAGCAACAGGGAAGGTGTTCAAAATATACGGAGTACTAGTGGACAGTTAGACCTGTTTTTGGCTGTACGACAAGATTTGTCCCTTGATATTTGTCGGGACCAGTTTCCATCACGAATGTTAGATATGGTACAAAAAGGTTCAACAAAGGAAAATTTATTTAAAAAGTACCGAAAAAGTTTGTATATAGCATTAGATTCGCTGGAGGAAATTTTAGAAGGGAGTACTGTTAGTTATTTATTACGAAAAAGTTTCAACACATGCTCCTGAAATATTTTTATTTAAATTGATAATTGATTGATTTTTTTTTTTTGTTTTTAAGTAGTTATTGAAGAGTGTTTTTTATAAGCAAATGTATATGTTCAGCTGGAAATGTCTTTATAAGTACAAAATTTTATATCATATCTTGTAATATTATATTAAATTATTTTTTTTATAAGTATTTTATTTTATTATTCTTAT
Source organism: Euschistus heros (assembly GCA_003667255.2). Taxonomy (NCBI): domain Eukaryota; kingdom Metazoa; phylum Arthropoda; class Insecta; order Hemiptera; family Pentatomidae; genus Euschistus; species Euschistus heros. The sequence goes on along the minus strand of RCWM02000002.1, from coordinate 1,512,930 downwards.
AAGACTATTCTCTATTTTATCCTTTGTATTTATTTAACTGCTGTATGCCATTGAGTGTTATAAGTTACTTTTACAGTCTGAAAAGAGGCTTAATTTAGTTTTTATTAGACACCACAGATAGTCACTATAGAATTTGAACACGTTTGCGTTCCACATTTAAATTTTTGTTTTTATTATTTTTACTTCCGTAAGCCTACCAAGAGATGAAACCATTTCTCGTCTTACAGTATACTTTAATAACATTTCACTAATTCATGTGGAATAGATCTGCTACCTAGGACTCCATCTGGACAAACGTTTTGGAATTTACGTACATTCAAGACCATCTCTTTGACTGGGCCATAAATTTTGGGCAGTATTTTGCTCTCAGATATTCTAAGATGATCAGTTGCAGCTGCACTAAGGACCCATTTTTCGGCTGCGTACGTTACAACAGGCCTTATAAAGGTTTTTAAATTCCGATCTTAGTTGTCTTAGAAAGTAGAGAAAATTTAAATTGGAGTTTGTATTAGAGGCTCAGTTACCGGTCATATTTTTTTAAAATTTTATTTTTGTAATCAAGTTGGCCCCCATACAATTCATTGTATATAGTACTAAAATATCAATAGATAAATTTTGATTTATTGCAAATAAAAAAATCTGGAATGTAACTAATTTGTGGGTTACAAATTTATCGGTGTCATTATGTTCTTAACAGTAAATTTACTCGATTTATTTTTAATTCAGTTGATATTTCAATATATTAATGAAAAAAAACAAAAAAGAAAACAATAAATTACATCTACCGTAACATTGGATTCATGTTGAGCCTTCACCTACATTTGGTATAACATACAACTAAACCAACAGCAAATATTTCACTTCACCTAAAAAAAGTAGAGCCAATAACCTAAAATAGCCTTGAAATGTTATTCGAAAGGTTTTTGATAAAAAATAATATGAGCCAAACAAAGGCGTTGTACGCGTACTTTAAAGCTTTGTCCGCTGATCAGGGTTTTGTTCCTCAGCCTCGTTAAACCTCCATTATGTCAGTCGTGACCAACTTGTAGGTCACAGTTGCTTGTTTTCAATCGTTATCGAACAATACTTAAAAGTGATTTGTGCCGTAAATTAAGTTTTGAATTTGTTTTTTTTTTCTGTGCAATTCGCTTGTTCAAATATATAATTGACTAATAGATTGTTTTTAACAATTTTTAAAATGAGTTATGAAAATAAAAAGTATTGTCTCATAAACGATTAACAAATTTCTATTTTATATATGAGGCGTAGAATCCCAAAACCTGCCAAGTCTATTTTTGAAAATTTTTCTCAGCTGGTCAATAAAAGTAAAGGTCTGGCTGGATTAGGAAGATGCTCTATTTTTTTTAAAGTCCGTTTTCAATGTGAATAAACTAGTTTTGGGAGAAAAATTTCCACCCTAAGATAATCTAGTAGAAAATTTGTTGAAAAAAAAAAAAAAAATGGACTGGCTGGTTTTGGAAATCTACATCTCATGTCACCAATTCAAAATTAATTCTAAATATATCTACAGATTCAGTTTCAGCAACTATTATATGTAAAAATTGGCTTAAACCTTTTTCGTATAGCAACTGTTGTAAAACAGGAAAACTTTTATGTAAATAGGTACTTTTCTGTTCATCATTACAGTGTTTTGTTAGCTGAAATACATTTTTTAAAGCTTTTATATTACTTTCATTCTGTATTAAATACAAATTCGAGTTCAACAAAGGTAGAAAAAAAAAATATTATTATGAACCGAAATTATTATTTTTACTAATTTTTTCCATCATGGAAACTAATACTGAAAACTTGAATAATAATAATGTAAATTAAATTTACAACTGTACAGTAGAAACACAGCCAATGAATTAGTGAGAAAATGAATAACTTTTAAAGCAACCACCTATATTGGCAGTTACTAAAAGTTCTATACTAGAAGGTCTATGATAAAAATAATCATATCTTCTATGATAAAAATAAATAAATGAAATTAAAATTAAGGAAAAATTAGTAGAAAGAGGTTTTCTCCATTCGTAGGCATTATTGTTATTGATAAACCAAATTAGGAGCTATGGAGTTGAACTTTGAGGGACAGCTAAATAATCGAATATCAAAAGCATTCAATCCTTTCAATCTAATGTCCTTCGTACTATTATAAATGCTCCATATTATATCATCCATTCAACTCCTTAAATTTTCTAAATTCCATCAAAGCATTTCCAACCAACCTAACCCTGGAACATTCATTATCAAGCTTCACACATCCCCCTTAACCCTCCTCCCGGATAAAAACGGCAATGGCCTCAAGACCTATTGTAATAAATATATATTACTAGAGTTATGGCAATGGCCAGCTTCTCCACTTAAGTCTGGAGCGACTGTGGCTCTTCCTCTCAGCCTCCACTGGACTATGACACTAGTGATGCGGCTGAGAGAACAGCTTTGGGATTACTGTGAGTCTGGCTTGTCCCCCATCATTGAGGGACAAGCTTGCTCCAAGGTTTCCCTTACAGATGTTTGTTTACATTGTATATATAGTGTGATAGTGCTGTTTAATTACCAGGTATGCAAGTTTAAAATGTCGTTTTAATTCCAATAGAATGCGCTCTTAGCCTATTGAAGGATTTGCTTATCTCTAAACGCTATTTTGTTTGTTAGTCATTTGTTTACAAAAGTCAGTTGTTTTTAAGTCGTTTACGTGGACGTATCATACCTTTCTTTGGTGTTAAAAATGTCTAATTTTAAGCCAAATAAAGAGCATTTGCGGCATGTCATGATTTTCTTATTTAATCAAAAGAAAAAGGCATCTGAATGTCATCGAATTCTTGTTGAGACTTATGGCGATGTTGCTCCAATCGTCAGGACATGTGAACGTTGGTTTCAAAGTTTCAAACGTGGTGATTTTGATGTTACTGATCAAAAACGAGAAAATCGACCAAAAAAGTTTGAGGACTTCGAATTGCAATCTTTATTAGACGAAGACAATACCCAAACCCAACAAATGATGGCAGAACAGTTGAATGTCACTAGGCAAGCCATTTCCGATCGCCTGAGAGCTATGGGAAAGATTCAAAAGGTTGGAAAATGGGTTCCACATGAATTGGACGAACGACAGATGGAAAAACGAAAAAAAAAAAACTGTGTGCGAAATGCTGCTTTTACGCCACGAAAGAAAGGGTTGTTTGCATCGAGTTGTAACTGGCGATGAAAAATGGATTTATTTTCAGAATCCCAAACGAAAAAAAATCATGGGTAACGCCAGGACAACCATCCACATCGAGTGCAAGACCGGATCGTTTTGGGAAGAAGACAATGCTGTGTGTGTGGTGGGATCAGAAGGGAGTAGTCTACTACGAGCTTCTCAAACCCGGCGAAACAGTCAATACCGAGCGCTACCGACAACAAATGATCAATTTGAGTCACGCATTGATCGAAAAACGCCCAGAATGGGCTCACAGGCACGCCAAAGTCATTCTTCAGCATGATAACGCTCCTGCACATTCAGCCAGATTGACTAAGGAAACGATTTCTTCGCTTGGTTGGGAACTCCTACCCCACCCGCCGTATTCACCTGACCTGGCGCCTTCTGATTATCAACTCTTCTCATCGATGGGACACTCATTGGCGGAGCAACACTTCAACAATTTCGAAAACGTACGAAAATGGCTCGATGAATGGATTTCAAATAAAGATGAAGCATTCTTTTGGAATGGTATCCATATATTGCCCGAGAGATGGACAAAATGTGTAGAAAGCGAGGGTCAGTACTTTGAATAAAATATATTATACTTTTTTTTTAAATTACTGTGTATATATTTTAAGAAATAAACGACATTTTAAACTTGCATACCTGGTAATTAATTAATTTATTTTTTTTTATGCTCATTCTTTTTCCTTTTATTATTACTATTTTTTAGATTTTTATTTTATATTAATATTTTGTATAGTTAGAGTTTTTTTTCTTTTTATTTAATTTAATTGTACATTTTGTAGGAATAGATTCTTTGTCTCCATATTATTCACTGCCCTTTTTATTGAATAAATATATATTAAGAATGGTTATATTATTTTAATATGGAGCAGCTCACATAAATCTATTTCTTCATGTGAAATAAAAGATAAAATACTAATACCAAGCACCCACACCCAAGACTGACATAGTTTCTTATCTTACCATTATCAATGAGGGTTAGGCGACTACAACCATTGCCATTAATCATTTTGCATTTTTTTGATATTGACATTATCAGTAGTGTCACCGCAATAAAGACTTGGAGTGTTTAAATTCGTTCGACATATTTTAACATATATATTGAATCGGAATCAGAATATTATAAAATTGCCAATTGAAAAAACAAAATGTTTAAATTTATCTTTAAAATCATGTTTTGTTCCTTTGAAATTTATTATATTTGCATAACATTATTAGTTTCTAACTTAAAATATTAACAAGGGTATGTATTTTAAATGGAAGTCAAGTTTTCTTGTATAACGTTTTTTTCACTCTCAAAAATGTAACATTGTAACACGCTCTAGCCCTGTTGGTGTTTGCTCGAATCGAAAATTTGAAGACAGTTTCCTGATCTGAGTTTTAATGATGAATAATTTTGTTACATAATCTTTTTTGTTAGAACATACCGTTTAGGATCTATATTGGTTTGAATAAAAAAAGTCACGTTTTGCGAACAAAGTTTAAGTTTGGGGCTATTAAGGGATGGTGGGAATATTACGTTATAGAATATTTTATGATTGTGTTTAAAAACTGACAGTTCACAGAATGTTAATGTTTTAAGGGTGAACTGGTTCTGCACGGACATTGTGCTGAGACATCATTATGCTAAAACATGATCCGCCTCGTACTTATTCAAAAGACAGGTATTTTCACGGGAGAGCGCCCCTTTGAGGCAGGAGTTAGGAGAACTGAAAGGATTTAATGAGCAACGGACTTCCTGACCCTTGATCACTTCCGGTAGTGACCCCTGGCCGGATGGGAACTCTCCTTGACCCTTGACCCTCCTGCACTCCTTCCTGGTCTTCAGGATCCTCAGGTATGCGACTCACGGGTTTTTACCGGTCTGACGGGTATCGTCTTTGTTTTTATGCAATAAAACTCCTATGTAATAACATGTATTTGGATGGTTGGGAATGCCTGGAGTAAAAATTTTATATTTGAACAATTATTTTATCATCAGCTACCTTCCCTTATTTATTTTTAGTTTTGTATTATAATCATCACAAACGATTGTAAATTATACATTTATAAATAATTATTAACTGAGGTACTACTTCAGATCCAAGAAATGAACAAGTCATCTTTACAAGACTAACCCCTCCCCTCCCCAGATACCTATCTATAAATTCACATATAAAAACAACTATCCATAAATTTATCTATTTATCTATAATAAATGATAAACTTCAAACCCAAGCGAATCCACTAGCCTTCCAACTTGCTTCCAATTCGAATCCCGGTAAACATCAGTTGTGTCTGAAATGGCCTAGGGAGCTTCTAATGTAGAACTTTTATTGAAGCGCTGCTAGTGAGCAGCTCTTTACATGTTACTGTCCTCATTTTCCAAACATTTACCTGATGAATATAATGTATATTCATATCAATCATCATCATTATTCACCGTCCATCATTGAGTCAAGACAATGATTTTTAAAAAAACAAGAAAATAGTTTTTACGATGAGTTGAGTTGCGAGATAAGAATTAAAAACAAGTTAAAAAATCAATAACACGTGCTATTTTTTTAAATATCTAAATAAAAAAATATTGGTTCGTGTTACGTTTGCACTTTCACCACGACCTGTCAACTTTAGAGATCATTAATTTTAATTGAATTTTTTTTTCTCATCAACTTTCTTTTTGGACAATATTTAAATATTAAAAAAAAAACTAAAGGTGTTATATAAAGTTCTATGAACACCTAAATTGTAAATAAATGATTTCAATAATAACCTCTGAATCAACTATTTGTTTATTTGGGTAATTTAAAAAAAAGTTATAAATAATACAATATTTCTTATTAATTTAGAAGCGTGCCAATCAGTCACAAACAAAATTATTTTTTCTTTTAACTGCTATTTCTGAAATACCAAAATGCAATAAGATACAACAACAAGAAAACTATAAACATACTAACTAAAACTAACTAAACACATATCATTGGAAGACTGAAATTTCTATAAATAGTTTCTATAAATTAATAATTTTACACATGTTAAATATATGTCATATGTTATAAATAATATGTCATCAATATTTTATTACTATTAATCATAAAATAAAATAAAGCTTTTTATTATATTTTAATTTGCTACAAACAACTGTTATTTTCATTTTTGTTATTATTATTAAAAAAATTATTTATTACTATTTGAATTATCTGCCTTAAATTATAACATTACCATCTCTTATTATTATTACTATTAGTATAGTTCATTTTTTTTGTAAAGGTTTTTCCTACTGCCTTTTTTAAATCATATAATATAACATAACTGCAGACCTAAATTGATTTACGAAGATGAGGGTAGATGGAGTATGTAGTCATAGAGTTGAACACAATTAAAATAAAAATTTTAATTGTGTTCAATTCTATGACTGCACACCTTAACTATCTACAGCTTTATTATTACCACAATCAATAAATACCAAATATATATTGATTTACTAATGGTGTTATAGAATAGACTGTTATTTGACTTTATTAACCATCACTGATGAATTACTTTGAAAATTCAGATTTTTTTTTTCTCTCACGGCATTTCTCAGAAATCTGAAATAATAACTGCTATATTTCCATGATAGCCAACCCCTCAGAAATCGGTTAAGCTTTTAAGAAACACAATTTTGTTTTTTAAGAAATGGTAACGACAGTGGCATTTTTACGTTTTTTGGAGTCTATAGTTGAATAGTTGTACAATAGTTTAATTTACTGTCCATAAAAGTACTTCTTTACTGAATCAATGTATTTAAATAAATCTAACATTGACATAGATATGTCTTTTGGCTCACACTCTGTCTATTGTTTTAACATTAAACGTTTTTTAATAATTAAAAGTTTTTTCCCTAATCAAAAATGCAACATTTTGATACGCTCTAGATGGTATTGCTCGGATCGAAAATTTGACAACAGTTCTCTTATCAGAAATTTAATGCAGAATACTTGTTGTTGTATATCATTTGTCGCTATGACCTGCGGTTAAGAGGTAAGCGAGTTTGAATGAAGAATTCACATTTGTCTGCATATTTTATGTGTTGGAGCTTTGTAGAAATTTTCGATCCGAGCAACACCAGCAGAACTGGTATTGCTCGAATCGAAAATTATACCACAGTTTCCATATAAGAAGCAGTAGATTATAGATAGACATATTCATGATCTATTGCTTTTCCCAATTAGGGAGAAATAGATTTAGCATTATTTTGAATGTACTGTCACCATTTACTCTTTTCAAAATTTACTATATTTCCAAAGTTATAAACAATATGATTTGTTATGGGTGCCAAAAGTATGAAATTGCTCTCTTCAGATTCTACTCAAAATAGACTAAAAATTAGTTTTTCCAGAAAACGTTTCTGAATATATTTTGGACTGAAAAATACCCTTAAAAAGAATGTAAACAGGTATTTTACTTTAACTATAAAAACTGCTTGGTAATAGACCTAATTCCTCTAAATAATTATTTGGAGATAATTACCAATTTCGGGTACTTAGAACTTGATTTCAAGATTAGGTGAAATTTTTAATTTTGTTTTTCATTTTTATAATTAAGGCTATTCGTCACAAAGTAATAAATATCACAATTTTCTTAGTCCTGAATAATACTCTACCCGATACAGCAAGTTATTAAAGGTTTCGAAGATATAGCCATCTGCAGATAAAGAGTGAAGTTAGGACGAGTTTTGAAGATAAATAATCCACTAGAATTAATTTATCGGACGATATCTGCGTTAACTAGTAGCGACCTAGAAACAAGTCAGAGAATAAATGAATGAGAATCGAGAAAGAATAATAAGGTTTTTGAAATTTTAACTAGTAATTAGTATCCCATCAATAATTTCTCTTATAATTTTTTTTTTTTTTTTTTTTTTTTTTTACTGCTCTGATTTTCATTCTAATAGATAGTATTTTGAAAGATTTACAAAAAGACATAATACGCGTTTGCTCAAGCACACCGATAGCCGAGCCTAAGCTTTCCCTGATACGCGACGGGGAGAAAGTCAGGGTCAGGTATTGTGGCTGGGTTACATCACGAGACCCAGCACCCTACACGGGAATTTACCAATCGCTCCGCTTCCATGTCCGGGCTAACATCCGGAGTATGTCCTTCCTTCCTCTGCCTTTTTACAATACACACGTAGGAGGACTGTGCACCCTGCTTTGGTGAAGACAGTACCTGCAATCACGTTGTGGCTATCTTTTCTTCAACAATGTAATGGCTTGGAGGACTTTCGGGAACTCTGTGAAAGGCAAGCTGCGTAAGGCTGAAGTCTCACTATGGAATTTTAATTTAACTTTTTTATTTAATCCCCATATTAAGACTTAAACGACAAGACACAGCTCGTCGTTTTCGACCACTCCAACATTAACTAGATAAACGTTTAACCCTCCGTGTGTATGAGAAGCTCTTTTTTGATAACTGCCCATAAACTCTTTTCTAAGCTATTTTCTGTCACAAACCAAAATTTATCACCTTTTTAGGGAGTTATTTATCATAAAACATTTGTAGATATACTTAAAAAAACTCATTTATTATTGATAACAAATCTAAAACCAAAAGTATTAACAATACAAAATTTTATTTTATTTATAGATAGGCTATTCTTCGCCTTTCATTTTTGGTACATGAGTATAATGAATGAATAAAATCGTCTAAAAAAAAATTGCATAATAAGGCACTTAGATACTATGAGAAGCAAATTCAGTCAGAATCACCAGTCTCTTGATCATCGGGAAGTAGGTATTGACACACTGAGAAGCAGACCATATTCGCCTAAGACAGGCACACTCCATTGTTACATTTTTTGCATGCGTGGTTGGACTAATGTCTGCTATCCATTTCAAGGCTGAAGGTATTAATTTTTGACTTAAGAACACCTTCTGTAATCCAATGAAAGCTTTAAATTCGATAACATCGGAGTCTTATATCCATCCCTCTAACAAATTCGTGATTGATGGCATCCATATATTGGTTTGTGTATGTGGCAATCATTGACATAATGTCATTAGTAAATAAACTTCATCAACATTCAATTTCAGTTCCAGCATGGCGAACAGTCCCTTTGACTTCTGTAAGCTTGACTATGATGTCATGTTATAATATTTAAAAAACAAACGAGATTGGGTGCGGTGTGGCTAAGAGGCCAGCTGGGATATAGATATGTATTATCCACACCACAAGGTACTGAGAGAACATAATTAAAATGTGACTGCTAAACTTGCAAGATCAACCGCTCCTGGCGGAGGGTTAAGGTTCCAATTAATTAAAAAAGACTTATTTACATAACAGTAGTTAGACCCTTTGGGACTTACGGAATTGAGGTCTGGGGCTTCAGTAAACCTTCCAATACTTCTCTTATTCAATCCCTACTATCCAAAATCTACGTAAGATCCTGTATGCTCCTTATTATGTCCCATAAGTTGGGGAATTGACTCAAAAAAGATACCTACCTATCCTTCCGAGGCAATCTGCATAGTTGAATCCTTTAGTCTCCTAACTTGCTTTTCACTCCATTTCCGATAACCCTCTACTAAGCCTAGGCCAGTACAAAATGTGTTTCTCCACTTGTTCATTAAGCGACTGCACTATAGCGACTGTATTTAGCCACCACTGGGTTAGGCATCAATACTAAAGTAGAGTAGCGCTGGTATCTATTTGGGCCTCCCTCAATAAATGAAGAGTTAGGATTGGTTTTAGGGATCACTTGCAATGATTTTATCCAGAATCCCTGAGTGGATATTTTGTACACCGAATTTGGTTATTGATTCATCAACCCCCCCTATTACTTATTATCCTTAATTAAGACAAAGTGTAGTGTTACACAATAAAAGCTCAATACTAAAAATAAAAAAAATTAACATCAACAAGAGCTCCGGAACCAACAGACCAAAGTGGACAAAGGAGAGAAGGCTTGCTCATAGCCAGAAAATGAAAGCTTTCTGGGCTAAGAAGAAACAGCAGACCCATAGAAGGAGTCGAAACGAGCCCCGTGGTCCTAAGTAGGCCCAAACGAAAAGAAAAAAAAAATAACATATAAAAAAAATGCATTTATGAGAATGTGTCTTAGCGGTTTTTAATTCATAGTTGCACATGACCTGGTTGTTTCCTTGAAAGCTTATTTACAATGTATTTCTTTCTTATTAGAACATGGTGGAAACGTTATAGCTAAAATTATTTAGTCATATGAGGTTTCCTACCATGTTGTATAATCGTAACTGTTCTTATCCAATCGTTACTAAATTGTCACACGATTACATACTGTGTTTTACTTACACTTAGGTACACATGAGTGTGCCCACTGATGTACGATATGTAGTAACACGCTTGACAAATAGATGAGAGAACAGTTAACACTATCTTTGTTTCATAATACGGAACTGATGATAGCAGAAATTAAAAATGAGTTATTTCGTAATATTGCAAGCTACCCTGGATCTGTTTCTAGTAAACGGTTTATATTTAAGTTATGTATAACAGGAATTACTACGTAAAACTAATGCTATAGGAAGTCATTTATATGTGTACTTCAGAATCTACACAAGAATATACTTATTAAAAATAACTATAGATCGTGGGTTTATTTATTTATTTTTATTAAAGAAAATGAATGAGTGACCCTAACAAGATTTAAATTTAGAATAACTCACTTCTCTGTCTCTTTTTATCGATCTTAAAACGAATGTCAGATACAAGTTCCTCAATTTTAAAAAAACAGCATTACACAAGATTTTATTGCTTCAAAAAACATTGTTTTGTTTTTTGCCTACGAATTTTGTATTGTATTCATATTTTATAATAGATGTTATTTTATCTCTATTTTAGTGCCAAGAAATCAATATTTTCAAATTTAACTAACAAGAGGAGGACACACTCAGTTTCTCACGGATCTTGTTGGCGATTTTCTTTTTTGAGGTTTATGGTCAAAAAATATTAGACAAGTATTTGCCGTTCCTACCAATGGGCTCTAGAACCCGAGAAAAAAAAATAGCATTAAATTTATTTATTTTATATCTCGAGTTTAAAAAATGATACCGACATGATTCTTGCAGCAAGAGATTTATTGTTGATTGCGGATTTAAGAAAAAATACGGCTGCTCCAAAGATTTTGGGTCAATTCTAAAAAAATTATTAGATTTTCAAGCAAACTACCTCTATAGATTTTGTTAACACAAAAATGGATCTTATTGCTTCTTCATATTCTAATTCAGCACCCTCAAAAACATTGAAAAACGTTTATTCAATAAAAACAAAAAATATCATTTTTTACCCTCTTCGAGGGGAAGAAATTTTTAAAACGATTACTGGTTACTTTCCTTTAAATAGCTAATACTTTGTCACGCAATTCATTCATTCATCAGATGTATATTAATGCAAATTTCGATCAACAAAAACCTATTAAAAAATTGGTAAATCTCAAAAACATTTATTTTTAACTTGAGTTTGAAACCAGATAGGAAAATGAAACCAAAGACATTTCAAGAGTGTTACCACCCTATATTTTGTATAAAAATATGAAGTTGATACGTTAAACCGTCTAAGCGTGATTCATGTTTTTGTCAATTTAAACAAAAATTGCCTACCCTTTATTTGGTCAGGCACATTTTGAAGCTTACGAATTTTAATTTTTGGACGAAATTTTGTATTTAAGGGTTCTTTTTAATCGAATCCGATGTCGGTTCTTGTGAAAAAAGTATATTGAACGTAGTTCAATGAAAAAATGATATTTTTTGTTTTTATTGAATGAACGTATTTCAATGTTTTTGAGGGTGCTGAATTATAATCTGACGTCAATTTTTGTGTAACAAAATCTATAGAGGTAGTTTGCTTAAAAATGTAATATTTTTTTTTAGAATTGAATTAACTTAACCCAAAATCTTTGGAGCAGCTGTATTTTCCCTTAAATTCGCAATCAAAAATAAAAATCTTGGTGCAAGAATCATGTTGATATCATTTATTAAACTCGAGGTATAAAATATTTTAATTTAATGCTATTTTATTTTTTTTCTCGGCTTCTAGAGCCCATTGGTCGGAATGGCAAAACACTTGTCTAATATTTTTTGACCAGGAACCTCCAAAAAAAATGCCAATAAGATCCGTGAGAGACTGAGTGTGTCCTCCCCTTGTAAGACTGGTATATAACTGATTTTTAGAGAAAGAAACACATTTTTTTTTCTTTTCCCTGTTGTTCTTTATTGAATTTTTAGCTATATTTTAACGTAGAAACATGTTTTAATATATTTTAAAAAAATATAATCAGTTTGATAACATTGATATTTCAACATTTCGTAAGTAACGTCACCGGGGGTCTGTAATTTCATCTACCATTATGTAATACGTATTTTCTCAAGAGAATGTTAACAAAGTTTGAGATATTTTTTTCTTAAGGTGCTGTCGTCAGGAATTTTATGTTTAATGTATTTTTACAAAAAAAGACTTAAAGGGCTTAAACTGCAGTTTATTGAATGAAATATTGGAAGCGATTATGTTATGGCCACGGCCATGTTATTATGTTATGGCGTAACATAAATCGGTAAAATAAGTTTAGTTGTCTAATGACCAGCAGCTTTGTGTGAGTAAGTGTTAAACTGGAGTTCGCTTGGATTTTTGTGATGCATTTAACTATTTGTTCTTACCTATAAAGATAAAAAGATATTGAGAAAAGTAAAATGCTATCGTGTGCTACATATGAAAAGATAGAATGTACTTGGTTGAGTTGCTATGAGCATCCACTCGATATTTATTTTTTCCGTCTGATATAAAATCTGGATATGGTTTTATCCCAATTTTAATTTTTGACGATTGGCTGACTGTCACTTAAGGCATTTTCACTATTACTTGTGCTTGTTTACCGAACTAAACTCTGCTGTAGAATTAAATGAAAATAAAACAGTAGGTTGGAAGGTAGAGTAAAGTCAAATAAGAAATTCTACGAATATTAATACAAAGAAAACGCTGTTCAACAACGTTCCCTAACGAGTTAGAAGAAATAATTGTAAAACATGTTTTTCTTTTTTGGAAAATAATGTACGTAAATGTTACTGTAATGAAAAAAACAACAAAAAAACAATATTTTAAATGAAATATCAAAAAGTGTTTTCGTGCACTTAAAACCCTAAATGTGTATTTTGTGCATTAACCCCTAAAAAGTGCATTTCGTGCAATTGCACGGGGATCCGGTCTTTAGTGATCATTAAAGTTTTTGACCATGATTAGATATATTTCGAATGAAAAATAATTGGCTCTTATTATCTGATATTATGAACCAACTAACTATTCTGAACTGGAATAGGAATCAGAAAAAAATACAGTAACTGGGTAAAGTGTATGTAAGTGTTGTAATGGTGTATGTTAGTTTATCCTATATAAGTAGTGGAGAAGATGGATGAGGGTGCAGTCAATGAAAATATTGAGTTATCCTTCGGATACCTTGATGAAACCAAAACGTTGACACAATAAACCGACTTCTCCAGTCATTATCTTGTGTTATGTTTGGCGGAACGAATAATGTAGTAAAAATATATGTGAATAAATTTTAAAAAATGATGTACGACACAGTGTAGGTTCAATTTTGATGTAACACTTTAAATTAGCAATGGCAGGAGTATGTACCACTGGGAGCTGCTCCCTCCTGCCAAACTATGCTATGATTATTGTATATTAAATTACATTTGCTGATTGTGATTTGTATTACAGGTGGTAGAAGTTATAAATTTTAAAAAATAAAAAAAATAAAAGATACAAATTATATCAAGTTCAATGACGGATGATGGAAACTAGGCGATAGTAGTTATCGTCATGTATACTATAAAATTTGGTATTTGTGCTATTTATTTGTATTTGTGTGTATTTGTGTTTATTTGTATTGTTTTTGTGATATTTATGCTATAGAATAAATCGGTGTTCGATATTTTGTATTTAGTTTTTTGGCGATTTTCCATTAGCGAAAAGAAAAAATTAAAAGGCTTCGGCATAAGATGAGAGGAGAAGATTAAAAACTTAAGAATGGAACTTGTTTTTATAACTTTGTTTTATTCAATCCTAATAAACTATTCCAGCATTAAAATTTTTATCCAAAAGAAAAAGAAATTATTCATGCACACATAAATAAAAATTAACCAGGGTTACTGTGACGGTCCAGTTGGAAACCCAAGCTGGGCTATGGTGAAGTCCTATTGTGAGACAGGTTTCCCATGTCAGCCTCAGGAACGAAAGCATCTTGTAGTTTATTCCTTTTTACGGACTGATGGGAGTTGCGATGCTCGAATTTTCCTCTCAGCAGTTGAATGTCTTCAGTTACGGTTTCACTCATATTTAGATGTAAGACCAATATGTCACAGCATTTGTTGGGAATAGTTCATGCAAATCAGAATTTATTCTTAGGGTGAGTGTAGAAGTACTCTATAACATAACAGTCCAAGAAAACAGATTATTTTATTCACTTTTAGCACACATAAATATAATAATGCTGAATATGTGATATTGATTCGGTTGATTGATGAATCGTTTCTGAATGGGATATAAACTAATTTTTCTATTACGTATGATAAATACAATATGGAAAATAACTGAACTTGTACTATGAATCGTTTCAAATCAACGGTGATTAATCCGTCTACCTTCACAATTTCGTTGTCAATAGTTTTAGTAGTCTTGACTCGTAAAAAATAAAATACTACACGAAAATCTCGTGTTTTCATTATTTGAAAATATACTAAAATGTGAATAATGAACAGAAGGTACTATCATTACATTGGGTATTAGGGATAGTTTTGTGATATTTACTTTGCCAAGCACTTATATATATTTTCTTTATTACAAAATTCATTTATATTTATTAGAAATATTTTATAATAAATATTAGTGCAGTTTATATAGATAGTAAACATTATGTTTGTTAATGTTTATATCCTGTTGTACACGCTTCCGGACCAATATAAACGTTCATTTCATGTTGATAAAATAAATAACTTTGACTTTTTTTTTTAAGATTCCAACTCATCCTTATACTATCTATCCTAACAACCTTTGCTGATCACACCAGCGTGTTATCAGTCAATGATGATCCATTTCCTGCATCCCAGACACTCCAGTCACATATTACTTCCCTTGAAGAATGGTGTCATAACTAGAGAGTCAAGATAAATCCTATCAAATCCCAACAAATAACCTTTACCCTCCGTCGAAAACCTACCTCATCCTGTCCTCCAGTATCCTTTAATGGTGTACCGCTAATTAATGTGGAACAAATACGATACCTTGGATTTCATCTGGACAAGAGACTTACCTGGAACCCTCATACAAGATTGAAAAGACAAGAAGCTGCAAGTAGATATGACGATTATCAGACCTATTTGAACTTACGGTATAGAATTGTGGGGATCCACTAAACTATCGAATTCTTCCCGCATCCAATCACTCCAATCCAAAATCCTTCGAAAAATCCTTAACGCTCCTTACTTTGTCACAAATGAATTAATCCATAATGACCTTAATATCCCATCTGTCGCCGATTTAGCACGAACCACTTGTTGCACAGCTAGCTTCCCATTCCATTCCTGGCAATCCTCTGAGGCGTCTGAAAAGAAGATGGCCTCGTGATTTTCTTTTGTAAATATTCATTAGAGTACTACTAATGGGTAGTTCCTCTACAAATTTTATTCATGTCATTTTATCTCATATATACCGCATATTTACTAAATGTGTTTTCTAATAGAGTTGTAAATTTCTATTGATAAAAGAATAAAGAAAAAAAAGAAAAAAAAAGGACTTTTTATGCATTCAATAAATGGCGATTCTTAATAATCTTTCACAATGATTTCAAATATTATAACCAATCTAAAGTGATCTTGGTAGTTATTTTTGGGTTGGTAGAATGGAAGACCTTCAAACATGGCGTGATTTCTGAGCATTACTTCTGAATTTAAAGGATAAAGGTTTACAATCTATGTTTTGTAATTTATTTTTTAATGATTGTCGTACAGAATAGCCAAAATTTCATCCTAGCTATTTAGTAATAGGCGTTATATTAGTGTTTAATTCAAATACATACTAAAGTAGCTCACTGCGTTCGCTAAAGGTGTAGGTTATTTTTTAGTAGTTTGTTGTGGACAAAAGCTCCTCGTACAAGAATATAATTCAGTTTTGCTCTTAAATATCATTGATTTTAATAATATTTAGACCTGCTTTCTATTTGATTAATATGTTCTTGTAAGCCTTGATGCATTTAATTTTTAAGTTTTATGCCAAAATAGCGGAATCCTCTGCATAGGTAGTGATTAGAGTTTTGGGCTTAAAGCTTTCACTTACGATCAAATTTCGTAAAACAACGATTAGTACTTATTTGACTCAATAATTCGGAACTCTGGGGTTCTGTCTTATATATCTTATATTTAAAATGTGTATATATATATACATACATGGTGTGTATAGAACAAAGTTTTTATTTGTAGAGGCCTAAGCATGATACCCAGTGGAAATACATTCCTTATATACCGAAAAATTATTCACCTTTAAGTTCTTTTTTTTTTATTTAGACAGCTACAGCATAGTGTTGTATAATTCCATTAAAATTGTGTAATAGTCAAGAGCATAGTCAGGGTTCCTGTAGAGTTAGGTTGTTCTATAAAAACATAGCGTGTTAAAGATTCGATTAATATGCACATCTCAGGTCGTAGTGATTTTGCATGGTTTTCATAACAAGTTGATTTTGAATTGCTATGGAAAATCTGAATACTATTATTTTCTTACAACGAATAAAAAAAATATATATTATTAGTGTTTTTCATTGAAATCATTGGCTGAATACCTATTAACAAAACAATAGAAACAAATCTGTGATAATTACATTATCTATTGGTAACATATCTTTAAAAGTTCACTAACATTTTATCGTTTTCAATCAGCTTTTGCCTACCATTAGACGACGAAACCTCCTCTTAACATAATGATTGAAGCACAGTAGTCAGCTCTATTCCTAATAAATAGAAACTATTTTAGAAATTATTAAAAGATAAACTTAAGCATCATGTTTCTTTAAGGTTGATATAACTGAATAATACTTTTGATTGCTTTTACGAGTTCCTCTTTTACAAAAGCACTTCCGTAGGCAAAGCAATTCTGATTCGAATGCACTAGTGGCAGGAAACATACTAGTTTTATACATTTGCCGTGGTTGACTCTGTAGGGAAACACTTTAAGAACTAAGACTCTTCAGAGTATGTATGTTTTTTACTTTGTGGCATCCCAAGCTGTAAACCAGACACTAAGCTACAATGCACTAATGGGAGCGGGGTGGTTCAAAAATTGTAGCATAGAGAATAAAGACTAATACTTCATCAATACAAATAATCTAACTAGAAATGTAGATATGAAGAATTCACTACCACTTTTAAACAATCACCCCCTATAAGTTATTTGCAGTTAATGTAGAAGATGCTGTAGATCAATGGGTAAGCCACTATACACATTTCTCTGGGGACCGGATTCGAGGCTGTAGGCAGTGAATTTATTTTTTGTTATTTCAGCCGTGGTACGACATCGGGAGACTCTCCAGCTGATATAATGTGGGTACCCTTAATTAGGGTGGAAACCTCGTGGTTAAGGGTGATTTTGCTATATCGTCTCATTTTACAACCGAAAGTCAAGAAAAATAACCTTACCAAAGTACTGAACCAAAGATCCTTCATAGATTGAAGTGGTAATTTTTATTTATTTGTTTATAAGTTACTGCAGTGGTAGGCAAAGATAAATTTAACTGTTTAAAGCAGTTAAATGGCGCAGATGATTTTTAATACTAAGATCTGTCTAAATGTCAGTAAGTGTGAACATTATTCGTGCACTGGAGAGCGTGATGTGATATTTGTCGGGCGACGTTCACTTCAAGGTTCGAAATGTTAAATGTTCAGGTCAATGTGGGCTTGCATAAATATTTACGACTGACGTCGCTACAGTTGATTCATATCTCCTGGTGTAAAGTTTAGCAATGTGATGACGTAGTGGAGGTTATTAAGTGTGCACATCTTTACAGAGATTAGGAATACATCTAATTAAAACTGATGGATTGGACTAGGTAAACGATATATTATTTATATATATTGGAATAAATAAATAATATTCTCAAAGAAAGCAATAAAATGATAAACAAACAACTTTCATTAAAATTGCTGTAAAAACATTGTGCCAACGAAAACAGGTTGTAGCACTACAGAAGTTTTGAAGCAGCTGCTAAGTGGTGGGTGGCTCTACCAATTAACATAGAACTTAAAAATCTGTGATGTAGTATTAGTATGAAGGAAGAAAAGAATAGAGTTTTGTTATGTTATGGTAAAATCTGGTAGTGAATACTATTAATTAGGGAACATTATTTAAACTTTGTATTTGCATATGTAAAAAGTTTTAATATTTTTTCGAAAAATTAAAAATAGTCAACAAGAATTTGTTCTTTTTTTTTTTTTTTTTTTTTTTTTTTTTCGTTTCACCCTCTTTGGGGTACGTTGAATCCATCACTTCACTGTGTGTTGTCCTTTCTTAAGTGCCCAGTACTTCTTCATTCTTTCTGATCTTCTTTTTCTTTCTTCATCTGAGATAAAGGGTTTGGTTTTTAGACTGGATTTATCTTGGAACCTAACATATTCATCTTTAGTTATTAATTCAGAAGTCTGATCAAGTAGTGAATTTTCTGTAATTTTTAATTCTGCTAGGTCCTTTTCAGTTTCTTTAAACCAATTGGGTTTTGTTTTGAGATGGCGTAAGAAGTCAAAGATTTGCTTGGATAATCTATTAGAGTTCATTCTGAGAAGATGACCGTAAAAATAAAGGATAGAAAATAAAGAATTTGTTCATAAAACAATTTAAAATTTTCAAAGTCATAAAATAACTTAAATTATATTTTTATGATTGAAAAAAAATCACACCTCATTGAGGTATGGCGGCAATAGGAAAACTCCATTAATTTTACTAATTTCTTGTACGTAACCTCCAACAATCTCTATATATATATTTTTTTTCACTCTCAATCCAGATTTCTTGTTGCATGTTACCTGTCCTTCTGTCGACTTAGGCCGTGAAGAGTACTCTTTCACATTTCATTTCTTGTCTTATATTTGTATACCAATATAATAAATATAAATTATGAATAGTTGATCTTTAACATATTTTTATATTTGTTATAACCGACGATGAATGATTAACATTTGAAATTGGTGATAATCTCAATATTATAGGAAAGGTGAATAATTTATAAATTACTAATATTAAACATTATTAACATTACCTTGCAGTAACGACTTAAAGACTAGACCTAGACCTGCTAGTATACTTTGCAAAGCTTTCATCATTTCACAATTTTTAAGGCCTATCTCAATAGCTAAATAAAGCTCTTATCATCTGGTATTGTCTTGATTTAAACGTTCATAGAAATTATTGTAAAAATTTAATTTTCTGTAGGATTGTATGTATATGGTCTCTATAATTATCTTGTGTGCAGATGAATGATTATTATTTACTGCACTTAAATGCGGCAAAATTTAATATTTTACTTGAAAAATTATGAAAATGAGAAACTACTAGAACTTTCAGTCTTTCTAACAACTTTCCGTATTTTAAAAGTGTCATTAGGTCTCATAGATAAAATCTCGGTTAAATACTTTCACAGTGTTGCAAAATAACACGACAGATAGGTTTGCAAACTTTCAAATTGGATGTAAATTAGTTCTCATGTAAGAGATTTTGAACAGATGGGAGCTCTCCAAATTGTGCCTCCCTGGTCAGGAATAAGAAACTGCCTAAATGTGGGGCCATACTGACTTACCATATAACTAGATCTAGTTTTGTGCTTTCACTCTTAGGCGTGATGAGGAAGTACCTCATTAAATAATAACCCGAAGAATAGCGTCTCTTCTTTTCTTCTTATCATAATAACTTATAGCAATCACTCTTTACTTAGTTGCACTAATTACTAGTGGTGCGGTTGCGAGAGCCTCGCTGGGATTACTTTAGGCCTAGCTTGCCCTCCCATAAGCGGGAAGAAAAGCTTGATGATGCTTTTCCTAGGTTGCTAATAAGTATTCTATATAGAGCGTGTTTGTATTTACAGTAGAACCACATAAATCCGCCACTACTAGTCCGACTCAACGGATAATGTGGCCCTCCCGCCGAGTGCGGGGGTGTGGAAACATTTTTGCGGAGTCCTTGACGGTTTAGTAAAATTGCACATTTTGGTGTGCAAACGGTAGGGTATTTTTTATATATTTATAAGTTTATGGTGTTGTGCTTGTGTGCTAATTTTGGATCTTAAAGCAACGTCGCTAGCTTATTTGCAGCTTCGAAGCGTCAAAACTTTCGACCTTTTCTAATTTTCACTAAAATATCTGAGGCACGGTTGGTTCTTAAGGAAACCTTTTTATATTAAAAATTAAACTAAACTTAATTTTCTACAATTTGAGCAAAAAATGAACTCTGTAGCTTAAATGGGATCATAAAAATAAAAAAACACTTTCATATTATTAGAATTTTCTCTAAAAGTGACGGAAATTGTTTTACGAAGTAGAAATATTTACGTTTTTTCTATATACGTCTTTTAATATGACATTTAGAATGTATTTCCTTATGAATATTTTAAATGTAAATTATTTTGCTACATAATCTAATCAAATATAATGGGACTACGACCAATACTTCTATACATTAACAGCTGACTAAACATATCTATACAAACAATTCTATAAGTGTATAAAACGTACGTTTCCATTTCATATATACCCTTTAAATGTTAATGCATAATAATACAATTTTAACTATCAAATTTTTCATTGAAATATCTGGTTAACCCGAGCTTTTGGCAGTTCCTCTCTACCCCTTGGTCCTTTAAGGGACGGATTAGTAAGGTTCTATTGTAATTTATTTTACTTTATTTCTTTATTCCTATTATTATTTATTATATTTTGTATCTTGTACAATGAGAACTCTTTTTAAAAAATATTTTATTTATTTTGTTTGTCTACGTTCGTGGTAAATACTGTTTTAATTGATTCATTGTCATCCCTATTACTCTTTTCCCTTCAATGATGCAGCTTGTAATATTTATAAAACAGCTTTACACTTACAAGACTTAAAGGACAAGAAACTGCTCGTCGTTTCCAACAATTGCAATATCTACTGGACAAGCGTTTAAAGCTCCCTATAAATTACTATAGACTCATTTACATGACAGTAATTAGACCCTTCTGAATATCCGGAGTTGAGCTTCGGAACTGCATTAAGTCTTCCAGTTCTTCTCATTTCCCAATCCTTACGATTCTAAATTCTTTGAAAACTCCTGAATATACCTTAGAATGTCACAAAAAACATTCCCATAAAGATCTTAACATTCTATTTGTTGCTGATTTCGCCCAAACTAGATACCAATCCTTTCATAGTAAAGTCCATAGCCACTAGATTCCGTAGTCTCCCAACGTGTATCTCATTCAATGACTGATAATCCTGCGAGACGTCAGAAAAATTGATGACAAGAGACCTTCAAATGTAGAACTTTTAATAAAGTAGTACTAGTGAGTAGTTCTTCATATGTTGTTGTGATCATTCTCAAATTTATTTGCAATTTATAATGTATACAGTTAAATATATCAAGAAATAGTATAAACAATAAAACAGCTAAAAAAAAAAAAAAAAAAAAAAAAAAAAAAAGTTACTCTAATACACTAAACCCGAATTGATACACTTCTGTCAAACATTTTAATAACAACAAGAATACTACAGCAACAATACAATTAATAACAATAACAATGCAATTGATTTGAAATAAGCAATGTTTTACAAGGGTTGTTTGCACTAACAGAAGATGAACCCTACACCAGGAAATAAAACTCAGTTCCCAATCCTTTAGTTATTACTATGACTTCATAGATCAGCTCAAGGAAGCCATCTCTTCCATTCTCTGACATATAGAAAACAACCCTGACATTACTTTTAAAACATTTAACGACGGTAATTACACTTTTTTTCTATTTCCCTACATACATAATATAATAGTTTAAATAATCGATAATTAAAACCACACAATCCTTTTATAATTGACGTTATAACAGAATAGCGCACTCTACTCAGGCATTTAAAAAAGGTATTTATGAAATACATATTTAAAAAGTATTTTAATTGAAGTATCGAATTATAAAATAACATTATACAGGGTGTCCCGAATTTAAATGGCAAAACTTCAGGAACTTATAGGAGACCAAAAAACTAAGACAAAAAGTTCTTTAGAGATTTGCTCATTTTTGCATAGTTTTAGAGAAAATCGCAAAAAAAGAAACAAAACAAGTTTTCATTTTTATACTTATTTATTTACATTTACATTTATGTTATGTTTTTTTTAATGTAAATATTGCTCAAAATGTTGTCCTCTTGCACCAATGAAAGCATTACATCTAGCACTCACTTGATAAACTGCTGCTAAACATTGTTCTGATGATATGATTAGGCACTGCATCTATGATTCGGTCTCTTAATTGCTCTCTTGAGTTGATTGACACCGAATAAACTTTCTGCTTCAAGGTTCCCTATACAAAGAAATCCATGGGTGTCATATCAGGTGATCTGGGTGGCCAAGGTACTACTCCTCCACGTCCAATCCATCGTTGTGGACAATTTATATCCAGCCAAGCTCGAGCAACTCTGCTATAATGAGCTGGACATCCATCGAGTTGGAACCACATTTTAATCCGCGCTGTAAGGGAATGTCATCTAAATAATTAGAAAAGTCGTTCTCCAAAAAATGTGTAAATGTGATACCATTCAATCTTCCAGGTAAAAAATATGGTCCCACCAGTAATCCGTTCCAAATTCCAAGCCAAACGTTAATAGTAAATTCATGCTGAAACCTATTCCCTCTAATAGCTCTGGTATTTTCAAGAGCCCATACATGATAATTTCTTTGATTAACAATTCCTCGTCTTGTAAAGGTAGCTTCATCGGTCCAGATAATTTTTAATGGAAATAAATTATCATCGCGAATTTTGTCAAGAAACCAGTTACTAAAATTCAATCTCTTGAAATAATCTTGAGGTAATAAATTCTGAACTTTTTGAAGATGGTATGGGTAGCGGTTATCACCTTTCAAAGTTCGCCACATTGCTAATGCAGCAGATGCTCTTCGGATGCTAGTCTCAGGATTATTATCGAAATGGCGTTGGACGTAGTTTTTTCTCAGATAATCTGCTCTTATTGCTGCCTGGAATTGGTCCCGCACCGCTTCTAAAGCATTACCGTTACAGAAACCATACACAAAAACCATATCAGGGTATTCAACATTAGAATATGTATGCGGCATTGTGGCTGATGCTATTCACACAAAAATATCTGAGTAACTGACTGAAGACTGATTTAGGAATTATAATCCTAGAAGGAAGCTAAAATGTAAACAAATAAAAGAATGTAAAGGATAACATTAAGTGTTTACATATCTCACTGCCTAGCCTGACGAACTTTGAAAGGTGATAATCGCTACCTGTAACATTTTTGTTTTGTTTCTTTTTTTGCAATTTTCTCTAAAACTAAGCAAAAATGAGCAAACCTCTAAAGGGCTTTTTGTCTTAGTTTTTCGGTCCCCTATAAGTTGCTGAAGTTTTGCTATTTAAATTCGGGACAGTAAAAATTATAATATTTTCACATGTTTTGGAATTTTAGAAGCCGTTCCAAATGAGGAAGAAAATATAATTTGTAATTTTCATTTGTGATTTATTGGGAACTGTAACCTGACGTTTCCTCTTCTAGCCTAACATTCTTAAAAAAGTGCTGATTTTTTGAAATTTTGTGTATATTTTTAAGAATGATAATGATTGTTCAACATTGGAATAAAAAATAATTCCACCCTTTTAAACAATCATGCGTACCACAAGTAATAATGACCACTGTTACCCATTGTCTTCCATCACACCAGTCTCTCCTATATTTTACAATATATTAACAATAAAGAAATACATCTTATGAAGGGTCTTGGATTCAGTACATCGAAAGGATATATTGCTTCTAAGCTAGCGCTTGTGAAAGGAGAAGATTTGGTCGAAATCACGTTGGACCGCAAGGTTTCTCATCTAATTAAGAGTGCCCATATTAGGCTGGGTGTACCCTAGCAGAATCTCCCGACCGCAAATTTGATCCATGTTTGAAATAACAGTAAAATAAGTTTCTGCCTGGGATTCGAACTCGGGTCCGTGAGCCTGGAGTCAAGTGCCTACCGCACCTTCTATGAATGCAATAAATAATTTGTATTAGGGTCGGTCTCGGAAAACGCATGCAGATTAGTTATTCGGTAATTATTATTACTTATATGAAATAACTTCATATATTTGAGAAATTTTCGTGTTCTACAATAAATTATAATAAACAATATCCAATTAACTAAACACCTAAGGAGTGCTTCAAGTTTTAACAGAGTAAGAACACTATACCTACCACCACATTATGTGAAAAAAGGGCATCCGACGAAACCAAGATTAAATGAAAAAGAACTTCCAAGGTGGAATGAAAGGATTCAGGAGGGAAAATTCAACTATTCAAGAATATTTGTTTCCTAAGATTTTAGAAAGCATCGCTAATTTTTTTCCACAAATTTAATTCCAATTGTTTTGTTTTGCGGTTATTTATAAACATACACATAAATAAATGTACATGTTTGTTTTGTTATGAGTATTTTATTTAATAGCATAAACGACAGATATCTAAAAAAATATTCTGCATGCGTTTTCCGTAACAGACCCTTATATTATATTAATAATAACAATTTTAAAACCATAACCGAATACGTAGATTAATATGGAAATCCATTGAAACTCCAATTCCACAACATTTTTTAATTCCCTTTGTAGAATTCTAGCTGCAACATTTACAGCATAGATTAAAACATATACCTACTTTGCAGTTTTCATGTCAAGCGGTTTTCCGAGTAGTTGGGGATAGCAGATAATCGTTAAACGATGGTTTAAAAAATAAAATAAAATAATTACACAATAACAAAAGGCCAAATTACAGTTTGATTTTTTATAAAATTTTATTTTTTTAAATCTTTTTTTTTTATGATTATTTAGTAAAAAAAAAGACAGCCTTCCAGTGTTCCAAAACTTTTCCTATGGAAGTTTGTCACGGCTGTTTGACTTGAAGAACCATCAGTTGGAACAGTGAAAGTTATATAGCTATTAATTAGTGGAATTAAGATGAACAATTAATTTCATGCGAATGTTGATTTAAGACTCGATGGTTCGCTTACCACCATGAGGAAAGAGGTCTAAATTTTATTCATAAGATTGGGGGGGAGGGGAAACAAAAATGTAATAATTTTTGGACATTAATAAATATTCTGAAAAAAAATTATTTTTGTTATGTTTTTTCAACATTGTTAAAAAAAAAAAAAAAATTTTACAAGCCTTCATTATCTTATATTAAAGGAGACATAAGCTCAAATATAGAAGAAAGATGGGACCAATTGTGGGTGATCTCATCATAGTGTATACACAGTTTTATACCTCAAATAACACCCAACAATTAAAATCATATACAAAGTAACTATTGAAAACTAACACACAATTAATGACAGAACACGGTAACTCTACAGGATATCTGATAGAATTTAACATTTTACGATCTGTCATATTTAATGAAGACGGACAGATTCAAAATTTTAGACATTTACTTTACGAATGTAAATAATTTGAAAGGCAAAGATTTAATCTTATAAAAAGTATTATTCTCAAACATGGAACATGGCCAGAGACAGAACTGAATTTGGCTTCCTAAATTTAAAACTGGCTTAAATTTATACGAATGATCGACTTTAACGAACTGACTAATGATGTGCCGAGGAAGTAGTTTCTTGTTAGCTAGATAATTTCTTTTGTTTTTTTCTATTTTTTTTTCTTTATTTTTTCTTATTGTTTTTTAAAAATATATTTTGTTATTTTATTACTGTATGTTTAAATACCGTGCTACTATTTGTTCTTTTGAATTATACATGTAGTATACCTATAAGGCATGGAACCTGTAATTAAATAAATAAGCGATCCTTATATTATTATTATACCATATAATAGCAAGAGTTAAAAATCGAAAAAAAAATATTATACATTAATTCATTTCATTTCTGTAAATTTTATTTTGTTTCATACAATTATTATATATAATATTATAAATATTATAATATATAAATATTATTAATATAATATTATAAAAATAGTAAAATATCATAATTTGTTGCTCCTTATTTTCTTTCGTTGTTTTCGTTATTCAGTTGGAAAATGAAAAGTTATGATCATTCCCTTATACGGTTAACTTTTTTCATGCGAACCAGATATTTAAGAAGTTATTGAAAATATCAAGGTATATTATGTTTATGGAGTTTATTAAACATGATGATGGACTTTATCATAATGAATGAGATGGTGGGGATATCGAAAATAACGAATTGGTTGGTTTTTATAATTATTATTTTAGCTTCATTATTTATTATACACATATATTTAGATTCAATTATAGTGTAAACATTATGGCGCCGATGTATCGAACTAATGATTATACAATTATATATTATACGAGTAAGATATTTTTATAAATAAATGTCCATAAATAATATTTATGAAATTAAACATTTGATATACCTTCGCCGACGTGACCGTAGATTTCACTATTGCACTGTGATATTCTTTTATTCAATTTTCTTCAGTTGAAAGAGTCATTTCGTTTATAAATTTCATCACATGGGCATCTAATGATTTCTCGGATCAGAGATTACAGAAATATTTCATCGACGGACATTTTCACTAGTGTGGAAAATGTGAGGAAAAATAGTTATTTGCATTAGTTTTGGTTTTTGTGATTGAATCCATCGAGAAAAACAGCTTTAGTGCAATCTTAACGGTGTGAAGTTCACTGATCGATATTTCTAAAGCACAGACTCTCATTCATAGTTCTTACTGTTTCTTATATTTTTTATTGGTTATTAAAAAAAAATAATTAACTAATTTTCAGTGATGTGTCGGTAACAAAATTTTTCGGTTCTCGAAAAAATCGATTATTGATTCTCGGTAACGATACCTCGCATACAAAATAATCTAATGCACTTATGAATTATTTCTTTATTTATTAGTCAATTACAATTCAGACAATATAAAAAAAAAATATATATTCTTGACTAAAAAAATACGTTAGGAACAAAAAACAAGTATAATTATCTTCCAGAATTTATTTCGTTAGTGCTACAGCTTCCGAAGTTTAAAACAGTAATTCTTTTTTTTTTCCCCGTTAGCAAATATCTTTAACAAATTTCTTGATTTTTTTTTTAATAGTTGATTTTAATTCTGTACCAAGCAGTGTTGATGTAGTTCAAGAAAAATTTCTCTGTTATTAAAAATGAATTTACCACAGTATAGAATTGTATATTTCATTATGGAAATGGATTGATTTATGATTATTATATACTTAGGTATCATAAACTGTTGTTAAAATCAGCGATATCGACTGGTTCCTGGCAATCGACTTTGGGCCGTCGATTTTCAATACCAATTCATTTCTCAGGAATCGATGGAATCTAGAATCGATTTAATCTCATACCGATATCGTCATCACATCGATATATAAATTTCATAATGTATATTCACCGATTTAATGTGTTTAGAATTTTAAGGGATATAAATACCTACCTAAATTGTTCCTGAATTATATTTTAATCCCAACGCAACTGAGATGTAGTAGTTGTGATTTGAAGTTAATTCGATACATTCATATAAGAGTATTTAACTGATAATAAATCAAAATAAACGAAACTAAGATATGAATATAATATGGTAAAAAAAAAATTTCCTTCAACTATACATCACTCCCATATACGTACAATTAAGATGTGCCATCTAAACTAGATCAGCATCAAAAACCATACAAGGATCTATGTTTTGAACATTTTTTCATTTCAAGAACTTAAATCTTTAGCCTTATTTTTTCTCAGCTGGTTATTAACGGTTTGATATCTAACGTAAACAATTTCGCAACTACAGGCAAGGATGGTAATATATACAATATGCTTTATGTAAGAAAATAATCCGTATCCCAAGCGCCGTTCTATTTGCGAAAAGCTACCATAGACAGCCGTGACGAGGTGCCAATCATAGCCCCTGGAGGCTGTTTGGATCATTAGTGACAATAAAGGATATGAGGAAGCGATGTTCGGTCACGAGGAAGAAATAGGAACGGCCATCTAGGGCAATCGGTCCACGCAACCACCCACTGCGGCAGCCAGGGGTGTTCGGGCAGTGTGCCTCCTGATACTCCAGAAAGAAATAGTTCACTGATCCATATATAACAAATTGACAACGTTTTAAACATTATTATCAGATTATAAACTTTTATACAGAGATTCAATAAATGATCTATCATATCTATACAATTATATAAAAGGACAAGCCATTTTTCGTTTGTGATCACTAACCGTGAAAAATACTGAACCAATCTGTACCAAAGTTTAACCATATCATTTTTATAGCTCAAGGAAGGTTTAGAAAAAATAAAATTTAAAGATTTTCAATTATATTGCCATAAAAAACCGATAGCTTTTAATAAACTTTACCGTTGTAAAGTTTGATAATCGACCAACAGGTAGCGAGCTCCATTCGAGAATGGTTACTAAGGTATGGTGTTATAAAGAGTTAGAAATTAATGATAAAATTTCCTTATTGCTAACTCAGTTGCTATTAAAGCTATATAAAAGCGACATACGGATCCCAGTGGAGTTTAAAAATCTACCGATATGAGGACATTCTGGAACAGAGTTTGCATGGTAAAACTATTAAACCCAGCTGTACAAACTTTTAACTACATCTTCATCGTTCTAGGAAGGCTAATAATAATAAAGTTTACTATAGTAACAATTTAAATGTATAGTCTTGAGTCCCAGAAACTAGGTTTGCCAACTGTTAAAATCCAACCAGATGGATCGATACACGGTTTATTTCTCCCAAATTGATTGTCTAATTGTGCTTTTACGAACTCTTCAAACATCTCATCAATGCAATTTTAACCAAGTTAAAAATTACTGCCATGCGTGAAAATATCTTTGAAGAAATAATGCTTAATTCTATACTTATAAATACAAGATTTTTATCGATAAACAAAGTGGACGAAGCCATAGGGGTATGCTAGTTGATAATATTGATAAAGCTGTAAATTTCAAAACTGATATACCCTATTATTATTATTATTATTTATGCGAATGAGCCACTGAGGACTACGCAAAGCATTCACTTCTTTTGAGCCTTTTTGATCTTTCATTTTTTCATTTTGTGTTTTCTTTCTATCTTACAACTATTCGGTCCTTGTTTTCATTTTCCTTTCTACCCGACTTTCCATTTGTCTACCTTATGTCTTAATTGTGTTCTATTCGTTATATCTGTCTCTGTTATTCCATATTTTTAATTATAAAATTATAAAAAAAAAAAAATCTAATATATAAAAAACATTAAAAAATAACCAATAATAATAGAAATGCTTTATCCTTAACCAACCTTTGAACCAAAGGCTGATGAATATCCTCTTATGATTGATGAATTAATTACCTCTTCATTGGGATTATTTTGTTAGAATACTAGTTTCGAATGCTAAACATTCATTTTAGTTCTAAATCATACAAAGTTTTTAACACATAAGTACTATGCTAGATGGATTATATATACTAAAGTTTTTAAAAATGTAAGACAATAAATCAAACATTGGTACTCACCTCCAGAGATATCTGAAATATATCCATCGTAGAAAAGGGAAGGGGGCAGGTAGGTTAAATTTTTGGGGTTTAGCATGGGGGATAAAAATGTCCCATTTTAAAGTTGTTTCCAATAACAAAATCAAAAATCCAATGAGTCATAAGGGAAGTCCCATAGTAAACCTCAAAAATGTAACCTATCTGCCTCATTTTCCTTTCCACAATGGATATATTTCAGATATCTCTTGAGGTGAGTACTAATGTTTGATTTCTTGTCTTACATTTTTTTAAACTTTAGTATATATAATCCACGTAACATAGCAATGCGGGAGCCTTAAATAAATGCGGTATTTATGTTAATTGATATTATACATATTTTAATAAATTTTGCCACCTGGCCAAATTATTTTTAGAAATAATTAATTTAACTAAATGACTAAACATTTAGTGAATGATTATTTATTTGTTAACTACGGATATATATATGAAAGGTATTAGATATTGGATGCATATAATTATAAAATACTAGCTGAAAGTACCCCGCTCCGCTACGGTTTAATATCATTAGGATGAAGACAACTTAAATTAGTAAAAGTTAAGCTTAACATTGATAATTATTTTTACTTAAATAAACCTAAACAATTCCATTCTTAGAATAATTTCAACAAGTAAATTTGATATTTTGCAAAAGTTAATTGTATATTATTTTGATAGCCCTCCAGTGAAGCTTCGAGGCAGCACTACCATCTTACCCAGCTCTGATACCAGACCATCAGCTTTTCTTATGGCATACTTTAAGTGAATATAGCCTTAACTTCTCAACTTTTTTGAAGAAAGTTTAGTCTTTCTGTTTCTATATTTTTGCGTACATATCAAGCATAAATTGGTTTAGGAGATTACGAAATTAAAGTAAATAAGGTTCTTCACCTCCTCGCTCGCTCCACTAACATTTAGGCGTAAAAATCAGCTGCAGACACAGTTTTCTTAAGTGGTGTATTGGAGTTTGGGTCACGCTGAGGGATGTTAATACTGTACCTTTCTTCTCCATGGTAGAACATGATACGAAACTAAAGAGAATCATACACTTGGTAGAACTATTGATTCTTATCTGTTTTTTGTCCCTACATCGAACTGGCCTTACATGTCATCACCAGAGAACATAAGTCTTTTAACCTCCTCTTTAACATAAGTATTTTAATAGCTTCTCTTCACGAAACAACTCAAACTTGTAAGTTGTAAGTAACCTCTTCAGCTACCATGAGTTCACAGAAAGTACCAATATTATAAGGTTTCAACATCGATCGTATTTTTGTTTGTTTACAACTATAACGAACTTAAACGGTGGTCAAAGTTTGCGGCTTAAACATCTAACCTATTTTTTAACTTAGCTTATAACAAAATACCATATGATAATTAATCTTTTATTATTCACCCAATAATAATTGATATCGCATTTTTCGCAAATTAGCCGCGATCCAGGGCGATTTTTTAAAATTCCTTTCTTAGCGAGCACCTACGGCCCTAGAGGAATCTACATATCGAATTTCATTCCAATCCGTTCGGTGGTTTCTGAGATTTCGTGTTAAGTGAGTGAGTGGTATTTGACAAATATATAATAGATTGTTTTTATACGTTGATGCTATGGTACATATTTTTACTATGAATTATTAATATTGATTCCAGGGCTTGAGAACATGAATTAGCCAAGAAACGATGTCTGTATAAGAAGTGTAAATACTTGTTAATAAAGTGTTTATATCAAGAGATATGTTTGTTCTTTCATTTTCTATATATCAATACAAATTTCCTAATTGCATAATACAAAAACATTATTATTAGGTTTTAAACTTTTATAAAGAAAGTCAATAAGTAATTTATCATTTTAATTCATTTTTATGTCCGTGGTTGATGAAAGACATTTAGGCTTACAGAATATTTTATAAATCATTTTTTTAATTTATATATTTTTTTCCAACTTCGATTATTAAAATCTAAAGAGAGGTTTACGTATGAATAGTCTTGATAAAAAAATACGAACCTGACACTAAAATAACTTCTTTGAACAACGTTGTTAGTTTTTATCACAATTCAAACACCTTGTTAGA
This sequence comes from Euschistus heros, assembly GCA_003667255.2. NCBI lineage: Eukaryota > Metazoa > Arthropoda > Insecta > Hemiptera > Pentatomidae > Euschistus > Euschistus heros. The sequence continues at coordinate 1,480,868 of RCWM02000002.1, read as the reverse complement.
GCTTTCTTCTGAACCGAGCCGGTCAGTATCACTCCAATAGAAGGGTTACCTCAGAATCTGGGCCAAAGAAGCTACACTTTTTTAGACTTTCCTCCAAATGGTGGGTTTCACTCCACTTCCATAGCTATCATAGACAGAGTATATAGTTAAGTATTTATGTTACGGTTTTTTGCACAACTTTTTTCCTTCCTAATATAAATTATATACAAAATTGTTTAACAACTTCTAGGAACAAAATGTATATACTTAAAAATAACAGAACACAACTTTATTTATTCAGTTTAAAAGTTAACAAATAATAGCATTCAGTAACCACCTCCTACCCCGCAAAAAAAAAAAAAAAAAAAAAAAAAAAAGTTTATTATTCATACAGTGGAATATTTTGGAAAATTTGAAAAGTAAAATAGGTTTAACGAATCTTAACTTAGTGGCAAATGTTTATTAGAATTTTTTTATTATCTTTAAAAAAAATTTAAATTCCAAAAAAAAAAAAAGGGAAATGGAAAATCAAAGGGAAATGGAAAATCTCCATAAAAAAGTTATATAAATTTTTTTCCATTAAATTTCTGAGAAAAAATAATACAGTATAAAAAAAAAAACCCAACAAAAAAAAAAAAATATTTTCTATTAAATTTCTGACAAAGGAACTGTCGTCAACTTTTCAATCCGAGCAACACCAACAGTGCTAGATTTTGTCAATATGGTATATTTTTGATGGTGAAAAAAAGTTATACCAAAAAAGTATAAACCCCCAGCGAAAAGACATAGATATACATGTCAAAATCTGGAAATTTGACTTCGTTAGTTTTGGAATTTTACGCCTCAAATATTCATATAAATTTAAATTATTATGCCACTGTTTTTTTTTCTTTATTAATAGTAATTCATTAATCACATTTATTTTACTCATCTCACTACAAAAGTTAGGAATAATAAGAATGGTAATTTCGAGTTTCGATTCTCAAGAAATTGCTTGTGGTTAGTCAATGGGAAAAGTGCTCTGACATTGGAGTACAAAGGAAATACACGATGCAGGGTTTGTTGAAATGGGATTGGGATTTCACAATCTCAGGGTGCATGTTTTCTCGATATAACAAAGGTGAAACGCATCCAATATCTTCAACAAAGGATACGAACGCGAGCCTTGGAGCCAATTCTAACACAAGGATAAATGCAGTTGAGCTCGGGGTGTACCGCAAAACGTTGAAATCAGTGGAAAGAATAAATGTTACAAAGGAAGAATTTTAAAGGAAATAAACAAACAACTGTTTCCTAACTTGACTTGCACAAGGAAATTAAGTTTTTGATCTAAAATAACAATAATATTAATTAAAATACATATATATTATTCAAGACAAAAATATTACCAGATAAATAATTACCAGATATTAAAATATTTTGACATTTAATTTTATTAATAATTACATTAATTTCAGAAAATTCGTTTTGTAGCAGAGAATCATTTTTAAAAATATTACTTTTAAGGAAGATTTTCAAATTTCTACGTGGATGTAAATCTATTGGAAACAAGTCTGGCGAATAAGATTGGTGTGGAACAACTTCGTAGTACAGCTCGTTCAGTCTCATCACTATCTGCCACAAAACATGAGGTCCGGTGTTATTGTGTAAGAATATAGTCACCGTCCAATTTACCAATTCATGTTTTTCTATATGTTTTTGATGCATGGTGTCATTATAACTGCAGTACGATGAAGATATTATGGTTTAACCTCCACTCAGAAACGAATAATTTTTTTAATGCAAATTCTCCGAACACCGTGACAAAGTAGTTTTTCTTCCGAGTGTCAACTACTAAAAATAAAAAAAAAAAAAAAAAAAAAAAAAATGATAAAATCGCGTGTTTTTATGGATTTAATAGTGGCATAAATAAATATATTTTAATGGCATACTAAAGTAAATGTGCGCTCAATTGAGTGATAGTATATATAAAAAAAGAGAGAAACAATAACGGCTCATTATAAATTGTAAACATAAACGTAGTAAACAACAGAAGTCCTCTAATCTCACTTTCAATTTCTGGAAAAATTAAAACGTACGTATCATATGAAACGACCCAATATTACACGTTGCAAATCTGAAATTTATATATGAACAAATATTAGCGAATGTATTATTTTATTTTTTTTTATTTATAATTTATTGAAATTTACAACTGTACAAATATACTTTAAGTAAATGTGTTAAAAACGCTTACAATAACATGGTAAAAATTGAAAAGAACTACTCATCAGTAGCACTTCAATAAAACTCTACACAAGAAGATCTCTAGGCCATCTTCTTTTCAGACGTCTAGGAGGATTATCAGGAATGGAGTGGGAAGAAAGTTGAGAAACTGATGGATTTGAGTGGTTATGGAGCTTACTATGAAAGGATAGGTATCTGGTGTGGGCTAAATCAGCAACATATGGAACATTAAGATCTTTATGGATAGGTTTATTGGTGACAAAGTAAGAATTTTGGATTGCAAGGATTGGATACGAAATGAATTAATCCACACACTTAAATTACTCCAATATTTTGATTAATTCCTAATTTTTTTGGAGGATTTTTCGAAGGATTTTGGATTGTAAGGATTGTAAGGATTGGATGCTTTAGTAGAGCCCAAAGCTCAACTCCGTAAGTCCATATTGGTCTAATCACTGTCATGTAAATGAGTCTTTTGTAATTAATTGGGAGCTTTGAACGTTTGTCCTGTAGTATTATTTTAATATGATTTTTGGACTTTACACTAAAAAATAATAACTATTTACTGCTGAAACACAAAAAAAAGGACTGGAATGCTGTGTTTATTCTCTATAGCAATGAGCTCTTGATGGTTTGTAATTTATGGAGTTCTAGAAACTATTGTTTGGCTATATAGAGTTGAAAACAACTATCAGGAAAGCCACGTTAAGTTTCATTTTTTTCAAAATCGACAGAGTTTAGCTACCCTGATTTTTTCTGAATGGTTATTCAATTTTAAATTGGCTTTGGATTATTTCCTCAATTTTACTTTAATTTTTTTTTCTCAATTTCTCCTATTGTTCTAATAAGATTTTGTATCTACAATCCCTCTTAGAGTAATTATATTAAAACGGTAAAAACGTTTTCAACGAAAAATAAATAAAGCGTATTAAACGTTATACTAGATTTACATTAAAAACATTAAAACATTATTAACTGAATCTGTTGCTGTAAATCTAAACTTATCGGTTTAACGTAGACTAGCAGGTATTAGTTTTCTTGTTTCCTAAGGTCACTCACTATTATTGAATTTAACGCTTCACATTTTTTCTTTATGTTTGTATCACTGTACGATACTAGTTTTTCATATGCAATTCAATTTCCATGCTTTCTACAATATTGATTATTCGGTTTCAGGTTTCGCTGGGCAGCTGAGGGTGGTTCATTTTGGTCTTTTTTGTTTCCAGTTTTATATATTGTTTTCAAATCAGATTTTTCAGTATCCCAGTTAGAATAAGTGGCCATGATTTTATTATTTGACTCTCTATTACTATAAAATTATCGAACTATATTATTCTAGCGTCTTCTAACAGGCGCATACAGCGGCCACTGGCTTTTTCAACTTCTGCCTTCGATTTATCCCTATCCACCGCACTACAGAAACTATACTTCTACTTCCTCCGTATAACATTTACCTCAATTTAAAAACAAAAATTTACAGAAATTTTTTCTTTGTAATCTTTTTCTCGAAATGAATATGAGTGCCATAATACAAGAAAAAAAAACTCGTTAAATAATCCAAGTAATCTAAATATGAAAAATTCGAAAATAATGGTTACACATAAAAATAATCAATTCAAAAGAATGTGTCCTCACTGTAAACTGTGTAAACTGTTGAGTTTATTCAGCATCAATAGATCTCTTCTCATATTCTAAATTTTAAATTATTAAAGCCCGTGATTCTGAATCCGTTTAATTTTTTTATTTTTTTATTCTCGCTTAAGTAAATTCTCACAAGCTTAAATTATTTATAATGATAATTCTTGCATTCAAAAACTATAAACATTATATTTAACTCTGAAATTATGATTTTGTGCAGCAAAGAAAGACAAGTAGTAGACTTAATTATACATTATCATTAGCAATTAAAAAAGTTAAAATTAATTATATCTAGATGAATAATTATACACACGCTATTGTTTGCAGTAAACGCATATCATGTATATCTACATACACTGCATCAGACTTCCGTGTGTTTCTATATTGTCACTCGTGTCATTTTCTAATTTCTCGTTGAGTCTCTAATGGATTTAATTAGTGCCATGATTAGCATAACAATGATAATCTCTAAGCGGTGAAGAAAGAAGCATTGAAGTGTGAGAAGCATTAACATAGAATTTCTAGTAAACTACAAGACATATTGTTATATGTCTTTAATGTTATAAAAAAATAATAACCAAAATTGTATTACGTAAGAGAATAATAATAAATTAGTATTACAAATGAAATAAACCCTTAAAATTGTATTACGTAATTAGGTCTAGAGCAGCCCCGGCAGATACCTTATTTTTTAATAATAAATTAGTATTACAAATGAAATAAACCCTTAAGCCACCATTAGCACTTCACAGATTACATTAGGTCTAGATAAGGTTAGGTATCCTCTTCAAATCGGCATAGGAGTGCTAAAAACTTACCCATTTTATAAGTTATTTAGGATTGCTAAAGGTTTGAGTTAGAATTAAAATCAAAAGCTGAATCTTACTGGCTTGGACGTAGTTGTTAATAATTTTTTTATTGTCAAATATTTTTATGTGAAATGGTACAAGTAGAGCAGTGAATGATGACGGATGTGTATTATTTTCCTTTATAGTGTAAAAAGTAAAAAATACAGTATAATAAACAATTATAATAAATATAGGCCAAGTTACCAAATAAAAGAACCATTTTCATTATTTTAATATTCAGATTTTGGAATGATTTAGAATATTTGGTACAGTGGTTAAATTGTCGATCAATTAAGTGCTTTACTCTAGTAATATTGACTTAAGATCCTCAGATACAATAAGGTTCGTGGGACTAGAAAAAAATGAATCTTCTATGTTATTTAAAAAAGCAAATAAAAGCTACAGTAAAATCCGTGAACGCAAGCTATTATCAGTCGTAAAATTACTCATTTCACGCCTGCAATCTAGGAACATAAAAATTAGAATTTAAAAGACTATTATTCTTACGAGAAGACTACAATTATTTACGGGCGTAAAGAATAATAACATACGCTGAGGAAAGAACGTCAATTTACAATTTAAAATATATAGGTTTTTGAATAAAAAACAATTCATATTGTCTGCTAATTACCCTGAATTGTGAAGGAAAAATAATGTAGGCGTGCAGTACAATATCGATAATCCGGCCCTTGAATAATCCGTCACTCCTAGTGAGCTGGTCTCGTCAGAACCCCAGAGACGTAAAGTCGGACGATATTGAAAAAATGGCAAAGTCCTCGAAAATAAAGCAGGTAAAGGCAGTAGAGGCAGGTACCTTGTTCGATTAAGTTAACGTGAGGAATGAAGATAATTGTGATAATAGTGATATAATGATGTTTATTAGTTTATATCTACCAGCTGTAAAACTCTAATTAAAAGTTAAAAACAAGCGAAATAGGTGGGTTTTTCAAAAATATATAATTAAGATTATTTTAGTACATATATATATTTTTGCATACATGTGTTTGTAATAATGAATTTATTTTTATTTTGTATTCTTAAAATTTTATTATTTTACACACATACGTTCATCATCATCATCATCATCTTATGGCGCTTATGGCCTTGTGGAACCCTGGCCTCCTCTACAATTCTCTGCCATTCAGACCTTTCTTCGGCAGCCCTTTTCCATCCTTTAGTCAAGGCTTTCCTCTCCTTCTCATTCCACCCGGGTGTCCCTCCAACATCATCTTAGGGAGCCTACTAGCCTCCATTATTTGCAAATGCCCAAGCCATCTTATTCAGCCTCTTTTTATATTGGCTACAATATCTGGGACTGCATATAAAGTTTTCAGTTCCTCATTTGTTCTCATTCGCTAAAGATTCAGTCCATACTTGGTTGGACCATATATTTTTTGAAAGATTTTTCTTTCCCTCATGTTTAATACTTTTTCGTCGTGTGATATCAGGGTCCATGTCTCCTCACTCCCGTACATAACAACCTGGTGAAGGATCGTTCGATATACCCTTATTTTGAGATTGCCTGATATGTTTCTATTTAGAAAAATTTTTACTAAAGACCAATAGCACCCGTTTCCTGCTATTTTTCTTGATTTTATTTCTATTTTGACACTATTCTTTAATACTATACTTCAGTGATAATAGCACCCAGGTACTTAAACTTAAGCACCCTCTCAAAGTAATATCCAGGCATACATTCACATTTGTTAATTAGGTATATGTTTTAATTTTAAATGTTTTATGCTACTATTTTCCTTTTTTTCATAGGTTATACACGTTTTTCTTCTGAATAAGTTTTAAATATAAAAAAAAAATAAAAAATAAAATAACATAAACTAAATCATTACTTTTCAAATAGTAAATGCAACACTTTTTATTTTTTTCTTTAAACCCATCAATCCGCCATTTTAGGTAATCGTACACTGTTTTGGTCAGACATGTACCGGATTATCGAGATTGTGCAGTAACTAAAATTTCCAATTACCTCTTACATGGTATAAAAATGAAGAATGGAAATTCATAACGGTCTAAATGCCAACAATTTATTATTACTTTATATTGAAATATTGTTTTACATATCAAGGCGCGTGTCCTACCATAGGTCTTAATCCATGTCCTCCCATAGGCAATTTAATCCGTCCAAAGTGGTTTAAATATATGGCAAAACATAGCATTTTTCAAGTATTAAAAAAATTGTTATAAACAGAATTCTTGATTTTCACAATGTTTCATTTTGGAACTTTGATCCTGTGCTAAATTTAGTGCACGAAAGAGAGGTTATTCGAATGGTAATCAATCAAATTTAGTTTAAGGAGAAGGTAGATGATTCATTTAATATTATTTACTTGAGTTTTTCGAAAAAAAAAAAAAAAATGGGGGATCATTGGGGACAAGAATAATAATTAAAATAAATATATATATATATTTGAGGTACGCATGATGGTATTGAAGGATCAATACAATTAGGATTGATGAATCATTTGCCTCTACTGTTGGATTTTTTTATTGAAAGCTTTGTTAAAAAATATAATGTATGTAGCAATTTTCTTCATAGATTATATACATTAAATATTTTAAAATGTAAGACAAGAAATCAAAGATGTTGATACTTACCTAAGGAGGCATGCAAGCGCTTCTAAAGGCTTTAACTAAATTTAACAAAGACTCGAGAGTGAAAATAATACATGACGTGGAAATACTCAAATATGAAATATTTACAAATCATTGGAAATAATAAAATCGTTCAAAACCAATCCAGGATTTTTTTTTAAATGACCAGATAAATATTTCCAGGAGTCTCATTTTCGATTTGTATTCATACCCACTCTAATCCATTTATCACCCATACTTGCTTTCCACTCGATTCCTGATAACCCTCCGAGGCGTCTGAAAAGAAGATGGCCTAGGGACTTTCTGATGTAGAACATTTATTGAAGTGCTATTAATGGGTAGTCCATTAAATGTTATTTACATGTCATTTTACCGCATGTTCAGTTATTTTATATGTTTTATATCGTTTTATATACCAATGAAGTATAGAGAAAAAAAATGTTTTCAGAAGAAGAAGTAAAACCGACCAGACATAGGGAAAACCTAAAGGACTGCCTTCATGACAAATAAATTTAGTGTCACTTTTGTTTTACTCTTAGCTCAATGACCTTATCCAATTTAGAAGCTATTATATTTTGGCCTTTATATGAGTATCAACATGTTTAATTATTTATCTTACATTTTAAAAATATTACTGGATATAATATATGTTGCAAAGAGGTGGTGTTTTGAATTTTTCGTATGTTTTTAAATGAGTGTTTAACATTCAAAACTTCAAATAAAAAAATACAACAGAAATGGCAAATTATTCATCAATCCTAATTGAAATACTTTTTGTATTTATATTCATTTTCTCTTTAGAAATAGTTAGAGCTTAGTTCTAAGATCATTATGGCCTTGGATTTCTCTAACCAATAGTGTGAAAATGGTTCAGTCCATGACAAAACTGTGCAGATATAATGCAGTTGAGTCACTATCTAAGGAAATATTACGTTTTCCTTCAATGTTAAATATGTTGGTAACGTTCGTACCGCAAATACGGAACCGCAAGATGTGATGCCGCCCCTGGAGGCGGTGCGAGGGATGGTCGCGGGGACCACAGACCGTGACCAAGGCGCCGCCTTATATAAAGCGTGAGCTACCGTCGTCGGCCAGTAGTTGGCGTGATGGAGAGCAGAAGACTGGTGAGTAGGGGTATCATCCTCGGGGAGGCATCTAAAGGGTTCTTCAGCCGTTCCAAGATCTAGAGGAGTCATTTGGAAATGGGTTACAGGGCGTTGGCAGTTTTGGCTAGGCTGTTGTGAATAGGAACAATACGGAAGTCAACAAGCGTGAATCGAGGAATTTTACAAATACATTAGTATAAAAAAGTAAAATAAAAATTAAATATTTTCAGAATTATTTTCCTGAAAAAAACCCAAAAAACAAACAAATATTTTGGAATCTCACCATTCCCTCATATTTTTGTAGGTCACATTTGTAATTGTAAACCAAGTTAAATTCAATCAGATCATCTTAAATATCTTTATACTACTTTACAGGGGTTTTCGTAGGAATATATTTTTACCAAAAATAATTAAAAAAATTTAAGGTTCCAGGGAGGATACTGACTGAACAATTACAACATATAGCAATAATAATGAAATGTTCCATAGAAAATGGATGTCAGGTACTCGTTAAAGATCCCTATCCTAATTATACCTGGATAGGCAAAATTTAGGACTCCCATCGTAGCATCGTCCGATTAGCCATAGCAGCATAAAGTGACGTTAAACGAAATAAACAATCCATAGAAAATAAATAAAAGAAATTCTTCGTGTCATTATCTTAAAAAAGCTTGGCATATTTTTCCAGTTTTGCAAGCCTATCAAATTTTTTTCATCTTGGGCTATTGTTTTTTGATTGTTTTTTAATTGATAGAATTATGGTCCTGCATAACAATATTGGGTCAATGACATTTATAAATAAATTTACGACAGTTAACTACGTTTATTTAATTTCTACTATAATTAAAACGAGATCAATAGACCTTCATTTTCTATTTTTTTATTTGTTTACATTCCCTATCATAGCCTTTTGGATTGTCCTAATATAAATATAGAAGCAGTCTTAATACTAGTTAAAAAATTAAATCTACTTTATAAAGTTATTAATAGTTTTTGAATAAATTTATATATTTTTAAAAATATATGATGGATAGAGGAAAAATATAAACGCAATATAAATAGGCTAAAAAATGATTGGGTGATTATCTGAAAAACAAAATTATTCATAATCATCGTATGTTTCTTTCCTGTTCACTTAGAAGTGCAGTAATCTATTTCTTCTATTTCCCTCAGTTCTAATATTTAATATACAATAGTATTTTTTTGTTGAATATATACTAAAACTTAATAATTTAAAATTTATTTTGGTAACAAATGTTTTGAGTCATGTAAAAACTAGGTATATATATATATAATTTTTTTCTTTGTTCCTGATCACATTATATCTACCCTTTGTAAACTGATGACCATTTTATACAATGTGCTTTAGCGTTTGCAGTTTATAACATGTAATGTATGATTTGTCAGATAATTATATGTGTCATATACATCTTCACTTCCATTACAATAATTGTCAGTGCTTCACAAGTTTCATTCATAAATAGAATATATATTTATATATTAGAAATATATTAATTTTAATTATATAGACTAAATTTTATCAGATTCATTTTAACATTCTATGGGTAATAAATATTTCATAACAACAAAGTTTTTAATAATTTAAAATTAGTTAGTTTTAGTTTTAAAAATATAGGTATATGTTAGACTTGACATTTTGATACTTTCCATATAAAACATTGCTGTTAGAATGTTAGAAGGGTTTTGGAATGTTGTCTACGTGATGTAGAGCAGTTAGGTGAAGACTGGGCCTTGAGGGATGCCTGTGACGGTTGGTATAACGATAGAAAGTTACGAGGAAAATTCTAGAGAAAGGAGCGAGAAATAAACATGACATGGCGGAAGTATAGCATTAAGTTTAAGAGATAAAAATATTAACTCATTTTTTTTATATTTAGTTTTCTGATCCTCCAAATAGAAAACTAAAGTTTCTTTTTTAAAGGAAGCCATTAACGAATAACCGGTAATTCCACTCTATTAAACCATAAAACATAATCTGTAACAAATTAAATGGATTCATGAGCGTGAAATTAATCTTTAAGTCTTTTTACTGCTTGAATAACGAGTTATATTCTTGAACTGTCATGGATTATATACAGTGCTGGGACGAATCGCTTATTTCTTCTTCTGATATTTTAAAAATAGAATATTTCTCAAGTATTTGAAGATGTTTTCAGAAGTTTCTCAAATGTGTAACAGACTGGTAATATGACTTCATCGTGAGAATATCACTGGACTAGCAACATTATTTTGGAATCTCCAAAATGGGTTTAATTTCGAAACACAGGAGATTAATGTGACACAAAAGCAGTGGTTATAGGGACCTCGCATCCTCTTGCGTACCGTTTGAGTTTCCCAACAGGCCTTGACTGTCCAGCTCTTTGTGGTGTTTCAGACTTGTGTGCGTTCGATTTCTATCTGGATTAGTTAATAATAATAAGAAAAAGAGTATAGTCTGTTGAGCATAATATAAGAAGAAAAAGATCAGGAATGCTTTCAGGACGAATTAAATACCCCCAAGAAAAAAAAATATTTATATAGTGCCAACGTTTCGACCTGCTCCATAGGTTTTCTTCAGGGCCAATGAACCACACAGGAGGTGAGATAATCGATGACTCAATAAGATCAGTAATTGATTGAATAGTCGTCTCTCATGCGTGGTTCGGTAGCGCTGAAGAAGACCTGAAAGGCAGGTTGAAACGTTGACATTCTGTTAATAGTGTCTTACTTGGACGTGTTTATTTCTTACTGAATGCATCCATGATTATCTTCTTCTTCTAGCTAATACTAATTTCGAGATAATCCAACATGTATCTTAATACTTCCACTCTATACTACGGATCTATAGTAGTAATAGGATGATTTTATCATGAAAAAAAAAAAAAAGGTGCATTCTAAATCCAAGATGTTATATATTATGATTCTCTGTTTTAGTTCAAATCTAAGTAAATGGTTTTCAACCATCATATCATATCACAATCATATCACACAAAAAACAGTATATCATCAGATAAATAGTATACACCGATTAAATATTACTAATATTAGAATCGATCGGGGTACGTTTCCCTAAATTATATATTAAAAAATATATAATAATTTGACTAAAGTTGCTTTTATTCTAAATGGAAATTTAGAAATAAACTTGTAAATTTAGACTTGCGATTTGTAAATCAATGGATCCATTGTCATACATATTATTTATGGCCCTTGTTAGAGGTAGCTTGTATCAGCCAATATAACAGTTTAAAAAACACTTTATTTGAAATCAACATATCTTGGCAGTATTTTCTACATCACAGCGAAATTGCCATTTATTTCTACATATATGGATATGTAATTATCATTATTAACTATAAAAAATTATTATCAAAATGAATTATGACATAGTATTTGGGAGTTTATATAGATGACAGGGGAACACTTGAGAGCGACACAAAAGGAAAGATAAAGAAAGGAAGAAAGGTGATTGGCATGATGAACTCTGTACTGTGGAGCCCAAATGTTTCACTAGAAACCAAGAAGAGGATTTTCCACTCCTTTTTTGAAGGAGTAATCCTTAATGGTTCGGAAATGTGGGTGGTTGGAACACGAGAAGCACAGAGCTTACAAGCTGTCGAAATGGATTTTTGGAGAAGAAGCTGTCGCATTTCCAGGGGTCAACGGGTAACTAATTCTGCTATACGAAATATCGTTAAGGCGGAAAACAATATAGTTCACACCATTCACAACAAAAAGCTGCTGTGGTATGGCCATCTAAAAAGAATGGGGCCGGAAAGATGGCTAAAAAAGATATTTGACTACGTCCCGGAAGAAAGACGAAAAAGAGGCCACCCAAAGAAAACATGGGTTCAGGTAGTTGAGGAGGTAATAGCGGCGAGAGGATTGCGAGAAGGAGATTGGGAAGACTGCGAATATTGGTGGTCCAATGTATTGGGTCTCGGTATATGACCAAAGGTCATCAAATCCGATTAAAAAAAAAAAAAAAAAAAAAAAAAAAAAAAATTATGACAAAGAAGATGAATTCATTAAGAAAACAAAATTAATATTTCATTTTAATCTAATAAATTGGTTAAAGTGCCAACCATCCATACACGTCTTAAGAGAAAAAAACAAATAAAAATATATAAACATGTAAAAAAAAAAAAAAAAAAAACTAAATAAAAAAATATGTACATGTTTAGAAAGAAAGAAAAACAAAACAAAAACAAAGATAGAAAAAAAAATTGTAATAATTATAAGAAACTACGAATTTAAAATGGAAAAAAAAAAAAAATGTTTTGAATTAAAGTAATTCAATGTTTTACTGGTTAAATCTGAACTCAAAAATTACATTATTTTTTTTTACTTATTATATTTTTTTCAGATTTATGATTGACAGATTTGAGTAAAAAGTTAAAGCAAATTTTAAAATTTCCCTTTAAACACCTCATAACTTTTATTGAACAATTACAACATTGAATCTTGATTGGAAAAATCTTTTGTAGGCCGCGTCCTTCTTATATGTTTGAAGGTTATTGTAATGATTTCATGATTTGGCAATAATGTACGTGTCGGTAGTTTAATGAACTTAATCGTGTCGAACTTTATTGGAATGGAAATCATTGATTATTGTCTTAGGCAAATTACTGATTAGAAAATTTTTGAAGGTCACTTCCAAAGCCACTAAAGAATACTTTTTTCAGGTATTTCATTTCAGATATACCAGGATCTGACAATTTTTTTACGTCAGCCAAAGTTTAAATATATAAGGCGAAGACAATAAGTTAAAGACATATATGACAACTACCATTATTAAGTCATTATCTTTGTCCTATTCAGATTTTTCTCTGCTAAAAATTAATTACGAAATATGATTTTTACTGTCTTTTTTACTGTAACTATTATATAATTCGATTTTGACTGTCGGAATAAATGATCAAAGTCATATTACTCAAAGACACCAGATATTTAGATACACTGTGATCGTCCTCGGATGATATTGCATATATTTTTCACTAACTTGGGATCATATTCTTATAATCATATAGTAATGGTATCATATAATCATTTATCCAGCTAGTAAGTTTCTGTCCACACTGGATTCGTAAGTTGGCAACAATGGACTTTGATCGAATTTTCTCGGTTTTAAGTAATGTTTACATAAAAGTTGCTGGTAATATTTAAAATGATTTTTTTCCAAGAATTGTAAAGTAATTTCAGACCAACATTAACAGAATATAGAACGCCTGGAATGCATTACTCATCGGGTCGTAAACAAATCAAAAATCTAGTCATGGAGTGTACCATTTGAAAAGTGTACGCACCCCTCAATAAATCAGAAGATTGCAAGACAAAGACATGAAAGGGTTAATAGTAAAGCGTTTTCATTCTCGAGGATTTCTAATGTTTACTTTATCAATACTTAGGCACTGCTTAGAATGTGTGTGCCTTATTGTGGTTTATATTGTTATTGGATCCTGAATCAATCATAATTTATGATGATAAAAGTATAGTTGACAGTTCAGACAAAGAAGGAAAAGAAGATAATCAGGGATAGATAAGGGAAAAAAAAAACAATAATATAATTTAATTCTTATTTATGATGATAATCAAACCTACCATGGTTTAATTTTTTTTTTTACCAATATCATTTCTTTCTTCTCCTTAACCTTACCTTGCTGTTATGTATTATTATTGAGTTATATATCTGTTCTTTTCTATAGTCTTTTTTCTATATAGTTTTCCATCCATGTCATTCTGTATTCCTTTTGCCATCTGTTTATCGGTCTGTTATTTTTGTAACATCTAGAATCTTGTTCATTACAGCCCTGAGGAAGACCTGCAAGACAGGTCGAAACGTTGGCACGCATTAAAGTATTTCTACTTAGACGTGGTGTTTCTCTTTGACTGCATCTATGATTATCTTCTTCTTATTATCAATCACAATTTATTATTGGAATACAATATGAATAAATATATATATATATATATATATATATATATATATATATATATATATATATATATATATATATATATATAAATATATATATAAATACTGTGCTCACCAGGCTGAAGCCAGAAAATTTAATTTCCATTTCTTCGCCCGTGGATCGACTTCATGATCTGAAGACCCTTGTTGGGCACACCCAGCCTCTGTAAAGTGGTTATTTTTCATTGGGAGGACCACGCGGTTCCTCCGTTGTTGAGCGTGGTTGTTGACATCACCTCCTTGAATTACCGAATGTCATGAAACAATGCTTCCTTACCCAAATAAGACCCTTCATGAGTTATAACGGTATAGGTATAATCTGTATATTTCTGTAAGCAGTAAAATTGATAAATTAAATAAAATCCAAAAAGTAAAAGGGAGACGTTTAAGTTAATATATGCAAAGAGACAATATTAATTGTATTCATGCTGAGGCAAATGATGTTGCGGAAAAGAGAAATTACTACAGAGGAACTGAATGAATAAAAACTGCAGCGTGATCTCAAGAAGAGGAAGCGTTACACACGCCGGAACATTCTCGACAACTGATCCACTTTTACTTCCTGTTCCACAGCCATCTGTGACGGAATCTCCAAAACAAATCAGTCACTGCCGTTCCTCCAGCCTGTTATTTTGGATCTTGCATGGGTATCAGTCTGGTCTGAAGAACAGGAATTGATTACAAGAATAAGAAATGATGGTAGTCAAAGCTGACTCGGTAAATACGTCTGTCTCAAATTGTACACTTTGTAGTAATAAAACCAGTTATGCATCGGTACTATAATTTTCCGATTTGAAAAATCGATTCTCGCTTCTCGGTACCGACACCTCGGTATAAAAATAAATTACCATTTCAAAACACAATCCAAAAGTAAGTTAAAAATGCAAAACAAATCGATTAAACAAAAAAAAAAAAAAAAAAAAGATTATAATTCAAGAAATAAACTAGTAACCCGCTTGTAGCATTTGTTACCCACAGCATATAATATATGTAGTTAATTAAAATTCAGATAATACACAATAATATTTAATTCTTATTCGCAAAAATAAACATTCCAGGGTTTCATTTATTGATTAAGGAATTGAAAAAGCTTCTAAACAGTTTCAATAAAACTTTTAGATTAACTGGATTTGTTTTAATTGAGTATTCATAAAATAATATTTACAAGTAATAAAATTGAAAATAATTTTCATTCTTGGTCATATTGTCCCATAAAAATAAGAAAAATGTTTAATAAAATGGTATTATTGTCTGAGAGGCATTATTTCGTTGATTAAAGATTGTAATCTTATTTCTTCATTTTCCAATAAAAAATAAATATCTTCAAAGAACTGAAATTTAGCTCGCAGTTTGCAAGGGAATCTCAATAGAAGTGGCACTTAATTAATCAATCCTAATTGCAAGGGAAATGTTTTTAATTCTGTAGAAAGGAGGCATGGTTTTTAGGAGAAGAACCAATGCATAATAAAAACATAATTTGAAATCACAAAACTATTGCCAACGTCGGAGGTGGGAATCGGTTACTAGGGATCGACATTGTATCATTGATTTTGATAAGGATTTTTATCTCAAGAATCGAATCGAAAGAGAGTCGTAGAACAAAACAGAACTGTATGGATTGTTCGAATGTTCGAATGAAATTGGTCGGATGCACTTAAAGAGCTTTTTACGTTTAATTAGTAATTAGGAGAGAATATATTCATTTAAATGTTGATATGAAATGAAAAACAATTTTTGTTCTGAGCAATATTGTTTTTAAGGATAATACTAAAGTATATGATGAATCTTTTCTCTGGCAGTATTAATTACATACCTTAATGTATATAAAGATTTATGAGTAAAAAGTAGGAAGCAGATATACGGATATATACATAAACGCAAGGAAAGTAAAATTAAAAACAAAGATAAATCAAACACAATTTACCAAGACAAAGAATGTGAAGATAAAAATACCAAACCTCTGTTTAGTCATCACAGAGTTGGCCAAGCCAACGTAGGTTGAGTTATATTTTTTTAATTCATACATATCTTTAAGCTAAAGACAATCAGTAAATATGCTAAAATAAAAAAAAGCGATAAATATTAAACAGTCGAAAATTAAAAAAAATGAAAAGAAAGAAATTTGGAATAAAAAAATTTCATGTGAAACCACCTGATATAATCGTTAACCTAAAGTAAATATTCTTACACTTAACCGTTAATATCAAATTTATTTTAAAATAATTATAATGGGTCATTTATTTAGCGCTAATAAAAATATTATAAATTGGTTTCTGATATGATAAACCGAAAATCACTTAAGATGAACAACGTAAGCGAACTTCCCATTTGAAAGAGATCTTTGTTTTTTCTTCAGAAAGAATAAAGTGTAAAATGATGATGGAGTGATACTACTCAGGTCCTCCATGTTCCCACAGAGCGTCCAGCTCACCTTCCCTATACTTGCAGAGTAGATCGGAACCATTATGGAAGTACCTCTGAAGTTATTGTGCTCTAAAATAAGTAAAAGATCTGCTCTCGTTGAGTTAGTTCGTAAATGGTACCTTTTGGGTCATGATTTAGGTAACCCCTAGTCCATCTCTGGCTTATAGGAACTTTATTAAAAGTTTTGACTACTTTGCGGCCTTGAAGCCCCTTACTTTGCCACTTGGTCTGCTTTCTCGTTTCCAGCGAGTTCCCAATGTAAAGAGATCCATTGTAGGATAATTTCCTTGTACATGACCTTTACATATTATTTCTTTAATTAATGAAATAAAGAAAACTTTAATACTAGTATATCATTCTACTATAATCTATTCTCTACCATTTTTCTATTATCCTTTCATAATCTATGAATTTTACGATTAGTGCGGAGGAGAATATCCCGTTTTTCTATTCCTAGTCAAAGGAAATATTGAATTTAATCACTATTGCAAACTGACACAACATACCGTTCAAAACTCACCGGCTTTCTAAAAATAAAAAATAAAAATATAGTAAAGCCTAATGGAATGGAATTATAAAACAAGTTTAAACCAAATAAATTTGTATTTATTTTTCTATTAACTAGTTTCTACCTGCTTGGCGCCAACTTGCAGCAATGCCTCATAAACTCCAATCTCTCTCCTATTTCACAATGTGACCAAACTGTTGCAAAATCATAAAAACTTCTTTCTATTTTAGTTAATTCATGCCCAAACGGCCGGATATTCTACTTTTAAACCAGTCTTTTACTTCCGCGTGCAAGATATCAGACAATGCTTGATATAATTTTTTCTGTCTCACTTTTTATACATATTTTGATTATGTATTAAATAGATATTATTTTAATAGTGTTGACGAATCTTTTTTGAATGAAACTATATGATGTACTAAAACAATACATTATTTGAATGTAAAATAATCTATAACTTGTTAAATATATATAAATAAAACTAGTTTTTTATTAATTTTTATCCCTTCATAATCTAACTATTTATTATCTTGCAGGTATTTGCATTGATCTGTCTGCAGTCAGTGTTGGTCCAAACCTATGGCAGGATCATAATTTTGAACTCACACCCATCCAATTACGGTAAGTCATCAGGTAATTACTTAATTATTTTTGTTTGTAGCTAATTGGAGCTTAATCTTATATTCTGTAAGTAGGGTAGAAAAGAAAACTTTTTAGCCTAATCTAGCTAAAGTAGATTTTATTGATATTAATTATTTTTATAATATAATATCTTACCCTCCAAATTACTTTCAGCTGATATGGATACTGTTCTTTTCTTCTTTTCTTAACTATGAATTTTTCCAAATGCCAAATAACATTAGCATTGTAGGAATAATTTAAAGGTGTGCTTTTTGGTTAAGGATATGGATTAGAACCTTTTCAGATAAAGATGCTGATAAATTATTTCCATCTCTACATTTATATGTTGTTGTTTTTTTTTAATAAAGCTGGGTTAGAGGTTTTAGGCTGGATTATAGTAGAATGGAAATAAAATAGACATAGGAGGAAAGTTTGCTTGAGAAATCATTGTTAAACATGTGAGTTTAAATAGGTTAAGAGAGGAAATTGTGTGGAAAATTAAATATAGAGAAGAAATGAATAGATACTCTATTTGGAAATTGCATATAATTTGTGTTAGTGTTTCTTAAAGTTTTGCAATTACTATTAAAAATAATTTTTTTTTTATCCATTTATTGAAATTGACCACTGTACAAAATATATACATCAAGTAAATGTGTTGATAAGGATTACAATAACATGTCAAAACTTTAAAAGAACTTTTCATCAGTAACATTTCAATAAAAGTTCTAGACTAGAAGAAGGTAGAGAGAGACCTTCTAGTGTAGAATTTCTATTGAAATGCTGCTAATGAAAAGTTCTTTTAAAGTTTTGACATGTTATTGTAGCCCTTATCAACACACATACTTGATGTATATATTTTGTACAGTGGTAAATTTCAATAAATGAATAAAAAAAAAAAGTTTAATAGTTATTGCAATACTCTAAGAAACACTGAGAGGCCATCTTCTTTTGAGACGCCTCGGAGCATTATCGGGAATTGAGTGAGACGCAAGTTATGAGACGAGTGAATTAGTGTGGTTACGGAGTTTACTATGAAAGGATAGGTATCTGGTTTGTGCTAAATCAGCAACAAATGGCACATTAAGATCTTTATGGATAAGTTTGTTTGTGAAAAAAACACCCCCCCCAAAAAACCACACACCACAAAACCCCCACAACACCCCCCCCCCACCCCCACCCAAACCACCCCAAAACCCCCCACCCCCCCCCCCAAACAAAAACCCAAAAAAAAAAACCAACCCCCCCCCCCCCCAAACAACAAAACCCAAACAAAAAAAAAACAAAAAACAAAAAAAAACCCCAAAAAAACAAAAAATAAAAAACCCAAAAAACCCCAAAACAAAACAACACACCAAAACCAACACAACCCCCCCAACCCACCAACACCCCCACAACATCCAACACCCCCCCAACAACAACAAAACAACAAACAAAAACAAAACAACAAAACAAACAAACACCCCCAAACACCACCCCCCCAAAAACCCCCCCCCCCCCCCCCCCCCCCCCCACCCCCCCCACACACCCACAAAACCCCCCCCCCAAACACAACCCACCACACACAACCCCCCCCCCCCACAACACCCAACCAAACAAAACCCAACACACCCCCCCCAAAAAACACCTCCCACAAAAACACACAAAAAACAAAAAACCAAAAAAAAACCCAAAAAAACAAACCCCCCCCAAAAAACCAATCCCCCGTAAGGAACACTGAGGGTTTGTAGTGGATCGGAAGGTTTGAACATTTGTCTAGTAAATGTTGAAGAAGTCGAAAATGTAAAATTAACAAATGATTTGTTGCTCAATGATATTGTTTAACTACTCTCAAAAGTTAAATATTTAACTTCTGTTTTTCAAAAAATACAATAATATTATTATATAATAGTAAAAAAAAAAAAAAAAAAAGAATGTAAGAAAATATATTAAATGCGTATTAGCATTGAGCAAGAATGAAGGGAACAGACAACAATCTAGAACTAAATAAGGACTAAAAAAATGATTGTGGATAAAAAAAAGTTATAGCTCCAAGTCTTTCGTGACATTTTGATCTCAAGGCTCAGGAGTGAAACTAATACGATACATTGAAAATAGTCTATGGTACATTTATGAATTATTAGAAATAATCGTTTTGATTCAGTATATACATTTGGATAATATAAATCACTTAATATTTTTTTCTAATTTATCTTAAATTTATTTCCATTAATAAAAGAAAAACCAATTGCTCGTTAAGCTTACCAAGGAAACACATATTGTTTCCAATTAGCGGTACGTACCTAACGTCCTTCTTTTTATATCATAATTTTTTTATTGTTGCATTTCTTTTAAAGCATTGGTGAGTGACAACTTGCATTTCATTTTTGGCTTAGATATGTACAATAATATAATAAATGTTATGTGCTTTAAAATTGTTGATGTTTTGATGCCAGTATGTTTTTAGAACTCGAGATGAGTGTCTCACATTCGAAACTGATAATATAATTAAGAATAATATCATTATCAAATATCGTCTAAGCGACAAATTATTTATTAGTTCAGTATTAATAAATTGACACTTCAACTGACTGAAAAAAAACATTTTCCCTCTTAATGAGTTCATTTCAACATAACTTGTCAGACAATATGTTTGTGGCAGTATGAAAAGAACTACTGACGACTAAAAGAAACATCATATAAATAAGATAATAAAAAAAAGCATCGTTCTATTCATTGAAAATTTGAGGCGTAGAATTTCAAATCCTGTCAAATCCATTTTTAAAATTTTATTCACAGCTCTGTAAACTGATAAAGGTCGTTTATTGGTGTTGTCAAAGAAGAGGTATTATTGATAGGCTTTAACTTCACCTATATGTGACGGAATCTTGCATCGTAATTTTCACCAATATCCAGCTATCTGATTATCTTAAAAATTTGTACAGATGTCAAGGACTAATGACAATACAATAATTACACAACTTTGTTATAGTGTTCTTACTTAGTCTAGTCGAAATATCCCCAAAAAGATGGTCAGCCTTGCAAAATGTAAAGTAGTAGATTTTATGATTCAGTATGGTCCAGATCGGTCCTGAGAATAAAATATCAAAAATGTAACTACATTTGATAAGGGGAATATTTTTTTGGGGGGAAAAAAACCTAACATTTTCAGATTTTTTCAAAAAATATGTACAAAAATGCTTTTAATCGAAAAATGTGTTATTTACAAAATTAAAGTTTATTAAATTGTGCGTCTAAAGATATCTCCTAAGTAGAATTTAATTTAGGCGTTTAGCCACAATCAACTGTCAAAAATTGACGAATTTCGACAACTCAAAACGCTTTGGTCATGTTTAAGAGGCTTTATTACAAAAAAGGCTAATCCAATCAAAAAATGTTATATACTAATAGTTGTAGATGATCACATTTTGTACAAGATAGGATTTTTAAAGATTCTGATTGATACTCCGAGATATTTCAATAAAACTTTTTAGTTAGGTTTGTTATTAAAGCGTATTTTTTAAACTATAATTTTTATTTTTTTATACCATTTCCAAAGTGATTTAACTACTTTAGTTGAAATAAAACCTTCTACCTAAAGATAATAATAAATCTACCTAATGATAGTAAAAAAAAAAAAAAAAAATCTGGATGCAATAGGCTTTGGCTGGTTTTGGAATTTAACGCCTCAATTAAAGATTTTCCTGTATTTTAATAATATAATGTAATCGATAACCGTTTGTGAATAGCTTGGTTCCTAGAATATCCAATGGTCAATTAGAGTATTTAATTTATTTTTAGATACACTTTTTTTTAGCATATCTCCTCAAACTATTATTTATTTTTACTCATTGATCATAATAATGTGTGAAAATAAATAATGTTTTGTGAAGTTATGCTAAAAAAAGTGTATCTAAATATAAATCTTATGGTCATTTTCAAGGATTCACTGTTTAGCTCCAAGTGACAAGAAATAAATCTAAGAAAGCGGAATTCGTAAAACTGGAAGTTACGTCTTCTTGTTCAGCTCATAGAACCACCCAGAAATCCGTGTAGACATTGTACTTGAAGAATCAGTGAAAGCTGCTCGAAAGCGAGAAGATGCCCCAATCAGATGTCAGCTTCCTCCATGAAGTCAACGATGCGTTGTATCCTTCTCACTGTCAGCGTTTGGCAGGATCACTCTACATGAACCATCGTGAAAGTATAGGGACAAGCGTGATGATCCACTACCCGATGTCGTTTATTCCTAGTGATTAAAAGAAGTTATAAAGATTAAAGAGATTACTGCTTCATATACTAGGCTGACCACATCAAAAGAAAATACAGAATATTTCACGACGAACTATATGACCATCCAGACTTTCTAACAAGAAGCTGGATGAGGGACCTCCTTAAGTAAGAAACAACCTAAAATGATGTCAGGTGGAGGTACCGATGGATACTAGTTTCCCTCATGTTATTGTAAGTCGTGATAGATCTTTGCATCCCTACTGATATGTAGAAGAAAGTTACTAACTATTTTTAATTACATATGTATTTTATTATGATTTTTCTTTTGCATTAGTATCTCCGTTTCGGTTAATTTTTCTTAGAATAAGTTATTTAAAACATTACGTTGCAGGGTTTGAAATCGATAATTAAAAACCATAAAAATCAAATCCGATCAAAATTTTTATCTGGAATTTTTAAAATCATTTGATGATTTTTATTAAGATCGATTTTTATTTTTGATCATAAGTGATAAAAATCAAATTCTGATCATTATTTTTGAACAAAATTTTTATAATTAACAATAATAATAATTTTTGAGTAATTCCTTTCTAAATCAGAAATTAAGTAAGAAACTCTAAGTAAGCAATGAAGATATAAGGAGGAAAATGGAAATTACGGAGAGCGTGACGGAACATATTATTAAGAAGAAATTGATATGGTATGGACATCGAATGCATCCTGGAAGATTTCCCGAAATGGTTAGAAAATGGAACCCTCCGAGAAATAGAAGTAGAGGACGACCAGCAAGGAGATGGGAGGATGAGATAGCGGAGGAAATGGCAGGATGAGGTCTGAGGGACAATGATTGGCGGGACAGACAACTGTGGAAGGATAGATTGACCTAACGGAAACCCAATGAAGCGAAACGCTGTTACAAAGAAGATAGAAGAATCAGAAATTTAAATTTTTTGAATTATCTCCATGATATATTTTGAGTCTGGAGTAGTAGGTTGAGAATGATATAGTCAACTATTAGCAACAGAACATCTTTACTTTTGAAATCCATTACACATTTTGGCTTACAAAAAAAAAATATTATGTATACATAAAATTAAATATATAAAAAAAATATTCGGATCTTGGGAACACAGTTGTAATCAAATCCTTAAAAACGATCCCAAATATGTAAAAAAATAAAAGCACGGAAAGGAAAAGGTAATGAATTTGATTGAATCTTAATATAACGCTAAAATGTATTTTTCTGCTCTCTTTAAATATATATATATATATAAAATTGAAAATGTGTACATTAATATTGTATACAAACATATTAATCAATTTGTGTGTATAAGGTGATTTTTATTTTCTGATCAACATTTTTTTGATAGCAATTTAATCATTATTATTTATGCAATACCGTAGTACTCAGTAAGTGATCATAATTTTTAATCAAATCAATAAACATCAAAAATCAATTGAAATTTTTATTTATAAATCAGGAATGATTTTTAAATTAAAAATTAAATATAAAAATTATTATATGATTTTTTGGAAAAAATAATTATTGATTTCAAACCCTGTTACGTTGTTTAAAATTAATTAACCTAAATTTTTTCACCCTTCAGCTTCGACTTATCGAGTTTTGAGTGTATTGCAGTTCTGAGGAAAGTTGATTATAGAACGGAAGGAAGATGTGTGGTGGTTTTGATATGATAAGATGAGTTGAATTCAATAAGTTCAAAGATGTGAGAGAAGATTGTGAAAATAAAGGCTAATGATAGATAGAAATAAATTAAATTTCTAGAATAGCAGTTAGAATTCCAATTCCGTTATGGAAATATCATCTATTGTTTTACTAAATATTTGATTATGATTAAAAAAAGAAATATTTAGGTTCCTTTTCGACAATGAAATAAGCATAATAGCAGGAAATGCGAGAAAAGATATTATCTTTTTTTTAAAAGATATTCCTCTTTTAAGTTTCGGAATAAGTAATACAACAACGTTGATTTTAAACGTTCTACCATCACAAAATGTATATATATATATATATATATATATATATATATATATATATATATATATATATATATATATACATATATACAAAAACTTGCGTTACAATAATTCAAATACTACATACAAATAATTGTATAAAAACTCATTTTTCTATAACGTGATAATGGATATGTCGTCTATCTATAATAGACTGCTTTTCGCAAATTATATTTTAAAAATAAAAGGATCAAATTAATTTAATTAGTAATTTTTGATCCCCCAACATATTCATATTAAAAAAATTAATAAATTAACTCAGATAACTCACTGGGATTTAATATACTTTAATATGGTATATTTAGTCATTGTAAATAATCCATGTTTAAACACATAAATAGGCTTCTTGTCTTTTCGGCATTTTGAAAGTTTAGTTTTTAGTTCTGGATTCACAAAAAGTATGGTTCCACTTTATTTCTATACAGAAATCTTTGAACCTAAATTTAGATTCAAAATGACTTGGGGATCAATCAGTATAATTTCTTAGCTTGTATTATGGTTAACTATATATATTGCAATTATGTATTACATATTTTGTTAGTTCTGAAACAATAAGAAAGATTGTTTTGTTGAAGGAGATGAATAATAATCATATATAAAATTAATGTTTTACAATATACTAGACGTAATGGATATATTACTGGTGCCTAAAGGTTGGAGGGAGAAGCGGCAGTCCCACCCCCAGGCAACTCTTGCCAGGATTCCTGAGGTAGCCTTCGCCGACGCCAGCTCCCTGGGCGCTCCAGAACTAGTGGAGTACCTCACACCGCCGCCTCCAGGTCCTCAGGACAGCCTCACCGCAGCGGCTCAGGTCAACAGGCAGGGTCAGCCTTGGGATTTAGGCTACGACGCCAACGACATATTGGTACCTCCAGTTGATCAGGTCAGTAGCAGGATATCTATCTATATCTATTTCGGAGAAGTTCTAGAGGAAAAAAAACACAAAAAAACAATGGCGTAGTGCTTCTGCTTTACATTGATTTCCAAAATGCTTATAATTCGATTATTCACCAGAAACTGTTCGACATTCTAATTAAACTTGAGGTACTAAAGAAATTGTTCAATCCTGTATCCAATATCGAAAACATTTAATAGAACAGGGAAATTCTAAATCTCCGGTACTATTTAAACAAGCAGTAGAATACGTCAGTAAAAAGCTAATGCGAGCGGTTAAATACTAGAAATGGGTGATAAAATTCCTTTACTTGGTTTCGCTGTTTTAGTACTCTAGGGAGATTTGGAACTATTACATTATACACAACAACGCTTATAAAACTAAGGAACGAAATTGCTACTGTGATTTGTACCAATAAAACGAAGTATATAGTATTAAAGACATTGATAAATTCAGTGATATTGCTATTTTCGAGGTCAAATTTGAATACTTTGAGCAAATATTTAGCGTCAACAATAGCTAGGAAAAATGAAATTCAAGAGAAAATAAAGCCTTGATTAAAAGTATGAAATGAAAACTACTCAGTTTTCGCTTGCTCTCAAGAAATATAAAAATTAGGATATATAAGATAATATACTACCAACAGTTTTCTTTGGATGCGAACCGTGACCGGTTACGTTGAGGGAACAGCATTGCCTTAAAGTTTGTGAAAACAAAGTACTGAGCAGAATATTTGGCAAAAAAAAGGGGATATACGGGAGAATTTAGAAGACGCATAGCGTAAATGAGGTAGCCTTGTTGGCTAAATATATTTCAGGTATTAGCTGCACGGTGGTTAAAATGGGCATGTCAAGTTGTTAGGTTTAGTAATGACCGCATTCCAAAAAAAAAAAAAAAAAAAAAAAATGATCAGTTTAGAGCCATCGAGTAAAATTACGGTAAGATGGGAGGATTGCGTCAGGGCTAATCTTGGAGATTTGGGTTTTGGTTGGGGTGGTTGGAAGGAGGTGTGTGGTCACAGGTAGGTGGTGTCGCGACCGAACCTTCGGATTCGCTGTGCTTTTTATACATGAACTAAAAAAATATTTAAAAAAAAAGAAGAAAGAAACCTTATATTGCTATAAATTCTCCTACTTTACCATCCATTTTATGTGCTATACAAATTACAGGCATATTATTTCATAGACTACGAATAATTAAACGCTAATGTCAACCATGACAAACCACAACACATAACTGTCACACTCTGATGCAAACCTTCCACTCATTGCTAACACAATCACTTCCCCCGTTATCGATTTAAAAAGTGAGAAATATGTACTTTAGTTGTGTAACGTGGAGGGGGTTATGTTGCCTGACTTCATGTCGAAATGCGGTTTCTTTTTTCGAGAAAGCCATTATTTCAAGTATCTATTGTTTTTTTTTTTACTTTTATGGAAAAAATTATCCTGATTTTTTTCTTTTGGATTCTATAATTTTTATTTTTTATTATTCGTACTTTTATATGTGAATTGAATTTTTTATTTTTAGATTTGAAAAAAAAATATTATTGATAAATATTACAATATTTTTCAATTATACGCTGCTATATACATATTCATATTTTATTTACAAACAAACCAAATTAATTCAGATCTAAAAAAATGAAAATAAAAAATGAGGCGTGGAATTTCGAATTTCAAAGTCCTATTTCCAAGTTTTATTTATTTTTTATTTAATAGTTTTTCTAATAAACTATCTTTAGGTGAAAGGTTTTAAAAAATAATGTCCCTTCCTAAACCCTTCCTAAAATGGACTTATCTGGTTTTGAAATTCTACGCATCAAATATAAGTAGATGAACAATATTCAACTTTAAAACCATTAATACTATTATATGTTCTTTACCATCCGTTTATTATGAATAATTTCATGCTGGCTATAATTAAAATATTACTGAAGAAGCAAAATTAAATTCAAGATTTTGGTGTATTATTTTGTTTTATTTTTTTTATTCAACTCAGAAAGTATTGTGAATTAATAAATTAAAAAAATCAAAAAAAAATCTGAATTATGTTAAATCATTATGGCAGTCTTTATTAAAAAAAAATCTGATGATGTACCAATATCAAATTGTATTAATATATGAATATAGTTAGTTAATTATTATTTAACTCCTTTTCATTTTGCTACCTTAAAACTGATGAAGAATGTTTAACGTTCGAAACAAGTATACAAATTAAAAAGAATTCCAAAAGAAATTTCAAATAAATCATCAATCCTTATTGTATTTAACCTTCTATCCAATCACGGTTAGGGAAACTATTAGAGTATATTATATTTATAAGACAGTTATAGCAATAAATTATATAATATAACGTTTTTGTATATAAGGGGTTTATTTTTATTTTTGTGCTGTTCATTTACGTATTTATAAATACGAGTATTACAGCTTTAGAATATGATTAAAAAAAACAAAAAAAACCTTTTCTACTTAAGATATTTTAAACACAAATTGGCTAGCATGTTGGGATTTTTAGACTTAAGTACTAAAAATTGAACTACATAAAAGATTATAAATATAATTTATGAATAATTCCGAAATCAGGATTAACTCTGATAAAACAAAAATTTAAGGAAATGAAGAATTGTAAAAAAGTAGTTTAAATTTAATACCAACGTTTTCATCGTAAAAGGTATAAGTGTCGGTGTTCCTCAATGTAATATCCTAGGCCCCATCCTCTACTCGGTGTATACACTGACTCATTCTACCACTGTTCTCATTTCTTACGCTGATCTCTTAAGCAGTAATCAGTAAATAATTAGCTTTTCATTGCATTAAAATCACTACAGCCTGATATTACTAACCTTCAAGAATGTCGTTGAGTTTGTAAAATTAAAATTAATCCAAACAAATCCCATCAAATAAAATTCACCCTTCGTCGTAAACCTATGACTTATTGTCCTACAGTATTTTTAACAATATTCAATTGAATCCTGTTGAACAGAACCGCTACCTAAAATTCCTTCTGGACGAACCTCTTATTTTGAATCCACACACAAGATTAAAACAACGATATACTGTTAGACGTATTCGTCTTCTTCAACATTTACTGGACAAATATTCAAATCTTTCCATTAATTTCAAAAGACTCGTCATAGACCTATTAGGACGTACGAAGTTGAGCTTTGGGGCTCCTCTTAACCATCCAACTCATCTCATATCCTTACAATTCAAAATACTTCGCAAATATTCAATGCTCTTTACTTTGTCACCTACTAACTTATCCATAAAGATCTCAATGTTCCATATGTTCCTGATTTAACCCAAACCATTACCTATCCTTTCATAGAACACTCCATAACCACTTAAATTCACAAGTCTCTCAACTTGCCTTACACTCAATTTCCTATAACCCTCCGAGGCGTCTGAAAATAATATGACAAGAGACCTTCTAATGTGCTACTAGTGAGTAGTTCTCTACATGCGGTTGTAATAATTTTCCTAAAATTTACCTGTATATAATCTATACAGTTCAAAATATTTATAATAGTTAATAGTTAAAAGAAAAAAAGTTTTACACCAACGTTTTTATCATAAAATAAAAACGTAATAACTTTGACATTAAAACAACTTTTGTATGCTATACAATTGGCAAAGTATCCAGCTTTAAAAATCTACTTTATAGTTAATACTGACCATAACATCCTTAATATATAAAATAACCTGTAACGTAATCGCTCCCATTTATTATTTTCATTGTTCTCTAATGTTGATGATACCACACACCCTCAATCGATAAAATAGTATACTATTTGTACGGAAGTGCAATGAATGTTCGCTTATACTTTATCTCTTCTTTTCAGGCAAGGCAGTACGACACCCTTAAAGTATTTTCCTTGGTGCCTGGTTTGGGAGGATCCGATGGAATTCCAACTCTGGACAGCTCTGAACTGGACAGTTCAGGCTCAGGATCCAGCGAAGATTTCTCATCGCAGGAGTTCAGGAGGGATCAGCGAGCGCCCCAGTCCAAGGGTCCAGTCTACACCTACGTTAAGACGGACAAACATGGACACTTCAAGTGGGGTGTCAGGCATGGCAACTAACACAGTCCAGTTGTCAAATCAAGGTGTGTTTCTTGTTTGGTGAGAAGTCATTAACTTGTAAGGACAGTTATTTTTTATGATATTATTGAAAGTTCCTTTTAAGCGGCTTCAGGACATAAATCTGAGTTTAAAAAAAATATATTTAATAAGACCATGAATACAATATTGAAAGTATAATCAAGCATACAATACGAACATTAAGGTTCTCAAAAGTCTCTTCGTGTGCTGTTTCATATATTATGAACAATAAAAGAGTAATCTAAAATTATAGTTGTATTCCTATTTGTCTGTTTTCGAATTACTTTTTTCAATCTATGTACAGCTTTTTCTTAAGCAACAAATCCAGATTAATGGATGTTTCTGCATTTTCCCACGTATGGAGTTGAACGGAACAGTGTCTATACAGTTCTATCTTGATTAAAATTAATAATCATTCCGCTATTACTTGTTTCCCTTTTCTTTCTCCTCTGTTCTGCATTGAAGAGTAACTCTGGAATTATAATACTCCAGTTTGATCATTTAGTACATGGGATATTTGAAACTGGTCATACACATAAGATGACACTGCAGGAAACCAAAAGTCTTGTACCCAAAACCATCTTTGCTGTGATTCTACGTTTGAGCAGCTATTGGTGGCCTTTTCAACTGTTAAATTCTAGATCATTAGCTGGTAGAGTTTGTGTTTTATTTATATTATTGACAGTTGTGTTTTTTTTAGTAGGATTAATGCCTTTATATCTGTTTTACCTTCAAGATCCTTTTCTGATGTCTGTTTTTTTTAGCATAAAACTTAACTTCAATGTTATATGTCTTATCTATTAATGAAACCTTTTAAAAATTTTCTTAATCTTAATCTGGTTGCAGATATCTCTAAACTGATAAAGAGTTACGTTTAGTATTGTTACTATTGCTACAATTATTTTCAGCCGAATAGATGTTGATTATGTTCGTTTTAAATGATAAATACAAACTTAAAAATTAAAAAAAAAAAATCATATCCTACGGAATATAGTCTATAATGAAATGAGGTATAAGTAACAAGTACTAATGTGAAAACTTTCTGCAGCAAACATTTTTCTTTTTAGTAAAAACAATCAGCAAGTCCAATTGCTGGAGGTAAAAGTATTTTTTATATTAGTAATTTTAAGAAACATAACTCTGTACAAAGTATTACTCGTTTATAGCAAAAAACATCCAAGATCTACTTATTTATCTATATGAAATAGTGATATAATGAAATAAATTTCACAATGCCAAAAAGAATTCATTAAACACTGAGCTAGAATGAAGAATAAACACTAAAAATGAAACATAAAAGGTTTGTTTTGTAGATAATCTTAAAAAATGATAGACCTAAAGAAAACAAAAAAACAAAACTGATAAAGTGGATAAGTGCCCAGTAGCATTGGGACAACCGGAAAATAATCCAATTTGGTTGCGAAGCTTGAACGGGAAAGCGTGAATTATTACTTAATAAGATTTTACTAAGATTAAGTTTTCCTAATTTGTATTCTAATTATTACAAAATAAAAGGTTTAAGTTATTTTACTGTTATTTGATTTTTTTATATCTTTCTTTATTTTCATATCGGCATTGCTTTCTGAAAAACCCACCCCTATTTAAAATTATATATCACATAATAAAATAAAATGCTCGACGTTGAAGGTTGCAGTGATTTTGTAAAATAGCGTTGGACCATTGTTAGAAGATTCACTCCGTTTAATCTCTAAGAGCATTAATTTCAAAATTAGAAATATACAGTTGAATGTGAATTATGTAAGAAAGGGATGATTAAGGATGCAGTCAGAAGAAGGAAAAGATCACACTCAAATAAAAAACTTTTATGGATTGTCGACGTTTCGCCCTGCCTTGCAGGTCTTCTTCAGAGCCACCGCACCGCTCAGGAGAATTTGTTTTTAGTTTTTCCTAACTGCATCCCTGATCATCTCCTCTTCATGAATTTCAAACGTATCTGTCAAAGTAATCTTAATTTTTAATGGTTTCTTCTTTCTCCATTAAAATAATACGTTTTAAATACTTATTCATTGAATTATTTTAAAATGATTTTATTGAAAAACTACTTTCTTCAGAGTGGCAACTTTATCCCAGTCATTCCTATTTAATCTAGCCAGCAATGTTATTATTGCTATGATTATTTTATTTCCAATTCTATTTATCATACCAGTACGATACATAAACTTTAAATGTCCTTATATTAATTTTTTTAAATGTTTTTAGATATTTTGCAAGAGGAACTGAAGCAGTGTTCTGAAAGATTACCAGGACCCAGTTAAATTAAACTTCACGCGATTGAGAATTTGGTAGTCATTGAAACGAATGACCTCCGAATCGTAGCAGAATGACTCTTAAAAACATAATGGAAACAGAACTTCGTCCTCATGAAACTTATGTATATATTTTAGAATTTAAGATTAAATTAAATGTACATTGTGATGCGATGTTTAGTATAAAAGTTATTACTATTAGATCTCATGATAAATAAATGTAAAATTTCTTTTCTTTTTGTCCCAAACAGAATTCCTGTTTTTGATTATACCATGAGACGGAGTCTTCCCACTTTTTGCATTAATTATTGTAAAAACTTAATATATTTTTAATAGGCTAGTTTAAAAGTATGATTAAGTTGGACGTAACAAGAAAGGACGTTCCACTTTTGTTTCTTGTTCAGTCATCCATCCAGGGTTTAGAAATCAATACCTGCTTGGAAGCTAACTTCGTTTTTTAAAACTCCACTTTACAATGTTATTCTGTGATGTAAATGTATATTTATAGCTTGAGCTCTGAAACGTAACTATGAACTGGTTGTACTGGATTAATTTTAAGGAAATATGAACTACAAAAGGTTTTTATTGCCCTTTTTCCAGAAAAAAATATATTCGATTTATAAATCATATCAGTGCTTATCTAAATAATTATAAGCACATTCCACTAGATTTTATTCATCACAGCGCTGTTTATCATATCTGCATTTTTTTTCTCCTAAGAACAGAGAATTCGAGGTAATCAACATTTCTGCATATCTCTCCTTTATTGAGGTCACTCATTAAAGATGTGTCTCACAATTTAGGTTGAGAGAGGTCTTCTTAAAAGTTCACAGAGAATTCAGAGTTTTTCGAAATTCTATTAATTTCAGTATTAGGCATCCTAATGTTCCAATTACAAGGCATTAAGGCAACGCCAGTAAGAGAAAGAGTTATTAAAAACCGTCTCTGTCTTTCATCTTATTTTATTGTACAGGTAGGGAAGGCTATTTTATTTATATTACAGAATAAAAGAATTAGATGGTTGAATCACACAAATTAATATATTCGGGAGGTTTTACAACCAGCCAATTCAAAAAAGTATATTATTGACTAGCATCCTCCATTGCTGCTTCACCCGCTCTCACAAGTAAATAACTTAGATAATTTTTACTAATAATTGTAGTTTTATTTATTTATCGTTAAAATTTTTTTAATAAAGTAAGTATTTCTTTAATGATATTTTCACACATAGCAATAATTTTTAAGCTCCTTAAAATTTACACTGATTAACTTTTAGAAGATTATGTAAAAGCATCCAATTTTTAATTTGAATTAAGAGTTGGTATTCTTGATGAACAGGTACTATTTAGAAACTCTTGCGGGTAATGAAATGCATTATCAGTGCTTACAACAAAAGGCCTATGAATTCTATTTTTACACACAATATCAAAAAACATAGAATCGACGATTTGATTTGGTAATAATGTTTATTCGGCACAAATAATTTTATTAAATACATATTTTTAAATTCTAATTTATAACTATAAAAGTTACACGACAGGAAGGAAAACCTCGTTTCAATTAACTCTGTACATTTAAATTATTATTATTGTAAGCCTTTTTAGAACTTTGAAGATTTTGGTAGTTGTAATTTGGTAAAGATAGGTTCAATAGTTTTATTATTGCAATGTTGCACAGTGGCGCTAGTCACATATCAGTCGATTTTTAAACTGCAATGGGATCAAGCAAATTTTATTATCAATAACAAGCTCAATATAACACTGCACCTTTGTAACCTCTCTTGCCACTCGCCATCTATCAGTGGATTTTCAAACTAAATATTTATCGCTTTTTTTTTTTTTTATAACAAATTGGAGGAAAATCAGAAGATCTCATTATTGCTAAACCATCCTGGAATTATAAAGATGATGTGGTCAAAATTTGGTAGAGTTTGGTTCCGTTGTTTCCTTGGTTAGTGATCGCAAACAAAAAAGGGCTTGTAGTTTTATTACTATTATATAAAACAAGCCCTTTCAAGATTCAATGCAAATCAAATAATATAAATAAATAATGATAAATAAAATAGATTTTTAGGCTTTATTAGCATATTATCGCCTGGTTTTCTCCAGTATTTTATTTTAGAGGCAGTTACTCTGTTAGGATGGATGTGCTTCCAGATCCGTTGAGGAGCACTGACGTAAGAAAACTGACTTAAAAAGCCTTATTTTTACAGCACGGCTTAATTCTTCCTTCCATATCAACGTTAAGGAAATTAGGTAGAGTACTTCGTTGGATTTTTTTAATGTATTCATTATCTCATTATCAGATAGCTATTGGAGTCAGCTCGAGAATCCTTGCATTACAAGTGATCCTAAAGTTCCAGGCGGCTCACACACATAACTTCATTTTTTGCTGCATTGAGCTGCGTTTCTTCAGAGCATTCATTAATTGAAAGTTTCAGCTACAAACACGAAGTCATCCGCATATAAAAGTATTTCCTAAAATTTAAATTGGAAATTGGAAAAATAAAAAAACCAACGACGAAATTTGGTTTTCCCCTAAAACATTTCCATGAGTTTCAGTAAAGCTTTTCGTTTATTTAGATAGTCTAAAGTACTAATGAAAATCTGCGTATGATGTATCGGATGACATAAACATAACTTTTGTTAAAGCATTCGTCCTCAAAATGTACTTTCAGCTATTAATAGTAAACTAAAAATAAATTGGCCAAGAGATCGATCTCCTGTGTTCCTAACCTAAATTTCTAAACATCAATGAAGTCAATATTCAATAATATGTTAATATGATGTTTCATGAACTATATATATTACTATAGGGTTAAAATGACCAGAGTTTATGTTTGCCATAGAAAATTTTATAATTGTTCGACATAAATTTAAATTGAAAAAAAATATTATTTTTTTAAATTATATTTTTACGTGATATGTTCATCATAGGGTACAGGCAACATTTCTTGAATCGATAATTTAAAAAATAAAAATAAAATTTAAACATAAAATAAAAGTAATGCAACAAGTGAAAGTATCAGCAGTAAATTACTGTCACTTATTTAATTATAATCGATTCTAAAAATAAAATACACTTTATAACGCTCTTGACTATTAAGAAGTCTTTTCTTACAAGGTTACATATCTAGTACAAAGTTTCTTAAACTTGTATAGTGGCTGTCTTTCTCACTAGAAAAAAAAAATCATGCACTAAAACAGTTGTTTGTTAAATAAATGCTTAGAGAGATAGATTAAAAAGGTGGAAATCGAAGCAAAAATCAAATGAAATCATAAATAGCAGGAAAAATAAATGTCTAATAATTACATAATACCTGATAACTATATAATAAATTATTAAAAAAAAAATTGAATTACATTAAAATTTCATTTCTAAAATTCTACAAAATATTTCAATTTGGGTTATAGCTTAATTAATGTTTTGTTGTAGAATGAAAAAAAAATTGAAGTATTAAACAAATATTGGGATTTTTGATGGAGGGGGGGACTCACTTTTTTTATAAAAATAAAACATGAATGTTTTCTATATTACATGAAGGTCTGATTCAAATCCCACATCTCAAAAACCAGTGCTAAACAAATTTTGGTTTGTTTTGAATAACATCGATTTCTAATTCATAGCATTTTCCAGTAGAGATTTACCCCATAGATTTTTAGATTTTCATATTCCTTTATCCACTAAACCTACCAATTCATCTCGTATGCAATCTTAACAATCCAAAATCCTTCGAAAAATCCTTAATGCTCCTTATTTTGTCACCTAATAAATAAACTTATCCATAAAGATCTTAATGTTCCATGTGTTGCTGATTTAGTCCAAACCTCTAATTTCTTAACTTCCTTTCCACACCATTCCCTAGGCCTAGAGACATTCTAGTGTAGAATTTTTATTAAAGTGCTATTGATGATCAGTTCTTTTCACGTTTTGACATGTTATTGCAATCGTTATCAACACATTTACTTGATGTATATATTTGGTACAGTTATAAATTTTAATAAATTGATATAAAAAAATAAATATATTCCTTTTCTCTAAAGAGTTATAAGCAACAACGATGAATTTAAAAGAAAACTTTTGTACTTTAGGTACAATTCAGGAATTATCTTTCAAAAGTGAACATTTTTTTTTTCTAATAAAACCTTGCAAGCAGTACACACTTATAAACCTTGGTTTTACTAATAGACATCTATCAAGGGTTGGAATAATATAATTGTTTTAAATTAAACAACGTGGGGAGGAGTGGAGTAAGTTTTTGTTGTTTTTTAAAAATTTAAAAACTGAAGTGGACATAGTTAGTTTTATGAGGTAATTCGTCAATTGATTTCATATACCCGGCTGACATGATTAACCGTCATAAGTTGTCTGAAATGACGAGCCCTTTCAATATATGTTTAAACATCAGATTCCCCCATTTCATTCAGGCTAAATTCATCATCAAATTTGATGCAACTACTTCCAGAAGGAAACCATTACGTTCACCTAAAATATTTCTTAACATAGCTGGGCAGGAAGTATTCTTAGCTTCTGTTGTGAATATAATTTGCTTTGAGAGGAAGTGAAATTTAAGCGTTTAAGAGAGATAATTATACATAAGAAGAAGAGAAGCGTTTCACTTAATAGCTCCTTATTAATGGTCGTTAGAAATGTCCCTTGATCTCTATATTTAATGGACGTATTTTTAACAGGTAGATTAATTTAACTTTTATTGTGTCGTAACAGTGCGATTCTAAGCCTTAGGAATAAAGTTTCTTCTTTATAGACTAATTATTCAGCATGAACTATTATGTTCATTCGTTATGAATATTTTTTTCATTAATTAATTGCTTTGTGATATAAATTTATGGCAATAGAGTTAGTCAGTAACATTCACAAAAATATATTTACAGTATGTAATGTAAATTACAAATCAAAATAAAATTAAAAAAAAATAATGTTGCCGAATTTACTCTTTCACACATCAATACTATTCTATGGTATAAAAGAACAAGTTATTTTTCGTTTGTGATCAGTAACCACGAAAACTGCTGAACCAATCTGTACCAAATTTTAACCATTATAGTTCCAAGAATATCTATATCAGGAATATATCTTTATAGTTTCTAATAGTTCTATATCTCGGAATTATTTTTAATCAGACCCTTTCTTGGAAATCTCAGATTGCCCAAATCTCCCGCCGTTCTATAACTCTACTTAGATTATTCCACCGATCCCGTCACCTTCTTCCCCAGTCAACTCGTAGGCTTCTAGTATCCTCTCTAATATTCCCTTACCTTGATTATGGCTGTCTAGTTTATGGTGGTCTCACGACGGCTCTCGAAGACAGATTGAAACTAATTATGAACTGCTTTGCCAGATTTGTCTTCGATAAACCGAGGCGTTCCCACGTTTCCTTCCTCTATTCCGAATTAAACTGGCTTTATCCCATATTCCGTAGAAAATATTTCCATGGATCATTCCTTTACCAAATTATTAGCACCCTTCATCCTTCCTATATTTACAATACGCTTCAATTCAGATCTGCAATCAAGGCATTGAACACAGGATCCCGTCTTTCTGATCTATATACCCCATCCTATAGAACTACTACGTTCCAGCGGTCTTTCCTATTCCGCTCAACCATCCTATGGAATTCCATCCCTTATTTTAGACAAGCAAAATCTCTAAAAACATTTAAATTCCTCTATTTCCAGTACCTCCTCCTAATCCAAGGTGACGCTTACTAACAATATATGTTCTCAATTAAACTATATCTAACTCTTTCTGAAACACTCTCAGTGTTACCAATTAAATAATTTTCTCTCACTCCGAATACAACATTTAGGTTCTTATATTGTATATAATTCGTATTGTATCACAATAACCTATTTATTATTTCATTTGTAGAATGTCTTCTTATTTTCCTGTTCATATATTACATTATTATCTATGTATACATTATCATTGTTATATTAATATTTCTTCTTTATCTTATTATTTTTAATTTTTATTTTTTCGTCTTATTTATTTAACATGTCTCTGACCAGATGTAACTAATATCATTTCTTTCTTTACAATTTGTTATTCTTAGGGGACTTGGTCCCAGAATAAAATTATTTTTCTATTTATATTTCTATTTCTAGTTCCTGGAAGGTTTAGAAATAATGAAATCTACTTATTTTCAGTTAATTTGTTATTTAAAAAAAGCGATAATTGACCGATAGTTGGTGAATCTATATGAGAGGTTACTGAAGTGCGGTGTTCTATGAAGCTTGAAACTGATAATAATATTTACTTTACTTTACTTATGTTCAATTAAATTATTCAAAAAGCTACATCTGGATAACCAACTTTAAAATTTAAAAATTGTATGTCTAATTATGCTTTTACGTAATTTTCAAACACCTAATCAGTGCAATTTTAATCAGGTTAAACAGTACTGCTATGGATGAAAATATTATTGCTGAAATAATGCTCTATTGCATAATTGAATACAAGATTTTCATTTTTTCAATACATTCCAATTTCTTTTAATTAATTTTTTTTAATTTTTTTTTATTAGGGATTACTATATTGAATGCTGTTACTGCATATATAGAAAAATCAACGCGAAGTGCGGCTACAAATTATACTTTGTTAATTAGTTGTTTTAATTAATTTTCAACTATCATTTCATTATGGTTTTCTAAACTAATATGTAACTACAAAGTTTGTGAATAAGTGCATCAAGTGAATGTGTTTTTAAATATATATGTTACTTTTTGGTTTAGATTATTTTTATAGTTCTAGTTGTTCATTAATTGATACTCATTTCTAAATTATTAAAAACATTTGTTTAAAGATTATTTTGCCACATGACCATAACTAGTCTTGGCTATGACCATAACCGGTACAACATGCCCAAAACAGATATTTTTAGTTTTTTAAAAAAATAGACATTTTTTTGAAAGGAAGCATTATTGCATTTTTCAGTTTTACATTCAATACTCTCATATCCAATCCTTATAATCCAAAATCCTCAATACTCCTTAATATTTCACAAACAATTATCCGTAAAGATCTTAATGTTCCAATTGTTGCTGATTTGGCCCAAACCAGATAACTATCCTTCCATAGTAAAATCCTCACCTATTCGAATCCATTAGTCTCTCTACTTGCCTCACACACAATTCCCGGTAATCCTCCGAGAAGTCAGAAAAGAAGAGACCTCCTAATGTAGAATTTTTATTGAAGTGAGTAGTTCTTTACATGTTATTGACATGTCATTTTAATGATATTTCTCAAATTTACTTGTATATAATGTATACAGGTATAAATACCAATGAATAGTTAAATAATTAAATTACTCAAGAGTATCGGTACAGATACAGTTGATCAAATAAAACCAAAGCTAAAGAACTTAAAACATGTGTTAAATATTTTTATTTTTAGTGAATATGCATTCAATGTTCTATTGGCGTTATCCATGGAATAAATTATTTAAGTGCTTATGTTATGTGTTAACTAACCTTTTTCCGGTAATAGTTCGGATCGGCGACGCCTCCAAACTGGCTTTACCCGCGCTACACCGACCAGTTCGATCCTTACGCTTCACTTCATGTTTACATTTTTCGATAGTTCATTCCTATAACCTTACATGTAAACAATCATTTCTACAGTTTCAACTTGGATTGTGTTGTTTAGTCTGTAATATTGATATTTAGACTTCTTAAATGTAAATAGGTGAAACAGAAGTTAACAACACGAGGATTAAGTGTTTTATCAATTCATTTTTTCTTATTTCATCATATCTTATGTGTAAAAGTGTTACAAAACTTAAGAAGATTAATTTGTACATGGATTTGGTGTTTTACATATTTATATTTGTTCTATCAATTTTAGTGATAAAATTTCAGTATACATATTTTGTGAATGGATTCTTTGTCATCCTTATTACTTTTTGTCCTAAAGTGAGACAGATTGTATAATTAATTCAATAAAACATATCAGTTTATAAATAAATTGTGAGAAAATACATCACAGGTTTCATGTTTTCTTATTTCCACTTCCCTTGAGAAAATATAGCATAAATTAACATCACTTTCAACTAGGATTCTGTCTTATATTATATAATGACTTATAACATCAAGAATTGACAATGTGAAAATAATCACAGGATTCTGTTTTGTTATAATTGTTTATGTTTATAATTAGTTATTTTCACTTCTCTGACTGAAAGTTATTCAGGAATTAACTTTACTGGTGGTTCAGTAGTATATTAATTGTTGATTAAATTAATATTAATTCAAAAATGATTTAGTGTCCTATATTTCGATATTTTCTTATTTCCACTTCATTAGTTCCTTTTTTCCCATTTTAATATTAGAAGTTAAACCGAAGTTAACATTACTTTAAACAGGGATTTAGAGTTTATCAGTAAATGTAGGAGGATAACCTTTCCCCTCTGAAAGCAGCGACTAGAACATCGAAATAAATCGGAACAAGGTTAGAATCGATAAAAGGTACTATCGGCGCGTATAGGGGTTGGTGTCTCCGATCCGAACAATTAACCTTTTTTCTTATTACTGCGTTTCTGTGTGGAGTGTAACAGGATCGGGAGGATTATTTTTGCACTATGTATTTCTATGTATTAAATAATTTTTAATCAAACTATACTAGCTTGAATTCAAATTATTACTTTTATATACTCTGTAGTAATATTATTTCATGTTGTGTTTAATTTGGGTGCCTCGCTACTGGTTCCTCTGTAGGGTGGAGCGAAAAAAAAGTTCGAGGATATGAGAATCCCAGGTCGCACATCCAATAAAAAAATGTGAGATCCCACTTACCTGTAAATTAAATAAGCGTGGCAGTGGAACATACTGATGGGACGGGTTCATAAAAACCCGCATAAACTCCAGGAAGCAACTTCCACCATATGACAGGAATAAGAAATTTTTCGATATTGATGACACGCTACATCAGGGCAATGATATAAACGAGCAAAAATTTAATGAATTATTTTTCTAGCCCTCTGACTGGACAATATTGCTTTGCAATAATAAAACTTGGAATTTTTGTATTATAGCATTTTTGTTCAAACCTAAAA
The DNA here is from genome assembly GCA_003667255.2 of Euschistus heros. Lineage (NCBI taxonomy): Eukaryota > Metazoa > Arthropoda > Insecta > Hemiptera > Pentatomidae > Euschistus > Euschistus heros. The sequence goes on along the minus strand of RCWM02000002.1, from coordinate 1,440,351 downwards.
CTTCAAACCATTTGTGCGACCTCAAGACTCATATTTCAGTGTCAGATTTGCGCCCCACCCTAGTATTGAAGTATATAACCAACCAGTAACCAAAGATGTCATATTACAAACTGTATCAACGAAATTTTATTTGTATGTCTCGTTCTTGGGCCAGCTGTCTTCTCTTGCTCCAGTCCATATCCCTCCTGATCGCCTCATTAACACTCTTCTCCCAAGAAATGCGTGGTCTTACTCTTGGCTATCACCCCTCCACGCGAGTTTCATACGTCTTCCTGGCAGTTCTTTCCTGGTCCATCCTAAGGAGGGGACCGAACCACCTTAGCTTCTGCTCCTCTAGGATGGTCTCAGCCGGCTTAACTTTGGGACTAAATCTACAAATTGTGATCCTATACTGCGCAGCGGTATAGGGGATACAATGATTATGATGATCATTTCTCAGATCAGAAATTAAATTCCTTAACTATGACCATAACTAGTGATTTACCCTAGTCTCCTATTTAATGCCTGCTTATAAGGAGGTCTTCCGTGTATCGGCATTCAATTGATCATTTTACCTGTAGGCAACCGTAAGATTTAACTTAAAAAAAAAAAAAAAAAAATGAGAAAAGAAATAAGATTGGGAGCCGTAACAAGGCGTTTGGAGAAGGCGACCGCAGAGCTGACCACACAAAAGTTGACAGTTACAGGAGCTATCGACTGATTTCGCACAGGAACTTTCTTTCACCTTGATAATGGCTTGTGTAACCGAGTGGGAAAAGTGGCCCTTATTAATATATTCGGGGGCATTTATCACGTAACTATATCACATTTATCAATTTACAGTTATATTTTTTTTCATGTTTTTGAGTATATGCTTGGGATGCTTTCTCACGTCCGATCCGTTATTTGTGGGCGGATAAACGGAAACATTTAGTGACGCCTGGCGTTACCTAATATAGGGGAAGTAACGTATTAGTTTTCTCCTGAAACTGGATCGAAAACGAAACAAACAAATATTACTTTTACTCAGTGTTTTTTATTCGAAATTTTCAGCCCTGAAGAAAGAATTTTTTTCGCAAGAACCGTGCCAGAAATTTAATGTAGCAGAAAAGTAAACATTTCATTCTAATGATATTATATCTGGTAAGGTTTGTTTACATACATTTTCTAATACCATTTAAGGTACGCTTGATGGTGAAGAGTAATCAATCAATGTTAAACATTCATCATCAGTTCTAAAACATAAAAACATTTCAAAATAGCAAATTTTTACATAGATTATATCACTGATGTTTTGGCAAAAGGGCATAAGCCTAGGAATGTGAAGTTTACAGGATTTTTTAAAGTTTTGAATAATCATTTCAAATCCTGTGTAAGTATTTCTTTATTCGTAAATTACTATATTATCTCATAAAACCTATCCATTTTACTAAAATACTAACTCCAAAAAAATACTTTTTACTTATTTATTTGAAATCCCTTCCTGCCCAACATTTTTTTCTCTCATAGCGTTCTGATCATAACTTCAGCTTTTTTTTATTTAACAATACGCGACTTAATTCCTTTTTACCAAAGATATTAGAAATGAACCTGGCCCCACAGGTGTTGAAAAGAAAAAAAATCAAAAATATTTCCTTTTATGTTGAAATTATGATTTCTTTTAAAGTTTCGCAACATGTTATAAATGAAAATACATAATCAGTAAAAAGAAAAAGCAATAAGTACGGTGTCAGTTTAAGAACAAAATGTTGTTGATCTATTTCTACATCAAATCAGGATCAATACCTTAATATTTATTGTTAGATTTCTGTAGAAATAGGGCGGCATTAGTTGTAAAAGTATATAGGCCTAACTGCATAGGCATTTTTGATCTGCAAACGTTCTGGTAAAAATTATTTAAGTTATAAAGTGTCACTAATTCACTGCTCTTCGAATCACTGCCGAATAGCAAATATGACTAGTGCCCTTAAGATCAGCTTAATTAAGGTACATACTTAATTCAAGTACTATTATTAATTATTGTCCTATTTTAATAATTAACATTTTTTAGTAATATAATTTCACTTAAACCGATTGAACCAATTAAAAAAAATTGATTTTTTTAATCAAGAAGACATAAAAACCTCATATTCACAAAAATGAAGACTTCCTTCCGAATCCAACGCCCATATAAAAGTTTGTTTATTTTGAAATTCTTCGTCAAGAATCTATGTTAATAAAGTTCTCAGGATTTTAATGAGCGATTTTTTAAAAAATTTAATTCACTATTATATAAATAAAATTAAATAAACAATTTTGACAGTGACAGTGACAGAAATTAACATTGAAAACAGTTGTAAAACAATAATATTTGTTGATAAACAGTAAATTATGATTTTTATTTTTAATATATCGACGATAAGAGAAAAAAAACAAAAAAACAACTTCAAAAACCTTTTAAAATATATTTTTTCACTCGAGCTGTGGTCACACTGTGAGAAACATTCAAGTATTTAATAGACTTAGATTGTGTGTATGTCATGCAAAATTTAGTCTTGAAATTCTCTAGTGTTGCGTCAAAAAGTTTTATAAAAGTTCAGAATAAAAATTCTGAGCTGAAAATATTGTAAAATATTCCTATATTTTATTTACAAGTTATTTTATATTTTATTATAAAATGTCCTATAAAATGTAAAATAATGTGAAAATATCTTTATATTCCACAATTATTTAGATATTTACCTACACTGGCGATTCATCCTTACTTTGGCATTCATCATGCTGCTTTAGACGTTCACCTTTCCACATGTACCTAATTCTGCAATAATCTTCAGTGTACTTGGAGCGGTATTGTGCTGCAGTCAATATTGTTTTTGAAACCTCATGATTTTTTATTCCTATCACATGGAACGTTGTTTTAGTTATCCTTATCGACTTTGAAAACTGCAGCTTCATTAAAACGCTTCTTTTGATTTCTGCTTTTACTGGAATCACCATCCTTTATAAGGCCTTTTGAGGATATTCTGAGCAGTCATTCTCCGAAATGTCAGAGAATGACCATTGCGTTGATATGGTATAAGCATTTTAAGTATAAGTACAGTAAGACTGACTGTAAAATTTTTTTATATAGTTTGGATTTTGTACGTTTCTTGGTAAGCCTTATTCTTATGTGCTTCAATAGGAGAAAGTAACATCTGCAAGTGAATGCATCTAAGAATACTTTTTTTTTATATCTGCCATTTGAAGAGCCCCTATGGATTTAGAAATCTGAGACTTCAAATTTCTCTATTCCTAATAGCCAATATTAAATTGAGTGATTTGCAACCTCCAGTGAAATTATTTTTTTCTTATTGTGACACATACTGTCAGTCCATTCTTAAAATGAAATATGGCAGACTCCTGATTCCCTGAGTCAACGTTTGCCCCCAAAAATCTAAAATAACCATTATAATTATTTCCGTATGAAGGACAGGGGGAGGGGGGGGGACCGTAGTAGTCTACGTTTTGTTGATTTTAAAGATGAGGATCCATCTGATAGTGAAGGAAGCTTAGTTTATTTTCTTTCATATTTCTAGAAATAAATATAGATGTTTCAGAAAATAACGATAAAATCTTAGAAATAAACAGTAAGGTGGAAAAATAGCTGAATTCCATAGCGTCCAAACCAAAGCCTCTAGATGATACTAGTTTTTGCCAGACCTTAACAATTTCTGACGGCCGAAGGATATCCTTGGTCACTGGTTTCCGACAATTTGATTTTCTTTCTATTGAAAAATTATAATGTATTTTTGTTTTTTTTAAAGGACACTTTCTCTTCCCTTTTAATTCTTTTCAAAGGGCACTAAAGGATAATATTTTAAGATCTACTAGGACCTAACGATTTTTGATGGCCAAAGGATATTCCACTATTGTACTTTTGAAAATTAACTAAATATTTTCGTTTTTTAAAATTACACATTTCTCGTTTGATCCTTTGGATTTTGGTTGTATTAGACAGTCCCTTTTTTTTTCTGAAAAGATAAAGATAGTTTCTCCACCCTATTCGCTCCTATCTGTCAAAGGTGTTTACTAAATTGGTACAACATAAAACCGTTTCAAAGATGGCCCCTGCATTACACACATAGCCATTGAAGGATACTATCCTTATTCCTACTTGCTGGCTAGGTTGGACTTCCATAGTTTTTCCCAATGACTCTTCACTATACTGGTCACAAACAAATAAGCACTGGACTACAGTGTTTTTTTACCCTAAACAATAAGAAGTTGCGATTATTTTTGGTTTAGAAATTTAGTGTAAAGAAAAACGATTATCTGGGTAAAGAGAACATTTAAAAAAAAGAAGTAATATTTCACTTTTTAAAAGTGGATCAGTGCAAGCTAAACTTTAAATTTAATTTTTCTTAATATTTACTAGGTTTCCTCTGGGGCTTTATATATTAAATGTTATCTAGTACAATTACATTAGTAGCTCTTACTTCATAGTCATTAGTAAGCATCAGCTTGATTATTTAAGATAGGTTTTATTGGGAGAGAGTATTTCTGTGAATAGGTAGATTAAAAAAAAAAAAAAAAAAAAAAAATCAATTTTATCAAGGACAGAAAACTAGCAAGAGATACGCTGGCTCACGTCGAGAGGCCTAAACATGATACGCAGGCCGGCAAGAAAGCTTTTACTTACTGTTGCAGTTCCGAGGGAATTGCAGAGCAAGTTTCCCAGAATGTCGCTCTGTAACCAAAAACGTTTTGAAAGAGTTCTAGTGAAACCGACAGCTACAGAGTGGTCCAAGTGTTGCTTAAACTGGCCAATCCTTTGTCACTGACGTCAAAGGTTGATACCCGTACCCCTCGTTTCGATTTTCGAAATCTATTTTCCACAATACATGCATATGATATAGATTTTGATTTGGATACTTTTTTAATTTTTTTTTTTATAAGTAGTTCTTAGATACGAACCACAGAGTATAGCAGAAATTCATATTTAATAGCTTTGTTTTTTGCTGTATTTATGAAAGCCAATAATTGTGATATAATTATTGGATTGTCCACTTATATGTAAAGTCTATATTTTATGTTATTTATGTAAAGCATATTTCTTTCCTTTTTTTTTTTTTCAATATTTTCTATTGTACATAATGTGTGAATTTAATCATAAAGTCATCTATATTACTTATTGCCCACATTTAATCTAGATTTAATTAATTTTTATATACACTTTTATTTTTTGGCAGAATTCCTCCTCTTAAACATATTAAAAATTGTAAAAACGTTAAAATGTATTCCCGATTTAACAAAAAAAATAATAAAAAAATTAAAAAATTAAAATTTTCAAATAAATATAGCCTTATATAACAAAATAAAACAAAAAACATAATGATACATAACAATAATAGAAATAGATCATATGGATAAAAAAGATGTGGATATTAAATTAACTGTTTGAATTGTAATAAACATTATATAGCAGAATCTACATAAAATGGTATATCAACATAAATATGACCGCAAAAAGATTAATAAAACAGACAAAAATAAAACATCACTTTTGGATCATGCACAAAATTTAGGTCATAATTTCGATTTAGAAAATTTAAAAATATTGAACTTCGAGAAAAAAACTAAAGATGCAGTATAAATAAAACAACAAGTAACACAGTTAATTATAAATCAGACACAGAAAAAATAAAAACCATATATGCCAATATAATAGATTAATTAAAGATATAGATAGTCCAATTTAGTAATAAGAATACACACAAGTTTAATACACCCTTGAACCCTGATACGCCGAGTAGTTTAAAATATGAGTAGTTTTAGTTATTGACAAGGTGTTAACACTAGAGAAAAGAATAAACCTAAAATCTTTAATCAGGTAATTGGAATTTTTTAACGAGACATTAATTTTCTCTGATTAATGAGAGAAATAAAAAAGCAGTGCCAACATTTCTTTCCTTCCTATGGAACAGAGTAGATGGATACAGATTTCTATTATTCTAATCATTTTTAAAAGAAGAGCTCGAGAAGCCTATAATACTTGCAAGAAAATATATATATTTAAATATATTGACGTATAAAACATTTAGAATCGTCTACTTAGTTATCAGAACCCAAAGAAATAATAAATAAAATTTTCATTGAAAACTAGCCTAAATCAAGGTTTAATCCACCAAAGACTGAAATTAATAAGAATTAGGAATAAGTGCATTTTTAAAGCGATAAATATTTGTATGCTTAAGCACCTAAAATTTGAATTGTTTTATTCTTCAAATGAAAATTGTAAACTATATATTAAGAAAGTTACATACGTCAAACAAGTATGAGAAAATATGCTTTTCTGATAACATAAAATAAACCAATAAATATTTTATAATATTTTGTTGTTTATTGGGGCTTAACATCCTTATGTACTCCAACTAGGGCAGGAATGTTATCCTACAGGTTGCCAACCTATTGACCTTCCAGGGTGGGAAGGCCAAGGTACATTTCGTGGGTCCGCCACGAAATAAAGTTTAACCCGCTCAAGTGGGATTTGAACCCACGGCATTTTAATAGTATGTAATTGTTTTAAAATTTTAGCATTAAACATTATAAATTATTAAACCGGTCACTAAAGATAAATAGGTTATTTTAAGGATAAAGATTGTTTAAATGAATAGACGGTGCGAAAAGTTTAGTGGAGGTGATGTGAGCCTTAAAAAGAAATCAGGAGTACAATGGTGCACTGAGTGTTCATACTTAAAGTTCATCAATCAATTCAGAGCTCTCTCTATTTAGAACAACTTCACGATATATTTGTACAGCGATATCCAAGTTTAGTAGACAGGACGCAAGTATTGTTTAAGCAAGATAACGCTTGGCCACACACCTCTCGCTGTACAATAGAAAAACTAGCTGATTTCCATTAAATCGAGCTTCTTTCTCACCCAGCATGTAGTCTTTATCAGACCATTTTCTGTTGAGGATAATAGAGCATTTCGATCATGAAATAAATAGGCCAATTTTAATGAGAAATAACATGTGATTTACGAGTTACTAGATTCAAAACCCAAAGAGTGCTTTGTGGAATGATACAGCTGACTTTCAGATGGTGTCAAAGTATAGAGCAAAATGGTTTATATTTTTTATCTAAATAAGGATTCTTGAACTATGACGATATCGAAACCAATAAAGTTTATTAAGTTATTACTAGTTAAATACTTACTGCTACAAGTTAAATATTTATATTCCTCTTCCACTCAACCATTCTCTGGAACTCAAATTCCTGTTTATATCCGAAAAGCGAAATCTCTGAAAACATTCAAATATCTCTATTTTCAATACCTTATTCTTACCCAAGATGACGCTTGCTAACTATCTATCTACCTATCCCATTAAAATGTATGTTCTTACTTTTCTGAAATCAGATTCAGATACGTTTTTCCATGATTAAGATTCCACTTAATATATATTCACTCCCTCCGAATATAGCATTTAGGTACCTTTATTGCACATACAACTCTAATCATTGTACCAAAAGATTTTATTTTCATTTTTCTTATTTTATCTTATTTGTAGAGTGTTATTTTATTTTCCTTTCTATATATGTAACTATCTTCTATGTATTTTGTTATTATTTTTACTTTAATTTTTTCATTTCATTATATTCTGACCAGATGTAACGGCTTTTATTTTTGTACTTATATGTTATTTTTAAGGGACATTGTCCCAGAATAAAATTATTTTTCTGTTCTATTCTACTGAAACTATTTCATCATTACAGAAGGAGTTTGTCAGCTTCCAGAGGGATTTTGTTTCCTTTTAATTTTTGAAAATTTTACTTGCAGGAAGCTGCTTCTTTGTAAAATAGATTTCTTATTAGTTGGTAACTTTCTACATAATCAGTCAGGAATTCTTTTATGTGTTTTTCATTGGCATTGAATCCATTCCGAATAGTATTTTTCTATGTCAATGTTTAAGCTGTTATGAATTAATTATTATTAGAGAAAATATATATAATTTCTTAAATATTATTAATTTAGTATTCGTATTTATAAATTCGAATGATGATAAAGGGTTCTATATTTTTTATTTTGTGGTAGTAACATACAGTGATAACGTATAGTGACTTGGCAGAACTGAGTTACTTACAAGGAATAGAAAACGAAAGAACGGTGAGAATGGAGAGTGTGAGAAAAGAGAGTGATCGGATGGCATTGTGAGTTGCAATGAGTTACCTGAGGCAGCCGTACCTCGAACCGGTGAGCCAATGAAGAAGGAGCTTCCCTCCGATCCTATTAGCGATTGGACACGGGTGGCCAATCCGATGTGGGCTTCCATTGTCAAGGGCTGCCTCCTCTCCTCTGGTTAAGAGCAATTACTTCATTTCTTGGAGGCGGCTATTCAGCAGTTCTTCTTCCTTCAATCACTGCCGTCGGAATCAGATTCGTTAGTGGAAGAAGAAGAAAACGATGAATCAAAACACTTACAGAGGATACAAATTTATTACTATTATAAGATTATACTTTATACGTAGGTATCGCAGTGAAGAGTATGGCTGATATAACTTTGAGAAATTAGAAACTTTTTCAATCTTACTGGAAAGTCCAAACTAATCACGTATGCAAAATGGCCCGAATGGGTCAAATCAAGGAAAGAAAATGATGTCTTGAGAATTTTTAATCTTGCTTAAACTGTTACTTTCCAACTATCTGCTGTTTAGTTAACTATTAAACTTGTATACGAAATACAAAAAATTATTATCATTGTTTTATTACAGCCTAAATACACACATATTTTTTTTTTTATCATTATCCATTTGTTGAAATTTACAACTGTACATAAAAAAATATATATATACATGTAATGTGTAATGTAATATATGTAAATGTGATAATATGATAAAATATAAAATGACAATGGCTTGTGAAGCAACTACCCACTGGTAGATTCAATAAAAGTTCTATTTGAGAAGGTACTGAGACCATCTTCTTTTCAGACGCCTCGGAGAGTTGTCAAGAAAAGAATAGGAAGCAAGTTGAGAGACTAGTGGATTTGAATGGTTATAGAGTTTACAATGAAAGGATAGTTATCTGGTTTGGGCTAAATCAGCAACTTATGGAACATTGAGGTCTTTATGGATAAGTTTATTTGTGACAAAGTAAGAATTTTGGATTGCAAGGATTGGATACGAAATGAATTAATCCACAAACTTAAATTACTCCAAAATTTTGATTAATTCCTATTTTTTTTTTTTAATACCGGCCAAAAGGTTGTTTTGATGTAGTTACTGTCACCTTCTGTGGTTCTAATTAAATTTGACTCCACTTATCTTATCCTTTTTTTTTAGTTAATTGTATCATAGCTACTATATTTTTAAGCAATTTTTTAATGTATTTTATCTATGTACTAGTTGTTCGTAAAGAGTCTTTATTTATTCGTTATGGACATATATTAAAATTGTGTTACTAACATGTACCTACGTTTTGGATTGAAAAGTCTACCAACTTAGCATCAAGTATAAATATGTTTAAAGAAGAATTGGCTGGTAGCAAGTCCCAGTTTAGGTTTTAACTTGTATTGTCTTATAAATACGAAACGTTGAATCTCAACGTGGCAGTAATATATTTTGTAATGTCAAAGTACTAAATAAATTATTAATTTTTTATTTTAAAAAATTATTATATCGAGGTTTTAACTTAGCATAGATATAACATTTAAGTGCAATGAAGCTTATATATGAAAAAAAAAATACAACCGAAATATTTATTTTACTTATTTAAGTAAAAAAAAAAAATTACAATAACAATAAAATAATAATAATAACTCGTCCGATTTCAAACAGGATAAAAGAAAAAGGAGCACAAAGAATAAAGGACAGTGGTACAACCTTCAGATCTTAAAAACTGGTTCAGTTGGAGATCAAAATGTCACGAGATTAAAATCCGTTCTGATTGGTCCTTTATTACGGAAAATTTCAAATTAGTCTTATTTTGCAGGAGCATTTAACGAATTTGCCAAATATAAATGTGTTATTATTATTTTTTAATTTTTTTTTTTAACCAAATTAATATATTATTCAGAGTAAGATAATTTTAAATAATAAGAAACTTTATTAAAACTCTCTGTGCATTTATTTTATTTTGTTGTTTTTTTTTGGCTTATCGTCCTTATGCACTCCAACAAGGGCAGGAAGGACGGGTATCCTACAGGTTACCAACCTATTCTAGGGTGGAAAGATCAAGATTCATTTCGTGGGTAGGCCACGAAATAAATTTTAACTCGCAGAGGTGGAATTCGAACCCACGAACTTCTGGTTGCGAGCTTATTTTATTTTATCTACCTATTTATTCTATTTTAATTTACTTTTCTTTTCTTCCTTATTCCTAATGTATTTTTAAGTATTTTTTCACCTAAAGAATATTTTATTTTACAGTAAGCTACAATTTAAAACTCCGTTTATTTATCTAATTTGTTTAATATTAATTAACAATCAGAGGTTTATATGGTGCATATAAAATAAAGATCATCAAAAGAAAGAATATAAAATAAAAGTCATCTTATCTGGTTTTGGATCATATAAGGATATTTAGATATTTTTTTTCATTATTTGTGTCATTTTCAATCTCCTTCTTTTCAGCATACACCTTGTGACAGTATACTATGAGTATCGTTTTGTGTCTTTGTAATTTTTCCTGAAATCGTTTATAATGAGCCAGTGTGTATTCTCAAACTGTTGGTTTACTTCAGTCTGTATGAAAGATCTGTTGCTTACCTGTAGAGGAGCATCAGAAAGTCTAAAAAAAAATAATGATGTAAATGTCTGAAATCTCTGCAAGGCTTTCTTGTTATACCAAGCTGATATATTTATTATATATATAGCTTTGCGTATATAGAAATGAGGAGATGAGGTGGAAAACTCGTTCGTTCCATTTATTTTTTTAAATTAAGATGTCAGTGGATTCTAAAAGATATTAACTATCTTTATATATTTATCAATAAATATCTTTATACATATTATCTTTCTAATCTAATAATAAATATATCTTTATCAATAAATATCTGTATGTATTTTATCTTTCTAAAAGATAATTAATATTCAAGTTTTCAAAAAAAATGGAACGAACGAGTTTTGCATCTCACCTCCTCAAATAGACTCAAAGTAGGTTGAAACAATATAAGTAGCAACTTTTTTTTTTTTTTTTTTTTTTTTTTTTTTTTTTTTTTCAGTTTGAATTGTTTTCCAAGTTATGAGAACACCACTTTAAGTCTTTTGTATAAAGTTAGGTGATTTGTCTTTATTTTGGTCCCCAGATTATGCTCTTGTAAAACGTCAATCCTATGCAATTTATTGTTTTTGGAAGACTTCAGGAAAACAATTGTCTTGTCGAAGTGTAAATGTATTTTGATGCTATTTGTCATAGTTTATGCTATGTAATCCTCACTTATATTATGTAACCTTTAGACAATAGGATTGGTGTTGTCTAACATACTTTAGAAGCCACAATTGGCTATTTTAAAATTGAAAATATTCGTCGAATACTCCAATATTTACTAGAGAAGCGTTGAAAACTTCTTCTTCTTCTTCTACTTGCTCAACAGGCGCCGATTCTGCCCTTGGCCTGCTCAACGATTGCCGTCCATTTTCCTCGATCAGCCGCTTCTGAGATAGGGATCCTCAGTTGCCGCAGATCCTTTCCTACGCCATCCTTCCATCGGCCCTTTGGCCTACCGCGTGGGCGCTGGCCATCCGGCACATTTCTGTAGACCTTACTGGTCACTCTATTTTCATTCGTTCTCCTCACGTGGCCCAACCATTTTAGCCTCTGTATCCTGATGTTTGAGGAGATACTAATTTCTTGGTAGATCTGGAGCAGTTCGCTATTTTTCCTTCGTCACCATTGACCATTCTCACACACATCCCCAGAATTCTCCTAAGGACTACTCGTTCAAACCTATCAAGTAGGTTGACATTTTTCTTGTTAAGGGTCCAGATCTCTCCTCCGTATGTTACTACTGTTCTTATCAGGGTCTTGTAGAGCATAAACTTGGTTGAACGGCTGAGAAGTTTGCTTCTGATTAGCCTTGAGATGGAGAAATAGGCTCTATTCCCCGGCTATTATCCTCTTTCTAACCTCTTCTTTCTCTTCCAGGTCAACATTAATAGTAGAGCCGAGGTATTGGAAGCTAGTCACTGTTTCAAAACTGTAGGTGCCTATTTCACAGTGGCTCAGCCTCCGGTCTAGCCTTTTGTTCAGAACTAAGACCTTGGTCTTCTCCTCGTTTACGTGTAGGCCAATCTTCTTTGCTTCAGCATCCATTGCTTCGAACGCCGTCTTTATGCTCTGCAGGAATCTACCAATAATTACAATATCATCCGCGTATGCCAAAACTTGGGTCATCTTTGTTAATATTGTACCCTCCTGCTCCAGTCCCGCTCTAATGATGATTGCTTGTAGAGCAATGTTAAACAGGAGAGGAGCTATTGGATCCCCTTGTCTTAGGCCATCTGTAACTCCGAAAGACTCCGACAGTCCTAAACATTTTACTTGGTAGATAGTCTTCTCCATAGTGCATTTTACTAGACGAATTAATTTATTTGGCAACCCCAGTTCATGCATGGCTCCTATTAGCTTATTCCTAACTATCGTATCATAGGCTGCCCTAAAATCAATGAACAACATCCAGGTTGTCTGCTGGAACTCTTTCATCTTCTCACAACTTTGCCTTACCGTGAAGATTTGATCAATAGTGGACCTGTTGGGCCGGAAACCACTTTGATAATCTCCCAACTTCTGTTCTAAATAAGGGAGGAGCCTGTTGTAAAGGGATATGGATAAGATTTTATATGCTGTGTTTAGCAAGCTAATCCCTCGATAGTTGCTGCATTGTGTCGATTCTCCCTTCTTCTTATACACGGGCACTACTATAGTCTCATTCCATTCCTTGGGTATACTTTCCTCTTCCGAGATCTGGGCAATCAGTTCCAGCAGTTCCCTGGCTACTTCGTGCTGCCCTGCTTTAAAAACTTCTAATAAATTAAAAAAATACTTATTTACATGACAGTAATCATACCTCCTTGGGAAATATAGAATTCAGCTTTGGGGCTCCTCTAAACTATTTAATTCATCTCGTATCTAATCCATGCAATCCAAAATACTTCGAAAAATCCTTAATTCTCCTTTCTTTGTCACAAATAAACTTATCCATAAAGGCCTTAATGTTCCATATTTTGCTGATTTACCTCAAACCAGATACCTGTCCTTTCATAGTAAACTCCATAATCATTGAAATCCGCTAGTTTATTAACTTGCAATCCATTCTATTCGCGATAATCCTCCAAGGCTTCTGTAAAGATGATGGCCGATAGACCTTCTTATATAGAATTTTTTATTGAAGTGCTACTAGTGAGTGGTTATATACTAGTGGTTGACAAGACATTGTAATAGCTTCATCAATTTAAATAAAATTTACTTATCCTATATGTGTATACAGTTGTAAATATCAATAAATAATTGTTTTTTTTTTAATAAATTAAATATTTCGATTAAATTAAAATTTTTAAATGATAATATATTAAAATGTAAGTTGCCGATTAATTACAAAATATTCATTTACATGACAGTTATTAGACATGTTTGGACATATGGAGTTGAAATTTGGGGCTCCACTAAATCACCTAATTCATCTTGTATCCAATCCTTTCAATCCAAAAGCCTTCCTAAAATCCTCAATTCTCCGTTCTTATTGTTATAAATAAACTTATCCATAGTGATCTAAATGTCCCATATTTTATTCAGTTAACCTGAACCTATGGCTTATCCTTCCATGATAAGCTCCATATCCACTCCAATCCACTAGGCTCCCAACTCATTTCTCTCTCGGTTCTTTATTACCTTCCGAGGCATTTTAAAAGAATACGGCCAAGGGACCTTCTAATATATAAATTTTATTGAAGTTCTACCTTTAAATAGCGGCTTTACAAGTTATTGTAATAATTTTCCTAAACATTGCCCACGACACAATATTCAGAATGCATTTTAATATCTTCCAAAAAAAAATCTTATTTACCATATGAAATTATAAGAAATAAGTTTCATAGTAGAGATCTTGTTTTTAACTGTAAAATGATTGCGTGTTCTTACGCCTGTCCTAATTCAGTATTCAATGAATTCACGAAATTATTCACCTTAACCATCAGGAATTTTTCGTGATGGAATGATGTCATATTCACATCCGGCTGTGAAAGTTCTGACCATCATTAATTTAGCAGTGAAAATAGTAAGTAGCAGAGGAGTTAATTATTCCTCCGGAGGAATTCCTTCCCTAATAGGAATCATTGATCAATCTGTAAAGCACCATTGGATAAGAAAGGATCGCTGTAATTCATAAGCCAAGAGGAATTTGTAATCAACTTCATCATAGGGCAGACACAAATAAGTCAGAGTAGTCTTTAATTAATGTTTTTATTCTTAGTGAAGCATTGATTATAAATTTGTATAAAAAATAAATAAATATTTACTATGTATAAGAAATTTTATAAAGGCTATAATCAGCATTGATTTTTTTTTTTTACATGGATATGTCTTTTGGTTAGGTCTGAATACTTTTTTGATGTAACGTTATTTCACAGTTAAAAATGTATCATTTTGAGACGTTCCAGCTCTGTTAGTGTTACTTGGATCAAACATTTGCCGACAGTTTCCTGATCAGAAATTTAATGGAGTATATTTTTGTTACATAACATTTGTCGCTAGGACCTACCGTTTAGGAGCTGTATCGTTTTGATTGAAAAAAGTCACGTTCGAAAACCCTACTTTCTCTCAAATCTGTTTGTTTCGAATACTGTAGATTGAATAGAATAAATTGAAATCATATTTCAAGGTACCCTTTTTGTTGTTATTTTTTACTAGAGTAGAAATTGTTTTTATATACAAATATTATAATTAACCACATAGGTAACAGTGGAAATGTGTTCACACATATCGCATTTGCATGCAAAAATAAATAATTAAGTTGAAATAATAGCACAATAAATAAAAAAAAGTAAGCTTAAATAAAAACTGTAGATTTTTATGATAGATTAGTTGATTTAATAGGGATCATATTAATAGGGGACAGTATTGTAAATGAAATATTTTGACATTTTTCAACGATGTCATCTTTATTTAGGTGCACGAAGTTTTGCCCATAGTTTTAAAGTACATTGTTAAGATTGAAAAAATATATATAACTGGTCATCAGTGTTATAAATTTATCCAAATAAACACTTGTTTTACAAAACGATTCTTTTATTTATAATATTGACAGGTCCCATCAAATCAAAATTATATTGAATTTTTATGTTTATTTTTTTTAATAACGTGTACGTACGTTGTATCTAGATGTCCTATATGTAGCAAGTTTGGCCCAAATAAGATACCTATTCTTTCATGAAAAGCTACACACCCACTCAAATTCACTGGTCTCCCAACTTGCTTGTCACTCGATTCCTGATAACCCTTCGAAGAGTATGAAAAGAAGATGGCCTAAGGACGTTTTAATTTAGTTATTGATAAAAGTTAAACTTATTAGTAGTAATAAGTAGTTTTTAACTAGTAATGACTTGTCATTGCAATCATTTTACCGCATATTTGCTTATTGTATATATTGTATACAGTTGTAAATATGAATAAAGTATAAAATTAAAAAAAAATACCTGTCATGAGCTGGAGCGTTGGTCAGTATGTAAAGTTATGTTGCTTACGTAGCATGGGGCTTTTGTGATTGTCCTGAATCTTTTTTCCTGGAAGATTTTGAGTTTGTCAATCGCACTTCGCACTTCTCTACATCATATACACACACGACATTCCAATTAGCTCTGACATTCTTACAGCGACATATGCAGACGACACAGCAGTTTTAACAAGAGATAGAATTTATAGTAAAAAATATATTCAATTTTTTAACTCAATCAGTACATCATTGCTTAGTAACCGGATTCATTCAGAGTTCTATTCTAGTGCTTTTTGGTCAAATATATATAAAAAATATATAAATATTGTATTTTTAACTGTGCATTATTTTTATTCTTAGGGGACAGTAAGTCCCACAATAAAGTTTATTTTTTCATGTTTCATTTCATATGTAGAAGTTGTTATTCTTTTCATTTTTTTTTTTTTTTTAATTTATACTAAAACATTTTTGAACAATTAGAAAAAATATTTAAATAATAAGCTAGTTATACGCAAATATTTGGAAATAACTTTAATAATTTTCAAAATAAAGAATAGCAAATAATTACTGTTTCTAACTAATTACTTCTTTGTTATTCAACAAATTCCGTCCAATCAATTAATTCTATTAAAGTATTCCAAACGTCCGTTATTATATTTGTAGTCCTTGTTAACAGATAAGCACAAATGTTTCAATACCAGAAGCACGTTATGGAAGAAGGAAGAAAATTGATATCGCAAAAGAGCGTTAAATTATGTTCAATAACAGATGCAGTAACGAGGATGTTACAAGCGATAACAAGTTGTTTTCTAGTGGCTATTTAATTTTCTCGTACGTTAATTAATTATATCATTTTCTGATGTATCGGTGTATAACCGGATTAATTCAGAGTTCTAATCTAGTGTTAATCAAATATATAAAAAATAACTACATGAAAACTAATGGTTTTGTAATTTTATATAAAAGTTTGTATTAAAAATTAAAATTATAGTTTAAAAATGTATGTTATGTAAACACTAATTACTAATAGAAAAATAAGGTGATTGGGAAAAGGAATAATGGTATACGTAAACAAAAAATCAGACGTCCTAAATCTCAACACATGTTATTCCAATTTAATACATTCAGGTTAATAATATTCATTAATGTATAATATACATCATAATAAAACCATTTACATATTACACAGCAAACAGATATACCATCTTCCTGTACCCGGGCATACCACAAAGTTTTGAAAAACCCACGTAATCTTCATTCTTTGCCTTTTTTCCCAAATGTCCATAATTCAGTTGTATAATATAATTGTTATATTGTGGTAGTAAATAACGATAGCAGTATCCGCCAGTAATATTGTAAGTAGTAATATTGTAAGTAGTTGCCTGTTTAACTTATAAAGTTTTATTATAACTTGTTTTGTTTTTTATATATTTGACTAAAAAGCACCAGAATAGAGCAGGGGTGCTCAAACGGTCGATCGCGATCGACTAGTCGATCGCGAGTGCTTTTTGGGTAGATCTCGAGAAGAAAAAAAATTTTAATAAGTAGGTAGGTAACTAAACTACAAAAATGTATTACGTAATAAAATAACACTGCTTGCGGCAAAAGGTGGCTTTATCAAAGGAACGCGCGGCACTTGTCAAAGAAAAGCCGTGTTGTTTCTAGACGAGAGACAGTACAGTCTAGTTTCGGGCGGCGCGTTTGACGGGAACATTCGAGACTTTCGTTCACGCCGATATAAATGTTGCGCCTGCAGGAATTGGAGTCATTCTGATTGTAACTTGATGGCGATCCTACGTCGATACAAAGTTCCATACTCAGGACATCGCAGATAAACTAAAACATGATATCATGGAATGTACATACTTTTCTTTACAGTTCCTTCATATGTTTTAAATTGCAACTTAATGAAAAGAAAGGATATAATAGTTATATATTGTAACGCATATTTTTATATATTTATATTGTTGCTAGCCTTTTTCTCTAAGTTTCCTGTTTAACTTATAAAGTTTTATTATAACTTGTTTTGTTTTTTATATATTTGACTAAAAAGCACTAGAATAGAGGGCATGATTATGAGAACAATATACTCTCGAAACGTCGCCAAAATAGTTATTTGATTGACTGAACCTCAAGAACCTTCTTAAACAATATAGTTAGAATATAGTTATAAATATTTATTTTATTTTTTTAACTATAAAATGAATATAAAATTAGTGGAGTATTATTATGGTTTAATTTTAATGCGAGAAATTATAGATGTGACACACATATTATGTCTTAGTATATTTGTATTAAGTCTTACTTAAGTGTATGCATATTTTTTTCCTGTATAAATAAACTGTTTTTTATACCCTTATTCCATACCTTAACGACATTCTAAAAGAGTTTTTTCATTAAATTTTATTTTAACCAATGATTCCAAATGTTCCAGTAATTTTTATTACTATTTCTCATCTTCAGAAATAATTATATCTAAGACAATTATTTAACTAGAAGTTATATATGAAATAGAAAACGTATATAACAAAATTGATACATCGTTCTTTTACCATGTTCATACATCAATAAACTATGGAATCAAAAGTACTCGTAGCATCTATTGTTTATAATAAACGTTATGTGATTCAATTATAAAAAAGTATTTTTATACAGTTGACATGTTATAAAATATCTAAAATAAGGTAATGTTATATCGCTTGTTGAGAATTATAGTAGCATAAGTCCGAAATCATAGGAAACAGCGTTCCAAACTTTTGCAAAACATAAAACTAAATCAAAAGGGGAACAGCTTCCGTTTTAATTTTTTTTCTTTTTTCCTTTATCTTTCAGCCCGTTTCCTAGACATAACACCGATGTTTGACTAGAACTGATATACGCCGTTCCAAACATAAACATGTGGTTATTTTGTAAATACAGAAATATATAGAATCGCTGATTCAAGTAATGATAATATGAAATGGAGAGATGGATACAAAAATGTATTAATTAACATACGAACCTCCTTCAACATAAAAATAATAAAGAGTTTTTTTTGTTTTAGATATAATTATTCCTGAAGAAGGGAAATAATACTAAATATTCTCCGTATATACAGAAATATATAGAATCGCTGATTCAAGTGATAATATGAAATGGAGCGATTTTTCATTTAAAGTTTTTTTTTTACATTTTTATCTAATAATTAATAAAACATAAATTTTCACAAGATATACATACACATTATTTATATTTCAAAGAATAGAATAATTGTTTAAACACACATATTCCACATACCAGACTTAAAAGACAAAAAACTGCTCTTCATTTTCAATTTCTGCAACATTTACTAGACAAGCGTTCAAAGCTCCTAAAAAATTACAAAAGACATATTTACATAAAAATATTTAGACGCATATGGTCATACGGGGTTGATCTTTAGGGCTCCACAAAACCTTCCAAAATTCTTCGTAAAATCCTCAAAGCTCCTTATTATAACACAAACAAACCTATCCAAAAAGATCTTAATGTTATCACGTTGCTGATTTAGCCAAAACCAGATGCCTATTCTACAATAACTCCAGACCCACACAAATCCAAGCAAGTATCCCAACTTGCATCCATCTCAATTTCTGATAATTCTCTGAGGCATCTAAAAACAGACCTTCTAATGTAGAAATGTAAAAGTGAGTAGTGAGTAGTTCATTACATGTTATTGACATTTCATTGTAATAATTTTCCTCATATTTGCTTTTTTTGTATAATATGTACCGTTTTAAATATCAATAAATACCTATTTTAAAAAATACAAATATTAAATGCTTTAAGCACTTAATGAATCTAAAATTACAAAAGAACCAGAGGGTAAAAAATAAAAATCATTGGTTATTTTACTTAAAATTTACACCTCATACACATTTCCTGGTTAGTATAATGTCGCTTTTTGCATTCTGAGCTTCAGCTTAGAAATAAATGATACGTGGAATTTCAGAACCAGCCAATTCCATTTTTCACTGGTCGATAAAGTTAAAGAAAGGTTACTTTAAAAAAAATCTACAAAATTGGATTTGGCTGGTTAGGGAATTCTACACCTCAAATATTGTCTTGGTTTGAAGAATAAAATGCCCAATAAACCGTCATAAAAACGAATTGGAGCACGAAATGTACTGCTCTTGAATCTTACCCGACGTAGAACAGGATTTTGACTGGTTTTGGCGCTGGGGACTGCAGTAAGAACTCCGTCACTTCCTTTCCCCAAGATACTTTCTCATAATACGTTCCCACCTTATTGACAAATTATTCAAATTAAATAATAATTTTACCTATGTCTGCTTGTTCTACCCAAAACTTGAACCCTACTTTACACCACTAACATACCTATTCATTGCAGCATTTTTTTCCCAGTAATTATGTCGTGCCTGCAAATGATGGCTCGTCATTGCACCAAAAATATTAAGTCAAATGGGAGAATTAGACATTCACGAAATTGTGAAAAAAAAATTGTAGTACATGATTTTTTTTTTTTTTTTTTTTTTTTTTTTTTTTTTTTTTTTTTTTTTTTTTTTTTTTTTTTTTTTTTTTTTTTTTTTTTTTTTTTTTTTTTTTTAGGTTTGAATTATTTTACTCTTTGATATGTCTAAGAAGAATGCTACTGATGGGTAGTTATTTGAAAATCATTACAATCACTTTAACTCATATTTACTTATCGTATACTCGTATACTGTATAAAGCTGTAAATATAAAAAATAAAAATACATATTATTTTAATTGGTTACTTAGATAAATATTCTTTTCATACGAAAAAATTCATCTTAATGATTTATAAATTGTATATGGATAAAATCTAATCAACTTTACATTTTAACATTCTCTTTGTAATGGATTGCAACCTATGACTAATTCGTGTTCATAAGTATGATCCTCTTTCAGAATAAAAGCGTTCTGAAGTTCACCGATCTTTATGTAAAATATTTTTCGTTAATTCATTAAATCATGAATTAATTCTAAAAAATGTATTAGGCCGTGAACGAGAGAATCTCCTTTCGTAATATCTTTTAGAGAGATGAATGCCAAGGAAAAGTTACGGCTAGTTAAAGTTTTTCCTCATACCTCACATGTCATATTTTAGTTGAGTAATAAATTCCGGTGATTGTTGATCTGCATTTTTATAAGTGTATATTAAATAAATAAATGTTATACATATACAATAAAATAATCAATATATAAAGTCGATTTCTAAGAACAGATAGATTCTGCTGAAGTTGGATTTGTATACCTAAATATTTAATTATTATAAATGGATCCTTTCCCCTAACGTTGACAGAAAAAAAAGAATGTAGTAAAATATTGTTTTTCATCTGTAACTAAATAAAGAAATAGGATTTAAACTTCAAAATGTCAAAGCTGAAACGCTAACGAAATAAACGCAGCCACACAATGACACGTATTATTCCTTTTGTTTATTCTTAGAAATTTTTTTTTCATCCTAGAATACAGATTATTTTTCATTTCACATACAGGGTGTTATCACACAATCAATACATCAGGAAAAATATCATGTACATCCTCCAATCTACACTGTTTATTGAAAGGTTGAGTGTCTAAAAAGAAGTTATTTAAGTGAACAATTGTTCAAGTTAGATGTTCATTTTAAATTACTAAGTTTTAAAATGAACGGCTTACTTAAGCACTTATTCGCCATGAAGAAAGCACCTCAATGTTTCTATTTAGTCACTTAACTCATTTTGGTCAAAATTCGACATAACCACTAATTCACTTTACATATATAATGGTCGATAATATTTTGATTTGAATCCATTAATTAAAACCGTTTAAAAAAAAAAGCTGTCAGAAATAGGGATGTGTCAATTTTCGGTTCCATCGCTTCTTGAGAAAAAAATCGGTATCGGAAATCAATGGACCAAAGTCGGAACCGATTGATGCAGCTGACGGATAGCAATAATTTTACGATATTTAATTGTGATCTTAATTTACATCAATTCTTCTCCTAATGATGAAGTTTCCTTTTTTAAAAAATTAAAAACAAATCAAACGCAACTGCAAGCTAAACTTCAGTCTATTGAGGAGGATATTCATAGTCTGTTGGAAAACGAAGAAATTAAATAACACTCTCAAATCAACCAAATAATGCCATTTTATTATATATTTTCGTTATTCTTAAGAGATGATATGGACATGATTAAAGATAATCTTCCATTTTTTTACGTGTAAATACTAGTTTTCAAACACTAATAAATAGATCCAATGCAACTGCAATGTTTAACGAAAGAGCTTATTAATATTTTCCATTCTTTAATCACTAAATGAAACCTTGGGATTTTTATCTTCGAAAATAAGAATTAGTGAATTGAATAATATTATTGTACATTGTCTGAACAATAATTAGC
This sequence comes from Euschistus heros, assembly GCA_003667255.2. Taxonomy (NCBI): domain Eukaryota; kingdom Metazoa; phylum Arthropoda; class Insecta; order Hemiptera; family Pentatomidae; genus Euschistus; species Euschistus heros. The sequence goes on along the minus strand of RCWM02000002.1, from coordinate 1,418,320 downwards.
AACATGCATTATATATTATGGATACTAAATGCTAATAGCGGTTTACTAATTTATTTCGTGTATTATTATGGGTTTTTTTTTAGTAGATTTGTTTTGTTGTTTTACTAACTTTTGGATTATATTTTGAAATAGCGATTTATTTTTAAACTGAAATATCGGTACCGAGAATCAAAAAAAATTTGATACAGACACATTACTAATTAGAAATGATAAAAATGTTTGAACTAATGTGTTTTTTTTTTTCAGTTTGATAGTAATGCCATCGAAGAATTAAAAAGAAAAAGTTTATTAACTACATTTAACGCTTCAACTAATGTTATATAGCTTTTTCATTAGGATTTTCATGTAATGTAGCATTTCATTGTTATGCAATGAACATAACATTTTTTTGTTTCCCTGTAATGTGTTTTATTATTATCATTTTTTTATTGTTTCTTGTTCCACTGGGCGGATTTCCAGGCCAGGTTGTCTTACCCAGCCCTTCGGAATTCCTTTCCTCTTGTACAAGTTCCAGGTCCAAAAGACCAAATCCTTGACAGGACACCCCCCGCCACAGAGCAGTACCAAGGAGAGGCTATATAAGCGAGAGGTGAACCTAAGGACCTCTCACTGTTGCCTTCCACACGGTGTACCGGGGTCTACTAGTCGGCAGCGCACCAGCGGCATTTAGGAAATATGTACAAGGTAGTGAGCTTAGTCCTATATTATTTTGTTTGTTTGTTAACTGATAAGTGTCAGAAGCGATTACCGAATTCCTTATATATTCTGAAAATTAAAAAAAAAATAATCAATTTTTTTTTTCAAGATATTGTCCATCTGCAAGTAAAAGGTCTTTCAAATCATGAAAAATTCTCATAATCAGCTTCCAATTAAAGTCGCAGCTTTAGAATGTTTTAATTTAAATTGTTAATGTGTGTATTTAAATTTTATTTTAAATATTTAAATACACATATACATGCTTTTTTTAACAATCACAGTCGCAGGTTTAGAACTTTTTAATTAATACTATAGTATAGGTATATTTATATTTTATTTTTTTTATAAAAAAAAAATTATTTATTGATATTTGCAACAGTATAACATATATACATCAAGTAACTTTGTTGATTGCGATTACAATAACATGTCAACACTGGAAAAGAACTACCCATCAGTATTTCAATAAAAGTTTTACACTAAAAGAACTCGCTAGGCCATCTTCTTTTCAGGCGCCTGGGAGGGTTAACGGAAATGGAGTGAGAAGTATGTCGAGAAATAGAATCAATTTAATTTAAAATAATAATAATTTTCATTAGTACTTTTTTGTAAATATAAATGACTTGAATAGTATGAACTATAAACTACGATAATTTTAAAAATTATAAATTTGTTACATATAACAGTTTTTTATTTTTTCAAAAATATATAGTTGTGATGTAAAAAACTTGGCCAATTGTGGCTTTTTTATTTTTTTTTCTGATTATAAAACTTAAACCTACAATAATTTAAACATTTTATTTTATTAAAAATTAATTTTTTGAATGTTATATTTAATTATTTTTTAAAAGAATGAAAATAAAAACATTTTTGTTTGATTAATTTTGAGAAGAGAGTAACTAGGTAATAAATCTCTGAACATTAAACCCAAACAAATAAATAATTAAAATTTTCTTAGTGATAATATTATATAATTTAGTTACACAAATTTAAGCGTTTCAGAAAGAAATTTTAATAAATCTAACTGTTCTGTCTTAAGTATCTTTTTTTCCAGTCAACAATTACATGGTAGAATATTAAGTTAAAAGTAGGATTAAAAACATGTATATTTATTTTACAATTTTAAAATTGATTTTCATTTCTAGCAATATCATAATGTATCGATGCAACACCGTGATTGGTCTATATTTTTTATAATTTTATTCTTACAAAAAAAAATAAGTTTTTTCTATTATAATGAACTAAACTTTATCAGATTTAATAATAATAATAATTGATTTAAATTATATATTGTACTTTTATGTAATATAATATAAATTTTTGAGAAAAGTAGTGTATTTTGACTTAGATAATATGTATGAAATAATAATATGTATGTAAAACAAATTCAATGAAATAAATTGAATCTAAATATTTGGAATTATAAGATTAATTAATTATTTATATAATAATTCACTATCGAAAATTATTCTTTGATTATATGATGAAATGTAGTACTAATTTAAATAATAGAGTGATAATGATAGAGTTCGAAAAGTAGTCCCATAGGTTTCAGTTGAGCAACTGGTTTTGATCCACCACGTGACCCCGGGTACTTCAAAAGGTCAGAAGGTTTTTGAAATACTATAACGCAATACGTGACTGTGATGCGGGCTAAAATGTCTGGTTCAGTGCCTGTTAGATGTACATCATTTTGTATTAATTAAACTAAATTGAATTAAATATTCTGAAATATTAACAAATAGCACTACTTTCAATGAGAGCTTAATAATAAATTTATCGTCCTCTAACAATATATTTTTGACTATTTGATAAGTGATAATAATTAATAAGAAATAAGTAATCAAAACTTATTCGATAAATATTGAATAAACAAATTAATCAAGCTTTAAATATATAGAAACGTTTATTATTAAAAACACGACATTTGTATTTAATTAAGTGTGAAAACAAACAGTTATTTTCAATAATCACTGAACATCTGTGTAAATAAAGCTATTTAAATATTTTGTTTTTGATTTTTTTAACATTAAATAATAAAGGTTTTAGTTTCTTTTCTTTTTTTCTAATAATGATTTACTAGCCATTTTTATTTTTATTTTTTTAAATCTAAATCTTTTGCGATTATTATTTATCTTGATCTGTTTAATTCTTAAAATCAACCGGTATTACGGATGAGAATAATATTATTGTGAGATCTATCTGTTACAAGAAGAAATAGTTTATTTATACATTTCGTTCTTAAGAAAAAAAATTCTTGATTAGAGAGGTGCAAGTGAAAGGGAACCAGGTGGATGATATTATGTTACATCATCTTATATTTATTTGTTGTAATTATTTTTATTTTTATTTATTTATGTCATTAATTATTTATTATAATTTTAGGGTCAAGTTAACTTACAGATTGACATTTACAAAGTCATATAAATAAATAATAAATAAAAAAACTTGCGATGCATTAATTCATTGAACATACATATAAGGATACTGAATCCGTTTAGATTTGTATTTAATATTAAACTAAAAATTAAATTAAATTAACTTATGGTACATTCATGATGGTATAGAAGAATCAATAGAATTAGAATCGATAAATTATTTGCCTCTCTGTTAGATTTGTTTAATAAAATCATGTTTCGAAAGTTGAACATTCAAGCTAAATTTATCAATTCCTAGAGTACAGAGGACGAACAGTTTTCTCTTCTGGTGTTTTTAACTTCAAGAAGCTCTTCCGCTTTAGCAATTTACAGCTAATGATGAATGTGTAACACTAGAAATTATCAATTAAAAGAAAAAAATATCTTCTTGAATTTGCATATAATTTATTAAGTATGAATTGTAAAACTTTTCGCCTTCGAAGAAACATCTTGTGCGTTTTTTTTTCGGAGGAATTTTTTTTTCCACGCGTACCTTGTTATAACGATTAGTCGAATCCGAAGTACCACAGGGATTAATCTTTATACCGATGTTATGATAATGTTCATGTATCAAATATAACCTAAACACCCATAATTCTCGAGATTTTCCTTTTTTTTACCTTAATCCATACTTGGTTTATATTCATATTAATATTATTTATTAAACGTGAGGCATTAAGGATTAGACACATCAATGCTTTTCCCTGTTAATAACAAACGATGGAATTTTAGATTATTTTTTTCGCATTCCCTTCAGTCCATGTTTATCATTCGTTTCGTTATTTACAAGTATGCCAAGACTAGTGGAAGCAGTCATTCAAGCCAGAGGGGGCGATATGTCTTATTAAACATAAATTAAAAAATTAAAAGTTAAAATTGAAAGAAATGAAAATTAAAAAAGTAAGTTTTCTAACTTTTTGTGCTATTGCAAGAAATATTGTATGTAATTTATTTTAATCAAAATTGTTTATGTCTAGTTTAGAAATGTTTATTATAGACTTCAGAACCTTTCTTTATCATGAAAATAAAATACGTTTTTATAAAATTCAAATACTTTAAAGTGTTGCGATACTTCTGACGGGGAGTTTATTTTGAATAAATTAGATCAGCATATACTTCATATAAATTAACGACTTTCCTTAACATGTTTCGGGAAATTTTCCTATCAGGCATGACATTAAACAATACTATTTTATATACACCAACATTATTCAACTCGCAATACAATCCGATCAAATAAAACAATTAAATCTTTATTTTATCTCTTTGCTATGTTACACACAGTGTCACTTAGTTAAATCGTTACATTCCAACCCATGGTGTTTATTATTATATTATAAATATAATAATGTTGGTGTATATAAAATAGTATTGTTTAAGGTCTTTCTGAGGATGGAAAGATTTCCCGAAACATGAAGTGGACAGTAGTAAATATTATATAAGGAGTTTAAAATCGAACTTTGACATAAGTGAAAATAATGTATTTTGAATTAATTTATTATTTTCTCTTACTTATAAAAGAAGAATTTGAAAATGAAAACACGCACAAAAAAGTGATTTAAGCACTGTAATCTTATTAAGCACATCTAATGCTTCTTTTTTTGAAATTTGACTGATATTCTTGGGTTCAGGATTCAAATGCTTGAAATTCGTGTTACAACTGAATAGGTTATTCCCAGTCTGACTGTAAGTACTACCCTTTCAGACATCAGACATTATCTAACAATCAGCTTGCAACCGCCAACTTTTCCGCTAACATAATCTTTCATGAAGTGCAATTTTATCGATTGCTCTTTTGCGATATCTTGGAAAATCTCCAATCGGATGAGAGAAAGGCTACGATCGTAGGACCTTTGGACCTTCACCTTTCGAAAACAATTTCAGTTGTTAACCACTGGCTTTGTTACTTGATTCCATATCCCTTCCTTGGATTTAATTTTTATTGTAGGACTTTTATTACTAAGACCTTTCGAATGAGAAACAAGTTGTAATTATAATGCGTATTAATCCAGTGGTTCTCTCAGTTGTAAATTATCTTGAAGGCCTCAACATTTGATAGCTTCGTTCTCTATCTACAACTAATTTTCCACAGCTATGAAACAATATTTCTTATATTTCATTAAATTGCACTAAATTGTTTAAAACAAGCGAAGCGCCACGAATTGCAAAACAAAACTGTTGGGTATATCCCCTAATCTTAAGCTACTGATCTTTCTAGATAAAATATGAACATTTTACTAAAACAAAAGTTTAAACACATCTGTCAAACAATCTCTAGTAAATTGAAAACGATAAAGTATGGTTTTTGATATGTTTATTTTATTACCCATATAAACATTGGCATTTTGGATAGTTCTTAGATTTAACCAGAAAGTAGATATTATGAATGTGCAGGCAAGAAATTACAATAAAATTACATAATTTATTGTACCGACGTTCCGGCATACATTGTTAGCCTTCATCAGGTTTATTTATTATCCTTCATCATCCTTATTTGTTTATTCATTTCAGTTCATTAAATATGTTCATTCATTCGTTTCTACCTTTAAATTTTTTAATATTCATAATGGTATTTGTTATTTTTAATCTCTTTTATATTCATTACTTGTCTATTCATTATCTTATATTCATTCTTTTATTTTTTTTTTCTTCTAGCCCAAACGAAGGCTTAGAACATAAGCCGAGACGTCGGCACAATAAATTAACAATACTTTATTTTGATTTTTTGACTAGACATCTCGCTATCTTTTTTTTTTTTTTTTTTTTTTTTTTTATTTTTAAATCCTCATCCACAGTGATGATTATATGAACGGTAGCTGGCTTGAGGGAGGTCAGCACCCTGCGGTACTTACTCCTAACATGATATTTTTACTAAATACCCTTATATGTTCTTAGATAACTCTTTAGATTTTTATATAAAAAAATAAATAAATATTTATAGTCAATAGAAGAAGAAACACCAACTTAAAATCAACATCAAATCATTAAATAATTGAGCTTGAATATATTTTTCTGGTAAATTTTTAATTTAAAGTGAATTATTTTTTTATCCATTTATTGAAATTTACAACTGAACGAAATATATACATCAAGTAAATGTGTTGATAACGATAACAATAACATGTCAAAACTGGAAAAGAACTACTCATCAGTAGAACTTCAATAAGCATTCTACATTAGAAGATCTCCAATCCATCTTCTATTTAGACGCTTTGGAGGATTATCGGGAATGGAGTGGGAATTAAGTTGAGAAACTAGTGGGTTTAATTGGTTATGGAGCTTACTACAAAAGTATAGGTATCTGGTTTGGGCTAAATCAGCAACATATTGAACATTAAGATCTTTATGGATAAGTTTATTGGTCACATAATAAGGAGCATTAAGGATTTTTCGAAGGATTTTGGATTGCAAGGATTGGATACGAGATGAATTGGATGGTTTAGTGGAGCCCCAAAGCTCAACTCCGTACGTCCAAACAGGTCTAATCACAGTCATGTATATGAGTCTTTTGTAATTAATTGGGAGCTTTGAAGGTTTATCTAGTAAATGTTGATGTAGCCTGTAATGACGTGCAGTTTCTTGTTGTTTGAGTCTTGTTATATTTTGAACGATATAAAATTCAATCACTTCAAATGATACCTAAAATCATTTTTTTATTATTTTTTTTTTTGTAAACGAGTTAAGAAGAATTAAAAATATTAATTATAATAATAAAAGAAAATCTTAAAAATAAATAATAAATTTAAAAAATGAGAATTAATTGATAATACATGCAATTTTTAAAAATCTAAAGCTTTCTCACACTATGAATGTGTATTCGTGATTATCTAATGTAAATGTTGTTGGCTCTAGCAGTTTCACCAAAATTTTATGCTTAAAGAACAAGAACATAAACAGGACAAATGTTCAAAAAGAAAAAATGGAGTCTTACTAATTATAATTAAAGTATGATAATAAATGTATTATGTAAGCATTATTTGTATGTAGTATGTAGTTGAAATGTCCCAAACCGGATACCTATTCTTCCATGACAAGCTCCATACCCACTCGAATCAACTAGTCTCCTTACTTGCTTCTCACTCGACTCCCGAAAAACCTCCGAAGCGTCTGAAAAGAAGATGGCCTGGAGACCATCTAACATAGATTTTATTGAAGTGCTACTAATGAGCAAATTCTTTAAAACTTTTAATATCATTTAATCATATTTCCACACAATAACTTAATTTATGTATTCTATACAGTTGTCAATATCTATAAAAATCTTATTTTATATTTAAAATCAACTTGAATTTTTTTATCGACTCGAATGAAATACACAATTATATTTAATTCCTGTTCACTTCTGTTCTACATTCTAACTTTTACTAACCATTACGGAAATATACTTTCAACAGTCATTGCTCAATTACTTTTGATAAATTCTATAATTTGCGTTAATCTAGTGAAAGCAGGTGTTTATCAGCTTTCACTACATTTAGATATAAAAACTTTCAAACTCAAACTGTTCAAACAGATGACCAGAATTATTTTTAATTACAGGTAATCGCAATCATAAATAGAGTTAAATACAGGTAGTTTCATAGTTAATAATTACTCAATTGCTATGAGTCTTCTCAGTTGAAATTCGAAAGCATGTAATTTGGTCAACTAAATAATAATTGTTTGTAAAATTAAAAATATTATGTTGTTGCTTTATTCGTCCTAAACTGTAACAGTTATGTACTACTGCTTTTGACGTTCTAAATCAAACTTGTCTCCTATTCTGGTTAAAAGGTATAGTTCTTAAAATAGTAATTAGTCGCTGATAGAACATGAAGAGTTATGCACTGAACTCAATATTTAAAAACTCTAAACAAAATCAAAAATTCTACCATATTACAATTTTTTGGAATAATATGCTTCATTTATTAATAAAAATATCTTTTCTAGGTTTTTTTTTTTTCGAAACTACGATCTGTTATTCTCAAAGGCAATAAGTAATAGATAGGGTAATAAATCCGTTCTTACAATATATGTACAAAAAGTGTAAATAAATAATAATACAATAAGTATGAAGGTAAAAAAGAATTGCACGTAACAAATATACGGGGTAGCCAAAATTATCCCACATAAATAAACTTCTAATTTTTCTTTATAAAAAAATTATGACAGTCGCTAAAGCTTTGCATCACCAACTCAACTATACATAAATACCTTCAAAAGCCGACAGTCAACGAACACACTGCTACCAATTTCAGTACAAATTTCATAGACATTATAACTCACAAGGACAAGACATGGCAACAACCCGAACCGAATTGAAACGAAATAGCCACTGGAAATTTTGATTCCCTTTTAATAACGAAAATATTTGAGTGCCCGGTGAAGGGTAGTAATATACATATATATCTGCCATGATAGTTGATAAGATCATTTACTTCAAAAATGGAATTCATATACTTACTTATAATTCACTTTAGTTCCTTAAACATTAATAAAGTTGTCTCTGTTCTCTGCCTTAGATTCTCGGCGTTATTTGGGTGGTAGCCCTGAGCTCTGTTCTGGCCCAAACCCAGGAGGAACTTGCCCAGTTCGTGGCTAGGCAGCAGACACTGGGAGTCCTCGGCGGAAGTGGCTACCAAGGGCAACCACAGGCTCCAGCGCCAGCAGCTCCAGGCAGGAGGCAGGCCTACTTCCTCCCCCAGGGCAAGTCCTCGCTCCAAGCAGCACCGCAGCAGCAGGTCTACCAGATCCCACAGTCCAAGGCCAACGCATATCAGGTATGAAATCTTAACTTGCTAATGATGTTTTGAAACGTTGTGCAACAACCAACAATGTGCCTCTTGTAGAGAATCTCAGTCAAATATATATTCACGTGAGGTACTCATGATGATATTGATGAATCAATGGGATTAATATTGATGAATCATTTTCCTTTTCTATTAATTTATTCAGACTAGTTTTGAATGCTCAAAATCCATTATCAGTTCTATAAACATACAAAAAATTCAAAACGTCAGCACTTTCACAGATTACTTCTATAAGTGGTTTCGTCTAATTATGACCAAAATGAGTTAAACGACTAATAAGTATCGTGGAGGGTTTTCTTCATAGTGAATAAGTGCTTAATGTGAGTTTTAAAATGAACATCTTTATTGAACACTAAAGATTCAAATAATAATTGTTTATTATTATTGAAACGTCGATCATGAAGAATATCTTTCACGATCATTTTTATTCACTTAACTCATTTTAGTCAAAATTCGACTTAAACCTATTCAAAATGATGACACATATATACCAAATTTTATAAATGTAAGACAAAAAATCAAACATAAAAAATAAAAAATCACTTAAATATAATAATTATCTGGTCATTAGAAATTATAGGAGCGGTGTAACTCAGTGGGTAAGGCACTGAATTCCTTGCTGCGAAACACGGTTTTGAGTTCGACTGAACGTAGAAAATTTAATTTCTATTTCTTTAGACGTGAATCGACTTTGGGTTCTGGAGACTCTCATGGGGCACAAATGATCTGTATAAAATGAGTACCCTTAATTTGAGGGTAAACACAGGCGATTGAGTGTGATTGCTGACCACTTTAACTTCTTTACAATCGTTGTTCACGAAACAATATTTTCCTTACCAAGTTCAGAATCCTTGACCCTTTGGGTTGTAGCAGTACAGGTTTTAGAAACAATAAAAAATGTTCAAACCAATCCAGATCTTTTTTAAAATAAAATATTACTAATAGTCCCATCTTAAAATTTATTTCAAGTAGAAACAAATAATCTATCAGTCATAAATGGAGGGATCAAAATGTATTTATTTAACTACCCAACTCCCATTTTCGTCTCATTACACTGTCTACTCTTGGTCCTGAAATATTTTAGAAGCCTTCCAATTTGCCTTCAAATGTGAGCATCAACAAGTTTGATTTCTTGTCTAACATTTTTTTAATCTAATATTTATAATCTGTGTAGTAAGGTGCTGATGTTTCGAATTGTATGTTTTTAGAAATGATGATAAAGTTTAACATTCAAAACTAGTCCTCGAGTAAAAAATGGCAATATGACCTATAGCAAATAATACATCAAACCTCAATCTATTATATATCCACCTTCTGAATGGATTATTATCCAATACCCTGTGGGGTAGGAATAATGTTTTCTTGTTCGGACTTGTCCTAAAGTTTACAATAATACGTCTCCATATCACTCATTAAAAGTTCCCCAAGTAAACTATCTTTATATGTCTAACACAATCGAAAATTACTTTTGTCACGACGTTCTTCTGTTGCACCATTAAGTTGTTGAGAAATCCTCACGTTCTTCCTTATCATGCCTTAATGTCATCATCGTCTTGAGTCACGAAACAAATACACTGAGCTTATGTGCCTTAAAAGCCCATAGCCATTGTCAGGATACTCCTTTGCAGATCTTCCCGATCTAAGGAAATATTTTTTACGGCCGAATATACTACTATTTCGACCTCTCCTACATGTTTAATGTTTTAATATTGTTCGAACCAAATCAGCAACGTATGGGACATTATGAATCGAAAAAACTCGCATTGTGGGTTGGTCCAGTTGTGACAAATTATGGAACATTGAGGATTATACGAAGGGCTTTGGATAGAACTCCATTCTGCAAGTCAATCTCTATCATCTCGGTAGCTATTTAAGCACAATAACCTTACCAACGAAGTATATGTGATGAGAGTGTCCTATAGAAAATGACCAATTCAATCAATTTTCAAAAGGACAACAATTCATTTTTTTAGGAGAGATCGAAATAGTAGGATGTTCAGTCATCAAAAAAATTTCGTTAGATCTGCCAGATCTGAAACTAGTATACTTCAGAGGCTATGGTCACTTTTCTATTTTCAAAAGAAGCATTTCTAATAAATGGGAAACATAAGGTTTTAGTTCAAATAACTTTCAAACTCCAAAATTCAGAAAGCGAATTGCGGAACGTTTGATTAGAAGATTAGGCGCATAGAAAATGGCTTATGATACCTTAAAATCTGCATAAGGTTGTCAAAAGTGAGGAAAGCTTAACAGAGAGCGTTAGGGGAATTTATCGATGAACCATATGGAACAAATCCAATAAACTCACTCTCATAGCTTAACTACTTTCCGAATACATTCAACATCTAATCTCAATTTAGGAAAAAATAAGCAAGGAAACAATTAGTTTGCAAGTAGGTACCTCTAGGGAAGAAATTATTGAATCTCGAGACCGATTTAATCAAAATTATTACTCATAGTTCAATTATTTTTAACATCCAAATAACACAAATAAATATTTTTGTTAAAGTGACTTATATGTTTTTAAAGGTGGCAGGAGCTGAACAATACTACCAACCCCAGCAGCCAAGCGCAGCACCCCAGTATTACCAACCACAGCAACAATACCAACAACCACAGGCTGCTCCACCCAGGAAGTTGGTCAGGCCTCCAGGCAGGCAAGAAGAGGAAGTAGTTGAGGTAATGCAAAATAGAATGAATAACTTCAACAAAAAAAAAAAATAAAATAAAAAAAATAATACAAAGGAGTTACCAATATTGAGTGTTCAAAGATTCATCAAGAATCATTAAGAATACACTGAGCAAAATTGTTTTGTCACAACAAAATTCTGACGTTATTATTGAATATATTGTCTAATTTATTCTTAACGTCTAAACCATATCACAAATGTATTTCAAAAGTGATAACTCAAAAATCTGTTGTTTTGATTTACCTTCGGGGATAGGTTCAATAGTGTTCTATAAAATGTCAAAACTGTACAGAATTAACTTAAATTCCCAACTGAAACATCTCATTTGCGGCTGGGATTAAAATATAATTTAAGTACACTTTCGATATTTCATACAAATCTATTAAAAACTATTAACCCATTTTAAATCTGGGACCATTTATGAATGATGAATTCCTATTCTATTAATGTTTTCTACAAACAATTTTTATCATATCTACACAACTCATTACATTCAAAATTTCACATTGAGAATATAATAAAAATAGAAGTTTTGTTAAAGAAAAAGTTTTTCTAAAAATTTGAAAACTTTTTATGAAATTTAATTATAGAACCCTTTCATGTCAATTAGTATCTATGAAACGTTTTTTTATTGTTTTATAAAATTTAAAATTATGGTTGGATTTAAATTTAAATAAATACAAAATTATTCATTACAGTGTGTCATTAGACTGTTGTCAAAACAGTAAATATATAAACTTCTCAAAAATCTATAGTTTATTAAGTAGATTTTTAGATTCTCTCATGGTAATCCAAAATTATTTAATCAAAGTGCTTCACATCCATAGTTTAGAAGGTAAATAAGAAATTAATTCAAAACTATTAAGGTGCTGCCAATAACGAGAGAACGGAAGTTAATTATTATAACCGCTACCAAAGGCCTACAAATGGGTTATTAACCTACGAGGAAATTATTGTTCTGATCATTAATTCTTCTACACAATATAACTGCTACGCATCGATCCAATTACAGCCTTCGATACGGCGTGGCAGCCGAGAACCGGTACCTTGCATAAGGCAACACCTTAGAGCCCCTGCGGTCGTGGTGAAAGTATTTAGGCCAACTGAGCACAAGGAATGATATAACATGGCTGTATGTCGTCTTGGGGCAGGTCTGGTTCGTTTACGAAATTTCATTTAGAATATTTAAATAGTCTAGATCAGTTTATCCTAAGTACTTAGATTAGTCAAACTGAAACTCACAGCCTTTCAGTGTGTAGGCGTTTATGATCTCGGCAAAAATTATACTATGGGGTTCGACATTATAATAGGAATTTGGATCATACCTTTTTCTTCTATCATGGTTGTTTGTTATTGAAGTGATTCTTTCATCAATGTTTCATGGTCCTAAATATTAAGGTGAAAGTCGAAGTAAGGGAGAGGGACATATTTTTAAAGGGTACGAAGGTGGAAGGAATTGTGTTCTATCTTTTATGGATAAAGGTTTTTTAATTCCATAATTTCGTATTAAACAGTTATAAATAAAAATAATGAATTATATGATCACTGAACGGAAACCATCACCTAGTGATTAGCATATGAATGTTTGCGTAAATGCCAATTGCCATTAATATCACTTCTGTGACCACAACTTCACTGAAATGTATAATGAACTAGGCCGCTCACTTAAAATGCACATAATTGATAACCACAAACAAACTAGATGTGTTAATATGGTAATTGTTAACTTAATAATAATAATATAAATTTCAGAACAATTTTTTTTTTTGTTTTAACGTTTTTTCACCCTCAAGTACGTAACATTTTTACACGCTCTCGCTCCGTTGGTGTTGCTGTGATCGAAAATTTGACGATATTCAAAAATTTAATGAAGAATATTTTTTGTTGCATAAAATTTTTCCCTGTACCTATCGTTTATTATTACCGAGCTATATTGTTTCAAATAAAAAAAATCATATTTTTGCAACATTTTTTAAGTGTTGAGGCTTTTTGACACACTCTAGTCCTGTTGGTATTACTCAGATTACAAGTTTGAAGACAGTTTCCATATCAGAAGCAGTAAATGATAGATAGACATATCCATAAATTTTTGTTTTTCCTAGTCGGGGAAAATTTCAGATTTTTTTTTTTTTTTACTTTAAAACTCGTAAGAAACATCGGATACCAATGCTAGATTTTCAAGAATATTTAGCATACCTAATTTTGATTTGTTCTCGAGAGAGACAGTATGGTGATATCTATACCTCTGAAACTCACAAAAGAATGTATGTTAACTTAATTTAAATGATATTAAATGTATATTATTTAAATTAATGATTTTCCTGAAAAAATTAGTTCGATACTAAAAAAAAACCTTGTATTTTTAATGATATTGAAATACTACAAACTCACAGTATATTATGATACAATGCAAAAGTATATATACTTGCTTCTAAAGCCCTTAAAAAATATTGAACCACATGTTTGTTATTGAAAAAAATACCTGAAACAAAATTAATTCTATTGTCACTGTCTTAGAATTATTAGGGGGTCATGTCCATTATTGAATAACTAATCGTAAGATAACATAACACTCATGAATATATCCTCTTGCAGCCACCAGCAGACTACCAGTTCGGATTCAACGTCAAGGATGACCTTTTCACTAACTACCAGAAGAGGAAGGAGCAGAGGGAAGGAAACAAGATCACAGGAAGCTACAGCGTAGTTGACGCCGATGGCTTTATCAGGACTGTCACTTACACTGCTGACCCAATCGAAGTATGTAGCTCAAATGCCATTAGTTTAAGAAAATAGGCGATATTTAATGCTATATATAGAACTAGCATCCAAGTCGTCATTACTAGAAAAATTAGACAATCTTAACTGATTGAGGTTTAATTTTTTTATTGATAAAAATTTTGTATTGAAGTATGAATTGAGAATCATTTATTCAATAAAATTATCGCGCATAGCTGCATTTCTTAATCTGGTACTATTGCATTGATTAGGTTGTTGAAAACTAAGTAAAAGCATTACCTAATCGTAATTTTTTTTTTAATTTGATGAATGAGTTGGTAATCCATGGACGGACAAAGACTACTAAAAACTCTTGCGGATAGTAGACTGCATTATCAGTGCTAACAAAAAATGACCCATGAGTCATATTTTTGCACACAATATCAAAAAGTAAAGGACCGGGCATTTTGATTTGGCAATAGTTTTTATTTGTCGGAAATTAATTTAATAGATTCCATCTTGTTGGATTTTAATTTCTAGCCATAAAAGTGAATGACAGTGTGGGAAACCTCGTTTCTGCCACTTAAAAATATCCATTTTAATTATTATTACAGTAAATTTCACTGTTGCTAAGCTTTTCTAGGACTATGGTATGAAGATGATGTAGTAAAAATTTGGTTCAGTAATAAAATTGTAAATTCAGTTGCAGGTTGCTAATCACAGCAGGTTTTCAAACTTCACTGAATCCACATGTCCCACCGCTTATTTATTGCTGTTTCAATAATTTAATTGTATATAATTAAATTTTATTATCAATTTCAATCTGAATAAAACACAGTACCTTTGTAACCTCTCTTACAGAATGGCGCTTACTACCAATCGGTCGATTTTCAAATTTCGCCTCACGCCTCATGTTTACCGCTTTTATAACAACAATTTAATTGAAAACCAGTTGATTTTATTATTGATTTCTAGATCTATAAAGATATAGTTGAAATTTGGTGCAAATTGCTTCAGTAATTTTTGTGGTTAGTGATCACAAACGAAAAATAGCTGGTCTTTTGCATCGTAGTATGGATGTAAATTTTTTTTTATTGATTTTAAATTAATAATCTAATTTAAGTGAAAATTCTTTCTGTATAATCGACAACTAACTTCAATACATGTTTTTAGTAAGATTTACGAGAAATATATAACGATTTTTCTATCTTAATTTTTTTTTTTTAAATTAAACCAATGAAGCAGTGGAATTTACCATTCAAATGAAGCAGTGACCAGTTACTACTTTCTTTGCTACCTAAGTTAGAAGGAGAAAGTATGGTCATCAGTAATATTTTTTTTCGAAATTCAACTTGATAAATTTTTTATCATCGTCCAGGATCCTTTCTCCTTCTCCATCATTCGATATTAATCTTATTATTGAAGCTCTCACGAATAAATATGTTCCAATCCGATTAGTCAAGATTGAAAAATTATTAATAATTGATCTCAAAACACACTATATTGAGAGATACCTTTCACTTCTGTTAAAGTTTATTTTAGTTGATCTTTTTAAATTCATGTTATATTAAAAAAATATTTTTATAGTTGAAAAATATGTTTTACATATTCTTCAGAGTTGTATTTTCTTTAAATTGGACATAATTGACAGCCACTAGTTTCACTACATTTTTATCATTTATTTTTTTTTTTGGTGGGGGGGGGGGTAATTTTATTTCTGTTAAAGGATTGTTTTCTTTCGTCAAATAAGCATGGGTGCTTCATCTTATTTTTTCATAACTCTATTAGTTTTCCTTGCAAAGGTAGTTATTCGTTTTAAGTTTTTAATGCTTGATTTTTTTATTGTTGTTCATTTCAAATTTATCAGAAAAAAATACTTTTTTTTTGCAGAATTATTGTCGGACATTCGTTTTTGTTATATATTTATTCAATTTTATCCAAACCAGACTTAAAAAATGAGAAACTGGTCTCGTTTCCGACTAATCCAATATTTACTAAACAAGCGTTCAAAACTCCTAATAAATTACAAAAGACATATTTATATGACACTAATCAGACCTCTTTGGTACACATGAAATTGAGCTTTGGGCTCCACTAAACCATCCAATTCATCTGGTATCCATTACTTATAATCTAAAACCCTCAGTGTTCTTTACTTTGTCACAAACAAACTTATCCATAAAGATCTCAATGTACCATATGTTTCTGATTAACTTAAACAAGATATCTATCCTTTCATAGTAAACTCCATAACGATTATAATCCACTAGTATCTCAACTTACTTCCCATTCTATTCCAGATAGCCCTCTGGGGCGTCTTAAAAGATGATGGTCTCGGGATCTTCTAATATAGAATTTATTGAAATGCTACTTCAAAGTTGCTTTATTAGCAGCTGACATTTTATTACAAGCATTATCTGGATACTTGATGTATATTTATTTCATTTTGGATATAGATATAATTTTCATTTAATAGCTAACAAAAATTTTTTAATGCTAGATTTTTTTGTCGTTCATTTCAAATATATCAGAATAAAGTACTGTTTTTTTTTTTTTTCAGAATTATAGACAGATATTCATTATTTTAATATACTTATTAAATTTTATTATTCACATTATTAAAATTGCTTCTTTAGTTTTATTTATGATTTTTATATTCATTAAAATATCTTTCCGATTTGTCTTATATGTTTGTCTACAAATGGTTATTGGAATCAATTTTTTTATTTAAAAAAATAAATGTCCTTATTCTGTAGTTTATATTTTATTATAAAATAATTTAAGTTGATTCAATGATAAATTAAAACTTTTCATTCCTGGAATATAAGAAACCATAACAAAAATAATTATAACTTTTAACCACATATAAAACTCATGGATCGATATTTTTTTCAGGGATTTAAGGCCGACGTCAAGCGTGAGCCGACCGACATCAAGATCAGATTCCCAACGCCCGCCCTCCCAGGACCAGGCCAAGACCAGCCCCAGTACCAACCCCAAGCAGGGCTCTCAGCAAGGAAGCAACAGACTCAACAATACCTCCAGGTATAAGATCGTTTCCAACGAGATTATTATGTTTACTATAGCTAACAATAGAATTGATAATGAAGAAAAAAGAAATGAAACCTGTTATAAGTTTGAAAATCTTGTGTTTATGAGAATGATATTATGCACAAAATTTCCACTGAGGTTTACAGTGACTTAAGGTCTTAACCTTGAGAGTGATCTAATGGTATTATTAATTTCAATTGGAAGAGCTAAAAATATTCATAATTAATAAGATCAACCAACAAAAAGGTAAACCCAATAAATTGCCGATAATTGGACGGCGTTATGCAGAAACCAACCAACCCACAAGAAAAACAATTCAAGATTAAATTTTAAATTCTCACAAAAAATTAATTCCAGCTTAAAGCCAAAAACAAATTTATCTTCAAGTTTGATTGGTTATGTTCTCTTTTCAGTCGAACTTGTCTAATTAAATTTTTTTTATATGAATTGATAAAATTTTGTGGCTTAGTTGGGTTCTGCAAAATTAATTATCTTTAAACATGCAATTTTTTAATTTTTGTCAATCTTATAATTCATTTTTATTAGCATTATTTAAAAAAAAATAAAATATTTCATTTATTCTAAAATAGGTTATTGATTATGTTTGCCTTTATAAGGATATGATAAGTAGAGTGTTGGATGTTCAGTTATCCTTCCTTCAGAAACCCTCTGATACTGTCTTCCAAACATTTTTTCCGCCGAACTATTTTCAATATACCTGTGTGTGAATTTAATTGAAAATTTGGACCAGACAATTCCTCATCTGCAGCGACTCATTCTCCGTCCTTCAGGCAATCCAAAAATTTCATTTGACTGACAATCGTATCGTCATGAAAATTATGAAATCAGCACTAGTGATGAATAAAAACATTACATTTCTTTGGGTCCCTAGTCACTCCAATATAGAAGGGAATGAATTGGCAGGCATAAGTGCAAAGGAAGCAAGAACCATGTTCCCTTTTCCAAATATCAATGTCACTCTCTACGACTATCATAAATATATATTTAACCTGTGCAGAGAAGCATGGATTAACATCTGGGCAAAAACACCTGATACCAATAAATTAAAAAGGATTTATGAAAGCTTTCTTCCGTCAACAGCTCTGTCAATAAACAGGATAGAACAAACAGTAATAACGAGACTCAGAATTGGGCACAGTAAGTTGACAAATCGCCATCTATTTGAAGGCAATCCTCCACCAGAATGCAGCACCTGCAACTGCCTCCTTACAGCGGAGCACATTATCAAGGATTGCACACAGCTTTTATCTTACAGGACTTCGTTGCATCTCCAAAGGTACTGCGAGGCTTTAAAACCCGAAAACTGGAAAAAACTGTTCACCGTACTCAAAGAAAACAACTTGTATCGACTAATCTAGAAGTCTAATGACAAATGTTACGTAATGGTGCCTCTAGCCCGAGTTGTTGTACACGGCACCTAAAACAGTAATCAAATAAATAAAATAGGTTTAAAAATTAATTGAAACAATAGTTTTTATTATTACAACATTTATTTCAAGATCATAATAAGTACAATGATTTTGAAAAAGAATCATTTCACAAAACAATAATAATATACAATACTATCACTGTTTGAAACTAGAAACTTATTTTTCTTCAACAACTTGAAAATCTAACTGATTCACATTGTTACCTATATTTTTTATCTACCTTTCAAACTCTTTCAGAAAAAATGGTATATCTTTTAGAACATTATAGTCGGTATCAGAAATCAGTTTTAAATTAACATAAATAATTTCAATCTCAAATATAATTCACTTTTAGAAAGAAAGAAAAATCGTTGGGACGAGTCTACTGTTTGCACAGACAAAATGGAATGTTATGTCCTGAGTGCAAAAGGTGGTTTCCGCTTTTGCTATCTAGTATTCTATCGATCACTTTGAATGGTTGTTATTTTTGGAATACCCAGTGCGAAATGTAAAAACCTTCTCTCACTGGTATTCTGAAATCGAGTGGCTTTATCTTAATTTTCGATGTCAATATTTCCTAGGTACATTCATATTCCAGTCCTTACTAACTAAAAAACCCATTATATCCATGATCTAACTTTGCGTTCCTTCACCCACCTCTTAAATACATTAAGCCAACCCATCATCTGTATACTTTTTCGCATCGAACTGCATCCTTCAAAAAATTCTTTTTCATCTGTATTTCTCTTTATGGATTTCCTTGCTCAAAAATGGTCCTCTCTAACTTCTTTTAAACAGTATTTCTTTAACTCCTGTATCACCATTCTCCAGAGCAAATGTAAAATATTTATACTTAAATTATATCTCTTTGCATGGTTTCTCCTTTAATTTTGTATCTAATGTTATAAATAGCCAATTATCATAGCCAGACGATTTCTCTATTTATTATATACTCTTATGTTATTCGTAGGGGACAAGTTGTCTCAAAATAAAGGTTATTTTCTGGTTTCTCTTCTTCTAAATGCATTAAAACATACATAACATAATAATTCACAATAAACTATTATTGTTGCAGGGTTCAGCACCTCAGCCCCAGCAGCAATACTCCCTGAGGCCCGAACAGGGTCAGGCTTACAGTGGCATTCCACAAGGATACTCACCACAGGCCTACCAACAGTAACTGTTGTTCCTCTTCAAGACTTCGAAAATCATAGTTTAAGTTTTTAATTTTTTGTAATAAAACGAAATATCAAAATACGAATCTTCCTTTTAGAGGGAGAGTTTTCTCAATGCGACATTTTAGAAATAAAAATGATATTGTGATCCGATTTTACCTACTTACATGTTTGATGTGAGTACTGTATTTATAATAAAGTTTAGTTACAAATTGGTAAAAATTAAATGTAAATTGTTTTATTAATAATAATTTTTTTTTCCACCTTGCGTTTGTTATTTACTCCTCTTGAAAGCCAGAGAGATTTTTATCAATTACCATTAGCTTATCAAAAGAACTAAAAATTTTAGAATATTTATTCTATAAAACTAAAATGAAATATTGATTTAAGAAAATCATCAGACAAAATGTGTCACGCATAGAAAATGGAGAAAAAGAAAAATGCTTTATATCTGCATGAAAGACGAATAATGAAGGTTACATTTATGATGGAGTGACAAGCGATTGTCGCAGCAATTAAAACTGAGCTTGGATCTCTAAAGATAATATCGGAGATAAAATAATATTAAAATATTGAGGATTCAAAATACTTTATTCGAAGTAAAAACCACAAGTTTATAATAATTCAGAAGAAGGAGAAATGTTTTTATTTAAATCATCAATTGCAACAAATACTATTTTGTCTCGCTGAAGGTACGCGGGATAAACTTGACTTTGCAGGTCTTTCTATTAATATAGACATACGTTCACTATAGTATTCATATGGGTAAAGTTTATAAAGATCCTACAAAATAGTTGGCTGATTATATATAAACGAAAACAGAAACGTTTGGCAACATATCTGACATATTACAGACCAAATAAACTATAAATAATTTAATTTAATAAATATAATAATTTTCATAGTTCCCCCATTTTACTGGAAAAAAAGATTATAATAATCAGGAGAGGCGATAACCCATGATCTTCAGTGGATTACTACACACTGAAGCGCTACTCCGCAATTAATACGGGGAGGTTTCCTTAATTTCGCTAGTTTTCCAGTTCCAACATAAATCCACCCTTAACAGACATAATAGAAAATATAAATAAATTACAGCGGTTATAAGATAACACTAAAGCGATATTAAAGTTCAAACGAATTACTTTTGTCAAGATGCATTACATCCTTATCACGTGATTAGCCCAAGAACCATCATGTGTTGTCGAGGTACAAGTATTTTTATTCTTTTTTATCTTCAACTCAGATTTAATCGAAATTCATATATTATCAAGGCGTGCGTTAAAGTGTTCTAAACAAATAACTAAAATCAGAAAGGTTTACTCAGTACTCATTTTTTTAACAGCCCAGATTGAGATGATAGGAAAAATCGGTATTAGAAAAATACTAGACCTAGAACATATGATTCTAGACCCTGAAGGACAAAAGTGCCGACAGCTTTATTTTTTGTAAGTACACATAGAAGATACACAATTATAAGTAACGTAGAAGATAAACAATATACCAATCATATCCCATGAGATTGACTGAAGTAGGTGACTGGACGAAAACTAAGAGATTCAGACAATGAAAGAATCTAAAATTATTCCTTATAATAATGCCTGCATTGGTAACCCAATGTAGTGCCTGAAATGCAAAGTATTCCCCAACAAAAAGAGCGAAAATGTTACTAAAAAATTTAGTAATAAAATTCAAAGGCTTTCGTGGCGATCCACATTCGATAATTAAAACATCTGGGTTCCAAAAGAGCTTAGAAAGTAGAAAAAAGAGTTTATAAAAGTACTACCCTGCTCCGCTACGGTTTAATATCATTAGAATGAAGGACAACTTAAATTAGGAAAAGTTAAGCTCAACGTTGATAATTATTATTACTTAAATAAACCTAAAGAATTCCAATCTTAGAATACTTTTAATAATTAAATTTGACAATTTGCAAAAGTTAATTTTATATTATTTTGATAGCCCTCCAGTGAATCTTCGAGGCAGCACTACCATCTTACCCAGCTCTGACACCAGACCATCTTTTCTTATGGCATACTTTAAGTGAATATAGTCTCAACTACTCAAGTTTTTTGATTTTTTCGAATAAATTTTAGTCTTTCTGTTTCTATTTTTGCGTACATATCAAGCATAAATTGTTTGAGGAGATTAAGAAATTAAAGTAAATATGGTTCTTCACCTCCTCGCTCCAATAACATTTAGGCTTAAAAATCAGCTGCAGACACAGTTTTCTTAAGTAGTGGATTGGTGTTTGGGTCTCGCTGAGGGATGTCAATACTTTACCCATCTTCTCCATGGCAGAACATGAGACTATACTGAAGAGAATCATACACTTGATAGAACTCGCTGATTCTTATCAGTTGTTTGTCCCTACGTCGAACTGGCCTTACATGTCATCACCAGAGAACATAAGTCTTTTAACCTCCTGTTTAACATAAGTCTTTTAATAGCTTCTAGTCACGGAACAACTTAAACTTGTGAGGGTCCACCTCTGCAGCCACCATGAGTTCACAGAAAGTACCATATTATAAGGTTTCGACATCGATTGTGTTTTTGTTTGTTTACAGCTATAAGGAACTTAATTTGTGGTCAAAGTGTGCGGCAAAACATCTAACCTATTTGTTAACATAGCTTATCTCCAAATACCATATGACAATTAATATTTTATTATGCACCCAATTAAAATTGTAATCGCATTTTTCGCGAATTAGCCGCGACCCAGATTTTTTTAAATTCCTTTCTTAGCGAACACCTACGGTCCTAGAGGAAGCTACATATCGAATTTCATTCCAATCCGTTCGGTAGTTTTTGAGATTTCGTGTTAAGTGAGTGAGTGGTATTGACAAATATATAGTAGATAATTATTTTGTTATAGATGTGACCCTTGTGAATTGTCGGTTAAGTGCATTTAGTGTGTAAATTAGTGCATTTAGTGTTCGTGAATTATGAGTTATCGGTACGAGTAGAAAGCTTATTTTGTTCTCTTTATTTGTGTTGAATGGACTTAGTTATGAGGCTATTACAGATTTGAATACTAATTTGTGAAACATTGCGTTTTTCCTTAAGTACGATTTTTGCACTTACCCGTTTATTCACATGTGCCACAGATATGTAGAAATATACACTAAAATGGTTGAAAAATAAAGTCTTCTTTCTTTCTTTATACTATTTTTGGACGAATATCATATATATATATATATATATATATATATATATATATATATATATATATCGAACAAAAAAAATACTTGGACCAATTATTTGCATTTCATAAAGATGGTTATAACCATAAATTTCCATCAAATTTGATGTTTGCCAATACGTCTGATCAATAATTCTTAACATAAGAATGTAAAAGAAACGGAGTTTAAAAAAACAATAAATGTTTCATAAATTAAAGATTAGAATCCTGTCCTACAATATCCTTCAATAATATTCCACTAATTCCTGTTGAACAGATCCGCTACCTAGGACTCCACATGGACAAACGTCTTACTTGGAATCCACATACATGACTAAAGCGACAAGAAACTGCTCGTCGTTACAGACTACTTCAACATTTACTAGACAAATGATCAAAGCTCCCAATTCATTACAAAAGACTTATTTACATGACTGTGATTAGACCTATTTGGACGTACGGAGTTGAGCTTTGGGGCTCTACGAAACCATCCAATTCATCTCTTATCCAATCCTTACAATCCAAAATCCTTCGAAAAATCCTAAATGCCCCTTACTTTGTCACCAATAAACTTATCCGTAAAGACCTTAATGTTCCATATGTTGCTGAGTTAGCCCAAACCAGATAACTATCCTTTCATAGTAAGCTCCATAACCACTCAAATTCATTAGTTTTCCAACTTGCTTCCCACTCCATTCCCGATAATCCCCCGAGGCGTCTTAAAAGAAGATGGCCTAGAGATCTTTTAGTGAAGAATTTTTATTGAAGTTAAGTTTATTGAAAAGTTACTGATGAGTAGTTCTTTTCAAGTTTTGACATGTCATTGTAATCGTTATCAGCTCATTTACTTGATGTATATATTTGTACAGTTGTAAATTTCAATAAATTAATATATATATATAAATATAAATATATATATATATATATATATATATATATATATATATATATATATATATAAATATAAATATACTCAAAACTTACGTCTACAAAGACTAAATTCTGTATTAATGTTGATTATTTAATCTGATCTTCTAGTACAGGTTAAGAACTAGATATTTCTTTTAAATAGGCAAATGCAAGTAAGTATCCACTCTAGTCGCAAATTAATTAACCATGAAAACAATTTATCAACCACTTGATAAAATTTACCATTATTGGATAATCGTGTTATCGAAGGTCCCTGAATGTCCGTCCATCCATTAACAATCGATTTGTTCTTCTCCAGTGAATCTCCAGGAGACATAAATAACACGAATTTAAATGTTAATTATAATTGATCAGCTACTGAAGCATGAAGGCGATCGACAAACAAATGATTAAGTGTAAATTTAAATAATATTTCGCTCTTGCTCCTGCTCCTGCGCAAATTCAATCGATGGAGGATCGGTTGCCATAGCAACTCCTCCAGGACTTTCCTGATAGTCCTTGAATGTTGTTCCCAAGATCACTAGGGGTCCTGTTCACCAGGTATGATATAAATATTAATCAACATTTTTGTATTTTATTATTAATGATGTTCTGCCTTGTTCTTGCTTTGAAACTGTAGAATTATCAGCTTGATAAATTAAAAAAAATAAATAAATAAAAAGGTACTTCGTAATAATAGAACAATAAATTCAAAATATTTTTTTTTTTAACTTTAGGAATTCGAATTTCAAAGTATTCAACAATTGAATGGGACAACTGTCACATTTAAATATTTTATTTTAATTATAGATATTTAAATTTTTTTAAAATTATTTTCTAATAATAATCAGTGCAAAATTATTCCAGTGTTTGAAACTCATAATTAATTGAAAACGAATAAATAATATAAATTCATTTGATCTCAATTCCCAATAGGTATTCTCGACTTATAATAAAAATTTAATTACAGATTGTAGTGTATTGAAGAGCCTGGATAACATGGATGATACTGAAGAAGTTGAAGGAAGTAGTTCAAATAGAACAGAAGAAACAGTAACTGAAAATGTACAAGTTATTGAAAAGAAAAAGTCAACATTTGAAAGAGTTTTTGGTTTTACTTTAGAGGATATTACGTCATGGGACGGTTTAGTCAAATTGCTGTATCGACCAACAGATCCCAGTTCTTTGGCTGTTGCAAGAATATTATTTGGTAAGTAATTTAAAATAAAGATAAAGAAAAAAAAAAGAGCTTTTTAAAGTATCATTTTGTTAATTATTACTCATAACTAGTAGTAATAATATTTAAGTATTTTTAATTTATCATGAACCTAGCAAAATTTTTATAAAATGGCAAAAATATATAAGAACTTTGAATTTATGCTCTTCTCAATATGGTCTTTTGGTAAACTACAACTCATTTTCAATAATATTTTCTGCTTTAATGAATTAAAGCCTTTTTCTATTTACTGTTTAATTTTATTAAAATAAAATAAAGTAAAAAATTAAAGAAAATTTTAAGGAATTTGATAATTAAATAACAAAAAAATATTGTATATACTCATATACAAAGGTGAGCCTTTTGTATTATTTATCACTAAAGCTAAGAAACTTCATTACCTAAAATTATTTATTCATGATTTCAAAGAATTTTAATTTTTTTAATCTAACCAATGTATTTTTTAATGGATTGCAAATATATAAAAATATAGTCACTTGAGTATATGAATCCAAATAGAGTTAAACTATTTTTTTTAAATTTAACTCTATAAAACTATTAAATTGAAGGATGCAGGAAGAAATAATTATTGTACACTTTTGACAACTTGATTTCGCTGCGGTAACAGGAAGTTTATGACTGGAAGAATGGATGTATGATAACATCCGGGCAATAAGAAATATACTTCCAAAGTTATTAAGGGTAGATATGCAGAATGCCACACTAGGATGGCTTACAGACCAAATGCTTTATCTAAAATTCTGAGTTTTTTAAACAGTGTGACTTTGATTATTATCTACTGTGACTTTTAATTCAATAAAAAGTATGCAATATCCCTCTTATGTGTAATAAGTAATAAGCCCATACATTGTAATCAGCTGAGATTATTTCAAGCAATAATTGATAATGTATATTTAAGATATTAATACATGTTATTTAAATAGATAATAAATAAATCTGGGATTATAAATACTTTTATAGAGGAAAGAACTAATGAAGAGTCTGAAGCAGTGGTTCCCAACCTTTTGTGACAAATATTAACTACTGTTAAAAGGTTTTATGGAAGGAGATATGTTTAAGTATAAAAAATAATTGCTCAAATTGTTAGACCTAATACCTTGTTAGAGTAACTGTTGATAGAATAAAGGGGCTGTTGGTGTGAATAACAAAGTCATAATAAAGGAGAATGATCAAGGTTTGTTAAAGAGCTCATAAATCACAGGCACACAGTGTACCAACACACAAATACAAGATGGTGCAGAGAAGCCAACTTACAAAGACTTACCTATATCATTCAGGTGCCTATATCATTCATTTAATAAAAAAGAGTTTACATTTTGAATATGTCTCAAATTAATATTTCAAGCCAACTATTTCCTTTGAACTTAATTTGAAATTCTGAGAATATTGAAAACCTTCATCTCCTGGATATCATTGAGGAAACTAAGAATGTATAAACAACTTATCTGACCCTGTGGATCTCCCACACAATTAGTGGCATTTGATTCCTTGATTCAGAATTATATTATACATAATATTGTAGCAGTTTCGTAATCATATTAGAGATTATGAAAAAAAATAAAGGACAAGGTTGGAAGAAGTATTGGTCATTGGAACCTCAACTGAGAGCTCCAATTACTTCCATATGCTAATTTGGCTAGCTAATAGAATAACTAAAAATAGATTACAAAAAAAGAGTTATGAAATAAGTGTCATCTTTTAGGAGGCTTTTGTACCTGAGAGAAGGTGTTTGAAATGTTTTGTGAAGTAACAAATAAATGACACAAAATAGGAATTCCATATCAAACATTGATATTTCACGAAGAGGTTATATTATTTAAAAGCACTATCAACTTATATTTGTTTATTGATTATAATTATTATTATTTTCTAATTAATTTCACTGAATTTACTTGAAAGCTTTTGAGAAATCAAATAGATCTCAAAAATTTAACTAACCCAATCCTTAACACTTTTGTGTTGTTATGCCAATAGGGTCTCATCATTGTTCTGTGTCAGACAACAGTCTAATGATTCAGTGTTCAGACCCATCACTCTTGTTTCCTATGAAACCCATCATTTTTTTAATTTAAAATATTTAATCCGCCTTCCAATCAAAAGTTTGTCGCATTCAGCGGTATCATCGTATCAACTATCACGATCTTACCTCTGCACAAATCTCGTATCTGCGTTTAATAACGACAATTCGCTAAGAAACAGTCTAAGAAAAAGACTGATAATGCATCTTTAAAAAGAAAAAAAAAATACATAATCACAAGTAGTATGAATATAAGCACTGATGATATTAATATTTTCTAGTAATTTAGTTTTATTAAATTTTTAAATGAAAATCATTTTTAACCAAACTAAATCAATGCTGTATGTCTTTATAAATGAGGTTTGTAGTGTCCATATTATATGTACATTTTAAAATTATTATAATGGTTGTAAGCTTCAGGACTAATTATATCATAATTAAATGTTAATTGTTTTGCCAAGGTTTTCTCATGATGGTGGATGTACTAGAAGAAAGAGGATTTGGAGAGGCTGATCTCAAGTGGGGAGAGCCATCTGACTGCAGGTTTCCTCTGTTTAATTTCCTACAACCTCTTCCATTGCACTGGATGTGCATCCTCTACCTAATAATGTGGATATGTATGCTAGTTTACTTATATTTTACAGAATTAGTTTTTTAATATCATATTTAAAAATTTTACATTTTAGCTGCAGGAGGTATCATGCTGGGTTGGAATTATAAGCTCAGTTGTCTTACTTTCGCTCTTCCTTATTGGTATATATTTCTTCTGGATAAAAGTACCTGGAACAACCACTCATATATGTTTGGGATACTTGTGATACTGTTTTGGGCTACGGATAGTCATAGTTTGTGGTAAGAGAAATCTTTATCTCATTCAATTTATATCTTATTTGTGTTTTTTCTAAAACAAATTATAAAACTATTATATTTACTCAGAAGTAAATCAAATGCCAGTTGAGGATGAAATGTGGGTAGATAAATCATTATTGGGATTAAATGTTACTTTATATTGCTTTGTTGTTATCATTGGTGAGAAAAATATTAAACATTGAAGTTTACACTGGCTTTTACAATTACATGTTTACACTGAAATTAGTTTTGAATTTTAGGTCTGTTGATGCCTACAAAGGTGTTATACCAAGCAACAGAGATGTGCCATTGTGGAACTATGCAGTATTGCGTTTCCAACTGTTTCTTCTATATTTTTATGCTGGTCTGAAGAAAACAGAATTAGATTGGATAAATGGATACTCCATGGCAAGCCTGTCTGATCATTGGGTTTTTTTTCCAATGAAGTAAGGAGTATATCTTTTATATATTTTTAAATGACTAAACCATTTGTTGATTTATACTTTTTTATAGGGTACTTTTAAATAAAGAACAAATAGATCTTTGGATAATTCATGTGTTTGGATTTCTTATAGACTTGACTATGGGTTTTCTGATATATTTTGATAAAACAAGAGCTCTTAGTTTTTATATACTTACAAGTTTTCACATAATGAATTCACAGATGTTTCATATTGGTCAGTATTAATCTGATGTTGATTCTGTAATCGAATTTCAGAATTTAATGAATACTTGTTACAGGAATGTTCCCTTTTGTTTGCCTTGCAACAATGCCATTGTTCTGTGGTTTCAATTGGCCAAAAAAAATTATCTTTATGCCGATGAGTCCTTTCAGATTTCTGATAGAGAATGATCCCGTGAAAAATCCGATATGTCACTATGAAGAAGATGGTAAGTAGATTCCTTGTGGAAATGTTTTTATTTATGACTTGGATTTTTTATGAATAATTTTGATTAGTAGTCTTTATCTTTAATTTTTATGGTTTCTGTCTCACTGAGGCAATAAAGTATTTGATCATATGTAAATTGAGTGGTGAAAAGTCATTCTCAAACAATATTTATGAAAGATGCAATTACCATTTCTCCCTAAAATATTATTTTTCCAATGTAATGAGCAATTCAACAACCTACTTTGGTCACTAGCCATAAATATTTAAATAGACTTTTCCTCAAATTGTGTTATGTTAATTGTTGTTCAACTCTTGGGCTCTTACACTATTGTTAAACTATTGTTTGTAACTCTAAATCCCAGTAGTTTCCTTTTGGGAGATTATTCTATGTAAAGTCGCTTGACTGCTCTGCTCCAGGGCCTGAGTTTGAGTCCGACTGACGGAAAATTTATACCCTGTCATTTCAGCCATGGATTGAATTCGAGGTCGAGAGACCCTCCTAGGGCACACCCAGCCTCTTAAAAAGTGGGTACCCTTAATTGGACAAAATATCTGGTAGGTGAGCATGAATTCTGGTCAAATCACCTCCTTTCAGAAACGTTGTCTCAGAAACAGTACAGCCTTACCTGAATACTGAACCCAAGACCCTTCATGGGTTGTAATGGTAAAGGTAAAAAAAAAAAAAATTCTTTGTAATGTTACCAACTTTTACAAGTTGTGTTGTAAGAACCCAAGAGTTAAGCAATGATCAACTTCATGCGATTTGAGAAGTTAAATTAAATAGTTATGACCAGTGACAGTAGAAATATTATCTTAGATAAATGTACTTAATAATATCCCCATTTTTTCACCGAAACAAAATGTACAAAAAAAAAAAAAAAAAAATCACACTGTAGGCCCTATTATTTTTTCCTTTGTTAATGAATCTTTTTTTTTTTTTTCCTAGTTAATAATTTTTTGAACATGATCCTTTTAAATGTTTACCATAAAGTTCGGAACTGATAATTTTTTTTCTTCATAATTTATATTTACAGACTGTGAAGGTATCATTTCCCTTCTATTAACTTCATTGGCTTAAAGTAAACATTAATTAAATCTTCCAAGACTTTATTTTATTTACATGATGACTAATTGTAATAATAAAAAAATAAACTTTTCTTTTTGTGTACCCATCGCCTCCTCCTGTTCCAGTCTCCATCTCTGGAATGCCTCCAACACTCCTTCCTCCCAGGATGAGTGCAATTTTTCCCTAAGCCTTCTGCTTTCTGCTTGAATCTCCTAGGTCTTTTTTGCAAGTTCATCTTGTCTCATCGTTAAAATATGACAAAACCAGTAATTCATTAATATAAACATTAAATCTTTAAATTTTTTTTTTGGTTAAAAATAATTTTTCCTTCTCTTAAGATAGCACGGTTTTACAATTTTTAAATGACTTAATTAATTCTCCATTTAACTTTTTTTTTGTTTTTAATTAAAAATAATAAGTAAATTAAGAATTGATATACAAAAAGATGAGCTTCATTTAGTATGAAGTGAGTACAAATGTGAGGGTAGAAGGAAAAATATAATATGGAAATAATGGGGACCAAAATTGTAAATATTCACTTTTGCCAGATTTGTTTGTGCTAATTCACAACTATGTAAGTTCTTGAGGAATTTTGGTGGCTATGGTGTAATATTTCAATAATCTAATATTAATCCCTCAATTTTATCCTTATCAAGCACATATGTATGATAGTATCAATGCAACTGTAATTCTTTACTTTTTCCTTAACCATTATTTGATATGTTTGATACATCAAATTGAAAGAAGTAAAAATTCAAAAAGACCTTGCAGTTTTGAAAACTGAATCTCTTAAGCTTTCATTTGTGAATCTCTGAGTTGACAATAAATGTTTCTCATGTAATTTTTAATAATAAATTAGAATACTAAACAAAAATAATTTATTGTTATAAGTAATAAATAGTACACTAATAAATGTATACAAAATATAGATTAAATACTTTCACTCTTAACTAATAATAAAATTGATTATTAGCTATATGTTGTGAGCTGCTTATGAATCAAATATTAATAGTATCCAACAATTTCAACAATTATTGATATGTTTGTCTTCATATGCTTTTTCTGTTCAAGGTCCTTTCGTAGAAAAGAAGCGGCACTTCATCACAATAGGTTTGCTCTATCTGCATGCAGCACTTCAACTTTTTCTTCCTTATTCTCACTTTATTACCCTGGTAATCTATAAATTATTAGATAGACTGTCCTATATAAAAACCACATACTATGATAGATTAATTATCTTAAGTAAATAATTATATCTTCGTGAAATACTTTTCAAATAATTAAAATTAAAACTGTATAACTCCCACTGTGCATCAATAGTCCAATACTTTCTTCTTTTTTTGATAAAAATACTTGGAAAGAGAATGACTTAATCTTTATAAAAATAAAAATTTATAAAGATTAGAGAGGTATTTTAAATAAAAAATGAGTTTCTGAAACTTTTTATGGAATAACATTCCTTCTATAACAAATATGTAATGTTAAGAACCAGTTACCTCAATTGAGTCTTCATAGGTTGTTTCATGGCTAGGGATTGGTATCATTAGAAAAATATTCATAATCCACATCGACGATATTATGAACTCTGAATATTGATACAAAATATATTGGAACCAAAAATATTGATATATTGTGATATTTTTTTTTTTTATGAAATAATTTTTTAAATATTGCAATCACATTACAATGATATACTGTTTATTTTATTGTTTGAGCTAAATTTGGTAACAACATCAAACAAATAGAGAAAACAATATATCTAAAATGGGTATCCATACATCTATATATCATAAGAAAAAATATCGGATTATCTGAAGGATTTCGATAAATATCAAAACATTTTGATGTTTCGATATGTCCTGTATTGTTATCCATCCCTATTCAGGACTTCTTTATTCATTACCAATTCCTATAAATTATAGTAGTTCCATAATTGTGAACAAATAAATAAATATTTAAAAAGAAATATTAAATTTTTTATTAATATACTGTTGTAAGTATGACAAGTAGTTTTTAGTTGGTTGTTCTGTTAAAGAAATACTTATATTCAGTGGTCAATAATGCTATTTACCCACTACACTTATAAAAAGTAATCGCTATTAGTTTTTATCTAGACATTTACAGTTTTTGAAACTAAATTGCTAAATTCTTTTTTTCATTGTTTTCTTTAGTTAACTTGAGCTACAATGCATCCACTATATATATTTGTTTTTTGTTTTTGTAGTATTTTGAGATAGTGATGAAATAATTTAGATGATAATAGTTCATACCATTACCTATCTAGTGTCATTTTTTTTTTTTTACTACTAAAATCAAAATTAAAAATTATTACGGTATATAATGTTTCTTACAGCTATTAATTTTTATTCAAAGCTACCATATGGAAAATTACTAGCTACTGAATAATTTCTAAGACATATTTTCTACATTGTCGTTTTAATTTTATGTATTGTTTTTCAGGGTTATAACAATTGGACAAATGGGCTCTATGGTTATTCATGGGACATGATGGTCCACACATGGGACACAAGCAGGGTTGCAATCAAAGTAGTTAACTTGGATACAAATGAATCTATGTTTATCGACCCTGAGGTAAGGATAAAAAACACTAATGCTTTTTATTCTTCAGACTATAATAATCTATATGTTTTTGAAATGAAATGAAAAATAATATTTATTCTGGGACACCTTGTCCCCTAAGAATAAGACAAAAGTACAATAAAAAGGTATCATTGTCTGGCTGCGTACATAACAGGCAGCAACTTATATAGAATGTAAATTATATACATATAAATATATAGGGTATAATTTTATGTTTGAAAAAATAAAAGTCTTTGGGTTTATATAAGAAAAACAAGATAAGAAAATAACAAAATTAAAATAAAATATAAAATAAAGAAATATTCTAACACTAATATATTACATAATTTCGGAAGATTGATAATTGAGGAGGTAGATGAATAAATTATGTTTAAAGGAAGTGAGAGAAGGAGCATTGCGGATCGAAATGGGTATGGAATTCCAAAATAAAGCTGCACGATTAATAAAGGATTTTTCAAAGGAAGCAGTTCGATGAGAAGGGATATACAAATCTATAGGCTGGGATCTAGTGTTCAAAAGATGAATGGAAGAACGAAGGGCAAGAATGTCGTAAATGTACGAAGGTTTTTTGGACTTTAAGGATTGGAATAGAAAGGAACCAAGGAAGTATTGTCGCCGAAAACTTGGATAAAGCCACCTCAACTCTGAATACCTGCAAGTGATGTGATAACGCCTGGGAATCCCAAAAATGAATCTTATGAAGGAGTTCATTAATCTTTTCAGCTTCATTTCAAGCTCGCCAGACAGTCCTCCGTATACTAAGCATCCATAATCGAGGTGGGGAAGGATGAGGGAAGATACTAACAATCGACGGGTTTTACAAGGGAATGATTCACGGAATCTTAGGAGCTGTTTGAGGATGGAGATGGTTTTTCGGGTAATGTGGGAAATATGGTTATTCCAATACAAATGTTGATCGAGTACTACTCCGAGGTTTTTGACAGAGTTTGTGAACTAAGGGAGTTAAGGGAGGGTTTAGATCCAACTAGCATTGCCTTAGTTTTTTTGGGGTTTAGTCGTAACTTATTCTCCACTGCCCATTGGTTAATTTTCCGTTGTTTTCTTTTTCTAAAGCACCTATGAAAATACAAGAGTAAAAAATACATATATATTGCGTATATGCTTGTTTAAGTTGACTAAATATTCACATTGTACCTAATAAGACAAAGACAAATAAAAAATAAAATTAGTTTCTCAAATGATCTCAGCCTTATTAAGTTACAAAGAATTATAACAGCATTCTAACAAAGTTCCTATGAACAATACCGTTTGCTTATGTCTTTAAAATTTTAGGATAATAATAATAATAATATTAAACCTTTGCCACTTTTATAACTGCAGACCATTTCTTAAAACTATTTTTTATTTTTTTTTTAAAGGCCTGGGTGCAGAACAGTAGGTGGCAACGACATGCTGATATGATTTATCAGTATTCTAAGTGTGTGCAAAAAAATGTTAAGAAATATAAAAGAATGAACAATGTTGCGCTTTATGTTGGTAAGTAAGGAATTTGAACTCTTTTACTGTTATAGTCGATTATTTTTTTATTTTAGTTGTTTAACTATTTTACTTCAGTTAGGAATGAACCTTCTCTACAACCATGCGTACCTCAAGCATTTAATTTTATTTTACTTCTTCAAGAAAGAGAAAATATGTAATCAGTTAAAAAAGGTCTCTAAAAATATCAATCAAAACTTTAAGATCATTTGAATTCCATCTTAGAAAGAACAAGATAGCTTACTTTAATTTCTTTTATATCATTTAGACGAAGTATTTTATTTTATACCATTGTAAATTTAAATAAATAGATTAATAAATATATATCTATAAATATTCCTCCTGCTATCTAATCTAGAGGAAGCATGATAATCAGTTAACATTTTTTTGAGGTTTATAATTAAAAATAATGTGAGGTCACCTAATGACAGGATTTGAAAAAAATAATATTGTATACTTTTTATTGAACTCTATTTTTAAGAACTCCTGACCAGGGCCACTGACAGGAGGGGCAGGGGAGGCAATATCCCCGGGGCCTCGGCTAAGGTGACCGCTGTTAGGAGTGGGGGGTTTAGGGTCCCTGGGCATTTGCCCCAGGGCACGGTTCAGCTCTTGGCAGCCCTGCTTCTAACTCTGTTTAACTCTTGAATCATTTTAGTTTTATTTCATAGGTATACTGTTATTTATGAGTCATTGTCATAGTTATTAACCCTTTAACAAGCGATGTATCCTGGAGGATACTCATATTTAAAGCCTTTTGCTCAATAAATGACGTAGAGTCCAACGCCTTATCCTACTCATTATCATCTAATATCCTTTATTTAACCTGGAATTTCATGATACATGAGTGGGGGTTAGCGTGGCCATAGCCATTCAAAGGAAAAAAAGAAAAGAAATGTGCTCAAAAATCCCTGGCCCGTCCGTTAAACGGTTAAATACAGTGATTTTATTTTTCAATGAAGTTTAATTGATAAAATGTTTACTTTTATATTTATAGATATCTGGGTTTCTTTAAATAAAAGGTTTCATCAAAGAATGTTTGACCCAAGAGTAGATATTTTATCAGCCCATTGGTCACCTTTTAAAAGAGTCAGTTGGGTGATGCCCCTTCTTGATGAGCTAACACCAATAAGAGATGAGCTCAAGGTGATTGAAAATGAAATATTGTCAACCTCAAACTATTCTGATGTTCTATTCATGGCAGATTTTCCCGGTAGGTATATCATAAATTTGTGTTCATAATTCTTTTTTGTTTTGTTCCACATGTTGTTTTCCACATTATAATGTTTTAGCTCTTATTGTCAAAATATTGTTTTCTATATTATATGGTATCGGTGAATGTTTATGATTTTATTAAAAACTACAATTCTACAATTGTTCAGTAATTATGTTGAGATAATGTTATAACACTGGTTATCACAACATAGGTCTTTGTCAACCTATTCATGTTTAATAGCTCAATAGAGATGGAGGCAGATAAAGGAGAAATCCTTTAGGAACAATATTGTTGTTACTAAAAATTATTTCTTGTCTGACAGGAACCTTATCTATTTATATATTTTTTTGTTATTTGATTTGAAGTAGCAAATAAATAACCATATACCAAAAGGTGTTGAATCAAGTCTATGTATATACCATTATTATAAGACAAGACAAGCTTAGAAAAACTGTATTTAAAATTAAATATTTTAGTTGTATAGTATTGACTTAGACAAGTAAGTAGTGAACAAGATGTCAGAATACAAAGTTCTAGTGGGTGTATTACCAGAAGATTGAAGGAGTTAAGACAAAAATAGTGGAGATGCAATGAGTATGTTTTATATTAGCTGCAGTGGAAATGTTTTGTTATGGCAGACAAATCAATAAAAAAACCAAACTCATACTAAAATTTGAAATTTCGCCACCTCATCAGTTCAGTCACCATTTAATCTTAAGTGCTCTTGAGCAAACTTTAGGCAGGCAGTTGGATGACTTTTATGGATTGAAAGTTAATTTTTTTGTTTCTACTCAAACAGAATATGTATAATAATCTATTCATAATCTGATCATAGTAGTTTCCAATGTTATGGAAAAGTACTTCCATAACATGGGCATGTATATGTATAAAGTATATTTTAATATATAGAAATTTAGGGTTTAATATGACAATGGAGCTATGCCCTTGCTCCATCTTCAAATAGTTCATGCATATATATCTCTGCAAAAAAATCTCTTATTAGTCACTTTTTCATTAGTTTTTCCACTTAGAAAAGTGCTCAGGACTAATAGTTAATTATAATTATAATTAACTATTATAAAGTATGGTATGCTGGTTTGCTTTTCAAGCTCAAAACCCATTTAGCTCAATCCCTATTCCTAGTTATACGATCCTACCTCTTAAAGTGTACCTTTTGAGTTTACTGCAGAATGGAATACTCTAATTGATACCCAATCAAGGCAGGTGTTCCACATGGTAGCATTCTTGGTCCAGTTCTATTCATTCTCTGTTCTGCAGATATCCCTACTGTCATCTCATGTCATATCATCTCATGTTGATCGTGAAATGGCTTCCCAGAATCTCCAAAGTCACTTTGTGACTTTATTAATGACCTCAATATAACTTTTGTTCTTGACCTCATACCCCTTAAATGTTCTCCATGAATTGAATGTCCAGATATTCAACAACTAAAAAATCTCCCAGTGATATATGAGAAGAAATTACAATATTAGTAGCAAACAGTATTCAGAGTATGCAAGAAGGCTTGAAGCAAGCATAAAGGAGTTACCTGATTTAAAAAATTTGTTATTTTAAACATTAATCAGTTGAAATATTAATTCTAAATATGTATTATGTGTCAATCCATTGTAATTATATCAATGATTTAGGCACTATATTATTACCTTCCTAAGTTAGTTTCTCTCTCCGATCTTGGTTGTTTGTGTCTGTACTGTAATGCTTGATCTCTCAAGCATATTATCTTGAAAAATCATTTCAATCATGGCTTTTTTATTCTTCTCAACATACAGACTAAAGTATTATCAAAAGTTGATGCATATTTATCTTATTTTATAACTAAATTTATTCTCATAAGTAAATAACAAATAGCTTAGTCTAATTTTTTTTTTTAGGTTTTCTTTTTTACTTATTTATTTTTACAACAACAATTTATGTATAAATAGCACTGCTTCAAAGTTAATGTTACTAAATATATTTTAATGTAGCAATTTATTTTATGCACTCAAAAAAAAAAAAAAAAAAAATGATGAAACTTGTAATTAATCCAATGTCTTTAAAATTCTTATGTTTATATTCATATTTTTCTCTGTCTCATTATCAATTATTCTTAATTTGAGTAAATATATTTTTTCAGGTTTTAGTCTAGAGAACTATGTCCATACGAATCTTGAGAACATAACTCTAAGATTGATAAAAGGGAAGGTTTCTGTAGGCATTAACAATAAAACAACAATTTTGACTGAAGATGGAGTCATGAAAATACCAAGTTCCACTTTCCATATTGTTAGCACCATTTCTGAAACTCCTTCTGCATTTATGTATGTATTCCATAACAAGACAAAGACTAGTTCTGAAGTGGAAAGCAGTCAGACACCACTGACTGAGATTATTTCAGCCAAAATTGACAATTTTGTGCATGCCATTGCTATTTTGAGCCGTGCTGTTCTGAGGGTACTACATTCAACCCCTATGATAAGAAGGATTAAAATTGAGGAAACTGATCCACTGTACTTTTAAATTTTCACCTATTTTGTTCAATAAATAAATGTATATGTTTTTTTAATTGATTATTATTTCATATTTAACCTTCCATGAATCATCTAGCAGATTTTTTTTTTTCTTTTATTATAATGAAAAATTATATTCATTGATCATAGTTTTTACATAAATATTTCTGTATATTCATATAAATATTCCATACATTTTAGTTATAATGTAAAATAATTAAAAAGATGCAAACTTTCTACTTATGATAATTTGTTGGTATAGAATTGACAGAAATCTCTTAAATTATAATTGTCTTATTGTTAGTGGTTTCTTGATAGTTTATTTTTAAGTTTCAACTTTTATTAAAATGGACCATGTTATATTCACACTGTTCAGTGAAATATTGTAAACAACCCACACATATATTTTCTATTCTGTTTTCTGTAACAGATAAGAAAATAAGAAGTTTGATCTATTTAAATTTCTTAGGGTTGTGACCACTAGATTTCCTGAAATTTATTATTTTTTACAATTTATTGAAATTTACAACTTTACAAATATACATCAAGTTTTCTGCATAGGATCCCGTGAGATAGGTAATTGAGAATAATTTTCTCGTAGACTTTCCCGAGGTGAGGCAACAGGCTGATTGGCAGGTAGTGTTCTGGCTTGTCTCCTGTCTTAGCCGGCTTGAGGAGTGGAAACAGTATTGCATGCTTCCATTGAACTGGGAAGTATTGCAACCTCAAGCAGGAGTAGTACAGGTTTGTGAGGTGCATCATTCCTTTTCTGGGGAGCTGCTTGAGAAGGACTGTCTGTATCCCGTCATGTCCAAGAGCTCTATTTCCTTTTGTTCAGCTGTTTAGGGCTGATGAACATGTAGTTTTAGCCCCGACTATTATAAAGCATTTAGTCTCATATTAATAAAATGGTTTCAATACTTAAATTATAAAGTATGATATCCGAACTATGCTCTAGAGTGGGGGTGAAAGAATCTTCATTATGCCTAAAGAAGATACCTAGATTAAGGCAGCAGTAGAGATTAATTATCTGAAATTCAAAATTGTAGTTTTTTTCTGTCTTTTTTAATCAAACAAATTAAATAGGTCCTTTTTTCATTATAATTCAATGTCGACTTATTTTTTACATTAGTTTTAAAGAATTTAAATTTTTTATTCTTGATTTCTTGTACTTAATTTTTTTTCAGGGTTTGCTTGGTATTTTTTGAAATGTATATAAGCTCATAGTATTATTTTATTTCTGTTTTTGTTTGGTATGTTTTTTAATTATTTTATTTGTCTCACGAGATAATTTCAAGTCAAGTTGCTTGACTATTGTGATAGTGATAGTAAAAAAAAAAAAAATAAGTAAATATTTCTAACTATTGAGACTGAAATACTGATGATTGAATGTTTAGAAACCATAAATAAAAAAATGAAAAAGAATTATTATACCCCCTTTTTATTTGGAGAGTGTACACTAGGGGGGGGGGGGGGAGGCACGGCTATGGTCAGTTATTATACTTTATAGGATTCATGATGAATCCTATTTTAAACATTTATATATCTTAATATGCAGGAAATAACATTGGATCTGATTTGTATTATATACCTATCAAGATTTAACCTTACCACAAGGTTATTTAGAGCAGAATTTCATCGATTTGGAATCGCTCATAAATCAACTTTTATATAAATAAATCATCAAAAATTATATATGGCTAATTCCAGGAGTTTACATAGTAATAAGTAATAATATTTTAAATAATGCATTATAAAAAATAAATTAAAAATAATGTTATTATTACTGAAAGCATATCATAACTAATGTAATAGAGAAGACAACTAAGGCAAAATCTAAATATTGAAAAGGAAAGTCAACATAACTACTGAATCATGTGCTGTCAGTTACTAGATTTCCTAGAAACTGTTTTCAAGTAAATTGTCACCCTTTGTTATTCAAATGAATCAACCCTTTTTATTTTTGATTGTTTCTGGTTCATCCCAAATGTTAACCTCTCCAGTACGTTTTCAGTAAAAATTTGTAATCTAATTTCAATTATTATAAAAATTAATTAAAATCAAAATTATTACATTTAATCGGAATAGCGCTAAGAAAAACTAGTGCACCAGCACAGAAGCCTAAGCGATACGATCTAATCAGCTCAAGGGTCTATTAATTCTAGCACAGTATGAATCAGAACTGGACGTGTATTTGGCAGGTTGATGTTTTGAAGGGTTATATTGACTTCACATGGGCTGCATACTTTGAAGCTAGATGTGATACAGCTACTGAACTGATTGGACCACGAGAGTGGGACCTAGGGTATCCATGGTTTGATAAGTAGTATAAGAGGGTGACACTCTTGAAGAATGAAACTTATAGAGTCAAGATTCAGGTCAGAGATAAGGAGGAATGTTGAAATATATAGGCAGAAGAGGCCTATGTAAAAAACAAATCCATTAGTATAACAAAAGACAAAGAGAAAAAAAAACTTTTTTTTTTTTTGGCTTTGTATATCTGTTAAGGAAGGAAAACTTCTGACGAATAGAGGGGATGTTCTTGGAGAATGGGAGATACTTCTCTCAGGTTCTTAACAAAAATATACCGGAGGAAGTTGAGAGTGAGAATCACGAAGATCTTTCTAATCACCAGTCTATGGAACCCCCAGATGAAGAGGAGATTCAGGATTCATTGGCAAAACTTAAAAATAATAAGGCGCCTAGTCCTGACGAATTGCCTGTGGAATTATTAAAGTGTTGAGAAAATGAAAATCCTCCAGAATATTATTATTTGGATTTGACTAATAGAGTAATTCCTGAATCGTGGAACAAGTCCATAATCTTTCCAATACACTGAAAGGGTATTTATGATCTGCTGTAATCATAAAGGTTTCTTCTTGCTCTCATTTGCATATAAATTGCTGTCCAACAT
Source organism: Euschistus heros (assembly GCA_003667255.2). Taxonomy (NCBI): domain Eukaryota; kingdom Metazoa; phylum Arthropoda; class Insecta; order Hemiptera; family Pentatomidae; genus Euschistus; species Euschistus heros. Next base: position 1,377,470 of record RCWM02000002.1, on the reverse strand, counting down.
CCTTTTTCAGCGATTGCTTACATTCGCAGAAAATTTCATGGGTCCGTACCAGTGTAGTTTTTGAAAAGAAGGATCGACGATTGACCAAATATTCTGCTTATGCATCACACTTGATAAAGCTTTATCTTTATAACATTATCTTTTTGTAGATTTAGAATCGTATGATAATGTTTATCGGGAACTGCTGTAGAAGGCAATGTGAGAGTTTAAAATCCTTGAAAAGATTATTAAAAGATTATACCAGAAACATGTATGGTGCAGATTGGAGGACCAAGATCTGAAGAATACTATTCTGGGAAAAGACTGAGGAAGGGGGGTGCCCATAGAGACTTCTTGCTTACGCTTATCATATCGACATTACTGGACACTCCTTCCAGGTTTTCTCCGGTAGATTCTTTAATCTAGCAAAAGCAAGAAAACCTCTGGCTAAAAGTGAATGCAGCAAAGACCAAGTACATGGTCACAGAGAAAATCCCCAGGCCTTGTGAGGAAATCGCAATATCTGAATATTGTATTGAAAAAGTCTTTGAGTTTGTCTAACTCTGATCCCCCTTAACCCAAGACAATGTGATAGAAACGGAAACAATACGATGAGTTTTAGTCACCAACCGCTGTTATTACGACCTCAGTCCCTATTTAAGGAGTCGTGCTTTGTCTAAGACCCAATTCACACAGAACGGACGTGGTGGGGACGTGGCGCTTTTGTCTCTTCGAACATAAAAACAACATTAATAAAATTTAATATTGGAGTTACATACATATATAGCAACAATTCAATAGGGGTGAAACGTCACTGATTTTATTATTTTTTTTTCGGGGGGCGAGGGTGAATCGGACATAAAAACAACTTTGATCAAATTTGATAGAATAGAATAGAAAATAAACTTTATTCTGGGATGATGTCCCCTAAGAATAATATAATGTACATAAATAAATACAATGAGTCTAGCTTCCATAAGATGAAATAAAATAAATTAACAATCTGGTTAACTATTTACAATTTTACAAATAAAGAACAAAAATAGAAATAAAAATTACAAAAATCCAATAATTGTAGGAGAAAAAATAAAAACCTATTTACATCTACTGAATGCACTTCTTTTTTTTTTTTTTTTTTTTTTTTTTTTTTAGTGAAGTTTTGCTAGTCAGTATCATTCTGGAGGGAAAGGAGGTATTGAAAGAGAAGGGATTTAAATGTGGACAGAGATGGAGCATTACGGATACGGAGTTATACAAATATATATCAACAATTTAATAGGGGTGATTCATAAACATTTAATTTTTTTTTTAGGGGGGAGGGAGAGGGTGAATCGGACATAAATACAACTCAACCGATATTCATAAAATTTGATATTGGAGTTACATAAATATATATCAACAATTTAATAGGGGTGAAACATCACTGATTTTATTTATTTATTTTTTCGGGGGGCGAGGGCGAATCGGACATAAAAACAACTTTGATAAAATTTTATAGTGGAGTTACATACATATATACCAACAATTTAAATAGGGGTGAATCATCACATTTAATTTTTTTTTTTTTTTTTTTTCGGGGGGCGAGGGCGAATCGGTCATAAAAACAACTTTGATAAAATTTGTGATAGTGGAGTTACATACATTTATACCAACAATTTAATAGGGGTGAATCATCACTCGTTAACTTTTTTTTTTTTTTTGGGAGGGAGAGGGTGAATCGGATATAAAAACAACTTTGATAAAATTTTATATTGGAGTTACATACATACACACCAACAATTTAAAAGGGGTGAAACATTACGAATTTAATTTTTTTTTTTTGGGGGGGGGGTTTAAAGATTTAAAAACTAAATCTGTTGAGTTTTTATGTCTGATTGAATGTCTGACATGAAGCAAGACATCAGCTACGATGGAGTGATTGGCTTGTGATTCAAGGTCCATGTTGGGTGTGAGGAATTGGGTGGAAGTAGCACAGGTGGAAGTTGGCACAGGAGGCAGAGACTCGACATCCAGTTTTAGTACCGAATGAATAGAAATAAATAGTCAAAGGAAAAGTAAAAATTTACTATCATTATATGAGAGTTTATAAAGATACGGTGTTATCTAAAGTTTGAAATTGATAATAAAATTTACTTATATTCAATTAAATTATTAAAACAAATATGTGTTGCGACATCACAGTGAAGTTTTAAAATCGACCATAATGTAGTTGGCACCATTCCGCAATAAAGTTTACAATGGACTACTGAACCCGGAAGGTTTAGCAACAATAAGTTTCACTATAATCTAATCTAAATTAAATAATCTAATTTAAATGTACAACGCTGAGTGAAAGAAACGAGGTTCGCCTCACTGTTATATTAGTCCAGTCAATGAGTGCTGAAATGAAGGGGTGTAGAGTGCATGGAATATCCGATAATGTATGACTTCATAGCTTCGTTAGTAATAGTTAGAAGGTAAACATATTAAAAGTCCCCACCATTGGGGGGGGGGGGGGGGGGGGGGGGGGTATGGGGCGTGAGCTAACGGTGGGGGGGGGGGAGGGGAGAAGTTCAATTTTTCTGTTTTTTCGATAATATCTCGAAATCGGTTGACTCTAGAAAAATATGTTTCAAATAAACATAAAAGCTAATTAAATTTCCTATAAAATTAAAAATGTATAAATTTTTCGTAGTTCAAACCGTTTACGAAATATTCGTTATTGAAGATAGGTGAATTTCGGGAAAAACAAATGTCACCTCACTTTTTGTCAAACTTTTGTTACTAGTACCTTCCAAAATCGTTTCTCAGAAAAAATGTCAGTATCAAAATTGTAGAGTATTAAATTTACTTTAATTTCATATATACATTTCTGGTATTTGAAGCAAGTGTTTAACAAAAAGTGAGGTAAACTTTTTGTTTATTTCTAAAATTATCGATTTTTAATAACGTATATCTCAAAAACTGTAGGAACTTCGGCGACTATGTATATTATTAATTTTATAGGGAATTTAATGAGCTTTAATTTTGATTTGTAGCATATTTTTCTAGAGTCCACCTTTTTCGAGATATTATCGAAAAACAAAATTGGAACGTTCTCCCCTCCCCCCACCCTTAGCTCACGCCACAGGGGCGTTGACTTTTAATATGTTTACCTTCTAACTACTCCTAACAAAGCTGTGAACTCAAAAATTATCGCATATTTCATGCACTCTACATTGTGTTTATTGATGAACTATATACTTCTATGGTCATAAATTAAAATCCAACAATATGAAATCAAGTAACATATTTCTTTCGAATAAAAATTATAATTAAAATTTCGATCCTTTGCTTTTTGATTTTGTGTGTAAAAATATGATTCATGGGCCTTTAGTTGCAAGCCCTGATAATGCAGTCCATTATCCGGATGAGTTTCTTAATAGTCTCTGTTCATTTGGATTACCAAATCATACATTAAAATTAAAAATTAGATTTCCAATTATAATTTTACGTAATCTTGAATCAGATGTGCAATGGTACCAGATTTAAATTCACTGCTATGCGTGAAAATATTATTGAAGAAATAATGTTCAATTGCATACTTCAATTGGTTTCCTCACGGAAAATGGCTATAAGAGCAATCTAAGATAATAAAGGCAAGTTCAAGATGATATATTAGCTAATATCTTCTCGAAACAGTGAAATCAATGTAGGGTATTACACCTACCCTAACACTGAGGCTTAAATTTATGATTCATAAAAGCTTCCCTAATATCATGCGCTCTGCCCTAATACTAGCGCTCTTATAAGGTGAAACATTATTATTTCATTTGAAGAAGACAAAATACTAAAAAAAAAATCAAAATAAAATTATAATCGAGATGGTACGAAGTGCAAAGTAACGGTAATCCAAGTCGAGAAATTATTACCAACTGTATGATTTACTCACAGTTAAAGATCCTCGACTCTTTGCTAATTCCTTCCTTTCAATTATGTATCATCCCCTACCAATCTCTCAACATTGAAAGGTCATTTAGGGAGTTAGGTTATGGTGGAGTGTCGCATTAGGATAAGGATTCCCAAATTCACTGACGAAACCCCAAGGCTTGTAACCACCAAGATTTTGTGCCAAGTAAAAACTGTTCGAAAATTAAAACTCACACATACTTCGAATGTACCACTAGGTCCAGAAGAAGGAGAAATTCAACCATGAGTTAGATTTAAATAAAAGCGTATAACACGATAGAGTAGACATAAAGAATACAACGGAATCTACAATAAGAAATAAACAGTGACGTTTTAAGGCTTCTGTCGAATAATCTTCTACAACATTTTACTATGAGATAGTGAAATTTATGGCTAATTTATGGAATAAGGCCCCTTTCACACTGCGATACCGAGCAGCCGATACACGTATCCGACGCTGTATGAGACGCAAAAAGTATCGTGATTCAGTTGCCTGGCGGCTCCTTCTCCCACTCTCTCCCTTGCAGCCGACGCTGTATGAGACGCTAAAAGAATCGTGGTACAGCCGCTCGGCTGCTGCTTCTCCCACTCCCACTTCTATCCACACCTTCCACATGTTGCATTGCAATGGACGAAGTTGAAGTGGTAGCACTCTTGTATTTAGCTAGAAAATCAAAAAAGAAACGTAGGCAGTGGGTTCACGGAATAAATATAAGCCGTGAAGAAAAAGGTGCCTACGCATTATTGTTTAAAGAGCTAATGGATGACACCACGAAGTTTTTTAATTATTTTCGGATGATGCCATCAACATTTGAGGAACTTCTAAAGAAAGTACGGATGTCTATTCAGATGCAAGACACACCATTTAAGGAAGAGTATTTCGCCGCAAGAAAGGCTTTGTTTAACGTTAAGGTAATTAATTAATAAAAAAAAAATTAATATTTAACGATATTTTATTTTTAAACACAACAAGTATCCATGTTTAATATTTTTTTTTATAAACTAAAATTATTCATATTTTTAAATTCACACCTTAGTACAGATCAGTGAAATCTGTCGAATAGTCAGAAGCATGTTCGGTGTGTTGTGGTACTAGAGGAGGGGAAGAGTAATTTGTATTGCAAAATTTGAATGAAGCATTTTGGGGTATAGGGCGTACACTACTAGAGGATGAGCCGCTGCTTAGTGACACATGAGAATGACCAGTCTCATAGTGCGAACATGTAGGTGTTGTTGGAGGATATCCAACTGATTCGTTTGAATGACGTGGTCGTCCAAACGTACCATCATCGATAGCTTTAATGATGGCTATTTTCACCGAGGCTTTTTGTTCATAGGGATTTTTTTAAAGTCTTCTAACAATGATAACAAAAAAAGTCTGTCTGGGTCATTTTCCTCTGATTCTTCTTTTTCTTGCCTCCATTTCAAATTTTTGGCAAGTACCTCAGCCAATTGATCTTCTGGTCGATCCTGTTTTCTTTTCCTTCTATGACCTTCAGCAGGACTTGGATCTGGACAGGCTACACCTCCATGCTCATTCTCATGATTGGCCTCTTCCTCCCCGGTAGATTTGAGATTTGATTCAACCCTTTTTTTAGAAACAGAAAACAATAATAAATAATTAAAACTTAGCTTAATACAGGAAAGTTCTAACTTATTCTTCATTCTACTTACTCTGCATGTCTCATGGTGGGCATCAAAAAGGACAACTGATCAAAATAGATGTAGGTTTTCCATGTTCTACCGGAACCAGATGGGGTCTTTTTCCTTTTAGAAACTTCTCTAGAAAAACTATTTCTAAGATTCTTCCATTTTTTTTTTTGGAGTTCTTTTCCTGAAATTATCACTTATTATTTCTCTCACATTTACTATAGTTACTTCGGACAATAAGTTTAAGAAACGTTAAGGTAAAGGGAAGAAAAGGACGTTTTTATAGAAGGCAAAAATGTGATTTTTCGAAAAAAAAAAAATTTAAAAATCATTTCCTGAGAACGGATCGAGATAGAAAAAAGTGGATGGGGGCATTCTGCTCCTTTCTATCGAATTTTTAAGTCTAGAACACCCGATATAAACCGAGTGCACGATTTCGAGGGCCACAATACTTTTACTTGATCAGTGATCAGTTTGGTTAAATATTTTGTTTAAAAAAAATTAAAAATATGAGTAAAATCCAAAAAAATTTATTTTTATTTTTAGGTATCTGGCTAGTGGTTGCTCAATGGCCGACTTACATTATTCATACAGAATGGGTGTCTCTACCATAAGCCGTATAATTCAGCAGGTTTGTCAAGCCATATGGAACTGTCTGAGAGAAGAAGAAATGGCTCAACCAACGAGGGACAAGTGGTTAAATATTGTCCAACGTTTTCACGACAATAGTAACTTCCCCAACTGCATCGGTGCTGTAGATGGGAAGCACATACGTATTGTCAAACCAGTACATAGTGGTTCATTGTTTTACAATTACAAAAATTATTTTTCTATACAACTTTTAGGAATCAGGGATGCGGATTATCGTTTTATTTATGTGGACATCGGAGATTTCGGTAAAAATAATGATTCATCTATATACAGCAATTCAATATTTTACAAAAAGTTAAAAGCTGGTTCACTCGATATTCCTGACGCAACATTTTTGCCTGGAAAGAGTGATATGAAAGTCCCATTTGTTCTAGTAGGGGATGAAGCATTCGCTTTGACAAACTCGATGATGCGTCCTTATGGAGGTAAAAATTTATCAGAAAATAAAAGAGTGTTTAACTACCGATTATCGAGAGCTCGAAGGTTTATTGAATGTTCTTTTGGTATTCTCACCAATAAATGGAGAATTTTCCACCGACCGCTAAATGTCGGTGAAGATATGGCTAAAAGTATTGTAAAAGCTTGCGTGGTTCTCCATAATTTTGTGCGTGTTAGGGACGGTTATTCTCATCAGGATACCCTGTCATATACAGGTTTACTAAATGAAGAAGAAGTTACCACCGGGTTTTCAGGTGGCTGTGGCTCAGGGGCGACCTTGATTCGAGACTATTTTACACGATATTTTATGACAGAAGGTAAATTACCGTGGCAGTCGTCCACGATTACTTAGACAACCATTTAAAAATTTGATGTATAACGCTAATAATTACAAAGTTAATCAAAAATTAGGGACCTACGAATACGGGACCTGTGTTATACGAAACTACCCACATTTGTTGTAATGTTTAATTTAATTTTCTTGTAATGAATAAAATGTAATGGTCACTTACAATTTATGTTATGGTAAAAATAAATAAATAAATGTAATGGTCACTTACCAATTTCATTCTTTCTTTTCACATCCCAATCCAGTATTTCTTCCTCTCCGTACATTTCTGAAATAACTGTTCGCCATGCATTGTCTTTCTTATTTTTATCACAATATTGTACGGAACTGTTGTCCCACAATGCCGTTTGATTTTGGATTAAACTAATAAATTCATCGTTATCAAAAAATGTATTCATTTTAAAAAAATAAATTATTAAACTATTAAAATTATTAAATTAAAACTATTAGAATCATTAAACAGTAGAGGTGGGCATAGTAGTTCCTTTTAGGGAATAGTTCCTTTTGAACTAGTTCATTAGAATGAACTAGTTCAAATGAACTACTTAGTTCATTTTTCAAAAGAACTATATAAATACTGAACTAAGAGAGGAATTGAACTATGGAAAAAAAGGAGGGAACTGAGATGTCAAATGAACTAGAAAGGTTATGGAAAAAATAAAAAAAACCTCTTAACTTTTTTATTTACATTTTTTTATATTTATGATATATTTACATAGATTACACTTATTTTCTATATCTTTTATTAACATCTATATGATATTTATTTTATATCATATTTAGATGTTAATGAGATATATTTTCTATATCTTTTATTAACATCATCTGTATGAAACTAAATCTTTCATCGTAATATTCCCTGATTTCCAGCAATCTGATTAACTTGAAAATTTGCACATGTTTCAAGGACCTATGACAATACAGTAATTGCACAACTTTCTTTTAATATTCTCACTTAGTCTAGTTTAAATTATCCCCAAAATGGGGGCCAGTCTTGCAAAAGCTGGATCAGTAGGTTTTATGTTTTTATATGGACCAGATGGGTTCTGAGATTACAATATCAAAAATGAAACTTAATTTGATTAGGGGAAAATGTTTTGGGGGGGGGGGGGGGGGGGCAAAAAAACTCAAACTTTTTTCAGATTCTAGAAAAAACATAGAAAAATGGTTTCATCGTAAATGTTATATTTAAAAAACTTAAGTTTATTAAATTGTGTGTCTAAAGAAACCCCTTAAGCTGAATTAGATTTGGGGATTAAGCTAGTTCTTTTCAGAACTAATGGAATAAGAGTTTCGTTGAGTTTTTAAAAAAAACAACAAAACACAACAATAGAAATATAATATAGACGCTAGACGTAGTAAGAGCAATATGGAGGTTGCTTGTTCAAGCTTTTTTACGTCCTTCGGCTGAGGACACGACAAAACACGATTCTACCCGAATTGATGAACTAAGTGACGACGAACTACCTAGTTAGTTCACTTAGTTCATTTAGCTACCTAGTTCGTTTAGTTCAGTAGTTCCTTAGGTCCGACGGATCCCTGTCCGAGTGGTGGGATAAATGAACTATAGTTCGAACTACCTAGTTCACTTAGTTCATTTAGCTACCTAGTTCGTTTAGTTCAGTAGTTCCTTAGTTCCGACGGATCCCTGTCCGAGTGGTGGGGTAAATGAACTATAGTTCACCAAAACAGAGATCGGTCTTTATAGTTCATTTACATGAACTAGTTCAATGAACTAGTTCGTTCACGAACTACTCATCTCTATTAAACAGACAACAAAAATCCTAAACGAGTGAAGTAGCACGCTTCGGAATCTCAGTGTGAATAAAGCCTAATGCGCAAAGTATCTTCCCCCTTTCACACTAGGATTCCGAGAAGCCGATACAAAAAGTATCTTGGCGGCTGATGGGGACAGGCTACTCGTTTTCAGTATCGGATAAGCGTCGGCGGCTGGAATCGCAGTCTGAAGAGGCCTGGCCTTAAACAATGATTCCTTTGTTCTATCAGCAGCTTGGATACTTGTATCGGCTGCTCGGTATCGCAGTGTGAAAGGGGCCTAACTGATTTCGCTCCACGGACGTAGCATAGACCGTTATTCCATTGAGGTATTCTTTAATAAATGAAAACATGGAATGGGTCCCCGGTAAGTAATTAGTAAATTTAAAATAAGTATTTAATGGTTGTTTTTTAAAAAACTGTTTATTGATATTTACAACTTTATATAATATATTATATACAACAAGTAAATTTGAGGAACATTATTGCAATAACATGTAAAGAACTACTCACTAGCACTTCAATAAAACTTCTACATAAGAAGGTCTCTCGGCCATCTTCTTTTCAGAGGTCTCGGAATCTAGTGCGAGGCTTGGAAGTTGGGAGACAAGTGGATTCGAGTAAGTATGGAGTTTACAATGAAAGAAGGTTTGGACCAAATCAGCAACTTATGGAACATTAACATCTTCAGGGACAACTTTAGATAGGATAAGCTCCCTTATTCACTAGAGATATTGACATAATAAAGAGAATTTAGAATACGCGAAGAATTGGATGATTTAATGGAGCCCTAAAATTCAACTCCGCATGCCCAAAGAGGTCTAATTACTGTCATGTAATAAGTCTTTTGTAATTTATTGAGAGCTTTGAACCCTTCTCTAGTAAATGTTGGAGTAGTCGGAAACGACGAGAAAATTCTTATCTTTTAAAGCATGGTATGTTTAATATATACATAGTAATAAAAGAGTATACAATTGAATATTTACGAAATATCATAAATAATAAAATCATTGAAACACACTTCAAATTTTAGTATAAATAACAAAATGAATATTTCCAATTTTTGAGAAAATTTAACATCGAATATTATTTGCGCAAATCCTTGGACCTATGTAATTGTACTTTAATCGTGTTTTTTTTATTATTGTTATTCTTTTTTTTTAACACCTCATTTTTTTTTTTTTTTTTTTATTTCAAAACATCTTTATTCAGAATAAAATAGTACATTGATACATATATTATTAAAATATAATGTATCTAGACAAAGTTTTACAAAATATCATCCTTTTGGATGTTTTAATGTGATGGAGTGTTAGTTAAAAACATAGTGTTACAGTTAAATAGCGACATTCAGTGGCGATGTTACACTGAGATTAAGGTAGCAACAAAGGAAAAAAAGAAAAGGTTAGATAATTAAACTGATAGGGAAAAATAAATAAAAAATAAAATTTAAATAAATAAATAAACAGAAATTAAAAGAGAGTTTTAAGACGAGAATTCGTCCTTCCATTCCAGTTGGTTGGCTTTGAAGGAGGATTTAAAGAAGAAAAAAGAGGATTGGATAGGGTAGGAAGCATGTCGTAAAATTTGATGTGACAACGTTTTATGTACTGAACAGGGTTTTCTAGATTAAATCGAGATGCAAAATCAGTCAGTCGGTCTGTACGCCAAGGGGACTGTCTTCGTATAGTCATTAGTGTTCTGTTTTGGAGTCTGTTTAATTTATTGATGGTATCTTGAACTAAGTGCCGAAAAAGAGGAGCTGCATGAAGAAGTCTAGGACGAAGGATAGCTTTATAAAGAAGAAGTTTCAATCGGACAGATAAAGTTGAAGAGCGAAAGAGATGTGAAAGAGAAGTGAATGTTTGACGAGTGAAGTTTAGACGATGACGAAAATGACTGGAAAAGGTTAGGTGTCGATCGAGGCGAACACCAAGGTAGTTAATAGATGATGCAATCGGAATTTCGGTATTATTAAGCTTGATTGGCTGAATCTTTTTCCTTTGGGATTGACGGGAAAATGAGAAAACTATGGCGTCAGTTTTAGAAGGGTTTATACAAATACCTAAATTGGAAAGGGAATCTGAAATTTGTTGAGCCACCGCTTGTATATTTTGAAGGGCTTTTGTAGTGCTGATGGAGGAGCTGTAGATCGCAATATCGTCGGCATAAGCTGATATTTCGACGCGTGGGTAACGAGTGCCGATTACATTTGCTGTGTAAATGGAGTAGAGGATAGGAGAAAGTACAGAGCCTTGTGGAACACCAATCCGAGAGGACTTATATGATGACAAGGAGTTTCCAACTCTATAACAAAAGGAACGATTTGAGAAAAAAGACCGAAGTAGATTAAAGAGGAAAGGAGGAAATTCGTGATGAAGAAGTTGAAGAAAAAGTTGCTCATGTTGAACGCAATCAAAAGCTTTTGTACAATCAAGGGAGATCATAGCAGTGGCGTGATTTTTAAGAAGAGCAGTGGTAACATAATGTTGTACATGTGAAAGTGAATGTACAACATTTAGACGAGGTTGGAAGCCTGTCTGTTCGTAAGGGATAATTGAGAGTTCATCGCAATGAGTTTGAATATGCGGGAGCAATAATTTTTCAAAAAGCTTTCCTAAATGGGAGAGGAGGCTAATGGGACGGTAATGATCCGGATTTAAGCCAGTTTTATTAGGTTTCAAAAGAGGTATAATAATGGCTTTTTGCCATGAGCTGGGGAAATGTCCAAGAACTGAGCAATTGTTGTAGATGGAGGTAAGATAATTTAAGGTTATGCGAGGAAGATGGCGGAGAAGAATAGCCTGTATATTATCTGGCCCAGGTGCTTTCTTAGGTGCCATTCGAAATATCGTTGCTTTAACTAATTTAGCATCAAAATGGGGTACATCGGAAGATTTAAATGGCAGAAAAGGAGGAACATGAGGAAGAGGTGCAGAAAAATGTTGAGCATAATGATCACAAAGAGCTTGTGCTTGCTCTTGTGCTGTAGGAAGCGGAGAGTGTAAAGTGGGTAGGTTAATAGGAAGGCGTTTATGATAAGATGATCGCGATAATTTCCAAAATTTTTGTAAATTTTGGGAGGCAGCTGTTATTTTATTTTCCCAGATTGAGTTTTTCCATTTTCTGTAAAGCTGGGAGATTTGTTTTGTAACAGAACGGAGAGCAATGCGGTCTTCTGGTTGATGGCATCTCCGCCACCTATTTAACAAACGATGACGGACAGATATTAACCAAAGAATATGTTTCGGAGGTGTTTGTAATACTAAAGGTTTTGGTTGGAAGGTAGGGATAGAATGAGAGGCTGCTTCTTGGAGCAAAGTGGTGAAACGATCAACTGCGTTGTCTATATCAGCCGTGGTTGGTGTATCAGGTAAAGGGGGCAAGGAAGAAGGAGAGTTTTTGAAAAGAAAGGATTGAAATCTTATCCAGTCAGCTTTAGAATAATTGTAATGGAATGAAGAGTTGGGTGGGGTGCTTATAGAGGATATGTGATAGACTACTGGGAAATGATCTGAAAAGGAAATATTGTTAAGAGTATAACAATAAGTAATAAGATGAGGTGCATGGGTATAAAGTAAATCTATTGTACTAACATGGCCTCGAGAAGACTGAAATGTAGGAGAAGAAGGGTAAATAATAGTTCCTGGAAGTTGTGCGATGGCTTTTCCCCTCGGATTGGAGGAAATATTATTCCACATTTGATGTCTGCTATTAAAATCTCCTATCACAAACGATGATCTTGGAACAGATTGAAGGAACTGGGTGAAAGGTTTCACTGGAGAAGAAGGACGAGCGTAAATTCCATACAGCTGATGAGGAACTCCATTGACATATAAAATTATACCCAGAAGTTGAATTGAAGGATGAGGGGATGCGGTTTGAAGAAAGCGATGTTTAATGGAATTGTGAACAAATATGGAAACATCAGTAGTATGATAGGAAGAATAAGAGAGAAAACGAGTGTTTAAGGGAAGTGAACCAGTATCAGTAAGAATAAGAATATCAGGGCGTGCAGAAGTAAGAAGGGCGTGAATACCTGGAATGAAAGGAGAATGATTAATATTAAAGTTAACTACCTTAATCTCAACCATTAATGTCCATATTTGATGAGGCCTGAAGAGTGATAAGAAGTGGCTGAAGAGAAGCAGAGAGCTGCTGGATGCTTACTAAGAGAGCCTGGAGTTGAGTGACAATGGGCTGAAGCGTAGAAGTGATGGTTTGTTGTATTATCGGAGTTATCTGCTGAAGGAATGAAACTGCTGGCTGAGGAGAATGCGCTGAGCGAACATGTGTGCGAGATGGCTGCGGTGCCACGATATTAGGAGCTGAAGTTCGTGGAAGATTTGGAAATTCTTCTGAGGATAGTGGTGGCGGTAAAGGTGTTATTGTAGGCTTGGCAGGTTTATTTTTTGCAACATTTATGTATTCCAAACGTCGTGTGCATTGTCTAAATGAAGCCGTGTGCTCTTGATTACATCCTGCACAACGAAGTGGGGAGTCTTGAGGGCAGTCTTTTAATTCGTGATTGCCACTACATTTCACACATTTAATAGGGCGAAAGCAGTAGGTGGAAATGTGCCCGAAGGATTGGCACCGAAAACATTGGCGAATTCCTTCTGACGGTCTTTTTTTCGTGGTAGTTCGACCCTATATCTCATGCGATTGACTGATCCGGGAGCCTGGAGATTTTCAGGTTTTACTGAAGGTGATGTGGTGACTATAATCTCAGGGAGATCCATTTTGGTTCCATCTGAAAGTGTTTTCTTTTCAGTCTTCGTATAGATTTGACGCCAGGAATGGCCAAAAAGGTCCTGTTAATATCTTCTAAAGGAGGGAAAGTCTGTTAAAAAGCCGGTTATAAAATATCTTTTATCATTGGGTCCGGATCCGTATGTATGATGGCTGATTTCTTTCGAAGTGAGCCAATTCATGATTTCTGTTCTCTCTTCAGTGTTTGCGGGATGTAGGCGAATGTCTCCAGATCGTAGTGAGGAGAAAGAGGCAGTTATATGAGGTCGAGAGTTGAGAAAGGTTAATAATTCATTCCTCGTTATGTTTGAAATAATAATTGGTGGAATCTTTGGAGGAGAATCAGATGAAGGATGTGTAGAAGCTGATGTATTTAGTAATGGCCTTTGGTCAGGATGAAAATAGTCTAAATTTAGATCGGGAATTAAATTTCCATAAGAGTTGGGAAGCGCTTGTCTTTTGGCTGCTGTACTAGACTCGTCAGGCGGCCATGGCCTCGCCCTGTTCGCCATGGCAACCAACTATAATAAAGCTTGTTAATTACCTTTTGGGAGCTTCAATCCTAACCTCTCCAAATTATAACTAATTATTCTTCTTTAAAGTTGCCTATAAATAATATATAACTTCTTTAAAATGATCAATTTATCTAATAGTTAGATTTAAAATGCTAATATGAAATCTAAAACACTTCGTAACTTGAAGAAAATCAAAACAAACACAGAGAAATACTACAGCGTGTTCTAGCTTTCACAAATCATATGGTACTTCCCTCATTTTCTTGTTTTTTAAATATTTATATATATTTTTTCTCCTACTGTATCTCATATACATTTAACAGAATTCAAGACTATAAAAATTTAGATTTGAAAACAATTTTGATTTCATTTATTTATTACTTACTTTCTACAATTAAATTTTCTTGAAAAAGTCATTCCCAGATATTGATAATTTTGACTGAAAATTTAAATGTTTTAGGATTATAATTTCTGGAATTGAATTATAATTTATGGAATTGAAGCTATTCATTTGTTAATTTGTCTTTTTTTTTTTTTTTTTTTTTTTTTTTTTCGAATGCTATTCCCTTTACTATTTTTGCTAATGATTCCATTTTGGAATGATTCCAGCATGAGGATGGGAAAGTTATTTTCCCTCAACATGTTCTCCTATGAAATAATTTACGATGCTGAACTTAAAACTGCTGTTCAATGTCATTATTTCTGTTTGAGGATGTTCATAAGATATCAAATTATTAAGAAATTATATTTTAGCTTTTATTTGAAGTATCGAAAATTTCAAAAAAATCTTTTAAAATTCCACTAAACTCACCAGACTCTATTTGAAAACAAATCTCTTCCCAATCTTTATACATACTATATAAATGCATCATAATTATTTGCTAACAGTTTTTAATTTAATAACTTAAAATAACTACCGTTACCCTAAGCTATTCGCTATAGAGACAGTTACTACTTTTGGGATTTAAAATATTATGGAAATGATGAGGAAGTATAATGTGGAAGATAGTTTTTCTATTGGACATTTTCAAAATTGGTGAATTGTTTTTAAAAAAAAAATAAGAAAGGCGTTAATACTAAATTTCAAATCAGAACAAGTTTTGAAGGCTACAACAGCCACATCCTCTGTTTTATATAAAAAACTGAATTATAATTCTACTTTGAATAGTTATATAAATAGTGCCCTAGAATTTGAAGATATTTGTTGCATTATGAGAATCATTTTCTAAATTTGAACTACACGAGGTTTGGCACGGGTATAGGGATATGCTCATTATGTAATAGATACGGTATGTCCTTATCATGAGGGAATTCAGAGTAAAATTTTGGGGAAAACCGTTCCTTAATGAAGCTGAGGCACTGATTATTTTAAATAGTAAAAGTTGGCTATGTTTACAAAAGTATTGTCATGCAGCATGGAAATACCGTTCAAGTTTACTCCAAGAATTTAATTATAGTTAAATATTTGTTAAAAAAATGTAAATAAGTAAAATGTTATTTTGCAATTTTTGTTTTGTTTTCACAGTGATATTTTTTTAATCTAACAAAAAATATGTTAATTTTGTTTTTAATGATTTATATTATATTTAAAGTTTCTCTATTCATTGTATCGAATACTTAAAATAGTAAAGCCATAAAGGTCAAACCCCTCTGATGGCAAATGCCAGTAGTCTCTATTGTACTTGTATTACTAGTAGAAGTAGATGTCTGTATATATTATATTGTTCGATAAAGACATTATAATTATTACTAATAGGACTTTTTGTGAAGGTTTTATTTTAATATGGCTTAGATAAACAAAATCGCTTAAAAAAAAAAATGGATTTAAATAAAAAAATTAAACGTTACAATATATATCGATATTTCAATATAAAATATCTCAAGCTCTATCTCAGAGGTTTTATTTCGCTGCCCCTTTTTGGAGAAGGTCAAGTATTTTCGATTGTCTTTGAATGGTTTATATTAGATCAAATGATTCCACCCCTTTTGCTGGAGGAGTGTTTGCCAGGAACACTTAGGGAAGATTATTGCCGGGGCAAACTTAATATTTTGCTTCTTTATTTTGGGAGAAACTGAAACTTGTTATTGAGCCGCCTCGGAACAATTATAAGGAAGCCGAGGGAGGCCGGCAAAGGTTCATTAATTAAGACCAGTTGAAATTAAGCTCTTTAAAGATTTACTACCTGTCAGGATTTATTTCTCTAATACCTATCCCCAAGGCCAGCTCTAATCATTAGTTAATAACGGAAGATCCAATATTAATCTACTTTTATAACAGAAAAAACTTTGAAAATTTTTTTCTCGAAAAAACATAACAAAAAAATTAATTTAAAGAGGAATTGCAATTAGGATTATATTATGTTTGTAAATATTTGAAAAATCAATTAGGGCTGGAAAACACATCATGGAAATAAATCGTGCAGTCAAGGCGTAATAACAACATAAATGTAATCTCAGTTGTCAACTTAATATTAATAAAATTAGATGTATTACCTGTAGTCATAATCAAAAAATATTTGAAAAAAAAAGTCAATAAGCTTGGTAACTACCGTTAATGGCCGTTTCAAAAGTCCTGTCGTTTATTCATTTGTTAAGATTTATTTGGTCTGTACCGTCTATGTTATAATTCTACAGTGACTCACGAAATTGATCAAATGTTTGTAGCAGTATCAAAACTTGTCCTAATCCGATATGTTGATTCCCAATACCTTTTTTATTTTATATATTTATTTATTATTGAGCGCTACAATCCTGGTCGGACCTTGGCTTCACAAAGTACAGACAGCCATTCCTGTCTATCTTCCGCCTTCCTCCCCCAACCATTCACTCCCAGTCTTCGTAGGTCATCCTGAACGTTGTCCAGCCATCTCAGCCTTGGTCTTCCTCTCAATCTTTTTCCTCCCGGCCTGCCTTCATCATCTTTTTTGGAAGTCTATCTTCCGTCACCCTTTGCACATGACCGAGCAACCTTAATCTGCCTACTTTGACTATAGAAATGATGTTGGGTTCACCAAACAATTGTTCCAGCTCCAGGTTGGTTTTTATTCTCCAATTCCTGTTGCCATTCACCGGACCGAAGATTTTTTTGAGGACCTTTCTTTCCCAAATCCTCAGCAACCTCTCATTCTTTTGGGTCAGCACCCAACACTCCCTTCCATTAGTCCATTAGTCACAACTGGCCTCTTTACAGTTTTGTAGACCGCAATATTGGCAGTTCGAGACCTAAATTTACATTGACACATAAATTTACTTAGGACAAAAAGACATTTGCTGCCAGCCGCTATTCTTGCTTTGATCTCTAATTTCATATAATTTTTTTCTGTTATCAGATATCCTAAGTACTTAAACATGTTGCAGCGCCTAAATGTGTGCCCATTAATTTATACTTCTTTATCTCCATATTCTTGTAGGCATCTTGAAGTCTCCACGTATTCCGTCTTGCTGCAATTGATGGTCAATCCCTTTCTCATAGCCGACTTTTTAAACTCTTCCAACACTCCTGAAAGTGCTGGAAATGACCGTGCTGTGAACCTATTTTATTACTTTGTTTAAATAAAACATATTTTACTCTTTTTCTGTAATACTTTTTCCTACCTGCATTGTAAACTTTAATCACTTAGTCGTTTTTATAAGCCTCCCTAGACCACTTGATCAATTTCATGAGTTTACATGGTGCTTTTAAAATCATCTATAAATAAAAATTAGAAATTATTGCAGCTATAAAATCGTATAGCGAAACCAACATAAGAAAATATTCAGAAAGCAATTATAAATCAGCTTCAAAATAGAATTTCTCACATCTCAGCTGAAGCAGTGCGCTGTCTTGTGACAAGCTAGTCTGTGAGGAAGGGAAAGAGTTAAAAAGCTATTGCTAACAGGTAGACATAAAAAAAACTGAGGTTAGCATTCTCCAAAAAATATGCCCAATATACTGAAAATGATTGGTCAAATATCATATGTTCTGACGAGACCAAAATTAATAGATTTGGATCTGACGGGAAAGAATGGTTATGGAAAGGACGAAATGAACAATGTATCTCCAATCATATGCGATTTGATCAATTTCGTGAGTACCTGTATATGGTCTGTACCGTCTATGTTATAATTCTATTTTCGAATTGAACTTTTCCAGTATAAACAATATTGTTTGCTGTCTATGAAATAGGAATTGCCTTTTAATCCTGTTACTGCTAAATGCTTGATTATGCTCGTTCAGGAAGACCTCAAGTTGTCAACGAACAGGAAATTCAAGAATTAATTTATTGGGACCCACGTCAAAAATGTGCGGAAATAGGTAAGCAGTTAAATATTTCACAAGCAACAGCCTGGAGATACCTACATCAAAAAGGGGGGGGGAATGGACAAATGGGCCCCCTCACAAGTTACCAGAGGCGAATAGGGACCATATACTACAATGTTGACAAGGGATAAATTAATGGAAATTGGATGGGAAACATTGATCCACCCACCATATTCTCCCGACCTTTCACCCACTGATTATCACCCTTTTAGATCTCTGGACAATTGTCTCCGGCAGAAATGTTTAATAACCAGAAAAGCCTAGAATTGGAATTAAATCAGTTTTTTTCAAGCAAAGATCAATCATTTTTTAAAAACGGTATTTGGGACCATGCATCAAAGCGGGTTAATGTTATTAGTTGTAATGGAGATAATTTTAATGAATAAAGTTATTGTTTCACTGATTTTTAGTCACTAAAAAAAAACGACAAGACTTTTGAAACGACCTGGTAGTTTAGAAACAAAATATAATAATTTTAGAAGACAGTAGGTATTTGTTCAAATTAAATTATTTTAATATGAAATGGTAATTAGGTAGGGTATCTAAAAAAAATATTGTCGTTATGTTGATGTAAGAAATATCTGAGGGATATTTTTACAACTTGTATATTCAGTGCATAAAAAAAAAAAAAATCAAAATTATTTTATTATACCATATATAAAACATTAAAACATCAAAAAATAATATATCTGAGCACATTGAATATATTGAAAAAAATAAATAAAGTTTTTGTAACTTTCTATTAAACTCTTTAAATTAATTAGTTCATGAACTAAAAAAAATGCAATGTACATTACCTTCAAATTGCTTTCTTTGAAAAACCAGCCATTCCCCGCTCTGCCTTACATTCACAGATATAATTCATTTCAATATTAATTTACTTCATTATTTTCAAATAACTCTTTCTTAATGTTGCCTTGGGCCCAAAAGATAATCCCTGACTGGATCCTCAATTCCAAATGCCTCTTCCTGCAGAAAACTTTTTCATCTCTTCACTGCCTTCCTAACCAGCACTTCTCTTTTTCAAATAACTGCTTATATAATCTCTTGAAATATATCTTTATCCTTTACATTACATATTATATAGAAACATATTTTGATTTTACTACAAGTATAAATAATTATGTATGAAAATATTTTAATAATTATATGAAGGATTTTCTATTAAACCAGTTTATTACAATAAAAACATTGTAATATTTTAACTATGTCACTGCCTTTTTAAATAATAATTGAAAAATAAAATAAAATAAATTTCAAAATTAAATGTAAATTTTCATTTCTTTATCAAAATAAAGTGTAATTAAACTTTCCACTCTTAAAAAAAAAAAAAAATAATAATGAAATAATAAAGTAATATAAACTGCGCAAAAATGAATAGGGATATGCCTTATTTATCCCTTATCCGGTCATTTAAATTAAATTAGCCAATCTATTCAATATTAGTAGGGTACAACAAAATAGAAAATACAAACCAAAGTCAAAACAATTGTTAAACCTTTTATTTATAACAAGTTTTCTTAAGAAAAAAAAACATGAAGATTTATCATTTTGTGAATGAACAGCTTTTCTCGTATTTTAATCCAGTAGTACTTTCAATAACATGGACAGACATCATCTTGAACCCGAAGTTCACGAAATTGAGAATGCGTTATCTAGGTCATCGACAAGTTGATATTGCAAAGGCGGTTCGCATTTCCCAGAGTGTCGTCTCCCGGGCTTTAGTTCGATTCCGAGAGACTGGGAGTGCCAATAGAAGGCCGGGCAGTGGATCACAACGTATTGCAACTGAAAGAGAGGATAAAAATATTGTTATTACTGCCAGGAGAAACCCTTTTCATAGTGCACGCCAGATCCTCAATGAAGTTGAATGTATTTTACCTAGACTTTTAACACAAATGATTCGTAATCGTTTGTGGGAAGTTGGCCTTACATCATATGCCCCTTAGAGACGACCTGCAGCAACAGCTCGCCATCAGTAGCTCAGAAGAATGTGGTGCAGCGAGCGACTAGAAGAGGACACAAATTGGAATGCTGTGATGTTTACCGACGAGTCGCGTTTTTGTCTGAATAGTGACAGCAGACGCCGAAAAGTCTACAGAGATCAAGGAATGCGAACAATGCCCCAGTTTATTATGCCTTCAGTGCAGTTTGGAGAAGGTGGTGTAATGGTCTGGGCTGGCATTTACACGGGAGAACGAACCAACCTCACAGCAGCTCGATATGCACATGAAATTATTGAGGAATACCTCCCTCCAACCAGGGATCTCATTGGGAGAGATTTTCGATTTCTGGATGAAAACGCTCGACCTCATAAAGGAATAGTTGTTCATCAAGTTTTAGAAAACCTGGGAATTTCCCGCCTGCCCCTTCCCCCATTGTCTCCAGACCTCAATCCTATTGAGCACATGTGGGGCGCGTTACAGAGAAGGCTTCTTAATCATCATCCGCCGCTAATTGACCTTCAACAACTGAGTGCAGCATTGCAACATCTCTGGGGTGAAATTTGTCAAGAAACCAGTGAAAACATTATTAATAGTATGCCTAATAGGTGCACACAGGTTTTGGCTAACAGAGGACATTATACAAGGTATTAATTGTTTCCAAAAACTAATCCTTTCAATAAAAAAAATTATAAATTAATTGTATTTTATTTCAGCAAAAAACATTATAATTTCTAATGAATATTAATGCAGTTTATAATAAAAATAATACAAAAATGGTAGGCAAAGTAAATAACACAAAATTAGCAATATCCCTATTCATTTTTGCGCAGCAAAGTAAGAATAGGGGATATTGATTTTTTGTTTTTTTATGTGTACAATCATCTGGTTTCGAATTGAAAACAAAATAAATGTAAACAATTATTTTAGTTGGTTACAACTTCTTGATAAATAATGATATTTTAGAACGTATATTACTGAAGATTGCATAATTATTGTTTTTATGATTATTTCTCAAGTGTTAAAATCGATGTAATTGAGTACGTATACTTGTGTCCAATTCACCATCGTGAGAAAGCTTCTTGCGTAGTTACTAGAATCTAGGGCAAACGTGAGTAACATAAACTAGATATGCAAACTTGAATAAAGTACATTACTACAAATCACATTTGAACAGCACCGCTCTGCACTTACACTGTTTGCATTGACTATTTAGTTGTCAACTAACAGACTGATCTGAACTGTCCACGTGCTACCCAGAAGGTCAAAAATCTATTAGGATTTAAAGTATTGCAAGTAGATTTCTGGAATGAATTTAATAATGTCAATTTATAAAATTAGATTTCAATTTTGTATCTGATAAAGATGATGGTTCCACACACCCTAAGGTAAAGAGATATAATTCATACATCCCCCTCCATCAAATTTCGGATTATTGTTATGATTTAAAAAAAACAAACAAAAAAAAATACACATCTACTACCCATGAAGGTTTTTGGGTTCAGTACTTACTTAGGCAAGGAAGTACTAGGCCAACGGTTGTGAAAAGGTGGAAATTTGGCTGAAATCACGTTCAACCGCCAAGTTTTTTACCCAATTAGGGGTGCCAACTTTATAGAGGCTGGGTGTGCCCAAGAGGGTCTATCGATCTCGAAGTCGATCCACGACCGAAATAATAGAATATAAATTTTTTGTATTCGGTCGGACTCGAACTCGGGCCCAGCAACTGAGCCCGTTTAACGTTAATATGTGAATAAATATTACCTATATATTATGCAATATTTACCTAGAACGATTTTGAATATAATATTGAATTAAAAAAATAAAATATATTTAAAATTATTCTATTACTAATTAAATTATTTAATTTACTAAAGCATACTCAGATTTGCCTTCTTATTTGAAAAATATTATTAACACGTTGACTGGCAACTACGAGATAACTCGTAGGTTACGTTCTTTTCTAGGACGTAACACGTGTCATCTCGTTATGTGTTTTCTAGGCATCTTTGTGCAGCTACGATTAAACTCGAAATATATCAGTCATAATATCGATAGATGGCTTCTGGGAATATTTATGATTCAGTTTTAGAGAAGCGACAGGTCGAAGCTTGTCTGTGAGTGTATGCGTGCGAATTAACTCGTAGTTGGCTTCCGAGAAGAGATTTCTGTCACAGAAGCCAACTAAAAGATAATTCGTAAGACTTTTTTTTAACATATTTTTTAAAACTTTTTGATGATAACTATGAACTAAATCAAATTATCATTTCGGGCCAGATTTCTGAAAATTGCCGTGGCAATCAACGTGTTTAGAAACATTGTTATTTTAGCTTTTAAACTCCTTCCTCGTATATTCATACTTAAATTGCACTGGTTCATCTTTCCAGAGAGTATTTATTTCTTATTTTTATATCTTACATTTAGTGCCACCTTCCGAGGGCTTCTTCAGATACTTTTAGAGACTACATTGTGTCATGATGGGCTTCGTCAGGCGATAATTTCTGAGAAACTAGAAACGAACTTACCCACCTTTTAATAATTGTAGTATGCAATAGGGAGACTGATAGCTATTCCGGAAGACCAAGGTCACTGTGTCAAATATTGATGGTAATATGGTTTTCGCATTTTCTGTTTATTGAAAGTCCACGAGTTTCTCGCTCCTGCTTGCAAAGCATATGTTAGATGCGTTTTGCTACAGCATTTAAGTTTGCCTCCACGGTAGTCATCTGCTTAACCAGGATTTCAGGGACCTACTGATGACCCAGAATCCTGACTAGATCTTCTTCCTCTTTCACAAATTTAGGGCAACAGAAGAATGCATCTTCTACTGTTTCCGCTAGATTTGTGCAAGTGGGGCAAGATGATTCATAATCTAGTTTGAACAGAAACATTAAAGCCTGAAACACCAATGTCCAGTAAATGATTGGGTGAGGTAATGATCATTCTCCCAATGTTTCCGGCTATCTTCCAGAAGATTGAGATCCGATGTTTGAAATATTTTAATAACTAATATTGAAGATAACTCCATATAAAACAGTATTGACTAAAATGTCTTATCAACTGTGGAAGAAATTTTATCGAAAAAAATATATATTTTTTTTTTTCTCTTTCATATTTCGATTCACACCTGTTATTAGGGTAACAATCAGTGAATGTGATTAAATTTAATACTAAAGGCCTTGTATGGTGTGTGTGTGGGAGACTAGCACTCAATAGTACCTCCTCCTGGCATGGATTAAAGAGATTTATTTGAGCAAATCTCTCATCCAGCTTCTTTTAAGCCTTCTGAGAGTATTTCCTGGTATGTCAGTCGTGGCCATGTCATTAATGAGTATGCTGTTATGTCCATGAAGTCTGTCATGAAATCGTCTATAAAGGTCATGTATATGTTCCTTTACTGTGGTTATTTTTAAATCAGTGTGAAGTGTATGGTTTGAAATGTACCAAGGTGATTAAAAAAAAAAAATTTCAATTTTTGGATATACAAAAGTTGTATTTCTTAAATAATTGTCAGAAATTCAGAATTATTAATACGCCTTCATAATATTAAAAATGTTCCTTTTTGAACTTTTTTTTTTAATGAAGGCATTTTATGCGGAACAGCGCCAAGGACTGCAGGTCATTTATGTATCGAAAGTAAATAATTGAGAATTATGGTTGAAGAATGATACTGTTCGCTTGATAGGGCTGCAAATTAATTTTATCAGATGACTGAAACAACAAATTATATTATCTCTTTTTTTATTCTAAGCACACACGCCAAGCGAGTCATACCATTCGATAACAGGCAACAATATGGACTCAACCGTTCCGATCTTTTTCACCAAGGATGGTAATACTGTTTTAGTTATTAACCTAACTTTATTTTATTTAACTTTTAATACTGCACTAATACATTGCATTTTATAAAGTAATAAACATTATATTTATATTAATTAATTCCCTTAATTCTTCGAGTTTTCTTTAGTATACTTTTAATGATTACTAATTTCTTGTAGTATATACATAATATCAAAATTTACAAGTTATGTCTTTTTCTTGATTTCATAAAAATAAATATTTTTACTTATCAAGACAAAGAAAGTTATACATAGTATAAAAATACATATCTAGTCGTTGACGATGTACTACATAGAAATCAAGTATCATATATATGTCATATGTCCCCTTATTTTCTAATTTCAAACCGATTTTAAAAAGTATCCCTGTGGCAATAAGGTGAGAAGAGGCTAGCGTCTTTTAAAGAATAATAACAAGGTGATTTTTTTTTTCTTATGTGTTGAGTTGGTGCTGCACAGTGGTCACTTTTGCCTATATGGGCGATCGATTAATATAATTTTAATTTAAAGTTAACTAAAAATGATCTTACATACCTGTGTGACAAGAATTCACTTAAAAATGTACAGTGTGGGAAGTGGCTTAATAAGAATAAATAAGATTCTGAATAACACAGCTTGATATCAATCATGTATCTTTTTCCAATCGTTTTGAAAAAAATCAGGTTTTGCCACCCAACACTTCAGCACACAACTCCTTCATCCATTAAACTCTTTAATGAGCAATTACCAACATCTTGGCTTTAAATATAAAAAAAGAAAAAATGATTATATCTGATGACAAATTTACTGTATGTATGAAGCCGATTCAAAGCTGCCTTATTACTTCAACAATTTATTAATATTGGAGAAATGTCCATTACTATTTACTTTATTGACCGACTTTTATAATTTATTATTATCACATACAATAAACGTTCATGTTTACAGCAAAAAAGCAACAATGGCCAGAGATTTCACTAACTGAGAGACCGCCACCCGTTGCAAGCGATAAGTCCAAGTCCACATACTATGAAGTAACTAAACCGTTCATCTTCCTTCTTCGAATTTTGGGAGGATTTCCATATACTGCCGATAAAGGTAAGAATCAATTAATATATTTCGTTATAGGTAACATGGGCACTTATAGATAGACGGAAGTTTATTTATATTTGAAGCATTCACTAAACATTTTAAATACTTAGGACGTGTTTCAGTAATTACATAATAAGTTTAGCTGGGCAGTAATAATACGCGGGTACTTATAGCTTTTTAATTAGTATTGGACTAATAAATATATTTCGGCGAATTACGGAATTACATTACGTTCAAAGAGGGCCGTGTATTACACGTTCCGCCAAACTGAACTTTGAGAATAGCCCAAATAAAACGTTTACTTCAATATAAAATAATAAACTTTGTTAGTATAAAGTAATGAGTAATACATCATTTCATTTTTAGGAACTCTTCGTATCAATGTATGTTCTTGGTGGACATTTTACTCTCTTGTTGTAATAGCCTTGCAGAATACATTTCTTTTCCTAACAACACATCACATATATACCCAGAATGTCGATTATTTCGATGCTAAATTATTCGACGTCATTAATATCATGATGGTAATCTTTCAGGCCTTCGGTCCTATCACTTTTTATTTTGAAATATCTGCTATTACGAAGTACTATGCCAAGTGGTACTCATATGAGGTAACTAAGAAATTTAAGATGTTTTTATACAAACAATAAAAAAAAACTATTTCAATATTTTATGTTATGTAGAAAGATCTTCGCCTTTGCAACATCTTCTTGGACGGAAAACTGAAAAAATGGGTGCTGTTTCTGTTGCTGATTTCGATACCATATGTATTGGTTACATCTTACTATCAATCTTTGGTTTATGGGAACTTCATTCATATGGGTGCAATGGTCTTTCCTCACTGTCACTCCGCCCTTCAATTGTCACTTTGGTACATTACCGGAGTGTTCCTCCACTCCACAGCAAGGAGGCTGATGAAGCGTATCAGGAAGGTGGCGGAGGATCGGGACCCGGTGGAGTTGGCAGCCTGCAGGAGGACGTGGCTTACCCTCGCCGAGCTCACAGCTGACCTGGGGAATGTAATTGGGGCGACGTTAATGGAATGCTTACTCTTCGCAAGTGTTGTTCTCATCACCAACTGCTATTTCATTATGTTTTTTGTCCATGCACTACACGAGGGCAATGGAGAAGCACGCCGTGAAGAGGTTCCTGGAAGAGTATATTTTATCATTTTGACCTCTTTAATTGTGACTATTTTTTGCGAATTCGGTCAACGATGTACAAATGTTGTAAGTAGTTTACTTGTAACAAAATTAACTTCACTTTTGTATTCTTAATTGTAAATCTTGATATTATATTAACCTACTAGAGGATTCTCAGCACGATCTTCTTCTACATGTGGCCGCCAGTGTAAAATGTTATTTAAATTATATATGATCATCTTTATGAGAAAACCCTCAATTCTCTTCAGCCACTATTCTTATGTTTACTTTACCAACAAGTCAATTTTCATCAGAAGCAGCATTCATATATCTGAATTTATTATGAAAATCGGTATCATATTTATTTTAAAAAAATAACATCATAAACAATTAAAATGGTTTGAAAGAGGATTAATTGAAGTTTAAATAAATATACAAGAGTAATTGATTAAATCCAAGGTGACTATAATGTGTTTAACTAAGCAAAATCTAAAAACATGTATTATTAGTTCAGATCATTCCATAACTTCGCGTATATACATTAACTTAAATTGGCTTTCCCCTTCCTTCCGTATATATCACTTCTTTGGTATATTCCTCTTCCAAGTTACTAACACACATCACCCTCCATTTATTCACAATATCCTCTATTTCAAGTCCTCAATCCAATCGCTGCATACAAGATTCCGTCTCTCCAATTTCTACAACCCATCCTACAGAACTATTGCATCCCAAGGTTTCTTTCTTACCCGCTCCGCTATTCTTTGGAATTATCTTCCTCCTTCTATTCGCAATGCATCTTCCCTCTGAACTTTTAAAACACTCCTCTTCCACCACCTTATCTCCCTCCAGTTGGATGCTATCTAGATATATGGATGAATTATGTAATTTCATATCAGATATAAAACTTTAGCCTGTTTCAACAATCTGCTTATGATATTTTCTCAGAAAATTTTCATTTTCATTTTTCTTTATCATTTTCTTTTATGTTCTCTTTCAGAAAATATTATTTATTTTCATACTTTACTGTGTGTAACTTCAGAAATGTATCGTTCAATCAACTTTATATATAATATTTTTCCTATACCGATTGTATATACAGTTTATGTGTGTATATTGTGTATATCTGTTTATATATATGAATAGATTTTTTTTCTTTTTTCTTTCCAATTTTTTTGATAACTTGAATTTACTTTTAATTATCTTATTAAATTTAAAATCTCTAGTTCAGATATAATTTATGTCCTGCTTTAAGGGACATTGTCTCAGAATGAATTTGTTTTCTATTATATTCTATTTTACTATGTAACCTCTAATGAAATATTATTGTATTTTCTTTTTCCAAATTCATGGTGGTTTTTTATTATGGTTTTTTGTGGTTTATGTCATAACTATACTCATTCTGAATTAAATACCAAAGGGAATGGAAATTATAAATGGAATAATTCAAAGAAAGCCACATGATAGTGTCGATCAGCTTTAATTATATTATTACTCAGAACGGCAACAATTTTTTTTCTTTCTTTTTTTTGGCCCGAAATTCTTTTGTATTTAAAATAATTACTAGTTTTTTATTAGATTGAATATTATAAATTTAGATCAATTTTAAAATAGTTATCATTAAATATAAAAATATTAATGTGAGATACATTTGTCCAGGTTGGCTCTGATCTACTCCAGGAATTATTGCGTTTAAATGTATTGCCTCAAGAAAAGCAACTCCACCGAGAGGTATTTAGCAATAATCATTTACAAATTTTTGCCTGTTTGGAGACTTAAATTTTCTAATTTTTTGATTTTCTCTCGGAAAAATAAAATATATTAATTTTATATAATTAAATTTACAATAAAAAGAACTTCTTCCCCAATGCAAAATTAAGGCATTACAACGTTGTGAAAGAGGTGAAAACCACATGCGTACCCAACTTGAAAAAGCTGCTAAGAATAGTAAGGAGGATCTTATGGAAAATCTATGGGCCGAGGAAAACACAGGAAGGTTACAGGTGAAGATCTAACGAAGAGATTTACAGAGAAATTAACGACCTGGAAACCGAGATAAGAATCAGAAGGCTGGTGTTCTATAAGCACATGAGGAAAGATTGAACATAAGGATCTTTAACAAAATGTTTAGCTACAAAAGCATGGGAGGATACACGAAGCAAATAACAGAAGATTTAAAGAATCTTAAAATTTCAGATGTCGGCTATATGGATAGAGACACTTACAGAAAAACACCGAAAAATATCACCAATATTAGAAGAGAAAAAAAAAAAGAAAAAAAATGCAGGTCGAAAATCATGAAACTGCGATGGGAAGAAAAAAAATCAAGATTCCCAAAGAATTCAAACCAATGAATGATATTCGTGTGGTTCTTAGTGGTCGTTACGTGAAAAAAAAAAAAAAATTAAAAGGATTATGATTATTTTGGTTTCGTTATAAAAATCTTCATAAATAATAAGTCAAAATAATCTTCATATTTTAAATAATTAGATGGGATTGCAAACTCACTAAAAACTCTAAATATTTCTTAAGTTTACAAATATAACTATCAAACGCATTTATTTTACTCCTGGAGAAAGTGATGGATTACAGTATGAAGGGATAGGGGTCTGCCCCCTTTCTCTCTCTCCCCCTTCCCCCAAACGTAGATAAAATATGAATTGAATTGGATATTTCTGTTTCAGCTCTTATTGAATTGGGATAGTCCCCCATGCTGTATGTCCTTAATAAAAAACGTTCAGTAGTGTGGGTAAAATTGTTTTTGATTCCTAGCCATATGTAGGAAGTAAATATGAAGGAGGTCGATTAAAAACTGTATTCTCTTTTTTAGAAGAGAAGTTATCATTAAGCATATCTCTCCTATTTTTTTATGTAAATGAATAAATTTTGATTTGAAAGTTTATAAATAATCTTACTCGATATAAAAATGTTATAGGTAAATATATTCATACAATCGGTTTGGTTGCGGTATCCAGATATGGTGTTATGTGGTTTCCTTACTTTAAACAGGAGGCTATTGGTGTCTGTAAGTATTATTTTTTGACTAACTTTTTAATGGTAGTAACCTATTGACATAGGTTGAGTATTGAATATTTTCCGAAACTGTGTTTGTAACAAAAAAAAAATCCTGTTTTTCATGATTCGTGTTTAATGTGCTAATTCGAACATTTCTGTTGAATAACTATCACTTATGTTCAGAACTCGAATGAAATTAGTATTACTAATAGGGCCAATTAAAAATTGTTAACATTCTAAATACAGTCAATATTTAAATGCTAGTTCAGTATCTAAAGACTTTTATATTATTTATTGCTCCATAATTAATTATAATGAATTAATGACACTTAATTTTTTGTTAACAGCTTGTTTCTGGAGGCATTACGTACCTAATCGTCTTGGTCCAGTTTAGATCTTCTTCAGACCAAAGTCATTGAGTAAATTATTTGAGCATTTCAGTTGACAGAATGACTAACTCCTAATTCAACTAATAATAATTCTCTTTAGAAAATTCGTACCATTTACTTTTGCAAAAATATGGCAGAAATATTAAAATACAACAGTTTAGTAAAATAGCAATTGTAGCCATTTATTCAATGTTGAAAGGTAAATAAATGAATATTGAAAAGATAAAGACAGTAATTTTATGGAGTCACTTTGTCAACTGAAAACTGAGCCAAATAGTTGGCTTAGCAAATAATAATTCTACTTTGTTTATTAATATTATTATTATTATATTTTTTATGTCGGGTGCGATTGTTAAAAAATAACTACATTTAACAAAAAAAGATATATTAAATAAAAAAACAAATAAAATATAATATTTTTTTCATTATATTTAATACACAATATCATCATTTTCTTCAACACCACTTGTATTTAGATCCCGATTCCCTTGTAGTTAGACTAGCATAATATTTATGATAAATGAGTAGAACATATTTAAAAAAAATTAATGTCTTTTTTTTTCGAGTCATATAATTCGAGAAGTTTGATATAGTAAATCCTGATTTACTAAAAATAGTTTCGTGTGTCTGCCTATAGTTTTTTTCTAGCATCGATTTTCATGAATTCATTTGCATCAAACGAATATTTTATAAGTATTTTATGTATCTTACGATGGTGTTTTAAAGCATAAATTAAATTTACAACTAAAGACGTGGCATTAAGTTTTTTCTTTTACTTAATGTGTTTGCAATATTCTAAGTATAAACTGTACATCTTTGTGATACTTATAGATGGGCTCCGATATTTTCTATTTGGGTTAAGATGCCTTATGTAATGATTGGTATAAGAAGGGGATTTAATTAATTATTTTATGTGCTCGATAACACTTGTAGGTGTTACTTAAACTGTACTGAGGGAATAACATAAACATCTCTAAAAGTATTATTGATTTAAAAAACATTCAGTTTGCATTAAAATTTATCTAAACAACTAAAGTTGTAGTAGGCTTATTTTATACAAGTTAATAAGCATATTCAAATATTGAAAAATATCATTTTCGTAAAAATTGCAGTTAGACATTATGTCAAATGAAAGGCTCATTTATTTGTTTTATTTATATTGTTTAAAGTTCAATCCTTAAAAAAAAAGTGTAGGAAAAAAAGTGAGTGCATTAAACATATGTACCTAAACTTATAAAATAATTTTTACTTTCAAATAGAAAAGTTTTGTTTCATGTATACCCATTGTAAAATAATATAATTTCAGGTCAGATAATTTTAGGTTTTGAAATCGTATTAATCACTACAACAAAAATATAATGCGATGAAATATTGTTATTTATTTTTTACATTGATTTACGTATATTTTTTCCGTACCCTTTAAATTAATATTTTATTGAAAAATTATATATTTTTCTAATAATGTTGAATTTTATTTTGAGAATGATATTTAAACTTATAGTTTTTCATGGAATATCTTTTTTTTATTTTTGTAATAAGAAAATATTACAAATCTCTCATATACAGATACAAACAACAGACATATCTTTGAGAGAGTTAGCCAATTGGTGTACGCCGGAGTGACAGAGATAAAGAGAAGGATCCTATCTGCAAAGAGGACTAATAGAACCAATCCAAGTCCTCTAAAACACTGCTTTATAAATTTAATATAAACTAAAAACTCTCAGGCCTATCAGTGCAGAAGCATGGATCATCAAAAAATAACTAATTGTTTTCCAAACAAAACGCAGTATATCTTTGCAGGTCCTTCGTTGGAGGGAGAAAGGTGAATAAAGAAACTTTAACAACGAAATGTATGTACAGTTCTGGAAGCTTTTGACCGAGTCTGGCAGCAGGGAAAATCCGTAAATTCCTACCTCCTACATACTTCCTTATTATGCATTCCAATCTCAATCATAGAACATTCTCAGTAAGTTCATAATTCATTCCTCTTTACTCAGTCTGCCGGAGTTCCTCAAGGAAGTATCCTAGCTACCATCCTCTATATGGTATACACAGCTGACATCCCGACTCATCCTAGCACAGTCCTCACCACATACGCTGATGAAACATTTGCTATCAGTAAACAATGATCCCTTCATTGCATCCCAGGCATTCCAATTCCACATCACAAATCTTGAAAAATGGTGTCAAAATTGATGAATTAAAATAAATCCAAATAACCTTTACTCTTCGTCGTAAACCTACGAGGTCTTGTCCTATAGTGTCCTTTAATGATATTTCTCTAACCTCTGTTAAATATCCGCTACCTGGGACTCTATTTGGCCAAACGTCTCACTTGGAAACGGTCCGTTAGTTATTGACTATTGCAACATTTACTAGACAGACGTTCAAAGCTTCCAATAAATTACAAGGTACTCATTTACATGACAGTTATTAGACCTATTTGTACATACGGAGTTGAGCTTTGGGGCTCCACTAAACCATCTAATTCTTCTCGAATCCAATCCTTGCAATCCTTCGAAAAATCCTTAACACTCCTTACTTTGTCACAAATAAACCCATTCATAAAGACCTTAATGTTCCATATGATGCTGATTTAGCCCAAACCAGATACCAATCCTTTCATAGTAAACTGTATTCCCAATCGAATCCATTAGTCTCCCAACTTTACAGTTTAGAACTTTTATTGAAGTTCTACTAGTGAGTAGTTCTTCACAAATGATTTACATGTCATTATAATCATTTTCCTCAAATTTACTTGATGTACGTACATGCTGTATACTGTTGTAAATATAATAAATAGTTTTTTTTTAAAAATATGTATATAGTTCTGAAAGAGATACCGTAGCCACTGAAATATATATTGCGATGGACAAGGCATGTTGTGAATGGGCAGCGATAAAAAGTTCTCATATCCGAGACAGAGCTACCCTGATAGCAGGCCATGTTACCAGAAATGCCTAGACAATACTTTCAGTCAGATACTGGAGAGCTATGGCGATTGATCGTGGAAACTGGAAATAGTTTCTATTAAAGGGTTCGATCGATGAATTTGCTATTATCCATACAGGCTGATTACAAAAACATTACACATTTTTAAACCTCATATTTAATCGTGAAGTCAGGATAATTAAGTTAATTATAAGAGAACGTAATCAAAAAGAATTAACTGTATGAACTGGTAGCTACTGGTTAAACTTATACCAGATCCCGATCTGGGATTTATTTATTGTATTTAATGAAAAACAATGCACACGTATATTCAAACACGGGTTGAAATGTAAAAAATACATTTAGAAGAAAAGGACATTAGTATGTTTAATAAGTGGTAACAAAAACAAACGATCTAGACTTATCTTAATGTGATCGATAGGGTGTGGGGCAAAGTTGGCCAAAATTTAATCAAAACTAAATTTAATTTATTTTTATAAAAACGTTTTTTTGGCATAACTCCTCAAATTGTTATTTATTTTCACTTAACAATGTGCGACATGTTTCTGGATATATCCCATCATCAGACTATTCTGTCCTGTAGTGCTAACAGCTTGCCAATAACACCATATGGGAGAATAGTCTGATGATGGGATGTATGCCGAGGCAAGTCGCACATTGTTAAGTGAAAATAAATAATAATTTGAGGAGTTGTAGCAAAAAAGTAAAGTGTGTATATATATATATATATAAAATTAAATTATTTTATTAATCTTTTACTGAAGGATTAAAATTATCATAGCTAAATATTAATCATAAATTATTTCCGAATTAAGACAAAAATCACCTGTAAGATTTAATCATGATTGAATTAGGTGATTGATTCCAAGAAATTAGTTATGATTAATATTTAACTATGATTAAATTTTTGGCTAACACTGGTGTGGGGACGGTTTCGTCGGTAGGAAGCAATGACCTTTAATCGGTTGTGTCTTCAGAGGATAACGATGTCTACAAGTTCACAAGGTGGTCTCAGCGGCGAAAGATCCACCATCACCACTACTGATCTTTTTGAAGTTA
Organism: Euschistus heros; assembly: GCA_003667255.2. Lineage (NCBI taxonomy): Eukaryota > Metazoa > Arthropoda > Insecta > Hemiptera > Pentatomidae > Euschistus > Euschistus heros. The sequence goes on along the minus strand of RCWM02000002.1, from coordinate 1,343,720 downwards.
ATTTGAGATTGGAAGTTAACTTGGGACATTTAAGGGAACATTTCTGTGTGGTCTAAATGGTCACACTGAATATCATGAAGTTAGAGCTTGCTATAAAAATTATCATTTAAATACTGTCCAACTGCTGTCCTTTTCTAAAAAGCAATATGGATTCCTTGATTTAGTTTATAACAGCTGAGAGTAGTTGGCTCGCTGCGTATCCTCACAAATAATTCTTATTGTTAATATAAAAGATATTGGTTTAACATATAGCAATATTAAATATTATATTAATATATTTTCAATAATTCCTCTTTTGAAGGAGATCAGTTGAGTTTATTGGAGATCAGATTGAGGGAATATGCAGCATCGTCCAGATCATTGACCATGAGTGCCCTGAAAAATACTCCATTATGTCTCATAGATGTCAGTGTGACGCAACAGGCAGCTGTTTTAGTACTTAAACTAAAACTTTCAAACCAAAATTTTATGAAAGGCGATGTGCCTATGTTATTGTGGAATGCTTTAATGGTAAATGTTGGATTGTCTAACATAATGAATTGGCAAGACCAATATCTCACATACCTCTACTCTACAGTCGGCTATCCCAGCAAAATTGATATTATAATGTTTAAAATTCCTGTCTTCCCGTATCCTTTAATGGAGAACCGTTAAATAATGTTGAACAGATGTGATATATCTGATTTTATCTAGATACTCTCTACCACACCGATAGTCACTTCAGTGCCTCTATTGATCGGTTGAACCACAGGCTAGACATAAATTAACAATTCATAATGAAGGAGGGGACACACTTTTTATTGTTTCATTACATAGGTTTTATATTTTTAAATGGAATACATAAAACATTTAACAAAAAAATCGCAAGGTCACTGAGTCTTTGAATCTCTAAAAAAAATAACATGCTAATTTAGAAAAAGAAGCGTCTTTTTCAATTTGGTTTTGGTTTTTTTGAAATTTACTTATAGTGGAATAATTTACATTTCTTGAAGATGGTTACGGCCAGAACTCCGAACATCATGTAAGTTTCTGGTTTCCTACGATGTTTTACTGAAATAGAGGTTAGTTAATAGGAAATATCTAACATAAATATGAAAGAAATTTCGAGGCAACTCCGAAAAAAAAAAAAAAATAAGCTGCCGGAGCAAGGTTTTCTGTTTTGATTTATGATATTATAATGTTTAAAATTCCTGTCTTCCCGTATCCTTTAATGGAGAACCGTTAAATGATGTTGAACAGATGTGATATATCTGATTTTAGCTAGACAAGGTCTTACTTAGAAACCCCATACAAGATTGAAAAGACGAGAAGCTGCAAGTCGAATCCTACTTACTTGACATAGAATCTAATCTCCCTATTCACTGCAAAACACTCATCTATATGATCACTATCAGACCTATTTTAACCAATGGTGTAAAGCTATGTGGGTTCCAACAAACCATCTTCCCTTCAATCTGATATCCTTAATGAGCTGATCAACAATGACCTTAATATTCCATATGCTGCTGATTTAACACGAACCAGATACCTTTCCTTTCATTATATACTAAATACTCTATTCCTGACAACCTTTCAATGCGTCTCCCAATTTTGGTCTTAGATAAATAAGCTGGATCAATAATTATTTTATATCAAATGCTAAGAGCATTATTATTAACTATCAAGAAGAACGGTAGAGGGGTTTTCGGCAGGACATTTAATTAGGGTATAGGTCAGTCATATGGTATTAAAAAGAAACTCAATTTCTTCCTGGTTAGAAAAAAAACTATAGATCATGCGTGTGTCTTTCTACAGCTTTTCCAAATTTACAATTTAGAATTAAAAGGTCAAATTAATTTAATTATATTAACAATCTATGATTATTCGAAATAAACAAGTTGAGAGAATATAGGGGTTTCAAACGTTACTTTTTAGATTCAAATCAATATAGCTCCTAAACGGTTTATCCTAACAACAAATGCTATAAAGCAAAAAATATTTTCCATTAAGTTTCTGATAACTTATTAACTTAACTGCCTGCTAATATTTAATCCAAGCAACACCTACAGAGCTAGAGTGTATCAAAAAAGTTCCAACACTTAAAAATGTATGCGAAAAATGAATTTATTTATTTGAACCACATAGCAGAACATAAAACTCCCTACTGGGAGCATTTGAGGAGTGTAGCAGAAAAGCAAGATAAGTTGGCCTCCAGATAAGCGAAGAAAGGACGAAATACCTAGTGACGTCGAAGGAACAAAATATGGTGGAAAACCTAGAAGGGGCAGGATACCACATCGAAAGCGTCGAAAAATTCAAGTACCTGGGTAGCGTCATTACATCAAGAAATGAAGTAGATGAAGAAATAAAGAAAGAGTAAAGACTGGTAATAGGTGTTATTGGGCCCTCAGCAAAATAATAGTAAAAAAAAAATGCTCCCTAAAAATTTGAAAATAAGGGTTTACCAAACCATTCTTAAACCAGTCGTATTGTATGGGAGTGAAATAACTGCAAAGAATGAAAGTATTAAAAATAGATGGGAGAGAAAAATTTTGAGGAGGATATATGGCCCTACTAGAGATGGAAATATATGGAGAATAAAAAGCAACCAGGAACTAAGAGAACTGTACAAAGCTCCAGATTTGGTTGCTACAATAAAGTAAAGGAGATTAAGATGGCTGGGCCATGTGCATAGAATTAGCCCAACAGAAAGCCAAAAATCATGCTGAATGGGTGTCCCGTAGGAGGGAAGAGAGAAAGAGGAAAGACTAGATTGCGCTGGAGGGAAGATGTTGAGGCAGACCTAAAGACCCTTGGTGTGAGGTACTGGAGGAGAGCAGCTGGTGACAGAAACAAATGGAGGGGAATCGTGGAAGAGGCCAAGGTTCTGCATGGACCGTAGTGCCATTGTTGTTGTTGTTGATGAACCACGTAGCTCCTTAACGGCAAGAGACAAATGTTTAATAACAAAAATATTTATGTTCAAATATCAAATCTGAAAACATTCCGATTTGAGAAACACCAACAGACCTAGAGCTTGTCAAATGTTACATTTTTGAGGGTGTATAAATCGTTACACATTTGGGTGTGAAAAAAACGTTACAACATGACATTTTTCGTTCGATCCAATATAGCTCCAAAACGGTAGGTCATGACGACAAATGATATACCTAAAACAAAACATATTTTCCATTAAATTTCTGATGAGGAAACTGGTTTCAAACTTTCGATACAAGTAACACAGCAAGAGCCTGTTAAAAAAGCCCGAACAATTAGGCATACGTGACTTTTTTTTATTCGAACCAATACAGCTCCTTAGAAGTAGGTCTTAGATTGTAGATTGAGTTTTTATTTGGGCGATCAACTACAAGGTTATTACGCCCTTTTCATTTAAATGGTGAAAATTTATTTTTCTTCGTCCTTTATTATAATTTTCGTATTATATTTTGTCGTAAAGTGAGTGTTCTTTGAATAGATTTATAATTTTGTTAATAGAGTTTCTGGAGTCCTCTAGAGCAAGTTCTGTCGATCGGGGTATTTTCTTAGTCCCAAAGTCTTGTTGATATAGTATGCAATCTTTTATTATGTGTTTAATGGTCATCGGAGATTGACATCTTTCACAAGGTGGTTGGGCCTCTTTTGTGATCAGGTATGCGTGAGTCAGGTTAGAATGTCCTATCCTCAGCCTTGTTGTAACAACTTCTTCTCTTCTATTACCCCTTATTGCGCTTGCCCACTGCTTCGTGCTTTTTTTTATATTTCTTAGCTTGTTCGTCATTGGAGTTTCGAACCACATGATTTCCCACTTAGTTTTTACTTTTTTCTTCAAAAGCGCTTTAATATCATTTGGTTCATATATTTTTAGTGGTGCGGTATTCATCACAGAAGCTTCTTTGGCAGCTTTGTCCGCTGCTTCATTTCCAGGAATTCCAGAGTAGGTCTTAGAGACAAATATGTAACAAAAAATATTCTCCAATAAATTTATGATCAGAAAACTATCGACAAATTTTCGACCCGAGCAACACCAACAGAGCTAGAACTTGTCACATTGTTACATTTTTGGCATTGAAAAATACATTACACCAAATATGTATATATGTATATAGACAATCAGACAAAAGACATATCCATGTCTTTTGGTAATAGTAATAATTATTCCTTGCCTCAATGCCACTACATATAATAGAATTTGTTTACAAGAGAGTATGGTTAGAATTCAATAAATCAATTAAGTCAGGTTTGAATAGAGGGATCTATTATATCACTTGGGACAATATAGAGAATGTTAATAATATTAATATAAATATAGTAATTAATCAATCCCCAGCTATGGTAAACATAGTAGTTTGAAAAGAAGATGACCTCAGGATCATCTAATAATACTTTCATTGAATGCTACCAAAGTGTAGTCTCTCTTCAAGTCTTTTGTCGTCATTACCATGTATTCTTGTTATCGTATACTTACTATGTGTATTTTATTGTGAAGTTGTAAATTAAAAAAAAAAGGAAAAAATACAAATTATATTGATTTAATATAAATGTTAAAACATAATAACAGCCAATTTCAAACAGCCTTCGCATTGCAAACACTTGCACATTAGATATACGTGCTCTCTATGCATATTGGAGCGAGGTGCAGCGGTAAAGGATTGATGCGAGCCCTCACTGAAAGGGAAAATGTAGCAGTCAGCAGCTGAATATTTATGAGACTAACTTTTTACTGCTTTATTTACCCATTACCATAGCAGGCGGTCGTCGGGAGCCATACTCCTCCAGTCATTCCAACTTCACTGCCCCGTCTTAACAGCTCATAGTTAATATGCATAATATCAATTAAATCCTACATTTATCATAAGAAAACAATAAACATGGGGCATGAAATATTAGCTGAGATAATTAATATATTTTTATAAAATAGATAATTATGATGTCTATAATTAAGAATTCCAAATACCGCATAGATCTAGACTAGTCCTCCTCCGGCTGTTAACTCCAAAGCCATTATATAAATCATTGATAGATTTCTACTAACGAAAAAAGTATAGTAGTGTGCTTAGCTCGCAAGCCTCTATCAGAAAAAAAAAAATAATAATTCCGACCGAAAGTGGACATGTTCTGTCCATAAAAAATTATTAGGATGGATTTTGCTGGATTAGGAACGCGTTGTGGGTTTAAGCTGAACTTTATGTTAATATCCTTCGTTTATTCTCTTCTGAATAATTTTAATCTAACGTTATCATGGCAGATACATCTGATAATTACCCTTACTAATAGATCTGTGGAGCACATGAATCTTCTACTGTTGCAACTATTGCAACCTGACCAGAATAGGTTGGTAACCTGTAGGATAACCCGTCTTTCTTACCCTCGTTGGAGTGGATAAGGACGTTAAGCCACAATAAACATACAACTATACACATAATCTGCTTAAACGCTCAATATATTAAGATCATTTTAAAGCTCCTAAACGGTAGGTCCTAGTGACAGATGTTATATGACAACAAATGTTCTCCATTAAATTTATGATAAGGAAACTGTCGGCAAATTTTAGATCCGAGCAACACCTACAGAGCTAGTTTGTCCAAAAAGGCCCCAGAAATGTAGGGAAAAGGTGACTTTTTTCATTCAAAGTAATTTAGCCATAGAGGGACAAGTGACATTGACTCATTTTTCACAGGTAAAAATTTAATATTCACTAAGGAATATTCATTCTTGTTATAGCGGCATAACTTATATAAAAACAAATAAAGGAACAAAAATTAGCTTTCTTATGATACCCATCACCCAAAAATTCACAAAATTGCACTTAACGTACTATTTACAAACCCTATTGTTATAATGCATTTTATCAAGGAATTTTTTTCTGTCTGGTTTGACAATCGATGGGTATTTGATGTTGTTGAGGATCATATTTTTATATTCTTCGGGTTTTTTGAGAAATGAATATTTGATGTGTTTTTATTTAACAATAACATTTCACATATCCTATAGATTGAAATAATATGAAATAATATTGACCCCTCGAGTGGAGATATCAGATAGGGAAAGTGGCTTATCTAAATTCTGATGAGAACATGCCTTATTGACCTGCCGTTTACGAATGGCATAATTGTTAGCTAACGTGATCGCTCTAACAGCGCCGGCCAATCAAAATGAGCTACACCCCTTCCCCAGACACAGCTACCTATATCGATGGCCAATCTACTGACCGACTATAATATGCTATGTAATTGTTCCAGCTATAACCAACTATCCACGCGATAAACACACATTAATATCGCCACGTGCACATAGTGATCGCTACAATAGAAGATGCATGTGCATCAAACATCTATTAGTAAGGGGAATTATCAGATATATCTGCCATGATAACGTTAGAGTAAAATCATTCGGACGAGAACAAACGGAGAACATTTATACAAGCGTTCCAAATCCAGCTAAATCCATTTTCATCAATTTCAACGGGTTGCTTATATGAAATGTATATACATTTGAGGAGTTGTGTTTCAGAAAAGAACATGGCCACTTTCGGTCAGATTTTTTCTTCTGATAAATGCTTGCGAGCTACGCAGATTAATATACTTTGTTTTCATTAGTAGATATCTATGAAAAATAATAACTGTTGTGGATTTAACAGACGGAGGAGGACTAGTGTAGGTTTTTGCTCTTCCTAAAAAAAATTCTGAAGTGGACATGTTCAATTTTGAAAGACGACTCCTCATTTATTATCTATTTTGCATCGAACTCAATATATATAGTATTCATTCTTTATATATAAATATATATGTATCATAGGCGCGCGCAGCCCTTGTTTACGCAAGAGAGCCCCACAAAAAACAAAGCACATACATAATACAAAATAAATAGCTAAGTTTAATTTATTTCAAAATGGTTGCTATCTTTTAAATACTTAGGAAGGGAATTACGTCATCGCCCGTTTATTACCTCTTTGGCAGGTAATCGATTGTCGTGATGGGGGTAGCTTAATAAAACATGTGGATACATAACATATCTATTATATATTTGTCAAATACCACTCACTCATTTAACACGAAATCACAAAAACCACTGAACGGATTGGAATTAAATTTTGTATGTGGCTTCCTCTAGGGCCGTAGGTGCTCGCTGAGAAAGTATTTTAAAAAAATCGGTCTGGATCGCGTGTAATTCGCGAAAAACGCGATTTCTCACGCATAGAAAATTTTTTGAATTAACATTACGGATCTTAATGAAACTTAGTAAGTTGCTTCTTATTAGATGTTAGATGAACGATAAAATTATTTTCTAAGTAGTTTGCCCTGTATCGGTACTACAAAGGGGTAAAATAAAAGTACTCAAAATTTTATTGGGTAAATAATGATAGATTTATTGTCATATGGTATATGGTGATAAGCTAAATTAAAAAAATAGGTTAGATGCCTAAACCGCACACTTTGACCGCAAATTAAGTTCTTTATTGTAGTAACCAAACAACAATACGATTCTGGCATGTGGAAAGCTTATTATACGGTACTTTCTGTAAACTCATGTTGGCTGCAGAGTGTTACCTTACAAGTTTGAGTTTCGGGACTATTAACCTGCTGTGGAAAGGAAGTAGAGGAGGTTAAAATACTTATGTTCTCTGTTGATGACACGGAAGGCCACTTGGATGTACCCACCAACCTTGCTTCACCAGTAGCTTCTTCCCCAACTACTCTACCTTTAGCTTGATAAGATAAAGATAATTGTTCTGTACAAATTGTTCCTTCTTAAATTGGCATTTTTCAACCAGGCCCAGGTTGTATTTCTCAAATCTATCTACTAAATATATTTGTCAAATACCAATCACTCATTCAACACAAAATCTCAGAAACCACTGAACAGATTGGAATGAAATTTAGTATACAGCTTCCTTTAGGGCTGTAGGTGCTCGCTAAGAAAGAAATTTAAACAAATCGGCCTGGATCGCGGCTAATTCGTGAAAAAGCGATTTCTAACGCATTGGAAATTCTTTGAAATAACAATACGGATCGTAATGAACCTTAATACATTATTTCTCATTAGATGTTAGATGCACAATAATAATTATTTTCTAAGTAGTTTGTCCTGAATCGGTACTAAAAAGGGGTAAAAAGTACTAATACAATTTTAGTGGGTGAATAATAGTAGATTTATTGTCGTATGGTATATGGTGAAAGCTAAATTAAAAAATAGGTTAGATGCTTAAGCCGCACAAATTATTTACCACAAATTAAGTTCCTTATAGTAGTAAACACAAAAAAAAAATACGTTACTGGTATGTCGAAACCTTATTATACGGTACCTTCTGTGAACTCATGGTGGCTGCAGAGGTGCACCCTTACAAGGTTGAGTTGTTCTGTGACGAGAAACTATTGGCCTGCTATGGAGAGGAAGTTGAGGGGGTTAAAAGATTTATGTTCTCTGGTGGTGACATGGAAGGCCAGTTGGATCAACTTATTCCTTACGAGCACCCTACCAACCTTGCTTCACCAGTAGCTCCGTCACTAACTGCTCTTCCTTCACCTTTTTGGTAACAAGATAATTGTTCTGAACCTGGCCCTTCTCAAATCGGCTTTTGTCAAACAGGCCCATGTTGTATTCCTCGAATCTGAACAAGTTGTACCTAGCCTTTATGAATTTAATTCCTTGAACCAACAATCTACCTTTGTTCTCCGTTCAGATGAGAATAACGCAGGAAATGATTCAAAGATTTAGTTCCCAACAAACAACTAAGGAAATCGGCTGCAAAAAGATAGTCAAGCACATGTAGAGGTTAACTGGGAAGTTGTTAAAAAATACAGGAAAAATTATCCTGGCAAAACATTAGCAGAAAAGCGGTTAACAAACATAAAGAGAACCAACCCGAAGTTAAAAGAAATGTTGTACACACATATACTGAGGATCACCTAAATATACATAGAGGGGCTGTAGTACATATAAGTATAACAAAACCCATCCTGAAATCCATAGAAAGTCTTAAAAAAAATACTCAAAAAATAATCCTTATGTTAAACGTGTAGCTGTAACAAAACATGATGAAAGACGTTCAATTGAAAGGTTCCAGTCATGGACACTCAAGAAGCATTCAGGTTACAAGTATTACCCAAAAACTGAATATCCAAAAGATAAAACAGTAGATATTGGACGACGGTCACCTTGCAATGGATGTTATGATGTAAAATGGAAGGACGAGAGCCCTGTCATATGCTGCAGTAACGGGAAAGCCCAACTTCCTCCATTTCAAGAATAGGCTGAACTCTTGCACAACCTCCTTACTTATGAACATCCTGAGGTTGAGCATTTTCTAAATAATATTTAGAAATAGAACGGTTGTTTCCAAATGACTTCGTTTGGAGCAAAAGAGATAAAAGAGGGACATTTCATGCCAACATTTAAGGTGCAAGGACATGTATACCACAGAATAGGGAGTTTGATGCCTCGAACACAAAAGCAGCCATATTTTATTCAGATAAATTTTTTTGGTGATGACAACCATGAAAGAGACATTTTCCGTGGTTACTTTCAGAATGTGAAGCATGCATTGGTCGGCCAACTCCAGAAAATTGTTCATGAACATAACAAGTATATCAAGGACTTCAGAGCTTCTGTTAAATCTGCTCCTAAAGATCTACAAGATTTCCAGGTAGTTATCAGTGCTGACAAAAAGCCTTCAAATTACAATACTCTTACCTCTAACGAAGTTGCCTTCTTGATTTTTGGCCAGGTGTTAGAAAAGCGAAACATTATTCTCGACTGATAAGAATTAGTGAGTTCTATCGAACGTATGATTCTTTTCAGTATCATCTCATTTTCTGCCATGGAGAAGATGGGTACAGTATTAACATCCGTCTGCGTGACCCAAACACAAATACACTACTTAAGAAAACTGTCTGCAGCTGATTTTTACGCCAATATGTTGATAGAGCGAGAAGGCGAAAAACCTTATTTATTTTACTTTCGTAATCTCCTCAACCAATTTGTGCTTGGTATGTAAGGAAAAATAGAAATAGCAACACTAAACTTTATTCGAAAAAGACAAAAAATGAGAAGTGGAGACTATATTCACTTGAAGGATGCCATAAGAGAAACTGATGGTCTGGTTTCGGAGCTGGGTAAGATGGTAGTGCTGCCATCAAGCTTCACTGCAGGACTGTTAAAATTAAAAAAATTAACTTCTGCAAATTGTCAAATTTACTTATTGAAATTATTCTAAAAATGGAATTCTTTAGTAATAATAATCATCAACATTAATCTTAACTTTTACAAATTTAAGTTGTCCTTAATCCTAATGATATTAAACCGTAGCGGAGCACGGGCACTTTCAGCTAGTTTTTTATATTCACAACTAAATAAAGGAAATATTACGCTAATTAAAGAAACAATTACGCTAATATAATAAACAAATTAAAAATGCAATTTAACTAAAGCAAACATTTTTAAAAAAATTATAAAAGAATATAATAATAAAACAAAATTTAAAAGAATTAAATAATAAACATTAAAAAAAAAAGAAGAAATTTTTAACAATACTAGAGTAATAGAAATAATTGATTGGTTAATATAAATACAGAATTTTAGTTTTAGTTGATAAGAGTCAACCACCAAATAAACCAATGTTGAACATTGTTCAGTAGATTGGCAGTAAGTATGAAACCATGACATGAAGTAGACAATGTGATAATAGCCACAGCTACAGAGATAATAGTCCAGTCATTTTAGGTTTTAACTTTGGAAAAATTCCTAGTGAGCTGAATTTTCATATACACCTTTATTACGGCATTTTATTGAATATGTAAAAAATCGACATTGATATCGTGCCGCCTAAAAAAGTTGTAAAGGTCAAAAGGTCGGGAAAATCAGTTTTCCGCGAATATCTCGCGACCTATTGCTCGGAGGTCAATTAAGATTATAACAAAAAATTTTCATCGTGCAATTATCTACAAAAAAGATTATGTTGCATTTTTCTCTATGATCAACCGTTTTTAGAGCAGAGCGCAGAGAAAGCGAGCAACTTGCGGTAAGTCGCACTTTTCCGCGAAAACACTTTTTTTTATAGCTTGTTTCATTGTCCATACACAAGAATATGTGTTCTCTCTATAATCAAGGTCTATGATATATTTTAGTCCTGACAATGACCTGAGCACATTATACTTTTAAGCAGTAAACATATAATTCGTTGAATTTGTTCCCACCAAATAAATATACCCACTGTTTATAAGTGTAATATGAATATTCATGCTGAATAAGGATTAATACCTTCTGAAGTATCATAATTATAATTTTTGTTGTTTTGTAATTTATCGTCTGCACATTAAAAGTTTGTGCACACTACTGTGGATCATAGGATATCGCTCCGACAAAGTTGGCTAGGAAAAATTAAGCCGCGCTCCGAACCTACATAGTGTGTATTTTCCCTCTTTAATTATTGTTACCAATTACTGTTAGATAATCTGCTCAACTGCGTTACACTAAAACTTGCAGTTGCGAGAGATCGGTGACGACGGAAAATAAATTGAATCAGCTATTCGTGTTTTGCATTTTTCATCATATTCCAATTACCAATTTACTGAAGCTTTGCAACAAAAATAATTTTTTTTTTCCTTTTTCTAGTTTTTAATTCAATTTGGAAAGGTAGATATATATAATAATATATGCCAGATCTGGGTCATATTAATGACATCAGGAACTCCATCAAAGAAAAAATCAAGTTTCGGACATATCGAGTGACGACACTCCCTATATGATATATATGATATTTACTAATATATGGTATATTATAACTCACCTCAAAGATTAAAGCGGCATCGGTCCCAAGACCTTTTGTAAATATGTATTATTATTTTTTTTTTTCTTAAATAAAAATTTTTATTGAGTGATTATTGAGGGAGCAGGGTAGCTGAGTGGGTAAGGCACTAGACCGCCATGTACCGTTCTCAATTATCGATACTGATACCTTTATTTGAAAATTAATTGCTATATAATCAATGATGCATATGAGAGCTAGAAAAGCTCATATGAACAATAAAACAATAATGATACAAGCACATAATATATTAAGCCAATAAGATTAAGATGGCTATGCCATGTTTATAGGATGAGCACCCACAGAATGCCAAAAATCATGATGAATGGGTATCCCGAAGGAGGGAAGAGAGATAGGGGGAGGCACAGGTTGCGCTGGAAGGAAGACATAGAAACGGACCTAAAGACCTAAAAGGTGTGGGGTACTGGAAGAGAGCTGCTGAAGAATGGAATCGTGGAAGAGGCCTAGGTTCTGCATGGACCGTAGCGCCATTGTTGTTGTTATATAATATATAAGTTAATTATTATAATAATAATATACAAAATACAATTCATTTTATAAATAACCATTTAAAAACAAATATTACATAGGTTCTGCGTTTCATTTATTACTTCTTTTTATTTCATACATCCGACTTTATTGAAATCAAACATATAAACAATAATGAGTTATAAAAGTCGGCATTTGAAGATCTATCTTCGGCGCTATTTCTGGATATTTTACGTCGTCTGAAGGTACTTTTACTTTATGGCGAATGTGGAGGGAACCCTATGCCGTTGGAAACCCAAGAAGTACCTCACGATTTTTGACGGCCTTAGGACATCTTAAGGTCCTATCCAGGATTTAGCGATTATAAAAGGTCGAAGGATAGTCCGCCATTTTTATTCTTTTGAAAATCTACCATTGTGCCTTTTTTAAAATTAATTGCATATATTCGTTTTTAAAAAGAACATTATCTCTTCCCGTTTAATCCTTTGGATTTAGGTCCTTTTGGTCCTTCTCTAACACATTCGTCGGGAGGTTGGAGATAGTCTCTCGTCCCAATCTACCTGTTTCATCACCCAAACTGTCTCACGTTCGAGACGTGGAGAGGGAAGATTAAAAAAAAAAAAATTAAAATTATAAGTTAGCTTGAAAAACTAGCTTGCGCCGGCGTGTAGAGTATGACATAAAATAAGAAATACAAAGAAATAAATGCATAAATAAAATAAAATATATTGATAAATCCAAAAAAAGTAAATTCTATGGAATAACATAAGCTACAATAATGTACTCGTTAGAGCTCTCGCGGTTAACAGACAGAGTAAAAGAGATACCAATTCGTCGATTGTTTTTGATATTGGACAGTTGAGTTGAGCTGTAATCCTCTTGACGTCAATACATACGGCTTCGGTACTCCGTTGTTCTTCAGGTTAAATAATGTGATTCATTAAACAATGAATAAATAAGATGTAGTATTTTAAATTGACTGTTTACATTGTAAAAAATCATTTAGTCGAGAAGAAACAGAATTTATATAAAATATTATATGAACATAAAACCCATGGCGGAAGAGAAAAAGGAAAAACTATTGGCAGATCTCAGGTATATTGGGAACAAAAGAAGGCATCCAAAGGAACTGGTCATAAGCGTCCCTAGACGGGCTTAAATTAATAAAATAAAGAATATCAACATAAAAAATTACTATAAAAATCATAAGTAAAACAGATAAAACCAAAACAGCATTATTTGACCACACACAAAAGTTAACTCAATTTTTTTATCTTGAACATGTCTAATACTAAATTACGAGATAAAAACTCATATCATGAAAAAAAAAAAAAATGAAATGAAAAATAAACTTTATTCTGGGACAGACTGTCCCCTAAGAATAATTAAATTGTACAATAAAAGGTACAATTGTCTGGCTGAGATTAGTTAAAAATCAGCGCATCAGTATTACAAATTAAATTATGAGAAAAAAAAGAGAAGAGAGAAGAAAAAAATAAATTAAAAATTAAAATTAAGTAAACAAAATAACAATAATAATAAATAAAATTCAATCAACAATAAACATTTTAACACACTTATGTACATTTTTGAGGAAGATTGAAGATCGAGGAGATGGATAAATAATGTTTAAAAGAAGTTAAGAAAGAGGTTTTGCGAACATGGATAGGTAAGGAATTCCAAAAAGAGGTAGCACGGATGACGAAGGATTTTTCAAAGGAGGCAGTTCTATGTGAGGGGATTAGAAGGTTAGAAGGTTGGGATCTTGTATTCAGTTGGTGAATGGAGGAACGCAGAGCAAGTAGGTCTAGAATATAGGAAGGTTTATTGGTTTTTAATGATTGGAATAGGAAAGTGCCGAGAAAGTATTGCCGTCGAAAATGAGGAAAAAGCCACCCTAGCTCATTGTAGCGTCAAGATACGTGAGACCGTCTGTCGACCCCAAAGATGAATCTTATGAAGCAATTCATTAGTCTCCTTAGTCTCATCTCTAGCTCAACAGACAGCCCCCCGTACACCAAGCACCCGTAATCAAAGTGGGGAAAAATGAGAGAGGATACCAGAAGGTGGCGGGTACTTCGGGGAAAGGAGTCACGATATCTTTGGAGCTGTTTGAGGATCATGATGGATTTTCTGGTAATTTGGGAAATGTGGTTACTCCAGGATAAGTGTTGATCAATGGAGATTCCGAGGTTTTTTATGGAAATTTGAAATTGGATTGTACGGTTATTGAGGTAAAGTAATGGATAGTATGGGAGGGAATCAAGGGTAGGTTTTGAACCGATAAGGATAGCCTAGCTTTTCTCTGGATTCAGGCGTAACTTTTTTTTCATTGCCCATCTGCTGATGCATCCTCTGATGAGGAGGATGCATATGATATTTATATTGAATTCGTTTTAATAGTTTATTAGGGCTCCAAAAACTGTATGGATGTGTAATGAAATGAAAAGGAATCTTTTTAAGAAAACGAACATTCCCTAAGAATAACAAAACATTATAATAAATTGGTACTATTTTATCTGGCTGCATTTATTTCTTTAGTGCTTGACCTTTAAAAGTTTGAAATCGTAATTCTTACTAATTCGCCTATTTGTATTCATAGCGAATACATATTGATTTTAACAATTAGACTAATAGCTAGCAATAGCAATGTTTGATTTGAAAATTGTTTAGAATTCTGTACCAAGCAGTGCAGATCTGGTATATAAAAACGGCTCTATTATTAAATAATAAAAATAAATACATTGTAACAAAATCATTTAGTCGAGAGGAAACAAAATTTATATAAAAGATTATATCATCATAAAACCCATGACGGAAGAGAAAAAGAAAAAACTATTGGCTGGTCTCAGGTAGTATTGGGAACAAAAGAATGCATCCAAAGGAGCTGGTCATAAGCGTTCCTAGACGGGCTTAAATTAATAAAATAAAGAATATCAACATAAAAAATTACTTAGGATTGATGAATTAAGTGCCACTTCTTTTGAGATTATTTTATTTGAAAACTAGTTTCGAATGCTAAACATTCATCTTCAGTTCTTCGAGGTAACTAAAAGTTTAGTTTCCTCGAAGAACTGAAGATGAATGTTTAGCATTCGAAACTAGTTTTCAAATAAAATAATCTCAATAGAAGTAGCACTTAATTCATCAATCCTAATTGTATTGATCCTTCTATATCATCATGCGTACCTCAAGTAAAAAATTACTGTAAAAACATAAGTAAAACAGATGATACCAAAACAGCATTATTAGACTACAAATTTTTTTATCTTGAACATGTAAAATACTAAATTACGAGATTCATAACCATCCATATTACTTATTGCTCCTAATTGAAGAAGATTGTAACACTTACTCAACAAATACTTGAAAAAATCACATGATAGAAAAATTGATAATGATTGCTGAATTATTCACCTAATCCGTTCTCAACTGATCATAATAGATGACAAATCTCCCTCAACAGTGGCTTGAATTGATGGTCTATAACATCACTGCTTGAGACCGAGGTGCCTTCCTTCAAGTTGGGCAATTGTTTTACAAAGTGGCTTAGCGGCTAAGGCCCTCCCAGTTTGAGCCTGGCTTAGAGGACTTTTCTGTCTTTTTCGACTTTAATCATTTTGTCTCTCTCCAAGAGCAACCCACTCCAACTGAACTATCAAATACAATACAAATATCAAATATTTAATAGCTTATATCCAAAAAACACTACTGTCTTCGAAGCAGACAGATGAAATGAATAAAATCGTCATATCATTAAAATCGAAATATCAAGGAGTCAAAAAAATGGAAATAGATTATCATGTCGACATCAGCATAGATAGACGGGTCTTCAGAAGGTGAGAACCCTACTACTTATTTTGTACTGAATCATTATTAGAAGAAAGCGTTGCATGAATTTTTTTGGAAGGACGTTTCAGGTCAACTTTCGTAAAATGGTAGCAGCGTACCGGCTGAACTCTTTACCTTCTCAAGCTGCGCCTTCTATACAATTACAACCCATGAAGAGTCTTGTGTTCAGTTCTTTATTACTACTTCTTTATTATTACTAGGCCACCGGTTGTGAAAGGAGGTGATTTAAACAAATCACGCTCAACCGCCTGGTTTTTCCTCTGTTAAGGGAACCCCGTTTATTGAGGCTGGGTATGCCCCAGAAGGGTCTGCCAACCTCGAAGTCCACGGCTAAATAAATGAATATAAATTTTTTACTTTCAGCTGTACTCGAACTCGAACTTTGGGTTAGTCCTTAACTACTGAGCTACCGCGCATTCTCATTGATTCTTAAGATTATTTAATGTTCAATTAGAGAAATGCTTCTTTTTCACATTCGATCCTTAACAGTTGACATTAAAATACAACCTTAGTCAGTTATGTCGTCCTACTAGTTTGTTCCAGTTAGTCCTGCATAGACAGAATGAAACTTGTTTTTATTAATACCAATTTTCATTCAATAAATTAATATTAAGTAGTTTTAAGTTAGTGATTATGAGAGTCCTTTAAGAACCTCATCCTCTACTGGTGCTTTCATGCTTTGTCTGGCGTTAGGCGCCTCCAGAGTTCAGTCCACATCTCCTTCATGTCACCACGAAGTGACATGTTCCGGCCATCTGGGACGGGTTTTCCTCTTCATCTTTTGCCTCCTAGTCTACCATTAAAATATGATGTCCCAATCGAACATTTTTCGATGAGAATTTATGGGAATATTAAGGCACATATTCGAAAGTTAATCTGATTTAATGTTTAATTCGAAAGAACAGTCGATTTTGACATTTAAACATCAATCGACGTTAGTTTTATTCAACATCTGAAGTCGCAATCAAACGTTTTTCGTTGTCATCGTAATCATTCGTATTCAGGTTCGAAAGATTTTACAGTTTCGTGTGTTTATTCTGAACCAAACACGAAATGATGACTAAGGCGAAAAAAATGAGTGAATTAAAATATTAATCGAAGTTTTTTTGATTCAACATTTGATGTCCCAAACAACCGTTTTTCGAAAAGAGTTGATGTGAGTATTAAAACATAGGATCGAAAGTTAATCCGATACAATGGTTTCATTTAAATGGACATCCGTTTTTGTCATTGAAACATCTATCGAAGTTAGTTTGATTAAACATTTGATTTTCCATCGAACGTTTTTTGAAGACAGTTCATGAGAATATTGAAACACAGGATCGAAAGTTAATCCTATTCAATGTTTTCATTTAAATTATCATTCGTTTTTGTCATTGAAGCATCTATCGAAATCAGTTTGATTCAACATTTGATGTCGCAATTGAATGGTTTTTGAAGTTAGTTTATTTGGATATTCAAACTCATGGTCAAAAAGACATCCAATTTGATGTTTCATTCGAAGTAACAATCGTTTTTGCATTATAAATATCAATCGAAGTTTGTCTCATTTAAAATATGATGTCACAATCGAGCATTTTTCGAAGAGAATTTCTGGGAATATTGAAACGCATAATTAGTAAATCTGATTCAATGTTTCATTCAAAGGAACAGTCGATTTTGACATTTAAACATCAATTGATGTTAGTTTAATTCAACTTTTGAAACAAAACACGAAATGATTACGAAAACGTAAAAAAAGGATTATAAGATATAAGGCGAAGAAAGGATTACGAAGTGAAAGACGAAGAAAGATTATGATGCAAAAGACAAACAAAGGCTTATGACGTAAAAGGCAAATAAAGGATTATAATGTAAAATGAGAAGAAAGGATTATAATGTAAAAGGAAAAGAAAGGATTATGACGTGAAAGGCGAAGAAAGGATTATAATGTAAAAAGTGAAGAAAGGATTATAAAGAAAATGAAGTAGGAATAAAGAAAAAGAGGAATATGTAAGGACTAGGAAGAAGGAAAAAAGATAAGATGTCGCAGTGCAAGGTATTTTTATGTCAGCTAGTGTAAAACAAAATAACGCCGCGATCTTTTTTTGTTGTTCTTGACATTAACTATGTAAATAGCTTTTACTTTTCAAGTGGGATAAAATGAGGTTTCATATTCCAACAGAGCCATATCAACCTTTCTGAAGAAGTAAGCACTCTTGTTTGCGAAACCACTAAAGATTAGGAGACTCCAATGCAATTTTTTTTTTTTTTGATGTGATTTGTATTTGTAAAAATAAATAAATATTCTAAAATTAATCTCAGGAATTTTATTAAAATTAATTATCGATAGGTCAAAATGACTCAGCGCTACCATTTATCCACAAGTCTTACCATCAGAGGGATACTCCTCTCTGGTAGGAAAGGGCTCAGAAGAAGAATGTCAGAAAACAGGAAATCTAGGAAAATAATGTGAGGTTTTTTGATGGGACAAAGATCCATACCAAGGAGCAACTTTGATAGTTTGTATAGTGTGGATAGTGTGACTAGAAGAAGCGGTAGATATGGATCATACATTCCCAGCGACCTTGCCCCTGGTATATACGTTGAATATAAATAAGAATCTGAAATAGGATACCATGAGGATGTAGTAATGAAAAGTAATAATTAGATAAATTATACATATTAAGTCCCACCCTTAATAATAGTTTATAACTAAAAATAAAAGTAGCAGAATAGCAGATTAGTAATTAGGAGCTCATCTGTACGTGCTAAGCTGATTAAAACCTACTGCCATGTCCTCGAGTGGGCTCATTAATTCTCCGTCCCAGCACAAAATTTAAAGCTGCTTAGAGCCCTCTAAAATTCATCAAGGTTCCCAGAAAAACAGTCTTTATTTCCCTAGCTTTGAATCTACACACCAATTCCGAAGGTTTGACCTAGCTTATGCGATTCATTGTGGACAAATGAATATAAGCATAAATTTAAAGAGCGATTAAAATGATTTATACAAAATCTACGCGTAATTATGAATAACAAGACAGTTTTAAATATAGGATAATGATAGTTCTATGATGATATTTCTAACTACCATTCTTTATTGATTAGGTATTTGTTGACCGTGGAAATAATGAAGGACTAGGTAGTTGGAGTATCCAGTCATGAATAGATGCACAGGTGAGCAATTCCCTCACCCTTCTAAAAAATATTTAATAAGTTCGTCAGAATTTAGCTTCCATCGCTGAATCTCAGTGTAGCTGAGTTTTGGTCATTTGCGAATAAGAATATTCGGTTTCTAAGTAAAACGGATGCAGGTGGCCAGGATATTGGGAGATTTGTACTGAAAATTGCCATGTCCACACTCCTCAGTATCAGGTTATCTCTCGTGCAGTTTATTGTTATTTTTGAAAACACTATTTTTAATTTTTTTACCATTTTTCTTTGTTTATCTCTTTTAATATTCACTTCTCTTTTTTTATGTCTTATCCTTCTGTTTCTTGTTCTTCTAGTCCTGATAAAGGCTTGCATTGTAGACAGGAACTTCGGCAGAATAAATTAAGATTTATATTTTAGTTGTGTATCTATCCATTATATTATATTATACCCCAAAGACTTCTTTACTAATCTTCTAGTCTTAATAAACTTCATTACTATTTAAATATTCGAAGCTATATATCTTAAAAAAAAAAAAAAAAATTTTAAAATTACCTACTTTATTCATAAGTTTCTTATGATTCCACTTTTCTATAGGTACAGACCTTTCATTCAGGACTATCACGAAACCGACTTGGCACGTAGGAAATGTAAGTCCACATACTGACCTTTGTATGCCAAATGTCAATAAAAAAAATACGGACTATATAAAACGAATTCACAAAAAATTACATGGACATCGCCACAACTTATATTACCAAAAACACCCAGTGAAGCACGAAGAGGAGCTGAATCAGGGATATTTGGCGTTAACAGGTCCTTTCATTATATATATCATCCATGCTACCCCTTTATGGAATTCCTTGTCCTTCCCGAATCGAAAATGTTTCTCTCTAACTTTAAGGAAACTACCTATTAGTAGTATAATTATAAAATCTACGTCAGAGGGTCCTCAGGCATCATTTTTTCAGACGCCTTGGAGACTTATCGAGAATCGAGTGAGAAGAAAGTTGGGGGATTTGTGTATATGGATCATATCATGGAAGTATTGGTATCTGGTTTGGGCCATTTCAGCGATATTTGGGACATTTAGATCATTATGGATAAATTTATTTTTTACATGATAAGGGGCATTGAGGATTTTACGAATAATTTATGATTGTAAGGATAAAATAGAGAAGAATTAAAAGGACTTTTCTATTTCTTTTTTTATTTCTATGATTATCTTATTGTTATTATTAATTCATTTTTAAAGCAATTTTTTTTCTCACAACTTCATCGGATTAAAATAGTATCTTGAGAGATAGTAGTATTCTTTATAACTCAATTTGGTGTGACTTAATAATTAATTAAATTGTCAATATCGAGAAAGAGTAGCCGCCAAAAATCGTTAGGTCTTGGCATATCTGAGCTTTCTCCCTTTCCTCTGAATATTTTGGATTTTTGCTTTTTGGCCAGATACCACTGATGGATACTGGTTTCAGCAGGAGCTGACGATATATCAAATTAATTTTCGCCGTTTCAAAAATCGATTACATGTTTCTTTTTTTTTATATACGAGTACATTTATTGAAATATGCAATTGTACAAAATATATACATCAAGTAAATTTATTGACAACGATTATAATAACTTGTTAAAACATGACAAGAACTACTCATCAGTAGCACTTTATTATAAATTCTACACTTGAAGGCTTGTAGGCCATCTTCGTTTCAGACGCCTCGGAGGATTATCAGAAATGGATTGGGAAGCAAGTTGAGAAGCTAACGGATTTGATTGATTATGGAGCTTACTATGAAAGGATAGGTATCTGATCGGGGCTAAATCAGCAGAATCTCGTACTGCCGTCTTTCTTCTTCACCAGTACAACAGGAACATCCAGGGACTACTCGAAGGCTCAATGACACCATCAGCCGCCATCTCTTTAATAATTCTCTCTGCTTCCTCTCGTTTGGCTAACGGCAGCCTTCTCGGAACCTGTCGGATGGGCTTGGTATCTCCGGGTGTCAATCTTGTGCTGGACGATTTGTTCTACCCCGAGGTCCTGAGCTGATCTCGAAGACATCCTGCCATTGGGTAACCATGTTGCGCACTTCCTCACTTTGTTCAGGTGAAAGATCACGGCATGATTCCTTCACAAATCTGGATAATTCTTCTGAGAGCTCTCGTCGATTAGCAGAATGCCGTTGCAGCTGTCTTATGACTGAGGTAGCGGTTGTACATTCCCCAATCAGTGCTCCTTTCTTCAGTGCTACCGGAAAACTGTTTAGGTTCATCAGACGAACTGGAGTGGTGCGTCCAACCTTAACGAGAGACCTGGCGACCAACACGCCTCGTCTGAGCTCCTTTTCTTCGTACCTTCCGGCTCTAGTACCACACATTCACCTTCAGATAGTTGACTATAAAAAAGAATGGTGTCCTCTAGTAAGAGCACTCGTGAAGAGAGGTCCTTGCCCCGTTCGGAGGATGATCTCTTCATCCCTTAATGTCACCACACCCCTTGCCATATCCAGTTTGAGCCCGTATTCAATCATCAAGTCCGTGCCCAATATGACTTCTTCATCTACTTCGGCCATGATAGCACGGTGCCTCAGAGATTGACCTCCAATGAGGAAGGTGCAACTGTCTCCCCGTAGACCTGGGCTGGCTGTCCTGTGGCTGTCCGTAGTGCCCAAGTAGTTGGTGAGATCTGCTCAGCGGGAACCGTCTTCGGGCTCAGGATTGTCATCGTTGCGCCGGTGTCCATAGAAGGCTTCGCTGGCGCAAACGCTGCTGCAACACAGTTTTTGATCCGGAGGTATCCAGATCGCGCTCCTCCAACTCCCGTCTCAAATCTGCAACTTTTAAATCATTTAATCTAACGCTTTGAGTAGCCATTTTCCAGTAGCCCAATAATTACAAAACAAATACAAGACTCACTGGGCTAACATTTATGAAACATTATGATGTTTATTGATGAGTTTATTGGTGACAAAGTAAGAAGCATTGAAAATTTTACGAAGGATTTTAGATTGTAAGGATTGAATAAGAAATGAATTGGATGGTTTATTGGAGCCCCAAAGCTCAACTCCGTACGTCCAAATAGGTCTAATCACAGTCGTGTATTTGAGTCTTTTGTAATTAATTGGGAGCTTTGAACGTTTGTCTAGTAAATGTTGAAGTAGTCTGAAACGACTGGCAGTTTCTTGTCGTTTTAGTCTTGTTTGTGGATTCCAAGTTAGTCATTTGTCAAAGTGGAGTCCTAGGTAGCGGATCTGTTTAACAGGGATTAGTGGAATATCATTAAAGAATGCTGTAGGACAGGAAGTCGTAGGTTTACGACGTAGGTTAAACGTTATTTGGTGGGATTTGTTTGGAATTATTTTGATTCTCCATTTTTGACACCATTCTTGAAGGTTTAGGATGTGGGATTGGAGTGTTTGAGAGGCAATGAAGCGATCATTATTTACTGATAACACACATATGTCATCAGCGTAAGTGATGAGGACAGTGGTAGGATGAGTTGGGATGTCAGCTGTATACACTGTGTAGAGGATAGGACCTAAAATACTACCTTGAGGAACACCGGCAGATTGGGTAAAGAGAGAAGCATAGGAAAAGTTATGATTAACTTTGAAGGTTCTATCGCTAAGATAGGAACGGATAATTAGGAAGTATTCGATTACATTTATTTCGTTTTATAAAGGACTATCTCTTCCCATTTAAGCCTTTTTGCAGGACACTGATTAATTCTATTACAACAAAAGCCACTGAAAGATACTAGTTTCAGATCTGCCAGGATCTAACGATTTTGACGCCATAGGATATCTGTTAGTCACTGTGGATATATGTCACATTATATAAAACGTTTTCTTATTAAACTTTTTTGACTGAATATATGAAAGAAAATAATTATATCAAATCTTCAAGTATCTGACATTATATATATTGTAATATTTTTTTTATTTTTATACCAATAACAGTGATTCTTAAAGATTAGTGAAGTTGGTACTGTTGTTAAATTTATTTTGTTTTTAAAAGAGTGGATTCCTTCGAAAGACGGTGAGATAAAGCCGATCTAATACCTTGAGCCCTTAGATCCCCTCTAATCCTTCCTTAATTGGCACGAATCGGGTATTGCCACTTCGCCACTCCCAGACCCTGAACAAAGTTGAACCAAAAATTGCTTTTTAATTTGGGTTTTGGTGCTAACTTCATGTTTTATTAATTGAGCCAAGCTGTAACTACATCTTACTTGGCTTCTAAGTTACCTTTTAATCACCTCTGATGTTACATTTTCTTCATTATTCATTATTTCTAAATGATCTTCGATGTAATTGAGCTTCTATAATAAATTAATTTTATTTCAAGCTGCGCTCCATATTTTTTTTTTTTAATTGTTGATTTCTAATTCAACTATTTACAAATTTATACCCTCTTGCTGATCAACTCAACAACAATATTTATAATTTTAGCTTAAGTCTCGCATACTAGACTTAAAAGACAGAAACTGTACGTAGTTTCCTACTACTCCATACTAGACAAGGTTTAAAGCTTCCAATAAATTATAAACGACTTATTTATACGACAGTAATTAGACCCATTTGGACTTACAGATATGTGTTTTCAAGCTCCACTAAACCTTCTAATTCTTCTCGTACCTTATCTTTACAATCCAAAATTCTTCGTAAAATCCTCAATGCTCTTTATTGGTCACAGACAAACGTATACATAATGATCTAAATATTCCATATGTTTCTGATTTTGCCCAAACTAGATACCTATCTTTTCATAGTGAACTCCGTACCCACTTGAATCCGCTAGTCTCACAACCCATTCCTGATAATCCACCGATGCCTCTGAAAAGAGGACGGCCAAGAAGCTTTATAATGTAGAACTATTAAAGTGCTACTAGTGGGTACTTCTGTACATGTTCTTGATGTCATTGTAATCATTTTCCTCAAATTTACTTGTTGTATATAATGTATACAGTTGTAAACATCAATAAATATTATTTTAAAAACATAAATCCCACATTTGCATAAATAAAATTAAGAATCCAATACCTTTTGACTCCATTCTTGTCAATAACCAAAAGACCTTTTTCAGAGACTTATATCAAAGTTTTCGTCATTGTTTTGCACCATCTAGGATAGAAGCAACATAGCTATAGAAACGTACTTTTAGACGGAGACTGAACTTTTTTCACAATTATTGCTTTCATCTTACTTTTCTACAGTATCATCTCGATAGTAATATCCGTTCATTTCTTAAATCCAGCTAATTAGATATAAACTGCTAGTCCCTTTGAAAAGTTCTAGTTTTATATACTTGTGTTCCCAAGGAAAACTGAATGTTTTGTATTTCTTAAAACTCATTTAAGAATTACTTACTTACTACGTAGTACAACAGCCAGGTATGGACTTTGGCTTCCTGAACAATGGTTTGCCATGTGTCTCTATCCTTAGCTTTCCGTTTGCATGCTGCAATCCCTAGATCTTCTTCAAGGTGCTGCAGCCATCGTCTTCTTGGTCGGCCAACTCTTCCCTTTTTTGCTAATTATAGAGCCATGCAAAAGTTTGCTCGGCATTCTTATGATATAACCCAACCATTCCAAACACCGTATTCTTTTAAGAATTAGATTGATTTAAAAAAATCTATTCCGTTTTCCGGTTATCTAAACAAAGATTGTTTACATTATTTTGATTTATATTGAATATATACCGATATCATTTATTTTCGTTTCATTTCAACGTGGGATCAACAAATTTGAGGGAGGCATTTTTTTTTTTTAATATATTTCATTTTCTATTTTTTATTATTATTTTTTTTTCAAAGTTATTTGAAAGTAAATTTACATTTTACTATTAAACAAAAATAAAAATTAAATAAATACATAAAAGTAAATAAACAATAAATAAAAACAGAAGAACATTTTTACATCTATCCTATTATATAAAATGACAAGTCATTTTTCGTTTGTGACCACTAACCATAAAAACTACTGAACCGATCTGCACCAAATTTTAACCACACCATATTCATTGTTAAAGGAAGGTTAACCAATAATAAAATTTACAGATTTTTATTATTTATAGATTAAATTGTTATTAAAAAGCAATAAATATGTAGTGCACAATGAAGTTGGAATTTCAGAAAGGTTACAAAGGTACGGGGTTATATAGAACTAAAACAAATATAATAAAATTTACTTTTTTTCAGTTTACAATATTAAAAACTAATAAACATGACTATAACACATTCTAACTACATCATCATAATTCTAGGAAGGTTTAACAATAGAAAGGTTTACCATAATAATAACTTAAATGTTCAGTGATAAGGGGAAGAAATGAGATTTGTAACACTGTTATTAACTTTAATAGTTACAAATTAAAATCCGACCAAATGGAATTTGATATTGTGTGTAAAAATATGAATCATGAACCTTTAGTTGTAATCACTGATAATACAGTCCATTATCTGAATGAGTTTCTTAATTGTCTCTATCCACCAGGATTACTAACAGATACACTAATAATTAAAAATTAGATGTCCAATTACGCTTTTACGTGCTCTGCAACCACCTTTGTAAGTCCCATATTAGTAGATTAGAGGTTATAGTTTTGCGTGAAAATATCATCGAAGAAATAAGTTTCATAGGTACTTCAAAACTGGATTTTTATCGATAAAAAATTAAATCCCAATCATTTAAAATTACCTATGTTCTTTATTTATGAGAGCGGGAGAAGCTGCGACAGGGGATACTAGTGTTAAAATAATTAATAATGACAAAAGAGCATTTCTTCATTGTATTTTAATTATTACGAACAAAAGAATTTTTTGTTTTTCTTCTTTCTTTTTTCTTGCAAGCTATAATGATTTATAGTAAACAAAAAAATGATAATAATAATAAAATAAAATAAATGACAAAATTATTAGTTATAATAATTAATAGTGATTATAATGGCAATTACATCTAAGGTTACAGAAGTAGTAGCAGCAATTGCAATAGAATTAAAATAACACCTCGTGCCTTTATTTTTCGTAATTTCGTTAACAAAATTATTTTTGTTCTTTATTTACATTATTTACCTGATTGAAAAAAAAAATAATTATTTTTCTAAGCATTTATAATAAATAGAAAAACGTTGTTTGTCTTTTCTACGCTATTAAAGTCTAAAATATTTTCTATTGATAAACATTCATCTGTTTGAACAACTTAATTATTTAAATATATCTTTCGATTGATATCTGTCTTTGAAGCTCTAATAGCAGATGTTTCAAGCTACTTAAGATATATAAGTTAAAAAAAAATTTTTCCATTAGATTCAACTATTAAATTATTATTAAAAAAAAAAATTAAGATAACGAAAGGGGCTCCACTAAACCACCAAATTCTTCTCGTATCCAATCCCTACAATCCAAAATCCTTCGAAAACATCCTCAATGCACCTTACTTTGTCACCAATAAACTTAACCATAAAGATCTTAATGTTCCACATGTTGCTGATTTAGCCCAAACCAAATATCTATTCTTTCATAGTAAGCTCCTTAACCACTTAAATCCCCTAATTTCTCAACTTGCTTCCCACACCATTCCTGATAATCCTTCGAGGCGTCTGAAAAGAAGACGCCAGATACCTTCTAGAATAGGATTTGTATTAAAATGCTACTGATAAGTAGTTCTTTTCAAGTTTTGTCATGTTATTGCATTAGTTAACAGCACATTTACTTGTATAAATTTTGTAAAGTTGTAAATTTCAATAAATTGTAATGAAAGAAAAAATATATATAGTAACTAATTTTTATCTATGTTTAAATGAGAGAAAAGTAAACCTTTACATATATATACTACCGTAGGAATAATGTATTCTTACTAAAGTATAACTCATCAAGTGGATTATAGTGTTAAAACTTTTTTTTTTAATAATGTTCGTGTGATGTATGCTGTATATTTTTTTTCGTAGCCATTTGACCCCTAACCCCTTAGGGTCCTTGAACCGCGTGAGTTGCGGGAGTGTTATTTTACTTTATTCATAAATTTTAATTATTCAGTATAATTTCTCACAGCTAAATTACTGTGTGCGATGGTGATGTGGATAATGGAAAAGTACGGATTGGGAAGAGTAACTATATATCCAAGAGGAACTAATAAAACATGTAAGTAATTTTACTAAAATATGTAACCGTGTTTCTTATAGTAAATATGAAATATCTAAAGTAGGGAT
Source organism: Euschistus heros (assembly GCA_003667255.2). Taxonomy (NCBI): domain Eukaryota; kingdom Metazoa; phylum Arthropoda; class Insecta; order Hemiptera; family Pentatomidae; genus Euschistus; species Euschistus heros. The sequence continues at coordinate 1,316,252 of RCWM02000002.1, read as the reverse complement.
CAACGTATCAACTTGAAAGCATGAGACCTTCTTCTAACTGAAATGTAAGTAACAATCAAAGTATAAATAGATTGTTTTAAATCGATCACAAAATAATATGTTATTAAATAAATTTATAAATTAACTTTGCCAACCTTAAGTGAATATGCCGACACCATTAACCTCAGACCACACGAATTCTCTCTACTCCACCTCATTTAAAGCCAAATTTAAAGATTAACCCTAGCACAATACTCACATCTACGCCATGGTCTATCGCACGGACGTTTACTTCGCATTCCCAATCTATACTCACCTTATAAATATCCTATCATTTCCCATTTTGGAGCCTTCTAAATCTCTAGTGGTTATCTTATTCCTTGGGCTCAAACATCTATGCTTTATTTCCAAACGTTGCTATAAGAGGCCACTTTTTGCAACCCTCAACAACTATAGGTACGGTCTTCTATATACTTATTTTAAAATTTCTGAACAGTTTTGCGATCGAGAAATAACAATAGTAGCACTTTTAATAACGTCTTCACCCGCTCTTGAATTACAGATTTCCTAAACACATAAACTGCGTAACATATTATAATTTAGTCCCGGATATTTTTTATAGTAGAAATTATCACAGTTTCTAGTGATTAACCACACGTTTCGTTTTATTGGTATTTTTTACTATATCAGTTATTATGTATGTATTTAAATTTATAAAATACCAGCAACCCACTTCGCTGCTTCGTCCGCTCTCATAATTTCTTAAATAAAAATTATATAACTGGATTGTATATGGTTTGATTTTAATTCCTAACCATAAAACTGTATGACAAACTTCGTTTCTTATTATACTCAACATTATACAATACATTATACATGTATTATTGTAAATTTTATTATTGATAATCCTTCCTAGATCTATGAAGATGTAGTTAAAATTTGGTACACTGGCTGAGTAGTTTTGCCAACATAACAAATGAATTTATTATTGCTGAATCTTTTTGGAATGGTAAAGATGATGAGGTTAGAATTTGATACAGATTGGCTCTGTAGTTTTCGTTGTTAGTGATCACAAACAAAAAATGGATTGTCCGTTTAAATAATGGTATAGTTTAATGCCCGATATATTTTAATTTTATTAGATTTAAAATTTTCTTTTTGATGATGATGAATGCGAAATAAATATAATGTTAAATAACTAAACACTCAACATCGAAGCTTTTATTTAGGTTTAAGGAAAAATAAAACCTAAGTCTTCAAATTTATTTTTTTTTATTATATATATTTTTTTAAAGTATTTATATGGATATGAGCAGATACTCATACCGATACTTATAGGAGTCTACTAAGTGAAGTTTAATAGTTAATACTAAAATTATCATTGTCCTGTGAAACGTGCATTATGATTTACCTCAGGTAGGCTTATTTATACGAAATGTATCTAAAGAGTATATCTGTATATAAACTCTAAGATTTATTGCTTTATGTTTAGTTTTATGCAAATGTAGAACTCGGACCCATTTTTCATCATTACCCAGGCTAATGGGCAAGATAAATCTTCATTATAAGGCTCTGGTTAGGTTGCTGTCAGTTTGCCCAGACCATTGCATTCAGTGGGAGATTTTCTCTGATGTTTTGTTAAATAAAGTCGAAGAGGTATGAGGGACTCCTTGTTTCACTCTTCGTTTCACATCAAAGAAGAGTTCCGTTATACCCAAGACAAGGCTTTGTTGTTTCCATGTACCTCAACTAAGTTTGGTTCTTTTTTTTTTTTTTTTTTTTTTTTTTTTTGTTATCAAAGAAAAAACAAAACAAAAGATGGTCCATAAGTCCAAAGACTTTACTGTATTCAACAAGAAACTTTACAGATTTACTTATTTTTTTTAGCTTGCTTCCATTGATTTTATATGTGTCGTTAAGATATATGCGGCAATTTTTGAAAATACAGACTTTACTAAAACTTTAATTCTTCCTAAACGTTATATATTAAAAGATTTAACATTTGAAAAAAAAAATACTAGGATATAATATGACATGGATACGATATTGTATAAATTAAAACGTTTAATATCTATACAATTTTATAAAATGACAAACCATTGTTCGTTTGTGATCACTGATCACTTACCAACAACACTACTGAACCAATCTGTACATTTATAACCACATCATCTTTATAGTTTCCGGAAGGCTAATCAATCATAAAATCTGCTGGTTTTCAATTAATTTTGTATGAAAAATGTAATAATATGTGGATAACAGCGAAGTTTGGAAATTGTCCGATACGTGGCGAGCGTCATTCTATATGAGAGGATACAAACGTACAATGTTATATAGAGCTTGAAATTGATAATGAAATTTACTTAAATTCCATTAAATTATTTAAAAAGATTTGAATATGTGGTGCGACATGCGTATTCTAATGAATTTTGAAAATCGACAGATTTATGGTTAGCTTCATTCTGCAATTGAGTTTACAATGGTAAAAATACTGAACCCATCTGAACAAAATTATAACTACATCATCTCCATATTTTTAGGAAGGTTGAGCAATAATAAAATTTACAATAATAATTGATTATATTAATATTAATTTATTTAATATTGAGTTACAGAAACATAGTTTGCCATGCTGTCACATACTTTTATGGTAAGAAATAATGATCTAACAAGATGGAATAAAAAGATTATATCTACCGAATAAAAATTATTACCTGATCAAAATGTCGATCTTTTGTTTTTTGATATTGTGTGCAAAAATATAACCTATGGGCCTTTTAGTTGTAAGCACTGTTAATGCAGTCCATTATTCATAACAGTTTGCCAATAGTCTCTGTCCTGCTGGATTACCAACTCATGCAATAAAATTAATTGATTAATTTAAAGTTCCGATTAAATTCCAAAAAATACCTACCCCAGCTCACTGAACATGTCAAAATCGTCATATTGTGCCAAAACAGGGCTATTTAGCGTGGTAGCTTGGCTATTCTGCAGAACTTAATGGGAATTTCCAATATTGAATCTGATACTACATGTAATGAGCTTTGATATAAGAAAAAGGAATTTGGGATCGGACAAATATTTTTGGAGGTATAGCGAAAAATGTTGGAGTTCATAACAGTTAGCGGTATTTAGCATACTGGCAAGGGTAGTTTACGGGACTTGATCAAAATTTTATGTACAGAAGCTAATAGTAAATTTAACCAGCTTTCAGATGGAAATAATAAATTTCGAATCGGAAAAATATTTTCGGAGTTTGGAGTACCTACAAACGCGTGTTTGTGGAGAACCGCAAAGCGGAACTTTCGTCACCGCGAAATTTCTGATTCTTATACATCTTATTAAATAAAGTAATAGATACTTATATGTATATATTAATAATTTAAAAATGAAATAGGTTGATTCCTACCGACTTACATACTTGTCAAACAAGTTTATATGATTTTCTCTCCAAACCCGATTTTCCTTATTTCCAATCTTTTCCCCCTTCTCAAAAACATTTATATCTACGGACATAATTTATGGCTAAAATTAAAGCTAATTAAATTTCCTTTAAATTATTTCCTGAAGGTTTTTTCTGTATCTGGCCGAGAGCTTGACTCTTAACAGAATAACTTCAAATTTTGTAAAACCTCACCATTTTCATAGCACTCTATCTCATCAATTAATTAATTTACAGAGATGTAATTAGACTAAAATTGACACAAATTTAGAGCTCTTAAATATTGCAAATATGCTATGCCCAGCAAAGTTTCATATTTTACGAGATATAAGCGAAAAAATGAAAATAGTCGCGGTCTTTCGAGTACTACAAAAAATCCTTTTGGTATTGATGGTTGCAAACATGGATTTTAACTACACTTATGAGTCCTAATAACATATTAAAAGGTGGTGGATAAATATTTTTTTTTTTACTTTTCGGGACAGCTTTCCGCGACATAAAAACCGGTCTGGCGCCATGTTTCCGACGGCTTTCGGTTGCCAGACCACTTGATTCGTGTTCATAAAAGGGTAGCCTAAAAAATGAGAACAAACTCAAAAACATACCTTTCCAATTTTGTTTTGCTATTTTGGGCGATTTTAGGCGTTCGCCACACCGCTTTCAGACGGATACAGGCTGTCATATCAAGATATATCATTTCAAGGCAGATGATACAATAAAATGGGTTAGGAAACAAATTCATGTCTTTCCAATAAAATTTGCATGTGGTGGGGTCCTGGTTATGTTATGTTATTGAGGAAGGTGATTTTGTAATGGGTTCTAACGTTTTGGGTAGGAAAGGCTGTATGAGGGTGTTATTCAAATATTCTTTAAAGTTGCAAGGCGTATATTCATGGAGATTTAAATAAGCATAAATATTTAGTCTTTGCAAAATTTTTAATGTTGATTGTTTATTAAGTGGATATAAAGGCTCAATACTTTTTTTATGGCTTGAATTGGCTTGAAGGCGATTTTTTAAAAATTATTTTAGGCTGTTTTCCTATTATATTTTACAAATAATTACGTATATAAAATAAACAATAAAAACACTGAATTAAATAAAACCTTCACTAACTTGAAGCATAGTTGCGTTTAATGTTCCTTAAAATAGATTATTTGTTCAAATCTTTGCCAAGAATGTAAATATCTTCTCCCTGGGTTATGTTAAATATTTGTAGTTTAGTTTGGAAAGTTTAGGAGATTTTCTCTTAAAAGCCACCCCAAACGGCGGAGTGAGAGCAAGCACTCGGGTATGCGAACTGTTAAGGCGGCAGGAGCTGATATGGACATCAGAAGAGGAGGAGAAGTTTTGACTATTTAACTCCAACTACGCCACATGAGAAAGTTCACAATGGGTCCTTTGTAAAGCGGGTCTAACCCACATTTTACGATTCCCAGAGTATTTTTCTGACGTTTCCATTCCCCTATGACTTCTTTAAAACTTTATGATAAAGTTTGATAGAAATATTCCAAAAGCAAAAGTATAAATTAATATATTTCTATTTCAAAGTATTTATTTATCTCTATTTTATAAATGGTTGTACTTTTCGAAGAAATACTATCAAAATCCATTTCAATAGGTATTTTTGCGTTCTGGTAATTCATAGCATCAATTCAAAACGAACTGGAACATTATTTACCCAGAATCGTGAAATTTAGTAGTTACAAGGTTAATAAAAGAGGTTGAGGGCGAATGAATGCTGACAAAATTGCAACATTAATTACACCATTTTTTAAAAAAATTATTTCTTACTTGTAATGGTAGTTTAATTTTAAACCACATATTTCAAATGAAACAGATTTCAAATATATGTACTTCTCCATAAATCAATCATTAATTTAGGATTCAACCTACATAATGATTTGAATATACTATACGTCCTCGACCTTAAACACCTTAAATTTTTAAAATTCCATCGCAACCTTTCCTTTCATCCTAACCCACTAGCTCAATCATTTTACGCTTCCACACATCCTGGATAACCCTCCTCACAGACTAAAACGGCAGTGGCCCCGAGATCTTGTGTAAAATTACTTATATTGGAGTTATGACAATGGTCAGCTTCTCTTCTAATGACCTGAGAGAAATTATAGCGCTCTCACTTAGCCTCTACTGGGTTTTTTACACCAGTGACGCAGCTGAGAGAGAAGAGCTGGGAATCTCTCTGTGCTTGGCTTGTCCCTTCATAAGTGGAGGGACGGGTCTGGTGGGGGGATCCCTAGGATGAGTTTAAATTGTAAATATAGTATAATTGAATTATTCCTTTGTTTTATCTTTTATTGTTACTATTATTTATTTATTTATTTATTTTTATTTTATTTCATTTTTTATTTTTTTAAGTTTTACTATTTCATTTTGTATAAAGTATATTGTATATTGCTTATGTATAGCATAGTTATTTTCTTTTCTCTTTTTCTTTTTCTTACATTACTTATTTACTTTATTTCATTTTTTCTCATTGTACATAATATGTGAATGTAATCATACGCCATCTATATTACTTATTCCACATACATACATTTGTGGCAATTTGTAGTTTAAGGTTTAAAAAAATAAATAAATAAATAAATTTTGGATTGAATTGTCCAGCACGGGAAATGGAATAAAATGGGTAAAATTATAACCAGATATTGCATAACTCTAACATCCGCTTTGTACTCTAGCCCAATTTTATGTGGATGTGTATAGCGTAGAAAATACTGCTAATGTGGTTATTGTTCCGATGACAATCTCCTCTTCAGGTTGCCTCAAGGTGATTGCCGAAAACTCCAATTTGCCGAATCTGCTTTTTAGCCATGCATGTGCTATCACAGTGATGTGAGACCTGGATAACCTCCAAATCCAGTAGATATCTTCAACATTCAACCTAAATATTTTGTTTTAGTTCAGACTGGCTTTGTTCTAGTTTTTGTATGGCGTAGGCGGACACTGTTAAAAAATTAAAGTAGTGAAAATAACTACAGAGAAACAATTTGTCGCACTTGACCCTCTGCCTCCATTGAATCTTTAAATATATACATACATGGTTGTCTAGTTTATGGTGGTCTCTCGACGGTTTTCGAAGACAGATTGAAACTAATTATGAACTGCTTTGCCATATTTGTCTTCGATAAACCGAGGCGCTCCCACGTTTCCTTCCTCTATTCCGAATTAAACTGGCTTTATTCCGTATTCCGTAGAAAATATTTCCATGGATCATTCCTTTACCAAATCATCAGCACCCTTCATCCATCCAATATTTACAATACGCTTCAATTCAGATCTGCAATCAAGTCACTGAACACAAGATCCCGTCTTTCTGATCTATATACCCCATCCCATAGAACTACTACATTCCAGCGCTCTTTCCTATTACGCTAAATCATCCTATGGAATCATCCTATTGCCAGAGCCATAAATATTCCATTCCTTCTCATATTAGACAAGCGAAATCTCTAAAAACATTTAAATTCCTCTATTTCCAGTACATCCTCATAATCCAAGGTGACGCTTACTTACTAATATATTTTCTCAATTAAACGATATCTAAGTCTTTCTGAAACACATTAAGTGTTACCAATTAAAATAAATTTTTCTCACTCCGAATACAACATTTGGGTTCTTATATTGTACATAATTAGCATTGTATCAAAATAACCTATTTATTATTTCATTCGTAGAATATTTTCTTATTTTTCTGTTCATATATTACATTAGTATCCATGTTTACATGATCATTGTTATATTAATATTTCTTCTTTATTTTATTATTTTAATTTTTATTTTTTCATCTTATTTATTCATCATGTCTCTGACCAGATGTAACTAATATAATTTCTTTCTGTACAATTTGTTATTCTTAAGGGACTTGGTACCAGAATAAAATTATTTTTCTTTTTTTCTTTTTTATTATTATTTTTAAATTATATATTAATTTTTATTATTCTATTCTATTCTGTTCTATTCTATATAAATATTTGGAAGGATAACTATAATACTCTGTAACATACTACCAGTATGAGATCATTAAATAATTTTTCTAGTTCATATCTATTAATAATAAACGAATGATTAACCATATATAAGGGATTAAGGAATTTCATATAATGTTTACGATACCTTGTAATAGAGGTGTACACTCTATGGATTGTGATGTATTGATAAGTAATGAATAAAATATTGTGAAAAATATTTTTTCTAACTAAACTTATATTGTAATCCACATTGCCAGAGCCATAATTTGTAACAAACTACTCCGCCTTCATGAAATTATTTTTTTTTTTTGGGTGTGCCCGTAATTGTATCAGGCCCGATTAAACATATCTTGTTTAGGTATAATTGCTAATAAATTCCAAGAAGTTATCAGTGGGCCCCTTCTGGTGAGGACGGGGCTTAGACAAGGGGATTGTTTGTCTGGTACTGTTCAATGTAGTGCTGGATAAAGTAATAAAAGAATTGGGGGCAAAAGTAGCGCGGGGGCAAAATTAGGAACCAAAAAGAATAATGTCAGAGTAAGTTGTCTAGCGTAAGCTGATGATCTAGCCCTCCTGGCTGAATCTGCGAATGAAGCAATAGGCAGCTGGACGCCCTAAAAGAAATAGCTGAAAGAGTGGTTTTACAAATATCGTTCGAAAAAACGGAGTTCATGACTACGGATCGAAGCTTTCGGGAAAAAAACGGTTGAAACAAAATATGGGGAAATCAGGGTCACAAATAGCTTCAAGTATTGGGAGAGATTATTTGTAGTAATGGGTCCCAGAAAAACAGTATGAAGGAGAGGTTGGTCAAGATGGAAAGACTCAAATTTATCACCAGTAGCCTATACTGTAAAAAGGGTCTTTCAATAAGAGCGAAGATTAGACACTACAACACGGTTGTCAAGCCAGTTATTCTGTATGGAATGGAGACCGCTTATCATCCTAGCTTAAGGAAAATTTTGGGAGTAGAGAGGAAGATCTTGAGGAAAATTTATGGGCCAATAAAATTACCGGAAGGATGTAGGCTGAGGGCTAACAGAGAATTATACAGAGAAATGGGTGACCTGAAAACGGATATTAGGTTAAGGAGGCTACGTTTCTACGGTCATATGGTCAGGATGAACCAGAGCAGAAAAAATAGGGATATCTTTGGGAAAATGTGGCGATATAAAGGGGTTGGGGGATGCATCGGGAGATGAAGAAAGAAACGGAGAAATTGGGGATTTCAAGTCGACTGTTTCGATAGGGATAGATATGGGGGAAAACTAAGGGAAATAAAGGTCCTTGTGGGTACCAAGGAGGTGAGGGGGAGGAGAGTATGGAGTGAGGAAGGAAGAAGAATGCAGTCTGAAAGAATGAAGAAGAGGTGGGAGAAGAAGAAGAGGGGGATAATAATAATTGCTAATAAAAAATTAATTCAAAAAGAATTTTTTTGGCGATTCGGTCCACGTTCAAGATAATTTAGTTTCGGAATGCAATGGATTCATAAAAATAAAAGTTACTGAGAATTCCTCTCTTTAATCAAACAGTGATAATTCATTGATTATTAATTTATTCATGACATGTACCAGCTGCATTATTCAGAGTTTTGCGATAGATTTTTGTTATTCTTCCCTTAAAAAATAACCTGGAGTTTATTTAAATTTTGGTTTTATATTTTGTTAAAAATCATGATGTGAAGGGTGTTATGTTAGAAGGGGAATGTGTAGTCTATATTTTTTAACATTGGGAAAGGCTCCTTAAACTTTAAAACATGTGACAATCCTTTTTCTGGCCCTCGTGAGGCCACCTTAAGTGAATTCTCATCTCAACCCAACAGTGAAATCTCAGTTTCGATTTTTTCGGATATTTCCCCTGCTGGTTTAACACTCTTCGTTTATTAATTATATTCCAGAATAAAAATTAATGTTCAACTTAAACTAATGATAACGTAGGAGTGTTAACATTCCTTGGATACGCTCTTCCACAAGAAATAGCATTTTCTTACAAAATTGAACCTTCTTGTTATGTATTTGTCAGATTTTTGTATCGCACCCAAAAAAAATAAATAAAATAAAAATATGATTGAGAAGTTTTATTTTTTTCTGATACATACGTATAAGAATTAACCATCCTCATACTCCTAGACTTTTCCAAGGCCTTCGATTCCTTAGACCACACAATCCTCTTTTCCAAACTGAAATCTCTAAACTTCTCCAATAGGGATCTCATGTGGTTTCATTCATTCCTTTCCCACCGTTCTCAATCAGTTACCATTCCTAACAAAGGTTCATCCTCTTTCCTCACTTTGCGATCAGGCATAGCTCAAGCATCCAGCATTTCTCCTCACTTGTTTAGTTCCTAAATAAATGATCTTCCTAACTCCATTCATAATTGTTCCTACCACCTTTACGCCGATGATTCTCAAATTTATCTTTCCTTTCCTCCAGCCGAGTTATCAACTGCATTCTCCAAAATTTCAGTTTAAATGCAGCTAAAACTCAAGCAATCGCAATAGGATCCCATTCCCTCCTTCGATCGAATACCAACTTCCCTACTTTATTCCTAAATGGTCACCCTATAGCTTTCCTCTCCTCTGTCAAAAACCTAGGTTTAACAATCGATCAAACCCTTTCCTGGAAACCCCACATTGCTCAAATCTCCCGACGATCGATTGGCATCCTAAAATTATTCCACCGTTCCCGACACCTACTTCCTCCATCCACACGTAAACTCCTAGTATCCTCCCTCATATTCCCCCAATTTGACTATGGATGTGTGATTTATGGTGGTCTCTTGATGCTCTTGAAGATAGACTAAAACGTATCATGAACTGTTTCATAAGATTTGTTTTTGGAACCTCGAGACGCTCTCATGTGTCCCATCTTTACACCAAGTTAAATTGGCTTTCGCCTTCCTTCCGTAGAGATTACTTCCTTGGTTCATTCCTCTTCCAAGTTATTAATACACATAACCCTCCGTCTATTCACAGTATCCTACATTTCAAGTCCTCAATCCAATCATTGCATACAAGGTCCCGTCTCTCCGATCTCTACACTCCATCCTACAGAACTACTGCTTTCCAACGTTCCTTTCTTGCCCGCTCCGCTATTCTTTGGAATTCTCTTCCTCCTTCTATTCGTAATGCATCCTCCCTGGGAACTTTTAAAACACTCCTCTTCCACCACCTTTCCTTCCTCCAGTCGGATGCTATCTAATTATATAGGTGCTTTAATAAATTTCACCCAAGGATATCAGATATGAAAGTTTAGCCTGTTTAAACAATCTTCATATGATAATGTTTTGTCTATCATTGAAATAATTTTCATTTTTATTTTTTTTTCATAATTTTATTTTCTTCATCCTTTACTAGATTCAACATCAGAAATATATTGTTTAATCAATTTCTTATATAATACTTTTTCTTTTACTAATTGTAAATATAGTTTATGTATGTATGTAGCGTGTATGTGTATAGATTTTTGTTTCATTTTATTACTTATTTTATTGTAAAATTGCATTCACTTTTAATTATTTGATTTTATTATCTAATTTATAATCTCTAGGACAGATATAACTTAAGTCCTGTCATGTAACTATTATTCTTAAGGGACTTTGTCCCAGAATAAAATTTGTTTTTCTATTCTATTCTATTCTATTCTATATATTAAGATGTCCTAGATTTTGGATTTTCCAAAATCAAGTTTAAGTTCCGTTTTTAGTCGCCTGATGGTGAATATTGAAAAATTGATCAGCACACCAGCTTCCGAAGATGAGCAGCGAAAAGACAAAGACCGACAAAAGGAAAATGTAAGCCGCCTTCTAAAATTCCAAGAAGAATGAGTCAGGCTATTGACACGTGCCAGCCTCACTAGCGCTACCTGTCTTGAAGGAGCGGCAACAAGAAGAATTGCTCTTCAGTCTGCTGTTAATTAATTAATTGTTAGTCTATAGAACAAGAGGGACGTGACAATATATATATAGTTTATATATAGCCTACTTTATATTTTCTGCTGCTAATTATTGAGGCACTAGGAGGCCTCGTCTTTCCCGCTCCTGTTTACATAGCTTTCTGCAGATGTAAGCTGCGTAATTTGCAACAGCATTGCAGTTTTCATCGGCAGAAGTCATTTGGCTAACCAGGTTTTCTGGCAACAACTGATGGCCCAGAGTCCTGACAAGATCTTCTCTCTCTTTTGCAAATTTGGGGCAACAGAAGAATACATGTTCTACTGTTTCCTCAAGGTTTGTGCAATTGGGTCTAGACGATTCATTGTCAAGTTTGAACCGAAATAGATAGGCCCTGAAACACCCATGCCCAGTAAGCAATTGGGTGAGGTAATGATCAACCTCCCCATGTTTCCGGGCTATCCATGTCGCAATATCTGGTATCAAACGGTGGGTTCATCTTCCAGAAGATGATGAATCCCAGCGTCTTTGCCATCTTTGTAGAGTATTATTTCTCTCCTCCTTGGTGATTGAGGGCCAATAAGCACCCGGTTCCTCTCGTTTTCGGCGATAGATCCGGTTGCGTTCATCCGCCAGAAGGTCAATGGGCGGCATGTCAGCTATAACACACACAGCATCATATGAAATAGTGCGAAATGCTCTAGTGACACGAATAGCACTTTTTCGGTACACGCTATTGACCTTTCGGGCGTATGACTGCACTAGGAATGCGGTTGTCCAGATCGGTGCAGCGTATAAAAGAGCAGAGCTAGCCACACCAGCCAGAAGTTTTCTTCTGCTTTGTCTGGGGCCACCCATATTCGGCATGATTCTAGCAAGTACATACTTGGGCTGCTTTTTTGCTAACTATTTGCAGATGTTCATCAAACCTTAGTGTTGCGTCGATCTGCACCCCAAGATATCAAATAGATGGTTGGGAGGAAATATTATAATCTCCAACGGTCAGGGTGATTGTTTCTCTTACTTTCCTGCTTGTGACGACAACTGCCGCGGTTTTATGATCAGCAAGCTGGAGACCAACTGATGAGAGCCACTGGTGTATTGTGGCTACAGCTGTGTTAGCACTGTAGACAATTTCCTCTAGCAGTTTTCCACAAGATATGATTGCAAGATCGTCCGCGAAACCCAAAGTAACTGTCCCTTCCTCCATGGGTAGTCTTAGCACTGCATCATACATCACATTCCACAAGAGAGGCCCTAAAACGGAGCCCTGAGGAACACCACTTGTGATTATATAGGTTTTTTGTCCAGCATCAGTATCATACCTCAGTACTCTATCGGAGAAATAACTCTCGATAATTCTCACAAGGTGTTGTGGAACTTCCCTCCTCCGCAATCCCTCCAGAATGCATCCCTCCAAACTTTTTCAAAATGCATTTCCAACGGCATTCCCCCTTTTCCCCGTGGTTTCGTTTTCAGTTCCAGGTTTTCATTTTAGTTATATAAGTAATGATCAAAAACCTTGAACTCCTCCATTTTGAGCAATTAATGATTCATATATAGATTGACGCTTTTTGTGATTCACGTAAATGAGATTTTAGCCTGCTTTTCGTGTTGGAGGTAAATTTTGAAATTAAATTCATTTGTGGGAAGTTACATGAAACCTATATCTCATATCAATAAAATAAAATTTAATTTTTACAGAGGAATACATTTGTGGAAAATAGCAAACATGGCTCTTAATATTTGATTGTATTGAAATGATGAAGCCATCTATTCTTGAAGTTTCACTTCTTACTATTGCTTAGTTTTCTACTCTCACCTGAGGAAGATAATTGGTAATGTAGCTCTCTCTTAATTACTTCATCTTCTTCGCCGAACTTCCAATGATGAAATTCTTAATAAATCTTCCAATTAAACAAGAAGTCATATTTCTACTTCATTAACCTAAATTAAGTTAGTTTGAAAATTATCCTGTTTTACTTTCAGTTTTTCAGTTCAAATAAACCTAAATTATTAAAATCGCTAATTGCTATTTCATTCACCTATAATGTGCGATCGATAGTTTAATTAAATTTTAATTAAAACTAATTAAAAAAAGATTAGTGGGGTCACCTGTGGTGTAGTGGTTAGCATAGCAACCTACTAAACCCAAGATCGCGGGTTCGCAGCCCGGCAGATGACCTTAGAATTTTTTAAAGGGAGTAAAAAATCCTTAGTTATGCCGTCCTTCGGAAGGGACGTAAAATAGGGGTAAAAAAATTTAAAAAAAGGCAAGAGAAATAAAAGTCAATACAAATTCACTTAATGAGGTAATAGAAATAAAATAAGAAAGTGCTTAGGAAAAAAGCTTATAGAAAAAAAGTAGTCATTGTAGAAATAAAAATTGTATACAAAAATAACGAGATAAATTATATTTGCAGATTGGTGTGCACTGGCCTTTAAGCGGGTAAAGAGGGTAAAGCGAGATACCTCAATTGAAAAAAAAAAAAATGGAGTCATAAAGCCGGTCTCACTGTTTCCAAATATTTTTTAAAACCCAAAAAGAAAGTAGTTTAAATTGAGGCGTAGAATTCCAAAACCAGCCAATTCCAATTTCAAGATTTTTTTATTTTTATAATAGTTTTCTCCCAAAAGTAGTTGTCACATTGAAAACTGTCATACAAAAAATAAGGCCTCTTCTTAATCCAGCCAGACCTTTACCGCTAAATAATTTTCAAAAATAGATTTAGATGGATTTGGTAACGCCTCAAATAATGATAATAATTAGTAATAAGTTAATTACTCCAGATAGAAGATTAGAAGTTGTGGTGTGATTCCTGGGCTAAACTTGAGGAGATACGTTAGTTACATACAGGTTGGCCTGAATCTGTTTTTCGATACGGAATTCAGAACGCTCCAATGGATTTCTGGACCGAAGGAATTTTTCCCTTCCTGAAAGAGATCGAATGTGTGGGCCAAGTCAGCCTTTTCGTAGGAGCTGCCTTGTCGTCGGTCGACCCAAATCTCAGGTAGTAATGGGATCAACATTTATTTCTCAAAAATCTTCTTGGGTATAGTCAGAACTCCTTTGTAGTCTTAAAGGCACAACAGTTTACATAATACGTTATTAATTTTATACCATCATAGTTTTTCACATTTATTCTGTATCTTATTCATAATATATATGAAACCTTAAATGGATCGTGAAAGGTTATTTACCCATAGACATTAGTATTATTTTATAGATAAACTAAGTTATAATTCAGTTTTTTAAGTGGATGATGTTAGTAATATGTTTACACAATAACTTCATTTCATTGACATGATCACTAAATAACGTTGAAAGTGTTCAAGCAAACTGGAAAAGAATTTCATTTAAGAGCATTGAATTATTGAAAAATAGGCTAGATAATCAAAATGGTTTAAGATATTTAATCTTATTGATCAACGTTATAAACAATTATTTACTTTTATGATTTTTGAAGGCGTAAGGCCTGGATAGGCAACGCCGTGAGAACAAATAGGGCGGAAGAATCCATTTTAAATTTGCTTCCGTCGAAGATCTTAGGAGCAGGAATTATTCAGCCATGAATTTATTCAATCAAAACGCCCCCATCGTTCCCACTCTGATTTCCTGCTAATCTGGCAAGATATATATATATATATATATATATATATATATATATATATATATATATATATATATATATATATATGTTTAGTAAGGTTCTTGAGGGTCAGTCAGTAAATAATAACAACTATTTTGGTGACGTTTCGAGAATATGTTGTTCTCATAATCATGCCCTACAGTGAAAAAACAGGTTTTAATAAAATAATGTGAGTAACATAGGTTATTTCAAAACATAAGTTAGCTAAAATATAAGTATATAACAACATGTGTTAGAATAATAAAAGTATATATAATTACAGCACATAGAGGAGCATGAAACTACTTACAATATGCATATATATATATATATATATATATATATATATATATATATATATATATATATATATATATATATATATATATATATATATATATGCACATTCAGATGCATGGTGTATCTGATATATACATCTATGTATATGTATGATGATAGATGTATATGTATACATCTATCTGGTATATACGAGTACATCTATGTATGGTTTCCTTTTTATTCAATGAGGTAACGGGGAAAAAAAAAAATTAAAACAACCGCTCAAACCCATGAAGGTTTCAGAACCTACAAGGAGAGGATGAGAACTTGTTTTTTGGAGGTTCCTTGTAATATTTAACATATATTTTGCGGACTATTGGGCCCTAGAAGTCGAGAAAAAAAGGAAATAGCATTAAACTATTTTTTTTTTTTATATCTGGAATTTAAAAAATGATATTTATAGATTTTTTGACACAAAACATGACGTCAGATTTTAATGCAGCATTCAAGAGAACCCTTAAATACAAAATTTCACCCAATTAGAAAAATAAGAAATCTTAACCTTCAAAATTTGCCTGACTAAATGATAAGAAAATTTTTTTTTTTTTATAAATTTACACTAACTTGAATTACAGTTAAATGGTTTGACTTATCGATTTCATATTTTCACCCAAAATATATGAAAATAATACGCTTTAGATGTCTTTGATTTTAGCTTCCTGTCTGGTTTGAAACTCAAGTTAAAAATCAAATGCATTTAGGATTTTTCAAGTTTGCAAATAGGTGTTGTTCATCGAATCGTGCATTTCTTTACTTCAATAGAAATATCAATAAAAAAATGAATACAGTAGACCCTCGGTATAACGCGGCTCGTTATACCGCGGATTCGGATATAGCGCGGGTCAAGCTCCGGTCCTGATCCTAATTCAATTAAAATTAATAAAAAATAAGATTACATCGTATTATGGTTTTAAAACTAACAATAGAAAACTTGAAAACAATTCATTAGAAAATTGAGTCATAAAAACTATAGAAAAAACGAAAAGGTTCCAAAGTTAAATAAGTTCTAGGAAAAAGTGAACTCTGCAAATTAAGTTACATTTGTTAATTTTTTTTTTTTTCACACACTTCTAATTTTACTGAACATTAAAAGGAATTTGTAAAGGAAAAAAATTATAACTGGTTGTTAACGTAGGAAGTAAAACTAAGTAGGACGTTTAGAATGAATTACGATTGTTTAACCAAGTTTCATTGTTTTTGTTTCAATATTATAACTTTTTAAAGCTTGATTTTTATTAGAATTTTAAAAAAAACTTTAGAAAAGAGTGTGTTGCTTAGACAATGTCGGTTGAATATCTTCCCGGTAACCTACCTAGATGACGTACGGAGAAGTTGTCTCTATTCCTGCCTTCTTGGTTCACAGAATCCCCCTCACTTTCTTTTTAAAAACTGTGTATTATTCCTTTAGTTGTTGCCCGGGTTTATATCAGAGTGCATTTTCATTATTTTTTGACCCCCAATGATTCATACTTTTGCCTTCGTTATAACGCGGGTACGTCTATTACGCGGGAGGTTTCATTTCCCCTTAACCCGCGTTATAACGAGGGTCCACTAAATATATATATTACTAAATCTCTATCAATAAAAGTTGAGATTCTTCGATGACGGATTCCTTTTACTAGTTACACAAAGTTCCACTTGTAAGGACTATTTCTATTGAAATATGACGGAAGAAATAACCAGGAGCGTTCTGAAGGGCTTTGCCCTATTTTGAAAATAATGAAGCTGTCTTAAGATAAAAGACGCCAGGAGGTTCCAAGTCAATTGGCTTAGCTTACATCTAGTCACGGCCAAGCAAGTGGAATAAATTATAAAGCTTTAGAAGGAAATGTTATTAACACAGCTCGGAAATATTTTTTGCTACTACCGAAAATAGTTCCAGGGTCGGATGAAAAATAAAACTCAGATATCAATAACCAGAAATAAAGCGTCAAGCCCGCCTTAGTAAGAAGGGAAAAGGCAGTAAATGAAGGCCATTAGAGAATAGAATGGAACAGAAAAATAATTTTACTCTGGGACAAAGTCCCTTAATAATAAAAAACAAGTACGGGAATAAATACAATTACAACTAATATGATGTGTGAGACATATTTGGATAAAAAAAAATTAATAAAAAATATTAGTAAAAATAAACATAATATATACAAAAATAATGACTAAAAAAACAGAGAGGAAAATAGTACTCAAGAACACTCGACAAATGAAATAAATAATATAAACCTTAAAAATAAATAAATTAAAAAAAAATAGAATGAAAATGAAAAAACCTATACAACTACAATCCATGGAGGGTCTTGCGTTCAGTACGTATAACGATAGTCTGTTTCTGGGCCAACGGTTGTGAAAGGAGGAGATTTGGCTAAAATCACGCTCATCCGCCAGGTTTTATTTCCCAATTAAGGGTACCCACTCTATTGAGGCTGGGTATTAACCAGGACGGACTTCCAATCTTAACCCCCCCCCACATATCCAACTCCAATCAGAAAATAATTTTCTGCAGTCGGAGTTGAACTCGTGTCCGGGAGCATGGTAGTCAAGTGCCTCATTCACTACCGCGCCACCTATAATACATATTTTTTTTTAAATAATGACTGAGAAATGTATCTATAATTTGCAAAAGAGCAAGTAAAGTATAATTACCAACCGACTTTCATATAATTTTAAAAATCATGCTGATGAATGGTCCAAATACCTTCTTCTAATCTATTTAATAAATTTCGCTGTTTAACTAATGCATCTTCTAAATAAAAAAAAAAAAGTTTATCAAATGACATGCCCATGTCTTGCAGAGAAAGTATCCTTTTTTAACATTGTAATAAATGTTCTATATTTATCTTCTTCCCATCTTCTTCTTCTTCTCATATGCATGATAAAAAATATAACGAATCAAGTGTACTATAACTATAGGTCTGTTACAAAAATAATAAAATGACTATTAGTTTGGGAAAAAAAAAATGAGATAATAAATGTCTCATCACAATTTCTCTTTGGTATTCACAACATCTGATAATAGCAGACCGATTAAGGCCGATCATGTTGGAGTGTCATGTACTTTTTTGTAAGCCTAACCCGGTACTGCTTTGGATACAAGAGTGCTTACAAACTCTTGTCACCAAAGCGGCAATGGTTTAAAATACTTTTAGTAGTGGATCTTCCCATTATTGATAGAATACGTTTGTTACCTGTTGGATAAATCCGTCCCTCTGGTCTAGTTGGAGTACAAAAAAACGTAAAGGCCCTACTAACAAAAAACATTAGCATACAATAACAATCAACATGAAAACAAATTTATGCCCGAAAGTGATCTGTCCTCTTACATATTTCATATGTATACATATATGCATACATATTACATATGACTGTTTAACTGCTGTATTCGTTTTATTTTCGGGATCCCCAGGAATGCCCATGTTTCACAATTTTACGCGGAGTTAAAGTGGCTCTTTCCTTCCTACCGTCGCCAGCATTTTTTGGCTTCCTTTCTCTACCAAACAGTGAAATCCCAACGCCCTCTTTACATTGCTCAACTCCTTCAGCTCAAATCCTCTGTTCTTACCCGCCAAACCCGTTCCCGCCCATCAGATTTGTACACTCCTGCTCATTGCTCCACTGCCTTCAACAGATCATTCCTAATCCGATCCTCATCCCTATGGAACTCCATCCCTTACACCATTCGCCACTCAAACACCCTTTCCACTTTCAAATATCATTTATTTAACCACCTACTGTCCATCCAGATCCATGAAAACTGTCATTAGCCACTTAAAAGTCTTATAAAATATAAAAGTTTATGTACAAGAAATGTTTATTGTTTCTACACAAATGATTCACACAATGAATCAAAATATTTTCTGTTTTTGTTTTTGTCTATATTCCTAAGTTTAATCATTATTTGTTATCATTATTAATTACTTTTTTATTATATTTAATAATATTTCATAACCATCTTCAGGCTCTGTAGGCCCCATGATTGTACATTATTTTTTATTCTTAAGGGACTTAAGGTCCCAGAATAAATAAAGAACTTTTTTATTTATTTATATTTAAAGGCCCTACTAACAAAAAACATTAGCATACAATAACAATCAACATGAAAACAAATTTATGCCCGAAAGTGATCTGTCCTCTTACATATTTCATGTCCAATATTAATGTAAAAACAAAAACAAAAATCAGATTGTTTATCTAAGTAAATAATGTTTAGTAAATTAGTGAAAATAGAAACAATAATTATCAAATATTAGTAATATTTTTCAAATATTTGTTGAAAGAGTAACCCTTTATGGTGCGGAAATGTGGGCGATTGGGACGAGAGTTGCACAGAGGCTACAAGCTGTCGAAATAGATTTTTGGAAAAGTAGCTGTCGCATTTCCAGGATTCTGCCATACAAAATATCGCTAAGGCGGAAAAAAAAATTATAGTTCACACCATTCAAACCAAACAACTACTATGGTACGCCCATCTAGAAGAACGGGGCTAGAAAGATGGGCAAAGAAAACTATGTCCCGGAAGAAAGACGTAAAAGAGGAAAGAAAGCATGGGTTCAAGGAGTTGAGGAGGTAATGGCGGTGAGAGGATTCGCGGAAGAAGATTTGGAATACCGTGAATACTGGCGGTCGAATTTGTTGGGTTTCGGTGTATGACCTAAGTTCATCAAATCCGAAAAAAAAAAATTAAGTTTGATCAATTTTAAAAACCACATTTTTCCCTGACTGGGAAAACCAAAAAAATTGTCTATCTATACATAATCTACTTATTTTCCAAATTTACAATTAAGAAGTTGAGAGAAATAATAGGTTCCAAATGTGACTTTTTTTTGTTTGTTACATAGTAACTAAACGGTAGATCCTAGCGACAAAAGTAGTTTAGCAAAACATATTCTCCATTAAATTTCTGGTGTGGAAATAAACTGCAAATTTTCAATCCGAGCAACACTAACAGATTTAGAGCGTGTCAAAATGTTACATTTTGTGAAAAAGTTTAAAAAAAAATATATAGACCCAAAGTTAAAAGACATATTCATTAAAAAAAAAAAAAAAAATCTCGGGAAACTATTTACATTTTTTTTAATCGCATTCAATATTATAAACTATAAGCTGTGAAATTTGCTTAACCCTCTTAAAAAATACCGAATCTGGCAGACTATCTATGACGCTAAAGCCTAGATGAAGACAGTGAATTCTGTGGCTTGATGACCTTTTGAGAGACAGCTGCCGACCAGCCGCCCGTGAACTGATAACGCTCTCTCCTCCCCTCACTAATATCTTACTCTTCACTACGTGCGCCTTGCTTACCTTCGCTTGTCCAATATTTGTCATAATATAAATAAAATCTCTAAGTTCTACTTAAAGACGCTAAAATGTATTTATATCATTAAATCTTTTTTCCTTATCAACTAATAACTCATGAAAGGATTTTTTTTTTTTTAATTCCGGCAGTTGACAAAGGTAACTAGGATGGACTGAGGGCATAAATTAAGGGGTAGTAAACAGGGGATCGAAGAAAGAAGAATAGCTAGACCGGAAAAATTAATTTATAAAATATAATTGGTTTCCTCTGAGCGAATATGCGTAGGATATTTAAAATAGATCGTCCTCCCACTCTCTTGTTGGCTGTTAACTGAAGTGGCGAAAAACACTAACAATATGTAAAGAAAGATGTTTCACCATTGTTTATTTTTTTAATTTTTGAAGCATATGCACAACTTGATTACGGAAATATCTCTATTTCAGCCTGAACATTAACAGGTTGTAAATTTCATGAAATTTTGCAATCATTCAAGAGTTCAATTCTCAATATCGCCCTCGCCGCTAATGGTTCTATCCCTCCCGGAAGTCTAGACCAGAGATTTTTAAATGATAATTCCTGAAATGTTTTATCTTTAAATTTTCAAAAATAACCATCTATAAAAATGACCATTATACATTGATATATATGTATTTTTTTCTCATCTTTTTTTTTTACTTTTACCATTTCTTTTTTTCCTATTCGTCATACTTAAAGTTTTCCATATATTCTTCTATCTTCAAAACTTTATTATTTGCTCTGAAATTTTATTTACTACTGCGTTTTTACTCTCTCACTTAGGGGTTTAATTTAATCATTTACTACAATTAACATAGATCTTGTCCCTAGCGACACAATAGCTCCATCTATTGATGCCTGAGCTATATGATCTATTTGATTTTATCTGCTGTGTTAACCAATTATATTCTATTTAGTGGCAATTCATCATCATTATATTCATCTTATGCCGCTTATGATCCTTGCAGAACCCCGGTTTTCTCTACAATTCTCTTCCATTCAGACCTATCCTCAGCTGCCCTTCTCCGTCCCCTCACATCCAAAGTCCTAAAATAGTCCTCCACATCTTCGTCTCTCTTCTTCTCTTCCCACCCGGGTGTCCCTCCAACATCATCTTCTGGAGCCTACTAACTTGCAACCTTTGTACTTGCCTTGGCCATCTCCAGTAGTGGCAATTATATGAAGATAACTAATTATTGTTGTAAGTATATTTTATTTAATATTATGATTATAAAAACATTAAACGTTGGATTTATAATGCAATCTACTCATGAGTCAGCTCACAATTTACATTTTTAACCTTTACTGATTATATAGAATATATGATTACTCATCTTAAGTGTTATGTGTTAATGCTAAGGCTGGTGGAAAGGAACATGTGGTAATTTCATGCACTGCCTTTGAGGCATTGAGAGCCAAGCTACAGAGAGAAACAGGGCTGTATGTTCTAACGGAGAGTGATTTCCCTCAACTAGTATCAGCTGACAACTACCCGTATTACAAAAGTTTTGTGTATGGTTGGAAAACTGAAGTGGGGGTAGAGCACTTCAACCTAGGAAGAAGGGGCCACGTCCCAGAAAGAATCCTGGACAGGAATGATGCTGACGACAACCCCATCACCGAATAATGCCTATATAAACGTAAAATTAAAAAAAAAAAAAAAAAAAAAAAAAATTGATATAGGTATGTTGTTATTTAAATTAGTATGTTATAGTTATTATGTAGTTATTATTATGTATTATAGTATGTTATAGTTAGTATGTAGTTAATTTTAATATAGTATGTTGTATTAGTAGTTGTATTAGTAGTTTGTATTAGTAGTTAAGTTTAATATAGTATGTTGTATTAAATATAGGTTGTTGTATTAGATATAAGGTATATTGTATTAAACACAAGTATGTAGTTATGTAAATCGTTTAATGTATTTTAAATATTAAATGTTACTTTAAACGTGTAGTGTAATCTTGAAATGTTAAATGTTAAATGTAATATTGAAATGTTCTGTTAAATGTTTAAGAAAATTTATTCTTGCAATGTTAAAAGTAATATTGAAATGTTATGTTAAACTGTTAAAACCAGCAGTGATGGCTACAAGCCATCCCTGCAAAACCCGTGTAGCCGAGAGGCAAGGTAGGGAAATAAATAAAATAAAAAATAAAAAAAAATAAAAAAAATGCTAAGGCTGGGTTGTACTAGGTCTGTCTTAACCACCTACTTCGTCCATGGTCCATCTTCCACGACTGCTTTTCTTCCCTCCTGCATTTACTTCCTTCATCACTAGACTCATCAAAAGACCTCTTCTTATTTACCAGGTCCATCTGAAATAGAGGCATAACCCTCATCTAACCTTTGATTTTCATCACTTGAACATTGATTTCTTTGTTTGAAAACTTTTTTTTAGGGTGTTTTATTTTTCTTGCCGACGAAGGCCTAAGTGGGTAGGCGTTCATAAGAGTGATAGGTATACCCTAATTGGGTACCTATCTATATGTACCTGCGTTAACGGGGCTCTAACCCTTCAAACCTTTTCTATAAAATAACAATTGTTTGTTTGCTACTTGGTTGTAAGCCTTATACATCACATTGCCATGTGGGAAGGGGGGGGGGCTCGATGGCCGAGTGAGTTAAGGCAAGGCGCTCGGTATTAAAGGTCCTGGGTTCGAATCAACTAAAAATATTATATACAATATTTTTATTTACTTACTGCGAAATATTTATACTTAACTCTAAAGTAGACTTAATGTGCTAATGATCTCTCTACAGAGGGTAATCATGGTAATAACATTTATTGATGAAATTTCGTGAAAATTTGTCATTAATTTTCTGATAATTAAACTATTTTACATTCAAATTAGGCGCATATCAGTTGAATTGGTATTGGAAGTAGATTTACATAGATCATTGAGAGGCAGAAAATTGACATAAAAGGATTACTTTAATTTCCCTGGATTTGTGGGTGATTGATTAATTCGAATTTTAATACCACTCATTAAATATGATAAATTATTACTGGGCGAAATTAGTAGGTTCTAACTCCAATATTATTTGTAATTATACAGTTTGGGTTTTTAATCTTGATCAGAGAATCAAATTGAAAACGACTTTTGAAAATTATAACGGATATTTTAAAAAATTCTAAATTACTAATGTATTATGAAATGAAGTTGGTTGATGTATTTAAAAGGAAAATGGGTGGTTTAACTGGCCTTTTCATTTTGAGTGGCACTGAGTGTTTCGTAAGAGCTTTAGCTACGGGACGAAAGACTTAATGGTTTTTAGTTTTTTTTTTTTTTCCTTAGTTAAGCATTAGGGGCACTTACCTGTTCCCACTAATTTCAGTTTTCTATATTCAAGGACTTCCGCGAATGAAATTTTAATATAGAGTAGGTTAATTAACTAAATGAATATTTAAATTTTTTCCTTACCCTGGAATAGGGAACAAATATATTATTCCAACGCATGTAATACGTTTGTTCATTATTACATACTCGTTTAAACTTTACAAATTTGTAGATTATTTTTTTTATTTAAAATAATTCATTTGAATTAGGTAATCAATGGATTGAATTGAAACTAGAATTTTTATTTTAACAGAAACTTTATTGCATTTGATATAGTAGAACACATATTTATTATCATTGAATTTATTAAACAATCAAATTCCTTCATATTTATCAAATTTTATATTATATTATATTTATATTGTAAATGTGATAAAAACGGACCCCGGCTTTAAGATACCAGACGAACATGACACGAATCGGAAGCAATGGCCCAAGATATGCAAAGGTTGAGCAGGCTGGTTGAGGAGGCCAAAGTTCCACAAGGTCTGTCGAGCCAACAGAAAAAAAAAAAAAAAAAAAAAAAAAAAAAAAAAAATATAAATATATATATATATATATATATATATATATATCTATATATATATATATTATACGATAGATATAATACTATATATATATATATATATTGTCTTATATCTATCTATATATATTTATATTATTTTATTAATTAATACGATTCTATAAAAGGAAAAGCCATTTTCGTTTGGGATCACTAACCACGAAAATTACTGAACCATTCTGTACCAAATTTCAACCCCTCATCATTTCAAGACTTTGTTATTATTGTTATAAAAATGCGATAATATTTGGATAAGAGTAAAGTTTGAAAATTGACCAAGTGGAGGCGAGCGCCATACTACATGAGAAGTTACAATGGTACAGTGTTATTTAGAGTTTGAAATGGGATTAAATGTGAGATGATACCTATGGATCCCCAGTGAATTTTGAAAATCAACTGATATGTGATTAGCACCATCAATATAGTTTACAATGGTAAAACAACTTAACCCATCTGTATCAAATTTTAACTATACTAATAGTTCTAAAATGCTTTAAATATTAAAATTTTAAATGTACAATGTTGAATGGCAGAAACGAGCTTTGCCATAATTTCATAAACCCTTACGATTATAATTCAATATCCAACAAGATAAAATTAAAAAAAAATTTCTGCCGAATGAAAATTATTACCAATTCTAAATTTCGATCCTTTGATTTTTGATATTGTGTGTAAAAATATAATTGATGGGCCTTAGAAGGACTGATAATGCATTTCTATTGTCCGCAAGAATTTCTTAATAGTCTCTTTCCATCTGGATTACCAACTCCAATCTTTTTTTTAAAGAAACTTAATTGCACTTGGTATAATAGAAAAAACATACATATTATCTTCGCAAAAGACTAAAAATACAATGTTTTCAACAAAGAAATTTCTTCATATTTATAAAATTTTATATTTTATCTTATTATTTTCTGTATTATCTTATCTCAATATATATTTATACTATATTATTAATTATTATAATAATATCATATTAATTATTTCGATTTATATGTATACTATTTCGAAAAGTTTCGAATGGACCGAAATTTTTTTTTCCTTAAAAATCATTTCGTTTACCGTTTACCACTAGTTTTATAGTTTCGTTTAAACTTATTTTAAAAAGTCAGAAAATTGGATATAAATTAAATCTGTATAGAATTCTGATAATTAATTGTATATATGATCGTTGAATATATGATAATGTCTGATTTTATTTTATTTATTCTGAAAATGTTCGAAAGTTTTATAAAATATATTGTGAAACTATAAGTATATATTCCTGGCTTTAGTGAAGAAATAGATATATCCAAATTGTGAACTTTTCAATAGTGCATTTTTGATAGTTTTCCTTAATCCTGTATTAATCTTAAAATATCATTCCCTCTAAATTAGATACTTAAAGACCCTATTAAGAAGCACTGCTTAATACATTTTTTAGAACGCAGATATTAAAAATTCTGATTTGAAGTTTAATAGTTGCGTCTTTTTCAAGGTAATTTAAAGTACCAACTTTATCACAACAACCAACGTTATAATACTAGGTCGTTTCAAAAGTCCTGTTGTTTTTTTTCAATGAACTAATAACTATACATTAACTTTATCCATTAAAATAATCTCCATGACAACTAAAAACTCTATCTTACCGTGATGCAATATTCCAAATAGCGTTTTTAAAAAAATTATTGATATTTTCTGGTCAAAAAACTGATTTAATTCCAATTCTAAGCTATGTTGGTTATTAAAACATTTCTGCTGGAGACAATGTCCAGATATCTGAAAAGGTGATGATTAGTGGGTTAAAGGTCGGGAAATATGGTGGGATTGGGGAAATATTTCTCAGCCAATTTCCATTAATTAATTCCTAGTTAATTTTGCTATATGTGGCCTCTTCTTCGTCTCTGACAACTTGTTAGGGATTCATTTATCCATTTCTTTTCCCCATCTGATGTAGGTGTGAATAGGCAATTGCTTGTGAAATATTTAACTGCTATTTTAACTAACACGGAGCATATTTTTCCAGTAGCCTCGCTAATCTTCAAGCCAAGTTTAAATAAATATAATAAAATTAACCGAATTTGAATTTCAACGCTTACCATTTTAATATATTTCTTTGAATTAGCAGTAAATGGCGTAAGAGGTAATTTCTTTTTCAAAGATAGTAAACAGTATTTTTTACATTGGAAAATGCCAAGTTGAAAATAGAATTATAACAAAGACACTACAGACCAAATACATCTTAATTAATAAAAAAACGACAGACTTGAGCATTATTCTCTGTTACATCATCTCCTGTCCACCTTTTTTTTTATCCGCATAACCGCAGCATAAATACTTTTTTTTTTGAAAGAGAGAGAGAGAGAGGGAGAGAGAGAGAGAGAGAGAGAGAGAGAGAGAGAGAGAGAGAGAGAGAGAGAGAGAGAGAGAGAGAGAGAGAGAGAGAGAGAGAGAGAGAGAGAGAGAGAGAGAGAGAGAGAGAGAGAGAGAGAGAGAGAGAGAGAGAGAGAGAGAGAGAGAGAGAGAGAGAGAGAGAGAGAGAGAGAGAGAGAGAGAGAGAGAGAGAGAGAGAGAGAGAGAGAGAGAGAGAGAGAGAGAGAGAGAGAGAGCTAAATAAGTAAAGTAAGACAAGTAAATCAAACGAATTTATTAACGGTATATTGAAATGATTACCTTATCTATACTATTATATAAAAGGACAAGACAATTTTCGTTTGTGATCACAAGACCAATCTGTCCCAAACTTATACTACATCAAGTTTATAGTTCGTGGAAGGTTTAGTAATATTAAAATTTACTAATTTTCAATTAGATTTTTATGAAAAATGCGATAAATATGTGAAATCCAGTGAAGTTTGAAGAACGACCGATAGGTGTAATTAGAGTGCCATTCTGCAACAGAGGTTAAAATTTCACGGTTTTATCTACAGCTTAAAGTTGATAATATAATTTACTTATTTTCAGTTAAACTGCTATTAATAAAGAGATGAATACTCATATGCGACATTTAGATTCCAGTGAACTTGGAAAATCGACCTATATATAACTAATAATGTTCAACTGAGAGAGAAGCGCTGGAATCTCTTGGGGCCTGGCTTGTCCCAAGTGGAGGTACAAGTCTGGTCGGGGGATCCCTCAGATGTGTATATATTGTAAATATTGTAAATAAAGTATGAATGTATTTTTAAGATTTAATTTAATTTTAATTTTAAATTTTTTGTTATTTATTTTATTATAAATTTTTATTTTTATTATGATTTTTTTTTCCACTTTATGTATTGTATAGTTGATGATGAGGTAGCTCATGCGATGTTACAAAGCCTGGGGAATGAAGATAAATTTTGACAAAACCGAATACATGTGTATAGAGGGGAATGAGGAGGAGGATCTCTGGATAGAAGGAGCAAAATGTTATTATTTATTTATTCTTTTATTAATAGAAATTTACAACTGTATTAAAAAAAAACACATCAAGTAAATATGCGGTACATATGAGACATAATGACATGTATAAAACTTGTAGAGGAACTACCCATTGGTAGTACTCTAATGAATATTTACAAAAGAAGATCACGGGGCCATTTTCTTTTCAGACGCCTCGGAGGATTTCCAGGAATGGAATGGGAAGCAAGTTGTGCAACAAGTGGATTTGGATGAGCAGTGAGTTTATTATGAAAGGAAAGGTATCTGGTTCGTGCCAATTCAGCAACATATGGGATATTAAGGTCGTTGTGGATCAATTCATTTGTGACAAAGTAAGGAGCATCTAGGATTTTTCGAAGGATTTTGGATTGGAGTGATTGGATGCGGGAAGAATTCGATGGTTTGGTGGATCCCCATAACTCTATTCCGTAAGTCCAAATAGGTCTGATAATCGTCATGTAGATGAGTTTTTTGTAGTGTATCGGGAGATTTGAACGTTTGTCAAGTAGGTGTTGTAGTATTCGAAATCGACGTGCAGCTTCTTGTCTTTTCAATCTTGTATGAGGGTTCCAGGTAAGTCTCTTGTCCAGATAAAATCCAAGGTATCTTATCTGTTCTACATTATTTAATGGTACTCCATAAAAGGATACAGGAGGACAGGATGAAGTAGGTTTTCGACGCAGGGTAAAGGTTATTTGCTGGGATTTGCTAGGATTTATCTTAACTCTCCAGTTATAACACCATTCTTCAAGGGAAATGATATGTGACTGGAGTGTCTGGGATGCAGCAAATGGATCATCATTGACTGATAACACGCTTGTGTCATCAGCGTAGGTTGTGAGGATAGTATTAGGATGGGTTGGGATATCAGCTGTATACACTGTATAAAGGATGGGACCCAGGATACTACCTTGAGGAATACCTGCGTTCTGGGGAAAGGTGGTTGAGTATGTAGAATTATGGTTAATTTTAAATACTCTATCAGACAGATAGGATCGGAGGATGAGGAAATATGTAGAAGGAAGGAATTGGCGAAGTTTATAAAGCAGACCTGGGTGCCATACTCGGTCAAAAGCCTGTTCAACGTCAAGAAAGACACCCGTGCAGTAAATCTTGCGCTCCAATGCAGATGAGATAACGTCCACCACACGATGGCATTGTTGGATAGTGGAATGAGACTGGCGAAATCCAAACTGGTGATCTGGAATAATGTGATTGGAATCAAGGATGGGATAAAGGCGTTTCAAAAGGAGCTTTTCAAGGATTTTTCCCATGATAGGTAGGAGAGAAATAGGTCGGTACGAGGAAGGATTTTCGGGCGGTTTTTTAGGTTTTGGGATCATTTTTTTATTGATGATTTCCAGGAATCGGGAAAATATGTTGTACGGAGGACAGCATTATAAACGTAAGTTAGGAATAATAATGGAGCTTTGTTGGAGGGCAATTTACGAATGATGGCTATTATTTCTGAGGGGTGGAAGGCTTTAGGAGGAATGGTCATTTGGAGAGGAATGGCCAGTTTCTGCTTCAATAAATTCTACATGGTTAGGATTTAGGATATCTGGATGAGGTTTAAAAATATTGTGTAAGTGTTCACCAAATACCTGCGATTTCTCTAAATCAGATTTGGTCCAGGTTTGAGCTGGAGTAAGGAGAGGATGATTGAAGGTTTTGAATTTTAACAGTCTTTTGGTAGTGTTCCATAATGATTTATCGGAAACAGTTAGTTGTTCGGTTTGTTTTTGTAAATTTTCAAAATTTAGTATTTTAAGTTCTGATTTAAGTCTGTTAGTCAATTTATTATAATATGTTTTGTCAGTTGGATATCGAGTTCTATGCCATTTGGACCTAGCGCGACGTTTCTCTACTAATAAAATGCGAATATTCTGTGGTAAGATACTTTCTGAAGTTTTAAATCTATTTTGTGAAGTGTTTTCTGTTATGCAGGTTTGTATTGAAGTTGTAAGATGTTCTATTGCTGAATCTATTTCTTTACATGTTTTTAAGTGGATTTTTTAAGTCAATTTGGTTTTCTAAAGCCGAACGGAATTTGTCCCAGTCTACTCGTCCAATTATTAAGGATAGGAAAGGAAAGGTCATCTAAAGAATCTACTGTAGTTTGGGAAGTAGGAATTTGAGAGGTGACAAATATATCGAGAATATCTGGGAGTTTTCTTAGGGATGTAGGCCAGTAGGTAGGACGGTTAGGTGAAAGGATGGGGTTATTGTTTAAGGATGATACACGGGAAAGTATACTACCTCGGGAATTGGATGTTCTACAGCCCCATCGCTGGTGTTTAGCGTTGTAGTCCCCACCTGCAATGAAGCGCCGCCCAAAGGATTGGAATAAGGATTGCAGAATATTTTGGGAAAGGCTATTTCCTGGAGGACAATATACAGCTGAAATAGTAAGGTTAAAGGGTGGATAGGATTAGGGTAGACTGAATGGTGTCAGATGGAGAGGAAGGAATCAAGGTGTGTGTTAGTGATCTATGGATAAGAATGCAAGTACCACCGTGAGCTGTTTTGTCGGGGTGGTCAGTTCTGTAAGTGATATAGTCTTTAATGTGGAAATAAGAGGTAGGCGTCAGGTGGGTCTCGGTAATTAGGGCAATGTGAATGTTATTGTCGTGTAAGAATACGTCTAGTTCATTTCTGTGATTGAGCAAACCATTTGCGTTCCATAAAAGAACTGCCAAGGAGTTTTGGATCATCGAGGAACAATGGACGTGATTTCTGACAGGGCTCTTGTGAGAAGGGTAACTAAGGGTCTGATAGTTTCTTGGAGTTCACGGAGGAAGGATGAAAGAATTGATGAGATATCACCAAGACTTTGGGAGGAAGCAGGATACGGTTCTGATATTTGAAACGGATGATTACACTGTCTTGAAGATGGTACCTGGAATGGGATTTGGCTTGGATATTGTTGAGGAGATATGGTTTGCCCATGTGTTTGTAGTGGAGGTTTGATCAGTTGGTTCACTTGTTCTGGTGTCTGTTGACTAGTTGATGGGGAAGGATTGATTATTTTGTGAGGTCGAGTGGGAAAAGATGATTGAGGCGCCGGATTTTGTGACCGTCGATTTCTTCGTTCGACCGTCGTGAATTCATTAGTTGGTTGAGTCTGAGATGACCCTGGTGCTGAGGTTGATGGCTGAGGTTCTGCGAGTCGAACGGCTGAATGGCTGGGTTGTTGATATTGAAGCTGTTGTGCTTTAGATGTTGAAGGAAGTGAAGGGAAGTCTTTGTGAGAGCTATTGATGACTGGGATGTTTTGATTCTGGGAGGATGATCCTACAGTTACGGATGTATGAGGAACTGAATTTCTATTTGTTGCTGAGTTGGTGCTTCTTTGCTTTTGCCTTAGTTTGTATACCTGGCAACCTTTATAATTAGCGGGATGGCTCTCACCACAGAGGACACACAAGGCTGGTGTTTCACGTGATTTCAAGTATGATTCAGTTAAATGTGGTCCTGCACATTTAACACACTTTGGTTGCCGATTGCAATAGGTCTTTGTGTGGCCCAGGTTTTGGCATCTGGTACACTGAACTATTTCTTTTTTGAGTCGAGGTACTTCAAATTTTACTCCGGAATATACCAATCTCTTGATATTAAAAATTTCAGTGTTGTTCTCTGCCGGCTCCAGATCAACGAAGAACAATGGGAGTTTGTGCTTATCAATACGGTGGAGAACATTGGCGACGTGCCTGACAGAATGACCTAACTCCTCTAGGTCTCTTTTGATAGCGTCGGGAGGAACAGATTGATGAAGTCCTAGTACTACTCTGTAGGCCTTCTCTTCTTTTAACTGATAACAATGAAATTCTATATTATTATTTTTCAGATGCGCTATCAGTGTTTTGTAAGTTTCTGCATTTATTTTGATGTCTTCATATCTGGAGAAGCATTGGAAATTGGTTTGACCAATTAACTCGGATATATTTCGACAAAATTATAAGTAATTTTCTACGCCGGTGACGTAGATTGGAGGTGGTTTGAAATCCATGGGAGGTTTTAGTTGTTGAGTTGCTGAGCTGTCAGTTGGCATATTTGTTAGTGGTTGGAATCTATTGTTTGTTTCTATGGGTGTGACTGCAGAGACTATAGTCTTACTGCGGGTTTGTGGTGGTGTGGTGGATGCATTCGGGTTCTTATCTATTTGTTTTTTGTTTTTCTTTTTTTTGTCGGGGGAGTTCCCAGTAGGCTCAAGAGCAGTATTCCTTTGTCTTTTAGACAAAGTTCTAGCCTTGAGAAACTTGGAGTCCGATTCACTAACGTCAGAACATGGCATTTCCTCATCAAAATCGAAACACGACGATTTTTCATATTCCATGATGAAATTAATTTTTAAATTATTAAAAAAAAAAAAAAAAAAAAAAAAAAAAAAAAAAAAAAAAAAAAAAAAAAAAAAAAGTCCCACTCCTATGAGCTACGAACTGGGCTTTGCAAGATCAGCGGTCAAGCGCCTAGCCTACTACGCCACCAGTGATGATAGTGAAAGGTAGGCCAATGTAACTAATAGCCTAGCTCCAGACGTGAGCTGGTCGAGACTGCCTGGCCACGCTGCGCCCAACTATCTAGTCTAACACTAACAGACCACCTTCATATATTAGTTTCTAGGAACTCACCTAGCCGGAAAACTTCACAAATTGTTATAGTTTGTAGATACACAATACAGGGTGTCCCAGACATAGTGTAAAAAAAAAAATGGGTAATACTGCAAACTAAACGAGGTAGAATGGCGCAAAAACGAGTGCCCTATCTCAATTTTTTGAGGAGATAGAATTTTTTTTTTTTTTTTTTTTAAAAATCTTACTTTTTTCTGAAAAATTACAGTTTTCTCTACTTTGTTTTAGCGTAGAAACTACAACGATGATATTTTCTTAATCAGCATTAAATTTTCTAAAAAATGAAAAAGGTTTAGTTAATTTAAATTCACTTTTAAGGGGCCTTTTAACGCGCAAAACACAAAACATTTATTAAAACTTAAATTTTTAATATTTTTTTGAAAATTCCTCACTCCTCACTGGAGAACCCTAGAAGCCGTCAAATTTCTCAAAAACTGCAAAATTTAGTTAGCTTTTTATTGGTGTAACTCATGATACAATTGCACTTTACCTTTTAAGTCTAACAGACGTTTTTCTGATGAAAAACACGCTAGAGAATAAATACTTGATTGCTCCACATACCTACTAGATTGAATAAATGTATTAGTTTTTTATCACTTGTCCATATGCATGATGGATAAAGAGTTGTGAAGGTGGCAAGCCCTCCATCCCCCCCCCCCCCCCCCCAAAAAAAACTTATTTATAGGGAGTTAAGGGGGGGTTAACCAAATTTTTGCTCATTACCTAATGTTACATAAACGTACTTTTTTTTTAAATATAAAAAATAATAATTAAGGATTATTTGAAGATATCAAATACATAAACAGAAAAATAACATTTCAAAATATAAGTAAATGACAATCGATGCAGTCTTAAAATAAGAGGATAACTTCTTATGACCTTTGCACAGAGTGGGACTATAATTGTTTACAAAGCTTTTCTAAATAAATCCGGGGCTTGATAACACAGTCTGGGCTAATGAGTAATAGCAGGGCATATTTTGAAATGTTATTTTTCTGTTTATGTATTTAATATCTTCAAATAATCCTAAATTATTATTTTTTATATTTAAAAAAAAAGTACGTTTATGTAACATTAGGTAATGAGCAAAAATTTGGTTAACCCCCCCTTAACTCCCTATAAATAAGTTTTTTTTTTGGGGGGGGGGGATGGAGGGCTTGCCACCTTCACAACTCTTTATCCATCATGCATATGGACAAGTGATAAAAAACTAATACATTTATTCAATCTAGTAGGTATGTGGAGCAATCAAGTATTTATTCTCTAGCGTGTTTTTCATCAGAAAAACGTCTGTTAGACTCAAAAGGTAAAGTGCAATTGTATCATGAGTTACACCAATAAAAAGCTAACTAAATTCTGCAGTTTTTGAGAAATTTGACGGCTTCTAGGGTTCTCCAGTGAGGAGTGAGGAATTTTCAAAAAATATTAAAAATTTAAGTTTTAACAAATGTTTTGTGTTTTGCGCGTTAAAAGGCCCCTTAAAAGTGAATTTAAATTAACTAAACCTTTTTCATTTTTTAGAAAATTTAATGCTGATTAAGAAAATATCATCGTTGTAGTTTCTACGCTAAAACAAAGTAGAGAAAACTGTAATTTTTCAGAAAAAAGTAAGATTTTAAAAATAAAAACGAAAAAAATTCTATCTCCTCAAAAAATTGAGATAGGGCACTCGTTTTTGCGCCATTCTACCCCGTTTAGTTTGCAGTATTACCCATTTTTTTTTTTACACTATGTCTGGGACACCCTGTATACACAAAGTCTCGAGCTGATACGTGAGCTTATACCACAAGAATCAAAAGAGTAAACACGGAGCTGTTTTAGCTGGCTGCATAGCAGTAGCGGCCATGTTCCTCACTGGAGCAAAATGTAAACAGGTAGGAGAATTTAAATATTTAGGATACATTCTGGATATGGTAGGAGGATGTAAAAGAGAAATACAGAGCAGGTGTGGAATGGCTAGGAAGGCAATTCGCATCTTACATCCGGTTTTGTGGAGCAGGAACTTATCCCAAAAGAATAAGAAACTTCGGTCCATTCGAAACTTTTCGAAATAGTATACATATAAATCGAAATAATTAATATGATATTATTATAATAATTAATAATATAGTATAAATATATATTGAGATAAGATAATACAGAAAATAATAAGATAAAATATAAAATTTTATAAATATGAAGAAATTTCTTTGTTGAAAACATTGTATTTTTAGTCTTTTGCGAAGATAATATGTATGTTTTCTATTATACCAAGTGCAATTAAGTTTCTTTAAAAAAAAGATTGGAGTTGGTAATCCAGATGGAAAGAGACTATTAAGAAATTCTTGCGGACAATAGAAATGCATTATCAGTCCTTCTAAGGCCCATCAATTATATTTTTACACACAATATCAAAAATCAAAGGATCGAAATTTAGAATTGGTAATAATTTTCATTCGGCAGAAATTTTTTTTTAATTTTGTCTTGTTGGATATTGAATTATAATCGTAAGGGTTTATGAAATTATGGCAAAGCTCGTTTCTGCCATTCAACATTGTACATTTAAAATTTTAATATTTAAAGCATTTTAGAACTATTAGTATAGTTAAAATTTGATACAGATGGGTTAAGTTGTTTTACCATTGTAAACTATATTGATGGTGCTAATCACATATCAGTTGATTTTCAAAATTCACTGGGGATCCATAGGTATCATCTCACATTTAATCCCATTTCAAACTCTAAATAACACTGTACCATTGTAACTTCTCATGTAGTATGGCGCTCGCCTCCACTTGGTCAATTTTCGAACTTTACTCTTATCCAAATATTATCGCATTTTTATAACAATAATAACAAAGTCTTGAAATGATGATGGGGTTGAAATTTGGTACAGAATGGTTCAGTAATTTTCGTGGTTAGTGATCCCAAACGAAAATGGCTTTTCCTTTTATAGAATCGTATTAATTAATAAAATAATATAAATATAAAAAAGAAGTACGTTTATGTAACATTAGGTAATGAGCAAAAATTTGGTTAACCCCCCCTTAACTCCCTATAAATAAGTTTTTTTTTTGGGGGGGATGGAGGGCTTGCCACCTTCACAACTCTTTATCCATCATGCATATGGACAAGTGATAAAAAACTAATACATTTATTCAATCTAGTAGGTATGTGGAGCAATCAAGTATTTATTCTCTAGCGTGTTTTTCATCAGAAAAAACGTCTGTTAGACTCAAAAGGTAAAGTGCAATTGTATCATGAGTTACACCAATAAAAAGCTAACTAAATTCTGCAGTTTTTGAGAAATTTGACGGCTTCTAGGGTTCTCCAGTGAGGAGTGAGGAATTTTCAAAAAATATTAAAAATTTAAGTTTTAATAAATGTTTTGTGTTTTGCGCGTTAAAAGGCCCCTTAAAAGTGAATTTAAATTAACTAAACCTTTTTCATTTTTTAGAAAATTTAATGCTAATTAAGAAAATATCATCGTTGTAGTTTCTACGCTAAAACAAAGTAGAGAAAACTGTAATTTTTCAGAAAAAAGTAAGATTTTAAAAATAAAAACGAAAAAAAATTCTATCTCCTCAAAAAATTGAGATAGGGCACTCGTTTTTTGCGCCATTCTACCTCGTTTAGTTTGCAGTATTACCCATTTTTTTTTTTTACACTATGTCTGGGACACCCTGTATTGTGTATCTACAAACTATAACAATTTGTGAAGTTTTCCGGCTAGGTGAGTTCCTAGAAACTAATATATGAAGGTGGTCTGTTAGTGTTAGACTAGATAGTTGGGCGCAGCGTGGCCAGGCAGTCTCGACCAGCTCACGTCTGGAGCTAGGCTATTAGTTACATTGGCCTACCTTTCACTATCATCACTGGTGGCGTAGTAGGCTAGGCGCTTGACCGCTGATCTTGCAAAGCCCAGTTCGTAGCTCATAGAAGTGGGACTTTTTTTTTCTCTTGAGCCTACTGGGAACTCCCCCGACAAAAAAAAGAAAAACAAAAAACAAATAGATAAGAACCCGAATGCATCCACCACACCACCACAAACCCGCAGTAAGACTATAGTCTCTGCAGTCACACCCATAGAAACAAACAATAGATTCCAACCACTAACAAATATGCCAACTGACAGCTCAGCAACTCAACAACTAAAACCTGCCATGGATTTCAAACCACCTCCAATCTACGTCACCGGCGTAGAAAATTACTTACAATTTTGTCGAAATATATCCGAGTTAATTGGTCAAACCAATTTCCAATGCTTCTCCTGATATGAAGACATCAAAATAAATACAGAAACTTACAAAACACTGATAGCGCATCTGAAAAATAATAATATAGAATTTCATTGTTATCAGTTAAAAGAAGAGAAGGCCTACAGAGTAGTACTAGGACTTCATCAATCTGTTCCTCCCGACGCTATCAAAAGAGACCTAGAGGAGTTAGGTCATTCTGTCAGGCACGTCGCCAATGTTCTCCACCGTATTGATAAGCACAAACTCCCATTGTTCTTCGTTGATCTGGAGCCGGCAGAGAACAACACTGCAATTTTAATATCAAGAGATTGGTATATTCCGGAGTAAAATTTGAAGTACCTCGACTCAAAAAAGAAATAGTTCAGTGTACCAGATGCCAAAACCTGGGCCACACAAAGACCTATTGCAATCGGCAACCAATGTGTGTTAAATGTGCAGGACCACATTTAACTGAATCATACTTAAAAACACGCGAAACGCCAGCCTTGTGTGTCCTCTGTGGTTAGAGCCATCCCGCTAATTATAAAGGTTGCCAGGTATACAAACTAAGGCAAAAGCAAAGAAGCACCAACTCAGCAACAAATAGAAATTCAGATCCTCATACATCCGTAACTGTAGGATCATCCTCCCAGAATCAAAACATCCCAGTCATCAATAGCTCTCACAAAGACTTCCCTTCACTTCCTTCAACATCTAAAGCACAACAGCTTCAATATCAACAACCCAGCCATTCAGCCGTTCGACTCGCAGAACCTCAGCCATCAACCTCAGCACCAGGGTCATCTCAGACTCAACCAACTAATGAATTCACGACGGTCGAACGAAGAAATCGACGGTCACAAAATCCGGCGCCTCAATCATCTTTTCCAACTCGACCTCACAAAATAATCAATCCTTCCCCATCAACTAGTCAACAGACACCAGAACAAGTGAACCAACTGATCAAACCTCCACTACAAACACATGGGCAAACCATATCTCCTCAACAATATCCAAGCCAAATCCCATTCCAGGTACCATCTTCAAGACAGTGTAATCATCCGTTTCAAATATCAGAACCGTATCCTGCTTCCTCCCAAAGTCTTGGTGATATCTCATCAATTCTTTCATCCTTCCTCCGTGAACTCCAAGAAACTATCAGACCCTTAGTTACCCTTCTCACAAGAGCCCTGTCAGAAATCACGTCCATTGTTCCTCGATGATCCAAAACTCCTTGGCAGTTCTTTTATGGAACGCAAATGTTTTGCTCAATCACAGAAATGAACTAGACGTATTCTTACACGACAATAACATTCACATTGCCCTAATTACCGAGACCCGCCTGACGCCTACCTCTTATTTCCACATTAAAGACTATATCACTTACAGAACTGACCACCCCGACAAAACAGCTCACGGTGGTACTTGCATTCTTATCCATAGATCACTGACCCACACCTTGATTCCTTCCTCTCCATCTGACACCATTCAGTCTACCTCACTAATCCTATCCACCCTTTAACCTTACTATTTCAGCTGTATATTGTTCTCCAGGAAATAGCCTTTCCCAAAATATTTTGCAATCCTTATTCCAATCCTTTGGGCGGCGCTTCATTGCAGGTGGGGACTACAACGCTAAACACCAGCGATGGGGCTGTAGAACATCCAATTCCCGAGGTAGTATACTTTCCCGTGTATCATCCTTAAACAATTACCCCATCCTTTCACCTAACCGTCCTACCTACTGGCCTACATCCCTAAGAACATAACAGAACATACTTCACAAAATAGATTTAAAACTTCAGAAAGTATCTTACCACAGAATATTCGCATTTCATTAGTAGAGAAACGTCGCGCTAGGTCCAAATGGCATAGAAATCGATATGCAACTGACAAAACATATTATAATAAATTGACTAACAGACTTAAATCAGAACTTAAAATAATAAATTTTGAAAATTTACAAAAACAAACCGAACAACTAACTGTTTCCGATAAATCATTATGGAACACTACCAAAAGACTGTTAAAATTCAAAACCTTCAATCATCCTCTCCTCATATTCACACAATATGTACAATATGAAATAAAAACAAAGAAAATGAGCAATAATAAACAAAAGTAAATAATAAATAAAAATAAGTAAAGAATCTCATAATATATAATACAAAAAGAAATAAATAAACAAAGTACCTCAAACTATACAATACATCTTCTTCTTCTTCTTTTAACGACGTTTCCCTTCATTGGGTTTCCGTTGGGTCAAACTATCCTTCCACAGTTCTCTGTCCCACCAATCACCGTCCCTCAGACCTCTTCCTGCCATTTCCTCCGCTATCTCATCCTCCCATCTCCTTGCTGGTCGTCCTCCTCCTTCTATTTCTCGGAGGGTTCCATTTTCTAACTATTTCAGGTAATCTTCTAGGAGGCATTCGACGTACATATCCATACCATATCAATTTCTTCTTCATAACATGTTCCGTTACGCTCTCTGAAATTTCCATTTTCCCCCTTATATCTTCATTTCTTACGCGATCTGCCCTGGTTTTCTGGATACACCTTCTTCAGTAGTCCATCTCGACTACATTTAATTTATCCTTAATACTTTTGGCGAGGGACCATGTTTCTGCGCCATATGTGAGGGTGCTTTCTATCAAAGATTGAAAAATCCGTTTCTTATTCTTTTGGGATAAGTTCCTGCTCCACAAAACCGGATGTAAGATGCGAATTGCCTTCCTAGCCATTCCACACCTGCTCTGTATTTCTCTTTTACATCCTCCTACCATATCCAGAATGTATCCTAAAAATTTAAATTCTCCTACCTGTTTACATTTTGCTCCAGTGAGGAACATGGCCGCTACTGCTATGCAGCCAGCTAAAACAGCTCCGTGTTTACTCTTTTGATTCTTGTGGTATAAGCTCACGTATCAGCTCGAGACTTTGTGTATACAGGGTGTCCCAGACATAGTGAAAAAAAAAAATGGGCAATACTGCAAACTAAACGGGGTAGAATGGCGCAAAAACGGGTGTCCTATCTCAATTTTTTGAGGAGATAGAATTTTTTTCGTTTTTATTTTTAAAATCTTACTTTTTTCTGAAAAATTACAGTTTTCTCTACTTTGTTTAACGTAGAAACTAAAACTTTAAGGGGCCTTTTAACGCGCAAAACACAAAACATTTATTAAAACTTAAATTTTTAATTTTTTTTGAAAATTCCTCACTCCTCACTGGAGAACCCTAGAAGCCGTCAAATTTCTCAAAAACTGCAGAATTTAGTTAGCTTTTTATTGGTGTAACTCATGATACAATTGCACTTTACCTTTTGAGTCTAACAGACGTTTTTCTGATGAAAAACACGCTAGAGAATAAATACTTGATTGCTCCACATACCTACTAGATTGAATAAATGTATTAGTTTTTTTATCACTTGTCCATATGCATGATGGATAAAGAGTTGTGAAGGTGGCAAGCCCTCCATCCCCCCCCCCCCCAAAAAAAAAACTTATTTATAGGGAGTTAAGGGGGGGTTAACCAAATTTTTGCTCATTACCTAATGTTACATAAACGTACTTTTTTTTAAATATAAAAAATAATAATTTAGGATTATTTGAAGATATTAAATACATAAACAGAAAAATAACATTTCAAAATATGCCCTGCTATTACTCATTAGCCCAGACTGTGTTATCAAGCCCCGGATTTATTTAGAAAAGCTTTGTAAACAATTTTAGTCCCACTCTGTGCAAAGGTCATAAGAAGTTATCCTCTTATTTTATGACTGCATCGATTGTCATTTACTCTTCAGCCATGGACTTCACCACAAGTGAGTACGCAGATATGGTTTTCGTCTACGGGTTGTGCAATGGCAATGCGCTAGCAGCTCAGAGGGAGTATGAGAACCGATACCCAAATCGTCGGGTTCCAAGCCCTGCCGTTTTCAGCAGGACATTCCGGCGGCTTTCAGAAACCGGATCAGTCATAAAACCACGACGTGAGGTTGGGCCTCAATTAAGGGATGTAGACATAGAAGAACATATCATCAGTGAAGTAGAGGAATCCCCCACTACCAGTGCCCGCCAAGTTGCCTCTCATACGGGAGTTAGTAAAAGTTTAGTTTGGCGCGTTTTAAAAAAAGAGAAGTTACACCCCTTTCATTTTTCCAAAGTACAGGACCTACTGGAGACCGAATAACCACAGAGAGTTCAATTTTGTCGATGGCTCCTTAACTCCGATATACATAGAGCAATATCATTTTTTTTTTTTAATTCTTTGGCCTGATGAGTCTACTTTTGTGAGGCAAGGAATTTATAACACACACAATTCCCATTACTGGGCTACTCAGAACCCTCACGTCTGCCAATCGAGCTCATTCCAGCATCGGTTTTCCTGCAACGTATGGGTCGGTGTTGTTGGTGACATAATGCTGGGGCCTTATTTTTTTTTGAAGGGAATTTAAATGGTGAAGCCTACCTAAATTTCCTGCAAACTGATCTGCAGGTCCTTCTGGAAGAAGTGGATCCAGAAGTCAGAAGAGAAATTGTCTTCCAGCATGACGGAGCTCCACCGCACTACACCACCGCAGTGAAGAATTGGCTTAATGACACATATCGCACTTGGATAGGTCGCGGAGGCGTGGTATCCTCGCCGTCTAGGTCCCCGGATCTCACCCCCCTTGATTTTTTCGTTTGGGGTGCCTTGAAGAAAGAGGTGTACAAAACGCCAATTACATGTGTGGTGGAACTACGAGCAAAGATACTTGAGGCTGCTGAAGTAGTAAAAGCCAAGTTCTCATTAAATGTCAGTGTTGGGGCTCAAATGAGGAAGCGCGCTAGA
This sequence comes from Euschistus heros, assembly GCA_003667255.2. Lineage (NCBI taxonomy): Eukaryota > Metazoa > Arthropoda > Insecta > Hemiptera > Pentatomidae > Euschistus > Euschistus heros. The sequence goes on along the minus strand of RCWM02000002.1, from coordinate 1,274,688 downwards.
GCCTGCATCCGAAGTAATGGAGGACATTTTGAACACGCGCTGCAATAATCCATTTTAATATGTTTCACCAATAATAATAATCCTCGCTATTTTTTTTTGTATCTTCAACATTTATTATGTAAATTTTTTCAAATTTTAGTTGATGAGAAGAAAAAAAATTCATTTATTTTAAAGAAGACAGTCTGGGCTAATGAGTAATAGCAGGGCATATTTTGAAATGTTATTTTTCTGTTTATGTATTTAATATCTTCAAATAATCCTAAATTATTATTTTTTATATTTAAAAAAAAAGTACGTTTATGTAACATTAGGTAATGAGCAAAAATTTGGTTAACCCCCCCTTAACTCCCTATAAATAAGTTTTTTTTTTTGGGGGGGGGGGGGATGGAGGGCTTGCCACCTTCACAACTCTTTATCCATCATGCATATGGACAAGTGATAAAAAACTAATACATTTATTCAATCTAGTAGGTATGTGGAGCAATCAAGTATTTATTCTCTAGCGTGTTTTTCATCAGAAAAACGTCTGTTAGACTCAAAAGGTAAAGTGCAATTGTATCATGAGTTACACCAATAAAAAGCTAACTAAATTCTGCATTTTTTGAGAAATTTGACGGCTTCTAGGGTTCTCCAGTGAGGAGTGAGGAATTTTCAAAAAATATTAAAAATTTAAGTTTTAATAAATGTTTTGTGTTTTGCGCGTTAAAAGGCCCCTTAAAGTTTTAGTTTCTACGTTAAACAAAGTAGAGAAAACTGTAATTTTTCAGAAAAAAGTAAGATTTTAAAAATAAAAACGAAAAAAAAAAAAAAAAAAAAAAAAATTCTATCTCCTCAAAAAATTGAGATAGGACACCCGTTTTTTTTTTTTGCGCCATTCTACCCCGTTTAGTTTGCAGTATTTACCCATTTTTTTTTTTTTTTTTTACACTATGTCTGGGACACCCTGTATACACAAAGTCTCGAGCTGATACGTGAGCTTAATACCACAAGAATCAAAAGAGTAAACACGGAGCTGTTTTAGCTGGCTGCATAGCAGTAGCGGCCATGTTCCTCACTGGAGCAAAATGTAAACAGGTAGGAGAATTTAAATATTTAGGATACATTCTGGATATGGTAGGAGGATGTAAAAGAGAAATACAGAGCAGGTGTGGAATGGCTAGGAAGGCAATTCGCATCTTACATCCGGTTTTGTGGAGCAGGAACTTATCCCAAAAGAATAAGAAACGGATTTTTCAATCTTTGATAGAAAGCACCCTCACATATGGCGCAGAAACATGGTCCCTCACCAAAAGTATTAAGGATAAATTAAATGTAGTCGAGATGGACTACTGGAGAAGGTGTATCCAGAAAACCAGGGCAGATCGCGTAAGAAATGAAGATATAAGGAGGAAAATGGAAATTTCAGAGAGCGTAACGGAACATGTTATGAAGAAGAAATTGATATGGTATGGACATGTACGTCGAATGCCTCCTAGAAGATTACCTGAAATAGTTAGAAAATGGAACCCTCCGAGAAATAGAAGGAGAGGACGACCAGCAAGGAGATGGGAGGATGAGATAGCGGAGGAAATGGCAGGAAGAGGTCTGAGGGACGGTGATTGGTGGGACAGAGAACTGTGGAAGGATAGTTTGACCTAACGGAAACCCAATGAAGGGAAACGCCGTTAAAAGAAGAAGAAGAAGATGTATTGTATAGTTTGAGGTACTTTGTTTATTTATTTCTTTTTGTATTACATATTATGAGATTCTTTACTTATTTTTATTTATTATTTACTTTTATTTATTATTGCTCATTTTCTTTGTTTTTATTTCATATTGTACATATTGTGTGAATGGATCGATTAAGCCATCCATATTACTTATTGCCCACATTGAGGAAGATTGTAATACTTTCTTTAAATAAATGTGTTAAATAATTTAAAAAAAAAAATACTGTAAATATTATCTGTCTATCTATATTACCCGCTCATTCATTAAAATTAGAAACTTAATTCCCAATTATGCTTTTACGTACTCTTCAACCAGCTAGTCAGCGCAATGGTACCAGGTTAAAAATTACAGATATGCATGGAACTGTCCGAATTTTAAAAATTATTAAAACTCCAAATAAAGTTTCTTTTGCTGTAACTGTATGAATGAAACAAATTGTACCGCCATTGACAGTTAGTAAATCATTTTTTAGAAGTCTGCAAAAATAAAAAATATTCTCAGAAATCTGAAATATGTATATAGAAGATATTTATAAATATATACATATATTTATTTATTAATTATATTTCAGTTATCTCAGTTTAAAAAAAAAATTAAAAACTGATTTTTTTTTTAAATTGTTGCTAATTATTCAGACATTAATTACTTCCTATGAACATTGCTATTAAATTAGAGAGGACCATCAAGGCGTTTGTTACAAAGTCAGGTATTACAAAAATACATATCTATATAACAAAGGCTGGTGTAGCGGCAGGCAAAGTGAAAATTGTTAGCAGTTCTCCTGATAGTGACAGTTCAGAAATGACTCGGCGTCATGTCTGTTTGAAGGTAGGGCCTATACTTCTGACCCCTCCTTTGTCAGCCTCGGGATGTCGGAATTTTTTATCAAGTGGCAGGAAAAAATCACACTGAAATACCTAGCGGTGTTACATTTAAAAAAGTAATGCATTCTAAAAACAAATTTATACTTTTATAAATTAAGTTGTTTTTTATATGTTAAAAACAAAGTTTAACGTTTTTTGGGACCGACATTTATTTAAACACATGTAATATATAATAGTAGTAATCTATGATATATTTAAACATTTTGTCGTAGGGTGGATAATGTCTCAATAACATCAAGTGGAAAACGATAAAGGAAAATGATGGATGGTCTAGTGGAGACCCAAAGTTTAATTCCAGCAGGTTTAATTACTGTTATGTAAATATGTCTTTTGTACTTAAGAGCTATGAACGCTACTAAAAGTTGTAGTAGTTGTAAAAGACGAGCAGTTTCTTGTCTTTTAAGTCTCCTATGTGGATCCGAAGTAAGTTTTTGTATCCAGATAGATCAAAACATAAACCAATATATTTAAAAAACAAATTTATTTTTATTCGCATAGAAAAAATACAACAACATGCAAATAAATACGACAAAAATATAGGCCAGTTAACTTATTTATTTATTACCTCATTTGTTGATTCACTGTTTCTTTCTAAGACTTCTGCTAATCGTTTTGTAAGATATTGAAAAGTTTTATTATATTTAACGAATACACACACCTTTGCCAAAAATCGGGCCACTTTTCTAAGATGCAAGTTTTAAGTTATTAAAGGCATTTGAACTGTCTTCCTTGAGCATAACCTAATACAAAAGTTTCTATAATAATGTTCAGATCTAGCGATGTGGCTGGACAAGAAAAAATGGAAATATTTTAAGCTGACAAATTTGTTTTACTATGTGAGCTGTGAGCACGAAAAAACACTTACTTTCTTTGATGTTTGCTTTAAAAAAATTTTTTTTAATCAAAAAAATATTATCTAAATCAATCAGATACATCAATAAATCACTGAAGATAACTTTCTTCTATATCTTTCCCATAAAACATATTTAGAAACAAATTTATGATTGTTGGCTTTGTTTGCTATTGCATGAGGAATTGTTTTCTTCAGTTTAAGACGCTTTAAATGACGTTTTGAGCAAATGCGTTGAATTATTTAAGAAGTGCATCTACTAAGAAGGACATCTGCATATGTTCGTTAGTAGGCGAGCTTCTCGAATTTCTCCTCCTGTGGCTGAAAACGTGTACTCTTGCCGTAAAATTACTTACTGTTCTAAAACAATTGTAGCCATGAACCAACCATCTTTTCTTTTGGCTATAATCCTAGCCCAGCCTAAGGGAATACCTTAGGAGATGCCTTATTTTAATTAAAATAAGAAGGATATTCGATATAATTCAATTCTCCCACATAATGTTTTAATTAAGTTCTTTTCACTCTCTGACTGCTGTTTCCCTCTTGGCATTGCTTGATTAAATATATATATATTTTTTTTTTTAGAACTTTTATTGAGTAAATATTACAATCTGCCACAAATGTGGGCAATAAGTAATATAGATGGCATGTGATTACATTCATACATTATGTACAAAAAGACAGAGAAAAAAAAAAAATTATATATACAAAATAAAATAAATATAAAGATAACAGAAAGAACTTCCTATACATGAACAATATACAAATAAATAAAATGAAATACTAAATAAGAAAAAAATAAAATATTGAGTAAGTAAAAATAAATAAATAGTAGTAATAAAAAATAAAACAAAAATTAAATTATAAGTTAAAAAAAACACAATCGTACTTTATTTACAATACACACTCATCCTAGGGACCCCCAGCCAGACCCCTCCCTCCAATTATGGAGGGACAAGCCAGGCATAGAGAGGTCCCAGCTCTTCTCTCTCAGCTGCGTCACTGATGTAAAAAAAACCCAGTGGAGGCTGAGTGAGAGCGCTATAGTACATTCACGCCGGACATGAGTTGAGAAGCTGGCCATTGCCAGAACTCCATAATAAATAAATTTTACAAAAGATCTCGGAGCCATTGCCGTTTGAATCTGCGAGGTGGATTATCAGGATGAGTGGAGCTGGATAAAGATTGAGCCAGAGGGTTAGGAAAATGAAAGGTTGCAATGGAATTTCAATAATTTAAGAGGTATGAGGTCGAGGACGTATGGTATATTGCGATCGTTATGTAGGGTTTTTTTGGAGACATAGTAATGAGCATTTACTATAGTTCGGAGGATTTTGGATTGGAAGGATTGAATGCGATTGATATTCGACTTTTTTGCTGTCCCCCACAGTTCAAGTCCATAAGTCCAAATAGGTTTAATGATGGTTTGGTATAGGAGAAGTTTATTTTTAATGGAAAAGTGGGATGTCCTATTTAGTAGTCTATACAATTGACTGAAGCGTCTGTTAAGTTCTTGCCTTTTGAGTCGAGTATGTGGGTTCCATGTAAATCTTTTGTCTAGGTAGAAACCAAGATACCGAACTGTATCAGCTTTAGGTAGTGGAATACCATTGAAATAGATAAGAGGACTGGGTTTGTGGCGAAGGGTAAAGACAACGTTGGTGCATTTAGATACATTTACTTTGATCCGCCAGTCATTGCACCAGTCTTCAATCAGGGATAAGTGGGATTGGAGATTATAGGATGTTATTAAGGGATCTGGATGGGATGAAAGGATTGCAGTGTCATCAGCGAATGTTGCTAGGAAAGTATCAGGAGTAGTTGGGATATCTGCAGCATAGAGGATATATAGAACTGGACCGAGAACGCTACCTTGTGGAACACCAGCCTCTATTGAGTAGCAGTTTGAGTATTCCATTCCGCAGCGAACTCGAAAGGAACGGTTAGAGAGGTAGGATTGAAGAACTAGGAATAGTGATTGAGGTAAACGGGTTTTGAGTTTGAAAAGCAAACCGTCATGCCCTACCCGGTCAAAGGCTTGTGCTATGTCCAGAAATGCGCCGGAGCAATATTGTTTGCTTTCAAGTGCTGAGGATATGTGGTCAACGACTCTGAGGCCTTGTTGGACGGTGGAATGACTAGTTAGGAATCCAAACTGGTGAGAAGGAATATTTTATGATTCAAGGATGGGTAGGATACGTTTTAGAAGGAGCTTTTCAAAAAATTTTGAAAGGATTGGAAGAAGGCTAATTGGTCCATATGATGAAGGGTTGTTGGGAAGTTTGCCCGGCTATAAGAAAAGGATAATAATGGAGTGTTTCCATAGCAAAGGGAAATAGGTTGTCCGGAGGATACAGTTGTATAGGTAGGTAAGGAACATGATTGCTTTATGAGGAAGTTGCCGAAGGATCTTTGAGCTGAGGAGATCATATCCAGGGGATTTACAGGGTTTTAATTGTTTTAGAAGGAATTCGACCTCAGAGGGGTTAATTGCTTTAGGAGGTAAGGAGAGAGGATTGGAGAATCAGGAAATTCATGAACCATTGTTGTGTGAGTGGGGTTAGATTCAGGATAGGGACAAATATGCTGGAAAGGTGCTGGGCAAATTCTTCGGATCTGTTCTCGTCAGAAGCTGCCCATGTACCATCTTCACGTCGGAGAGGATGGAAGGTAGGTTGGTATTTTAGGATTTTTTTAGTGGTAGACCAGAGGGAATTGTCAGAGGCAGAGAGTGAAGAAACATAGGAATTATACGTAGGATTCAGATCTGAAGGTAGCCATGTGTTTTTTAAGGAGTTTAGTAAGGTAATTATAGGATTTCCGATCGTCTGGATGCCTGGATCTTTGCCAAATGGCTCTGGCATGGCGTTTGGATTGGATAAGGTCCCTTAGATCTTGGGATAAAGGATTTTTCTTTCGACCTTTGGGAGGGGAACGAGGTGAGGATGCAGCCCAGGCTGCTTGTTGGATAATATTTGTGAAGGTATTAGTGGCATTGTCAAGGTCATGGAGAGTTTTTAGGGATATTCAGAGGTCTATGGAGTCGGAAATAGTTTGACGGAAGAGGTTCCAGTCAACAGGCCCTCTTATAAATGATGGGGGAGGAGGTTTCGGGATTGGAGTGACTGAGAGGGTTAAGATTAAAGGGCTGTGATCGGAGGAAAGTTCATCCAGTCTTTCTATAGAGTAATGAAGAGGTCCTATGCCTGAATGTATAAAGAAGTCAAGAAGGTCGGGGTTTCGGTTAGGATCTGTGGGCCAATAGGTAGGAGTTCCGGGAGAAATAAAGGATCTTTGGGAACTAAGTGATGACTGCAATGCTCGCCCACGGGAGTTAGTGGTTCTTGAACCCCATTGCTGATGCTTAGCATTGAAGTCACCGCCTAAGAGAAAGTGTGGTGGCCTAGGGAATTAAAAAAAGAGTTAAACTGGGATGTGGAAATTGGTTTTATTTGGGGGGCAGTAGGCCGCTGCAATCGTGACGGGAAAGGAGAGGGTTTTGATGACAACTGCTGTGGATTGTAGGGATTCATTTGCTGGTAAAGGGAATTCATGGTGAGAGAGGGAATGGTGTATGACGATAGCAGTTCCGGCATGAGCTCTACCGTCAGGGTGGTCTGTTCGGTATGTTCGGTATTGTGGTACATTGAAGCGTTGTCTACTGGTCAATCGGGTTTCTGTGATTAATGCTACGTCAACTTCTTTGTCTTGCAGTAAGGATGTTAGTTCGTTAGTGTGGTTACGAATACCATTCGCATTCCAAAGGAGAATGGATAAGGGTTTTGTGGGAGACATTTAAGGATTTTTTTGAAGAGGAATTAGAAGAGGGATAACATTTGTAAGGAGTGATATAAGTGGGGTGATAACAATTTTTAACTCTGATAGGAAGGAATTAAATAAAGATGTGAGATCTGAGGAGGGGGAGGAGGAATGTGGGGGATCTGATGAAGGGTGTGTGGATTAGGCTGGATTGATGGTGCTGGGGTATGTTGAGTGGTCTGTTGGAACTGTAATTGAGGCAATGGTTGCTGAGGTTGAGGGTCATACAATTGAGGCTGTTGGGGAGGAAGCGGCATGGCCCCATTTTCATTTTGGCATCTTTTTCCGCCCAGCATTTCAGCAAAAGAAACAGATGAGGTGGCAATTTTTGAGGGCTGTCTTCCTCTGGTCCGTAAAGTTTCTTCGGCATTTGGGCGGTTTGGCTGGAACCTGTTACGTAGGTTTTTGTACGTCTGACAGCCTTTGTAGTTGGCTGGGTGACCTTGCTGGCAGAGGGCACAGACTGCTGGGACATCTCGAGATTTCGTGCATTCGTTTGACTTATGCATTTTCCCGCATTTTACACATCTCGGTATGTGGTGGCAATAGGTTTTTGTACCGCCGTACGCCTGGCAGTTGTGACACTGGACGATATCACGTTTGGGGTACGGTTTTTCTACTTTTACTCTTGTATAGTAGATTGATGATACCTCGTAAATCTTTTCAACTCCAGGGGTTGATTCTAGGTCCACGAAGAATAAGGGTAATGGGGTTTTGCCGCTAGCCCCGGGATGTGTCCTGTTATCTTTCAGAACATTAGTCACCTGCCGAACTTTATAGCCCATGGCTATTAATTCTTCTTTAATGGCCTCGGTTGGTGTTGTTGGGTGGAGGTTCCTTATGACGACTCTCAGTGATCTCTCTTCCTTAAGCTGATAAGTGTGAAAATCAGCTTTCGTTTCCGATAGGTATTTAACATACGGCGGTAGGTATCAGGGGAATCCGGCATGATTTTTGTGTCTTTGGTTCTGTTTACACATGAGTATTTTCCGGTGCCGATTATGTTATTTAGTTGACTGCACAGTAATGCGAAATTTCCTACGTTTCTGACGAAGATAGGAGGAGGCCGTGGAGGTTGAGATGCAGTATTTGACTCCATGGTTTCGACATCTGTATTAGTAAGCACCTGATACGGATTAGGAGTGAAGAAGGGAGACTCTTCTATCATCTCTTGAGCTGACGTCCCTGGTTGAGGATTTATAGATGGCGGTGAAGGGGGTGGCGTATTTCTCTTCGATTTCCTCGGCTTTTGCTTCGCGGGGCTCATTCTAATAGTTTCCAGTGAACGGCTTCTCTTGCTATTTTTTGATGACATTACCATGTGGAAATATCTCATTTAGCGCTCACAGTATTGAGGTAGAAATAAAAAAAAAAAAAGAAAAAAAAAAAAAATAAAAATAAAATTAAAAAGATTAAAAAGGTCGTAGCGTGTTTTGTCTACGGGGCGAGAGCCAACCTCTTGTATTGAGGGCTATCGCCAAACTAAACTTGGCAGTGAAAAACAAGAAAGGAATTATCCCCACCGTCCTATTCCTTATCTCTAGAGCACATATCTCTTCATAACTAATAAGGTAAATAGATTCAATAAGTCATTATTGTACTCACTGTTAATACTTACTCACTGGCCACTGCTGTTAATAATTAGTTCTGTACACTTTTGAAGTGAAAAAACTAAAGAAAACTCACTAAATAATAGAATTTATAACAGAGCGATGTGAATACGATCTATCTAAAGATGGCGCAAGCGCATAACTCATTTTTAAATATAATTATATGAAATACAAAGAAGTAATGTTTTATAACATTGGGCTTCAAACCAGATTTAGATGAGAGCTGAGACCGGCCTATGCTTTTGTCGCAAACAAATATTAATGATTTAGATTTTCCGTGAGCAATTATAATCAGATCTCAACACTAACAGGGTTTTTTTTTGGAAGTAATTGTGTGTTCTCTACAATATTTGATTGCTAAGGTTGAATTATTACATTCTTTAACAATAATATATAATGAAATAGGGGTGGCCTATATTTTTGTCGGGGAGTGCTCCTAAGTACCACTACAACTTGCCATATATGGTTTTCGGAACCTGGTAATTTTATGAGATCTACTTTGTGCGAGTTTTACCGTCAAAACGTTTTGGTGGAAATGTTCCAAACCCACTTCTTGACGAAGTTCAACAGCAGTAATTGAGCAATTTTAAAGAAACCGGATACATCTGGTTTTTATTGACCGGCAAAAAGATTTATTTATATCTAACACAGAACACATTTCTTTTCGGATACTAATGATATCCTAGACGTAAATCAGCACCTTCCTGGAGAGTTTATCGGCAGTTTTGAACAACAATAGATGATTTTGATGAAATTTATTTCCTTATAATGAATATATAATTATTATAATACGAGTATAATTCAGAGATGAACCGCTCTTTTAGGTACTCCTAGATTTGATACTACTTTTATAAATTTTGTCATATGTTGATATAACGTGGTTCAATGCTTTAGTAAAAGTTGAGTCTAAAAGAAAAGGAGCTATGGTTGCTGGTCACAAAATCCTTTATTTGTAACTCAGAACCAGAAGAGCGTAAGTCACACAACGCTAAGTTTTCAGGAGAATAACGTAAGTGGACTTAAGTTTGTCCGGCTCAATCATAGGTAAGGACTTATGTTCTTACAACCCATAGAAATTAGAAAAGGCGATTTTTCTAGGGACTATAGCCTAATGTCATATAAAATTTTACTTACAATGGTGCAATAATCTGAAAATTGAAAAATCTGGACTTATGCTCGTCTGGTTGTGAGGTACAGAAATGTCGCAACTTTTCCCGGCTATATTTTGAGGTTAAACAGAATTATAAAACCTTTTCTTTAATAACTGAAATCGGACTGGATTCTTCGCTCGACATTTCCTTAAAAACTTTGTGAATTGAGGAGACTTTAAACCAACGCGAGATTATGCTTTCTGAAAGGAATAATACACACAAATTTTCTTTTCATTATTGATTATTCAGTATTTTTTTTTTAATTTAAACATTTTCTGCTTAATTCATGAAGTATACATTACTAAATAGTAAGGGGAAAAGAAAAAGTTTACTCTTTATCTGAAATTCGTAGAAACTGTACAAACAATGGTAACAATGATTCTTATTACTCTTAGCTGAATTGATTTTTTTTTTTTAAATTTTTCTTTATAAAAGGTCTTTTCCTCAACGTAATTCCTCTTTACTCTACCTTCCCCAAGCCTATTTAGCTCCTCGTCTTCGGTCAATAAATGTCCGACCTGGCTTTCGTCCATTGTATCCTTCCATTTCTTATGAGGTATTTCTTCAACCTTCTTTTTTTAATTTTATTCTATTTTAATCATTCGAACTGAATTCATTTAATCGAAAAAAATAATAGCTTTGAATAGTCTTTTCACGCAGCTATCTTTACTATATAGCTATTATTAATAATAGGGGGAAATAAAAATAAATTTCTTCCTGCCTGGGAAAAACAGTAGAGTAAAAAAAATAAATAAATAAATAAAAAAAATAAACATTTACATTTAACTATATATAGCTTATTTATTAATAACAAGATTCAAATTCAAAATACATACATACAACAAATAAACCTGAATAGAAAATTAATTGTTGCAGTTATAAAATTTAAAATAATTGAACAAATTAACTTAATTTTTTGCAATTTTAAAATAAAATAAAATTGTACTATTTGAAATAAGTTTTGTTTTATAAAAACAATTCTATTGGATCGACAACTTCTTTGATATAATCCAATGTCAGCAAAAAGTTACATTTCTTATCATCTTATCATAAAAGTTTGAACTGCCAGGTAAATAAAATAAAATTTTCACAAAAATTACAATAGCTAACGAATATGTATGGTAAGAATATGCAGATGAATTTATAGGGATATTTTCTCCGATAAGATTTTGCTTATTATGTGTTCTCTGTTATATTGGTTTATATCAGGCGACTACTATGATATGTTAATTTTTACACACATACATTGATAGATAAAATACTAATCGATTAAATGTACAACAAAAAGTACTAAAATATATTGTTAAGGAAGGTAGATTAAATTGACTAATATAAGAAATGTATCTACATTTTCAGTTTCAAAAATACAACATTCAAACACAATAAAAATTAATCCCCATATTGAATGTAAGCTCAGTAAAGGTAACTATATAATATAAAATAAGTCACTAGCGGAATGGGAACCTAACAAACAGTGTTGTACTTTTTAGAAGACACTTCTTATCATGTTGGCTGTTCTGCAGGGTAGTAGAAATGAGCTTGGTATGTCTAGATGTTAATTCGTTGCTTTTCAGAACGGTATTCTTATTATAAATGCCAATTTTATATTCTATATTATACGTATTTTTAACTAAAAATCAGAAAACATATAAATAAAGCTAAAAATAATTACTTTTATATTCTTTTGAGTACGAATCTAAACGCGTTGGTTATTGATGCCAAGTAGCAAGCACACCTCCATTTTTAATTAAAGAAAATAACCAAACACTGAAGATTCATTATTTCATTATTTTTGAAAATTCACTGAAAATTCATTATTTTTCTTTGTTTTTTTTAAATATAATTATATTCGAATTTAAGGTTTAATTTTTTTTAATTGTGCTTAATTTGTTAGTGGTAAAGTGTTTATATACTAGTGTAAACAATAAGGGTCGGACAATAATGTTTACTGCCCAACGACTTTCTTCAAGATAAGCAGTTCTGTCTCAAGGGAGGGAAGAAGATCATGGCACATGACAACAGTCGGCGAACATTATCGCCGCCGTACTTTTTCTTCCCTCACCTTCTTCCATCATCTTGATTCACCCAGGGTGTCTCTCTCGGAAGATGTAAATATTCACGTACTCAAGGTACCCCATATCCCAACTGACCAGATCAGTCAGCAAAAGACTTTAATCATGACAATTAACACAAGTAATTATCACAATTGTTATGACTTTAACAAACTTTTATTTTTACATTATTACATTTAATAATTGAATTAGTTTATTTTTATTTTTTCCGTTATTTGTCCGCAGCTACGAGGGAAATTTCTTTGTTTTATGATTGTATATGTATATATTATTAATTTTTTTTTCTAATGTTAATAAATACTATTTTTTTTTTATTTTCAATCTTCCAGAAAAATCCTTCTTTCTTTTTTTTGTATTTCTTTTTCTGTATTAAAATTAATTTGGCATATGAACTGTAAACCAACTGGTGCATCTTCACAGGACAGATTAAGATTTTTATTTATTTACACAAGGTTAATTAAAACAAAATTATGGAATTTCGAATTTATTGTATGATATTCAAAAGTACAATTAAATGTGTTATAATTAATTATTATAATACATAATATCTACTGCTGTAAAATAAGTAAACCATTAATACGTGTTACGTTAAACAAACATAATTCTTACAATAAAATTATTATTACATAATAATATTAAAATAACAAGAAATTTTTTTTTTTTCATATATACAATAAAATTTTATCATTAAAATTGTAAAAGTTTTACTAATTACGCTAAATGATTAATTATAGTGCCTTTAGAGATTAGGGAATTCAAAATTGATTAAAGGTTATATCTAACTTAAGGTCTGAGGGGTATGGTTTTGTGAGGCCAGAAGACGTTCCATGGATTGTGTGATATATCTCATAAAAAAAAATAAAAAAATATCAAAGAATAAATAAATAAGAGATAGTGAGAGTATAAATGGCAAATACTATTACACTATAGAGTATAATTTGAGGAGAATCACTTAGAGAATTTCCTAACAAGCAACTATAAGGAATAATATAATTCTTAACTTAAGAAAAGAACGATTTGCGAGGCCTTGTGAAAATCAGATTTTAGTTTTGACTATTCGTTAGAAGCTTACAGAACCAAAAAAAAATACGGGGACTGGGAAGGATGCTTGGGAATTTAGAGAGCATTCCAGCATAAATATATAGAATAACAGGCAGTAATTACTGAAATGCTAGGTTTTCTAAGCATTCTATGTTTTAAGACATCAAATATGTTTAAAAAAATATTTTAGCATGCTTAATATCAATCGACTTAAAAATTTATTTGGCATTTCGATATGTGAGCGATATCTTTAGAAGGATATTAATAGTTTCGAAAACGTGGATTACATTCGAAAAATAATTATAAAAAAAAAGAAGTGGATCAAAGAGTACCGATGTAACGAACGAAATGGCTTAAAGTTTCCGATATCGTCAATTACCTTTGGGAATAAAGGAACTCACTTCTATTTAATCAAGTAATTTCCTGATGGGGTTATTAGTACGGCCAATTACCGGGTTAATCAACTGCCCTCTGAAGTAATATTCAAATTTACACACTGTGATCGAAATCCAATTGTATTTTTAGTTATCTAGGCAGTAATGGCATTATTAATAGAAAATGAACTCCCATTTACTAATATATTCTATTTTTTATTTACAATGTTTTAATATTCCCTCTTTTTTAGAAGATGTCAATATCTGTAATGGAAATCATTTTTTTTTTAAGCAATAATTTTCTAATCAAATTGGCATTAACAAAAATAGTTATTGTATAAAAAATAAAATGTAATATCTATATTGCTTAAAAAAAAACAACAACTCTAAAATGAAAATGAATAAAAACTAAAGTTATGGAATCCTGGTCCATGTTTATTTTTTAAAAAAAGAGGAAAAAATTTACAAAGGCGATAAAATGTGTACGATAGAATTCTGATTGTGCCAAGAAAAGTAGATTGCAGTTCGTTTTCTTGATTAAAAATATCGTAAATATGAATATATTCTGGATAGCTGGAAATTTTCTATATAATTATCTTTGAAATAGGTATGCCATAAGGAGATAAGAATGGGTTAAGTGCCTTCACTTAGATAACCTCCATATTTTAACATGAATATTTGGCTGGGGGTACATAGTTTTCTTGTGTATCATTTTTTTCATACTCAAGAATGTAACATTTCGAAATGCTCTTGATCTGTTGGCGTTTCTCGGATTGAAAATTTGATGACAGTTTCCTGATCAGGATTTTATTGAAGAATATTTTTGCTATATGACATTTGTCGCCAGAACCTACCATGAAGGAGCTATATTGGTTCGAACAAAAACATGACGTTTAGCCTGCATTATTTAGTGTTAGAGCTTTTTAGATACATTTAAACTCTATTAGTGGCTAGGATTGAAAAATCGAAGACAGTTTTCCTTACCAGAAGCAGTTAAAATAAAATGAGTAGATTATAGACAGACATATCTATAATTGTTTCTATCTTAATAATTCTTTTCTTGGAGAAATAGCTGAATGACTCAATTAAACTGATCAAAATAAATGAATAAAATCTAAACAAATAATCACATTTTGTAAATAACATTAAAATTATGATTTTTATGATTTCTCAATTTTTCTTGGCGTTTTTCTGAAGTAAATTTTTCTTAAGGCTTCCTATGTGATATTCCATTATTAAATGTCGGTAGGATTATTAATTAAAAATATATTGATTTTTTTCCCGCTTTATGGACATTTTGCCTCACTGTGCGCAGTGGTGCACAGGCAAGAATGAATTAGACAACGGCCCAGAAAAAAGGAAGAGAGGGATGCTCAGATTGCCCCGGAAGGATACCGCAGAAACAGACCTGAGAACTCTCCGTTGAGGAATGACGGAGAGTTGCCTAGGATAGCAATAGATTGGGAAGAAGTATAGTGGAAGAAACCAAGGTTCTAAAAAGACCTTAATGCCATATTTATTGTGTTTTTTCTATTAAGACTCGAGGATGGAGTCAATGTCAAACATTTGTCTCTCAATACGCTTACACTTATCTTTTATTATATATTTTATATACCATACATTTTTACACAACCTTTATTATAGTTGTTGAACATAACTTGAAACCTTTTTCAAGGAATTTGTGAAATGTTTTTACTTCTTATCTATGCATTTTGGAAAATCAATAGTATAAAATATTAAAGTAATTTAAAATAGTACAATAATTAAAGTAATTAAAATTAATCTAAAATAGTACAATAATTACGATCAGAGCACAAAAGAAGGAAACATACAGCTCAAATAAAAACCTAATAAGCCTAAACCAGGAATATCAATAAAACTATGCAAGAAATAACTAATGATCTATAAGATCTAAAAAACAACAGAATTTAAAAATGAGCCAAGAAATGAAAACATTTTGGAAACCTAAAATACAGGATAAAATAATTTCGAATACTCCTTTTCAAATAAAGTGTAATGAAACGAAAACAATGAAAGAACCATGCATTGTTCAGTCTATGATAATAACGCGAAAATATCTAATCAAGGAATAATTGATGCAGGAGTATAACACAACAATGGTCATGGAATACCATTCAAAGAAAATCAATGACCAGTCGAATACAATGCGCGTTAATGCATAAAAAAAAAACTAAATCCTGGTAAAGAACAAAAAGAAATACTAATGTTTCGTTAAAGTTCGGTACTGAATAATAAATTTACCAACAATCAGTTATTAAATTGTTTCAAAAACCATTTGAAAATAATTAATAGCACAATTTAAATAACTAACAAATCAACTCCCTGAAGCTACAGCCCTGCAAGTGCTCTTGCCTTACGTTCTTATTTTTTTTACAAATCAATCGGCTGTCAAAATCTAAACGTCTCCAAACTTAAATAGAATTCCGACGATCTCTCTGATAGAGAATAAAACAGTGGGCTGTAATAATATCCTTATATTGTTAGGAAAAAAAGTGAAATCTAAAAAATAAGGATTTCATCCAAATCTGTTGAGGCATTACGTAAAAAATGGACATTAATGGAAAATATTTTTTTTTGTCTTGTTACAGCAATATTGGAATTTTGGTAGTTTGTTTTTTAAATAGGTTGGAATGTGTCAGACTTGTATGGCGTATTCTGGGTCTACGCAGTATAACTGCCACCTTTAGACATTTGCTGCTGGATGTAACCCAGTGCCTGGCATTTTTCTTTATCGTCCTTAGTTTACCCTTAAGATTAATAGTATTTTTCTTTAATTTATGTAGAAGTATTGCCTACTAGCTTTCCTAAAGAGTTTTAGTTTAGTGGATCTTTGGGGCTCCACTAAACTAATTCATCTCGTTTTCAATCCTTACAATCCAAAATCCTTCGAAAAATCCTCAATGCTCCTTACTTTGTCACCAATAAACTTATCCATAAAGATCTTAATGTTTCATATGTTGCTGATTTAGCCAAACCAGATAACTATCCTTTCGTAGTAAGTATTGTAAGTATTCATAGTAAGCTCCATAACCACTCAAATCCGTCAGTTTCTCAATGTGTTACCTTCTAGTGTAGAATTTAATCTTGATAACACTTCTTTTAATCCCCTTTTTTCTTTCCGCAAGACTCATTTCTTTTTCTACATGCATACACTCACATATAGGTACTTGAAATATTTCTTTATATAGTTTTATTTAAATTAAATATATAACGTATACATTTACCCTCAACTTTTTTATCTCCTACAAGTTAATGGTGATGACTCCACAAATATATTTTTCTCTCCATGTACATATTTTGCTAATGATGTACATCCATCTGTATTTATTACCACTCATGTATAAATGATGATGATCCCAAAATGACCTCAACAAAAGTAGCAATTGGGATGTTAACACCCTGCTACCTCTTTGTTCTATACCATTTTATTTGGCTCTGATCCACTGCAGTAATACGTTATTTATACACTTTTTTCTTAACAAGATCCCAATTTCTTTCTTCTATCAAAAACATTAAATTCACGTACGATCAAACTCTTTTCGGATAAGATTGCATATCTTTAAAATCCTTTCGTTCATTACAACGCATGATTCTTATTCGTCGTTACTTTTTTCCTATAAACATTTATCATTCTGTACATTTTCCCAGAATTTTTATATGATTGTTTGGTCTTCGGTGAGATCACCGTTGAACAGGATACAAGATTGCTACAATTAATCTTCTGGATTCTATCATAAAGTTTACAGCAATACTCATAATAATGTTTTACAATAATACTCCTAGATAATGCCCCTTTTTCTCTGACCAATGTAACTTTTTTTTTTTTTTAACGTTTATTGAAATATATGTACAATCTGACTCAGTTAAGGGCAATAAGTAACAGTGCTAATGATGTAGTTCATTCGTACTATATATACAAGTTCTCATCCATACACAATTGATAATAATAAGAGATGAAATAAAACAAATAGTCATAATACAAAAAATAAAAATTAAATAAATAAATTTAAAAAAAAAATAATAATAGTTACTTACAAACATCTAAAATTAAATGAATAATAAAATTATTTAACAAAAATTAAAATAGGAAAATGTTTTTAAAAATACATTCATACTCTATGTACAATACAGACACACTCAGCCTGGGGAACCCCGAATCGAGCCTATTCCTCCACTTATTGGGAGTTTCTCTTTATATTTTCTAATTGCTTCAGTTTAAATCCAATATTTATTTCACCCTAGCTCATTGGACAAACTCAGCTTTCAGTTCTATGTTAATAATTTAGGTGAAATACTAAAATAATTCTGTTTTTTACTTATTATTTTAATTAGTTTATAGACCGATTTCAGTTTGGTAGGAAACCGGAAACCATCAAATGACAACTTTATTGTCCTCTGTACAGTTCAATCCAGGGATCAGAGAGTCCAGGAAAAGTTATTTAAGTATTAACGAAGCAGTTAGCGGTGGAACGGTGGAATGACTGATTAAACAGCGGCTTGCATTATACAGCGACCAACCTGAAACTTATCCATTAGCGATACGTTTAGCCCCAGCTCTGATTGACTAACCGCTAAAAAAACAGGGCCTATCCATGGAATTCTATTTCATGGCCCTACCTTTCTCCTCTACTTCCCTATATGTAAAAGTGCTGGAATAATTATTATTTTTAATTATCAGACAAAAACACTGATGCTTTAGAATAAAACAGAATCTGTTTATTTACATATATGATGGTATTTAACCGGGCTTAGCGTACTATAAGCAATGTTGCAGGTTTTCCTTCATCCACAAAGCCGCTTGGCTAGTTATATATATTAATTTCTGGGAGTCTATAATGTACATTGTATTTACCTGGTTCATGCGTACACTGGCGCAACTAAGGGAGGGGGGCTTGGGGGCTGGAGCCCCTTACGCCTCACGAGGCGTATGAAAATAAGATGGCCTCGGGCTTTTTTATTGTGCATTAATATATCTTGCTTTTATTATTATACTTAAAGTTTTAAATTTATTAAAAAAACTTTGCTTTAAAAGCTAGTTAAAACCTCCGAATAATCTATTGATAATGCAGTCGCTTGTTTTGTACTAGAGTTTGCAATTGAAATGTGTAGAAAGGGTTAAGTGTTTCTACAATTGTTTGAAACATTATCTACAATTGTTCTAAATATTGTGTAAGTATCATCTGTGGATATAGGTTGGTCAAGTTGCGAACATAAACAAAAACGTGGTAGTTCACCAGCTAATCAGTAAGTACTTTTTATATATAATCATGAATTTCAATATATAAAATCATCAGGCAGCGATTATATGCAACATGTTACAGTATGAACTTCCAAAAAACACAATATTGCTCAAAACACTTAATTTTTTTTTCTTTCTTAAAAAAAAAGAAGCGTTTCACGATTTATTTGTATGAAATTGAATTTTACTGTATCCAATTTTTATTACATTGTGTACTTCTAGACCCTAAAACCTTTTTTATCAAATATCTTTTTAATGAATAAAATACTGAATTTTGTAAATTATAAGGATTGCATGTATCGCACTGAATGTTTTGAAGGAAAATTATAAAAACTAGAATACATAGTGGATAAATAAATAATATATTAATATTTATAATAATTAGATAAAATACAAAGTACATTAATCATTATATAATAAATACCAAGGTTGGTATATTGACTGGAACCTAGCTTGTAGAAGTGGCTCGTCAGTCAACTACCAAGTTGACTCTAAAAGCTGCAAGTTAATTGAGAACAGGAATGAGTTAAATAAAAGTCTTCCTAATTGGAGGAGCGTAGTCTAAGGAGTTCTACACTTCCAAGATGAACTTCTTCCATTCACTCACTCCCTACTCAACTTCAAATTGAATAAGAGTTACTTCATTTTGGAATGCTAAGTTCTATTGTCATTTTATTTTTAGATAGTTCAAATTAAATATTTTAATCTTTTGTTAGTTTATTAAAAAACAATTAAAATTTTTGATTTAATAATGCCTAACAAAAAAGGGAACTAAAATTAAGTAAAAATAATTACCATTATATTAAAATTGAAGGGCTTGGAGAATAAAGGAGTTACGGGGCAAAACAAAATTTTGAATAATTTATGTTTAATTTTTTTTTTCTTTTTTACATTTTCCTTTAGCATGAAAATGTTTCATAGCCCCTCCCTCTTCTTCATACCTCTTTTTCTAGTTGTTTTGAAATATTCAGATTTTTCTACCACATAACACTTCTGCACAAAATTTCTTCATCCAAAGAACTAGACTGTAGTTTTTAAAAGATGCGACATAACCCCTTTACCGACCTAAACCTTCAATTGTATGATAATCATGTTCCAGAATCAACCGGTTAAAAATAAGTTGTATTTAAATACTTTACCGATTTCTTCCTCAATAATATTAAACCGCTTTTCAGGGGTTCAAACCATTCAAAACATGCTTCATCACCAGATAGTAAGATGAAACCTCAAACCGATTCTTTCTTACATTAAATGAAGATTTTTTTAACTTTTAATAGATACTAGCTTTCCCTGTCGCAGCTTCGCCCGCTCTCATACATAAAGAACGAAAACAATTTTAAATAATAATTTAAATTTTATTTATTTATCAACACAAATATTTTTTGTATAAAAAATTTAAAAAAAAAAAAAATCATAAGACATACGAATGAACTACGTTTCGAGTTTTATCTCCCGATGTTATGAGAATGATTTGAATGTTAGGGTTTCCACTTCTGGAAAGCCCTAGATACTTTTAACTTTGAGAGAAACAGTGAGCCCGAAGATCCATTACAACATTTTTGTAAGTCTAGCATTGCGATTTGTTTATAATAATAGCAAAAGAAATTTTAATAATTGAAGTGGTGGGTAGAAAAAGGGCACATAACACATAAGTACGTTTTGAAATAATGCTTTCCAAAGTTTTTAATTTAACGGTGTTCATTTTTTGAATTATTGAGATGTTTGAAAATAGCGAATTGGTATGATGATTAATATTTCCAGATAGTTCAGAAAATTAAATAAATAACTGAGTATATAAATAAATGCTGTTTTGAGGCCCTTTTTCCAGGTAACGAGTTTTTGTTTGAAAATTCCTAGGTAAAAGACGTAAAGGTATTCTTGGATGTGAAAAAAAAAAAATAAAAAGATAATATTTGGATTGTAAAAAACAAAGCTTATTAAAAAGAAGTAAATCAAGAAAAGGTTTTAAAAATGAAATTTATAATTGGAAATCTAGGTTTTAATTTTAATGAATAAGTTGGTGATACAGATAAGTGGGAAATATTGACTATATTATAAACGATATGTCGGTCGATTTTTAAGTTTCACCGGAATAATTATGTCACGCCACATATTTTTAGCTTTCTGAATAACAATTTTATTGAAAATAAGTAAATTTCATTTTTAATTTCAAGCTTCTAGATTACTTCGTAATATTGTAACCTCGCCACCTCGCCACACCTATTGACCGATTTTCAAGCTTCCCTAGAATCTACATATTTATCGCATCTTTTAGAAAAATTTAATTGAAAGTAAGTAAATTGTATTATTGCTAATCCTTTCTTGAACTGCGAAAGTGATGTAGTTAAAATTTGGTACAGATAGGTTCAATAGTTTTCGTTTTGAGTTATCACAAACGAAAAATGGCTTGTCTTTTTATATAGTAGTATTGATAAACAAAGACACTTTTAAAAAACATCATTCAGCCCCAGAGAAAACCACCAGTTACCATTGCCGAAAAAAATAAAAAAAGTTATTTCAGTGATTATACTTAAATTAGGTAATAGTTATATCCTGAAGTTGACATGTGTCTCTAATTTTATAATATTAGTTAATATTTATATACAACCATTTACAAGTATTTTAAAACAAGTTTCTCAGTGCACCAAATAAAAAACAAGAAACTCTGTCATAGAGTATTGCAATTGAATCCTTGTGAATATAAATTGTTCTCTTGCTTAGAGAGATGACCAAGGTTTTAGAAGGCAAGATTCCAAAATACCTCCTTTTTTATTTTATGACTGGCAAAAAAAAAGTCCTTGCCGTTTGTTTAATAAGTTTCTGTTCAAAACCTATAAGCGAACTTCAAAACAATAAACATTAAAAAGCAGTATATGAATTTGATTACAATTATAACTCAAGACAGGCCCAAACGTAAACATCATTAAATATTTCTTCGTTGGTGTTATTCTTGAAAGTAAAATTTAAATAGGTATAAATGTATATACATAGATGTACCTACACCTTATTATAAATAAATATAGTGTATATATAAATAAGTACGCAAAAAATACATTCCTACAGAAATCATCTCAGAATAATTTCCTAGAAAAATTATCTTCATTCCTAGAAGTATCTCAGAGAAATTTTCTATAAGATAAGAAAAGATTGTTTGAGCAACAAAAGAGCAAGAGAGGAGCTTGGTGTTAGGTCGCTGAAGCATACAATTGAGGAACGGCAGCTTATATGGTATGGCACGTGTGTCAAATGGGTGATGACCTGGTGAATAGGTGGTTCCAGAAGCCAGATCAGAAGGAAGACGACCCAGAGAAAGGCTACTTATGCAAGCTGAATGACAATAAGGGATTATTGAAAGAAGAAAAAGTACTCATACCTATGCTATGTATGATAACAAAAAATATTGCAAACATATTTATAATTTATATTAGTAAGGATAACCGTATCGAAGAGAATAGCTCAAGTTGGAGACATGATGAGCATTTAGATGAATTCCCTTGTGTACGTAACCGGTTTCATTGTCCTCCAATTAGTTGCGTTTGTGCATAAGTTTACATTATTCTGTAAAACAGATGGCGAGAAGTTGGTTTTCCCCTTTCCGTTCGGGAACCAAACATTTGGCCTCTGTTCTTTTGTTTCGTTCGTCTTGGGTTTCGTCTCAGGCATTTTATTCCCTTTGTTTACCTTCCAAGGGTCTATGTAATGATCATTCGAATGAGTTGGCCACTTATCAAAACAACCGTCCATACATCCTCCGAGCTGAAAGCACATAATTTCTTTGTCACTTAAGGTAAGCATAATGGTATAGAAGGATCAATGCAATTAGGATTGATGAATTAATTCATACTTTCATTGGAACTATTTTATTTGAAAACTAGTTTTTATGAGTAAATTTCATTACTAGTTCTAAAACATAGTTACTCAATTTTTAAAACAACAGCACTTTTTTACATTTACTGATATATTTCAGAAGTCCGTTGGTCTCCTTAGTTGAGTACCAATATATTTGATTTTTGTCTAATTTTTCCTTCTTTGTACAGGATTTTCTTTACTATTCGAAGTTTTATCGCTTCCTCTTCCGTTAATTTCCTTTCAGCAATACTTTCAGCCACAATATCTTTTAACCTGATGTGAGGTCTACTTCTCCTTCTCTTACCTCTTGGCTTAATATGGTTTTCCGATATCTGAATAATAATTTCAGCAACCTTTGACGGAATGGAATGAAACACTGTGAAATAAAAATATACTTATCAGTACTAACAGCAAAAGTGCAAAAACATGCACAGCTGTATTGTAACGGAGAGATATGTAAATAGTAAGGGGTATAGTAAGGGGTTTTCAGTTAGGAACAGTTCTGGCCGTGTATGAGAAATCTTATTTAAATCGGAATATCTTACACACTATAAGTAAAGTGAACACGAGATTTATCGTACGAGATTTACATCCATGTGATCTCGAAGCGAACAGCTAGTAAAAATGTTAACCTCTTACATTTAACACCTGAGAACTTCTATTCTCAGCGGATCATTATATTATTTGGGGTGCTGAATCTAAAAAAGAAGTTTGCTACCACGGTAGTCTTCGGCTTCATAACCAAAATCGCAAAAACCGACAGAAATACAGGTTATTTTCCGTTTTCTACCTATAACACGACAACAAAGTTTTTTTCGAAGAAAGTTTTTAAATATTAATTGTAGGTGGAACCAGTCCTACGAAATAAAAATACAAAACAAAAAACTCCGAAATCCGCCCATTTTTGTGAAGTTATAGTCTTTGAGTGGTGGTCGAAACCACTTTTGTCGCACGTACTCTTTTGGCTGTAACCCGAAACTATTCGTCTGATCCACAATTAAATTTTTTTCATCTAAAAGCTGCTTTAATTTACTCTTAGAATCTATATATAAACTATTAATAAGGTCACTTAAAATACACATGCCAAAACGCTAAAATCCCCGTACTGTTGTGAAATCCAAGATTTTTTGACACATTTTTCACTTCCACTCCTCCGAACTCCGATACTATTTGTCCGATTCAAAATTTCGTTTTTTTTTTCATGAAAAAGCTGGTTAAATTTACTATTAGATCCAATATTTTTATTAAATAATATGTATATATATATATATATATATATATATATATATATATATATATATATATATATATACGTATTAAATTTTATTAAATCCTGATAAAACGCCCTCTAAACATGTCATAATTGCCATATTTTACCAAAACATACACATTTAGCGTTCTACATCACAGGATCCAATATAAATTACATGTATAGCATCTATTAGTAAATTGAACCAGCTTTGAGTAGGAAAAATAAACTTTGGATCGGATAAATATTCGCGGAATGAGAGTGAAAAATGTACTAAAAAAAAATTTGGATTTTCCAAAAGTACGGGATTTTTAGCGTTCTGGCATATGTATTTTAAGAAACCTGATGAAACCTTTATATAAAGAGTCTAACAGTAAATTTAAGCAGCTTTTAAATGAAAAAATGAAAAAATGAAATTGTGGATCGGATGATTAGTTTCGTATTTATAGCCAAAAGAGTGTGACAAACGTGTTTTCGCGGAGAAGTGGGACTGACCGCAAATTACTCAATTTCAAAAATGCTTTGTTACCGTTGCTTCGTAGGTGTTGGCCCTTGGAACCTTTGGGAGTAATCTGTATGGCCCAAAGGCTGAAAAGTTTGGTGACCCCCGAGATAGAGGAACAACTCGATCTACGGAAGGCCTTTCAAGAATGTACTTGGAATAAGTCAACCGCTTGTGCAGGAGGTGTATAAACCTCCGCTCAGCCAATAACCTAAAAAGAAACAGAGAGCAGTGACAGTTCTGGCTAAACGCCCCCTTGTACTGAAAGGCTTTATGAGGTTAAGCGAAATATGGAGTATAAGGCAATGTGGTGTAAAGGAGTTCCGTTGAATGTATTAACTTGACTAACGTTTAAATCACGTCACGATGGGAAACATTCTCATTATACATGAGTCCGCATGATGATACAGAAGAATAAATACAAAAATATTTGTGAATATTTTTCAGTTTTTATTATATATAATTCGAAGCCCTTCTAATGGCTGTGGAGCTAAATAACTGGCCGATTAGTAAATTGAAGAATTTTCTTTTTTTAATATAAATGTATTGAAATTTACAACTGTACAAAATATATACATCATGTAAATGTGTTGATAGTGAATACAATGGAATGTATATAACTTGTGAAGAACTACTCATTAGTAGCACTTTAATAAATTCTACACTATAAAGTCTAGGCCATCTTCTTTTCAGACGCCTCGGAGGATTATCAGGGATGGAGTGGGAAGCAAGTTGGAAAACTAGTGGATTGGAGTGGTTATTGAGCTTACAATGGAAGGAAAGTGTTCTGGTTTGGATTAAATCAGTAACATGTGAAACATTAAGATCTCTTTGGATAAGTTTATTTGTAACGAAGTAAGGAGCATTAAGGATTTTTCGAGGGATTTTGTATTGTAAGGATTGGATACGGGAAGAATCAAGATTCAGTTGAGCCCCAAAGCTAAACTCCATATGTCAAAATAGGTCTGATAACTGCCATGTAAATCAGTCTTTTGTAGTAAATCGGAAGATTTTTGCCACCGCAGGTGAGTATCGCCATGTTAGATTTCTTGTCTTACATTTTTAAAAATTTATATTCAACATAGAAAAGTGTTGATTTTTTGAATGTTTTAAGATTTGAATCAATAGTTTAACATTCAAAACTAGTCTTCGAAAAATATAAAATAAAATCAAGATGTAGGTTGCTGGGGTGTGTAGTCATAGTGCCATGTTGGCACGATAAATTGGAATTTATTTTTCATTGGTGTGTGTCTATAACTACATCTTCATGAACTTCTCAGTCATCCAACACCCAATTAATAAATTTAAAAAAAATTAATAGAAGTAGCAAATAATTCATCAATCCTACTCCTTATTATAGCTGCTATTATATATATATATATATATATATCGCCTAATTTTTTATATACCATATTAAATGAAATCATTTGAATTCTTATAGAATGGACATAAATTTTTAGTATATACCAAAGTTTATATAAACATACACTCTTGGCCGGATTGGGTGGTCTAAAGACGCCGAACAAAGACCATATTGCAGGAACCTGTCGGATGTAGCCACCGTCCGAGGAATAGTAGCTTTGGAAGAGACCAGGTGGAGAAGGAGGCAACCAGCTTATTGTCTTCTCTTTAGGGTCTTTCTTTTTTTGTTCTTCTTTTTTATCATAAGGAGATGACCTATAACAAAAAATAAAATCGTAAATATTGAGTAAGATGACTTCTTTACCGTCTCTTAGACTTACAGATAGGATTCGTACATCCAACATACATTCATACATAATAATACTTAATTTGATATACTTGATATATATTAAAATAAACATTAAATATTATAATACGTTTTACTATATTTATAAATCAAGTAAGATATAATGTTCACCTATCTGTAAGCGCCATTTGAATACTTCGAAACTAATATTATGATGATAAATCTTTTTTTATTTTTTAAATTGTATTTCCTTTCTTTTTACTTTATTAGAAACAGTATTATCAATAATGATTAAATCACCCATAAAAATACAAAGCTATAATTAAAATATTAAAAAAAAAAAATGATTTCCTTACATATATCTCGGAAATGGATTAATGCATATATCTAAATATCCGTATCCACCTTTCTTTCCAGGACTTGAAGGAATGAACTCAATGAATTTTTTCTTAGCATCTTTATTTTCGGTGGGCCTGGGTATAGGTCTTGGCCTTGGATCAAAAGCTAAAAATAGTTGTAACTGTTGTAATCTATTCATAGCTTTCTTGTTTTATTATTAAAATACTGAGATGAAATCAGACACACATATTAAAAATAAACCCAATCACAGCTATATTATGTGTTTAATCGTATTTGAAGCTTTAAGAAAGCGTATTTGCATGTGCCTCAGCTATCGTGTCTCTTGGTAATAGTGGTAATCCGTTATTAACCTACAGAATGCCCGACCTAAGAACACATCCTTCCATCTGCCTTATTCAGACCGGAAAATAAAAATAAATCTCCTACCTCGGTCCTCTGCTCCTCATGGCCCCGGGAAAACCAACAAAAAGTATGAAGTTTAGAAATCAACTGACTTTATTGCCTCAGTAATGCTACATATATAGGTTTCGATGCTGTGAGGCCAATACAGGTATGTATGCTCGGACCTTGATTTTATATATATATATATATATATATATAAATATAAATAAACAATGTATAATAGCCCCTCTTCCTACCCTATATAAGGCTACCCCCACCTAGCATGACCCGATATTCTTTCGTCGTACGTTGAGACGTATAGATGCCACACCCGTGGTCTTGCAATAAGTTATAACCTGTGTACTTGGTCTTGTATCAATGTATGTCATTCTAAATAAAACTTCTTTTTAAAAACTTTAACCTGCCATACCTTTATTTAGCAGGCGCCCGAACGGAAGGACTTTTGGAAGTGTAAACGCAACTTCGCGGCAGTTCTATCTTCTTACAGGTACAGAACAGCGAGAACTCTTTCCATTGGTATGAGAAGATCGGGAACTGAGTATAAGCAGAATACATCAGCAGATCTTCAAGTCTTTGGGAGCACTTTGGTATTCCAATACCTTAACCAAAAGAACCTACAACCTCTTGCTAAGAATCGACGGGAAGGAGCTGAAGGAAGTTGCATCAAGAAGACATCGTTGTATCAAGAAACAAATATAATTTTTTTTATTTTTATGTAATTTTAAAATTAAGTATATTTAGTATATTAAGTTAATTATGTTTAGAATATTAATTTAGGGTATAAATAAAACGTTTGAAAAACTTAAAAAAAAATATTATTTTCCGGGTATGCAAACTAAAATAGCAGAGTATATTAATAAATGTGAAACATGCAAAATAACCAAATATGACCGTAAACCTGTAAAAACAAAATTTCAGATTACACCAACACCAGAAAGACCTTTTCAAGACCTAATGATGAATATTTTAATTTTAACAACGCGATCATTTTTACAGCAGTAGACACATTTTCAAAACATTTATTTGCCTAAACATTACAATAAAAAAACGCAATTAATATCTGTAACGCATTAACTAACTACATACGTACTTTCCCACACCTCTACAAATATCCTTAGACCAAGGGATGGAAATGAAAAATAATCTAGTGAGACAATTTTGTGAAGAAAATAACATTCTCTTGCATTATACTTCAGCCAGTCATTCAAATTCGATAGGGTTACTAAACAGGGTTCATTCTACTATAAATGAGTTATTAAGAATAATAGGGAAAGAAAGAGACAAATGTCCAATGCAACAAAAATTAAGATTAGCCGTCATAGATTACAATAATACTTTAAATAATAAATTAAAACTAACACCCAACGAAATTACCTTCGGAACCTCCATGTTAGAATCGGACAAAAATATTGACCTGACTGAACAATACGTATTAAAATATCATAAGGATCAGGAACTACTACACAAATTAATTCGATCTAAAATAAATAATGAAAAAGAAACAAAAACTGAAAAATTAAATAAAAATAGAGAAGTCCCCTTAAATATTCAAAAACAATTAGGAGACATAGAATATTTAAAAAATACTCAATCAAAAATAAAAAGTAGAGACAAGTTTAAAAAGTTAAATGTGCTAGTAAAAGATAAAAGACCGATTAAAACCCATATGGACAATATCAAAAGGCCCACTAGGAAAAAGAGGAAAAAGAAACAATCTATTTCAGACGACGATAGTGAATGTCTTCGCGTAAATATTTCGGATGCTTCGGATAATTATGACTTAGACGACTCAGATAGTGGTTCTGATTAAAAATACTTAAATTTATTTAAATAATATTAAAATTTCTTAAAAAACTTTTATTCTAATAAAATGTAATAAATATAATGGTATTACGAAGAAGTGTTTGTTTTTTATCAAAGGAACTAACTGTATTTATATTAAAATGACAATGCTGTAGTTTAATTTAATAAAGTCGGACATTTATATTTTGCTGTAAAATATTATGTTCAATGTTAACTGATTTTAAAAGATCATCCAAATTATTTTTTTATTTTAGAGTAATGTTATGTTTGACCAATTGAATAATTTATTTTGTAATTAATATTTTGTATTCACAGTAATAAATATTAGGGTATTATTATTTTATCTTGAAATATTATTTTGATTAATTGTTAAGAAAAGTATGTATTTTATTTTGAAATTATTATTAACTGTAATTAGAAGAGTATTTGGATTATAATTTTGATTTAATTGTCTAATTATTTGCGAAATTTAGAATTATTATTCGTAAAGTTATAAAAGAAGAAACTAATTTAAACAATCTTATTTTACTTTCCTTTTGTTTAAAATAATGCATTGATATTAAAATGTATTGATTAGTATTAAGGAATATTCTGTTATCTTTTGTTGTTATTTCAGGGAAAATTGTACTTTAGTATGTAATGTATAAACATGGTATTTTTGTAAATAGTCTTAGCTTAGTATCTAGGAAGTACAAGGTTTAATCTTTTTATTTATGTAAAAATATAAATAGTACAAATCCTAACTTAGTACACAAGATATGTGTAAGGACTAATCCTTTTATTATTATATAAACTTAGTGTATAAGGTCCAATCCTTTTGTTTATAGAATGCTATCACTTGGTGTAAAAGGTATTATGAAATGTACAAGGTTAAAACCTTTTACTGAAACTTTCAATTGAATTATATATAATCTAAGAACCTATTTACACTAAGATACTTGTTCCATCGGAGACCTCGGAACTCGGAGGGGGGGGGGGAGTTATGTACACCTTAATATTATTAAGAATATAAATAAACAATGTATGATAGCCCCTCTTCCTACCCTATGTAAGGCTACCCTCACCTAGCCTCACCAGACATTCTTTCGTCGTACGTTGAGACGTATAATTTCCACGCCCGTAGTCTTGCAATAAGTTTGTGATTCTAAATAAAACTTCTTTTTAAAAACTTCAACCCGCCATACCTTTACTTAGCTATATATATATACGTGTATGTGTGTGTGTGTGTGTGTGTGTGTGTGTGTGTGTGTGTGTGTGTGTGTGTGTGTGTGTGTGTGTGTGCATATAAAGCTAAAGTTAATTGATATTTGTTAAGCAATAATTTTATTGTGCCCGTATTCCTTGAAATCTAGTGTCTAAGCTTAACTTCAAATTAATAAGTCTGAATCGGATCTCTCGAATTGGCCTGTGCAATAGAATGCCCACAACAAAATATTTTCCCGAATGGTTACTTAACTTAATGTTACTGAGCTTTGACTATATCCAGGCCATGTAATCAACTAATGAATAAAATAATTATAAAAATACTTAGCTTGCCTAAATAATGGATGTTAAATCCAGTGGTTGGCCACTAAGATCCTGTAACAGCATTCCTTTAAACCTAAATCTTCTTGACCTGTCCCAAAATGGAAACGGAAACTTCTCATCTAAGGGCCCGCCTTTTTGACTTTATATTT
Source organism: Euschistus heros (assembly GCA_003667255.2). Taxonomy (NCBI): domain Eukaryota; kingdom Metazoa; phylum Arthropoda; class Insecta; order Hemiptera; family Pentatomidae; genus Euschistus; species Euschistus heros. The sequence continues at coordinate 1,244,368 of RCWM02000002.1, read as the reverse complement.
TTTTAAATCGTTCATTACCGAGAAAAAGTTAATATTTTAAAACATTAATTAATTATAAGGACATATTTTTAAAATATTTACCTTTCATTGAAACTGTAAAGCATCCAAAATAGTCACCACGACAGGCTTGCAAATGAGTATAGGAGGTCGGTCGGAATAATCCCCTGACTTTCTTTGCCTGTTCCATTCTAAAGCACGTATTAGTTTAGAATAGTTCGTCAACATTATAGTTTTATGTCATAAATATTCAGCTAGATTTCACTTTATGGTATATTTGATACACTATTTTCTAACATTATTTCAGTCTCTATTCTTGACCTATAAGTCTCTAGTATTCTAAGACATTTAATCTTCATGACTCGGAGGTAAATAAATTAAGATTAGTTGCTGAAATAATATGAGTATAAAAAGTGTAGAATTTATTGTAATATTCAAGTTGCTATAATATTTATTGTAATATTTATGTAATGAGAGTGGCCACGGATGTCCTCCCGCCGTCTTGAAATCGTTAATTCCTGGACGATTTACCTAACGCATTAATGCATTCGGACATCCTTAAAAATCCTAGAACATTTCAAGATAAATATCCTTATGGAAAAAAAAAAAAAAAAAAAACTAATGTACCGAGAACAAGAGTGGCCAAGGATTTCCCTCCGCCATCTAAAAATTCGTCAGAACCTGGCAGATCTTAAACCAACAGTTAAAAAGTGTCCTTTTAAAAATTGAATTATTTTTATCAATTTTTAAAGGACGAAAACTACTTTTTAAAGAAGGAGGGTGGTCAAGGATGTCCTGTGGACGTCGAAGATCGTTAGATCCTGGCAGATCTGAAACTATTATCCTTCACTGGCTTTTTAATTAATCCAGACGAATGAATTCGAAAGAGACCAAAATGACGAATATCCGAAGGATTAAACGGGTAGTATGAGTGTCCTTTTTTAAAAAAGGAAATATTCAATAAATGTTAAAAAATCACAACAATGGTGGACTATCCTGCGACCATTTAAAATCGTTAAAATTCTAGTCGATCTTTAAACATTACAGATTAACTGTAAATTCACTGCTTCAAGTGTCTATATTAAATGGTGGACAAAGATTCTCCAAGTCCCAAAGCATAAAGATAATATAATAGTGGATACAAATAAAGACTAAAATAAAACAACTCAAAACTATGAAACTCATAAAACAAGAATCCTGAAGATTTCTCTTCTTTTCATTTTCTACAGTAGGAGAGGAAGAATTGAAAAAATTCCCTGTGTTTGCAAAATGATCATTAATACTTTCATTTAGAAATCAGGCAGTAGTTTAATCTTCTAATTACCTTTAAGGTGGATTGTATCATCCATCTAATACCTTACCATTTAAAATATAATCAAAATAAATAAATTTCTGTAAAACTGAATTACCTGTATCATTTACCTTTCTTTAGTTAAGTTTTGGAACATGTAATAAATGTACTATGTAATTAGAACAATGAAATATTTGGGGATACTACAAATGTAATGGGTACTTACCTTTCGCGGAGCGCCTGCCTGAGAGGATCGGAATAAGCTTCTCCGATAAATAACCTCTTGTAATCTCTATCGAAGTAGCAATCCTGCAAACCTGTAGTTTTTATTTTTGGAGCCTCTGGAATCATTTGTTTGTTTTTTGGGTCCCTGATTTGAGGAACTGGAAAAATAAATAATGAATGTGATCAGTGGGTGGATGTGGGTTTATCATTATTATTATTAATATTCTTAATACTTTATTAGTGTAGCAGGTTGGTGAACCGCCAATGATTATTTTTTAATACAAGGTCATTGGTTCCGAGGTTGTATAAGACGTTAGTAAAAAAAAAAAAAAAAAAAATACACTGGCGCTTTTATTTTAATTTGTATTTGTATTTATATTTATTTTTTTATATGAATAAAGAAGTTCAGGTTTGTCACGAGGGTCCCTTACCAACACACAATTACATAAGGAATGAGCCAACTATAAATATACGGTAATATTAATAAAATATTCTATTGAAGATATTACTGATTACCGATCAGATTTTCAATAATACATATAATATTCTTTAAATCATACGCTGTATTATTTAAGAAAAGTTGCAGTTGTATACAGTGTATACAATTTATGTTATTGTATTAATAACATTCCATTGATCCCTGTTGAATAGATCAGCTATCTAGGACTCCAACTGGACAATCGTTTAACTTGGAATCCACATACAAGACTAAACGACAAGGAACTGCTCTTCTTATTCGGCTTCTTCAATATTTACTAAAATAACGTTCAAAACTTCTAATTTACTACCAATGACTTATTTACATGGCAGTTATCTGATCTTTGTGAACACATGGAGTTGTGCCTTAGGCTCCACTATACCATTTAATTTGTATCGTATCCTATCCTTTTGATTCCTTCGAAAAATCCTTAACGCTTACTCAGTCAAACATAAACTTATCTATCCTTAATGTTCCATATATGGCTGATTTAGCCCAAACCACATACCTGTTCATTCATAGTAAACCCCATTATCATTCAACCCCAAATTTGCTTCCTATTTTATTTCTGACAACACTCCGAACCGTCTGGAACGAGATTCTACCAGTAGGGGCATATCAAACAATTGTTATGTTATTATCTACGTTATTATCACAATTACTAGATGTATGACTTTGGTCTTATATTGATAAATCATCATTTATAATGCTTGGATATGGTTTATATCGTTGACAAACCTTTGAGTTTTTGGCTCTGTTCTATATTGTTCTAACAAAACAATGTAGTTCTAAATGGTATCTTTTTGACATGTATGTGTTTTTTGGCGGGGGTCTGTCTTTACTTTTTAGGTGCAACGATTTTTTAACATTTCTTTAGAAGCGCTTTAGCTCTTTTGGTGTTGCTCGGATGGAATACGACAGTTTCCTTATTAGAAATTTAATGGAGAATATTCTTTGTTATTTAATATTCGTCACTAGGATCTAGGAGCTATATTGGTTAAAATCAAAAAGGCCATTTATACACCCTTATTTTCCCTTAACTTTTTTTATTTTGAATCATCATTGATTGCTAATTTAATTTAAGTAATTTGATCCTATTCTAAAATGTAAATTGGGAAAATCAGTAGATAATATCAATGATCTATTGTTTTTATCAATCAGGGAGAAATTGAGTTATTTAGAAAAATTACCAGATAAAAATGTACAGAGCAAAACTAATTTTCACTACTTTTTGAGAGTACCGAAAATTAGAAAGCTTGAATCTTAGTCTGCATTTGAGTTGCAGAGCTTTTTTTCTGTCAAACTGGAAAAAAAAATAGTATAGTTTAGCTACATTTTTAGTATAAAAAGGTTTTTTGCAGCAGATATTTTGGTAAAACGAAGAAAAGATCGAAAGTTTTTACGCTTTGGTGCTACCATTAAGCAAGTGTCGGCGCTTCAAGATCCACAATTTGTATTTTAGCGTACAATCACTGATATCTAAATAAATCAAAAATACCCGATCTTTTGCACACCTAAATCATTAGTTTTACAGAACTATAGGGATCCCGCAAAAATATTAAACACTCCGCAAGAGGGTCGGACTAGCGAGAGGTGGATTAGTGAAGTTCTACTGTAATAACATTAAGCAAATTTTTAACTTAAGAATAATAGAAAATAAAACAAGCAACGTCTTTTTAAAGTATGTCAATTCCTTATATGACTGGTGATAATATACCTAAACATGTGAACAATATTTTTAAGTTATTAGTTGATTGGTTCAAACCAAGTTCAATAGCAATGGAATCATTAGCGGTAGACAAGTAGAAACATTCTGCAGTAATAGACTAAAATCACCGAAGCTAGCAAAAAGCTCTCGAGGCAGCCATTTTATGACTAACCAATTAGTAATAACTCTGCCGCTTTATGAAGGAATCCCATTAAAAATCGTTCGCGAGCCAACGATAATTACCTCCACAATAGCTTTCTCTGAGCGTAACGAGAGTGGCATTACGGCCGATGTGGTCGTGGAAGTACAATGCAGCAGTAATTTTCGGTTTGTGGTTTGTCCAGTGGTCGTGGACTGTCCTCCGCTAACTGCTGCATACCGAAGTGGTGTGGAGTGGAATGGGGGAATAAAAACTCTGACACTTGCTGAGTGTCAGGCGAAAACGCAGCTACTATTAAATTTAATCCAACATGCAATACATTTAACTAATATTAATAAAACAAAAAAAATGCGGAATATCTTAATATCTCTGGCATATTACTGATAAAAAGTAAAACTAATGAGCATGATTGTTACCATAAGTTTGTAAAATTATTTAATATTTAAAAATATAAGAAATAAAATATATATCTATATAATCTGCGATATATATAATGATAGCCCATCATGCAAGAAATGTCACAATTCGGTTTTTTTCTCAGTCAGACTGATACGAGATTCGATCAAGACTTAAATGCAAATTAAAAATTGAATCCACTAGTGACAGAAATGTATTTTCCCTCCTTCTTAAGTAGAGCTAACACAGCATTAAGAAATGTAGTAACCAACAGACTGAGTAATATAAGTAACAATGAGCAATCATCAGGATCATGAGTGCTTTGACATTGCTCCTATGCAATCAGAAAGGATTTAGTATTGCACAACTTGGGCTAGTAACGAATTGGGTTGTTTCCTCTAAAAGCTGAAGTTTGATTAGCCTTTTTAGCTCTATTGTGTCTCTAAATTATAGATCATCAATACTTTGATATATTTTATGTATTTTAGTGTTAAATTTTCAAAATTAAATAAAAATATTTTTAGTTATTCGGATTCTCTCTCTCAAACCTTCCTAGTTCTAACCTTGTAGAAGGTTGCGACAGCGGTCACAAGATTGATTGCATAATTTTATATGAAATCCTATACAATGGCCAGCCTTTACCGGTTTTCTGACCAGTGACTTAGTGAGAGCCATGGATATTCTGTTGCTTTACCTGTTACTTTAGATGAGGGGATTGAAACGGGTTCATAGTGAATCATAGTGTATATCTTCAAAAGATTTCTTTATTGTTATATTGGTTGGATCCATTTGATCGTTCGGTTTTTCTATTAATGAGACTTCTTTTCTGCATGTGTGGTTCTCTTTATCTTATCGGGCAATAATGATATTTTATGGAAAGGTCAAAGTCTACTACCCGAATCTGTTAAATTTAGATTTATTGGCAATAGTTTCGTTAGTGCTATGGAGCACTGACCTTGCCAGAGAATAAAGTGCATTTTTGGCATATTTTGCTTTTTAATTTAAAAATAATAAAGCGAGCTGCGAGTGCTCATCGAAAGATATGTGAATTATACGGGAAATATACTGGATATGCGCTGATCGTAAATGGTTTACCAAGTTTTACTTTAGGAGATACGTGTTGGCTCACCAAAATTGATTCGAATATTATCAACTAATCGAATAAGTACGGTCGCTAATGGAAAGGCAAGTTACGGAGAAATGATTCAGAATTCACCACTGTGAATCAAACAGATTCACCCAACTCACTGATCACCTCGGTTCTGTGAAAACGTATGTCAATCAGTTTTTGCCTGAGCTGCATATTGAAATTGTGAAAAATATGGTAAAAGGCCATAAACAGAAACGGTCAATAAGTAGTTAAATAAAATTGATTGTTTTAACCTCTTCAAAAACTTAATTGAATTATGGATCCACCTAATATATAGATATTCTAATTTTATATCCAAGATGAAAAAGCAGTTAGAGAATCTGTTGTTTTCGAAGTTAATATTGAATTCAGGAGAGAAACACATTAGGCGATTATAAAAAATGAGCTAAAGCATTTTCGGATTTATAAACGCAATACTAATCATAATTGTTTATATTTTCGTTAAAATTAATATACGAAGCCAATGGCACGCTCATTTTATCTACAAATTACCATTAATACCTCGTATAAGAGTTAAGTTCCTCACTAGTTATGGGAGGGCTGTACCCGCCGCCATGGAGGTAGCTCAGCTCTGCAAAGTATCCCACCCTCTCCAGGTCTGTCTTCCCGAAGTGGATCCCGATCGGCGGTGGAGGGGGGCTTGTCTTCGCCATCACTTATTATTAGAATATTGCCAAACAACGTTTCTAAACTGTCGAAATATAAACTCTGAAATGAAACTTTTCAGTTCACATATGTTGTTTGTTTATTCGTGAACACCTGGCGTATTTTATAAAATTTCAACCAGTATTAGTAGGCCATTACTGATATTCATTAGTGATTAAATGATTTAAATAAAATTACTGTGCATTTATAAGCACAGCTCAATGTTGATATGGGTAAAAATGAATGTTAATAGTGTTAATTACTATATCTTACAATGGGACGTTTTGACTAGTAACTCACAGATTGTAATGCCGCAATTTATGTGAACAGTGAGAACCTATAATAGTACAAAACTAGAGTTAAAGAATTGTGGGCCAAGAAAAAAAAAATATGGAAATCACGTTTTATTTGTCTTTCTCTTAACCCCTCCCCCTCAAAATGACAAAACTCGAATGAAATCCGCTGATAGTCAGTGGAAATATTTTTTCATGAAAAACTGACCTGAAATCTCGAATCAACGCTCCAAAAAACCCTTATATCTGAAATTTTATCAAAATCAAAAAATGTTAATTTCTTACTCCTTTCGAGGACCTTAGATTAGATAAACAACTTTTAACGGCCATAACAACTGCTGGGTTAAACCGATTACAATAGTAATAGCATCACAAAAAAAAAACGTTCATTCTGCTTTTTATCTATGCATATAACATTTACTCTAGATTTTAGTGGATAAAAACTGATGTGAATAAAAAATTCTGAGGTCAATTGAGATATCTCAATAAGGAGAAGTCCTGCGACCTCCGGACTTGAGGTAAACTAAGCACTCTTACGGCTTCTAGATAACCTTAAAATTTGGTTTCAAACGGTAGCGAAATATATGAAACAGCGCAGATTATTTACGTTATTTTACAAATTTAATTATTCACCAAGGCCTCTTGCCATCTAAAATTCTACAAAATTTTAATTTTTGATTTCGACAAAATTTGGTTTCTACATTTTTTCAGATAAGGAATATAAAAATGACATAAGTTTTAAGTTTAAAAATTTTCCTCACCTATACTTGTATTTCAAATAGCATTGAAACCCTTATAGTGATGAGCAATCTAAAAATAATATGAGATTTTGGTTTAAAAAAAATAAACTCCTTACTTATTATTTTTTAAAAATGGTTTTATTTGAAATTTAGTGTGTAAAAATTAAAATAATAATAGAAATAAATCCTTTTAAAACGTTTTATTTATATAATATATAAACTAATGCGAAATTATTTTTTATTAAGCATAAGAACATGAAAAATAACAAATTGACTCACTTTCAACGTCCACTGTTAAAGACAAAAAAAAAAAAAAAAAAAAAAAAAAAAGACCATAATCTACAATTTTACTGAACTATTACAAACGAATATATTATCCCCCACCCTCCGGGCTCCACTGGAGGTTCGGATTAGACCCAAAAAGTTCTAGGGCAAGTCGGTTTAGTGAGGTTCTACTGTATTACGACTGATGGCACCTCCTACGCAGTTGAGTATAAAACCTGCGCAGTTTACCTGAAATAAAGAAAATAATTAAAAAGGAAATTTGAAGTCACGAAATAATTAAGTAAATATGAAGATTTATGAAATTTACTACACATAAAAACAAATTTCAAATTGTTTTCTACAATCTAATCTATTATTTATGTTTATACTTCAAAATACTATATTACAGCTTCTCGGCCTACTGTTTAATATTAAAGTGTGTGAAGTATAATAAAGAGGTCAACACTTAACCTTGGTAACATTTCCTTCATTCTATCATCTTTCTATTAAAAAAATTATAAATATGTGACAGATATTTTTCGGCTAATCAGTTTTTTGCTGGAGGGACAGCTATTTCTATAACTTATTTCCGATTACGTAAACATGCTGTTAGTCCCAATAGATGCATGACATTTAACAATAAATAATATTATCTACATATTTATTTATACTTAAGTGCTGTCGAACTTAGTGGGCACTTTGAAGGGTGCCCGCCATCCAGGTCAGAATACAGTCCCAATACTTCGACTAATACGACGTGGGTTCGATTCCTACAGGGGGGCAGTACACTGTTCTTCCCCTCGGAGTCAGAGCCAGGTGAGCTGTAACCTGTAAAAATCCCCCTATTACGAAAACTTCAATCAGCCACAGATAATCTGTCTTCAAAACGTTTACGACCTCGACTTTTTATAACAAAGATACCAGAGAACAACAAGCAACAAAGTGAAACCATGCTGATTGGTGAAAGCGGCCAAAGATATAAAAGGTATGTAAAGAAAAAAAAATTATTCTTTAAAAAATCTTTAGCTATTGAAAAGAAAGTCTTGGGAGACCTGAGAAGACTGGGAGTGAATGGTTGGAGGTGGAAGACGGAAGATAGACAGGAATGGCTGTCTGTACTTAGTGAAGCCAAGGTCCGACTAGGACTGATGCGCTCAATAATAAATAATAAATAAATAAATAATTGATATGAATAGTTTTGATACATCTTAGTTGCTTTAAATTCCTAGTCGATTTCTGAGTTTTTTAAACGTTACTACTTTCTTCTCTTAGCTAAACAGCGGTTTTATTAAGACCCTACAAACCTCTAGTAGAGAAACTGCCATAACTTTGGAATGTCCTAGAAAGGAATTTTACTACTTTTTCAAGGAATTTCATTGCATTTACTTTTATGATTACTAGGCTGGTGATATTTGATGTTTCCTCTATTTAGGCCCTTGAATTTCTACTCTCAAGCTGAAGAACGTATGTGTATTAAAATTCAAGATATTTATTTTATTTTTTTTTTTTAAATAAATAGTCTATTTCCGGGTAGTATTACAGTTTAGTTGGTTTACAAGAAGATTGACCGGTAGAAATAGTTTAGAAGCAGAAACATAGATTTTCATTTATTTAAATGTGACGCACTTCAAACAACATTTCTCTCAGAATCAATTAATTAAAATAGTTTGAATTATTCTAGCAGAATTTTATCTAGCAAGAAAAGGACTAGGAAAAACTATTTTTTAATCTAATTTCACCCTTATGGGGTATTATATCCAGTAATAGTCTGTCACGAAGAAGTCGTTAAGTCAAAATTGTGTACTATTCAGTAGGATACCACAATCATATTTCTTAAATACACTTATTACTCTAAAAATACCATTTTCGCCAATATAGATGTCATTATAATGCACAACTTACCAATTTATTAAAATAATCAAGCTTTAAAGGCACAGTTTATATATTTCATCGAAACAACGATATTGTGTACCTATGTCCCATCCCTATTCTCAGGCAGGAGAAATCAATTGGATAAAGAGAAAAAAAGTTTCTCTTTAATTCCAATTTTTTCCAGAAAGTTCCTGTTTGGCAAGAATGAATAGCTGCAAACATTTCTTTATAGCTCGAGGAAAAGAGAATAATTTAATGCTCACAGAATGTTTATAAGTACGTTACTAGTTTCTGGTATACTATGCACCGTAAAGTTATGCCAAACCCGTAACCTTTCAAAAATCTGTAGGATAAACAGAAACTTAACATTTTAAGTTTGTTCGTCTTGTCACCTTTATTGTTATTATTATAAACGGCATTGATCTTATTATTAAAATTATTTCTTACTGATATCATGATAATCTTTTATTCAAATCAGCTGCTCTTGAATTGTGAAAATTATAACACGTGAAATATGGTATAGATTTTGGTTAAAAATACCATATCATAAAATTTTCTAGAGCAGTAAATTTTAGAAAAAAAATCTTTTTCTCTTCATTTCGTGGAAGGTAGTAATAAAAATGTATGGAATTTAAGCTAATTTCTTATTTCATTGGAAAATTTAATAAGAAATCTATTTTCATATATTGTCAATAGGATTAGGAATAGGTTACATATGTTTATCACAGTAAAATAATTGCTTTCGATTCACTTTTTTGGTGTTTCAAAGCAAGACGTGTAGATTCTCTACAAATGCCCGGATTTGTTTTGCTTTAATACTGCACCATAAAAAATCAAAAATAAAATATAATGAATAAATGCCTATAGTAAAGATTTTTGAATCATGTGTTAAAACTGGAGCAGTAGTAATATCCTTAATATACGATGCTTGTAGAGTAATAAAAGTTTCTATTCCCAAATTAGAGATATTTTTGCAATGCTTACGAAGGATGACACCTCCAGAAGAAGGCCGGAGTCGAAGACCACGTCACAATTTCATAGATTTGAGATTTAGAACTCTCATCATCGGAATAATAGAATTTGTAAGTAACTTATGAATTGTGATACATTTAGCTACCCGCAATCGTATAAGAGATCTAATGCATTATATAGTAATTTGCTCGCAACTATTATTAGTTAGTAAGATAGAATATGACGCCACCAGATACATGCAGATGCAACCAGTTTTCACTAGATACGGCTCTAAATAACGTCCTAGGTATAACTGGTCTAGTACCACATAGCTAGAATGCAACTTATCGATTGTTTTATAATCAGTATCAATATTTCAAATAATAACCTAACCCTGTTATGATTTGAGATATTGTTAACAATATTATGTACTTGTATTGGCACCACACACTGAAATGTTTTAAAATCATTTTTTTCTGTTTAGTTGGAATAATTTAAAAAGTTAAATAAAATAGTTAATATAAAATATTTATTAAAAGTCAAAAATAATATTTTTTGTATATAATATTTTCACACTGAAATGTTTTAAAATCATTTTTTTCTGTTTAGTTGGAATAATTTAAAAAGTTAAATAAAATAGTTAATATAAAATATTTATTAAAAGTCAAAAATAATATTTTTTGTATATAATATTTTTGTAAGAAGCTGGCAACACTGAGTGCCGTGGTAACCTAATATAACCTCGATGTGTTAATTAGATTAATAAAGATTATTTTTTCGTTTTTGTGAGTTTTTGTTTTTTTTGTATAACTACAAAAAATAAAACCAACCACAAACTCAAGTGCCTTCTATATCCGACTTATACTCAAGTCAATCTTACAATTATTCAAAACCGAGTTGGTATTGCCGAATATCTATTATAATTGTTCTATCTCTTTAAACTGAATTACCAGCAATTCTTGCCATCATAAATCTGAGTTTATTATTATTGTTATTCAAGTAATATAAACAACAATCAAAACCAATAGTGATTTTAAATTTTGGTTCATTTTAATTCTCTTTTTTGAACCTATCTGGGAAAAACAATATATCATGGATATGTCTTTCTATAATCTACTGATTTTTCCCAGTTTAAATTTTAGAATTAAAAGGATCAAATTACTCCAATTAATAGTTAAATTAAATTAGCAGTTAATAATCTTTGGAAATAAACAAAGTTGAGAAAAAGTAGAGGTTTTAAACGTGATTTGTTTCATTGAAACCAATATACCATCTTAAACAGTAGGTACTAGATTAAAAAATCAAAAATAAAAAAATGAATGGAAAATAAACTTTATTCTGTGACTTACTGTCCCCTAAGATTAACAATAATGCACAATTATAGGTACAATCGTCTGGCCTTATCATTTACAAGTTAAATGCTTCAGTAATCATGAAATATATTGTCGACAGGAAACAAAAAAAATAATAATGATCATAATAATACAAAATACAATCGTATATGAAACAACGACATAATTCTAAATATTTACTTAAGTAAGAAGGTAAACATACAAGTAGTTAGAATGTAAACATGCAAAAAGTCCCTGCCCCTGAGCGGTGAGCTAACGGTGGGGGAGGGGAGAAGGTCCCTTTTTTGGGTTTTTCGATTATATTGTATATCGAAAACGGTGGACTCTAGAAAATTATGTTTCAGACCAAACTTAAAGCTAATTAAATTTCCTATAAAATTGATTACATACATATTTGTCGAACTCCTTATGGTTTGAATATATTAATATATATATAGATATAATATATCGAAAACGGTGGACTATATAAAGCTATATATATATATATATATATATATATATATATATATATATATATATATAGATACCTTATCTATGTAACAAAGTACTGGAGTTTTGAAATGTTTGTATGTTGTTTAGAATCTATGATGAATGTTTAACATTCGAAAATTGTTATAAAACGAATCCCAATAGAAGTGGCAATCAATTTATCAACGCTAATTGTATGATCCTTCTATACCATCTAGCGTTCCGCAAGTTATTTATTAAGTATATTTCATTCAATTGCATTCTTACCTAAACTGTACATACACAACAAAATAAGGATAGTACACCCCCCTCCCCACTCTGATAACGGTGCCTGGAGACCAATGTGATTAGGTAAGCCCTCGCGATGACACACAAGTAATCGCAGGCGTTTGTTACTCGAGATTAAACTACTCACAGCCCGCCAAAGCATTACATCAGGAGATGTCCCTTGTGATTAAATGTCATCATATCTCTCTGCTGGAGCAGGACTATATGTCTTTGTTGTTGATAATAGATCTGGGTTCTTGATGTTCTCCAACATCAGCCAAGGTTGGGTTATTTTATTTAATAGACAACTGGCAATTTGCTTACTTTATTTACAAAAAAACTGAATTTTATCTTGAGTTATTTCAAACGATACCTATCGTCAGAGGGATTTCGTGAAGAATAAACTTTTATGAGCATCCACTGAAGTTGATGGCTCATACTGAACTACATGTACGGTTTTATTCGTTACAGGTTTTATATCTGAAAATTAAAACGAAAAAATAATTCAAGTATCTTTCTGTTTTCGGACATAAACCTTCAGTTACTATAATTAACTTTTTTTTTTTATTGTTGGGTAACCAGCCATTTAGTTTAGATCATGGTTTAAACTACCCCCCATGGTTATCCATGCCACCAGGTTTCTACTGGTCCAGATCAATTTAACATAACATTGGGACTGTTATGCTGTTACATCAACTACATACCCTGCTCCTCCTAATCCTATTGCATTCTGATCGATAGTTATAAACTAATCAATCAACTTTTCTATTGATTTAAATAAAAAAAGAAGCTATTGTTATCCTCGCTCACCTTTAGATGCTAACTTTATAAATTGTGAAATAAAAAAGCGTTTTTTATTTCATAAACGTTTTTATTTCAATCAAATATAATTTAAATTTTATCATTTTTCAGTTAGTTGCAGTAGGTTTGTTTGCATTCCATCTTTTAAATGTTGTTGATGTCATCCGAACCGACGAAGTCTTTGGTAATTTGAATTTTTTTTTTGTAATCTATTTTAACTGTATATAATGTAATATTAATTGTAACTAATATTTATTCATTAATATTGTTAAAATTATAAGATATAACATTGATTACTAGTCATGAATCGCTTTTCTGAAATTAATATTCTAGATAAATAATTAGCTAAATTCTATTTAATAACCTATATAAGATATCAATTTTTTTTCTCAATTTATTAATTAAATTTTGCAGTTGTATAACAATATAGATTTTGTAAATTTACTGAATTAGGAATATAATAATAGGGCGTATAAAAAAAATGACCGTTTTACCGAATTCCAGAGTTCAAAAGTCTGTGAATATCTTAATGCTATTCATTATTTACCAATACTTAATAATCCCTATAGAGCATTCTTTTAGCTTGTTTACTAACATTGGACTTCTTAAAAAAAAAAAGCCTCAATTCAGTTATTTATTTCAAATAAGAAACATGAGTGTCCTACGAAATTCTCGTACTTTTAAGACATTATTGGAAACAAAAAATTTCACAGCCTCTGAAGCAACTCGAGAAATTATTTAATATGAAGAGGAAGGTGTCCTTGAAGACACTGTACGGCGTTGGTTTGAAAAAAATTAGAAGTGGAGATACGACGTTGGAAAGGAAGAAGGGCTCCGGGCGGCCATAAATGGATATTGATGAGGTTCTGAAGGAAGCTGTTGAGTCAAATCCGTCCACAAGTACTCGCGAACTTTCCAAGGAGTGCGGTGTGTTGAAAGATACTGTTAGTCGCCATCTTCTCTCCATGGGGAAGGTCAAAAAGACCTGCTCGTCCACACACTTCCCGTGTGGAACCAAAGAAAACTACAGAACTTCATGGGTTTGAACTCCTGCCTCATCCACCATGTAGTCCAGACCTCGCACCTTCGGGTTACTACTTGTTTCGATCCATGGCCCATTTTCTTCAAGGGAAAAAATTTGATAATTTTGCGGAAGTTAAAAAATGCTGTCCAAGAGTTCTTTGACAGCCATCCCAAGGAATGGTATCAGCGTGGCATCGAGCTATTGGCTAGCAGATGGGTAATGACGGTAGATAGCAATGGACTATATTTTGAGTATTAATTGTATTTTATATCAAAGAAATAATAATATAAATATTTGTTTTAAAAACGGGCATTTTTTTTTTATACACCCTATTAGAAATAAAACTTGTAGAGGAACTACCTGTTGAAGGCACTCAAAGGAAAGGAAAGCACGTGGATTTGGGTGGTAAGTAATGTTTCTATAAAAGGAAAGGTATTTGGTTCGTGCCAAAGCAGTGGCATATGATAAATTAAAGTCATTTGTAACGGAGCAGAGAGGATTAAGATTTTAGATAAGAACCGGTCATCGACATCAATATGGACCCACTAAATGTCGACGAACCAATGACGCTGTGTTGGAAGTACGTCATGAACTAGCTGAGAGGGCAGAAAGATATGTCATGTCACTCTTCTTTGACATATCTTCGGCGTTCGATAGTGTATGGGGGGGGGACTTACTATATCAACTCTTATAACAATATTTCAAAAGTTGTTATTCAATAGTATCTTTCTTACCAAGCAATAGTTTTCTTTCCATGTGAAGCAAACGAAAATTATCTTATTTATTTTAATTATAAGAAAAGTTAGGGACTTTACTCATTTGGACTGGATAGTTGATTAAAAGAAAATTATCTATACCATTAATCTATGAATTCACTCAATATTACATTCAATGCATTGGAGTCTATTTTTTAAAAGCAGATCAACGGCTCACTTTATTTTATATCAAGTGGGTAATGAATTTTTCTCCTTAAATCACCTCTTCACCGACTAATCTGATAATATTCTTATCTTAAATTACCTTCAATAGACTTAAGCACAGAAGATAATTACCATAAATAATATAGATACCGGCGTGAGAGCAGCATTCGATTTTATGCAATTCACATTTTCCACTGCAAAAGAAAATTTTATTGTGCACTTCCCTAAATAAAGAAAATATTGAGTATGATAAGCTCTCTTAATTCATGTACACTTAAAAAATTCTCACGTGTTTTAACTACAAGCAACTAACATAAGGAACTGGTCACTAACTTGGTGCCTGATGAAGGTATCGATTTATTTTTTTTTTTTTTCATTAAATTGATTAGTTTATATATCGGTGATTCTCGTGAAGAAGTGTACAAATCAAATGGCCTTGAAAACGAATTATAGAGAAATTATAATTATAAAACTTTGTATAAAGGGCTATTTAAATCTGCGTTACGAAAAATCCCTTCGGTTGTGATTCTTAACCTTCCGACAATACTGCTTTCACGAATAGTCCCTCGTTGTAAAAGTACAACACCCTGTTTTCATCCATTTTTGTCCATAATCTACATGAAATTAATTAAATCAAACATTTTTACCATTCTATATTTAAAATAGAATACATTTACAGAAACTTGCCAGAGATAATGCTATTTTTAACGTAAATGAAAACATGTTAGTGTTTGAAAACAATAAACAGAATTCAAAGCTTATTAAATTTCTATTTGAAATATTACAGTCAAATATAATTTTTACATGTATAAAATAGTTGTTTATATGAACAATTATAGCAAACAATTTTTTTACGAGTCATTTTAACAAATGAAATGTTTGCAAATAGTGCATATCATAGTCGCGGAGTCTTTGGTCTACCAAAGATGTTTCACAGAGGATTCGTAGAAATGTATGGTTATAGATATCGTAATTGTAAAAATACCTTGAGGTCTAATCGGAGGCTAGTTGTTTTGCTCCTAGAAAGCATGTGTTTCTTCACAACCTCATGGAATAATGTTTTTAATAATTTTTGCGCAAATGAGGCCTTCCATTCCCCTTCAAAATATTTTACTTGGAAATTCAATATAGCAATATTTATTATACTGAAGACAATAGTACTGACTGAAAAGTAACCATGCTGGGAGCTACCCCTCCCACAATGGTGGTAAATAAAGGACTTTTTTTTTTTCTTTTTTTTTTTTTTTTTTTTTTTTTTTTTTTTGCGAAAATGGTGTTTTAGAGTAATTACAGGATTCAGGATGACTATTAAAAATGACTGAAAATTTCACAATTTTGACTTTGATTCACTTCTTCACTACAGCTAGCGGTATATATATATAGACCAAATGGGGAAATATTAGTGTTTTAACACTTGAGCATTCAGAAGTAACTGTAAGTGATAGCTTTGAAACTAATTAATAATACATTGTTAGGAAATGTACATAAATCAATACATAGCCATGGTAGCTGCGTATGACAGTGTGTTAAGCACTTAAAAGAGATTTCAACAGAATCCTGTAAATTTACTAATTGCATCTTGTTGCTCTCACTCAACCTATAATAGATTGGTAACGTACTTAAGGGTAAATTGTATTTCCTGCCCTAATTATAGTACACATAAAAAAAAAATAACAATATGATCCTTTTATAGTTCTCATTTAATAATTCAAAACTTAAATACATAGCTTGGTAAGAAAACCATCAACTTATGTCTGAGCTAAACTTATTTTGGCTTTATATTTTTCAGGTGATTTTCCACTTTTTGAACCTGACGATGAGATGAAATCACATACGACGTATCATGCTGTCTCATGCGTTCTGGCATTGGTCACGATATTTTTCAATCTGGTTCTATTTTGTTCGATTTTTGATGTAATATTATAATTATTAGTAAACAGTGGTATTTAATCGTAAAATTGAAAGTGATTAACATTTTAGTGTAAAATTAAATATATATATATATATATATATATATATATATATATATTTTATATATATATATATATATATATATATATATTGCGACGTACAATTCGGGGATGAATGTATGAAAAATCTTGTTTCATTAATCATTCAAAATAGTTATTCATAAAACATTTTCATAAATACCTCAGTCTATAAATAACATCGCAATTAATCAAAATCCTTATAAATTTAAGAACTGTGTAAATGAAACTGCTCTCGATTAAGGCTAAAAATTTAATTTAAACTAAGGCAAGATTTTTCACACACGCACACACACATTTATGCATATATATGTGTATATTAGGTTGTTACAAAAGTCTTTGTACATTTGTACATACGTATAACTTTATTTTAGATTACATTGTTATTTTAAACATAATTAAATACTACTCTAAAGTAAAGTCTATTGTTTTCAACTACTTTCGCTTGTATTCCAGTAATTGGATTAATAACTCATCACACAAGGTATTTAGTAAAGAACTCTTCACATCAAGTTTTAAATCAACATAGTTATTAATAGATCTTTTAATAGCACAGTATTCGCGGGACGAAAGATCCACAAGGCTAGATTGAGATCTCCTAATGGACATACCATTAATCAGACAAACCATATACTGATGAGCGCGCGCCAAAGAACTAGTCTGTTAAGCAATAGACTGTGTAGGGGCGCAAACGTAGATTCTTATTATTATATGACCATTTCCGGGATCAGATCAAGAATTTCTAGATAGCAATTCTACCGCAACTAAAATTTGGAATATAACAAAATTGAAAGAACCTGGTAGTACCCATTTCCTTTCAAAAACAAGTTGAGGTTAAAACAGCTGAACCACTCAGTCGATATGGAGAATGTTCAGAATACTAAAAATGGTCTGAAAGCAACTATAACCATGACAGCAGTATTAGGAGTTAAAAAACTCGAAAGGAGATCCCCATGGTTTGATGAGGAATGTAGGAGGGTGAAATGTGCATAAAACGTGTCTGATATGCTAATGGTTTAGAAGCATTATACAATACGGGCAACCGAAGATTATTGAACGGAAAGACAAATTGAGAAAACTCAACAGAAAGAAAAAGCGAGAATGGGATAATAAACAGCTAGAAGACATTTAGAGATACAAGAATAGAATATTTATTCAGAAAGTTAATAAGGGCAGACCCCTCAACCTCGTAGACCGAGACTACAGTCTTGCACAAAGAAGGATAGCTCAAACAGGAATGATGTACGCGAATGATGGGCAAGAAATTTTAATAATTTGCTGAATGAGGGAGTAACTGATGCAGAGAATTATATCTTTACTGCAAGGAGATATAGGAATGGAAACTCTCATAGATGACAGAGAAATAGAACCTCCAAACTTGAAGAGTTCCTGGATGTGGAGGTGATGGAATACCGCCTGAATTACTTAAATACGCTGGTGGAGAACTACATAACAACATCTATAATATAATATTTTGCATCTGGACACAGGAAAAAATGCTTCTTCTGTGGAAAAATGCGATCTTTTATCCTGTACATAAGAAAGGTGAATGATTAGAATATACTTTCAGGGAATAACATCCCTCCAGTGTGCATAAATGATATGGTATATAGTGTGTGTCTTTTGTCTATGTATGGGCGTGTGTATATGTATAAGGAAAGTAACTAATTTTAAAAATAGAAATGTAATACATTTCTTTATTATTAATGATAATATATTTCAAAGGGTTGTGTTATGATAATTAATTAATAAATGGCCGTTTTGCAGGATTACTGGGTAATATTCAGAAAGAAAAAGCAATTAGAGGTAAAATATGAATCTAATTCCATACGTTGGGCGTTGTTATAGATATATATGCTATCCTTAAAGAATATTACATTACACTTACACGTGTTTTAATAAATTTGAAATTAAGAATAGAAAGATGGTATGTCTAAAGATATCGCTCAACCTATCAATAATATAGAGTTATAGTTAGAGACAAGAAAGTGCTATAATAAATTTGTCCTATGGTGTACTTGCAGGATTGAAAGGGGATCTTAGAATAGAAAATTGAACAGGATATTCATTTCACGCCATATTTTTGAGTTTACAGTTAGTGTTTTGTTTTTGGAATTTCAGTGACACAGTTTAACCAAAATCAACAATAAACAATTTTTGGTTTTATTGCTCGTATATATATATATATATATATATATATATATATATATATATATATATATATATATATATATATATATATATATCAGTTGGAATGACCAAATGTTTCTTTCAAAATCCTGTCCTGCACAAAATTTAATTATATAACAATTTTTTTTATTGTATTAGCTGTTTTTGTGATATAGACTAATTGTTTGAGAAAGTTGGAAAAATTCGTCGATTTTCGACAACCGATTGTATCTACTTTAAGGGATGTATATAGACTCAAAATTTAATGTACTTTAACTTTGTAAATATATTTTGCGATTGGAAGCTTTGTTGTGTATGTCTTTTGCAAAAATCTGACAAAAGTGCACATATTTTGGATGGTTTTTCTACAGTGTGTCTATCATTGTGACGCGAAAAAAATCTTTTTTTTTTTTTTTTTAATTTACAATTTATTGAAATTTACAACTGTACAAAAATACATTAAGTAAATGTGTTAAAAACGCTTACAATAACATGGTAAAACTTGAAAGTAACTACTCATTAGTAGCACTTTAATAAAAATCTACACAAGAAGATCTCTAGGCCATCTTCTTTTCAGACGCCTCGGAGGATTATCGGGAATCGAGAGGGAAGAAAGTTGAGAAACTAGTGGATTTGAGTGGTTATGGAGCTTACTATGAAAGGATTGATATCTGTTTTGGGCTAAATCAGCAACATATGGAACATTAAGATCTTTATGGATAAGTTTATTGGTGAAAAAATAAGGAGCATTGAGGATTTTTCGAAGTATTTTGAATTGTAAGGATTGGATACGGGATAAATTGGATGGTTTAGTAGAGCCCCAAAGCTCAACTCTGTAAGTCCATATTGGTCTAATCACGGTCATGTAAATGAGTCTCTTGTAATTAATTGGGAGTTTTGAACGTTTGTCCAATAAATGTTGAAGCAGTCTGTAACGACGAGCTGTTTCTTGTCGTTTTAGTCTTGTATGTGGATTCCAAGTAAGACGTTTGTCCAAGTGGAGTCCTAGGTAGCGGATCTGTTCAACTGGGATTAGTGGAATATCATTAAAGGATACAGTAGGACAGGAGGTCGTAGGTTTACGACGAAGGGTAAAGGTTATTTGGTGAGATTTGTTCAGATTTATTTTGATTCTCCATTTTTGACACCATTCTTGAATGTTTAGGATATGGGATTGGAGTGTTTTGGGAGGCAATGAAGGGATCATTGTTTACTGATAATACAAATGTGTCATCAGCGTAAGTGGTGAGGACAGTGGTAGGATGAGTTGGGATGTCAGCTGTATAGACCGTGTAGAGAATGGGGCCAAGGATGCTACCTTGAGGAACACCGGCAGATTGGGTAAAGAGGGAAGAGTAAGAAAATTGATGGTTCACTTTAAACGTTCTATCACTGAGATAGGAACGGATAATAAGGAAGTATGTTGAGGGAAGGAATTTGCGGAGCTTGTAAAGCAGTCCTGGGTGCCTGACTCGATCAAATGCTTGTTCTACGTCGAGAAAGGCTCCCGTGCAGTACATTCCGCGCTCTAACGCTGAGGAGGCCACATCCATCACGCGATGACATTGCTGGATAGTGGAGTGTGACGTTCAAAAACCAAACTGGTGGTCTGGGATGATATGATTGGAATATAGGATAGGATACAGGCGTTTCAGGATGAATTTTTCAAGGATTTTGCCCATAATATACAAAGTAATATTGGACGATATGAGGATGGGAGTTTAGGTGGTTTTTTGGGCTTAGGAATCATCTTTACTATCGATATTTTCCAAGGATTAGGGAAATATGTGGTGCGGAGTACCGCATTATATATGTATGCAAGAAATAGGATAGCTTTCCGAGGAAGGAATTTTAGGATATAGGCTGTAATGAGGTCATGTCCAGGGGCTTTGTTGGAAGGTAATCTGAGGATTATGTTGGATACTTCTGAAGGGTGGAATGCATCAGGAGGAGGAGACATTTGGAGAGGGACATTTAGTTCTGCTTCAATACATTCAATGTGAGCAGGATTGAAGATGTCGGGATGTGGGTTAAAAGTTTTTAAAAGGTGCAGACCAAAATTTGGGATTTTTCTTCGTCTGATCTTGTCCAGGTTTTAGAATCAGTTAGAAGAGGGTGATTAAAATTTTTGTAGTTAAGGAGCTTTTTCGTGGTCATCCATAATGACTTGTCGGAGGTATTTAGATTTTGGGTATGGTTTTGTAGGTTTTGAATTCTGAGTTTTCTAATTTCTGTCTTCAGTTTGTTCGTTAAATTATTGTATTTTTTTTTGTATGATGGGTATCTAGTACGGTACCACTTCGCTCTTGCTCTGCGTTTTTCTGTCAATAAGTTGCGAATATGCTGTGGTAAGTTATACTGTTGACTATTTGGATTTTTTCGGTGTGGGGTGTTTTCAGTTATACTATTTTGTATTGATGAAGTAAGTTTGTCAATTGCTATGTTTATATCTTGTTTTGTTTTATGGGGAATTTGAAGGTCCAATTGGTTTTCGGGATCACATCGAAATCCATCCCAGTCTACACGTCCTGTTATAATCCTAGGAGGAGAGGGTTTAGGAACGGGATCTAAATGTAATAGAAGCAAAACAGGGCTATGATCTGATGAAAGGTCATTCATAGATTTAATGACAGTTTGAGAGGTGGAAATTTGGGAAGAAATGAAAATATCAAGGACATCGGGACGTTTTTTAGGAGAGGTAGGCCAATAAGTAGGATTCAAGGGAGAGAGGACAGGATAACAGTTGGAGGTTGCAATACGGGATAGGATGTTACCACGGGAGTTGGATGTTCTACAACCCCATCGCTGGTGTTTGGCGTTGTAGTCTCCTCTAGCGATAAAGCGCGGTCCAAGGGAGCGGAATAAGGAATCAAGGAGGCTATAGGAAAGGGAATTACCAGGAGGGCAGTATACAGCTGAGAATGTAATATGGAAAGGGCGAGTTGAAATGGTTACTGAGGTGGATTGAATGGTGTCAGATGGAGTAGAGGGAACAAGAGAGTGGGGTATTGATTTATGGATAAGGATGCAGGATCAACCATGGGAGTTATTGTCTGGGTGATCAGAACTGTAAGTGATGTAGTCACGTATGTAAAAATATGAACGTTGAGTAAAGTGAGTTTCAGTAAGTAGGGCAATATCTATTTGATTGTCGTGAAGAAATATGTCGAGTTCGTCTTGGTGACATTTCAGTCCGTTCGCGTTCCATAAAATGATAGCAAGAGGCTTAACACTCATCTTGCAACATTAAAAGGAATTTCCGAAAGGGCTCTTGTAAGAAGGGTGATGAGTGGTCTTATGGTTTCTTTCAATTCTGAAAGAAATGAGGAAAGGATAGTGTTGATGTAAGTAGGGTTTTAGTAGGCAAGAGGATATAAATTGGAAGCTTGGGGTATATTGTTTGTTTCAGTGAGTGGATTGTTTGGGATCGGGAATCTTCGTTGAATAGGAGGAGCAGCATCTACTTGCAATGATGCTTGGAGTAAAGGATTGATCTGAACTGGAGTATGAACTGGATTTCGTTTTTCAGGTGGTAATTTTACCTTTAATGGTAAATTATGTGGAGGGATATTCTGTCGAGAAGGCGAAAAAAATCTACAATAAAATTCAGCAACGTCTGATAATTCAATCTCCTTTTCGAATATCTTATCTTATACTTCAAACAGTGTTAAAAAACGAAACTCAATCTAAAATAGTTAAATCAAAAAAAGTTGTTTTTATTTACAAGGGTATTTCTATCATTTTGTCGCCGAGGGTAATACCGCTCTAAGTTTTTATGTGAGCCACTTGAAGATTTTTTTTTTTTTTTTTTTTTTAGAATCAGTCGTTCAAAATCAAAACTCTTTAAGCTCCCTTTTTTAAAAATTTTTTAAAAATGTATATATATATATATATATATATATATATATATATATATATATATATATATAAATATATATAAAAACACTTTTACCTATGGTCTAAAGTCAATAGATGAAAAATCACTTGATCCCGACAAACATTGAATCTTAATCGGTCTTTATTGCATTGTTTGTTCAGAAAACTTTTTATATTAGTTTATTTGTCGCTTGACGTACGCATAGCCGTATAGAATAATCAGTACAATTAGGATTGATGAATTAATTCCCAAATCTATTGGAAGTGTTTTTATTTGAAAACTAGTTTCGAATTATAAATATTTATCACTTCCAAAAACATACAAACATTTTTAAAAAATCAGCAGATTGTTACATAGATTATTCATATGAAATTTAACATATTTCATAGTTTCATAGTTAACATATAATCTATAATAAATAAAAGAGTTATGAAAATTCGATAAACAGCAAACAATTACGGAATAATTAATGTTTGGGCAAACTTTCAAAACAAAAATCGTTATATCCAACACGAAATAGAAATTTTCTGCTTATGCAAGTATGCATTGAAATTGGAAATCCACAAATTTCAGACCACTCCAAGGACACAATATCGAAGATAAGTCATAAGTGAAATAAAAATTTTGTTAGTCCAAAAATTATTATTTTGTACGCTTGTAAAATTTTTACAAATGGACATAACGGGTTTTGATACTAAATGACTCAAGTATTATAATAAAAAAGGTTGATTAATTGATTTTCCGTATATGAATGTGCAAAGAGGAATAATCTCAGTTACGCAAGTAAACACTGCCTTAACTATCAATGCAATCGCAAAATTAGAGAAGTCATAGGTTTACGATATTATATCTAACATTACCCCACTCCATCCTATTTATACGGTATTTTTATTTTAAGTTTATGGTAGTAGAATGTACTTTTTTTTTGTTTGTGGCTTAACTTTGATTATTATTATTTTTCTTTAATTTGACAGTATAAAGGAAATTTGATTTGGGCATGGATCCTTGCAAACATCATGCTATGTGTAATACATGTGTTTTTAGCCTTGTACGGTGTCTTTCTATTATACATGTGGTTTGTACTGGAAAACATACTCATAATAGGTATGTACAAATTTTAATATAAAATACATAAATTTTATATACAGGGTGTTCAATATTCGATGGCCAACTCCCTTTTTTTCATAGACTTTGAAATTTTGAAACGGAACTCTCAAGGTTTCGACTCATAACTGTGTCAAATAAAGTTTCTTTTCAGGTTATAGTCTGCTCTCTAACCTTCTCCAATTCTTCTCCTTTGGAATAACTTTGACATTCCCAGTGGGATGTGGTGTTTTTTACGACGGATTTTGATAGAAAATCAAATTTTAAATTGATTTTATACCGATAATTTTTTTTTATCCGGGGCGTTGTTTCGCAGCAAATTACGAAATATCATTTTAAGAAAATAGGCAGTCTAAAACTGGGATTGCAAAAATAAAATAAACTTTGAACAGAAATATCCCCAACTATACCTCGAATGCTCCGATGAGGATACGCTTTCACTGCAGCCACTACATAAATAATATTAGTTTCGTCATGGTCTTGTCAACGATTTGAGCCTCTCGGTGGAAACCTTCCAAGTCGACTTGTTCTCGCTGCACGTCGACCAGTCAAGACCCTGAGAGTTTCGTTTCAAAATTTCAAGAACTGTGGAAAAAAAGGATGGCCATCGAAAATTGAACACCCTGTATATAACTGAAGTGTGTGAGTGAAATATTTTAAAAGTTTTTTATTAATTTAAACTAATTTAGGCTCTGGAAGTTTTAGATATAATTACAATAAGTTTAAAGAATTGCAGAAAACTTTATTTTCATTATATTTAAAATAAAAGCGGAAATTTTAGGCTACTTTTTGAAGCACAGCTTTAGTCATGCACGCTTTTAGGTTACATGTGATAGTGGCCATCTTTCTTAGGCGGAGTTGGTGTAAATATGGACACCAGTTCTTGGTGTAAATATGGACCCCTATTTTCCCGGGAACTTCGGCATACCTCTTGTTACAGATCACAACATGCATATTTTGCGATGGATAGCTCTCTGAAGACACTGGGGAATAGCTTGGGTAAAATGTTCCCAAATGTAGGAACTTGGGTCGTGCCAGGGCTGAATAATTTTTTCTGTAAATAATTTTTTTCCTGTATTAAATTAACTCTCTACCGTTTTCGATTAGTTTTAAACAATTTTTTTTTTTTTTACTTGAGGGTCCATATTTACACCCCAATTTTTTTGGTGCTATTTAGAAGCTTTTTGGAAATCGTGGTTTTTTAAATGAAATCATTGATGTTAATCACTGTTTCGCTTTATCGCGTTTAAGAAACTTGTTTTAGCTGTTAATGAAAGACAATCATCCAGAAATTTTAAAGTAAAAAGAGGTTGCCCATACTTACACCTTTTCCTCTATTAATTAATGATGTTATTTCTATTATGTTTATATTATAATATTTATCTTTCAGGTTGCAGCATGCTCTTTGTTTTTGTGGTCTGCCCTTATTACAAGTATGTACCGTTAAGATGAACATATTTCCTTAAATATTTTGTTCAAGATGGGCTTATAGTAACGGATTTTCTATCCCAGATGGATCTGTGAACGAAAAATAGAATCCAGGACAATCGAATCCAACACAGTTCAAGTATAGAGAAACAACTGAATAATAAATCTCTGATCTTTTAAATTGTTCAGTATTAGCCGATGAAAGGCTTTGAACAAAGGCTATTTATTCACTTTAATAAAAATATTTTTTCAATCAATAGTAATCGATATTTAAAACATATCATATCCCGTTTCCGCTGTATTTTTTTTATTTATTTGGGCTTGTTGTACCCCAACTAGGGCAGGAGGGACGGGTTATCATACAGGTTACCAACCTATTCTAGCAAGAGTGGGAAGGTCAAGTTTCATTTCGTGGATCCACCACGAAATAAATTTTGGCCCGCCCAGTTAGGATTCGAACCCATCACCTACAGTACCGAGCGCGCTGAGACCGTCACCCTAACTCAATCGGCCATTATGAAAACGTTCACTCGTTCAGAGAGAGTAAACAGTTTATTTTTAAGGCAGATCTAGGTATTTGGGGTATACAGTCAAAGATAAATGTAGAACCTCAAAAAGTTATTCTGCTGGACATCGCTACTGATTATAAAATTATAATAAGAGATATCAAAAGAAAATTACCACCGCCATTATTTATAACTGGCAAGAGAGATTATGTAAACAATTACATTTTCCTACATCTTTTCATGGATATGATCTCTAATGATTCGATTTCTTCCATAAAAAAGTCTGTGATACCTTATTAATAGTAATTATAGGTACATAAAAGATTTATTTATTGTTAAAAAGTTTCAAAATAAGTTAAGTTTCTATTTACTTTCATATACTAAATTTATTATTGTAACCTTTCTAGTGGGCCTTCTATTTCAATAATATCAAGTCGACTTTTCTTGTTTAAATATTCTATTTTGTTTAGTACATTTTATAAAAAATTATTGCTGATTTGTTTCTCTAAATATCATTGCAATGATCCCTATAAACCTATGAAGAAATGAATGTCCATTGGTACAACCACTAGTGTCCACAGGTACAAAGGGGGAAGGTACGTATGGTCACTAATCAGCAAGTTACAAAACATTATTTTCTGTAAAAATAAAATTACTTTTCAAAATAAAGACACCAGGGTTCGATAGCCCTTTAGATTTCTTATCTAATGGTACAATAACCACTCAGATAAATAAAGCACCGAAAATTAAAAAGAATTATAAGTGAAAATTGTCCACAGGTACAGCGCCTTTCCCAGCACCTTTCCCTTTCAGGTACGGCACCTATATATCGTAAGTTTTGTATCGATATGTTGATATATCTTAAGAAAAACTATCGATATGATAATATTGGTGTATCGTGTATCATATATGTGTGTTACTCATAGATACACAAAAGCAAGCAAGTCTATTCCTATTTATAATTTATACAAACAATCAATAACTAATATTCCATAACTTCTTTCGAATTACATCGTAGATTTGAGTTTACAATTTTACGTGATCCTTAAAATAAAAATAAAATTTTATAGTACAGGGAATGCTTTACATATTCAGTAAATGGGCGTTTGCTATCACTTTGATCATAAATTTTTATTTAGCAGCTCCTCTTGGGGACCCTTCGGTTTCAAAGGAGGATGGACAGTTAAGGAAGGGCCGCACTCAGCGAAAATAAAGGCGATGTGTGAAGAGAAAAGCCAATAAAGTTGTCCTAGCTCCTTTCTATTTAATGTTGCCCACTGACGGCTCTAAGTTTATTCCCCCGTTCCCGATCCTAAGTGTGTCATTTCCAACGTTCACTGTCTCTTCACTCTGCCTTCTCTATCCTATCTCCAATTCACTTCATCTAATCCCATATAATTCTATATCCAGATAATAAGTATTGTTTTTTTAACATCCTAAAAAAATTACGTGAGGTACAGAAGGATCAATAAGATTAGGATTGTTATATTGTTTTACTGATCGTCTAGTTTTTCCTGTGTATTTAGCTTCACATTTATTGAATTTTAGTTCATATACACCGCTTTTTTGAAAGGGTTTATGTTCACGCCATTAGGCGTCTTTTGCAAATAGACCAATTAAATACATCAAAACAGAAAAGAAAAGTAAATTGTGAATCACGCAATACCCCATCTAGTCAATGTTTAGAGCAACTAAACCGTCCAGTATTATAGCAATATTCCAGAGGGCGCTGTATTTTTTCATTTGTGGACCTGGTTTCTCTTATCTATCTCTTCCCAACGAGAAACGCCAAGTGGTTAAGATCATTTTGCTTTAAGACACCCAATTTCTTATCAAAGACATTTTTTATGCCCTTTTAATTGCAAATGAGTGTTAATTCAGCCAGAAGATCTCTCAACCGATTGTTTCAACATCTATAAGACTTAAAACCTTTCATTTGGTCACAGGAATGCTTTCGAATGTCCAGAGGGGTTCTACCGGCACGACTTTGTGATCTTCACCTTGATAAATCTATTTCATGATAGTTGGTTTAGATTTCTTAAAACTATTTTTCCTCTAAAATTGCGAAAGTTTTTTCAAGTAATCCTATATACAGTCTACAACCCAGAGCGTAATTTTAATTCAGACGAGGTCACGTTTCGTTTTGAATTAGAAAAGGTTAACCCATGAGCTTTGCCTCAACAGTCTATTTTGTTTATAGGTGAAGAGAAATACGATGACAATGGTTTATCTAGTTTAAATGCAGAATTTAAACTTAATATTCTTAGCTCCTTTCCGAATTTGGTGGTTATTGGGACGTAATATGGGATCAAAATATATTTCTTCGGGATATTTTTCTCCTCTGGTGGCTTTAATTATATATCTTTTTTTTTTTTTTTTTTTTAAATATAGCCGATCGTCATTTGAATGTATCCGTTATTTCTGGCTCGAACATGATTCCAAATTCTTTATTATACTTTTATTTATTTAGGGAACGTTTAATACGCGGTAAATAATGATACTAAAGGCTGCAAAAGTACGTGTTAGTGGTACCAAACTTCTATTGCAATTGTTTTATTTAAAAACTAGTTTCGAATGTTAAACATTCATCATTAGTTCTAAAACATACAATGAGTCTTTTTCATCCATATTACACATTGCACTTGAGTGAGGCAGCTTGTAATTATTCAAAATAAAAAGAAAAGAAATAACATTTAAAATTTTCAAAACATTATCACATTTTTACATAGTTTATATATATATATATATATATATATATATATATATATATATATATATATATATATATATATATATATATTACATTTTTCAAAAATTTTAGACAATAAATCAAGTATATTAGTACTTAAGTACTTTTTAGAGGCGAAACGGACTTCTGAAAGATATCAAGAGATGAAGGAGAGGAGATATCTTGGCAAAAATTTGTTCGCTAGCATCCTACCTTCAGATACTATAGGAATTTTAGAAGGAAAAATCTTCCAGTCCAATCTACAATCATTAGAGAAATTCACAATTTAATTAACTATGAGAGAACAGGTATCTGGCCAGGGCTAAATCAACGTAAGGAACATTAAGATTTTTATAGATAAGTTTATTAGTGACAAGGATTTTGGATTGTAAGGATTGGATACGAGATGAATCGGATGGTTTGGTGGAGCCCCAAAGCTCAACTCCATAGTCGAAATACAGTCATGTAAATGAGTCTTTGTAGTTAATTGGGAGCTTTGAACGTATAATAAATGTTGAAGTAGTCTGTAGCGACGAGCAGTTTCTTGTCGTTTTAGTCTTATATGTGGATTCCAAGTATAGTCCAGGCAACGGAGGATTTTTAGAGTAGTTAATTCATGTAGATGCCAATTTTGGCACAGTTGTAGGGGGTGGTATCCTTAACAACATACTAAAAGTACTGGGGGCTGGGGGAATATCCATTCCACCTAGCTGAATTCCGCGTACCGTTGTGATATCCTTATTTTTTCGGAACATTTCTCGTTATAACTCTAAAAATATTTGTTCGACTCCGAATTTCTTTTTTTCATTTCATAGTTGGTTAAATTTTCTATTAAATCCTATTTATCAAATTTTGATTAAAGCCCGTGAAACACCCATACCAGCCCACTTAAAATATCAAAAATGTCATGTTTTGCCAAAACATACACATTTAGTGCTAGCATGGGTTTACACGGAATATAAAACTAAATAAAAGTAAAAATAAAGAAAAGGTACGGGAATTCAAAAGAAATTCCCGAGATTAGCTAGTTTCGGAGTATAGAAAAATAGTAAAAAAAGAAATTCGAAAACGTTACCGACAAATAGTTTTAGGGAAAAACATTTTCCATATTCCCCCGCAAAATATATCTTCTTAAGACCTCACTTTTTTTAGTCCAGTCAATAAGTGCAACTGATGAAGGGTAGAGTGCATGGAATATGCGATTTTTTGACTTCGCAGGTTCGTTAGGAATTTAGAAGGTAAACTATAAAAGTCCCCCGCCCCTGGGGGGAGCTAACGTTCCACAATCGTTTAAAAGCTCAGAAAAAATTTTAGTCAAAAATGTCAAAATTGTTCCACAATCGTTTCTCAGAGAATCAAAATTGTAGAGCATTAAATTAACTTCAATTCTTATATACGTTTCTGGTATTTGCTTAAATGGTTAACAAAAAAAGAGGTAAACATTTTTTTAATTTTAAAGTTGTCGATTTTTAATAACGTATATCTCGAAAAACCGTTGGAATTTCTACGATTACGTATATGATTAATTTTATAGGAAATTTAATGAGCTTTAATTTTGATCTGCTACGTATTTTTCTAGAGTCCACCGTTTTCGAGATATAATCGAAAAACAAAATTGGGACCTTTCTCTCTCCCCTCACCTTTTAGCTCACCGCCCAGGGGCGGGGACTTTTAATATGCTTACCTTCTAACTATTTCTAACAAAGCTGAGAAGTCAAAAATTATCGCATATTTCATGCACTCTACCCCCATTTTGGCACTCTTTATCTGGGGTCGTACTCTCTGAAAAAACACGTTTATGATACTCATTCCGAAACTAATTGTTCGATCCGAAATTTTCTATTTTTTATCTGAATTCTCCTTACATTTACTATAAGAACCTATATATGAAATTTTTATTATGTCACGTTATACACTCAAACCCGCCCACTGATTTGTGAATATCGTCATACTTTGCCAAAATACATATTTAGCGTTCAGCTTTGGGTCTATTACGTGACATAATCAAAATTTCCTATATAGGGCCTGATGGTAAATTTAACCAGATTTTAGTTGAAAAAAATAAATTTCAGATCTGACAAATAGTTTCGGCGTTATGGTGAAAACTATGGAAAAAAACTTGGACCCCTGGTATGGGTATTTAAAGGGATTCGAAACTTTTCTTTCATAGGTTCTTATTGTAAATTTAAGGAGCTTCCAGATAAAAAATAAAATTTTGGATCGAACAATTAATTTCAGAATGAGTAACAAAAAAATAAATATTTTCAGAGAAGTACGTCCCTAGATATAGAGTGCCGAAATGAAGGTTGTAGAGTGCATGAAATATGCGATAATTTTTGACTTCACAGTTTTTGTTAGAAATAGTTAGAAGGTAAACATATTAAAAGTCCCCGCCCCTGGGTGGTGAGCTAAAGGTGGGGGGGGGTAGAAGGTCCCAATTTTGTTTTTCGATTATATCTCGAAAACGGTGGACTCTAGAAAATTAGCAGATCAAAATAAAGCTCATTAAATTTCCTATAAAATTAATCATATACGTAATCGTAGAAATTCCAACGGTTTTCGAAAAATCGAGATATAGAGTGCCGAACATGAACTTAGAAAAATTAAAAAAAGTTTTACCTCTTTTTGGGGGGAGGTGGGTTGTTTTTCGATTAACCATTTAAGCAAATACCAGAAATTCCAACGTATATAAGAAATTGAAGTTAATTTAATGCTCTACAATTTTGATTCTGACGTTTTTTCTGAGAAACGATTGTGGAACGTAATAGAAGCAAACGTTTGACAAAAAGTGAGGTGACATTTGTTTTTTTTCCTAAAATCACCTATTTTTAATAAAGTATATCTCTTAAACGGTTAGAATTACGACAGATTTATGTATAATAAATTTTATAGTAAATTTAATCAGCTTTTATGTTTATTTGAAACATGTTTTTCTAGAGTCAACAGTTTTCGAGATATTATGGAAAAACCAAAAAAATGGAACTACTCCCCTCCCCCCCACCGTTAGCTCACCCCCCAGGGGCGGGGACTTTTTGTATGTTTACCTTCCAACTGTTCCTAACGAACCTACGAAGTCAAAAATTATCGC
Source organism: Euschistus heros (assembly GCA_003667255.2). Taxonomy (NCBI): domain Eukaryota; kingdom Metazoa; phylum Arthropoda; class Insecta; order Hemiptera; family Pentatomidae; genus Euschistus; species Euschistus heros. The sequence continues at coordinate 1,212,478 of RCWM02000002.1, read as the reverse complement.
ATATTCCATGCACTCTACAATGTGTTTATTGACTGGACTATTTTTGTAAACAATTTTATTTAAATTAATTAAGTACTTAAACATATTTTCGCTAGACGCAAGAGTTTTCGAGTTATTAACGAAAAACTGAAAAAACCGACATTTAGAGCCTCCCACCCTTAGCTCCACTCCCACCCCCCAGTACTTTTAGTATGTTGTTAAGGACACCTCCCCCTAAAACTGGGCCAAAATTGGCTTCTACATGAATTATGTCCCCTATTCTGCCTTTTTTGGTCTTCGTTGCTTGGACTAGGTAGCGGATCTGTTCAACAGGGATTAGTGGAATGTCATTAAAGGATACTGTAGGAAACACAATTATAATAAAGAAATTCAAACCATATACACAATAGCCAGCAATAACGGATACAGTATAATCACGATCGACAATATTTAAAAAATAACGAAGCCATAAAAAAAAACTATGAATAATATATGCCTAACACCCACAGAAGACAGAACTACCCAAAGAAACATATTTTGATCTCTTATTACGATCTATTAACCATAAAAGTCGGAAAGGAACTAAAAAAAATAGGTTAAAATCCTACATTTAAAATAGTTAAACCATTGTCATCATACTTCCCTTCACCTAAAGACAAAATAGACCCTTTCCAAAAAACAAAAAAAAAAACGGTTTATATGAACTAAAATGTAATAAATGTAAAGCTAAATTCCACAGGAAAAACTGGGCGATCAGTAAATCAAAGGTTAAAAAAACATATAAGGGCATACAATAATAAAACCCAGAGTTCCAACTTCGCTATCCATCTACATTAAAATAACCATAAATTCAATAAAGGCTCGCGAGAGAAACTAGTACATCAAGTGGGAAATGGCCTAAAATTAAATATTTTTAATTAATTAGAAATAATAAAACTGTTCAAAACTCATCCAGAATTTAGTTTTAATGATCGATAAATATTTAAAATAGTCCCGTTTTAAACTTAGGTCCAATAGTAAATAACAAATCAGTCATAGGAAAAATCCAAGGGTTTAGTCTACCCTGGCCCTTTTCTTTTCTTCTCCTGCCAGTCCTCTCTTGATATCTTTCAAGACCGTTTTGCTTCTATAGGTGAGTACCAATATATTTGATTTCTTGCCTTACATTTGTAAAAACTTAAATATATATAATCTATAAAACAAATGATGTTTTGAAAACTTTTTTTTTAGAACTGATTATGAAAGTTTAACAATTAGAAGTTAGAATTCCAATAGTTGTTGCAATTAATTGATCAATCCTAAAATCAACCATACAAAATTTAAATAAAGTTCAATCAGTGTCCAAATAATTGACATACAGCAAACTCCCTCTTATCTGCTAACCGTTGTTCAAAAAAGAGGAAAATTATTACCATACTGGTTTAAAATAATAATAAAAAAATAAACATTTTATGTATCCGTAAAAACAAAATGAAATTCATTGCATGAAAATAACATTTAAATATTGGTTTGCCTGTTTTTTCATTTGTATATTTAACACAAAAACAATATCTTATATTTAATAGTAATACAATATTTTATAACATCCCTACATATTTATTTAATAATATCCAATCAATAATATATAATTAGCCATAAAAGTTTTATTAGAAAAAAAAATACCAAAAAAATTTACCTAGAAACGATTTAAAAAAAGACATATTTTTCACGGTAAACGTTCTAACCTAAAAACATTTTTTTTTTTATTGTTCATTCTAGCCATGTCGAGAAGGTCAAGGTTTATACTGTTTAAAGGAAACATTATTATTTACTTACCACCTGAGTGTCACTTCATATAATATAATTGAGTTGCAAGATAGAAAGAAGAATCTAATTAATGCTGTTAAGTACATTAAACACCTAGCTGTGAGAAACATAGCAATACTAATCCAGCAGCAACAGTTAAAAATATTTATAATTAAATCCATTTATATTTCATTTTGAGAAAAGTTGTGATTTGTTTTCAAAGTATCAACAATAACATTTATCGACATAATTTTCCAAGAAAGAAAAACAAAACCAAGGTTTCCAATTATTTCTTCGAACTTGTTTTCCTTTTATTAACTATTCAAGTTTTACTGCACCTAACAACCTGCTCGTTTATTTTCATTTCACTACACAGCAGAGTTTAGTTCGAAAAACAAGTACAAGTTATAGTGAAAATGCCTGAAGTGGCAGCCAGTCAATCTTCCAAAAATTAACATTTGGATGAATCCATAAACATATAATTTTAATCTGGCAGGAAATAATTTTTTTTTTCTTGCAATAAATCAATTGGTTCCGATTGAAAATCTCAAGTGGATGCTCATAGCAATTTAAGTAAGTACATTCGATCTTCTCATGAGTAGCACACGAAAGCATTTGACGATTCCCAATATCTTTTCATTTTAATAGGTGGACACACACAGTTAACTGCAGGAAAGAAATCCCAGCGAGCTTATGTAACATTTACTTACATGAAGCTGCCTTTCATTAAGACAATAAGCCAATTTTTTTTTACTGATTTATGTTACACCATGGTCGCTTCCAAAATTGCATTCAATAAACTGCAGTCCAAGCCCTTAAAGTCTTTTATTTCATTTTTTTTTCTCGAAAATACCATATACTAAGAAAAAATAATATCATGCACTGTTAAGAAAATTCTCTTGAGAAAATACGTAAACGAATAAAAATCAATTATATTTACATCATAGTAGATGAATATACAGACACCCGGAGACTTAACATAAGATTGGATTGCACGTTTGTGTTCTATTTTAATGGCACTTTTTAGCACGTTTGGCTAATTTTTATTGCACGTATTTAAGTTTTACTGCACGAAATCCGGCCTCTACTAATGAAAAATAACACAAGGATAAAAAATTAAATAATTTTTAACAAATAGTAAAAATATTATAGCAATAAATAAATTAAATTCACGTTTTCATAGAGTTTTCCCGAGCAATCAAAAGATCAATATCAGTTTAAATTTCCTGTCAGTATCTTATTGACTTATATTCTTCGGTTATTTTCCTTGACATTATCTACCATCAATTCATCAATGTCAATTACTTTCGGCGTTTCTGGAATGGAATACTTCACAGTGAAAATCAGAAAATTTTCCGAAGATCATTAATCTTAAAGTTCCATTAAGGTGGCCTGGGAGGGGAATCGGCTCTTGGCAGTAGAGACAGTTCAGACCACCTTCAGTCATCGGTAGCAAGTCATGCCTATGCTCTCTGAATCATAAAACCAGAAAAATATATACTATTAATAATATTATGTTTGCTTTTATTGATAAAATTCAAAACATGCTACAAAATATGACTACACTGATGACAATAAAAATGGAGACAGTCGTTAAGTGGCAACTCTTTCACTCTTTTTTTATTATGATTTTTTTTTTTTCATTATAAAGTTAGTAGATTCTTTTGAATTTTTGCAGCTAAGAAATGTTAGCGTAACATATTTTGTTTATAATGATTGACATCAAAATAGCGACTTTATCTTGTAGTTTCAATATCTTCTGAAGGATCTGTTTAGGAATCGCATAATGTATGACCCTCATTTAATTGTAAATAGATTCATTCCAAATACAATATATTAATGGCATTGTTTGTAGGGAATAATTGCCTATAGACTGAAATCTGGCGTTCAAGTTAAAAAATGTTTCCTACAGTTTTTATTCAATGAAAAGCGATTTTTTTTTCTTCCTCCATATTTTGTACATTTTATCCTTGTTATTTTATCCTATTATATTCTTATTAAATTTTTCAATATACAGTATTTTTGTTTAGCTACCATGATTCTTAATTTCTTTTTAACTCTTCTTCCTTGTCGTTTAGGCAACACGGGGTTTTCCCCTGGCCGGGAGTGTGGGAGCGGTGAATTAATAACAGAGGATAAGTTACACCCTACACCATCCAGGTTCCCTTTCTGTCTCTCTAACTCTCTTACACTCACACTCCCTCTCGCTTTCTGGATGGACACATTTAGTCACAGTAGCGGACTAACGGAGGCTCAATGTGATGTGCCTTGCCTGGAGAGTGCTGGGACCCATGAGTCCATACCATTCGAAGGATGTTTGTTTTTAGAAGTTTTTTTTTAGTAGTGCACGTTTCTAACATATGTATATATACACACTTGCACACATTCCTTATCAACAATATCCTATTTCTTTCTAATAAGGTATTTGAATATTATTTGACTTACTAATGTTCATAAAAGACAATGTAATTTTTTTTTTTTTAAATAAGATATAATCCTTGGTACTATTATAAATGTTAGATATAATCCTTTATGAGAATGCCCAAACTTCTAAAGATGTTAAATGCTTAAAATTATTTCAAATTAATATAATTAAAATTGAGTTTTTTTCTGTTTCTTTGATTTCGATTATTTACAGTATTTCATGATGTATTGTGTCAACTGACTTAAGAGTTATAGGAGTAAAGCATTTGCGTTACTATAAACCGTTTTTCTTTTGTATACCAACTTTAGTGATTTATGTAATTAACCAAATAAGCATTAACAAACGTATATATAGGTTTTCTGTACATACATTCAATTTGTGACACAACAAAATATAGTTGGTTGTTTATACTATTTTTATTCATACATCTCTTGCTAGTAGTGTATTTATGCAAAGACGGAGAATCCAAAGGAAGAAAACGACAATACACCGCGTTGGGTGAAGAAAAGGAAAATTATTTCCTAGGAAGGGGCAGTAAGGATTTGTGGCGGCTAAGTTGTGCCCACAATGGACTTGAGAATGGGCAGGGAGGCCGGACAATGGGGCTCTGGGATAGGCAACTCCCTCCCTTCTAGCGCTGGGCCCCTTCTAGCCGATTAGGATCTGCTTCGGGCAACTCTCTGAATAAATGTGACGTGGCTGTCCCGGCTACCCTTAATGTATTATTTATTCATTTTTTAAAATTTACAAGTATATAAAAATATTATTAAAAACTAAAAAAAAAAATCATTCGGTCATTGCATTGCTGAAAAAGTAAGCGGTACGGGAATTAACGAAATATAATTGTTTGTCAGTTAGACGGCCCTTAGGCCACATGTAATTTATAGTGGTGAGGCATGAACACTAACCTTGAAGCGAGAAAGACAACAGAGAATGATTCATGATTGGAAAGAATGATTCAAAGAAGAATATGTGGCCTAATATTTGAAGGAAATAGTTTTTGCATAAGAACAACAAATAGCCTATGTGAAGAGGCTGATATAGTTTCCCGTATTAAAAAGGGAAGAATAAAATGTTTAGGTCAAGTACATCGTATGAATCCAAAAAGATACCCAAAGTAAGTACTTTAAGAACGTCGAGATGGAGAAAGCAGAAAGCAGACCTAGTCGATGGCTATACGATGTAGAACTTGATCTTCGATTCCCAGGTTTGCGAACTCGAAGGAGAGCAGCGGAGGATTGGTCACAGTGGAGGATGATTTCTGAGGGGGCCAAGGTCCTTTACGTACCACAGTTCCAGAAGAGATAGTAAATTGTTGATCTGGATTAGTGTAGATTGTATTTTATGATTCGTATATAACAGTCAATAATGCTTGTTTAGTACATCAGGCTAAGGAAACCTATAAATATTTTCATGTCCTAAGAAGATCTATGAGAAATTCGTTTCTCCCTTTTCTCTCGGATTTTCCACTGTATGGGAGATGTTAGATTTTGGAAGTGGAAGACATGGTCGTGAACGTCATGATCTCCCACCCTTTTTTTTTTTTTTTGAGATTGAATTTATCACATTACAAAAATATATTGCAAACAAAAATTAATCCTTTTAGCTTAACCGTGTTTTATTAACTTAGCCTAAGCGGCTGTATCATAATTTCAATTATAAAAATAAAATTAATTTGATTTGAAATTTAATTTAAAAAATCGTTTACTGAACGAATATTGATGAATACGCTTATGAAGACAAAAAATAAATTTTCCTCTGAATAACTGTCATCTCTTGAAGAAAATTCTCACCGAAATTCAGTTCATTTAGTTTTAAGGCTAACATGCCCTGGTATCCTGAAGATCAAATGTGTATTTAGAGCTTCTGAAAGACCCATTTAAATATTGTACCTGTATTCGAGAATTATGCATGTCTGTTTTAAGAATCAGTGTTGACCAATATAAAGGATTGACCAATAACATCTCTTATATCTTTATAAGTAATAATTTTTATCTTTATATATATAAAGATAAAAATTTACAAAGCTGCCAATCTCATCAACAAACTTGAGGGGTGGGCAAACCCTTTAATCACTTTAACCCATTGGATCTGAACAGAAACACATCTGTTGTCTTAGGATCAATAGCAATTGAATGATTGAATGAATGAATCCTAGGATTATGATAAGATTTTTGGTACAAAAATGTGAGTTAACCTCTGAAAAATTAGCTATTCATACGTATGTTTATGTAAGTATATTAAAACAATTAAGGTATAAAACTATACTATTACAAGCATTCCCGTCGCGGCTTCGCCCGCCCTTCATAAGTAAAGCTAATTTCAACTAAAAATTAATGTTTTATTTGTTTATCGATAAGATTCTTGTATTTTAGCATGTGGTTCAGCATTATTTCTTCAATGATTTTTTCACGCATAGCAGTAATTATTAATCTAGTTATAATCGCACTGATTAGGCAGTTGGAGATTGCGTAAAAGCACCATTAGACATAAAATTTTTAATTTTAATGTATGAATTGGTAATCAAGTTGGATAAAGACTGAGAAACTTTTGCGGAAAATAAACTGCATTATCAGTGCTTACGACTGAAGGCCCGTGGATCATATTTTTACACACAATATAAAAAAGTAAAGGATCGACATTTTGATTTAGTAATAATTTGTATTCGGCAGAAATAACTTTATTGATTTCATCTGGTTGGATGTTGATTTCGAACTATAAAAGTATATGACAGTGTGGCAAACCTCAGTCCTGCCTCTCAACATTGTACATTTAAATTTTAGTTATTGTAAATTTTACCATTGCAAAACCTTCCTAGAATTATAAAAATTATTTATTTAGATGTCGGTACAGATAGGTTCAGTTTACCATTGTTAACTCTATTGTGGGATGGTGCTATACACAATCGTTTTCAATTTTCAAGCTTCACTGGGATCCACATATCGCACACCATATTTAAATCTTTTTTAATAATTTTCTTTATAGTTTAATAAGTAAATTTTATCATCGATTTCAAGCTCTTTTGTAACCGCGTAGAACCTCTCCACCTATCGTTCAATTTTCAAACTTCACTGTTGTCCACATATTTTCTTTTTTTAATAAAAAATAAATGAAAAATCAGTAGATTTTAATATTGCTAAACCTTCTTGGAACTATGAAGATGATGTAGTTAATATTTAGCACAGATTGGTTCAGTAGTATTCGTGGTTAGTGATCACAAACGTAAAATGGCTTGTCCTTTTATATAATAGTATAAGTTATTATTATGGTAAACTTTCTAATTTTAAATCTTTCAAGAACTATGAAGATGATGTAGTTAAAATTTGGTTCAGATAGGTTCATTAGTTTTACTAAAACGCTATTGTCGCTTGCCACATATTTATAGCTTTTTGGATAACAATTTAATTGAATTAAGTAACTTTATTATCAATTTCTAGCTATATTTAACACCGGATCATTGTAACCTCTCTTAAATGGCGCTCGCTTTACTGCACTCCACATATTTATCGCTTTTTAAACAGTTATTTAATAGAAAATATATAAATTTTATTATTGCTAAACCTTCCTTGAACTATGAAGATGATATAGTTATATTTGGTACAGAATAGTTCTATAGTTTTCGCGGTTAGTGATAACGAACGAAAATGGCTTGTCCTTTTATGGTATATATAACTTCATCATCCCCCGTCGAGGCTTCGCCCGCTCTCATAAGTGAAGATCTTAGATAATTTTAACTAATAATTAATTTTTTTTAAATATTTATCGATAAAAATCTTGTATTAAAGTGAAGAATTGAAAATTTTATATTTGATGATATGTTTACGCATAGCAGCCATTATTAACTGCGTTAAATTTAGATTGATTAGGTGTTTGAAGATAACATAAAGCATAATTAGACATCCAATTTTCAATTTTAATATATGAGTTGGTAATCCAGATGGACAGAGACTATTAAGAAACTGCATTATCAGTGCTCACAACTAAAGGTTCAAAGTTCATATTTTTACACACAATATTAAACAGCTGAGGATCGGCATTTTGATTTTTAATAATTTTCATTCGACAGAAATAATTTTATTGATTTGATTTGGTTGGATTTTAATTTCTAACCATAAAAGTATGTCATAGTGTGGCAAAACCCGTTTCTAACACTCAACATTGTACATTTAAATTTTTATTGTTGCTAAACCTAGAATTATGAACATGATGTAGTTAAACTTTGGTATATTTCACTCCATATACCTGTTTTTATAACAATTTAATTGAAAATAAGTAAATTTTATTATCAATGTTCACCTCTATGTAACACTGTGCATTTTAACCTTTCATGTAGATTGCAATTGCCGCCATTTTTGAACTTCACTGTTATCCACTTATTATTCATTTTTCAATAAAGAATTAGTTGAAAATTATTAGATTTTACTATTGCTAAACCATCCTATAAAGATGATGTAGTCAAAATTTGGTAGAGATTGGTTCAGTAGTTTTTGGCGGTTAGTGAACACAAACGAAACATTGCTTGTCCTTTTATATAATAGTATAACCTTATACCGCCATATGTTAGAATCGTATAGAGCTAACAGATAATTGTGACTTGCAGATAATATACAAATAATATTGTGACTATAAATTAAGATATAAGGTATCCTATCTGTTTTGTTGGATCAAACTGCACACGGTGTGCAAATTTGATTAAAATCGGTTCAGTAGTTTAGGTGTTAGCCGGCCCCTAGGCGGCGACACGTAATTTATATATATTAAGATTAATCTTTCCATACTCTGTGCTTACTTCTGTCTGCACAACCTATTAGCTTTAAATTAATTTATTGTTAGGATATGATCTTATTCTTTCTTATTTCATATTTTTTTAAAAATGATTAAGTAAACACCACAGTCTTTTTGCTCAATTTTTCTTCATTTTTTCATTTCACAAAAAATTGTTTTGATATGCAGATTATTTATTTTATTATTACAACGAGTTTTTTTATTTACAACATTTCTAGTGCTTCTATACGAATATAGACTTAGTCTACTAATTCAAAACTAAGATATTCTTAACTTAACCCATTTACGTCCATTGTTGCATATTAGCAACATTAATTAAATTTTATTTTTTTTCTCAAATATTTTTCTATTTTATGACGTTAATTTATTATTTAAGGTTTTTAATTTAATTCAATGTTAAATTACACCCAGATTACTTTAATGCATACCACAAAAAAACAAAAAAACAAATTCTGATTTTCATGAAACAGTATTATTATAGCAGTTATGAATATATTGCTATACCTATTTCTGAAAAAAAGTTATAAATTTAACAGACCAATGTTGCTTAAGCGCAACATTTTCTTTCACCATTATGGTTGAACAAAAAATATATTTAAAAAAAAATCTTCTCTAAATTAAACTACTTTAAAAATATTTATTTGGAGAAAAATCAAAACTTTTAACTATTTCTAGCCTTCGCCTTAAATGGGTAAATATAATCAAAGACATGCAGCATAGAAGTTTTATCCTTACTATTATTTTTTCTTTTTTATGGAAGCTACGAATAAAATGAGTAGAAAATATTTAAAATAACCCGTAGCCAAAATATTAGTTTCCAAATCGCTTTGAATGAATTCCTAATTCAACAAAGGCGGGGCATTAAATATGTGAGGCATTAATTTACTTCAACACAAAATAACATTAAAAAAAAAAAAAAAAAAAAAAACTTCTTAAATTGTAAATATAAAAAACAAAACTGTGTCTCGTAAATTAGTGTCTAAATAATGCCAGAAAGTCTTCATAGTTTTAAAATTATTAGGAATTCAGAAACTGATTGGATGAAAAAAGGTTGAATGAAATATTAGATTAAAATATTGACTCCCCTAGAGAGATTTGCCAGAAACACACCAAAAACTTTCTCTGCGAATACCCGGTCTGTTGTTATGAAACAATACTTTGATCACACTAGATTTAATTGAAAACTTTCATATTGACTATTCAAAAGTGATAAAACGAAGTTGTAGCTGTGTAAGGTAGCCTATACTTATGAAATTGAATTATATGTTCCTGTATTCAATTCATTAGGACAACTTCAATAACATACCTAACTACCTGAGTTAGTTAGGTGGGATTGATAAACGCCTGCCACCGATAACTAAGTTACTAAGTTTCACAGTCAGAAGGACCTCATCAAAGGGAGGCGCCATCATAATAGTTTGCAAAACAGTACATGTAGTTAACCCGTTTGTCATTCCGTTAACAAAAGTTGCCTACATAAATTATGTATAAATATTCAGTTATTATTTTAGTAATAATAGAATTATTACCATATTTCATCATTAAATGTAATTTTATAAAAATTAAACCATTTGGAGAAAAAAAATAAAATCAGGCAACAAATCTATCTTTTATAGGTAGAATTTATTTGAGCTATAAAAGGAGTCAACAGGCCATCGAAACTCTGCCACACGATTAGGTCTATTTGGGAACTCAGTGAAGTGTTTGTTTTTCATTTTAAGTTTTTTCCTGATAGTCAGGCATTGCAATCAAGCACTTATCGTGAACAACTTATTATGTATTATGGATTCTTGGTTAACAAATAATATTAATATTATTGTAGACATAAAGTTTAAAAGGGGGCGGCAGCCTATGATGTATTTATTTCTATTATCCTAGAGTATTAAAAGAGTATGGGTGAGTGACAGCTTAGGGGGTTGACTTTAGACCCTATTACGGGTCCCATCACATCCCTTACCAAAACATTTGGAGAAAGAAATTTCAGACAAAAGAGTTAAATATCCAAAGAAAGGAGTAAAAGGGTAAAATGGAGGGAGGTGCGCCTATTTAGTATTGACAGTCGAAGAAAAAGCGGTCGGTTGGATTTTAGAGAAGTAAAGGTGCAGGTGCTGAAGGGATAGTGAGCTGTCTTTTGGAAGATCTCGGAGAAAGAGAAACAGACTGCAGGAAGCCGACCATGATAGAAACGGTAGGGACATTGTAGAGACGATCTTTACGATGCCGTATTAGATATGAACCTTAGGTTAAGTACCCATGTTATTAGCATATTTAGGTGGATATAGTAAATTGTGTGCTGACCCCCAAATAGATTAATGTTAAAATCTTTCACAGTTTTAAATAAACTATATTTATGTAAATCAGACATAAATTGATGGGGCTATTGTATTAATAGGGACGATAGCTAATATAGCATTCAATAAACTTGTGGAGGGACATTGGAATTGTATGTGGAGAGCTCTTTATCTCAAAATCAAAGCAGTAGTACCGGCATCAATTTCAATTACAGACAGAAAGACAGGTAAAAGTAGTTCAGATCAATGGACTTTATTTTGAAGAATAGTATTCAATAATGTTTAAAATATTTAACCTTCCACCGGTCGCGCCGTTGTATTTTGTACAACACTCGAATATTTTCTCTCTCGATTCCGGTGAGCTTCCCGAAAAATTGGCTTTAGCTATTCCTCAAGATACTCCTCTATTTTCCGCCAGTAATTTTTCAACGTGTTAGTAAGGATAGTTTCCTAATTAAAAAAAAGATTTAGTCCTCAGTGTTGCACAAAGTACAAGTGACGGCTCTCGTTTTGTTTTTTTCTCATCGCATTCTCGGCAATCAGGAAGATTCCATATAATGTAAGTAGGATTCCATTTTTACTTTTGTATTTTTTGGTCAGCGAAGTATTAGTAATTATTCCTCGAATTTTGAAGAACTAGACGAGGATGAAAAACGAACCAAAAATCAAATAAAAATTTGGAATTGAGTGAAGAGAAAATAGAAAATGTTCTCTATCATGATACAGAAACCCATGTTGACGGTAGTGGTGGATATGACACTGGGGGGGAGGGGGAGCAGCCAGGGGATATCTTCATTTTATTTGTAAAAATAATTTTTTTACAATAATTGATCATAAAAACAACCATTTTAGACCTGAAAATGATTATATTTGACTGTAATATTGTAAATAAAACTTTATCTAGTTATAAATTAGTTTTTTATAGTTTTCAGTCATAAACATATTTCCATTAACGCTCAATATATTATTCAATTAGCTAATATTTTATACATATACTGTACTTTAAATCTAGAATGGTCAACATATTTTATTTAATAGATGTAATACAAAATTTGGGCAAAGACGGATAAAAACTAGGGTGTTGTATATTGTACAACGCGCGACCGCTAATGTTACAAAAATTGAAGCGACCGGTGGAAGGTTAATCTGAAATATATCACATGTACATCAAACATGAGAGACTGGAAATGTCCATTAGGGCCAGGAAAAATGAAGTATTGGAAGACGAAATAATGCAACTCATCAACCGGTTTGGCCTTTGAATCAATTAGTATTTAAACGAGTTCGGTCTCCTTCACTTACATAATCAATAATGGAGACATATTTAAATAAATCTGACGACTGTGATTGTAAATAGTTACTACAATAGCAAGGGAAAGACAGATGTTGAAGCGGCCTAGGAATTTAATAAATGGGAGGACAGTGCCCTGATGACCTAGCCGCACGGTTCCTATTGTTGCCGTGACTGATTACTGCCTCTTTATGACACTTCGGTCATCCTTATAGCCATTCCATCCTTTCAAAAACCTTGGAGAATCGCTTAGATATTTTTATTTAAAAAATAATGTTATTTAGGATTTCATAAAATAAGAAAACTACAATAAAAAATAATAATCTTGCTGTTTAGTTGAGAAAAGAGAGATTATAGAAAATACTATGATGATTATCATGGCCTTAGTTCTTTGTTAATTTTTTTTTGAATTTTTAAAGTTGATTAATTATTTATTATTTTGTAGTTTTCTTTTGTTATATACTGTAATGGTACAAATAAAAATTATTATACAAATTAAATACAAAATAAAATATTATTATTTTTGTATATGAACATCTGAGGGATACTCATGAACCTATTACATATATTTATCATAAAAAAAATTATAAAAACAGTGTATAAAAAAATATTTCAAAATTACTATATTAAAAAAAAAAAATTCATAAACACAAACCGAATATATTCAAATGATTAAACCAAAACTGTATTTAATGCTAACACAAAATTATGCTTATAAGCAATACATCAATTTTCAAATCAAAAGTTTTTGTAACTTTACTTCTAACAGCTTTTTCATTCAGCCTTGAGCCCAAAATTATATTCTTCACATCTCCTCTAAGTGCACATTTAAATGATTCATAACTCTCCTTCACAGCCAAGTTCTCCCCCACGTTATTAATACAAATTTTACAATTACGTATGAAAACTTTTCATAATTATGAGAAGGATATATATAGACAGCATTTGGTATTAAATCCGTCTATCGATAACAGAATATTTTAACCATACCACTGCCTTTGTAATTAATATTGGAAAAAATAAAATTATTAGTTTTAAAATTAAATTTAAATTTTTATGTCTTTAATAAAAGAAAATGTAATTAATGATTCCATTTTTTTAAATACATTGATTAATGAGATAATAAAATACTAAACACAATGATTAAAAATACTGAATTTTTAAATTTTAATCTCTTTTTTTTTTTTAAGTTATATTTATTTAAACAAATAAAATAAACTGTATTGGTCAGTTACAACAGGTTCTATTTATTAGATTCCCAAGTGGGGCAATTTTATTATTTTTTTATTTAACACTGTTTTGAAATATTTTATTGGACTAGCCAAAAAAATACTCATGACCGTCACTAAAATTATTTTTTCATATAAAGAAATTATTTATATCGCAAATAAATAAAGCTAAATAATTTATATATAATTAAATGCTAAAAAAATGTAACCCTTTAAAAATGCTATAGGACTGACGGCTTTTAAAAAGTTTTGTTCTTGGTATTGTGCTTGAGAAGGTAAAGAGCTGTAATTATTCTCACTATAATTTTTCCAGGTGGGAATATAAGATAAATAAAAACGATTGTGGAAAATAGATTTATACTGAAATGAAAAAAGAATATTATTTTTAAAGACCAGATAAGTTAAGTGTTCAAACACCATCGAATAACCTACCTATAAAGAAGAGCATATAATGATAAGACGCAGATTTCCAATTTCACTAAACATGTAATTAGAAATAACAATAAACCCCACAAAGACTCGGCTGTGAAATTAATACATAATATAGGAAATAGTTAAATTAAATATTTACCACTCAATAGAAACAATAAAATCGTTTGAAGTCAATCTAAATCTTGTTTCAAATGATAAGATAAATATTTCTAATTGTTCAATTATAACATTTTTTTTCTAATAAGAACAGAAAATTTGATTAATCATGGTGAAAACCTAAAGGATTTTTTAATTACCTGAAGACACCCCACCGTTTCTTTCAGCCCCTTATACCTCACACTTTACAATATCAGCTCTAACATGGTTCACCCTTTCTTTAGGAGATTACAATGGAATAAAACAATCAAAATAAAGGACCGTATTATGAAAACAAAACTTTTTTTTCTGTGTTTTTTCTATGGCTGTGCTGGGTTTTGGTATTGGTGATTTGTATCTTTTTAAAGGTTATCAATAGTAAATTTATTGTGCATGCATTTGATTTATTGACTTTCCTTTTTAAATCGATAATTTAATATAAAAGGACAAACCATTTTTCGACTGTGGTCACTAACGACGCAACCAATCTGCACCATATTTTAATTACATCATCTTTGTAGTTCCAGGGAGCTTTGGTAATAATAAAATCAACTGATTTTCAATTAATATTAAATTAAAAAGCGATTATAGGTTTGAAAATTGACCGATAGGTAGCGAGAGCCTGTGTTAGTCCCTCTTAGAAAAGATAAGATGAAACTCGATCAAAAATGAAGAAAAATGCCGCAGACCTTACCTTTCTATTCCAACTCGATGCAGATATACGATAATTCAAAGAATTTTTTGAGGAAACCACTTTTTATGCCATACAAGCTGTAATATCTCAATTTTTTTTTTCAAATTTTGCCTACATTTTCGGATTTAGCATTACATTTCCTATAAGAGCAGAGTACATGTATCTTCGAATTTCACAAACTTGAGACCTAACGAGCAGCTTGATCTTAACCTTATCTAGGAAACTTACAATATCTTATGGTACTTCAAAGCTTACCGTTATTCGAAAAAACTATCCACAAAACTGAAAATCTCACAAACACATGCAAATTAAACTAGCATTGATAGGGTACCATCAAATTAATGATTCCGTATCAATTTATAGGAGAAATTTTCTTTTAAAACAGGAAAAACATGGTGTTTTCATTAGGCATACAAATCAGTTACTTTTGTAAATAAGACATTGTGATAATCGCTTAGTGGAAAAATATATTTTAAACATAAACTCTTCATTCGAATAAAAATCATTGAAAAAATTTATTGTTTATAGAAATAATAGGAAAACAGTCATTAAAGTGACACTAGATCAAAGGATTATATGTTATTACATTTATTTATTTATAATTATTTAGGATTTATTTTATTATATTTTCAATGTAAGGTTTAAAACACAATGGTAATGAAGATAGACCTCAATTGTGTCGTAGGCTTCTGACTGCAGACGATATCGAAGAATACCTTTTTTTTGAGATGGATTTTATGGACAAATGATTCTGATATTACAGGGGAAGGCATTTCTGCCTAACCATGTGGGGTATCGTTGGTTTATTCATTTTTTTACTGCTGTCGAATAGTGTTGGAAAATCATAGTTTGCCCAACAGATTGACTGGTGAGAATTACTAGGGTACAAAATATCCTACCTTAACTTTATCACAATATTACTCCTGAATTTCAATAAAATATGATTTTCCAACATCATGGTGTTTCTCCACATTATTCGAAAGCAGTACATTATATATTATAAATAAATTAACGATACCCCACATTTAATATCATCTGCATTCAGTTCAACCAATAAGGGGGACACACCCTCCGTAGTGTTTAAAATTGATAATAAAAATTACTTATTTTCAATTAAATTAAAAAAAAAAAAAAATTAAATATGTGGTGTGACACTTGGATCTCAATGAATTTTGAAAATCAACCGAAATGTGGTTAGCATCATTCTGCAATTAAGTTTACAATTGTAATGAGCCTATATGTACCACATTTTAACTACATCATTTTCATAGCTCTTGGGAAACTTAGAAATGATAAAATTTACATTAATTAAAATTATTTTGTAGAATGTTGAGTGGCAGGAACGAGGTTTGCCACTCCTTCAAATACTTTTATGGTTAGAAATTAATCTCCAACCATATGAATTAAATCAAGAAAATTATTTCTGCCGAATAAAAGTTATTACTAAATCAAGATGTCGATTCTTAAGATTGAGTGTAAAACTTATTTTATTCGTTGAATGTAAACATTAACATTCATATTAAATGTTGTTCGAAGTAATTTCCTTGTCGCCCAGTCAAATAAGGATTTCGCTTCAGAAAGGAAACAATGGAGCTGAACTATTTCACATATCTTTGTTTTGGCCTTCTAAATAAGGGGTGAAAACTCAACGACCTCAGTGTGTTAGCATAATTAGATATTCAAGGTAGGAGAATTTAAATATTTAGGCTCCATTCTGGATATGGCAGGAGGATGTAAAAGAGAAATACAGAGCAGGTGTGGAATGGCTAGGAAGGCAATTCGCATCTTGCGTCCCGTTTTGAGGAACAGGAACTTATCCCAAAGGAATAAGAAACGGATTTTTCAATCATTGATTGAAAGCATCCTCACATATGGTGTAGAAACATGGTCCCTCACCAAAAGTATTAGGGATATATTAAATGTAGTTGAGATGGACTCTAAGGGACGGTGATTGGTAGGACAGAAAACTGTGGAAGGATAGTTTGACATAGCGGAAACCCAACGAAGGGAAACACTGTTTCAAAGAAGAAGAAAGAAGAAGTATAAAAATAAAAAATGCTAAAGGTTAATGTAATCTGCTCTGAAATGGGAAGCCGATTTAGTCCCTGAAATAAAGCGAAAACAAGAATAAACACTGTTTGTACATATATTACGCGTGAATTACACTTCCCCCCCTTTTTATTACTACCTTTATATTTTATAGTAAAAAGTTAATCCTAATGGTTTTTTCTAACGGGCGGACTTGACCCTTTAAAGCTGAGGAGATGATGAGAGCCGTAAAGGGCAACTCTGGCTTTGTTCCTACTAACTCTATTGGCTGACCATATTGTCTCCTGCCCTTTCCCTTTGTCACCCGGCTGGTTCTTCAGTCGAAATTGAGTCTTTCCTTTCACACCTTCATTCTTCGGATCCTACCTCCATTTCAAATTTCACCACTCAGAAGATAATTTTATTATTCATGGGGAACTAATAAAAAAAGTCTTATGGCAACAACAATATATTATATACAAAAATAAATGAAATGTTTGGAAAAAAAAAAATTAAACCAAAACATGTTTACTTATTCTTGTAATTATACTCTAGAAACAACTCCATAACAGTAATTTATTTCGAAAATGTCAATTCATTATTTAGTCGAATATAACAATCAAAGTTCTACTTTTTTTTTCATTGTTATTATTTTTACTTTTTTGACAAATATCACAATCTCATTACACATTAATTATAAGAGTAATTAAGCTATTTCCAAAAATACAATGTTGAATTTTACATCTCGCGGCCTTTTTAATCTGATAGGAGGATTACAGGGGTTTGTGGTGTTGGATAAGGACTAAGCTGTTTTGGAAGATTAGAAATGTTTTGATGAAACTTTGAATATTTAATTGGTGTTGAGACAAGGACAAAAGGTATCTTAAGGTCATTGTGTAACTTTATGTTGGAGGTGTTTTAGGGGAGTTGTTTATGGTTATAGGATCGGAAATATTGGATACGTTAGATGTTCAAAACATTTGCTGTTTCCGACATTCTGTTCCGTTGGTCAATCCAATAAATATCATTAAATAATTGAAAATACTTTAAGTTACATCTTTTAATTATTCTTGACATAATTTGTCATTAAATATATATTAATTTGTAAATCTATTTAACATTGTTATTAAACCAACAGGAAGATCTATACGAAACAGTATCTTACAGCTTTTGAAGACAAAAACTTTCATTTACGTGGTTTATTATGTGATATATTGCACATGCACATGATCATTCGAGAACTACTGGGGTCAATAACACCCTGCGTTTTTTTTGTTTTTTTTTCGCCTGCTTCACTAATTCTTCAATAGTATTACCGCACTGGTAAGATTTAGAAGATAAAATTGTGAGGGTAGGTAGTTTATGAGAGTATATTTGGAACTCGTTTCCATTGCCAGAAGGGTACTTCAAAGAACAGCGACGATTTTGTCAAGATGGAATAAAAAATTCTAAGGTAAAGAAGGTGGAAGGGTAATTATTATACCGACATTGGATCTGAAGAACTGAGTGAATCAGCTAGAAAGAAAGGGGAATCAGAAAGGCCTTAGGAAAGACAGAAAGTATAAATGGAGGCAGTGAATGAGATGAATGAGGAACGAGGACCCAAGGGCTAATGGGCTATTATGTAGCGGGCAAAGAATTGATGCTGGTATTAGCGCAATAAGCTTTCACAAAACGAGTAATTACTTAATGAGTCGGGAATTGATAATGGTTTCAAAAGCTCTATTAATCATTGGAAGGGTGAAAAAAGGAACACGGGCTCGATTCTCGCATTTAAGAAGAAATAAATAAAAAAAGTAGAATTGGCTCGGCGTACATTTGGTAAATGTTGGGTTTGAGACCATAATTTTTGAATTGCAAAAATCTATACCAATATATATAAGGACAAGCCATTTTTCTTTTGTGATCACTAACCACGAAAACATCTGAACCAATATGTACCAAACTATAACCACCATTCTTATAGTTCCAGGAAGTTTCAGCAATAATAAAATTTACAGATTTTCAATTAAATTGTCATTTAAAAATGCGATAAATATGTGGTGCGCCGTGAAGATTGATAACCGACCGATAGGTGGCGAGTGCCAATCAAGAAAGGTTACAAAGGTACGCTGTTATATAGAGCTAAACATTTATAATAAAATTTACTTATTTTCAATTAAATTGTTATTTAAAAAGATATAAATGTGGGGTGCGACATGTGGATCCTAGTGAAGTTTGGAAATCTATCGATATGGTTATCGTCATTCTGCAATAGAATTTACAATCGTTGAACTATTTAACCCATCTGTATCAAATTTTAACAATGCACACAATACCAAAACGTGGGTGGACATTTTGATTTTGATATAATCTTTAGTCGTCAAAAATAATTTTGTTGATTATATCTGGTTGGATGTTAATTTAAAATCATAATGCCGTACATGACAATATGGCGAACTTCGTTTCTGCCACTCAACAAGTCTTCCTAGAACTATGAAGATATTGCTGTTAAAATTTGGTACAGATGGGTTCAGTAGTTATAACATTGTAAGCTCATTTGCGGAATGGCGGTAATGTCATATGAAATGCCTCTTGTCACACTACATATTTAAATCTTTTTTTAATAATTTAGTTAAATATAAGTAAATTTTATTATAAATTTTTAACTGTGTATAATAACACCGTTCTTTTGAAACCTCTCATGCAGAATATCGTTCGTCACAAATGGGGTAATTTTCAAACTTCACCGTTGCCTACGTATTATTGCTTTTTAAATAACAAATCAATTAAAATGCCGATAGATTTTATTATTTCTAAACCTTCCTAGAACTATCAAGGCGGTGTGGTTAAAATTCGGTACAGATTGGTACATCAGTTTTCGTGGCTAGTGATCACAAACGAAAAAGGGCTTGTCCTTTGATATAATTGTATAGATTCAATTCCACAGACAGGCATATTCCCCCAGCATTTGGATCATTTGAAAGACGACGGTTTTTAAGTCAAAATTTAAATCACTAAAAACTTATTTTATTTTATTTTTTTAAGGAACCATTTGAGGTAGTGTTTTCCTTACCTGAATTATGGAATTCTATAAAAATATATTGGCGAAAAAATTTTTATCACTATTGTATCTACACTTATAGAAATCTCTATCATAAATGGTAGAGAAGTGGCCAATTATCGATCTGACTACATGTTTGTTTACTTTTAGCCTTCTTTGTCCCTTGTTTTCTATACTTAGAAACTTGTCATCAATAGTATAAAATACCTTCTGTCCGTATTTAAAAGAATGATATTTTTCATTTTTAATCAGCTTGATTCGTAATTTGGAGCACTTTGCAACGGTGGGGGCAAATTGCTCCGATACGTCAAAATTCTATGATAGCCTTAAGGTTAATTTATAAATATCAAATAGTAAATCACTAACTGTTAATGTTAAAGTAATTTGATTTTCCAGTTTCGGTTGTTGGTCTGTAACGTCAAGGAATACTCTCGGGCGTTTTTCATTTATTTTTCAGTGGCACTCCAGAACAAATTTAGAATAGGACGGTAACTTTTAGGATAACACATTCTTCCTGCCCTAGTTGTAGTGCATAAGGACCCCAACCTCCAATAAACAACAAACAGCAGTAATCATAGAATTAGTCTCCTTATCTAGTGATTTTTAATCTTGAGTATATATTACTACTAATAAAAAACTTTTAAGGTCCTGAAGGCATATACTTGGAGGATAGCAGCAATAACTATATCTTCATCTAACTGCTCAATGCTCGCACGGTCCACTGCTTGCCATCCCCTTAAAGACCATTAACCGAAGAGGGGAGAACGGTGGCTGGTCGAAGGCCAAAAATCAATGGCTCGGCTACCTGCCATCAAAGCCTCCAGTGGCTATTAACCTCCTTCATCACTGGCCATTTATCCCTCACCGGCTCTAATCTTATATATTAGCCTTTCAATTTAGTGCCCAGGTGAACTGCACTGTCATCTCTAGGTTAAAACCCTATTATCCTCCTTCTATTCCAAAATAATAAGAGTCGTGATCCTCATGGATGAAGAACTTATAAAAGTGAGATTTATTTGAGACTTTTTACTTTGGACTGCAGCGTTTTTTTATTTTTTTTCAATGCGAGGGAGGCATTTTTCTCTTAGTGGGGGCTACTTTGAACAAGGATGATTTTCGCCCTCAAAAACGCTTCTCTAGGAGACTTCAATTTAACCCTTTTAATTTTCAAATTTAGGTTTTAAAAAAATGTTTTTAGAGTTTTTCTATTTTTGTTTTGAGTCGAAAATCACATTTCAGCAAAATGCTTCAGTAAATCCACCAATTAAGTTCACTTCATCAGCTATATGGGTGATTATCAGATTACTAGCAATTTTTCGTGCATTAAAATTTATACTCAATTGATCAAATCCTTCTTTAATTTTTGTCCACTGATATAACAGATAAGAAATATTTCTCCATAATAAAATATTAAAAGTGAAAGTATAAATTACTGAATTGATTTTATAATTGCTTAAGCTACTCGGATGCCATTACCACGGTGTGTCCCACTCTTAGTTTTCTTGTCTACATGTCTTTCGTTGCGTAAGGTAAATGGTTGTGGAATTTATTTCCACTTATAAAGGAAAACTTAACAATCATAAATGTTTTCAGTTTTGTATTTTGGGTATTCATACAATATAAGTTTACATAACTCCAAGCTTTGTCCCATCATTATGATGCCATTGCCAAGCAAAAAACAAATTTGTAGAGAAACAGCCGCAAAAAAAGGGCCACCGCGGGGAAATATTTTCCAGGAATAGTGGTAGTACTCCGGAAGCTGAAGACCAGCTGCCAACGGTCAGGCAGTGAGTTAGGGAGATTTCGCTCACGTTTTTCTTTGTGAATTAAGTCACATACCTTTTTGTTGTCTTACCATTATTACCACGCTTTATATTATCATAGTAAATTTTCAAATTAATTTATTGGCTTTAATTTAATTAAGAATATCATTCGTTGTATGACAGTTGGCAAAAATTTTTATTTTAGTCATCTAGATCACAGGGAGAACCAAAACAGCACTGGCCGGTGCTGTAGAAGAATTCACGAGAGCGGCGCGGGATTTGGGACTGAAAATAAATGATGAAAAGACCAGGTATATGAAAACCTCTAGACAGACCGGAGAGAGAAGAGATATCGTGGATGTGGGGGATAACACGTTTAACAGCTGCAGCACATTTAAGTACCTGGGAGAAGTTGTGACGGAGAACAATAATTTAGAAGTTGAAATTAAGGGCAGAATGGTAGCAGGAACCAGATGTTTCTTTGCTCTGCAAAAAGCTCTCTGATACAAAAGTCTTTCCAGGAAGGCAAAGCTTTTGTCACACAAAACAATAATTAGGCCAGTAGCAATATATGGCAGTGAACTTGGACTCTAACCAAGGAAAAGAGAAGAGCTCTACTGGTTTAGGAGAGAAGAGTCCTGAGAAAAATCTTTGGAGCCGTTAAAGAAGAGCACAGGTGGAGAATCAGAAGCAATGCCTAACTAACTGAATTGTACGGATAGCCTGATATCCTCTGTGTTAATAAGAAGAGCAGGCTTAGATGGTTAGGGCATGTGGAAAGGATGGAACCCTGTAGGCTGCCTAAAATGATGCTAAATGGTGCACCAGGAGGAAAAAGTAAAAGGGGCAGACCCAGGCGGGGGTGGACTGAGGACTTGGAAGGAGATATAAGAAAGATGGGAATTGGAAACTGGAGGAATCTCGCTTGAGACCGCGAGGCATGGGGAAGAACGGTGGCAGAGGCCCAGATCTTGCAAGGATTGTAGCACCCAACAGTGAGTGAGTGAGTGAGTAATATCAATAATATAAAATATCGAGAGGTTAGATTTGAATAAAATACCCGAATTATTAGTGCGGTAATGACATGAACTGTGTGATAATAAACATTTTCGAAGTATTGCTACCTTAGATTCATAGGTTTTCTCCTGCATTAAATGTATTTAGGTTTATTTGTCCATTTAGTATTTTCTATTTGATTAGCTCTGAATTATTAGAAATATTGCCTGAAAAGTTTGTTTTTTTTTTTTCTATTTTTTCGCCTAGGCTCTCAATAACAAAACCATCAATGGCTCTTTCTCCAATATACTTTTAAGTAATTATCATTATCTAGTTGATATTGTCATTACCGCACTATTAAAATTTTAAATTTCTCATGGAAATATGACTTTTGATCTTGACCATTTGTTTTTTTAACAGCTAAACGACAACAGAAAGTGTTGATATTTAAAAAAAAATATTAAACTACCGTAAAAATTATTAACAATTGTGTACTGAAAATTGCCCGTAATCTGAGAATCACCCATATACATTTAATGCAAGTTTATAGTATAATAAATTATCAGACATTTTTGTGTTTTTTAGTAACATAAAAAACAACAAGCCTTGTCAAGACAATATTATTAGTTTTGATTTCTTACCCCATATACTAGTGCCACTATGCGACTATGCACTTTATTAACTTCTATTCAGTTAATTTTTTCGATCAGTTAATGTTAATGTTAAATAATTATAAATTTTAATCGGAGATATGCGTTTATCAATTTTAAATTTTCACCATTAGACTCAAAACCAATTTCCTTGCTACAAGATGACTGATAGCACTGCAGGGGTTTCATACATACAAATTGAAAAAATACAAATTGAAACTTAATTTGTATGGTGATATAATTTATTCATATTGTTTATTGGTTTTATAAAGCGTTACGATTCTGCATGAAGTAGACATAGCCTCAAGCGATTATTTTATCTAAAGTTGGCTCATCAAGTACAACCTTAAAAAAAAAAAAAATATCAGTTGAAGTACATTATAATAATAAAAACTTTGTATTTCTGTTAGTTAATTATTCAATGTGCTCTCTGTGTTTTCAATTGCCATTAAAAACGAAAATAATTAATCAACTTTGTTGATTATTCAGTGTATTTTTAATCAGTTCGTGAACATGAAAACTATTATATTTTTTTAAAAAGTTGATCGAGTAATTATTGCATGTCACAAATGCGGGTAATAAGTAATATTGATAGACCAGTTTTTAATTATATCCACACATTATGTAGAATAAAAAAATAAATGAAAAAGAAGAATCAAAAAAAATAATACAGAAAAGAACAATGCTAAACATAAATAAAATAAAATACACAATAAACATATAAGTAAAATATATTAAATATATAAAGTATATATATATATATATATATATATATATATATATATATATATATATATATATATATATATATATATATATATATATATATATAATACAAAATTAATTAAAAAAATTAATAATTAATAGTAATAGTAAAAATAAAACAAAATTAAAGGAGAAGTTAAAATACAATCATACTTTATTTACAGCATACACTCATCCTAAGGATCTCGCAACCAGACCTGTCCCTTTACTTATGGAGGAACAAACAATGCACAGAGAGGTCTCAGCTCTTCTCTCCCAGCAACGTCACTGGTGCAAATAAAAAAACAAAAAGACAGTGGATTCTGAGTGAGAGCGTTATGGTACAGTCACTCAGGGCATGAACAGACAAAATGCCCATTGTCAGAACTCAAAGATGTTATCAAAGAAGTAGTTATTTCGAAGATGCTTCAACTGGAGATGAGAAAATGACAAGGGTAGTCCATAGCTCAAGAAACATGCACCCAATCAACATTAATAAGCATTTATATGATTAAAGAAAGTTTTCCATTAATTTATTTGGAATAATAAAAGAAATTATACAAAATTTTAAATAATTTTGGAAGTAGTAGAACAGAAATAATCAGATTAAGAGCAATTAATAATTAGAATGAATGAAAATATATTATATTTACAGGAAGTTGGAGCCATATAAATATAATTGCTAATTATATAAGTAGCACTATAATATTTATTATATATTATATTATATTAATTATACGAAATTAAACATACATTAACATATACATTTGAATGTGCTTAAAAGAAGAACGAAACCACTATTCCGTAATCAAATTTTCAAAAATTACAAAATGCCTAATCCATTTTTCAATTCCTAACTCAGTACCTAGGTTAAAAATCTTAAAGTAAATATTCTTTAATTGAATAACACCCTTCACTCGTAGCGAATCAAACAATTATTGATCAATCAACTATTATCGATAATAGCTATAACTAGTATCGATTAAAGTTGTCATCGATAGTTGTCAGGCGTAGTTAGGATAATCAAAATTCGTTTTTAAAAAAATATTATGTGTAAGCAGCATCTTCGAACAGTTCAATTTTCGCTTTTTTCTAGCGACTCAAACTTCCCATCTCTCTGTAAAGATTATGGGGTACCTGATGATTGATTTAGAATTATTTTTGATTCCAGTTATTATTGAATTACTATCCTTGAAAGCAATAGCTAATGTCTGACCCGATTTACTATTTTTTAGCAACGTAATGATTTCCATTTTTTCTTTAAATGAAAAGATCTCTCGTTTTCTTTTTGTTAGCAAGGATGATGACATGTAGTTTTTAAAACAGAAAGTGATCCCAAAGGCGATGTATATCTCACAAAGAACGATTTAAGACTTACGGTGAGATCTATTACCATCCAAATAGTTAGGAAAACATTGAGAGAAACAAATAAAATGGTCTAATTAAGAACACAGTTGCCATGAAACAAAATTGTAGGTAAGTTCATTTTATGCAGTTTCTGCTATACCATATAAATTCATCTTCCCTTATAGACATTCATTTTAAAAATTATTTTGTTTTTCATTTAATTTAATTTTTAAATAAAAATAATTTTAACAATACGAATAAGTAATTATATAATCAATTTAATTAAAATTACATTCCAAGAAAAGAGGTTCCGTTAATTGACGTTCGGATAATCGACGCTCCACTGTACTTAATTTTTAATTTATATGTACTTGTTAAGTAAGCATCAACATATTTTGCTCAAAATCAGTCATTTAAAGCGCCCTTAAACTAAAAATAGAAGCTCCTTTTTCAGAGGAATAAAAAGCTAACAAATATAAATTTGTTCCTCAAAATGCCTTATGGAAAAAAGATAGAGAAAGGTATCTGAAGCGATTTAATGTGGAAGGTCCTGATGAATTTCGAAACTACTTTCATGATTTCTGAAGAGAAAAAAAAATTAAAGTAAACATCTAATTAAGGAAGTTGTGTCCTTTTGTGGGCTGGAATAGGGTAGAACGGAAAGACAGAAGTAATAATTCTTTTAGCAAAAATGGAGGAAGCTGATAATTGAAAAGAAGTGCATTTATTTATTTTAGAAATAAAACATGTAAGTGCTCTGATCAGTGACAAGAAATATAATAAAAATTCCACTGATATCCTATACACGTATACCCTTTTCAAATAAGATTAATTCATCGAACTTGCCGTTATATAAAAACTTTTGAAAGCCAAGAGAGCAAACAGAAATACGTAAGGTACTTCAAAGTAAGCCACACGAGAAAAGTAGACGGAGCGAGGGGAAGAAGACTTCTTCAAAGGCTTTTGTTAAGTTGGGGTCCTTCCTTAGTTTCTTTACCCCTTCCTGATCATAGACAAAAGGATTCTCAGAGCGGAAAGGACATCGCAACTCCAGGAGTCGAAATTGGATGGAATCGGCAATGCTTGCCCGTGGCCAAAGGTCAAGACTTTCTTTATCCCTTTTTTTTTTTTTTTTTAATTGTTAACTATTTCGAAATATTATTGTAGGCAATGCCATTCACTTGATTATTGTTGTAGATATCAATATATTTCTATTATATCTGTGGAACTTGTGAATAGTATGCCAAGTACAATTTTGTGAATTTTGGGTTATGGGTATCACCAGAAAGCTAATTTTTGTCTCTTTATTTTTGTGTATATATCTAAGTTAAGCAGCAATAACGGAGATAATATTTCTTTGTGAATATTTGGAACTCGAAAACTGAATTTTAATCTCTGGAAAATGAGTCTAGTGCACATCTTACACAAATTTTCACTTTTACGAATCAATGTACTGAGAGCGATATGTGAGAAACTATTTTTAATTTCTTGACATGCATGTATATTTTGGCTGGGGGTCAATAGTTTTTTTTTTCGTTAACGTTTTTTTCACCCTCGAAAATATAACGCTCGACCTATTCTGTTGGTACTGATTGCTCAGATCGAAAATTTAACAATAGTTTCCTGATCAGAAATTTAATGGAGAATAATTTTTGTTATGTGACATTTGTCGCTAGGATCTCAATATACCCTCTGTATTCGACTTCATACGTTTAGGAGCTATATAGTTTTGAATGAAAAAAGTCACAGTTTGCCTAAATTTTTTTGTTATAATATAAATAATTTTTTTTTTTTTTATTAAAGGTAAAACTTAACAACAATTAAAAGAAAACTTGTTGTTCGTGAAGAGAAATGAATTATCAAAAGATTTTCTCACTTTCTGATTATGGGAAAAATTTTAACTTTCACTTGCATTATTCTTAAAATACGGAATTTTTTATATATATTTTTAATAATAAAATAATGTATTTTTAAAAATTAACTCATTAATATCTTAAAATATTAATATTAAAAACCTTATAATAAATAACCACATCAATATAATAAGTTTCGCTGATCTAAGTTTTGGTTACCAAACAACTCTACCGTTACCTCTTTTTTTTTTATTTATTTTTTATTTTATTTTTTTTTTTTTTCCCCCTACCAAGCCTTTTCAGGCATACGGGGTTTAACTCTACCGTTACCATGGCTCATTTACGAACTTGGCCTCCAAAACCAAAGGTCAGCCCCGACATCTTTAAACCATCCCATACTGGTCTAATTTCTTTATCTACAGTCCTAATATGTGCGGTAGAATCTTGTTTGAGTTTTAAACATAAAGTATTCAACCGTTTCCTCCTTGCTTCTGTGGCATGAAAATCTACATGGACTTCGATTATGTCCCATAGGTTCATCGTTGGTTTTCATTCAACATTGAGTTCCTAGTTTTAAATGCTCTGTATGTAAAGACTTGTCACCTATCACTCGCTAAGATTTATGCCTCACAATGAAACAAACAAAAAATCAATTAATCCTGTTTAAGTAGTTTCTGTATGATTACATAGCCATCATAATCGTCTAGTTATGTATAACATATATACGCTCCACAATCAACTTTACCTCAGATCTCTATTTTAGTACAAGCCGAAAAGATTAAAAAGACAACGCTGTTTCAATAGTTGCATCATTATTTGTAATATGTCTATAAAACAATGGAGAAAAATAAATACTATTGCCACAGATTGAGTTATCGGTGACACGTAAGAAGAAGATTTCACAGAGGCGAAGAATATTCTGAATCTTTCCATGAGCAAAGGAAATTATTGATGTGCCGGACGTGAATTGAGAAAAGATTTCCTTGGAATTTTTCTCTCCCCTCCCTATAGCATGGTATTTTCCAGGCTAGGGGGAATGTTTCCTATTTACTTGAGAGCCTTAAAAAAATCTGTCATTTTTTACCCCCTTGATAATTCTGTCTGCAATAATAATAAATATTTAGGAAGTTATTTATCAAAATAATGTTTTGTGAGGCAACAATATAAAAATAATGCTTCTGAAAATTATTAGAACATATTCCTAACTTTAATGCATTTTTTAAATATTTGAATGTCATTCTGAATACACAATTGATAATTTAGTTATTATTAAAATTAATAACCGGCAAAGTTGTTATCTGAAGATCTGATGTAATTTTATCACCCTACGTATATCTGTAGGTCTAATTGTTTTATATGTATTGTCATTGTCAAAGGGAAGCCATTTTCCATGCATTTTTATGAATTATTAAAATTCTGGTAAAGGAACAGGAAGTAAGGTTAAAGGAAAGTGGACATACCTAAGACTCAACGAATATCAAGTATACACATTTTGGATATAATAAAAAACATTATCGTGGAAGGCAGAAAATACTAGGTAGGTATTTTTTTTATTAAACATTTTCCTGAATAGTTTAATCAATTTCTAGTTATATTTAATCTACTTCCACGTTTATTAAATATTTTCCAATTATTTTTAATCATTTTCCATTTTATTTATATTTTTTCTGAATGGAATTAGGCCCCTAAAAGTTTTATGCGAAATTAGAAAAAAAGGATAATAATCATCAAAACCTCATATTCTGAACATCCTTTCTTTATTATTAGATAACAAAATGTACTATAACGTAACAATAAATAAACTAAATACAAATTATTCTAATAAGTTGTACGAGAAAAGGACGTTTATCCTAAAAATCATTAAAAAAATGAGAAATAAAAATTGCAAAGTAGTAGTAAAAGAGTGACAAAGGTCATGTAAATACAAAAATTCGTAAACGCAAATAATATTTTCGTTCCCTACTGAATTTGATTTTAATATTATTAACTTGTATGTATAATTACTTAGTGAAAACTGTTTTTACAAACAAGGATCAGGTATGGAACGAATATTTGGTTCTGTATCTAAAACATTATACCAAATACCGGCTGAAATTTATTTATAGAAATTAAATCTATAGATTCAATATTAATGGATTATAGTACTTTATAAGAAAAAAATATTTTCTTTTATTTATAAATATAATTTATTTTCAATACTTGAATTGGTATGCATTTGTTAATAGCTAGGTACTTTTAAGAAATTATTATTAAAATATGTTTTATAAATCCGTTATTCAGTTATTTTGTACAGCATAAAATTTATAGAATCGTCAAATACTTGGCATTTTTTTTCGCTGTTCTTAGCTAGGTACACTCAAATAAATAACTCGTGAATAACTGCTGGTCAAAAGTTGGCGAGTCTAGTGAAAATAAATACGCTGAGCAACAAAAGTTTTTACTATCTCTAGGTCTGTAAAGTACTAAATTACGTGATGCATGCAAATGATCTAACTCATAATCTGGTTCTCTTCAGTAGTAATTCAGCCTGTAATAGTCATCATGCGGGGGAGGTCGTTATAATTTCACTAACCTGAAAGGAATTTCATGTAACGCATTACTTCAGCCAACCAGCTCTTTCCTGTAATAGGCCTTAATGTCTGTCTTATTAGGCCTCGCCTGCTTTCTTCATTACAATATGTGTATAATTGAAATAAGTAGTGGAACAACTAAAACCTAAAAGGTACTCTTGGAGTTTCGTTTATATGCAAATCTATGGCTTAATACAAAAACAGCCAAGGCCATTTCATTATGTTAATTCAGATTAGTTACTAATATTACTGGAAGTTAAAAATTGTCGTTCACGGACTAATTTTAATGGTATACCTGAATATAAATAATACAAATATAATAGTTATTTATTTGACAAGAGTTTAAAGAAGTACTTTTACTTACTCGAGGCAAGGTTTACACGCTCGAGCGAGCGAAGTGAAGCGAGTGCTGTAAATTGCCGAGAGTGAGTAAAATTCTTTATACTCGAGTTAAATATTAAATTTTTTCTTCAACCGTTCAAAAAAAAAACCAATATGAAAATTTTTTTTAGGTAGCAATACAAGTACTCATATTATTATTTATTATAAATGCTTAATGTAATATTACAATTATTGGCGTTAGAAATAAATGGTTGATTTGAATTATTTGCATTGAAGTTAAGATTATTGCTGAAATGAGTATTTGAATTAGAATTTGAACTGATAGCAACACATTGTTTATGGGTTTTTGAACTTCTTGTAATATCAGCTGAGCAGTATTCATTTTAGCACCAATTGATTTAATTAAAATTCATTGAAGACTTGGTCAATGAAAACAAAAATTTAAAATCAAAAGTAGGGCTGCTCGAAATTAGATTAAACAAAGCAGAGCAGGGGCTTTTGAATAAATCAATGGAAATTCGCGGCATCCCGGTACGCACAGGTGAGACCGCTACAGCATTAGTAACAAGCATTGGTGCTGGACTCGGCATCAAGCTAAATCTAGAAGATTTTGACCTAGTGGAGCGCCGGAGGCCTAGGAAAGATGACACGCGACCACCGCCTATAATCGCGCGATTTGTCAGGCAATCTCTGAGGGACGATTTAATACGGAGGAGGAAAGTCAAGAGGGACTTCTCAACGCGGGATATCGGCTGGCAGGAGAATGACTCCCACCGGATATACCTAGGCGAGGAGATGACCCCGACCAATAGGCATCTGTATTGGCTCGCCCGTCAGAAGAGATCTGCCGGCAAATTAAAATATGTGTGGTTTGCGGGGGGACGGGTACGCTGCCGTAAGGAAGATGGCCAACCAGTGATATACATTGACCAGCCTCAGGACTTGGATATTTTTGTCTGACCTTTTGGTAATTATTTCCTGTTTTCGCGTCCTCTATCTACATCTCCTGTTATTGAAATTAACGTATTTTATATTTGTTCTTGTTCTATCAATTATCATTACCAGGTTGGTTTTCGGTTTTTCATTCATTGTCATCACTATATTACTTTTAATTGGTTAACATTCATTTTTTCAATTATTTCCATTTGTTTATATTATTATTATTATTATTTTTACTCATTATTATTATTTTCTTTTCATTACTTGTTTATCTTATCATTTGCTCGTTCTCGACTATTCTTATACATTTAACTGTTATTACCTTTACCTTTACTTTACCTTATTATATGTATCTACTTTTACATGTATTTTTTTTTTTTTTTTCATATAACTATTATTTATCATTTTTTCAGAAAAAATTAATTTTTCTGCCAGCTTATGTAAAGTTTTGTCCATGTTTTATTAATGTTTTGACAAACCAGAATGTGTCTGCTAATTATTACTTATTAAGATCTTTGTACGAAGTAATATTGTTATTTTTTCTCGATGTTTTAAATTTCCTAAAGTTAAGCACATTTATGTTATTCCACTCTTTTTACGTCTTAATTGACAATACAATGATTATTGTTCCTATAAATTCCAATTCAAAATTTCCATTATCTTTCGAAGTAAAATTTCCCTTCCTTTATCCCAATGTCTAATATACTACTGACATGTCACGTTAACTCCCAATCCCTCCCAGCACATTTCGATGAATTCTATGACTACTTTCTCTATAACACCTACCACATCATTGCCGTTTCTGAAAGCTGGCTTTAGCCATATATTCCCTCCTCTTCCGTATCTATTCCTGATTACACCCTCATTCGCCATGATCGGATGGATCGAACTGGTGGAGGTATTGCCTTATATGTCCGAGACAATCTGAGGGCAAAAATTCTTCTAAAATCCAGCTCTCCTGATATTCCACACCCAGAATACATGTTTACTGAAATCTCCTCTGAATCATTTTCTCTACTTTACATCATAGTTTACCGCCCTCCTCAGGTCAAATTCGACCCTTCATTCGAATCATCCCTTTTCACTTATGTTCCTTTATATAATAATATCATCATAGCTGGTGACTTCAATACTAACCTTCTCTCAGATTCGCCTGATAAGATTTATCTAATGGACTTGGTGTATTCCCTTCATCTTTTTACAGTACCTTTCCAACCAACTCATCATACCCAGTTCACAGATACATTAATTGACCTCATATTTGTTGACTCTCCTAAAAACCTATTATCCTTCTCTCAAAATTCAGTACCTTTCCTTTCATGCCACGATCTAATCCAAATCTCTTATGAGATATCTGTTCCTACTCTTATTCCCAAGAAAATATCTTGGCGAAATCTTGAACTCATAACCCCAGATAGAATAGAACCTCTACTTGACTCCCTATCCCATTCCATTGAACCCATCTATTCCCTATCCTCAATTGACGAAATGGTGGAATGCCTCACATCGAACCTTTATACTGTCCTTAATCATCTTGCCCCTCTCAAAACCTCAATTATCCGACGACTGCCAGCTCCATGGATAAACCCCGACATTAGAAATCTGATGAAGCGAAGAGATGCTGCCAGGAGACGCTTCTGGCGAACTAGACATTCAGAAGATTATTCATCTTTTAAACTTCTTCGAAACCTTACCCAGTCCTCTTTACGCCGTGCTAAAGCGCAGTATTTTCATAGTATTCTATCCCAAGCTGCTGATCCTAAATCTCAATGGAAAATTTTGAGAAAATTTTCAGTATCCAGTTCCAAACCTGATGACAACTATCCAGTCACTCCAGATGAACTTAATTCCTATTTTGCTGACCCCCACCCTAATGAAATCCCTGTAAACACCTTATCCTATTCTATTCCTAAAACCCTATTCAATTCTAATAACTTTTATTTTCTTAATATCTCACCTAATGACCTAATCGATTCAGTCTTTAAATCTCATACCAACGACTGCGGCTTGGATCAAATACCTTTAAAAATAATAAAACTCTGCCTTCCTGTTATCTTGCCTGCCCTGCTCCACATATATAATTTCTCCTTACAAAGCTCCATTTTTCCTACAGCTTGGAAAAAAGTCCTTGTCCGTCCATTGAACAAAGTACCTTCTCCTTCTTCAGTTTCCCACTTCAGACCTATATCAATCCTATCAAATTTATCCAAACCATTAGAAAGATTAGCACATTCCCAACTCGCCTCCTTTCTTGAATGTAAAGCCCTCCTTAATCCTTTTCAGTCAGGCTTCCGTTCCAGATATTCCACGCAATCTGCTTTGGTAAAAATTACCCAAGACCTTTATTCCTCCTTAGACCAACAGAATACTACGATCCTGATTCTATTTGATTTTTCAAAAGCTTTTGATTCTGTTGACCATACAATCCTTCTCTCCAAACTCCATAACCTCTCAATATCTAATAGTGCGTTAAGCTGGCTTCTTTCCTTTTTATCCAACCGTTTCCAAACAGTAATTATACCTGGAAAACCTCACTCATCTTCACTACCACTCTCGCGAGGAGTCCCCCAGGGATCTTCTCTTTCACCTACCCTATTTTCTATTTATGTTAATGACTTACCGAATCGCATCCACTACTCCCAATATCATCTTTATGCTGACGACTTGCAAATATATTTATCATTTCATCCTTCAAATATGCTAGAGGCGATTTGTAAGCTACAGAAAGACATAGATAGCATTAACCTTTGGGCAGTGGAGAATAAATTAAGTCTGAATCCTGAAAAAACAAAGGCTATCCTCATTGGGTCAAAACCTCACCTAAAAGCTCTTCCCTACTATCCACTGCTTTTCCTCAAAAACCGTCCAATTCATTTCCGAAATTCCATTAAAAATCTGGGAATAACTTTCGACCAACATCTTACTTGGAATAACCATATCTCTCAAATCACGAGGAAATCCATTTTTATTCTTAAGCAACTCTCACATTACCGTGATTTATTACCATTAAGTACTCGAAAACTTTTAGTATCATCACTCATTTTCCCTAACTTTGACTACGGATGCACAGTATATGGAGGACTGTCTGAAGAGCTCGAGATGAGATGTAAAAGAGTAATGGACTGTTTTATTAGATTTATTTTCGGGATCTCCAGACGCTCTCGCATATCTCATAAGTATTCTGAAATTGGTTGGCTTTACCCCAGTTTTCGACGTCAATACTTCCTGGGTGCTCTCATATTCCAAACCTTAAAAACCAAAAAACCCGCCTATATCCATGACCTCCTTACTCTGCGCTCCTCCGTTCACCTTTTAAATACTAGAACCCAACACATCAACCTATACACTCCGGCTCATCGAACTGCATCCTTCGAGAAATCCTTTATTATCCGTGCTTCCTCTTTATGGAATTCATTGCCCATCACAATTCGAAAAAGCTCCACTCTTACTTCCTTTAAACAACATCTATTTCTTTACCTCCTGGATCTTCAATCTTCCGAGCAAATGTAAAACATGAATATTTAAGTTATATACATTTTAATAGTACACATAAGATGTATCCTATTACAAGTTTCCTTAATTCATTTTTGTAACTCATAATTTAATTACTAATCAATTTTTATTATTATTTATTATTATCATTTATTATAATTAATTATCATAGCCAGACGATTGTTCTATGTATTGTACTCGTTTTGTTATTCTTAGGGGACAAGTTGTCCCAGAATAAAGTTCATTTTTCTTCTTCTTCTTCTTCTTCTTCTATTAAAGTGGCACTGAAATTTTACTTTACACTCTAGAGATTTAAAGTTAAGCTTATGGGGTTTTTAATAACTAGAGAATAAAATGGAACGTTAATCAGCTGTTTTTAATTGAATAATGTTCCCATTTATTTAACGGTTGCAGAAAAATTAATAAAATCAATAATAAAACATATTTATCCTTATTAACAATATTTACATTCAGGCTGGAGATTTCCACACCAGCCTTCCCCCTACACCATGTGAGATATCAAGCAATACTCCTAATAATCCCAAAGCTATTCTCTCAGCGTTACTGGTTCGTGGGGCAGTGGAAGCTGAGAGAAAGCGCTAAAGACGCAAACATTCCGTACATGAGAGAACAACTTCATTGTCAAATTTTCTTGAAGCCGCTGCCATTTAAACTTGCTAGAGGAAAATATCGTTCATTACTCATCGTTTATCATTCTGCTGCAACTATTTGCAAATTTAGGTGTTATGCTCAGTTTTTTGTTTAAAATTCGATTCAGAATGTATGAAGTAATTTCATGTTCGGCACTGTGAACCAATTTGAAAAAAAGAAAGCTGGAAATTGACAACCTTAAGAAAAACAGTGTATTAATATCGGAGAAAAAAATCAAAAAAATTAAATTTTCTAATTTTTTTTTTTTTTTTTTTTTTTTTTTTGGTTATGCAACATTTAAAAATCTTAATTGAATTCTTCGTGACACATAATGTGGAGGAGCACCATGGTATTGGAAAATCATATTTTGCCAAACTTCAGGTGGAATATCGTGACGAAGTTGTGGTAGGATATTTTGTAACAAATCCTAGTAATTATCACCATTCAATCTGTTGGGCAAACTATGATTTTTCAACACTATTCGACAGCAATACAAAGATGAATACCCCAATGATACCCCTGATAGAAAGGTAGAAATGCCTTCTCCTGTAAAGACATCTGCCCATAAAATTCACCACAAAAAGTGGTATTCTTCAACAAAATCTGCATTCAGAAGCTATCAGCTAAATTGAGGTATATGTTCATTATTATTGGATTTTAAACCTTACATTGAAAATCTAATATAATAAATCCTAAATATTAATAATAAATAAATAAATGTAATAATAAAAAATCCTTTTATCTGGTGCCTCTTTTTTGACAGTTTTCATATATTTTCTATTGAACTATAATTTTTTCTCAACTTTTTATTCTAATACAGAGTTTATTTTGTATAAAATACTTATTTCCATTAAGCGATTATCATTATGTCTTATTGACACAAGTATCTGATTTGTATGCCAAATGAAAACACCATGTTTTTCCGTTTATAAAGTAAATTTCCCCATGAAATCAATACGGATCATTAATTTGATCATAACATATGAAAGCTGGTTAAATTTACAAGTTTTTGTGAGATTCGCATTTTCGGGAATAGTTTCTTTCAAAAAACAGTGGTAGTTGAAGTATTATAAGACATTGTAACTTCCCTAAATAAGGTGAAGATCGGACTGCTCCCAGTTTGAAAAATTCAAGGTTACATGTACTCTTATAGGATATTTAATGCTAACTCCGAAAATGTGGTCAAAACTTGTAAAATGTTATTAGATATATTAGAGCTTTTATGGTTAAAAACGTGGTTTTCTCAATAAACTCTTTCAATTATCGTACATCTGCAACGGATTGGAATAGAAAGGTAAGATCTGCAGTATTTTTCTTCATTTTTGATCTAATTTCACCCAATTTTTATTTTTAAACTAAGAGGTACTCACCCTGAATAGTTTAAAATAAATAAAAGATTGGAATGAAATTATTTGACATTTTAAATAAAGCTATAATATAAGTAGAATTCGTAAATAACCTCCAAAAAGTATTTAAAAATAACATTTATTTCAAAGAGAAACGCTTACACATTTCAATAGAATTAATTTGATTTAATTCTATTAAGATTTTTAAAAATTACATAAGCAAAAAAAAATTAGAAAATTTAATTTTTATTTTTTTTTTCCGGTATTAGTAGGTACACTATTTTTCCTAATGTAATTTTCTAGTTTTATTTTTTTCAAATCGGTTCACAGCGCCGAACATGAAATTACTTCATACGGTCCGAACCGCATTTTAAATATAAAACTGAGCATAACACCTAAATTTGCAAATATGTAGTTGTAGCTGAATGATGAACGATACCAATCGTGTAAAGCAATTAAATAAGTTAATGCAAGCAACTCAACCAATCCACACCAATCCCGAGTTTTCTGGATTACATCCTGGACAGTTACATCTTTTTTTTTTTCTGAAGTTCTTTTTAAAGTAAATATTAATTAATTGTGAATGGTGTCAGAATTAAAAAAAAAAAAAAATCAATATTGGTTTCAAACCAAGCATACTTACTTATTTATTGAGGTTCCGTTAGGGAATTGAAATTAAAAACACCTAATGCATAGAATTCCTCTATGCCACTTATGATATTGATGATATGAGGAGATCAAGCTGTGACATGCAGAATCGTGTTTATTCTTGCCATGCAATTTCTCCCATTGCACATATTTAACTGAATTATTGCATGATTCTTGTCTCACAGGTATTTAAAATCATTTTTAGTCAACATAAAAATATAATTTCATTGATCGATTTTTGACTTTCGATCGCCAAGATTGGCAAAAGTGAACATTGCATGCTGCCCTGAAAACCTGTGATATTTTACTTGCCTAGTTTATTTCCAAATGACACAGTTATGTTCTTTGCATATGCAGGGATATTAATAAATCGATGTAAGTTATTTATCAAAATAAATTACCATTTTTTTTTTTATACGAAAATTGACCTAGAAGTATACATTAGTAATAAAGCAAATATTTTATTCTGAACGTATTTTTATAATTTTTATATACCATACATCTACCAATTTTCAGTACTTTCATTATCTAGAAAAAAAAAAAAAAAAAGATGTGAAAACATGAATGTCATCACTTCCACAAAACTAAGCTACCTGTAAAACGAATATTTATCTAGTCCTTCACCTAGCTTTTAATTAAACAAACAAGGAGGTACTACCTATGTTTCATACAAACCTACGGTCATTATTTATTTGGTTTGTGTTTAAAGATGTAGAAAGTTTATAGGAAATTTAGTCAAAAATAATAGATTTGTGCATATAAGTTAGTTACTTGAAATTTATGACTTACAGTTCTATCTGTTGAGGAATTTTTAATGTTAAATATATATTTAATAAAATGTTTATTATATGGTCAACATGTTAAACAATGATATAAGAATATAAATATATTTAGTTCGTATTAATAACAATACTGAAAAAGACTACTCACTGTAGTAGAGATTTTTTTTTAATAAGTAAATAATTTTATATCACTTACCAATTTTTAGGGGGGAGGGGAGATCCTTTATTCAGCTCCTCTTCAGCCTTCTCTAGATGCTGTATGGAATATTAGATGTGCTCTTATATTTTATGAGTATATATATATATATATAAGTATTCGTTCATTAACAGTTAACACACGAAGGTTAGTATGTAGAGTAATGTCGCATAGGTATTAAGGTGCTTTGGTGATAACCCTGAATGTTTTTGCTTGAATGACAAAGAGTTTGTTTATATGTGTCTTTTTAGCATAAGTGCAAATAGGTGTCAGTAAGTAATTATAAGTATTCATTTTGTATGTAAGTTGTAGTTTTGAATGTTTTTTTTCCTTTTATTTCTGTAAGCTTTTTTTGATCAAGTTTTATTATTGTTAGATCAGAAAATGGTACGTTTTACAAATGATAAACGGTTACAGATACCCGAATGGGCTATATAGCACTATGCCGCGTGCAATAAGTAATAAAAATTCAGCACAGTCAAGTTTGGTAAGCACATGGATGGGTGAATACCAGAAAAATGGTGAACATCCTCTAGGATATAAAAGCCCAATTAATCGCTTGCCCTTGAATATTTGAACAAATGATTATTTGAAATACGTTTGTGGAAAGGGCACGGGTGAATGAGGCAGAAAGGGATATGCAATCAAGCTATAGGTAGTCTGCCATTGTATCAAGGAAACCATGATTTCCAGTTACAGGAGTGAGATTATCCCCTCCAGGTTGCCTGAGTTCGCTCAAGGAATAAAAACGTTTCACGTGGGAAAAATTCTAATGCGAAACCGAAAAAAAAGATTAATATTAACAAATCATATTTTAGCTACACCGTCGTTAAAAATAGAATTGTCATTTTATATTTTGTTTGAATCGGAAAGAAAGCATCCAGTTATTTTAAGTATTGTTATTTTTCAATATTCATTAATTTATTTCTAAGCTATAAAGTAGCAAATGCCGATCCTTCTCTAATAAACACAAATCTGAAACTTTCTATTGTGTAAAATTTTTGTTTTGTAACTATGAATAAATAAATTTTGAAAAAAATATAGATAAAAAAAATTAATTAAATAAATTTTAATCAATCAAATATGCCAACGGTTGTTAGGAGATAGATTAATTAATCTAGGAGGGGATTCTATTGCGATAGATCTGGCCAGCGAGTTGCCCACCTGAATGGAGGCATTAATAAAATGGCTGAGTGACAATGGGAGAGCTATTTAGGTGGAACAATATGACCGCTATTGGACTGCCTGTTCCAACAATCAGGTCCAACATTGGCCATTTTCGAGGCAATTACACGCATGTGAGCATTGGATTCCGTATAGAAACATTCGGCATTTATACCAGGCAGATCCACTTTCGATTCGCAACAATGGCTAGCGCAGTTCTCATTACACTACGAATAAAATTTCTCGGAGCATGTTCACCATCGAAATGGATATATCATAAATATATATTTTCAAGGATTGATACAGAATGAATATTAAAAATAAGACTTTTACTAAACAGTTTAAAAAGAGATTTACTAAATGTCCTTAGTAATAAAGGGGTAACGGGGACAAAAGTAAAACTTTGTACTTCTACTTTTATTTCCAATTATCAATCTTATTCACGATAAAATAAATATAAATACGATAAATAAAACATGTATCTATATTCTATAAGTGTTTTTTTAACATAATACATGTTTTACCGGTGACCCAATTGATAAAAAGCGATACGTTTTTGGGGAACGCGAGAGCGTTACGCGCAGTTTGATAGATCATTAGGAGTGTAGGAACAGTTAAGAGCTCAACTCTCGTTTAATTAAATAACGCTAGCTCACTAATAAGTGAGCTCCTTTTGACTCTGTTTCTTCTGATACGAAATAAAAAAGATAAACCTGAGTTTTATCGATCTTGCAGGAATCCTTTCGGCTGTTATATATAAAAAATTACTCTCCTTTGGAAATAAACAATACAATCATACAGGCAAGCGGAAAAATAAAGAACACAACGACATAGACGGTCAGCAAGATTAAGCTATTTAATTTGAAAATTTATCTCCTAAAGAAAAATGAATCACAGGTAAGTGGAAAAAAAAAAAAATAGAAAACATATCGTCGTTGAGATTGCCAATTCCGCTATGTGCTTTTTATCACCTTCTATGATATTAAATACAAAATATGCTTTGATGCACATGAGTGACTATTTTTTGGGCTAAAATTAATGAATCGTTTTGTCAAAACTTTATCCTTACGTACTTTGTATGGGTTCTTACATTAGACACGGGATTTCACTTTAACGAAACCTAAAAAACAAAAAAAAAAAAAAAAATAAAAATAAATAAAATAAAAAAAAAAAAAAAAAAAAAAATCGAAAAAAATGCATATAACAGAATCTCACCGACGATATGACCATCATTGACGGTCAAGAGGCAACCCCTAAACCATGTTCCTTTCTTTAGCCGACAGTCTCAAATGATTTACATTCGTAAAGGGCAAACCTAAAATTTTAATCTTTCCTTCTTCATTACATATGTCAGATCGTGATATCTTAAATCGTGTTTTATTTAACTTCCTTTTATTTAAAATTTTCTTCTTTAAAAAAAAAGTAGTATTAGTTATTGATTGAGTGGTAAGCTCTATTTTTAATCTGCATTACAAAAATATTCACAATCAGTTCTGAGCCGTCTGGTAAACGTCCGAGGAGTAGACCGAGATGTGGAAGTTAGGATTACGTCAGGGTTGATCTTGGGGACTTGGGTTTTAATGGGATGGATTTGAGAGAGGCAATGGTCAGAGGTTGGTGGTGTATGATTCGAATATTTAGTGATGGGTGCCCAGAATGAATCTCATCCTTCCTCTGGAATAGGTTAGCTAGATAGGTTGGCAGCCTGTAGGATAACACGTCCTTCCTGATCTTCTTGAAGTACAGAAGGACTTAAAGCCTCAATAAACAACAAAAAATTATAGATGGTATATAAACAAAACAAAATGAACAACATATAATAAGAAAAAAGTACTCCTACATCTGAACGACAGCAATCAAAGAAACCCTTTATGTCATCACGACTATGTTAATAAATACAAACCCTAAAAATATATTTAAACATATAGAGTATGTTTGCTTTATGGTGTGATGTAAATATTGTTAACAATACTTATTTTTTCAATGGTATTTCCTTATTTTATAGCTATGATTAAAGTTACGATCAATCATCTTGTTCCACTAAAATTTATTTGTCTGATAATACCAATCTGGCGATCTTAAAAATGGACTTTTCCTTAAATGCAAATGCCTCTGGTTAGTTAAAAACGTTAGTTTGAAGTAACGGATTTTGTCGCGGCCGTCTTCGATTTTCCTTTAGTTCGATTTCTTGCGACGTGGACTGCCTTTTTACGACAACAGAGATCTTTTTCGATGCGTCTTCTACTTTCCGATGTATTGAACAGACGCTAGTTAGAATAAATGAAGAAATATTAGAAAGAAATTAGACATAATTGAAGATGCTATCATGAGAAATCCAAGTGTATTCTAGTAAACCTGAATTGTATAAAAATCACCATAAACTATGATTTTGTTGTTACTATTAAAATGGTGTTGGTTATGTAAGAACAAATATATACAATTATAAGGTATAACAACAACTATAGTGTATAACTACAATTATAGTGAATGCATTTCTGTATGATAATATTTCAAAAAGAAATAATATAGTGGGAATTAGTGAAAGGTGATTGTTTTTAAATTGTGTCCGCCTAATATAACAGTTTTCAGTGGTAAAAAACAGGTAATTTTTAGACAAAAAGTGTTAATCTAAAACTGTAGTGTACCGTAGCGAAGAAGTTAGTTAAAATTTCGGGTATGGCTGAAGCATCCCGAGGTACGGAGATGCCAATTGATGATACGCCTACTGGTGCCCTTAACCATGATTCATGGGAAGTTATCATCGGAAAAAAAAGACCAGCAGCTACAGCAGACCCCAGAAAACAGGCTAAAAAGGTCAGTGATATAAAATTATCAAATCAGTTCGAAGTTTTGTTCCCAACAGAAAAACAAAATACTCAAGTACAGCAAACTAATATAACTCCTGTTAGTAAGAAGCCACCTCCAATATATGTACGTGGTATTGAAAACTATCCAGCCTTTGTCTCATTTCTAGAAAAAGAGGTAGGCATTAATAATTTAACTTTAAAAACAACAAATAAGGCCATAGTAACATTACTTCCGAAAACAGCTGACAGCTACAGGAGTGCAGTCAGAAGCCTAAGACAAGTGAACGCAGACTTTCACACATTTCAGCTGGCTGAAGAAAAAAATGCCCGAATAGTTATAAAAGGTTAACACCACTCTACTCTTCCTTTCATTATAAAAGATGAGTTGTTGAGAAATGGATACGAAGCAATAAATATTACAAATGCTATTTCAACAAGAACAAAAACCCCACTACAAATTTTTTTCGTTGATATATCAAAAAATTCATACAATGAAAAAATTTATGAAATTGAATTTCTATATTATACTCATGTAAAGATAGAAGAACCAAGAAAAAAACGAGATATTCCACAATGTACAAGATGTCAGGGCTTTGGTCACACGAAAAGCTATTGTAACCATCAGGCTCGGTGCGTGCGATGTGGCCAAGCCCATGAGATATCAGTATGCCAAAAAACCAGAGAAACACCCGCGAAATGTGCAAATTGCGAAGGAGCTCATCCAGCTAACTACAGAGGATGTCAGACCTTCAGAGAATTACGAGCGCAACGCAGCAACAGAAATCGTCCTCAGCCGGTGGTTGTAGAGCCTCCTGAGCCAAGGCAGTTTGCACCTTTGCAAAATCGTCCTCTACAACAGCAGCCCAGTGTTCCAGAACCGAACTATCAAGATCATGTTCATTCAAATATTATGGTACAGCCACAACAGACTTGGTCAGGCATGAATCATGTAAGTACAGTTCAAGCACCGCCTACTAATTTTGATCCATCAGAACTTATTTCTGCCCTAAATAATCTTAACAACCTTGTCCGACCTCTTATTAGCCTCATTACTAAATTAAACCAAATAACACAGACAGTATGCTCCCAATATGGCCCCTAATTCTCTGACTGTGGGCTCCTTATCAATCCTACTATGGAATGTTAACGGACTTATACAACGAAAGACTGAATTAGAAATACACCTCCATCACAAACGCACAGACATAGCCTTACTGACGGAAACACATCTGACACCTCGAAATAAACTTAGCATCTCTGGTTATACTTTATACAGAACAGACCATCCTGACAACACTGCACACGGCGGTACTGCCATTGCAATCAAATCGACACTGAAACATTTTTCCATTCATCTTGACTCTACTCCTCAGATACAAATCACAGGAATACACTTA
The DNA here is from genome assembly GCA_003667255.2 of Euschistus heros. Classification (NCBI taxonomy): domain Eukaryota; kingdom Metazoa; phylum Arthropoda; class Insecta; order Hemiptera; family Pentatomidae; genus Euschistus; species Euschistus heros. The sequence continues at coordinate 1,168,674 of RCWM02000002.1, read as the reverse complement.
CAGACCAAACACAAGAACGTGACGATAGCTGCAATTTATTGCCCCCCAAAGTACATAATTACAGAACAAATGTTTACAAAAATCTTTGAAGCTCTTGGTAGTTCGTTTTTTTAGCTGGAGGGGACTATAATGCAAAACATCAGTACTGGGGTTCGCGACTGTGCACTCCAAGAGGTAGGAACCTTAGATCTGTTATTCATCGACTGTCATTAGACGTGCTTGGTCCAAACCAATCAACTTACTTACCAAATTCTAGACACAAGAAGCCTGACATATTAGACATATTTGTGACGAAAGGATTAAGGACCGTACCCTGTTCAGTGAAAACCGAAGCGGATCTTGGCTCTGATCATTCCCCTGTAAACCTGATAATGGGCGTCGAAACATTTCTTAAGGAAAAGAGGCCTTCATTAACAGGTGGTATTATGGATTGGGACCAATTTAGAGAACAACTAAATTCTAAACTGTCCATCCCAACTGCTCTCAAAACAGAAAAAGAATTGGAAGAGGCAGTTGAACTCTTTACAACATCAGTACAAGAAGCTGCATGGTCTTCGCATACACCAAGGTATAAAGAAACTATCCATTTACCTAACTACCCTCAACATATTAGGGATCTTATTAGAGCCAAGAGACAAGCGCGTAAAAAAATGGCAAAAAGACCGATTCCCTTCTGACAGACAGACGTATAATAAACTCAATAATGACCTTAAGTGTTGATATTGAACACCAAATACGAAAATTTAAACAAAATAACTATGACAATTATTTTTCAAACTTGACAACCGATGATAACAGTCTATGGAATCATACCAAACGCCTCTTGAAACACCGTGAACCATCGGTCCCACTGAGAAAATATGATGGTTCCTAGGCTGTCTCGGACAGAGAAAAGTCAGAAATTTTTGCCGATTATCTTTCAACTGTATTTAGACCACATGATGACTTAACTGACGCACTCCATGAGGAACATTTAGAGACAATATTAGACTCACCCCTACCAATGTCACTTCCTCCCAAACCTTTCACTCCTACTGAAGTGCAAAACCATATCAAGCAATTACCAAAAAATAAAGCTCCTGGTTATGATCTCATCACAGCTGAGGTACTCCAAAAACTACCCAGAAAATCATTAGTTTTACTTACAACCCTTTATAACGCTATTCTCAGAACAACAAAATTTCCCTTACAATGGAAACATTCCTTGATATTAATGATTAATAAGCCGAACAAAGACAAATACACACCTTCTTCCTACAGACCTATTAGTCTTTTACCGCTCTGTTCTAAAATACTTGAAAAATTACTACTGGACCGTATTACTTAATTACTGACTGCATTAAATACAATACCTGATCACCAATTTGGATTCCGCTCATATCATTCAACAACACAACAGTTACATAGAGTCACAGATTACATATCCGCTGCTTTAGAACTAAAACTTTACGTTTCTGGGGCGTTTTTGGACGTTTCCCAGGCTTTTGATAGAGTATGGCACCAGGGGTTACTAGTAAAATTGAAACCGTTACTACCACACACTTACTACCTTATCTTAAAATCTTTTCTTTCAGACCGCTTTTTCTCTGTTCGCCAGGGCTCAGATATCTCCTCCATCAAACCTATTTTAGCAGGAGTCCCTCAAGGCTCAATTTTAGCACCTTTTCTATACTTAGTATATACCTATGACATACCGACGAACAATAACGTATTAACTGCTACTTACGCAGATGACACTGCAATCATGACTAGAGACGCGGACCCTACACAAGCCACCTTAACACTTCAACACAACCTCAACGAGATTCAAACTTGGTGTAAGAAATGGAAAATAAAACTTAATTATGACAAATCCCTTCATATTACATTTACACTGCGACGCAAGACCTGCCCGCCTGTTTACATTGACAACCAACCTTTACACCAAACTGAAAAAGTGACATACTTAGGACTTACGCTTGATAGAAGACTGACATGGGGCCCACACGTCAAGACAAAAAAACAGACGTTACAATTAAGACTGCGACTTCTATACTCAGTACTTCACAGACGCTCAAAACTACCATTAAAACAAAAACTTAACATTTACAGTTACTTGATTAAACCCATCTGGACGTATGCATCGCAAATTTATGGACCGGCCAAAAGAACACATATTCAGAAAATACAGACATTTCAATCTAAATTCCTAAGACTGATAACAGACTCCCCTCCTTATGTGTCAAACGATATACTACATAGAGACTTACGTATTCCGACAGTTAAGAGCCATATTCATAAACTTTATCGACAATTTCATGAGAAACTACGTGGACACACTAACAAACAGATACATAATATGGCAACAGTACAGATACCAGACATAACTCAACGGAGGCTGAAAAGGAAGTGGATGAGGGATCTCCTAGTCTAATCGCTAATAATTTAGTTTCACGCCTGGAGATTGTACCACTGGGTGCTGACTCCCTCATGCCTGATCATGTCTGTTGTATCAATGTAAATTTCACATTCACTGGTTGTCCATTGTGTACAGTTGTGAATAAAGTTATTATGTTAAAAAAAAAAAAAATAAAAAAAATAATATAGTGCCTAACTTATTAAGAGGTAAATATACCTAAAATTAACCGACTATGGCCACATGCCTTTTCTAAAATTCTAAGATTCTTAAATTATGTAAAATCGATTGTTCTTTCACGTGAACCTTCAATTTTATTATCTAAGACATAATATTAGATCGCATAGACTATTATATCCTCATATGCAAATACTTTTTTTTAAATCGCATGCACACTTTGAAAAGGAAAATGAAAATTATCAAAATAGTCTCGTTTACCTTCAAAACCTTAATAAAAAAGTGCTTTGTCAAAAAGATTTCTTTCTAATCAGTCTGTTATATTTTTATATTTCTATTCACATAATTACAATAGAAATATGCACATAATAATAATTATACATTGATATTCAATATACAATAAACATTTATTTTACGAGATATATATTTGTAAAGTGGGAAAAAAAATTACAATTTTAAAAGAAGAAATATTAGTTATGTGTCAAAGAAATTATATTTTACAGTTTCTAATATATAAGAATAAATCACAAAATTACACGATATTAATCAATATCAATTTAAACCTATCTCGATTAATATATATGAACAAAAAGTATCTAATGTAAGATCTACTATTGAACCTATCCATAAGAAAACAAAATGTGTTTCATATCTACTGAGATATGCATTTTTAAATCCATTAAAATTCAGTACCTTCATACTATTATAGTATTTAGTTTATCGACAGTTACTTAGGATTAAAGTTAATTAGTATAAATCAAAACTTAAGATAATTTTAGTAAAGTTTTTCAACCTCAGGTTAAAATTGATTTTTTACTTCTGGTTGAAATTGATTTTCCATCGCAAGAGGCTTCTGATTGGGCGCGGCACCACACGGGCAAAGATACTGCAGCGGCTCCTCCAAAGATGTGTCCTTCATCGTCTGATTCCTAACAAAAGAGAGAAAAAATAATATTTACTACTTATTCATTTATTATTTAAATATTTATTCTAATATAATTTTACAATAATAACAGTGAAAGTGTTCGACTTGTAAAATGTTAAGTCAAAACTGGAAAACTATAAACACCATGTATGAAATCGATATTTTATTTAATTCACTTTATTATAGCATTTACTCCTCTTTAAACAATTATCATTAAGTGACATGTTTCGGCATCTTCCATCCCATCTTCAGACATTCTTCTGCGTTTTTTCTTCTTTCACTAACATCTTCATTACAATGTCTTCAATACTTTTGAAGCAAGAAAGTTCACAACAATACATTATTCCTGGAATGTATTTCACGAGATAGTGACAATAAATAATGATTAAAATAAAGGATACATTATAACAACGGACAAAATTGGAAGTAATTTTTCACAGTTGAGTTGAATGCTGAGAATGGTTAGTTCTTCAGAAGTTAATTATACGTCATTGTTATAATTTCACAGCACATTTACTTATAATTGTAAATATTAATAAAGCACATTATTAAAATAAAACTTATATAAATAATTAACTTTGTAAAACATGAAAAAAAAAACACATTATTTTGGTAGTTGTCGTGGAGAAATGTATAAGTTCAATGACACGTGCTTCAAAGTTCAATATTTAATTCCTGCGTAGTGAAAAACTTTTTAAGTAGCGCTTTTTAATATGTTCTTGAAGTACCTGTTTTGGCACAAATCTTATTTTAAGTGTACTTAACTGGATTTCGGTAAACAATAACTAATTAGTTGTCCCCTCTTAAAAAGTGCACAATTCTGACTGATGTACTTCTTAACGATAGCCCGGAATTTTTTTCCCAAGAGTGATTTATTTAAAATTACAAAATAGCTTCTCCTTCGTTAACAGGAAGCTCTCTTTCTAAAGGTATACATTTGATATCCAATAATCGCAACTGGATAATCCAAACTAATAAATAACTTTACGATAAGTTGGTATTGTTAAAAATCTAACAATTTTTTAAAAGTTTTATTTTATCAATTTATTGAAATTTACAAATGTACAAATATACATACAGTAAATGTGTTATAAACGTTTAAAATAACATGCCAACACTTGAAAAAAAACTACTCATCAGCCGCACTTCATTAGAAAAAAAAATCTACAAAAGAAGATCTCTAGGCCATCTTCTTTTCAGACGCTTCGGAGGAATTTCGGGAATTGAGTGTGAAGCAACTTGAGAAAATAGTGAATTTGAGTGGTTATGGAGCTTACTATGGAAGGATTGGTATCTGGTTTGGACTAAATCAGCAACATATGGAACATTAAGATCTTTATGGATAAGTTTATTGGTGACAAAGTAAGGAGCATTAAGGATTTATGGAAGGATTTTGGATTGTAAGTATTGGATACGAGATAAATTGGATGGTTTAATAGAGCCCCAAAGCTCGACTCCGTACGTCCATATAGGTCTAATCACAGTCATGTAAATGAATATTTTGTAATTAATTGGGAGCTTTGAACGTTTGTCTAGTAAATGTTGAAGTAGTCTGTAACGACGAGCAGTTTCTTGTAGTTTTAGAGTATTATTAGAGTATGAGTATTCCAAGTAAGACTTGTCCAAGGGAAGTCCTAGGTAGCGGATCTGTTCAACTGGGATTTGTGGAATATCATTAAAGGAAACTGTAGGACAGGTAGTCGTAGGTTTACGACGAAGGATAAAGGTTATTTGGTGAGATTTGTTAGGATTTATTTTAATTCTCCATTTTTGATACCATTCTTGAATGTTTAGGAAGTGGGATTGGAGTGTTTGGGGAGCAATGAAGGGATCATCGTTTACTGATAATAAACATGTGTCATCAGCTTAAGTGGTGAGGACAGTGGAAAGATGAGTTGGGATGTCAGATTTATAGACAGTGTAGAGAATGGGGGATCTAACAATAAGTTAGTATTGACAAAAATGATAAATATTTATCCCAATAAAATTAAGATATTCAAATAAAATTTCAATCCAATATAAAATTTGTCAGATAGATAAAATGATTTCGGTAATCAATACTTAATAAAGGTATCGAATATTATGTTACTGAGATCGCTTTTCAGTAGGAACGTAGTAATATTGGTTAAAATATTACTAAATATTACTAACTGGTTAAAGAAAAAAAAAAAAAAAAAAAAAAAAAAAAGGACCATTTAATTGTTGATACTCAGACCCTTCTTCCGTGAAAAATACATTTTATCTAAGTGTACTGCGTATGACCTAGCATCGATGTTTTTTCAATCATTAATTTATACCTTTTGCCGCTTTTAGTAATAAAAATTGCCGACAAGATCCTTCACACTGAAGGAGCCGTTAAAGATTTGTTCCTTTATTAATAAATTTAGTAAGCGAAAATCGACAGCTCTGATCTGCTTAAACCTGTAGATACCCTTAAGTTTACCTTAGTTAGTAACATTATATAATAAAACAAGCTAACTGAATGATGCCAGAGGCCCTCATTCAATGAATTGTTACCAATAATAGCAATTAAAAAATTATTTATATAAGTTTACCACAGGATGGAAGTTTCTAATCAGTGACAAAATATGTTTCAAATGAACATTAACATATATGGAATAAAGGTAAATATGCTAGCAAATTACATTAGGAAACAAATAATATAGATTAATTTCAAAAAGTGTATGATATTTTCATGCTTAACCATTTTGTATACAATATTTTTAAATGGAGTTTTTCTAACAGTATGAATCAGTATGATTTTACAAACAGTAAAATCTTTCCTAACGATTAATTTTTTTTTTCGGGTTGTATTCTCTTTGAGTCCTTGTTTTTAAATTTAAATTTTATTGTTCTTTATTTTATTATTTTTTAAAAATTAGTTTTCTTAAATTAGACCTTGAGGAGTTTTGAACAGTTGATAGAAACACCTCAAATGACAATTAAAATGTGGTTCAGCAAAACCTACACCTCAGTATGTATTGAAAAGTAATTTATTACTGATCTTGAAATAGCCAAAATGAGATTATTCGAACGATAAGGTAAACAAGATTGACTGTGGGAAGCACCCCTAGAATTTTGTGGGTAGCTTTGCAAACCACGGATAGTTATCAACTTTCTAGAACATCACTATGCTCTTAGGCGTATAGTGTTATCTGCAGGGTTTACAGTAATAATTCCTTTGAACATATTGCATAAATTTAACGATGGTTCGCATAATTTTAAAGTACCAGTGTTGCAACCAGTGTTGAAAATCGATGGTACTGCAACAATAGTTCAATCAAGGAACTACTTCAGACAACTATTATCAACCCAGTTCATTTATATTAAAAAAGAAAAAAATACTTCTGATAAACATTAACATAGATAAGATATGCTATCTCGTAAGAAAGCAATCCACCGACAATATTCAAGTTGACTGTCGAATACCCTGGATCGGATTAATGGTCAGAAGCGGTGGATGCCATCCCCCAATTTACGACCCCGGGTATATAAGCAACCCGTTCCGAAGCAATTCCTTGGATCATTAACTTCGGCAACCTCACGTTGGGCTGCCCTAAGGACAGGCTCCGACCCTATAAAATGTAAAGTGGGTCAATCGCTATCGCCCCTTTGCCGGGCATATCCTATAGTTATAGATCAATCTCTAACTAGATTCACCATGATTTAATAATAATAAACCATAATAGAAAAATATTTTGCGAATTTAGTAGTTACTTTGTCTATAAATTGTGATTTGAATGGGTTCACAATTATATATAACTATCATCACCGATCACGACCTCGCCCGCTCTCATAATTAAAGAAATTGGATAATTATAATTAATAATTGGAGTTTTATGTTTATATAGATACAAATTTTGTATTGGAGCATGCAATTAATAACCATTATTTCCTAAACGACATTATCACGCATAGTAGTATTTTTTTAACCTGGTTAAAATTACACTGATTAGGTGGTTGAAGATTAGGTAAAAGCATAATTAGACACCTAACTATTATACTAATGCTAATTTTAATCAAGATGGACAGAGACTATTAAGCAACTAGCAGATAATGAACTGCATTATCAGTGCTAACAAAAAAAAATCCATGAATCATATTTCAAAGTATCGATATTTTGATTTGGTTATTGTTTTCATTCGACAGAAATAATTTTATTGATTTCATCTTGTTGGATTTTAATTTCTAACAATAAAAGTTTCAGTGTGGCAAACCTTGTTTATTAAAATCAACATTGCACATTTAAATTTTTACTATTGGAAACTTTCCTAAAACTAAAGCAGGATCAAGCTGGCCCGGGCGCGGACATACCGCCTCCATCACCTCCTAACATCTCCTCAGATATCCCTCAGACTAAAAATCCAAATCTATAAATCAATTATCCGACCCACACTCCCAGGCCTGGGAGGTGGCAAGGCACAACCCCCTTAGCGGACGTACGGAAGGGGCCTAAACGGCCGAGGGAAGGGGTTTAGACCTTACGGACTGACCCGATGACCACCATAGCCGGCAGAGTGTTTCCTCCACACTCCGACACGTAGAGGGAGCACCTTCAGTGGACCAAGGACCCTCCAGAGATGGCAGAGTAGAAGTTCGTCTTAAGATGCCAAAAGGCAAGAAAAGATCATCATTTCCATTATCATAATTCCTTGAACTATGAAATGATCTATTTAAAATTGAGTACAGATGGGTTCAATAGTTTTACAATTGCAAACTCTGAGGCAGTATTGCGTTAGAATTTCACTGGGATCCATACGTCTTTCAACATATTTATAGATTTTTCGATAACAATTTAATTGAATTAAGCAAATTTTGTTATCAATTTTTAGCTCTATATAACACCATATCTTTGTAACCTCTCTTGAATAGCGATCGTCACCTATCAGCTAATTTTCAAACTTCACTGCATACCACATATTTATCCTATTTTAAACTACAACTAGTTAAAATTTGGTACTGATTGGTTGAGTAGTTTTCATGGTTGGTGATCCCAAACAAAAAATAGCTTGTCCTTTTATATAATAGTATAGATATTTCTGAGTAGTTGAGAAATGATTACTTAGTTCTATGATGTATACAGTTTTTTTAAATATAATTAATAAACTAAAAGAAATATACAACCGGTACCACTTTTCATCATAACATTTTGAATGCATAATAGCCACCCTGGGAAACTTTGTTTATTGGCAACTTTGAATAATAAGTGATTCTCATAGATTCTGTAAATACAACTTCATGGATTATAATTGAATAAATTGTATCAACGATCTCATAATGTTTTTTAATCGAAACAACTTTTGCTAGGTGCACACCCTTTTTACAAAAATATAATGTTCATTTCTAAATATATTTTTTTTAATTTATTTCTTAATCTTTTTATTTTTTAAATACCTTTCTAATATCTAATCAATTAAAAAGTTTTTGACACACCATATATTTATATCACACCATATTTTTTTTTTTTAATTTGAAGAATTGCCTATTTTTGAGGATAAGTCGCAGTTATAAGAATATTTAAAAATATAAGTAAGTTTTTCAAGGTTAAAAATTAAAAAAATATGTATATATTTAATATTTACATATTCATTAGTATTTTGATGCACTTATCATATACTTTTTTATTTGTATGCAACTCACATCATTTTCAAAGTTTTATTATCTTTCCGAATTTTTTTTTTCACTTTAATTTAGAAGAGGGAGATGCGTAGCTTAATGGGTAAAGCACTGATTGGGCGACTTAATTAGGCACTTTTGTACCAATTCGTCTTCTGCAGATAATTCTGTTACATAGACAGAATTAAGAATAGTTTTATAAGGGGTGCACTCAGCCTTTAGTACTCTTAAATATAAAAAAAAAAAAAACTGGTGGAAAGAGATTCTGGCCAAATCTTTCACAAACGTTGACCAAAAGAAACAGAACAATATTTTCTGTAACAACCTGTACGAACGCAAGATCCATTTTAGTTTTTTTGTATATTATATGAAGAATTTTAAAGTTTAAAACTCACATAAATTCACAATAATTAACCATTCACTGTTTGCGCCGTTGTTTATTGTATAACACCCGAGTTGTTTTCTTTCTCTCTGGCTTCCGGTGAGCTTCTTCATTTTTAATTTTGTTTATTTTAGGGAGCGAAGTATTAATTATTCAGAATGTTTTCATTAGGTGGAAACTGGTGGAATTGGAAGATATTCCTCAAATTTTGCAGGAGCTAGACAAGAAAATGAAAAAAAGAACCAGACAATCAAATGAAAATTTAGGAAATAGAATGTTCTAGATCATGATACAGACACCGATATTGAAGGCAATGATCGAGATTACGCGGAGGACAAAGAACCTGATGATTTCTACATTTTATTTGTAAAAATCATCCCTAAAAAAAAACAAAACAACAATTTTAGAAATGAAAATTATTATATAATATATATCAATGTAAGATTGAAAATAAAACTTTATCTAGTTATAAATTTGTTTTCTATTATTTTCAATCTTAAACATGTTTTCATTTACGTACAAAATATTTTTCTCTCTGATAATATATTGTACATGTATTCTATTTTAAATGCATAATGGTCAAAATATTTTATTTATTGGATTTAATATAAAATTTGGACAACGGATAAAAAACATGGTGTTGTACTTTGAACAACGCGTGACCGCTCGTGTAACGGAAATTGGCGCGACCGGTGGAAGGTTAAATTATTAAATATATATGTATATATATCATCGTGAATAAAAGTAACGGTTACTTTATTAAAGAAAATCTCTCCCAGGTCCCATAGCAAGTTCCTGCAACGATAGTTCAATAATATTAAAATCACTAAGTCTTTCAAAAGATAGCTCTTTCTACATCGCTCGCTGCACCACATTCTTCTGAGCTGCTGGTGGAGAGCATCTGTCTCTAAGGGGCATATGATTAAGGCCAACTTCCCACACAACGATAATAAAGTCTGATCCTGGCTCTCTCTTTCAGTTGCAATACGTTGTGATCCACTGCCCGGCCTTCTATTGGCAGCCAAAGCCCGACACTCAAACGCGAACCGCCTCTGCAATTTTAATTTTCGTTGACCTTGATAACGCATTCTCACTCAAGAGACGGTTAAATCAAAAGCTCCTGATAAACTTAATTGATAGTCTGGTAAAATTCGGATCGCTAAGTCTTGCTGAGTTTTGAATTGGCCAAATTTTGATTTTATATTTAACGGAAACTTAAGCAGCTAAAATTTATACAACAGCTAAATTATACCCAGTAGGTTTTAAAAGCATAAAAACTGACTAAGCGCTTTCAAAACACGGGGTCAAATACTTCTTCAAGCACATCTCCGGATCGGTACTCTTTTCGATAGCACGCTAAATGTTTATGTTTTGGCAAAATATGGCGATTTTGACTTGCTTAGTGGGCTGGCCTGGGAATATCACGGAATTTAATCGAAATTTTAAATATGACGTCTGATAGTATTTTTAACTAGCTATGAGATAGAAAAAAGAAATTGCGGATGCGAAAAACAATTTCGGACAGCAAAGAATGTGCCAAACAAACTTTGATTTCACAACACTACGCGATTTTTTGCTTATTACGGGTTATTATATTATTAGTATTACGGGACTTGATCAAGATTTAATATATAGGGCCTGTTAATAAATTTAACTTACTTTCAGGAGAAAAAAAGAAGTTTTGGAATGAACAAATAGTCCGGGAGCTATAGCCAATAGAGTACCGTTGTTGCGGAAAAGTGCTTAGGAGCACTAAAATTTTGAGCTATTTACGTTGCCGTTGAACGGAACATCAAAATTTGGCCAATTTAAATCCAAATTACTCCATCCTAATTGCACCCGAAAAGGGCAATCACTTAAGGTTATTAGAAGCTTTGCGTTTGTCTGTTGAATAAATGTGTCATTGGTTCCTAGTCTAAAATCTTAAATTATACAGGTAGTTTGTGCCATTACTGAATTTCCGATGAAAAATCTGTATGAACTTCTCTAGGTCACGGATGATTTACTATGTCTATGTTTAGAGTATCTATGATGAAGCAATCGAATCGGTGTTTTGTAAGTTGTTGCATTTAATTATTTTATTTATAAAATTGAAATATTTCAATATGTTTCCTTCATTAAGCTGTTTTAAAATATTTTTTAAATAGTTTATTTTGCAAAAAAGTAAACATTTTTTTTTTTAAGTTATCATTTTGAAAAACAAGAAAAATTGACATACCAACTTTAACCGAAAATAGGTGGCACAATGTTGAAGCATTCATGATATATCTTATAACATTGTGTCTTAACAAATAAATTCTTTTTCTCTTTGTACGCAAACAAAATTTTTTTATGACGATTTGGAGGGATAACCATGATATATCTATTTATCATTGATCATATTACTAGAATCTTATATCAAGAAATAAAATTGATAGGAAAAGTGGCATAAAGTCTAAGAAAGGTGGTGGTACTAGTGTAAAAGCGCTATAACCATACACAACCGGCATAATACAATTATTTTTATTATAATATATGATAATTACTTAAAATGGCTAATTACAATTATTATCTACTCACTGCCCGTAAGGAACTTGTTGACCGTAGCCTGCAGCCTTTAGTTGCCTTACTTCAGCTTCGACGGCATTGATACTCTGCCTAAGTTCCTGACAGCGCTTGTGCATCGTTTGTAAAGTCTCGCGAAGAACGGAAATCCTCTCCATCTTCTTGCGGCGGCATCTGGAAGCTGCTTCCCGATTCTGGATCCTCCGCTGCAGTATCTTTAAATCCGAATCTTTGCAGTTCGGCGAATGTATTGTCTCACGGCCTCCCTTTACGTCTGATGAACTAGAAACCTCTGGAGCTGCTATAGCAGGACTCCCAGTTCCCTCATTATAATAGGGGTATTCCTGAGGATAAGAGGGGTAGAAGACTTGGGGAAGGTAAGGCAATACCATATAGGACTGTTCTCCTGAATTTTCATTGTAAGGCACGTCGACATTGTTGAAAGCCATTTCCGAACTAAAAAATAAAAATAAAACATTGAAATGTATGAGAATTATTTATTGAATAAATATTATGCCTACTTGAATGTCCTTACTTTGACAAGGTGCTACTGCCTGTGGGTCGGATCCTGGACTGACTTAGCCTTTGGCGTTATCTTCCTTTATGAGGTTACTTTTTCATCTTTTTGTTAATTACAGTTTTATCTGTCCAAAACTATCATATTACACTAATGATAAGGCAGTATCAATTGGCATGATGATTCATAAAACCTGAGATTGATTGAGATACAGGCTTTTATCAGTCTTCTGGGATTATATTTCTTTTCTGATTATTTTCATTATTTTCCATTTTTTTTATTTTTTTTTAATCGTGTTTAATATTACTTTTGTAAGTTTTAAATCTTTAAAAATTAATGAATACTGACAAATACGTTCATTCAGTATGATTAGAACAGCTTTGTTAAATACAGTAATGTACATAAATTACTGTATTTAACAATTCAGATGCCTTGTAAAATCTTTTAATATCAATAAATGCCTTTCTCAATTATAGAGTATCAAGTACTATACTATACTATACTATACTATACTATACTATATACTATATATATATAAATATAGATGAGAGTCGGGTAATATAGCTGTCTGGGAGTAAGAGTGATAATTAGACCGATCCTGCAAATCAGAGGTGTTTGCTGTTTTGCCCAGTTTTGTGAAACCATTCACTGCAGAAGTACCGTTGTTATTTTCGCTCATGAAAGTGGTTGTGTTTTGACCAGTAGACATTATAATTTAACAAATTGATGTGATTGAGTAAGTTACGCATTTGTTTTCCTACCTTTCAGTGTTATTTGTGTGTTCCTTTGCTTTTATCTTCCTTTGGGTTTTTAGGCCTTTCTTCACTAAGTCTAATCGGCTAATATGACGCAGAGCAGATGAGATAATACGTCGCACGTGATTGAGGCTCACGCATTTAAATGGTAAAAAGTTAAAGTATAATTATAAGTGCCGGGACGGTACGAACGAAATTTTTTTCAAAAAACATCAGTATTTATTTTCCGAGCAGTGCGCGCACTGGCTCTTCACGTTTTTGCGCCATCATAATCGGGGTATGACGCAAAGGTACTGTCATTTTTTGGAAAATTATTAGTTTTACATGCATAATTCTGAAATATGACCTACAAATCAATATTTCAAGCAACTTTGGTGAGTTTTGGAGCAAGTAAAGCAAAATTGATTTTTGAATTGAAGTTTCGATGCTATGACAACTCTCTCTGAGGTGCATCATATTATATATAAGAGAGAGAGAGATGAAACGTTATCCTTTCTATGTACTGAGTATTGTAACCAGATTATTTTATATATAGTAACTTTTTCTGTTATTCTGATTAGTTCTCTTCCTTAATTTATATTTAGATGATTTTGTTGATTTGATTTATCTTATTTATTTAATGTACAATCTTCAAGAGTGATGGTGTTTACTGATTTATAATTAGTTCTGGCTATTTTCAAAGAAAACCAAATTAGATGCCAGGGAGTTATTTTGAATTTATAAATGTTTCTGCAACGAATGGCAATGCATTATTTACTTGAGGTACGGACGATGATAGAAGGATCAATGCAGTTAGGATTGATGAATTAATTGTCACTTCTATTGGGATTATTTTATTTGAATACTAGTTTCGAAAGCTAATCATTCATCTTCAGTTCTAAAACATACAGAATTTTCAACACATCAGTACTATGTTACATGGACAAATCTAAAATGGGGCTATAGAAAACATTTCCAATAGCCCCATTTTAAATTTGTTTCCAATAGGAACGAAAAAATCCAATGAGTCGTAAGCGAAATCCCATAGTAAACCCCAAAAATTTAACCTACCTGCTCCCTTCTCCTTTTCACGATGTATATATTTTAGATATATCTTATATCTCCTCAGGTGGGGGCCAATGTTTGATTTCTTGTTTAAAATTTTGAAAACTCCAGTATATAAATAATCCATGTAACATAGTAGTGATGCGTTAAAAATTTTGTATGTTTTAAAACTGTAAATGAATGTTTAGCATTGGAAACTAGTATTAAAATAATTTTGATTAAATACATTATCAAGATAATAATTAACTATTCGTTATAAGTAACTAGTCTATAAACAAGACAGGGCATTAGCAAGAGAAGAAGATACCGACGTGATGAGTCAGACCACGCTTTCAGGTCAATCTCTTATTCCGTTTGCATTGGGAAGGGTTGGGAACACCTTATGAATTACTAAGTTGGGTGTTTTCCAACCCCCGCCGCCCTGTCATCAAGCCTACCCCCCTCGATGGGGTCGCATTAACGACTTCACTTAGCCCTATATACTTACCAACAGGAAATTGAATAAACATTCAACAATCATCATCAATTCTAAATTCCCTTTAATTCAAGAAAGCATGCGTAAGATTAGGTTTCAAGTTGAAACGTGAGCAGATTGAAGTTTGATAATAGTTGTTTTATTTATGTAAACCAACTCTTATATTAGTTCTGAGAACATTCTTGAAAACTGGAACAATTATATACTTTATATATTGTTATATATACCTGAGTTGAGCTTTGGGGCTCCACTAAACCATCTAATTCATCTAGTATCCATTCCTTACAATTTAAAACCCTTCGAAAAATCCTAAATGCTCCTTACTTTGTCACCAATAAACTAATCCAAAAAGATCTTAATGTTCCATATAATGCTCGGCTAGCCCATACCAGATACCTATCCTTTCATAGTAAGCTCCATAACCACTCAAATCCACTAGTTTCTCAACTTGCTTCCCACTCTATCCCCCCTAGAAATCTTCTAGTGTATAATTTTCAATAAAATGCTACTGATGAGTTGTTCTTTTCAAGTTTTGACATGTTATTGTAATTGTTATCGTATTCACTTAATGTATATATTTATACAGTTGTAAATTTCAATAAATTGATATAAAAAAAAGAAAAAAGAAAAATGCAATTGAACGTTTATAATTTTTTCCAAAATCAACATGATAAAATCTCAGTTTTAAAGCTTGAAACTTTTCATAAATCATTTCTATTCATGGCGTCTATGTTTTATTTTAATTGTTGTTAATTTTTACTTTTTTTTTTATTTCTATAAAATTATGCACGAAACACAAATTAAACTAAATTCTAAAATTTACTTACACATAGGGAACTCGACGGCCGAATCCCCTCTCTCAGCACGTTCAGTACAGAAGTTAAATGTTTGATCCGAGCAACACCAATAGATTTCTGACAATAAAATCAGAAAAGCCTTAAGACTTAAAAACTTGTTGGCAAAACTTGACTTTTTTCATTCCAACCAATATAGGTTCTAAACGGTAGTTCCTAGTGTCAAATTTTATAAAATGAAATATATTCTATATTACATTTCTGATAAGGAAACTAGTAAATTTTTCGATCCGGGCAACACCAACATGGGTTGCGTATTAAATTTCTGAGGTTGAAAAAACGATACTAAAAAAAATATTAATTTCCAGCCAAAAGAAAATAAAAATTGCTTCGCTATTGAAAGTCATATTAGTGCTGAGTATTAGAAAAAAACAACGGAAATGTGTTATAATGAATTATAATATTAAAATGGGACACATGCACATGACTCATTTTTCTCTCGTGGAAGTTCAATTTTCAAGTTTCAAGTGAACATTACAAAGGAATCTTTGTAATAGCCATATAGACACAAATAAAGAAACAAAAATTATCTTTCTGGTGATACTCATAACTCAAAATTCACCAAATTGCACGTACGTTAACATACTAATCCTAAGTGCCATCGATATATTTGGCAGTGTTTACTTTTTAATATGCTCCTAGTGTATAGTTAATATTTAACAGGCCTCTAGAAGATCTATCTCTATCCTTAAACAGTTCTAATATTCCGAGATTAATTTCCAAGAAGTACCAGCCAACTTCTTGTATCTTTTGGAGGTCTACAGACATTCTTAGATCTCCTACTGATATAAATATCCATCATGGAAGATAATAGGTAATGAATCCTGAAATGAGGAAGCACGGATGAGTTTTTTGAAGGAAATAGTTATGTAAAATATAAAAAATAAAAAAAAAATACAAATCGGTAGGCTGAGTCCTTGTATTTAAGAGGTGGATGGAGGAAGTTAGAATAAGTAGATCATCAATGCAGGTGAATTTTTCAGGTTCATAGAGTTTGGAATACAAACGTTCCAAGGAAGTACTGCGCTCAGTAAGCAGGATATTCGGAATAACTGCAGGAGATGTGAGAAGTTGGCAGGTACTTGAAAATGAATCTCGGAATCATACAACTATTTAAGAATAGAGAGATTATCTTGTGGCTAGTGAAATAATAACTACATGTTTACTGGGAGCATATTAAAAATTAAACAATGCCGAATTTATATAATATCATATTTTAGAGAATACTAGACGATATTCTTGTATTAGCTTAAAGACTAGAAACTTTTGAGAATAGAACAATACAAAGGAACATGATATTAAAAAGATATGATTGTTCCAGTTTTCAAGAAAGTTCTCAGAACTACAGAACTAGACAACTCTTATAGGCTTACATAAATAAAACAAATATTGTGGAAGCTCGATCTTTTCTAGTTTTATCTTGAAATTTAATCATAAGTGTGCTTCCTTGAATTTAAGAGTTTGAATATCATTTTCCACAGAATTGCTTCCTTCAAAAAAACATTTTGGAATTAATACCCATTTCCATCCTGTAATCCACTTATTAACACTTTAAAATAATCTTCAAATAATCATACTTTTTGACATTTGTTACCTCTTTTCAGTAGTAGCCATTTTGAAACGCCCCCGCATTGCGTTGGCAGACAAGAGCAAATTGATTGCATAGGGTGTTTTTTTTTATAGCTAAATGACTATTTTTTTTTTTTAACTAGGTCACAAAATTTGGCTTCTAGTTTAGAACTACAACCTCCCATCTGTGATATTTGCCATTTTTATCCTGGTTGAAATTGGTTTTTCTTTATACAAAGCACTGTTCTAAGATAAGTGCAATCTTCCGCAGTTTCTAATTTGCCCTCCTAGTTACAAATTACCATTCCACTTCCTAAATACCATTGTACATCGCCTTGATTTTCATTAAATGCAGTGACTTTCACTTTCTTTTTATCTCACTTTAAGACTCAACAATTATTTTCAGAAACTGAAAAATCAGTAAGATTTTGAATCAGCTATAAGGGAAATATCCTCAGTAAAAACTTATACCTAAGTCCTTTTGTTCGTCTTATCAGAACTGCGTGTGTTTCCTCCCGCTTGCACATTTTTAGAATTCCATTCATGAATATGGATTTCAGAAAAGTAAAAGTTCGAAGGCTGTAACATCGATGAACGCCTTTGTTCAAGTTGAAGGTCTCGGGTTATCTTACATTAATCCTAATTAGCCCTAAAGAGCCACGGTAAGAAGATTATTCAACTCTTGTTGATTCAATTAGGATATTTTAAGCAAAAAATCCTTTATTTTGTTTTTATTTATAGACAAAAAACTTCAATCCCAGAAATCGAGTTTCCAATGATATAGAAAAATAATGAATAATAAGGGAACATTTACAAAATAGACTTCCCAATTAACAACTTGTCCGTAGGGAACAACAACATAGTAGGAGTAATTTTTTGTTATTATTTTTTATTACATTTAATGACTTAACACACAAATATATTAAATAAAAACGATACAAGAGGAAAAACTGAAAAAGCAAAGTGTACTTGGAACTTTTTTTTTAATTTATAAACCTATTTTTTTACAACTACAATTACTTAAATATACAATCACAATAATTTCAAGCAAACAGGTGACATGTTTAATATGTTTTATGGTTTAATTTTAATTTTAATTTTTATTTTTTCCCTTCCAAAGTACACCAATAAAAGAGGTGTGTATTTAATAATAACATCACGATCATGATATCAATAAAAAATTATATATATATTGCATTATTTTCATTCGCACATAATTATTGAGATTGAGTAAATTAATTATAATAAATTAAACCACTATGCTGAAATCAAAGTTGTGATAACTCTATTAACTTATGTAATAGCTTTGTTCAGATGATATTTTTATTTAAGAATAAGATGCTGGTTGTTCTGATATCGGAATTCTGACAGAATTGTTTTCATTGTGTTATATGAGGTCTCGTAATGAGTTTCCTCTGTTCTTTAATACTCCACCTAAAGTGTTTGCCCTACCAGTCGATCTATATATTTCTTTGCAAAGCTTAAAACTGGCGGAACATTATGTTTTCTTAAAATATAATATATATGTATATATATAATAAGATAACATATAATATTATCTAATTAAATGTTTTTAGTTATTTTTATTTATTTATTTTTTTTGTGCCTCTAAGCTTATTCAGGAATAAACGTCAATATATTAAGAAACAAAGTTTACAGTATTAAAAAAATATTATGAGATAAGGTTAGTTTTATTTTATTATTATTTTTTCATTGAAAACGTTACTTCAATTAGAATCAATTTGCGAAAATTTAGTGTAATAACTATAGTAGTATAAAGTGGATATACATCCTATACTTACAAACAAATCAAATAAATAATATCATAAAGGTAAATCTATAATATAAAATAATCATACAATTAAATAAAAATAAATACATAAAACTATACAATTATTAAATAACTAATAACGTAAAATAAATAAAAGAGTTTCATACTTTTCAACATTTACACCCAGGCTGGAGACTCCCGAGCCAACTCCCGCTCTATTAAATGAAGGGGTCAGACGACTTAGGCACTTCTTTCTCATGGCATGTTTAGTCTGCAAGGCAGTGGAGGCAGTAATAAGACAGAGTGAGAACACTCAAACCACAAACCATCTTGAACATGATTTAATCATTATCTCTTCTGCAACAAGTAAGACATGCTTTACTGAACATATATAAAGAATTAATTTATAATATAATTTAAAATTGGCGTTAAAATTTTAGAAAATCAAGTAGCGAATCTTTAACCTTCTCAAATCTAGCCATCTTTGTATCATTAATTATTTTTCTCATTTCCTGTAAATTAAGATTTATACATTTCACGAAACCTGACGTTTAGATCGGACTATTAAAGAAACTTTAAAACAAAAAAGAAATACAGAAAAAAAATTTATAAACTGGAAACAGCTGATAAATTTTATTGCGTTATTTTTGAACTTTTAATTATGTTAAAAATAAATATGAAAGGTACAAGGAAAAAACCGACTAAGTCATTTTTTTTTCACAAATGGATATTATGGTATCATTGGTTTCAGTTTGAGACACTGCACATTCTGAGAGGTCAAAACCGGGAAAAAAAAACAACTACATCTATAGATAATAGCGCTCAAAGTTTACGTGTACGGGGAAAAAACCGACGAAGTCACAGTGAAAGAACCGCATAAGTCAACATTTTGAGTGTAGATGGCAGTGAGATCTTAGATATAATGAACGAAGGAATTGCTAAAAAAGAGCCCCAACGAAGTTGCGATTTTCTTATTTCATTTCAACAACAACTACTTGGATGATGACGTAGAGCAACTTCAAATTTTTTGCGACTCAGCAGGAGGCCAAAACAAAAATTTTACAATTTTTTATTGAACACAATTTGTGACTAGAAACAACATTCATGGTCTAAAAGAGATCACGATTACATTTCCAATCAGAGGTCACTCCTATATGGAGTGTGATCCAATGGAAACCCCCTAAGATTTCAGGGAAGTTATCAGAACTTCTTGAGCAAAGCCGTCGCCATTGAAGGTTATAAATGTTATAAAAAGTCTTATCCTCAACTGGAAGGATCTACTGGGTAAAGAATGTGTGCAAAAATGTTCAATTAAGATTCAACCATTGAAAGAAATTACAGCGTCTGACAACAATTGCTGCTTAGTACGTTACCGCACAACATACAATGGAGCCTTTTTGTCTTCCGTGATACGTAGACCATTCAAGAAAGATGTTGATCCGACAGAAAGAGGTGAATTTGAACTGCCTGTCCAACTATATAGAGGTAATGTAACCTTTTTTTATTTGCTGCTACGTTTTATTTTATATTATTTATCGTTCCTCTCGCTATTTTCGGAATAAAAAACTGACTTCATGAAATCAAAATACACAAATTACAAGCCGAACTTTCTTTCAGAACCCATATTGATCAAGAAAGCAAAATACACTGACCTCATGAGTCTTATGAAATTTTGTAGCTCAAATGCTCAGAAATGTTTTCGTCACCTGGCACATGGATAGTGAGTTAGTGATCCATGGTAATAAAATTTCATTATAACATTAACAACAATGATAATACCGTAAATTACAAACTAAGATAATTATTATGAAAATGATATACTTAGTTCTTGGCAGTTTCAGATGACTTAGTTTGTTTTTCCCGGAACAAATGGGGTTGTGTTCACAATTTCATCGATTACAGTGCCTCAACAAACTATAAGCGAAAAAAACGTTTTTCCCTGTTGTGACATATTTTTGATGGACATTTAAGCCATTGTAGTACTTAATTTCATTCAATTGTTTAATTGTAATTTTGTTTTAAAAATAAAAATAGCTTTATCTCTGTTTAAAAAAAAAAAATAACTGTTCGGTTTTTTCCTCGGTTTTTTACTCGGTTTTGTACTCTTCGTATGTAATGTGACTGATCAAAACATTTTTTTTTTTTTAAATATATAAATGACATTAAAAAAAAATTATTTCCAGAAAATAAATATACATTAGACAATAGAAGGAGCTGGATAAAATGTAATCAAGAAGGCAGCCAGCACAAACAAAGGATTTCAAGAGGAAGAATTTTCACTTGGTAATAATAGCATGAATAGGATGGTCACAAATCGATAACATTGGGTCCAAGTCATTATTATAATTAAGTAATTCTTTAATTAATGATAATATCCAATCCGTTTATAAATAAGAATAATAAGAATTAGTGAAGATTGGACAAATAAAGAATTAATCAGTTTGGAGTGAATGAATTATCATTTGTAGCTGAGTGGTTGATTGGTCCAGAAAGAAAAAAAAATGGTACAACTTAGTGTCTTTTTATTTCCTAAACTAATTAATTAATAATTATTTAAAATTTAATAGTATTTTTTTAAAATCTTTTAATTATAAAAGTGACAATATATTCAATTATTGATTTCATGTTGAATGTTATTAGTGACAAATTAAAAAACAAAACAAAAAAACATTATCTTACAAGGAGACGTTTTGACTTGTAACTAACACAGATTTGAATGCCGATTTTTGTGTGGGTAGTAGGGACCTATAATACTGCAAAACTAGAATTATAGCCCAATGAGCATTGGGAGCCGAGAAAAAAAAAATATGAAAATCACGTTTTCTTTTTTTATTTAGCTCACAGCCAAGATAGAGAAACGATTGTTTCACGTTAAATTGTAGTTTAGTATACTAATTGAGATACAAATTGTTATGCTCAAGACACGACCTTTAGGGTGCTCAAAAACTCCAAAACAATGACTAAATTCCAATGAAATCCGCTGCAAATCAGTTGAAAAGGTTTTTCATTAGAAACTGACCTCAAATCTCGATTTAACGCATTCAATAACCATTATATGTGAAGTTGTATCAAAATAAAAAAAATATTCATGTTTTACCATTTTCGAGGACATTAAAATTTTGAAGTTGAGGTTTCATTTTTTTTTTTAGATGAGGAATAAAGCTGATTCTTGTTATGCTATTATTATTGCAATCAGCTGAACACAGCACTTGTTATGGCCGTTTGAAGTTGTAGATAAAATCTCGACTTCAAAATTTTAACGTCCTCGAAAATTTCACAAATAAGGGTTTTTTGATGCGTTAAATTGAGAATTTAGTTTTTGAGCACCCTAAAGCCAGGCGTGTCTTGAGCATATTGAAAGTATTTTTATCTCAAATAGCATACAAAACTACAATATAACGTGAAACAATCATTTCTCTACATTGACTGAGAGATGAAAAAAAAATAAATAAATAAAACGTGATTTTCATTTTTTTTTTTTCGGCTCCCAATGCTCATTGGCGGCTATAATTCTAGTTCTTCAGTATTATAGGTCCCTACTACCCACACAAAAATTAGCATTCAAATCTGTGAGTTAGTTACAAGGCAAAATGTCCCAATCTTACAATTAGTTTAGATCAAGGATCAAAGTAAGGAAACACGGTACATGTTTTTTTAGATAAGTATGTATTTACATTTGGGTAGGATCAGTATGTATATTCATTTTTCGGTTTTAGTTAATAGAGGTTTATAATAAGTAAAGTAGGTAATGTACTTCTCACAGTCAGAATTGACATTACCTATTTTGTATATTATATAAATTAATATAAATATGATATATTATATAAATATTATTATACTGAAAAATCGTATTGGTGGTTATAAAACATTAAATATAAATAAGGCAAAAGACTTTAGTGTGACCTTGAAGCGGGAATTTAATAATAAAAACACTAGTATTATTTTTTGTTATGAGTAACAATGATTATTCCTTCGAGAGATAACGGACAGTTACGCTGTAAAAACCCAGTTAGCCCCCGTAAAAACATGTGCCATATATAGTGTCACTTTTAATGGAATATTTATTCTAACAATAATTTTAATTATATTTTAAAACACATAAATTTAGAGCTCAAAAATATGGTCTAGCTTCGAAGAACTTCGTGGTCCGCGATTTTCATCCATTCAGCACACATGTCGGAACCACTTTAACTGCCTTTTCTCTATGATTTCTGTTAATGCTTTCACCCCTAGCTACTCTCTTATTTTGCTGTTCCTGGTATGTTTCCTCGTGCCTCTCACGATAGAGATATTTCATTTCTGAGGAGGTGATTCTGCTCACCAATCTGTCGAAAAGGACCCAGCTCTCACTTCTGCATAGTAGGGTGGGAATGTAAATTGCATTAAAAATGTACAGTTTTACCCTTTTGTCAACTTCACCTCTCCCAACAATAGTATTGTAGATTTTGTCATTTATGCTATTCGTTTTTTAATCCTATTGGATATTTCTTGTTGTATTTTACCATTTCTGCTAATAACTGTACCTAGGTACGTATAGTCTTCAGCTGCTTCTAGGATGTCTTCTCTGCAAGTGATCTGCACATCAGGTTCGCGTCCTATTTGCATGACTTTACTTTTGATTGCATTTATAATCATGCCTTTCCTGTCCAACAATGCTTCCCATTCAACTACAGCTTGCAGAAGATTCTGGACGGAGTCCGCTATGAGCACAATATCATCAGCATAGAGAAGCGTCTGAGCAAGAACTGTTCATAAGTTCCATTTCCACACTATACGTGCCAAACTTAACGATCTAAATGTCCCAAGTGTTATTGATTTGGCCTAAACAAGATACCTATCCTTCCATGACAAGCTAAATACCTACTCGAATCCTAAGTTTTTTCTCACTCGAATCCTGATAACCCTCCAAGGTTTTTAAAAAGGAGATGGCCAAATTTCACAAGTTATTGGCTTGTTATTAATAAAATTTTATGGCAGATTTACGTCTTGTAAAAAAAGCGATAATTTACAGCAAACACCTTTCGGTACTATTGTGTTTTTATTGTATATTTTGAGATTATTTTCAGTGGTTTTCATTTCACCAAAATCTTGTCTTTAATCATTTATTTAAAGTAAATTGATTCATAGCAAAAATTAAAATTTGTACTGTGTCTTTAAAAAAAATATATGTGTAAGAATCTTGTTCCAAAATCACGAATAAACTATTTTTATAATATTTTCCATGAGAAAGAGAAAACAAAAATATATCTTGCTTGTTAATAAAAGGCCCCGACAGAGGAAGCATTTTTAAAGTCATTTCCCTGCCAGAAAATTCCCCGCTCCCCAGCCCCGAGGTGATGATACTGAAGGAAATTGGAAAGTATTAAGGAGGCGGCGTTGAGATCCTGTATGCGTAGCGGCTACCCTCTTTAGTTTATTTATCTTAACCTCCTATCCTTATAGCTTGGCCTTGTCTCGTCTCTCCATTTTTTTTTTCTATCAGAGAAGATAATTTAACATCATTTTATAATAATGTATAAAAAAAAAATAAATTAAAAATAAAACAGTCCAAAAAAATGTTATCCATTAAAACTTTCCAAACAAATATAAAATGTCGTTCTTCTTTCTCCCATTGCTTTTCCCCAATTGCCTCAGACCCAGAAAGCTATGCACCCCGAAACTAGCAAAATCTGCCCATGTCGCCTATGATATCCCAAAATAGTCTAGTTCTTCCCCGGAAACGTAAAATTTTTATTGTTTTGGTTTTTAGTTGGTATTTTAAATTATTCATGTCGTATTAATTAGTTAGTTAGTTAACAACTAAAAACAGTTACGTTGTCATACTGTTGATTTTACTTACAGTTTACGAACTCATGTAGATATTGCAATGGAGGAGTAGACTAGTTGACCATAAGTAAAATGCTGAAGTTTTAGTCGAATTAATATACATTATTAGGGCTTAAAATATTTTGGATATTACGGGTTCGTCTCTGTTGAAACAGTATCTGCATTAATTTAAATAGAGATGCCAAAAAATTAAGAATATTTCAAAATAACTATTTACTTAATAAATAATTAAATCCGATAATCTACTTCTATTTGAACCTCACAAAAAGAGAAGACACCTGAAAACGTAGTCTAAAAGAATCAATTGGGTGAGTGACATGTAACTGGTTAATATAATAAACTTAACGGGTGTTGAATGAAAAGCAACATATTTTCAGACAAGAGTTAACATATAATATTAGAAGTATAGATCATTACTAAGTTTAATACCAAATGTAGTAAATAAACAAAGTTAATCTTATGTACCTCAATGAGAAATGGTGTGGGAACGTTGTCAACTGTAGAAGGCCGTGGTTTCAGAATAGTAAGGAGTCATTAGTGGATAACATTTTTTACAAGTTCACATGAGTACGATTTTCCAGCTTCCCCAACCCTAAATAGTGTAACAATTACACTTACTGATTGCTTAGAAATTTATCTAGGACGGTAAAGGGCTTCACCAATTCATGTGTGGTCTAAATAATTACCTGGAATATTATGAAGTTAGGGATAAGTACAAAAACTATCTCTTGAATTCAGCCTACAAGAAGGGTTATGGGTTCCTGGTTTCTTTGTCAGAAGCTATGAGGAGTTGATATTTAAGTCATTTTATATGATTTTGTTAGTTGCATAATAAGGAAATTAGATTAGTAGAAATGAGTTTGATATTTGCTAGCTCACAAACGTTTGAGTCGTATAACTATAGGGGTTAGGGTAAAATGTTTTGAGCTCGAGTAAGGTTCAGAAATAAAATATAAACATATTGTTTATATTTAATTGCTGACGATAACTTCTTCTCATGGCGCTACAACCCGGAGACGGGTCCTGGCCTCCACCAATCTTCACGGTCCTGGGCAGCTGCCATCCAGTTCCTGGCCCCAGGAATTCATTTGCATCAGCCGCCACTCCGTCGGCCCATCTCAGTTTCGGCCTTCCTCTTCTTCTTGCTCTATGGAGCGGCTCAGTTAGTATTTTCTTTGGCATTTCACCCTCCATTCGGGCCAAGTGTCCGGCCCACCGCAACCTACCCAGTTTAATGACCTGGACGATGTTTAATTCATTAAAGTGATTATAAACCTCTTGATTTTTAAGTCTTCTCCATACACCATTTTCACATAGTCCACCAAATATCCTTCGCAGGATCTTTCTTTCAAAAGTCAGGAGGTCCTGTTCACTTGTGTTTGTTAGAGTCCAGGTTTCTGAACCGTACATCAGAACAGGACGAATTGTAGTTTTATAAAGGTGGAGTTTTGTCTGTCTTGAGAGAGTATGTCCAATTATAAGTTTTTGTAGGCCAAAATAGCATCGGTTAGCAGATATTATTCTTCTTTTTACCTCAGCTCCACCATCATTATCCTGCGATACCATTGATCCTAGGTATACGAAGTCTGCAGTCTTTTCAAAAGTATACTCTCCAAATGAAACGCTTTCATTTGGGTTCGGTTTATCTCCCGTCACCATATATTTAGTTTTTGATTCATTCACTTTAAGCCGGAGTCTTCCAGCTGATTCCACCAGTGCCAAGAAAGCTTCTTTGACTACCTGGAAGGAGCATCCTACGATGTCTATATCATCAGCATAGGCTGAAAGTTGAACTTGACGGTTAAATATGGTGTCACCGGTCTGTATACCTGAGTCCCTTACTGCTTTCTCCAAGGCGGTATTAAAGATGAGGCAGGCGAGAGCATCTCCTTGCCTTACTCCTCCTGAGGCGTCGAACTCTTCTGAAAGCTCTCCACTTATACGAACTGAGCATAAGACAGTTTTCATTGTCAGTTTAACTAGACGTATTAGCTTTCTGGGTATGGTAATAGGCGTTGGAATATGATGTTAGAGAAGACTTTATAGCCTTATGAGCACTTCAAGGGGTTACCCTTTTTCTGTATCGGGTGGATTATAGATTTGTTCCATCCAGAAGGCATTATCTCCTCCGTCCAAACAGTCTGCAGTATATTCTGAAGAGCCTTCACTGCCTCACTTCCTCCATATTTGACGGTAACAAATTCACAAAATACTTATTGAACTGTGTGGAATCCAGATTTGCGTCAAGGAATGCACCGGAATATAGGAACAGACAGGATAAGTTTCGGAAACATTTTTGAAAGGATGAAAATGTGGGTCTGCATGATGAAGTACCGGAAAGAGGTCTTCCTTATATTCGTTTTATAAAGAGGATGGTAATGGAGTGCTGTCGTACAAGATGAAAATGATTGTACACGAAATGAAATGATACATGTGTATTTGAATAAACAAGGAAAAAATCGCTTGTTGAGGAACTAGTAAAAGGATCTGGCAAATGATGAGATTGTATCTTAGAGATCTGTAAAGTTTTAGAATGGCTGATAGTAGTTTTCGTTTTATCAAGCTGACAAAATAGTCATCTATAACTAACAAATTAGCAGTAAAAAATACTTAATTAACTATAGCATTAAAATCTGAATTAACCATCTTCATAACATTAATAAATAAAAGTTAAAGTTACTGTTCTGAAGTTAAAATTACATTTTAGATAAAATTACTTTGTTGTATCAGTTATAACATTTTTTTATGTACGATTAGTAATTTTGTTTTATGTGAATATTATTTACACATGTCTTAACTAATTACAAGTGTTAATAATATATGTGGTAATCATCAAGGAGAGATCGTTTTGACTTGCCCCTAAACCAACGTATCTACTATTGTATTTCATATTAAGTAGAGTAAATATTCATATAAACCATATTTTGTTTTATTTTTACTAGCATCGTAAAACGAACAGTATGTTATACTCATGTAAGCTATAAAAACCAACTAATAAACATAAAAACTTGCTCTGGTTTCAGTTGAAATACAAAAATGAATATAATTAGGAATTGATACATGATTCGCAACAACTAGTTTATTTAACTATGATTAAATGCTATTCATTCAGTTCTAAAATCACCACAGACAAAATAATAATAACAATTCTAATATAATAACTAATACTAATACTGATAAATAATAACTAATATCGTTATAAAACCAATCCATTTTTATTTAAAGAACCAAATAAATATTGCTTAGTGTCTAATTTAAAGTTTATTTTGCATTCTCAAACCAAAATGAATTATTCATAGAGTTTACCTGTAAATAGATGACGTCCTTCCTTCCATTGCACTTTAATGTCCAATCGATATCCATAATTGACAATAAGGAAGAGTTGCTTGCCCTCCTTTCATATCCTTTATCGATTCCTAATAACATTCGTTTATATTCAATTTATTATTAAATATGCTACAAATGATGAAAACAACATAATGGCAAAAACTAGATTAAAAATATATAAATCATTTTTATTCAATTTATAAGTGATGGAAATTTTTTTTCCAGTAATGTTTTAAAATTACGAGAATTTCGAAGGACACTGGCATGTTTCTTCTTTGAAATAAATAACTAAACTGAGGCTTTTTTTTGAAGAAGTCCAGTATTAGAAAACAAGCTTAGAGAATGCTCTAAAGGGATTATTAAGTATTGGTAAATAAAAATAGCATTAAGATATTTACAGACTTTTGAACTCTGGAATTTGATAAAACTGTCATTTTTTTTTATATGCCCTATTACAATCACACTGCATGTAAAATATTTAAAAGCATAGCGGGGAAAGCCCAAACCAAGCTTTTCCCTTACTATGGAAAGGTAAGCCGTGCTGCGTCTAGTGAAAGAGATTCCAGCGCTACTCTTAGCTGCATCTATAGCTAAATCCGGTGGAGGCTGACAGAGAGCACTTTGGCAAAGGGTGGAGAAGCTAGAAGTCCGTAAGGTAAATGTTTACAATAGGCCGTTTTAATCTGCTCAGTGGATTATAAGGATGTGTGAAACTGAATAATAAATGAGCCAGAGGTTTGGGATGGTTGGAAAGATTTTGATAGAATTTTGAGAATTTAAGGTGAATATGATCAAGGAAAAAATGTATATTGGGGTCACTATGTCGGGTCTTGTTGGAGACATAATGTGGAGCAGTAAATAAAGTAGCAATCGATATTTTTAAGGTAAGTGAATCATAAATTCTTAAACAGTAACATGTTTGTAATAAATTATTACTTGTTTGAAAATACCCATAAAACGCAACCATTTTAATATAGAATAGGAAACCATATCTGTACGAAAATTTCAATATTTAAGTTAACTATTCCATACATAATGATAACCAGCAGACCCCTTAGCATCACCTAAAAATGTTTTTATATTTTATGTCATTGACACAAAATAGAAATATCTCAGAGAAAAACAACCTTAATTATAATTTTACCCGAGCTCCGATTTATCTTATAACTGTTTGAGACTTTGATTCAGTTTGAACAGTAAGAAGGATCATTGAGAGTCAAAAGAAACTGTGACGCCACAGAATAAACACGATAAGAGGCGAAGGAAAGGAGGGAGGGCTGGAAATGTGGATTGGGATTCTTTAATTAAGATGAGGCGAGGGGGCGCATCCTAATTAGACTAACTTTATGCGACCAGGGCTGCCAACCTGGGTAATTAAAAAAGCACAAATATCCCTGTCTTCTTTTGGCTCCGGATAACTGGCCTATTGATTGCCTTTGATTTTCCCTAAATGAGGCCAGCAACCGACTTCTCGTAGGGATTTATTTTGATTTAATTTTCTGTTCCATTAAGCTTAATTAGCTCTTTCTATCTATAAATATATATTTAAGGCTCAGCTCTAATTAAATGTCAGCTGTTAAGACTGGTTTTATGTCTTTTTATAATTGTTGGATTCATAATTAACTTTTTGATTATGATAAATAATGAAATACTCTCAATAAAGTTAGGCATGCTGATTTTTATTCAACATACAGTTTCTTGCAAAAGTATTTTCAAATATACAGTAATTAACTTTTTGTTTTAACCAGCTGGTAATACTAACTCAATTTTACATCCAATGTTACACAATATATAGAACAGATCACTCAGACAATAAATCTCACGGAGGTACAGCCATTCTCATCAAAACAATTCTCAAACACAATCTATTACAATTACCCATAACACCAGACTTTCAAGCCACAGCCATCATAATAATATTCATTGGACACCACAACATTACGTTTGCTGCGGTTTATTTACTAATTTCATTAGACGTCTTGGTAGAAGCTTTATTGCAGAAAGCGACTACAACGCAAGGATCAGTCTTGGGTTTTACGACTGAGTACTCCGCGAGAAAGAAACCTTAAATGTGCCCTTTATAAGCTTTCATGCAATATCACCAGACTCATCTACTTATTGGCCAAATTCCAGACAAAAATCACCAGACTTTTGATTACCAGAAGTCTTCAGAAGTCGAACTATACCTAACAACATATGTACGAGCTTAGATTTTTGTTTTTACCACCCTTTTGCATTTAGTATTACTCGAACAACCTTGGGAGGGGGGGAAGCGTCTCACTAGCGTCATAATGGATTGGGATGCACTTAGGACTTTCATAAACAACTCTCTCTCTCTATTACTTTGTCTATTAAGACTGAAATGTTCTGTTTCACTCAGAACATACAAGTAGTTGAATGGTTTTCATCAGTTCACACACATAGAAAATTAGAAAAACTCTTAATTTATCCTTAATACAAGAAATTTGATCAGAGCGAAGAGAAGAGCTCGGAACATACGGCAGAATGACAGATTGTCTTCAGACACGAATTTTTAATAAACTCAATAACAAACTCAAGCGACTGATACTAAAAATTAAAAGAGCAAATTACGATGATTACGTTACTAACCTTACATCTGAAGGTGGGAACTTAAACGAGAGAGGCGCACTAGAAATCATACCGGACATCGTGAAGTCCGAGCACCCCTCCGATATAGGCCGATTGGACGGCCATTGGGCCGTGACCGATTGGGAAAAATCAGAAATCTTTGCCAAATATCTTTCAACAGTATTTACACCATATACGGACTACAATAACATTAAACATGAAAATCATATAAACAACAAATTAAATTTACCCCTTCAACTGACATTACCTCCACCTCTTTTTACCCCAGTGCAAGTAGCTAAATAAATGAAAAATGTATCCAAAAGAAAAGCTCCTAGCTATGACCTGATCACTGCTTATGTATCCAGCAAATGCCCAGAAAAGATGTAGTGTTCTTAACCATTGTTTCTTCTGTTTAGTTGCGTCATCAAGGGTACCACGAGGCTCACTACATTAATGATAAAATTATAGTTGACTGTTATGATGAATGGAGAAGAAGATGATCAGGAATGCAGTCAAAGAGGAACACCACGTCTAAGAAGAAATTCTTCAGTACGTGCCAACGTTTCGACCAGCCTTGCAGGTCTTTTTCAGGGCTATAATGAACAAAATACCAGAAGTGACCAAAATAACAGACCGATAAACAGATGACAAAGTGTTCCTTTTTTTCTTTTCCCAGAACCTTTACGTCAAGGGCGCACAATCTTAATATAAAAGGGTAAGGACGATGTTAAAAATATTTCATCATGGAGACCCATTACGATATACTCTATCGTGCGCCAAATCATAGAAAAGGTTCTGGACCAGGAACTGAGAAAGCAGGTCACCTTCCATAGGAATCAGAGAGGTTTTATTAGGGGCCTTCCGGGAGCACACGTAAGCGAAAGAATCATTGACGCACTCATAAAAGACGCAAAAATAAAAAAAATGACTGAGCGGTGGTCTTTCTTGACGTTGTTGGCGCTTTTGACAATATTGGGCACGATCACATTGTTAGATCGTTAGAAGCAAGAGGTGCTTCACCGGACCTGAGAAACGTTATCGCCACACTCCTATTCACAAACAAAATTAAAGAAACTGTTGGAGCTCATTCCACTAGCCAGATCAGTGTACTACGAGGAGTTCCCCAAGGCGGCCCGGCCCGCTCTCTCCCTCGCTGTTTAACTTAGCTATTGATCATCTATACCAAGACCTTTGTGATCACGATTTCTCGAGACACTATGGGTACAAGCTGAGAGATGACCAAGATTGTGTGGTCCTCACAGGAATTGCAGATGATCAGGCGGTCTCTGCACGTAATAAGTATGCGGCAGAGAGAATTATAGATAGCACCCAAAGGATACTGTCGGAGATTGGTCTGGCTGTAAATCCACAGAAAAGTATGGGTATTGTGTTGGATAGGGGTGAGATGCAAGCAACGACGCTCTTTCTTGAGAATGGAGATGTCGTCCACACGGCAAAGGAAGATGATTCTATTAAATACTTGGGATGCACATTCTCGGGAGAGCCATGGTTCAGTGAATAATCAATAGAGAAACTAAATAAAAATTTAGATAAATTAGTAACCTCTTGCCTACTTAAACCGGAACAAAAGCTCAATGTTGTCAATCAATATGTGTTTCCCGGATTGACATATCCTCTCCAGACTGCACCCCTTACAAAGCTCACTCCTGCGTTGTTGGAAGGGATTGATGTGATGATCCGGTCTCCCTGATTGTTCCGGTGATGATTGTCGGACTCCCTTCGAACACCTCAACTGCGATGCTCTACGCTCCACGGAGGTACCGTGGGTTGGGACTGATCCGCTGTCAATGGGAGGCTCCTCTGCAGCACTGGTCCATTGTTCAGCGACTGTCTAATGTTCCGGACGCTCTGTTCCAGTCTTCATTCCATTATGAAAAAGAGATTGCTGAATGTGCTTAGAGACTGGGTGTGGATCAGAGCCACCGAAGCGTGAGAGCTCTACGACGGTCGCTGAGAGAGGGCGCTTTTGAGGAATGGGCCAATTGCAGGTGGCAGGGCGTTGGTGTACCTCATTTTAAGGAGACGCAGAGAGTTAACAGATATATTTGTGAAAAACAAATACTTTCGGGGTCAGAATGGACCAACGCCCTAAAACTCAACATCAATTATGCACCCTTGCGTGGAGTCCCAGGTGCCAGCGGACAGATAGGAGAGGTTGGATCCCTTTGTCGCAAGTGCGCCAAAGAGTCCGAAACACCAGCCCATGTGCTGGGCAAATGTCCCAACAACTCACTCCTGATCACACGCCGTCACCACATGGTCAAGAATGAATTGATAAGGCTCCTCAAGAATAAAGGCTTTACCTGCTTTGACGAGGTATACTGCATCGATATCAACGGATCCAAGAGGTATACGGACATTGTCGCGTTTCCGAAGAACGGAGGGACAGCGCTCATAGTGGATCCTACTGTAAGGTATGACAACAATAACCTCGATCAATCAGGTGAAGTAGAAAGGGAGAAAATGGATATTTATGAAAATGTATCCCTTTCCTCAAAGAGAAATTCCGCGAGACATTCGGAAATAGAGACTTCTCCGTGAAAGGATTATGGTTTGGGTCTCGCGGAGTCATCCCAGAAAAAACAAGGAGCTTCTTGGAGGACCTTGGCGTGGGGGTGAGGGATATAGCGATAATGGCCGAAAATATAATATTAGACTACCTGGGAAGTATTCACCACCACATACATGGTGCATAGGATAGCCCATTGCAATTTATAGTTATTAAATATGTAGCAATTTATCTGATTCCTGATTCTATGTGCATATATGTATATGAATGTGTGGTAGATATGTGAATATTAGGGGTGAAATAACATAAAATGAAAGAATGAAGTGAAATGGGAAAAGAAGGGGGGAAAAAAAGAGGAAAAGATAATGGAAAAAATAAATAAAAAATTTAAAAAATAAGAGAAAGGGAAGAGAAAATAAAAAAAAAAATATTAGTTTGTCTAGTATTAGGTAGTATTAAGTATTATATTATAGAACTATAACTAAATTATAAATTATATTGTAGTCTTTAATTGGATAGATGAGAGTGCTGTGTTTATAGCAACCCAATAAAGTTGTTTATATTTATTGTTTATTATCTCAATAAAGCATATATCTCTCTTGTTACATTTTCATTGTTTTATTTTCCTATTCTGCATCCATTTGTCCCGCGCCTTTTCTCCCTTTTACCTACCCAGCTGTTCTTACTGTATCACATTAGTCATCGTTCGTCTCCTCACAAGTGTGGTTCGGTGGGTAAGTGTTCTTTGATTTTCTTTTCCTTTTCCTTTTATCTTTCCACTTTTCTTTTCCTTCACCTTTATTTTTTATCCGTTTCTTTTCTTTTATTACCTTCTACATTTTTTCTCTCGTTCTTTCCCATATTTCCATATTTTTATTTTATTATTTTATTTTACATTTTATTTCCTACTGTCCTTTTTATTACCCTTTTACCCATTACCACCAATTTTTATTTTATTTATTTTATTTTATTTATTTATTATTTTTTTCCATTATCATTCCTGTCTTGTTCTTATTCTTACCTTGCTGCTTTGTATTATTAATTATTTATTTTTCTGATCTTTTCTATGCAGTTTTTTGTATTTTGTATATGGTTTTTATCCATGCCATTCTGTATTCCATTTGTCATCTGTTTATGGGTCTGTTATTTTTGTCACTTCTGGTATTTTATTATAGCCCTGAAGAAGACCTGCAAGGCAGGTCGAAACGTTGGCACGTGTTAAAGAATTTCTTCTTAGACGTGGTGTTCCTCTTTGACTACACTATCTTAGTCTGACGTTTGACCGAAGAATGTCATGTTGTCCAGATATATTAACAATAAAAAAAAAAACCTATTAGTAAGAAGCAAAAACCCCATTCAAATAAACCATTGCTTAAGATCGGCCACAATTTTAGCTGCACTTAATCAGTACTAGGCTTTAAGGCCTTCTGATTTTCCAGGTGTTGTCTTCACTTTTATAGAAATAAAGAAAGAAAAAAAATGAACTTTATTCTGGGACTTGTATAGCGTTCTACAATGTACTGGACCCTATTTAAGGGAAGTCCACGCCCTTGAATAGAAATGAAGTGTATGGGTTACGGAAAAAAAAACAACAAAAAAACATACAAACCTCTTTGAGATTTAGTATTTTTATATTTGCTCCCCTTGATGATTATAATATTTAACAAACACACCAACCAAGTGGTTTAGGGTTATTTATACAACAAATGCAAAAATTTAAGAAAATAATTGAACTGGATTAGTAGAATTTAAAACTTGAAGATGACAGAATGATGATTTCCGAATACTTTGGCTGCAAGATATTATCCATTTGTTTAACATGAAATCAGATATCGGACTTTTTTACAACCTTCATGCTCTTTCCCTCATGAGAAAATAGTTTTAGATTTAAAGGGAAATTGTTTTCAGAAATATGTTAATGTGTTAACTATGGTTCAATATTAAACCTTGCCTTTATATTCAATCGCTAATTTAATGTAAAGACGCAACTGTGCAATTAAAATTTCTGAACTAGTACGTAGTTGCTTCCAAATGAGGTAATATCACGTAACATGTCACCATATAGCTGATTATTCTCTAGCGGACGATGAAATTAAATAGGCGCTATTGTCATAGTAAAAAAAAAATCAATTCGTTATTATTATCACACATAACACTATCCCAATGGAACTGTGTCACTTTCATTAAAAACTGTTACACTAAAGATGATTATATTTTTCAGAAAACATTAAAAAATATCTAAATATTAGATATGATATCATATGAATAATTATAGTAAAGTAATATGAAAAAAAGTTCACCATTATTTTCACGAGCCTTAACGTATGATTTTGTTTATAGAAAATTAAATTACCTTAGGTACATATATATATTTTTTTTTAATGTAGATTTTGTGAATCTTGTTTCTTGAAAAAAAGACGGCTTGTATAACACAATTCAAATTATCTTAAAATATTCCATTCTAAAATCAAACATATGTTTTGATGCTCATATGTTAATAAGTTTCAGATTACTAATTGCTAATCAAAAATTTAATGTTGCTTTTAGGACGAAATTGAGTTTTTAGGTCTCCACTGGTCCATCAACTTTATTCCTTATCCAAAAAGTTATCTGTAAAGGTCTTACTGTCTTAAATATCTTGCTTATTTTCTCTAAACCAGATACCTATCGTTTCATAGAAAACTCCTTAAACACTGAAACCCAGTAGTCAATCAACAAAGTCTCTATCCCCTCACCTCTGAAAACGAGATAAATTCCGTTGCTTTTTTGAAAAAATGGGATACTTTACAAGGTATTGACATGTTATTATGATCATTATCTTCACATTTATTTGGGATGTAATTTTTGAGCACAAAAGTAAGCTTCAATTAACAGATAATAAAAAAATAAACAATAACAAGAAAATAAATTATATTTTGGTTATTTTTTTTCACTTTATTTTTTATATAGTTTGAGGTTCATTATTTATTTATCTTATATTCCACTTCATTTATTGTTTTCGTTTTATGTATACTTAGTTTATTTTATTTTATTTTATTTATTTTTTTATTATTTTTTTTTTCCAGTTCCTTTTTCTCATTGTATATATTGTGCCAATGGATCCATTAAGTCAACCATTTTACTAATTGCCCTTCTTGAGGCAGATTGTAATATTATCTCAATAAAAGATTTTAATAATAATTTATTAATTATTGACAGAATAATATGGATCATATTAATACAATTAGATGTAATTTTATCTTAAATTCATATAATTGATAATCTTTATTTTGGGGTTATTAAAAATAATTGTTAATAGTTAATTGTAAATAGAAGTTTCAATAAAACAAATATAACTATAAAATATATTATTGAAAACGTATGATGTAAGCAATAAAATTAATAGTAAAGTTAATATAAATAAATAAATGGTTAAAGTCTAAACTTGTGTTTATCACAGACCGGCTTCGCCCGCTCTCATAAATAAAGAACTTACATTATTTTAACTAATAACTGAATTTCATTTGTTTATCGATAATTATGGAATTTAGCATTACTTCTTCAATGATATCTTTACGCATAGCAGTAATTTTTATTCTAGTTAAAATTGCATCGATTAGTTGTTTGAGGAATACGTAATAGCATAATTAGACATCCGATTTGGCAGAAAAGATTGTATCGATCTATCTGGCTGGATTTTAATTTCTAATTATAAAAGTATTTAACAGTTTAAAAACTATACACATTATAATTATTATTATAGTAAAATTTCTTCCTAGAACTATGAATATGTTTTAGTTAAAATTTGGTGCAGTGGGGCTAAATAATTTTACCATCGCAAATTGTTCCAGATTGGCTACATATCGATCGGTTTTTAGACTGCTCTGGGATCCACATGTCGCTCCATATATTTATAGCTTTATTAATAACAATTGAATTAAAAATAAGAAATTGTTATCATAAATTTCTAGTTCTATTTAATACCGTACCTTTGTAACATATCTCCTTCCAACGAACAATGCAAGTTTTTTTAGTTCCATAAGATTTTTTTTTTAAACCTTTCATTTTTCCCTATAAATGGATGTTTTTCATGACTGGAGAGAAATGTTATTTTCCCCTTCTTGATACGTTGGGCCGTTTGTTCTCAGGAACCCCTTTCCTCTTGTAAAATCCTTTATATTTTGTTTTGTTTCCACAAGGTTAACAAAACAAAATACAAAAGGATGGATAGCAAAAATGTGTTGAATATATTAATAAATAAACAATAATTTGTATAAAAGTTACATAAAATAGATTTAAAAAATAGTTAATGTTTTTTTTATTTTATAATAGTTTGCAATTTCGTAAAATATTAAATAATTAGGTCCTTAACCGGATCAGGACTGCCCCTCAAATACGTTTTTTGTAAAAAGACAAAGTATCAAACTTCCTTACTTCGTCATAGTGACTTTACCTACATGATGTAAATAATAGAGATATACAATATATTTTGATTATAACGAATTTTATTCAGCCAGGTGTTCGTTATAATTCGTATGTTCGTTTGTTTCTTGGGGCTCAAGTCACATTGGTAAAAACGGCCATTCCAGGTGGACATTGCTCATAACATCTAAAGAAATAGTCGCAATCACTTGAAAATTTTAAGTATTTTTTATTAATAAACTATTAACGCAGACCATTATTTATTTACTATTTTATTAGCCAGTTGGCTCAGATAGTAATTGTAATAATTTTTTAGAGAAGCATTTCTCATTAGGATCAGAATGCAGTAAAGCGCTGCTTTCATTAATTGACAAAGTTGAAACATATAGGCCAGATGAATAAAGCTGCGATTTGAGGCGTGCAACACATGAGAGCTCCTCATAGGAATAATTGTCCAACAAATGTTAAATTGTCGCTTTTTTTGTTTTTCCAAGTGTCTCGGTATCTACCAAGTTTCCCTTCAGTCAATCGGAATTTTTTTCTAAAAAAATTTACGGCTCCATCGACTTTGGACCCAACGAGAACTAATATGAATTAAAAATGAATCCACTTTTTTCATAACTAATCCCTGAGTGATGCCATATAAAATTACCGTTTGACCTCAGACAATTTTTCTTTTTCGTCAGTGTGCCATGGCTACCCACACATCAAATACAGCACTTTTGTGGAGGGACATTATTCTGAAAAACAATAGATAGCTTAGCTCTATGGGTCGGGATGGGTTAGATTTCAATTGTTAATTATTCTTTAGATCTTATACTTTAAAACCATGCCACTCAGAAGGCGGAGAAAAAAGTTACATAATTTTAAGGCCGAAAATCTGTTAACTTGTTAAATATGTTTACTTAACTTAACTAAATACACCCATAAGGATACAATTTTCGATATGTATCACTCACCATTAAACGTTAATAGATGGACCTTTGATATATTAATAAGACGTTATTATATGTATCACACACTATGAATGGTTGGGCACAAAAGAAGTGCCCTGCACTTGATACTGATCTGAGAACAACCTGTTTTTTTGGAAAGAATGTTTGATTACACTGGTGTTAATCAATCGAATCGCATTCTCATTGCTGTTTATATTTCCTCAACCATCTCTTGATAACAGTACAAAGTCCATTCAAAGCTCTGCTGACATGAAAATCTTTTTCTATATCCCCATAGATTGGCCGTTTTTACCACTGTGCAACGTCGTGATGTACTCCAACTAGGGCAGGAAGGATGGGTTACATCCTACAGGTTTCCAACCTATTCTAGCTAGGTTAGGAAGGTCAAGATTCATTTCGTTGATCCGCAACACCAGGTGTTCATTATTATTATCGTTTTATTGAATAAATATTACATATAAGTTGCCTTTCTGAAGAGCAATGGACAATATCGATGGCAAGGAATCCACTCATACAATAAGCACAATTAAATTAAATAAAAAGAACAAAGAAAAAAAAATCCTCTAACTGTACAAGATAAAAAATCAATAAATATTATTATAAAAGAAATCAGAAAAGAAAAGTGTAAGGCGCAGAATCAGCATATTACGTTTGAATATTGTAAGGGAAAAATAATGATTTTGTCACTTAATCACTTTTACCTCCAAGCAAACAATACGTTAGGATAGGTTAATATTTTATACTTTATACTTATCAATAAAAAATTTTTTTTTCGGGTACACCCAGTACTCTAGTGTAGCTTTTCTAGTGTATTTTTTATGAGTACATTTAAATATAGTTATTAGTTAACTATTTTTATCGTTTTATATACTTATTAATTAACTAACATTGTAAAAATAATTGGCAGATATGTATTTCAATAATGAATCGATTATTATCCGGACAAATATTGTAAATATATTGTATTTCTGTCATACCAAAAGGGAGGAAATTTGCCAGACCAAACATCCCATGCACTGTAATGGCTCAAGAGAGCGTACAACTTTTTTAATTTCCAAAGAAAGGCACGGACCGAGGCCAGATTCAAGTTCTTTTTTCCTCTCCATAACTCATTCCGTAAGGAACCTGATTAAGGATGGAATGTAAACCATCTACTTTGTATCTTGATTTCTAATTCTTACAGAGTAATAAAAATACTAAAATAAAAATGATAAAATTCCCGATTCAGAAAGGTAATGAACTCGAATATCCGTGTCGAATCCTACTCGTCATTGATAAAAATTAAATTTTTCGTTTAACATCATTCAGGTATTCTTATTTCCTAATAATATTTAAGTCTTATCAAATGCAGATATATTTTTAAATTGAATCGACAGACGAATAACATCCAAACATGTCAAATAATAGACACTGTTGACGATTGATTAAGTTTGGTTAGTTAAATTTATAATATATTATTAGATATTGGATCTTATTAAAAAAAAAGGGAACAATCTTATACTTGCAAACTTTAATGAGAAAGGATAAGTACTTTGGAAGAAAAAGTAAATAAGAAATTTGTATAATATCAGTTTCTGAATGAGTCCGGTGCACCAAACTGTATCGAATGCTTTTTATATAGTTTTGTATTGTTTTATTTTTGTACCGTGCCTTTTTTGTATTGTGTATCTTTTGTCTGAAAAATATTTTCAGTTTTAGGTTTGGTTTTGTAAAAATAATTCAGCTTTTTCTTTTGTTGTAATTCAAAGAAGTGAGTTGAGAAGATCTTTTTGAGGTATTCGATAAGTTCATCAAATTTTTATGGTTTTAATAGCAAGTATTTGGCATTTGTTAAATTTCACCAAATTTAATGCTTTAGAAACTTTAACATAAAGGGTCATGATGTGTTGTGCTGAGTTATTTATAGAATGAAAGAAGGGTTCAGATTCCACCAAGTTATTTTGATATTAAATTTCACTTACTTCAGGTAAATATAGTTGATGTTTCAGAATACTCGTCCCTTGAAGGATAAAATCGTCAGCTCATTTTATCTTCAACAGTATAACTGGATATTCAAGTTTTGTTGATGATCTAAAGTGTAAACATCATTTTGCATTTTTGTATTTAAAAATAAATCTGTTTTTATTTTTAATATGAAGGCGATAAGTAATAAAGATGACTTAATGGATCCATTTTCACAATGTGTACAATAAGAAATAGAAGGAGTTAGATTAGAAAAAAATACAGAACCTCATAATAAATAAAACTATACAGTATATAAAGTAATAAAAATTACAATAAAATCGATTACATACAAAAATAAAATAAAATCGAATACATACAAAAATAAAATAAAAATATATAAACAATAATAATAGTTCATAAATATAATAAAATTACAATTGAAGTACAAACATGCTTTTCTACACTATACACAAACCTAAAAGATACCCCAACCAGACTTCTCTCTCCACTTATAGATGGACAATCCATGCGCAAAGAGATCCCAGCGATTCTCCCTTAACTGCGTCAGTGGTATTAAAAAAAAACACAGTAAAAATAAATCTGTGAGGACGCTTGGTAAAGAAAGGAAATAATTTTTAACTTTAATTCCTCACAATGTTAATAAAGCAACAAGCAGCCTCAATGCATCAATACAACGCCAAGTCAAAGTGTCGTGACGAAGAATTGTCAACCAGCTTAAAAAATAATATTTATATAAAAAAGGTAGATAAAAGAGCCCTAAAATGGAGTCCTTCCTAAAATATCCCCAAGCTTCCTCCTGTTTAACTTAATAAGAGAACCTTAAATACATTCCAGTCTTAAGTGTTCATGTTTGACTGCGTAAAATGTTTTTACTTGTGTTTATATAGAATAGAAAAATAGTTTCAATCTGGGACCAATTCCCTTAAGAATAACAAGTTAGTACAGAAATAAGTAGAATCAGTTACGTCTGATCAGAAACATAATAAAAATGAAGAAGATATAACAATACAACAATGATAATATATACATAGATACTAATTAAATAATTAGAGAGGAAAATAACAGAACATTCTACACGTGAATTAAGAAATAAATTCTATTAGTACAATTCAGGGTAAGTGATTAGGTGAAATCTAAATTGTGCAAATAGTTATTGAAAGTATTTCAGAAGTGCAAGAGAGCATGACATTTATATTATTTTTTTTTAATATTATTTCTTTATATGACATTTATTTGAATAGAAGATTGTTAGCAATAGTTATCTTGGTAAGAATCAGGTAGTGAGAATAGAGGTATTTAAATGTTTTCAGGAATTTCGCTTGTCTGATATGAGGAGGAATAGAATTCCATAGGATGGTTTAGCAGAAGAGGAAGGAATCCAGTAGCTCTGTGGGATGGTGTATACAGATAAGGGAGACGAGATCTTGTGTAAATTGAATTGACTGCAGATCTGAACTGAAGCATATTGTAAATATAGAAAGGATAAAGGGTATTGATAAGGAATGTTCCAAGGAAATATTGTCAACGGAAAACGGGATAAAGCCAATTTGATAATTGAATGTATCTGTTTATTTCTTATTTTAATGGCTATTTTAATTATTTTGACAAGGAATCAAGAAGGTGTGGGGGATTGACTTTGTTTTTTTTTACTAATTATTTTTATTTTTTAGTCAAATTTCAGTTAGATTGCAACTTGTTTTCATCATTTATTATTTTATCATTTTTTAAATTTATTTTAGGGTGTGCTAAGCAAAGGACAACCAGGTATATATATTTTTACCGAACACAAACCTGCTAATTAAAACTACAAAAAAACATGTATTTAAAATATAAATTTTACTAAATATAACACACATTTTTAAATAAACCGCTTGCCAATCGAATTCTATTTCAAAGAGAAAGATAATTTTGAATGAATAAACAGATTAGTAATATGAAGCTCTTCACATTGCTTCTTCTGGGTCATTAAGTACATAGCTCAAGAAAATTTGAACGTCTTTATGAATTTAAGACTTAAACACCATTAAAGATAACTTAGTTTTAACCCTGTTCCTTTTGAAGAGGGGCTGCTTTGTAAGGAATGGAATAAAATATAAAGCTAGAATCCTTTTAAAGATACAAGACATAACTTATGCATAAAACATGTGTATCTTTATCCAGCCATCTTGTATGTGACATCATGTGATAAAGTTATAAAAAAAGGGTGGCTCTCAAAATACTACCAACACAGTTGTGCTTAGGAACGTT
This sequence comes from Euschistus heros, assembly GCA_003667255.2. Lineage (NCBI taxonomy): Eukaryota > Metazoa > Arthropoda > Insecta > Hemiptera > Pentatomidae > Euschistus > Euschistus heros. The sequence goes on along the minus strand of RCWM02000002.1, from coordinate 1,125,806 downwards.
TATTTTTATTTTTATTTTTAAAAAAATTAATAAAGTCAGTTAAATATAATGCTTTTTTCCAATTTCAAAACATAAGTAAATTTAGGAATATATCAATAATAAATAATCACTTTAAAAAAATTGTAAATTTAAAAGAGAAAAAATGCATTAAGAATGTTATCATTTATGTAGGAACTTAAAAAATCGATTATTATTCAATGCTAAGATACAGTTACTCTTAGCTAATTTTTGTAACAGTTGAGTAGATTAGAAAACCATTTAAATTTATTTATGTTTAAAAAAAAAATAATAATAAATTTTAGTGCGTGTTTATAAGTGTCTTATTCAAAACCTACATATATCAGAATTTTTTATTTAGCTTTCTATTTAAATATCGTGTTAAATATCAATATTATACATTCTAAATCTTTGCTTATTTTTCTCATATTGTTTAGTAGGCCTAAGTAGATGAGAGAAAAAAATAAAATCTTATTTTTAATTTTGAGTTTGAAAAATGACATCTACATGGTTCTTAGGCTTAACACGTTGCTACTTTAGTGCAGATTAAGTTACACATTTCAATGCTTACATTTAAATTTTTAAAACAATTTTTTAAAAAATATCGTTTGTATGTTATGGTAAACATCTTCATAGATATTTTTATATACTTATTAATATTTAGAATTTAAAATATACATGTAATAAATATGCAGTGTGATTCTAATAACGGTTGAAGAAACTCCCAACTAAATGCACTGCCGCAATAATTGAATATTAAAAAATTCAGAGAACGTCTTCTTTTCAGACACCTCCCCTCCCCGGGCATCGTCGGGAATATCTTTCTGAATTTTAGCGGCGCCAGAAACAAGTATTAAGTCTGATATAGAACAAATAACGATTGGATGAGTCAAACAAACTGCATTAGGATGGGTGCCATTGTTAAAATATTTGTGCTATATTAGGAAGCATACAGTATTTTAAGCATAATTTTAAATTGTAATAATAGGATGGAAATATATTTAATTGTTTTGTGTGGTCTCAAAGCTTGGCCTCGATTGATTCAATAGCTGAGATTATAGTGATGTAAAACAGCCTTTTGTAACTAATTAGAAGTTTAGAAAGTTTGAAAGCATTGAAGCAGTTGGGACCGTCGAACAGTCCCTTGTTGTTCCTCTCTTGTAGGAAAATGTTTTTAAGGATTTAACACAGTTTGATCAACAATCAGTTTGGTCAACTCTATGAAACTCAATCAACAAGGTCAACGGATGTTTCGAAACTCGATGTATAATTTTGAAAATTTTCAGATAAAATTTTTATCACCGAAAATCGAAATTTATTCTAATAAAAACAATAAAATAGATTAAGGATGACTCGTACTAAGCTATCGATTGCTATCGGACAGTTTTTTTGTCATCCCTACTCGACCCTATTTCCTCTAATTCCCTATTTGAATGTTTCTGAGAACCACAGTTGACCCACAGTATACACAACTTACAAAGGGAGGACACACTCAGTCTCTCACGGATCTTGTTGGCAATTTATTTGGAGGTTCCTGGTCAAAAAATATTAGACACGTATTTTGCCGTTCCGACCAATGGGCCCTAGAAGCCGAGAAAAAAAAAAATCATTAAACTAATTAATTTTTTATCTCGAGTTTAAAAAATTATATCGACATGATTCTTGCACCATGATTTTTATTTTGGATTGCGAATTTAGGGAAAAATACAGTCGCTCCATAGATTTTTGTTTAGGTTAATTAAATTCTAAAAAAATGATTAGTTTTTCAAGCAAACTACCTCTATAGATTTTTTCACTCAAAAATTGAGGTCAGATTCTAATTCAGCTCCCTCAAAAACATTAAAAAACGGTTATTCAACAAAATCAAAAAATATCATTTTTTTCACCCTCTTCCAGGAAAATGAAATTTTAAAACCGATTATTGGTTACATACCTTTAAATCGTCATTACTTTAAATTACCCTATAAAGAGGAGAGTCTTTTCTTTTGATGTAAAAAAAAATTCGATGAACAAAAACCTAAAAAAAAATTGTTTTTGATACGTTAAACCGTCTAAGCGTTGATACGTTAAACCGTCTAAGCGTAATTAATGTTTTTATCAATTTAAACAAAAGTTGCCTACCATTTGGTCAGGCAAACTTTGAATCTTACAAACTTTTATTTTTCTATTTGGATGAAATTTCGTATTTAAGGGTTCTCTTGAATGCTGAATTCGAATCCGATATCGGTTCTTGTGAAAAAATTATATTAAATATACTTTACTTGAAAAATTTTAGCTTTTACAGTGAAAAAGTGATAAAAAATTCTTTTAGCCCTAGAATTCCATCTCAGCACCCTCAAAACTCAGGAAACGTATGTATATATATAGATATCAATAAAAAAAACAAAAACAATATATATATATATATATATATATATACTAATTGGGAGAAATAATTTGTTACTTTAATTATTATTAAAATAATTATGATTATTAATTATTTTTTTGTAATGATAACTTGTTACAAATTAATATTTACATTATATACAGACTGAACCACATATTAGATTTGATTGTTAAGTATTTACAATTTTTATTTTATTCTTCAAACCCAGAACACATCTCTACAGTTTTGTTGAATATAATGAAAATGAAATTGTAATGTACTGGGTTCAATAACTGAACCCAGCTAATTACATTACAAAATTTCCTTTTTCATTTGAAGAATAAAATAAAAATTGTAAATACTTACAATCAAATCTAATATGTGTTCTGTCTGTATATAATGTAAATATTAATTTGTAACAAGTTATCATTACAATAAATAATTAAAGTGAGGCAGTTATTAATATAATGTTTTTATGTTAACTATATCATATATATATATATATATATATATATATATATATATATATATTTTTTTTTTTTTTTTTTTTTATTGATATCTATATATATACATACGTTTCCTGAGTTTTGAGGGTGCTGAGATGGAATTCTAGGGCTAAAAGAATTTTTTATCACATTTTACACTGTAAAAGCTAAAATTTTTCAAGTGAAGTATATTCAATATAATTTTTTCACAAGAACCGATATCGGATTCGAATTCAGCATTCAAGAGAACCCTTAAATACGAAATTTCATCCAAATAGAAAAATAAAAGTTTGTAAGCTTCAAAGTTTGCCTGACCTAAGCAACTTTTGTTTAAATTGATAAAAACATGAATTACGCTTAGAAGGTTTAACGTATCAACTTTATTTTTTTACACAAAATATAGGGTGGTAATACGCTTGAAATGTATTTGGTTTCATCATCCTATCTGGTTTCAAACTCAAGTTAAAAATCAAAATGTTTTTCGGATTTTCCAATTTTTTTAATAGGTTTTTGTTCATCGAATTTTACATTTATATACATCAAAAGAAAGCTGAGACTCTCCTCTTTCCAGCGATACCAACCAGTGAATTGAATGACAAAGTAATGACGATTTAAAGGTATGTAACCAATAATCGGTTTTAAAATTTCATTTTCCTGGAAGAGGGTGAAAAAAATGATATTTTTTGATTTTGTTGAATAACCGTTTTTTAATGTTTTTGAGGGAGCTGAATTAGAATCTGACCTCAATTTTTGAGTGAAAAAATCTATAGAGGTAGTTTGCTTGAAAAACTAATCATTTTTTTAGAATTTAATTAACCTAAACAAAAATCTATGGAGCGACTGTATTTTTCCTTAAATCCGCAATCCATAATAAAAATCATGGTGCAAGAATCATGTCGATATCATTTTTTAAACTCGAGATAAAAAATAAATTAGTTTAATGCTATTTTATTTTTTTTCTCGGCTTCTAGGGCCCATTGGTCGGAACGGCAAAATACGTGTCTAATATTTTTTGACCAGGAACCTCCAAAAAAATTGCCAACAAGATCCGTGAGAGACTGAGTGTGTCCTCCCCTTGTTAGTAATTATAGGAAATTCAATACCTCTCCCAATCTTGTTTTTGTTTTTTTTTTCATTTTCTTACTGGTTTATCGTTTTTTCTCAAAATGCTTCGCAAACTCCGAGCATGTTTACTGAAGTTTATTTTACTATTATGTACGCACTATCATTATAAAAAATATAAACACATAATAAATAAATATAACATGCTGTATTATATTGTAATGAAATGAGGTATCCTAAGGTTCCAGAATCTAAAAAAAAATAAATAATGAAAAAAAAAAGTATTTTTTTTTCCAATATAGATAATTCTTATAGTCAATATTTTATCATTTCATTAATTAACTTTTTTTAAAAAAGAAGAGTAAAAAGTTTAATTACATATTTTTTGTCGAAGAAATGAATATATATATATATATATATATATATATATATATATATATATATATATACCACTCCGTGATCATTTTTATTTATTTATTCCATAAATAATAATTCATTGCTCAATTTATGCATGCCTGACATTAGACCAAGGAATTTAGGAATTTGTGCATGTTAGTTACCATTTAAGTTTTATTTATTTATTGTATAAATAACTTTTTACTTTATATTCGTTTATTTATTTTTTTGACATACCTAGCATTTTGAAGTTTGTGATTTGGTAATTTAATTATTTAAAATAAATTCAGTTTCGGGTATGTCCTCACACAAAGGGGAAGGCACAGTTAAAAAACGGGAAAAATGCCTTTCGGTCGACCCACTCTATCGTAATAAGATCGCGCACAAAGACAGCTGTTTTAAGAATTCCAAGAAAAATTTCATTTAGACCGTACTCTGCAAAAACCACCAGAACAAACTCGTCCAAAAACACACCACCCACTTCCGAAACCCAGGCAGACGCTTCCAAGAGTCTGATGAAAATCTTCCAATAGTTAAGATTCCAACTAGCCGAAAATAACGCTGAAATATCTCAATTAATAACTGAAAAAGCGTCATAACTAACCACTTTGTTACCTAAATTGATCGTCAACAACCAAATTCGCAGACCCAACAACAAGAGGGACGTAGTAGCAATATATGTGTGTGTATATATATATATATAATTTTTAGATTTCGTGGACGACATCCCGAGAATAGCTCTTATTTTCTCAAATTTTGTGCTTATCAACTTTATACATACTACTCTATATTAGAAAAACATATTACAACAAATTATTACAGATGTCTTTTCTAAGATTTTTGATAAATTAGATAAGTACTTTGGAAACTCAATAAGAAGACCAAAAATATAAACATTTAATTATAACATGTGAGGGATTCCCTTTTCTTTGTTAGGCCTCATTTTGATCAAGAAGGTGCCTAGATTGTCTGAGTGATATAAACAATAAGTGCTACTATTGTTTTCAACTAATTGTAAGGGAATGTATAATATTTAAAACAAGCTTAAAATTAAATATAAAATTGTCAGAGTAACAAAAGAGGAGCGGTTATAATGAAGAAGTCATATACCGCTTATATCTTGGCGGTGTATTGAGGCGGTTTAGTGTCCGAGTTAATGAAGTGGTGGCTTAAATAAAGGGGGCAATGTCGGCCAAATTAACGTGAGCTTCGTGAATATGAAATCAACCGCGGTGGAAAGTAAGCATGAATTCAATTAAAGCCAGTTGTAAGCAGCTGCTCCTGAGTGCCTCTGGCCTAAAGGTCGCTATACATTTCCACTGTTATATTTGAACCTCACAGGAGATTAACCAAACACGAGTTTAATAATTTTTACTTTTGCTCCTATTAAGTTTCAAGATAAAAAGAATGTAATAGTATCTACTTCAAAACTCTAGTTTTATATTTGTTGATAATATATAAATCCCACTCCCCCCCACACACATATTTATTTATTATTTGGTTCGGCAAAAGCGGACTGTATCGTCTAAATAATTCAAATTTTAACAAACAAATAAAATGGATCAAACCATAGAATAAAGTTAAAGAAACAGATTGAAAAAAAAAACTCACCTTCGTCACTTCTTCTCCGAACACCTTCAAGCCCGCCGAAACGGCAAAGACTGGGAAAATAAAGAACAAAAAGGAACTAGGAAAAGAAAAGCACTTACCTCAGCGTCCACTTCTGATATGACCAATAACCAGGAAAAATTCATGAGTTTTGCTCGTGCTGAAAGGGCTTTTTTCTTCTTCATATTCGAATAATGTAACGAAAGCACCGAAGTCAGCTTTAACACCACGATCTTGTCAAAGAACGAAACAAGTGAAGGACAACCCACGAAAATGGCCATCATGTGTTAATAATTAAAATCCTACTCTGTGTATCTAAAATTTCTCATCGATCTCTCACTATCCGCAGTGCCCATGTACAGTTCAGTAAAAAAATTCAACGAGGGCAGCAGCCGACAGAGGGCTTTTACTTTAAACAGGTAAATCACAACAAAATAACCATGAAATAACTTTACAATAACAAATATTTTAAAATAATAGTTACCATATTATAACCAAGTATTTGGGGACTTGATGGCCGAGTAAGTCGGGGTGTGGGTCTCCGCGCGCTCGTAACCAGAAGGTCGTGGGTTCGAATCCCACCTGAGTGGGTTAAAATTTATTTCGTGGCGAACCCACGAATAAACCTTGACCTTCCCACCCTAGCTAGAATAGGTTGGTAACCTGTAGGATAACCCGTCCTTCCTGCCCTAGTTGGAGTACATAAGGACGTTAAGCCCCCGAAAAACAACAACAACTATTTGCGCCGTAAAAATTATTATTATATTCTTTCTTTCTCAGTTTTTCCCGGAAACAGCACCTCCCACAGCACCTTTTTATATTTTCAGTTACAGTTCACAATTAAATGTTTAAGTGGATGAGGGGATTATGTCACTAAAAACGATCTTGAGAAATTTATATTTAAAGTTTTTTTATTTATATTTTCCTTTAGCAAGAAAATGTTACATATTCCTTTCATCCTCTTCATATATCTTTTTCTAGCCGTTTTAAAATATTCAAATTTCAAATGCATCACGAGATTCGCCTATTTCTACTTCATTCTTGAAAAGCTGCAGCTCCTGGTAATAGATATTGTCAACATAATTATATTTCCATAAGAACTTCTGACAACACGGCTTGTTTGTCTGTCCCTTCCCTGATAGAGTTAATGGGCTCTGAGAAATCTCCCCCAAACAGGTTCCCTTCTGGGAACAGGTGATAATTACCCTCGTGTTAAGTACCAATCCCCCTGCCCCTCTCGAGCAGTGTTTGACACAATACCCACCGGATTAATCAAGCGTGAGGCAATGTGACAGTATACTGTTATACGCCTTCAGCTCAAGCACACTTGACTTGGTGTAAACCTCACTAGATAACTGTCGTTTTGCAATACACTATAGTCCTGAGGTCTGTTGTTTATACCTCCATTAGCATACCCTTTTGCGGTCCATCACTTATCTAAGTTCTTGGTCCTCTTTCATTCTTCATACGAAACCGAACAACTAGTGTGTACGGTTTGGGCTCCATGTGAAGAAGACACGCTTCAGGTCAGTCCCAAAGATTTATATATTTCGAGTGCTATTTATGCATTTATTGACTTTATTTTGTGCACATTGAACAATATTAGTGCGCGTGTACCATTATTAAAAAAAAAGTGATATATATAGTCAGTCAATTTATTTAACGCCTTTTACAGGCGTACAGAGCTTTGGCTCTGGAACAATATGGCAACAGTTCTTAATACCTCAAAAATGTCTCAGAATGTTTTGAAACCAACAAATCAAAAACAGAAAGAAATGGAACTAATCCAAAGCAGTAATTACTCGAAAACCCAGTCTAACCTCAACGCAACTGAAACCACATATGCTAAAGCCACCGCTTCAGACCGTTTTTTCAAAACGAGAAAATGCTATCATTTTACATACATTACCAGGCATAAAACAAAAAGAATATGTTCTCAAAATCGCAGAATTAACAGACCCAAAATTCATAAGATACACCTCTAGAATATCCAATTCAAGATTTTGTATCCATTTTAGCAATAAGGAAGCAATCGATAACCTCCTAAAAAAACATCAATCGATAACCATCGACAACAAACAAATAATTATAAAACGTCTAATTAACCCAGCCAAACGTATAATAATTTCAAATGCTTGCCCTTCAATTCCACACGAAGCAATAGAAAATGAACTCAGAAGCCTAGGTATTAAATTAGTCTCTCCCATGCATTTTCTAAGAGCTGGTTACCAAGACCCAAGGCTGGCGCACGTTCTAAGTTTTAGACGGCAAGTGTATATTCCACCCGAAGATTTGAATAAACTTCCAACGTCTTTACTTATAAAACATGACAATGTATCATATCGAATTTTTTTCAGTGAAGACATTGTCACTTGTTTTATTTGTAAACAACCGGGTCATATATCTACAGATTGCCCTGAGTGCGATAATGATAACAATATTCAGGAGGCATCTAACGGGAAAGAAAACCTATTAATACATTTTGATCAAGATGTTAAAAATAATTGTGAAACAATAACAAATTCTTCAATATTAGACACACCAAATCATATGGTTAATAAGGCTCCAACGACCATAGGAGGTTGTCATGGAGACCCTTTGAAAATAGAGTCACTAGAAGACAGTAACGGAATAGAGCCTTTAAACCAAGTATCACGTAGCCATGGTGATGAGTCAAACAATATCACTGTAGATAGTTCCGGTGCCGAATCAGCTGTTAATTCGAGCAATAATTTAGCAGCGTTACCCGTGGCGGTTTCTGGCACTAAACGATGTTACTCAAGTCCTCCTGCTTCTACTTTATCCAATATAGAATTAAGTTTATCTCTAGATTCTCCGGATGAGTTTGAAAATACCATTAATTTACAAGATTTCCCACCAATACCAGCACCTCAACCTTCTCGGAATAAGTCAAAAAAAACTGAAAAAGACCAATATCAATACTGAAACCAACTTCGAAAATGCTAGACAGTTAATAGAAGATAATTTACATAAATATCCCATTTCTTTTGATGAAATGGTGAAATTCATTCAAATGTCGTCTGAAACTAAAAACTTCAGCGAACTAGTTCACGAGTTCACGAACAACAAAGAGGGCTTAAAAGACATGCTTGCCGAAGCAAAGAAACACACAACTGACAGACGATCCAAATTAAGGATATCCAAGATATTAAAAAGAAAGTGGGACTCTACAGAAAATACATTAAATACAGACGACAGCACCGACAACTAGGAACTGACTAACAACTTTTCATTACTTTAATAAAATGACTACAACAAAAAACCCAATCATATTACAGTGGAATTGTAACGGATTTTACAAACATTACGAGCACTTCAAATTACTTTTAGCTGAAGAAAATCCCATATGCTGCTGTTTTTACAAGAGACACATTTTTTAAAATCACAAGCTGTTAATTTAAAAAAATTTAACATCTACCGAAAAGACAGAAATGATTGCAGATCTGCCTGGGAGGAGTAGCGATTATGGTAAAAAAAGAAGTATATTCTGAACGGATTAATATTGACTCATCCTTAGAAGTTGTTGCTATAAAATTATACAAACCTGAACCTATCACAGTCTGCAATATCTATATACCTCCAAACCGAGACTTCACTGCCAATGATCTCCAAACTTTAGTTGACCAACTCCCAAGACCTCTAATCATGGTCGGAGATATGAATGGTCACAATAAATTGTGGGGTTCAACTTTATCAGACTACAAGAATAGAGGAAGAGAAATAGAGAAATTTTTAAATCTCAATAGTTTTTTAATTCTACTTAATGACGGTTCCCCTACTCATTTTTGTGCCAATGGATCCTTTTCCGCAATCGACTTATCATTCATAGACGTTAAACTTTTACATAAAGTTCAGTGGAGCGTAAAGGACACCTTGTATGGAAGTGATCATTTTCCTGTGACTGTTAAATTTTATGATATTTCAAATGCTACATTACATAGAGTTCCGAGATGGTCAATTAAAAGAGCGAATTGGGAAAAGTTTTCATTGTTGATAGAATCAGAAATGGTAATGAAAAAAGAATCATATGTCAATCTGGAGAACAAAATTACTTTCTTTAACCAAAGTGTCATAGAGTCAGCAAAAATGAATATTCCACACAAAGTAATTTATAATGACAGACGTCTAGTTCCTTGGTGGAATGAAGACTGCCGGATCGCAATTATGAATAAAAAAAAAACACTGAACCGATACAAAAAAACAAGATCGCTGGAAGATTTAATTGAATTTAAAAAATGAGATCAATTGCTAACAAGATATTGAGGGCCAGCAAAAGAAATTCATGGATGTCTTACGTCAATTCTATCAACGATAATACAACCATAACAGAGATATGGAAAAAAGTTAATGCCATCCAAGGATCCAAAAAACTTGACTTTGTTTCTTCGGTTTCAGTAGATAATCAAATCATAACTGACCCTGGTAAAATAGTTGAGCATTTTGGAAATCACTTTTCTACTATGTCGAAAACTGATAATTATAACATCGATTTTCTGCAGCATAAATGTGAACAAGAAAAAAGCTCGATTGAATTTCATACACATGGCTCAGAAATTTTTAATCAGCCATTTACTCTAGCTGAAATGAATTTTATCTTAAACACATGCAAAGATAAATCTACTGCAGGCCCCGATCAGATCCCATATATTTTTTTGAAGAAACTACCGTCAATTGCACATTCATTTCTCCTTTCAATTTATAATGAAATCTGGACGACAGGGATGTTTCCCGAAGCCTGGAGGAAGGCCATCGTTATTCCAATCAGGAAAACTACAAAAGATATAAACATCGATAACTATAGGCCTATTTCACTACTTTCTTGTGTTTCTAAACTTCTCGAAAAGATGGTTAATAATAGACTAATTTATTTCTTGGACTCAAAAAAATTCATTTCAACTTCCCAGTGTGGATTCAGAAAACACCGCTCTGCTATCGACCAAATCACGAAGCTTGAAAACGAAATTCAAAGGGCTTTTTCAAACAAAGAACACCTGGTAGCTGTCTTCATAGATATCACAAAAGCATATGACATGATGTGGCGCTATAATGTTGTCAGTACACTATCCAAACTCGGTCTCTCAGGGCAGCTATTGACATTTATTAACAATTTTCTTAAAGATAGGTCGTTTCAAGTTAAGGTTGGATCTAACCTTTCTCAATCATTCCATCAGGAAAATGGAACGCCCCAAGGATCTCCGCTAAGCGTAACATTATTTTTAATAGCCATAAATAGCATTGTAAATACAACGCCTGCAGAAGTAATTGTTCTTTGTTTGCTGACGACTTTGCTATTTATATAAGAAGCAAGTCAATAGAATATATCGAGTGGAAATTAAGAACAACTCTAGGGAATCTCGAATCATGGTCTAAAAATACTGGTTTCAACTTTTCAAGTTCCAAAACGGTGGCCATCCATTTTTGTAAAAGGAGAAAATGCCAAACGCACCCGTCATTAAGTTTGTTTCAACAACCTATTATGTTTGAAGAAGTTTTCAAATTCCTAGGAATCTACTTCGATAAAAAGCTAACATGGTCTGAACATATTCGTCAAATAAAAGCAAAATGCCAGAAAGGGCTAAATTTATTAAAAGTTCTGTCCAGCACTCAGTGGGGATCAGATCGACGAACTTTATTAATGATGTACCGTACTCTGATCAGGCCTATCATTGATTATGGAGCTGTTGCCTACAGTTCTGCTAGTGTTTTAACACTGAAATCACTAGATACTATTCATAATCAGGGACTTCGTCTTTGTATTGGTGCATTCAGAACCACACCTGCCCAAAGTTTGTACATAGAGAGTGGTGAGCCATCTTTAGAATTAAGGAGAAAATATTTGAGTTTAGCATACTTCGGCCAAATTATGTCAAAAAAACACCTCCTCGCTTACGATCCTACAACACATACGATTTTGAATGAAGAGCATAGACGATCCTGCAAATGTTTCCATTGTAGATGCAAAATATGGGCAAATGATTTACAATTATCTTTCCCTAAATATTTTAAATTCCCAGGCAATCCAATACCTAACTGGATACAAACAGAAAGTACGATTGATTACAGTCTATCATTTTTTTCAAAACCCACGACTCCTCATCACATTTACCAAAAAATGTTTAATGAACGAAAAGAAGTGTACTTCAACTACTGTTTTTGGTTTACCGATGCTTCAAAATCCAGCTCTGAAGTTGGATGTGCCATTATTATGGGCTCTGTTTGTTACAAATTTCTTCTACCAGAATCGAATAGTGCATACACCGGTGAGCTCTATTCAATCTGGAAATCGTTGACATTCATAATGAATAGTCAATGCAAATATCATCTGATTGTATCCGATTCATTAAGCTCACTGAAATCACTGGAAAACAGAAACTCAAAAGACGTTTTGGTGATGAAAATCCAACTTCTTGAGAAGGAATGTCTAGGTTCAGGCAAAGTGGTAAGATTTCTTTGGATTCCTTCTCATCTGGGCATCGGAAGAAACGAAGAAGCAGACCAAGCTGCAAATGCTGCAAGATTGAAACCCAATTCAGACGTCATATACATCAATAAAACGACTGCATCGGATTGGCGTATTCATATAAAAAAAAGAATATATGAATCATGGATTACAGAGTGGAACAAAACAGCTGAAAAATTAGGCAAAATTAAAAGTAGTCCTGACGTATGGAGAACATCAGAAAGGAGAAATCGCCGCGAAGAAGCTGTCTTGGCAAGGATACGAATGGGACACACAGCCATGACGCACACGTATCTTCTAAAGGGACTCTATCCACCGACCTGCAGGATCTGCAATGTACCCATGACCGTGGAGCACATCTTAATGGACTGCGAGGAATACAAGGATGTAAGGAAAGATTGCGGAATGGCCAACCGGATGGACATCGCTCTTGGTGACAGTGAAACGTCTGTGCAAAGTTTATTTAAATTTTTGAAAATATCCAATGTTTATAACTTTGTATAATTATGCTTACTTTTAATACCAATAATGTTTGAATTAACTGAATGTTAAAAAACACATATATTTGTTGTTGCTAATGACCCTCTAGGGTAGATGCTTGTAAAATAAATAAATAAATAAATAAATAACTAGTGTGTACGTTTTGTATGCCACTGACAAGAGACTAATTGAACAGATGTTAATAACTTTTTGGGGAACAATAATAAAATCCATGAACTTTTTAATACAGTAAAAAAAAATGAGTTTATTGTTTTGAACAACAATAATTTCTCAAATAAAATTTATTACTATTGATCTTCCTGGGAAATCACTTAACATTAGAAACCTGAAGAATACCTTCCGAAAACCTTAACTAAAATCATAATTCTGACAAGGTATAAACCCGGTAACGTACGTCAAGTTATTAAAGGTTTTGCTTCTCTAAGAATTCAATAAAAATTTGACAAACCAACTCAGGTATATATTCTCAAGTAGTGAAGCAAAATTTTTGTATGTTTGGGTTATCCGATTCAAAATTACTTTTTTTTTATCTTAAAGCTGATTAAATTTACAATTAGAATATTACATATGAATAATGTTTCTTAAAATACACATGCCAGAATGCTAAAAAAAACCTTACTGTTGTGAAATCTACGTTTCTTAGAACATTTTTATTATAACTCAGAAATTATTCGACCGACTATAATTATTTTTTTTTTTTAATCTAAGAGCTGGTCTAATTTACTATTAGATGAAGTTTTAATCGGATCTCTTGAAATACGCATTCCAGAACGCTAAAGATCCCGTACTTTGATGAAATCCATGTCTTAGGCACATTTTTCACATCAGCTTTAATATAAAAAAAAAGTGATTTTTAATCGGATAAATAGTTTCGGAGTTATAGACTAAAGAGTACAAACATGTTTTTCCCAAGACCACATCTTCTAAAAATGGTACGATTTCGGAGTTGTTTTTTTATTTCATAGATACTCATTTCAGGTAAAATCAATATTTAAAGACTTTCTTAATTTAAAAAAGCTTCATTTTCCTGTTGTAGGTAAAAAAAACGGTATATTGGGATTTTTTTTTTTTTTTTTTTTTTTTTTTTTTTTTTTTTTTTTTTTTTTTTTTTTTTTTTTTTTTTTTTTTTTTTTTTTTTTTTTTTTTTTTTTTTTTTTTTTTGCGATTTTGAGTATTAAGCCGACACACATAGGGGTATTTAGCTAATCTAGGCGTCAAAAGTTGATTTAATGAAATCCGCAGAAGGAAAAAAAACCAAGCTACTTATAAAGTCCGATAAACATGGGATCTTATGAGACCCTTGTCCCTTCCTTCCATGCAATACCTAAGTCGTACAACAAATCGTAACTGCCCCTTCCCGTCAGGCCAACGTAATCACTTCAGTTAAAAGGGGTTTTCTTATATTTAGTGATATTCTTCATAAATAAAGTTATTGATCTGAAAGCTGCAGGTAAGGATACGCACTTTTGAAGTTGTTATTATTTTATCAATTAATGTATCATTTCGGTTGTTTGGAAAGTATTATCTTTTTCGTTTATTTTCAACCACATTTTAAACATATTTTAGTGTTTTTGTTGTACTTCAGGGTGCATCCCGGCTGTTATTTTTAATTTCTCAAAAAGATTAGACTTTTTGTAAAATAGTACTGACCAAATCAGCCGCACCTTTTCGATTTAAGTGGTACTGAACATGACAATGAACAAATAACAAAATATTTAATTAAATATTAAAATTTAACTAGATCTTCAATTTTTTGGATATTTGTCCATTTGTTCAGGAGTAAGAGGAGTGACCCGAAAATCACTAAACGATTAAATGCAGAAGAAAATCTTTCCATTTTTGATGTAAAATTAAAATATTTGAAGACATCTTTTGGCTAGTGAGCTATTCTAGTGACCAATAAAAAGACATGAAGTACAAATTTTCCTGTTTAAAATCTAAATTAAAACAGAGATGAAAAGATGTTAGTAAAGTGAGAAAAAAATCCTTTAAAAAAAGACGATTAGCTACTGAAAACATTTGAAATACTTATTTTAATTAATTAAATTCATTAAAAGCACCATATTCACACTGGAAGACTATTGTTATACTGTGAAACATATCCTGTCACTTACTCTGATTGACGCAAATGTATGTAATGCTGTCCCATTAACATTAACAATGAGGTCCTACATTTGTGGCGTAACTTTCAAAGAGTTCTATCATTTGATAAAACAATAAAAATTATGTTGATACCTATGCTCTTTCTTTTGGTTTATCTATATTGCAAGTTAGGATTTGTCTGTTTGAAAGCATATAGCATCTTTCATATTAGCTCCACGTAAAAAAAATGTGGTAGCTAAGAACAGATACTGACAAAGCAATCGTAATGCAAAGGAAAAATGAAATTCAAGAATAATTCATACAAAAAACATAATTGATTTTGGATGTCCCTAAAGCTGGATTTGGCAACACTAACAATGGTAACGCCTTCATATTTTTGAGATGCAGATATCACTGGTGTTGATTTCAATTTGTTATACCAATTTAAAGTCATCATTGAAGTGAAATCAAGTTGCCTCAAGGTTCATTTACAAAGGTTTGAAGACTGACATTAAGTATCAAAATAATATAAATATGTCCTTATCCACATAAGGTGCGTAAAATTCTTATTCACAGTACAATTTAGATTTTTTGTTGCCAAAAGGGTTGTACTCCGAAGAAGCCACTGAGGCACCCTACAAACATTTCAATTTTTTTTTTTTAAATAGAAAGGCCTGAAAATACCTTTTTAAATCTTAAGATGAATTGTAAACATGTTTTCGACAGTTAATGGGGATTAAATAATTTTGTCCGCCTAGAATAATGAAATACCCTTATGTGCGACGTCGCCGAAGTAGCAAACTTCATTAATTCATTAACTTTAAACTATATATATTTTTTTTTTTTTTTTTTTTTTTTTTTTTTTTTTTTTTTTTTTTTTTTTTTTTTTTTTTTTTTTTTTTTTTTTTTTTTTTTTTTTTTTTTTTTTTTTTTTTTTTTTTTTTTTTTTTTTTTTTTTTTTTTTTTTTTTTTTTTTTTTTTTTTTTTTTTTTTGTTTAGACTACGATAGAAAACAACTTTATTAAAACTTTTGTTCAACTATCATAAAATATAATCTTAAGTTTTGAACTAAAAATGAATTATTATGAACATAAAATCATCAAGCCAGATAAAACGGCCAATTAGAAAAATATTTTTCAGGTATAGATTAAAACAGCTTATTAATTGATAGGTTTGAGGCATGAAATATACAACAATACTTATAACGAACAAAACGTGCCTTATTGCCTCTTTAAACGATTTCAAATGAGTCTAGAACTTGAGCAGTCAATTAAATCAACTAAGTTATTAAAACAATTATTTAAGGATTAATTTCCAAAAAGCACCATTTTTATTCGTGTATATTTCTACGCTTAAAAATAGATTAAAATGTAATAATGAAGTTTAATAATTCAAAAATTTACTTTATGTTCATATTGATAAGTTTATAACCTACTATATACTGTAATATATATATATATATATATATATATATATATATATATATATATATATATATATATATATATATATATATATATTAGGGTTACCTATTAATAGTATTATTTAAATAACAAAAGTTATTTGAAATCACTAGGAAGACCGTTTACGCCCTTGGTGTCACTAAAAGTCATAAACAAACTCCAAATTTTTCAATCAAAAACATTCAGGATGATAATAAACCAAGAGAGGTCTGAAGAGAAGCTGGATGAGGGATCTCCTCAGCTAAGCTAAAAAAAGAAAATCAAGTTAGGAGGAGGTGCCAAAGGGTTCTTCTTTCTCAGGGCTAATTATTTATTTTAAGAACGTTAGAGAAAATGTACGTATTTTTTGAGGGAAAATGTCTTTTCAAAAGTAGTTCATAAATTAAATAAATAAATTTAATTCCTGAATACTTTAATTTCAGGTGATATTTTAAATGTGATTAAATTCAAATAAAGTATTGTATATTCAAGCATTGTTAGAGGACTGGTAAATAAATAAAATGTAATTTTTTAAACTTTTAATATAGCTGAAATATGAAACAAACAATAGTTCGTCAGAAGAACAATCTTTAATAAACACCTACAACATATACAATTATTTAAAACTTTTAACAACTATATTATCAGACATTGATTTGCAGTTCTAAGTTATGAATATAGTTAATTCGTATTAACACCAACACTTATACCATGTTAATTACCTTACATTATAAACATTTCAATAGAGCATTAAATGACATTTGATTAACAATGATTGTAATAGATTATTTAATTTTTTTTATAGAACAGACATAATAAATATTTCACATTAATGAAATAGGATTATATCTATACATATATTTACATAAGTCAATAAATCGCATATTATAAGTGATAAAAATTGAGCTGCAACAATAAAACAGAAAAAATATTTCATTCACTATATAAAGATATAATACAATCTATACACATATTTACCCTGTTAAAAAAAATAAATAAATAACCACACTATCACATCTACACATCAATGCATATATATTAATTTAGTCAAATATACATATATCAAAGTTCAAAGAAAGTTCAACATACTCAGACCAATGTTATTTTTTAATACCAAATATAATCATTACAAAGCTGAAAAACAAAATATTGTTTACTATTTATATATTTTTTAAATAATGCATTTGTTTATTTGATACCTACAAGATAAACTTACAAGGGGACGTTTTGAATTGTAACTCACATATTTCAATGCCGATTTTTTGTAGGTAATAGGGACCTATAATAGTGCAAAACTAGAGTTATAGCCGCCAATGAGCATTAGTAGTCGAGAAGAAAAATACAATATGAAAATCTGTTTTTTTTTTGTTGATTTTATCACACTAAATCGTAGTTTTCTATGCTATTTAAAAACCAAATTTTAAGGCCATCTAGAATACATTAAACTGCACAGTTTAACTCGAATCCGGAGGTCACAGAATTTCTCCTAATTGAGATAAATATCTCAAGTTATATTTGACCTCGGAATTTTTTATTCACATCAGTTTTTGTCCACTAAAATCTGGAGTAAACCCCATTTTATATGCATGGATTCCTTGTTCTGCTATTGTAATCGGTTGAACACACCAGTTGTTAGCTGGTAGAAGTTGTTGATGAAATCTCAAGTTCAAAATTTTAACTTCCTCTAATGGGGTAAAAAATTAATATTTTTTGATCTTGATAAAAATTCACATGTAAGAGTTTTATGGTGAGTTAAATCGAGACTTGAGGTCAGTTGGTTCATGAAAAAAAAATTCCACTGATTTACAGCGGATTTTATTGGAAGTTTGTTTTTGAGCTCCTTAAAGCCGGGTAGTGTCTTAAGCATAACAAATATATTTTTACATCAAATATCATACCTAACTGCAATTAAACGTGAAAGAATCATTTCTCTATCTTGAATGAGAGCTGAGAAAAAAAATAAAACGTGGTTTTCATATATATATATATATATATATATATATATATATATATATATATATATATATATATATATATATATATATATTTTTTTTTTTTTTTTTTTTTTTTTTTTTTTTTTCTCGGCTCCTAATGCTCATTGGCGGCTGTAATTCTAGTTTTGCACTATTATATGTCCCTATTACCCAAACAAAAATCGGCATTCAACAAAAATCCGTGAGTTACAACTGAAAACGTCCCCGTGTTGTTAGTAAATTTAGTAAAAATACAGATGAAGCCTAATTAATGGTGAATAATCACTCAACAGAAATATTTATAATATTTAAATATCTAATCAAATTCATTGTAAATAATACAGTAATGTCCTCTAATGTCTAACTTCAACCAACAAAAAAAATATGACAATAAATTTCCTGATTATAAAACTGAATATAAAATGTTTTTATATGCGGCTGAATCAGTTTTATGTTTTTTTACTTGAAAACAGGAAAATAAGGTTGAAGCAATGTATACAAAATAAAGTCAGTATAGATTAAATGTATTCTATAAGCTTCTCAGAAAGAAATATGATTACAATAACAGGAATAAATGAAATTCTCGACACGCGATCAAATTTCAATTCACAAACAGAAATACTGAAGAAAGACAGCCCGGGAAAGCGTAATCAAATTTATTCATCCTGAATTGCCATGAAACTGGTTTATTTTTTAACTGGAATAAAAGCTTGAGTTTCAAATAAAAAAAATATAATTATAAAAATTACTGTTCACAAATAAATAATTTCTGGACTACAGTATTTTTTTTCAACAAAAATAACCACTTTAATATTGTTATGTTATTTCAAGAGCATAAATCATTAATTTGTGGTTTGTACAGTCGTGATGTAATACGAATACTTCTTAAGCTAATTTTCACTTGTGGAAAATGGAGCAAGGAAGCCGTAAACTTTATTTATTTTCTTATTTTTTTTTAATGTTTAAGGTTACACTACCGTATTTTTTTTTATTAGACTTCAATTCAGACAGCATTTAACAAAATAAAAATTACGGTTATAATTTTTAGAATTTTATTACTGATTAGTGGACAACCACCATTGCTTGAAAAGTATAATTTTTTTATCACTGCAGTTTTGTTAATACAATTTTTTCTTGGTTATTTAGGTTCTAAGCCGAAATACTTCATGATCAACAACACTTATGTTTCATATTGAGTTGAAAAGAAATCGTATATTAGAAGAAACGGACAGTAATCTAGAATCCCAATTTTTCTTTTAAAAATGTAGAATTGTTACAGACTACTTCAACATTTACTAGACAAATGTTCAAAACTCCCGATTATTTACAAAAGACTCATATACATGACTGTGATTAGACCTATTTGGACGTATGGAGTTGTCCTTTGGGGTTTCACTAAACCATCCAATTCATCTCGAATTCAATCCTTACAATCCAAATTCCTTCGAAAAATCCTCAATGCTCCTTACTTTGACACCAATAAACTTATCTAAAAAGATCTTAATGTTCCATATTTTGCTGATTTAGCCCACACCAGACACCTATCCTTTCATAGTAAGCTCCATAACCACTCAAATCTGTTAGTTTCTCTACTTCAACAAAGTAGAATTTATAATGTATTAGATGGTGCATAAATAATGCAGGTTTTGAGTATTCATTTTGATTAGGCAAGCTCTGGCCAAGTGAACAAAGATAATCCACTAATCTAGTTAATGGGTTATAACCAATGGCTATGAATGATATTCTTCCGCAAAGGTTAGTTTAGTTTGTGTAACATTTTCTATAATGTAAGGACCTCTGAAATTCACCGTGTCCAAACAATATTTTTATCAAATTTATTTTTTTGGTCAAAGTACGGCCCAAACCGTGCGTAACATCAAGGTTGTTTGGTGTAAAAGTATCATAAGTGAATGCACACTGCATCGATGGTTAAAAAAATTTCTATATGAGATTTTTATCTCTAAGACAAGGAAAGTTGTATGGTTGAGCATGGCCATCTGAAGGGTTTGGTAGAAGAAAACCCTCGCAAAATACTTGGGACATAGCAGGAGAAGTTAAACCCAACATTATAAACCACACAAAATTATAGCATTTTTTTTTGTTCTCATATGAAAACCTGCATTATTATCGCACCAACCCAATAGAAAGTTTTTTTACGAAAATGAAATATCTAGACTATCAAGTGCACTTAAAAGTTTTTGTTTTATTTTGAAATACAAGTTAAGTTATTTTTTTATTCATTTTCATGATTTTATATTATAAAAATGTATTTATTTTCTTAGATGATTTTTATTTATGTTGGGTTGCTGAATCCGAATTTTAACTTTGGCCTCTAGAAAAGCTTACACGTTCCGAAAAAAAAAAATAATAAAAAAATAACCGGTAATTTTTATGGTTTTTACTTCTAAATGAAAAAAATATTACTTTTTTAAACTCGATCGCATACATCGGGAAGCAAAAACCTACAAAAAAAAACAAAAAAAACATTTTCACGGCTTTTTTTGTAATGTTTTTTGAAAGATCATTTTTGGAGGGGATAAAGTTGAAATACGGATTCAGCATCTACTCTTAAAACAAAAAATAAATAAAAAGGAAAAGAAAATTTAATTGAAACAGAAACCTATATTCCCCCCCGAAAAACAACCAGGTTACTGAGAAAACTGATAATATAAACATAAAGTATCAACTTGTAGAAACTCAAGCCCTTCTCACTGACACTAACTAGTTACAGATTGAGGTGGATAGTGTTAAGCTAATTATCACTTACGGATCAAAGGAATCCTTAACTTCACTTTACGTAGGAAGTTCAACATTACTGAACCCGTTCCTTATATGGTATATTTTGTTTGAAATGCTTTAAGATCTATCAAATTGAACAATGATTTTATTATGAATTCTTTTTCGTTTAAAATTTTCAATAAGAAGAATAGGCATCCTGTTTTGTTTGTTTTTTGATTTTTTTATTCGGGATAGATGATTTGGTATTATGGTGGTTGTCGCTTAATGGTGTGCTTTGTTGCTCTTATATACATTTATTTTTATTAAGCAATCAATAAATTTATTATATGTAAATGCATTTGAAAATATACGTTATATAAAGTAGGAAATGTTCGATTTGGATCTAAATATAAAAAGAGTAAGAACAAAAATGTACAATAATATTATTATTATAATTTTATATTTACAGTGTTATTCTATTAATAAAAAAAAACAGGACACATGACAGGATTAATAGTGGTTTAATCATTATTTAAATATGAATACTTGTGTATTCAAACTACTTTTATGACTGTATTATTAAAAAAATTATTCTATTGAAAGTTATCATGATCTAATACGTAGAGTTATAAAGATAGAAAACAAAAAAAAAAAAGAACAAACTTATCACATTGCTTTTTAAGAAATTAAGCTTAGTGATCTCTTAATATTATTAATTTATTTATGTGCAAAGCAATCGAAAATCCATGCTTTCTGAAATATTCTTATAAATAACTATAAGATTATTATAAACATCAAACGAGACCTCCATTGGAGCTGGAAGTAACGAACTATGGAAAAGGAAAAAATAAACTCGTGTCTGTAGGAAGTCACCCGTGAATGAAGGGTGACTTGGCTCCATGGCGCGAACCACTAAAACACTTTTTCGGGGTGATACTGCCGCTGACGCCATCGGGGACATCTCCAGCCTTTGTCCCAGGCCGTGGAGAATAGACCGGACACAATCAACGATCTAGAGGACACTCAGCGGGAGATGTCACCAGAAGTCACGACAGAAGGCAAATGATTAAGAGTAGTGGCAACCCTGAGAGCTGTATACCTGCAAAAAGAGAATGCTTACTGTTATGTAATAATATTTAAAATGTAATAAAAAATAAACGTTTTGCTCTCATATAGATTTTTTCTCATCTTTGTTAAAATTTTGTGTAAAATTATTATTTTGTTAATTTTTTTTTCTTCTATCATATGAAAAGTAATATTACCACTCCATTATATATATATATATATATATAATATATATATATATATATATATATTATATATTATATATATATTTATATTTACGATCGTATCCTATACAGTGGCTACCAGCCAAAATGATACACCTGGATACTTATATGTCTGTGAACAAATAAATACTTCAAATAATATTAAATTATAAACAATAATTCATTGTAATCACTAATAGTCCAATCAGTAAACATATTATAGAGGGCATGAAATATGCGATCTTTTTTTTATTTCATAGCTTCTTTAGGAGTAGTTAAAAGGTAAAAATATATGGGGACTCAATGGCCGAGCGAGTTGGGGCGAGAGTCTCAGCGCGCTCGTAACCAAGTCGTGGGTTCGAATCCCACCTAATCGGGTTAAAATTTATTTCGTGGCGGACCCGCGAAATGAATCTTGATCTTCCCACTCAGGCCAAGGACTTCAATGGAAGTCTTGGGCTAGAAAAAAAAAAAACTAAAAGTCCCCGCCCCTGTGTAGTGAGCTAACGATGTGGGGGTGATCCCATTTTTGGGTTCTTCAATTATATCTCGAAAGCGGCGGACTCTAGAAAAATATGCTACAGATTAAAATTAAAGCTTATTAAATTTCCTATAAAATTAGTTGGATACATATTTGTCGAACTTCCAATGAATTAAAGATATACGTTATTCATGGTGTCTACCAATTTCAGCTATCAAAATTCCCGACATATTCCCAACTTTTTCAAGAATTTTTCTAGAAATTCCCGACTTTTTCAAAAAAGTTTTGAGAAATTCTAGCCAATCGATATTTCAATGGTGTTCCAATAATAATCTAAACAAATAAATCTATGCATACTTTGCTACTTAACATATCACAGTTAAACAACATAAAAAAAAAAAAAACAATTTTTTTTTTATATTTCAGATTACTCTGGATAAATTTCAAGAAACACATCAATGTCGAGTATTGCCATTCGGTTTGAAAATAGTTAAAAGGTTACACGAGGTTGTCGGATAAAATAACTCCAAAAATATATGTCCGATCAGAATATTCTTTTTTTTTCCATCAGAAAGCTGGTTAAATTTACTATGAAACTTCATATATGAAATTTTGATCAAACCCCATGATATAATCACGCCATCACACTTAGAATCCATACTCTTGTGAAATCCATTTTTTTTTTCAGTATGTTTCTCGCAGTAACTCCGAAACTATTTACGAGCATTGTACTGAAAAAAAGTTTTTTTCATGACGGTATGGGATTCTCAGCGTGCTGGAGTGGGTATTACATGGGATTTAAAACCCATTTCATATAAGAGATCTCATTGCAAATTCAACCAGCTTTCAGATGAAAAAAATAAATTTGCATCCGACAAATAATTATAGATTTATAGCCAAAAGAGTACCGACAAACGTGTTTTCGCGATGTGTTACTTACCGCAACTTAGCCAATCTTTAGGCGTTGGTGGTGGCCAAACCGCTGAACCGATTTTAATGTAATATTATTAAAAAGTAAGTTTAATGTGACGTTTTACAGTTTTCAACTAAATATTGTATTTTTCGCCTTCCCCACTACTGACTGCGCAGAAAAAAAAAAAAAATAATAGAATCAAATTTGTTGCAAATTTGATTTGCTTTAATGTGTCGATGACAAACTTTGAATGATTATTTTTCTTTATTAAATAATTAACTTTTTAATTATAATTACCTATTACACGTAAATATTTCCTTTATTTTTGTTTGATTTGTAAAAATTTAAATAAAAGTTATAACTGTAAAAAAATGTTCAACTATAGATCCAGTTAAAATAAAGTAGCAAAGTTGTACATAAAATTAAATTTAATTTAATGCTCTATCGACGACCGTATAGCGAAAAGTGAGGTGAAAATTATTTTATTTTTATTTTTCATCAATCAATTATTTCAAATAACAAAAATAAATTAATTTTGATTGATAAATAATCCGTAAAAAGACAGAACAGTATTTTCCCCAAGAACCCACTTTTGACTGTTTTTTGTTATCTGCCGCATTTGAAAGAACCGCTGGGCCCACAGGTACCATTCTGGTCTCAAATGATGTATTTCAGGAGATATTTCACAAAATAAGTGACCATACCAAAAAAAAAAAAACTTTTTGGAAAAAAATGGCCTCTTTTTGATGATAATATCCCTGTATCTTGGGAACCAATGGCTATATAGAGCTCACCCTGATCTCAAATTGTAGCAAATTTAGTTTACTTTAAAAATATTTGGAGTGACTATACCAATCAGACGCTTCCATAACTCACATATTGAGCAAAAACTGGACAAATTATGAAAATTTTAGCATTAACGATGACTTTGGCAAATTTTCTTTAAATTCCCTACTTATTTCCGAATTTGTCCCGACAACACGAAATCGATTTTCGAAAAAATATAATTTTTACCTCACCTTTTTGTCAAACATTTGCTTCAAGTGCCAGAAATGCATATGAAATTAATATGAGAAACGATCGTGAAATGCACTAGAAGTAAATGTTGGACTAAAAGTGAAGTAAAAATTCTTTTTCCCCGAAAATTACCAATTTTCAATTACGGATATCAAAACCGTTGGAAGTTCGACAAATATGTATAAAATCAATTTTATAGGAAATGTAATTAGCTTTAATTTTTATTTTTCTAGAGTCGACCGTTTCCCTAGGGAGATATAATATCGAAAAATCACCACGTAGCAAAAAAAAAAACCTTCTCCCCTCTCTCAACAGATCATCCCCTATATTCCCGAAATTCCCGACCAGTAGACACCCTGGTTATTACAAATCGATGTTTCGAAAATAAAATAATTTTTACCTCACCTTTTGTCAAACATTTGCTTCAAGTGCCAGAAATGCATATGAAATTAATATGAGAAACGATCGTGAAATGCACTAGAAGTAAATGTTGGACTAAAAGTGAAGTAAAAATTCTTTTTCCCCGAAAATTACCAATTTTCAATTACGGATATCAAAACCGTTGGAAGTTCGACAAATATGTATAAAATCAATTTTATAGGAAATGTAATTAGCTTTAATTTTTATTTTTCTAGAGTCGACCGTTTTCGAGATATAATCGAAAAATCCAAAAAAAGAACCTTCTCCCCTCTTCCCCTACCGTTAGTTCACTCCCTAGGGGAGGCGACTTTAAGTATATTTACCATCTAACTACTCGTTAGAAAGTTATGAAGTCAACAATTTTCGCATATTCCATGCACTCTACACCCCTCATTCCAACACTCATTGACTAGACTATCAACATCTAAGTATTATGTACTTTGTACATAAACGTATAAAACTAAACAAGCATTCAATAATACAAAGAAAACACATTGTGTACGATTATTTATCCCTTATCATTACAAGGACTTTGTGAATAAGCTCATTTGTGACGTAGTAATGAGAATTAAGGATTTTTCAAAGAATTTTGGACTGGAGAAATTGGAAGCGTTTGGAGGAATACCATAACTCTATACTGAAAGTCCAAAGAAATTCTGATAATAGTCATTAGGATCAGTTTTTTATTTTTATTTTATTTTATTAAATTTTTTTTTTATAGAATTGAAGACTAATTAAAGGAATTCGTATTGTAACGATTTTGTAGGGAACTCAGTTGTGTACAATAAGTATTTTAGCGATCCTGTAAATACTCTTACCACTTATTTCTTTTCTAGTATTCTATTTTATATGAACTATAATATATATTTATATAACATTCATACGTAATATTATAACGAAACTATTTTATTTAATTATATTTAAATTCTGAAACAGAAAATTCATTACATTTTAAAATTTAATTTAATAAATAAATCAAATCGTACTCCAAGTTACTAATACGTTGCTTTTTTTAAGTACATCCCCCTTTTGTATATTTAACTTCATCTAAAATTCTTTATTATTGTTTATTTGACTATTTAATTAGAATGTGCATTATAATTGGAAAAACATTTTAACTAAAATTGTTATATACCGTTTCTAAATATAGTTTATTTTAAAAATACCCTACCAAACGACCACTATTTTATGAGAAAAAAAAATTAATAAACTTACGCAGAAAATATTTAACATGGACAGAGAACCTTTCAGAAAAAGAATAACTAATTTGGCTAGTTCAGTAGCTATGGGTAGTAAAGTTAATAACTACTGAGCTTGGGAACTAATTGGATAAGTGACCACTCAGCATCAGTGCCCTAGCCAAGCACCTCTCCTCGGGATGAGCCTATTCCTGTGGACGGACTGGCTAAACTCGGTAACGGGGCGTTTGTACATCTGTGAGTACGTAACTAATGTAAGGTGGTCACCGATCTATGTGGTTACCAAACTGAACTTAAATTCATCATAGCTACTGATACAGCCCAATTAGCTACATTCCTCCTAAATGTTTTCTGTCTATGTCTACATGAAGTGTATAACAAATTCAAGTATATGTTTGAAAATGTTTGAGAAAACAAAACTCATGCTTTCCTCCCGACTGATAAAAGCCAAGGATATGTCTTTCTATAATCTACTGCTTCTGATGAGGAAACTGTCGTCATATTTTCGATCCGAGCAACACCAAAAGAGTTAGAGTGTGCCAAAAATGAGCCAACAATAAAAAAATTAAGGCAAAACCTTATTTTTTTCATCCAAACCAATATAGAATAGAATAAAATAGAATAGAAAATAAACTTTATTCTGGGACGATGTCCCCTAAGAATAATATAATATAAAGAAATAAATACAATGAGTCTTACTTTCATTAAATGAAATGAAATAAATTAACAATCTGGTTAACTATTCACAATTTTACAAATAAAGAACAAAAACAGACACAGATGAAATAAAAATTCTAAAAATCCAATAATTGTAGGAGAAAATAAAAACCTATGTACATCTACTGAATGCTTTTTTAATGAGGTTTTGCTAGTCAGTATCACTCTGGAGGTAAAGGAGGTATTGAAAGAGAAGAGATTTAAATGTGGACAGGGATGGAGCATTGTGGATATCAAAGGGTATCAGTTACTATATTTACTACTATATTTAAAACTATATTTATTAATATAATAGGCCGTATAAAAAAAAGAAATGACCGCTTTATCAAATTCCAGAGTTCAAAAGTCTGTAAAAATCTTAAAGCTATTTATTATTTACCAATACTTAACAATCCCTTCAGAGTATTCTCCAAGCTTGTTTCAAACACTGGACTTCTTCAAACAAAGAGCCTCAGTTCAGTTATTTATTTCAAGGAAGAAACATGACAGTGTCCTACCGAATTCTCGTAATTTTAAGACAATACTGGAAAAAAAAAATTCGCAGCCACTGAAGCAACTCGTGAAATTATTAAATATGAAGGGGAAGGTGAACTTAAAGAGCGCATTGCGCGGCGTTGGTTTGAAAAATTTAAAAGTGGAGATACGACGTTGGAAAGGAAGAACGGCTCCGGGCGGCCATTAATGAATATTGATGAGGTTCTGAAGGAAGCTGTTGAGTCAACAGTACTCGCGAACTTGCCAGGGAGTGTGGTGTGTCGAAAGACTGTGGTGATGGAGACTGGTCACTCACGAACTTACTCCTCAACAATCAGCAGTCGAACCAAAGAAGAGTTTACAGAACTTCATGGGTTTGGACTCCTGCCTCATTCACCGTATAATCCAGACTTCGCACCTTAGGATTACTACTTGTTTTGATCCATGGGCCATTCTCAGCCATCCCAAGGAATGGTATCACCGTGGCATCGAGCAATTGGCTAGCAGATGGGTAATGACGGTAGATAACAATGGGCTATACTTTGAGTATTAATTGTATTTTATATCAAAGAAATAATAATATTCACCAACAGAGGTATAGCGTATCAAAAAAGATCATAAACTTAAGAAAAGAGGTGACTTTTTTTATTCAAATCAAAATAGCTCCTAAACGGTAGGGTCCTAGCGACCAATGTTATGTATCAAAAAGTATTCTCCATTAAATTTCTGACAAGTTAAATTTCTGAACGGTTAAATTGTCGATTAGAGCAACAACAATAGGGCTAAAGCGTGTCAAAATGTTACATTTTTGAATGTGAAAAATGCATCAAAGCAAAAAAGTATAGACCTCCTTCCAAAAGACATATCCACGTCAAATCACAGAGCATTATCATTACAATAACGAACATAAAGCTACTATTGTTTCTTCATTAGTCATTTCTCAACTTGAGAGAAAAAGTTTTTTCTTAAGCACACTAAGCAAAAAGATGTTGACCCGAATACAAAACAGCGTTTAAAAAAACATAGTCACAAACGTGTATAGTTAAATTTGTCTAGGACTTATGGAAGCTTACCGTGTTGGAATAACGTTAGGCGCCATGGCCCCTTATCTGCCTGTCTTTATTTCCTCCACCTTACGCTGAAGAGAACGGGTTATGCAAGGCATCTCGCGGCTCGAGAGGGAAACTCTCTTATTTCAGAGGGCACCTAGGGAAGGGCTGATAAATTTTTAAGGCCACCTCGGGAGCAGCAGAAGTGTGTTTTCTTCCAAGTATTTCTCTTTTTCTTTTTTTTTTTTTTTTTGAGGAAGGTAGGTCCACCCTTTAACCCCCCCTCCTCCATCCCATCCGTTTGCTAATGCATGCGACAGTCCGGCGATGCCACTCTGAAACTCCTGCCTCACTTTATGAATAAAATTCAATTTCCGCTAGAGGTGCTACGGAAAAACTTTTCCAGCTAAACCGATTTAATCTTCTTTTTTTTTTTCTCCGCGGCATACGTTAGTTCCTTATTGAATATACGGGATATGTTAATACTATACTACATATACATATCCAAAATATTAATTAATGTAATCTACATATAATTATTAAACATAATCATTCAAACAAATCTGGTCATACAAATTAGTAGTACCATCAATCATAATTTTACAAAGGTTTATACCACACATTACATACAACAATTTAAGAGTAGAATAAAAAAAAACAGCTAGGTAGGTCCATTTTTTAATTTTCTTTCACAGCTGGACGATAAAGTAAATATGACACTTGTATGGACGTTTTCCATGAGATCTAACTATTTTTTTTTTTTTTAGAACAACTTTCACCTAGTGCATCAACTATTCAATAAAAAAGAAATTAATAAATAACCTGGAAAATGGACTAAGCTAGGTTTTGAAATTCCACCCCTCAACGAGAAATACTAACAAAGTAACAACTAAAACTAACACAACTAATGACAGAACACGGTAACTCTAAACAATATCTAAAACCATTACATTTTACGATCTGACATATGTAATGAAGAGGGGCATATTCAAAATTTTAGACAAGTACTTTACGAATGTGAATCATTTGAAAGACAAAGGATTGATCCAACAAAAGTGTATTATTCTGAAATATGGAACACGGCCAAAAACAGAACAAAATTTGTTTTCCAATTTTAAGACTGACTGACTCACATTTATACGAAAGATCCACTTTGACAAACTGACTAATGATGGACAGCGGAGGTAGTTTAGTTTAGTTAGCTGAATAATTTATTTATTTTTTGTAATTAAAAATATATTTTGTTATTTTATTACTTCATGCTGAAATAACAAATCGTGCTAAACTTTGTGCTTTTATAGCTTATTATGGCCTAGTTTCATTTAGATGAAATTTAAATGAAATTGAAAAATGGTTCAACCGAAATGGCAAAAGACTAAAACTAGATGCAAACAGGTGAAATATAAAAGGAATAGTTTAAAATAAAATGGAAAAAGATTATTGGAAAATGTTTAAATATGAATATGGTAAGAAAGTTGAAATATTTATGGAAAAGTCTAAATAAAAATGGAAAAAGATTAAACATAACTGGAGAATATTAAATAAATGTAGAAATGGATTGTTCATTACAAGAAAATGATTTAACTATTCCATAAAAGGTTTAAGGAAACTTGGAAAATGTCTAGGATGCAGTCTCAAGTGAAAGCTGTTAAGGCGCTAGAGTTTACATAACCAGCAATGCTGCAGAGATTGTAGGGAGAGTATTTCTGTGAAAGACAAATCGCACCTCTATCGGTATATAACACAAGACTGAGAATTTAACATTTTTTTAATGCACTTTTTTGAGATGCGTAGCTTTAGAAATACGTGTAGGAAATAATTTTCAGAGAGATCTCATCTTTCTAATTAAATTTTAGTTAGATAAGAAATTAAACAAACACATGTGCAATAAAATTAAATATTATTATTTTTTTATTTTAGTTCATCTTTAATTGTTAAAAATTAAAATTCCAAATCCATAAGAAAATAATGCTTCTATAACCTGTATTTTTTACATTTTTTTTAATTTTAAATATTTAAACCTGTTGTATTAATTTTCCTTCAGTTTGGATGACTAGATTTTCTTAACTAGAGACGAACCAATTGTAAGTCTAACTAAACCTATTCATCGGTCTAGAAATAAATTAGACTCAGTATGTTGGAAAGCGTTGTTTGTTTAGGAGTAATTTTTAACTGAAAACAGTGAAGATAGTTTTAGACAAGGGTGGTCATGTTCGTAAATAGTTTTTCTTTTGTGTTTTTTTTCGTTAAATCCAACACAAAGCCTTCACTAAAATAAAAAACAAAACAAATTTTTATAGAAATATAAGTATTACAAAACTGAAGAAAGCTTATAGCTAACTTGGAATAATAAATACTGCCGTCAGCAATCATATTCCACATTTTTGAATAAATAGAATTCCATACGATAAGAAACTGACAGATTGGATTTAAACACCTTAAACAATAATAACAGGTTTACTTATCAGCAACAGAAATCAAATAGAAATAACCCAGAAATATATTTTTTATAGCAAAAAAAGATACTTGCTTTATTTATTGTTTTTTACAATTAATTAAAACATTAAAATAATATATCCGAATAAAAAAAGCTATAATTATTTATTATTCAATTGAGTTAAATAAAATAATGAAGATAATAAAATAATCCTTAAGATGTATCGCTTTATGGTGATAAACAATTTGTATCCATAAAATTAATCACCTAGGCTATCAAATAGTTAATTAGCACGCACACAATAATTATCAAAACCTTTCTGTTGGCAATATATTACAATCTTTCGTAGTTAAGGGCAATAATATTATAATTTCACATTCGTGCCTTATCAAAAAAATAATATTTGATACAACAATAAAGTTAATTTTTATTAAAAAACAAAACAAACAGAAAACCTTTCTTCAAGGTTAAATCTTAATGTACAAACTCAAACTAAAAGTTCAATTTTGTACATTTAGGTTTAATCTTAAAGTATTTTTTTTTTCAATTTTTTAGTCGTAAAAAATATTTTTCTTTATCAATTTATTATATAAGTAATATATATATATATATATATGCAAATTATTCGTGTCAATATTTAGATTTAGCTAGCATAGAGTTGTATGTTTATATTGGGTAGGTTATATAACAGTGATTTCTTTTTTTTTTTCCTTTAAAAAGCGCTGATTTCGATAATTCACTCTTTAATTAATCACCTCTGAAGTATGACCTACCGATTAAAAAAAAAAAAAAAAAAAAAAAAAAAAAAAAAAATAAAAAAAAAATAATCGCGTAACAAAGGACCTCCTTTTTTTGAAGTCGATTAAAAACATAAAGTAATAATTACACAAATAATAAAAACACATTTAATCTTATCCAGTGTAGATAATGTATAGTAAATGTGCAAGAATAGATCCCTGCGGTCCTCTAGCCCTTATTGGTCGAACAGAAGAGGTATCCAAACCTCGAACAAAGAAAATTCTGCCAGATAGGAAAAAGGGAAGGGAAGAATGATTTAAGTTTGAATAGAAGTCTGTGCCAAACTCAGTCGAATGCCTACATTCAGGAATACCCCAGCATAATCTTTCCTCCAGTACAGCCGAAATGTAGTCCGATACTCAGTGAAGTTAATTATATTGTTGAGTGTACTGAAAGAAATCCAAATTCAGGAAATTATCTTTGTTTGTTAATATGCCTAGAACACAGTATTTAAAAAAATATATATATATATATATATATATATATATATATATATATATATATATATATATATATATATATATATTTATTTCTGCAAAACCAGAACGAAGTCAAAATCAACTCAGGCAAAATGAGAGGAAAATAGATTGATTATCTGTAGTATTACCCCGCCTAAGAATACTTCAAGAATATGATTGAAACAAAAAGAAATGAAATTATAAAAATTTCATATTCTAAAATACGTAAGTTCAGACCTAAACATTTTCTCTCTCAAGCCCTTTATCTCTTTAACCGTTTGTTGTAAAAACAAATAATCTTTTTGGACATAGAATTAATAAGTTTATCATTAAGCCTTCGTCTAAAGGTAAAATATCCTTATTTTCCTGGCAACGGGTAAAATTCATTCATGAAAATATGCTTTGTGGGGCTCTTCTTTTGATCCTCCAAATGTAATTCCAGTACGCAAAATCTAATTCTGTAGACGGGGCCGTATCTTTTTCCCTGATCCTTTATGGTTTTAATCTTTGAGAGTCAAAAAGTATCCCTAAAACTGTTATTGTTCTAATAATAATTTGTAAAAAAAAAACTTTTAAACAATGAAACGGTTACACCTATATCTATAGTACAAAACAATAGACACCCTATTATAATAATTAATAGTGATAAATACGGATTGTGATTATTTCGAGAAGTACATTAAAGAATATCAGACATTTTATAGGTCATCATTTTGAGTTTAATGTCAACTACTAAGAAAATATTTTACTAAGAATTAAGTTTCAAACCTGTTCACAAAAATTATTTCTTTATGTATTTAATAACTAGGGCCGTAAATTATATACAATTATTTATAAAACTGCAGCAAGTAAATTATACTATATAAATAAATACTATATAAACAAATACATTGGGGTAAAAATAAAACATGTTATAAAACTTAAAGTGGCTTAATTTATGGAAGGGCATATCAGTTTGAAGTGAAGTACAACATGAATCGGTGTCGAAAACAGACTTTTTGTATCCAGTGGCAGATTGTGTAACAAAGGGTTTTTCAAATTTTCTAAGACGACACATTTATGCTTCGCTGTTTGCATGTGCTGTGTTAATAAAAACTTGTAGTTGATACAACAAGCTGCAGCTACAAACAATTTCTTTGAGTAAAAACAGCACTGAAGTCCATTTTAACCCCCAGAGGAGTGAAGGGGGATTAGTATTTCAAAAAGTGGGACTTGTATTAACTATTAAAAAAGTGACTAAGCAATAGAGTGCTATTTATCTAAGAAACACGATTATCAATTTTTATGCAAATTGGCTGAGTCGTCCTAAAGTAAAACTCTTCCCCTCAGTGAAATAGAAAAAAAAATTAAAGCTTTTATTATACTTTTTAAAATGTTAGTAGAAATGCATATAATTTTAAAAATCTATGGAAATCGGCTGTCATTTAAAAATACTAATTTATGATCCTTCCATAGAAAATCAGACAAATACAAATTTACATCCTCAACGATTCCAAGAATTGGTCTAAAGCTGTTTTCATCCTGTGATTATTGGGAATAAAATGGGGATTACAGATTGGGATAGATAATGATCCACATATAGATATTCGAATCTGTAATGCAAAATCAGAGAATTGGGATATTCGGAAACCCATTAAATGTAACATTTAAAATCAATTTTCTAATTTAAATCCGTATTTTCTAGAGAATTGGTCCCATTGCAAAATGGCAATCTCAATGAAAAATACACATCTATTTCAGCTACTGTTTGCTGATGACCAGGTAATCATTGCACAAGATGCATTTGATGTTGCATACATGTTTAGAATATTAACCCAACAGTTTGAGAGGTGGGGCCTAAATATAAACTATGACAAAAAAAAAATATATATATATGTCAACAGAAAACGATGATGTAAGTGACCCAGTTTTAAAAAAGTTAAGTAGGGTCAACCAATTCTGCTACCTAGGCACAAATCTCGAAAGCAATGGGAGAGCGACAGAGGAAGTGAAGAAAAGAATAACCGATGGACGGAAAGCTATTGAAATGTTAAATTCAGTCCTCTGGAGTACCAACATATGTACCAATGTTCAAAAATTAATATATAAGGCCCTGGTAGAAAGCATATTGTTATACAGCTCAGAAACATGGCCTCTAGAAAAATTACGAAGCAAAAGTTTTATGGCTGTGGAGATGGATGTTTGGAGGAGATCAGCAAGAATCACAAGGATTCAACGAATCTGAAATGAGATTATAAGAGAGAGAATGGAAGTTAAGAGGAATATCCAGGAGGAAATGAGACTGAGATGGTTCGACCATATTAAAATAATGGATAATAAAAGAATCCCCAAAATAGCTTATGAATGGGAAGCAGAGGGAGGAGAAGGAGAGGTAGGCCTCTCATCAGGTGAAGAGATGTGAAAGTATGGCTGGCTGGGGACTAACGGAAGAAGAAGCGATGGACAGAGAGGAGTGGAGGAACCGTTGAATTATAATTGAAAGCTAACACCATTTCATAATTCAAATTTAAATAAATGCGATTAATATGCCAATAAAGTGTATAAGACAACAGGAATGGCAATTAAGTGTAAATTATTTCTAAATTGATTGTTTAAGTTAAATGATTAACTTATTATTTAACTCCATTTTAAATTATATTACTTTTTTTTCTAACAAATATAATTAATATAATGCTGTTTCATCACCAGTATTTAATTTGAAATGCCTTTCTAGGTGGAAACAGAGTAAATTCAATTTAACCTAGTAATTAATTCTCTATAATCGATATGACTAATTGCTCTTGCGTTTTTTTATGTCTTATTGGAATATTCATACAAGAGGCTTGATTGCTAAATCCAATGTTTTACAAGTTAAATGCAAAGAGTTTTAATTTGATGATGATAATAAATGCTAATTTGATAGACCGTTATTATCATTTCATTATTTATTTTTTTTTTTTGTTTAAACAACAGGTTAAAACTATTTTATAATTGAAATCTCCAAACCTATAACATTCATTACAATTTCAGTGGTGCAGAATTTAATATTTTGTAACGTCTGCTGAATCTGTCTGTAGAGGCTAATTGATTTGGTGAGAATAGGAAGGGTTTTTTTTTTTTTAAATCTCTTAAGGCCCGCCCACACTAAAGCTTCGTCTATAGAGCTCATCGCAGCGAATCAGAAAACAGCGAATCAGAAAAATGCCGAAGCGTACTTTGCGTCACAGCGGATCGAAGCACATCGACGCTCATTTTTTTTTTTATTTAAAAAATGTTTTTTGATTTTCAGAGATTACAAATAAAATCATTTCCTCATTTTCTATCATAAAAAAAAAAAACACTTAAGGTTTTTTTTTATACATTTACAAGTTATTTGTTTGAACCAAATATTTTTTTTAAAACTTTAAAATCTTAGAATGAGAACAAATCGTTTCAAGTTGTTTAAATTTACATATCCTTTTCAATCCATAGAAAATAGTCGATGGAATCTATATTAGGTCTTAAATCTTTCTCAAACACGGCGCGAATTAATTTTTATCTAAACAGCTTATTTTAATTTTAAAGGAAAATAATGGACCTTCTTCATTGCAACAGAATATAAACCGGTGTCATCGGAGCCGACACGAAATCATATTATGATATTGATGTTTGAGATATTTGATCAAAGTCATATAATAAGTTAACCTGAAACTGTCCTAAAAAATAACACTTTACTTGAATGACAGTTGACCAACTTGTCTAACATTATAAATGGTATTTAAACAATTTTACAAAATTTGGGTAATTACTTATATGGAACTAATGTACTTTTACCTATTCAATTCAAAACAAGAGTGTTTCCACTATTTATCATGAATCAAACTTAGCGTGATTAGCTTTAAATTATTGAAGTAAAATATAAAATATGTTATTTAAATGATTGTTAACTTTAATTCCCAAACAAAGTTAACAGTAACTCTCTATGAATGATTCTCAAACTGAGGAATATTTCATAAAATCACCTGATCCAAAAATGTATAAAAAAAGTTCCTGAAGGTCACTTCGATGATTGAGGTGCCAAAGCAAAACTGATTTCTAGACTCAAAATCAGTAATTTCGAAGGAAAAACAAAACTAGCATGAGCTTTTAAAAACTCATGTTATTTATCGTTTCCTGCCATTAAAAGTCAATTATCTCGATGATAGCTAATTTCTTAATAAATAATCAATATATTCTCGATTAAGAATTCAAACTGTGTGTAATGAGATAATATCAATATGATTGACTGATAACTACCTAAGATGGAAGCGTTAATGGTAATTACATTTTAAAAGATGAGCACTTTTAACCGCCTTTTCACGTTGAAAAGACAATTGTTACTGATAACTGCCATATTAAAGCAGATAGTTATCATACTAGCAGGGCTGCCACTTGTCAAACACTGATAGGAAGATCTTCCCCTCTTACTAAACTTTCGCGATTACTTAACGTTTTTGCATGGTAAATACAATATACTTAAGGAAAATCTTCCTGAGCCATCTGTGCCCTTGATTTTTTTACTTTTTCTGCTTACTCATATAACTTTAAATTTTTGGCAATTAATGGTTATTCGAAATAAACAAAGTTGTGAAAAACTGGTGTTTAAAACGTGACCTTTTTCATTCAAATTAATATAGCTTCTAAACTGTAGGTCCTAGCGACAAATATTATGTTACAAAAAATATTCTTTATTAAATTTTTTACAAGTATGATGTCAAATTTTGTGATCCGAGCAATATCAACAGAGCTTGAGAGTG
Source organism: Euschistus heros (assembly GCA_003667255.2). NCBI lineage: Eukaryota > Metazoa > Arthropoda > Insecta > Hemiptera > Pentatomidae > Euschistus > Euschistus heros. Next base: position 1,088,711 of record RCWM02000002.1, on the reverse strand, counting down.
TTGAACTAGCGAGTAACGCCATCGCGTTCACCAAAAACGTATCGCTTTTTACCAACAAGGTCACAGGTAAAACATATTAAATATTACCATGTTAAAAAGATCCAACACTTTAAAATAGAGGTTTCAAACCTGGATTTTTTTTATTTAAACTAAAATTTTGAACAGCCGGGAGGGGTCGAACAAGATCGGTCAAATCCAGGTTATTTCGTATTAGGTGAAACAGAGTCAAAAGCAGCTCAGTCATTAGAACCGGCCTCAAAGTAAAAAATGGTGTTATTTAGAATAAGAAGAGTTGAGCTTATAACTGCTTATACTCTCCTAATATCAAACTATCAAACTAAGCGTTACGCCCTCACGTTCCCCCAAAACATATCGCGTTGGACCAACTAGGTCAACGGTAAAACATATTCCATATTAAAAAAGAAATGTATTACTAATCATATACGGTACCAAACATAAGATTTTATTATTTATTTTGGATCAGATCTCATGAGGACAGTTAAATTGTCCATAGTTAGGTAATCACCCCATTAGACATAACGTCAATAATATTATCGTGGTATAATTAGTTTTCTCATTAGAGTTATTCTATCGATTCAATATATTTATTTCATTGTCAGCTCCCTGTAATTATTTAACCTCATCCCCGTTTATATTTGGTACAGAATGTCGAGTGTTAATGGACTAAAGGGGGGAGAAGAAAACAAAGATAGAGAGAGGATAAGAATTCCAGTGATCTAACTGGGACAAAGGAAGGACGCAGGCAATGAATCCCAATGAGGCTCACGATTGTCTCCTCATTTTCTGGACTTTCTCAATGTCTGCTAAATCCCAGCCTCCTCGCAGCTCTGTATCTCTGTATCTCCTAGCCCAAAGCTTCCTGAACCAACATTGAAAGTTCCTTGGGTTAGGGTTACCTATTATGTCTTTTTGATAATCTCTGCCCCATTACTGTTGTTAATGCTTGCAACAAAAACTACAATAAAAGCGAAAGAATCCAAAAAATGTGAATGATCCCTTATGATCATACCCTCGACATGCAAAAATAACAACTATGCTGCACGATTTTAATTTTACACTTATCAAACTTTAGGTCTATGATCGAACACATATTTTGAAAAGAACGATTTATTTTAAAAATTAACTCATTCAAACAATTGGTAATTACAATAAAACATCCCTAAAAAGATAAACAAACAAAAGAATAAAGCTTGTATTCCTTATATAAATCAGTTTACATGATTCTTGTTTGTTATGTATAAACTTTTTCATCATTAAGGGCCCGTTTATGTTGGAGCTGCGATAAGCGAGGAGAGCGGCGATACTAGCGGAGCTAAAATCTCCGCTTGAATCACCGCTTCTATATGGTGCTTATGTTGGAGGTGCGATAAGCGAGGAAAGCGACGATACTAGCGGAGCTTAAACCACTTCTATTCTACAGTGGCACTAATAAATTAAATAGTAAATATAGTTTATACCGAGTGATTATATAATGAGTGATCGAAATGCTTTTGTCGTCAAGTTCTGTAAAATATTAGGTTGCTGCAGTCATGCGGAAAGAGCGCGACTTTGCAGCTCACCCTATTAATAAGGCAAGGTTTACGTTAGGGGAATTCCACCATCTTCAAAGATTTAATGCAACATCCCAGAAAATTTAGTGAGTATATGCGAATGAAAATCGAAACTTTTGGCTACATATTACCAAACATTTCGGATAAAATGCAGAAAAATGGTATAATTGCCACAGTAGACCTATTTTAGAATAGGGGCGCTAAATGATAACAATCAGGTAAGTAAACACTTTTTTTTTTTCAAAGTTTCTATATCTATTACAATATTTTTTACAAAATATTAATGAAATAGTTTTACAAATTTAATGGAATGATTAGAGAATTAACGTCCCACAACGGGGCCCTAACAAAAATCCACTTATTAATAAATCAACATCTCATACTCGATAAGAGCTGAGAAAACGGGAGTGGTAATTATCGACGCTCCTACCGTTAGTCGCCGCTCTACTCGCAGCTCCAATATTAACACTACAGTGACAATCATAGGAAAGTTTTCTCAGCTCCGCTAGGTTATTTTATTTTATTATTACTAAAATAATCTGCACAGCTCCTCTACTTTAGAGAAATAAGTAATATGGATGTCAAATAATTCGTTCACACAATATGTACAGTAAAAACAAATACAATTAAATTAAATTTAAAAAAAAAAGTTCTAAATATACAAAATAAAAAAATAAACTCTCTCTTTCGAATAGGCAAACTAAGGACCATAGCATTCACCTCTTTTCCTGGGAGTGGACTTTGAAGAAAAAATAAACTAAAATATAAAATAATTAATTAACAGAAAAAGAATCATTTATACAAGCCTCTGGGGGAGCTTCTACTAAAGGCTCGTTTACACGAGGCCAGTAGGGAGGAAAGTAACTTAGAGCACGTTACTTGGTCTGGCAAGGGCAAATAGCAAGTATTGTTTACACGTGTTTCAGTAAGTTGCAAGTTAAGTGCCAAGTTGGGTCTGCAAAATGCAAAATGTACAGAGGGAAATGTGCCATAAAGAGGTAATTAAAGATGTATCGAGAGTGTATAATTTCATTGCAGTCGACATGATTAAGAACTACTTCATTTTAGACTTGTAAGCATCATCTGCTCCAGTGCCAGATCCTCGATGGAGATTTTTGTATTTTAAAATATTCTTGGTTGTAGGTGGCTCAGATACTTTCTATTTTGTTTTTTATCGCAATCACAGACAAGGGTCTTTTTTTTCTGATACCTGGTTCTGCATCCTGAAACTTCTCCTCAGTCTTTCTAACTCCAAAGCCTCTCCCACACTGCTTCAATCTAAAAGGCATCCATATTTTTAGATTTCGCACTCTATACTCATGTCTCTCCTTACTTTCATCCCATTCAACTTTTAAATTTCTTCGGCGCGATAAGCTAAGTTTGTTTAACTGTTTCGGGGTTATTCTCTGATCAAATTTGTTACGTTACAGTTAAAGTTATCTGTCTTTGTCTAATTTTTCCCTCCTAATTTAAATTGACTATAACGCTACTATTATTTTAGGTGAGTTCTTTTTAATGTCTATAATCACTTAAAGTGATCAAATATTGCATATTTATAACTGATATGAGTATGCTCCTAGGTATGATAAATCTTACCTATCATTAATGTACAGATTAATTAAACAATAAGACAGAGCAAAAGAATGTATTAGATCAAATGCTTAACAAATTTCTTTTATATTAAAAAAAGAGCATAACATAAAATCTAAACAGAACTGCTACTATGCTATTTGCAAAACAAATGAATTTCACCCCCTCTCCTCTCCCCCATAAAAATTGTTAGGATTCCTCTGATCAAAAATTTGATAGGATGTCTAGTGACAGAATCATATTCAGTAGAATATTAGTGGAATTTTAGATTATGTTTCAAAACTAAAATTCGCCCCAGTAAATTAATGTTAATGTGACGTTTTACAGTTTTTGACAATATATAAATATAAATGTATAAAATAAATTAAAAAAAAAAAAAAAAAAAAAAAAAAATTAAAAATATAAATTTTTCCTCCCCCACAACCCTAAATATATTGATCTGAGCAAAAAAAAAATGAATATAATGAATCGGAAATTTTGTTTTGCTTTAATAAAACATGTGCACATAGGAAAAAAAAAAGTACACTCTTCCACCATAGAAATTTTTTTTTCTTTGTTTAAATGTCCTATTTTTTTTTTTAATCACTAACCGTCATTGTGAAGACGTTGTTTAGCCGGTTCTGCAGAAGCTGATGACAACCTGGAGACGAAGAGAGTGGACAGAGGCGGGAGGCCAGCGACGACGCTGGAGCAGTTGAGGGTGATCCTGCCGCTGTCCAGCCTGCTGAGGGGGTAGTTGAGGGCCAGCCAGTTCGAATAGAGCGGACCTTCGTGCTCAAATACTCCGCTGTCAGTTGTGTAGTAGTGTTTGGCCTGCAATAAAATATTCCGAGAGATAAGGTTGTGAAATTAAAATAGTAGTAATAAAATTTAAATAAACTGTTTTAAGTATATTTATTGAGTTGTCTGGTAATAAATGCAAGTGTATACTTAAAAAAAATAAAAATAAAATAAATTTTAAAACATTTTTAGTATTCAAAATACGTTTAATTTATCTCAAACCTGATTTTTACCAACTTTTGATCAATAAACTTCTTATAGTTTAATAAAGAGATCTAAGTCCTGAAAAAAACTGGTAGTTGGAAAGGTCTAGAGAGAATGGTGGTAACGAAAACACTTATAAGGGTGATTCTCAAACTACAGGCAAATTTCTAGCTACAAAAATTCTAAGTTTAAATGTTGATAAATTTTGCTGCAAACATTTGATATTTTCTGGAGGCTACCTGTGAGGATTGTAGTTGGGGCAGCAACACATGAATCACTTTAATTTTTTTTTAAATTTCAGTTTATAATTTTAACCCATGACAGTTTGTATGCCCAATGTGACTTTATACATGACAGTGTGAAAAAGGGATCTTAAAAGTTTAAGGTTGCATAGTAAAAAAATAAGTAAAACATTTCTGCTTTATAAAGAATATCAGTCTTTATTTAACGTTGAAGTATTTTTTCAGCACATAATTTGAATAATATCACATCAAATCACTTTCAATACCAATATCACACTCAATTTCGGCCACAGAATTCCTAAAATTATTTAAAAATGCATTTTTTAATATTGTCGTGGTATCGTAACATTTGCATGGAATATAAAGATACCATGACAATGTTAAATGATAATGACCATGACAATGTGAAAATAAAGCTAAAAATATTACCGCCGAAACAAATGCATGAGGCCCGTTACAAATAAATATTTGGTTTAACTGATTTATAGTGGACATGGCAATGTGAACAATGAATGTATTTACAGTCAGAGGTGATGTTTACACTATAACAATGTATTGCGTGGTTACGAACTCATGCGTCCACGAGAAACAGCTACCACTGCAAATAAAAACTCATAATTCCTTCCGAATACGTTTTCATCACTTTTTTAGCAATGGCACGCCACCGTTAAGAAGTCACGGGGACGAGAATAAAATAACTCGGAAATTATAATTTAAGTTACTTGGGTATTATAATACAGAAAAACTCATTTTCACTCTCTTCCACCATTATATTTTAATATTACTACCCATTAGTTGAGTTAGTTTCGCCCTATCAAGGAGTAATTATTTACATGATTTTAAATCCAAGCATAGTGACAAGCCACGACAATGTTAATCGACGTAAAATAACCTAAAAATGTAACCCTAAAACACTGAAATCTCAAATAAATTCAATTAATAACATTAATTCATATAATTTAAATCGATTTGGAAACAACATTTTTAACAATTTTACTTCATTGAATTTTAATGGGCGGGGAACACAAATTTGCCTGTAGTTTGAAAATCTGCTATAACTCCAACAATTTCATAGAGAGCTTTTCAAACTAAAAAACCTTATAATGAACTTCGGCCGCGTAAATTATTATAGGTCTTCCTACGAACAATTATTGTTTGCGCTAGGATAGGCATTCCGGATGGGTAACCCGTTACATCTTACTGTGAACCATGGATTCCATGGAACAGTGGCAGGATTTGGCGCCAAATCGATAGTGCCCTTCCCATTGAGGTAGGTTTTAACACTCGGGTTTGAGAACAGTGAAAAATCGGTTTAGATCCACAGATCATAGCTGCTCAGTGTCAGTATGCCGTCTTGGACCTACATATCTTTCCCCACAACATACTGGTAAAATCTCCGGGAAGACCACCTCACGATACCCGAGGTTGGATCATCACTCCTACACTAAGTCGCTGCGAGTTAACTCCAGTAGACTGAAGGGCCTTACATACCCGAAGGGTTGGTATAAATGGCTCAACTGAGCTTATCTTGATTACCTATTGCACACACATTAGCTCGTTTGGTCATCCCGACCACCTACATACATATGTATTTAAACACACAAACAAATATGTATATACATTTATGTTTAATAAGGTTCTCGAGCTTCAGTCAATATATATAGCAGCCATAATATATTGACTAACCCTCAAGAACCTAATTAAACATCTAACAGCAACAGTCAAGATAATATATTCGTATATAGTCAATAGTCCTTCCTTGTCTTCAAGGCTGATGTCTACTCTTGAAATAATTTTAACAATCGTTGATCAGTGCAAACTCACGTCACCCGAACTTAAAAAAAATATTAATGACTCTTTGGGATTTTAAAAACGAAGTAATTACTAGCGTACACAAATATTAAGTGTAAACTCGTAAGTAAAGACTGAACCATTGTCAAGTCATAAAATTCTAAGGAGCTAAAGACACATTTTAGTTTTGGAGAGGAATAATACATCTTGAAATCCATAAAAAATATATTAGATATAAACAGATTATTACACAGAGCTTTAGTTTTAAGAAAACAAGAAAACCTGCATTATTTTCCCAACAACCCTTCTAAGATAATAACTAGCTTTAAAATATTTCTTGTTTAAAATAAATGTCACTTATAATAATCACTTTTGTTTTTAATCTATGTATATTGTAGTAGCATACCCCGTCGCGGCTTCGCCGATCTCATAATTAAAGAACTTAGATTATTTAAACTAATAATTGAATTTCATTCGTTTATCAATAAAAAGCTTGTATTAAAGTATGGAATTTGGCATCTCAATTATTAACAATGGTATTTTCACGCATGGCAGTAATTTTAACCTGGTTAAAATTGAATTGATTAAGTGTTTAAAGAGTACGTAAAAGCATAACTAACAATCCACTTTGGAAAAATAAATTTTATCTGGTTGGATTTTGTTTTGTAATTATTATTATAAACCTTCCCAGAACTATGAACATGTTGTAGTTAAAATTTGTTACAGTAGGGTTTAATAGTTTTACCATTGCAAACTCTGTTGCAGAATGGCCACATATCTGTCGATTTTTTGACTGCACTGTGATCCACATGTCGCTCCGTATATTTATAGCTTTTTTAATTATAATTGAATTGAAAATAAATATTTTTTATCATAAATATCTAGCTCTATGTATGTAGCTCTTTCGAGTGGTACTTGCCACCTATCGGTCGATTACCAAACTTCACTACGCACTACATATTTATCACTTTTTTATGGCAATGAAATTGAAAATCTTTACATTTTATTATTGCTAAACCTTCGTTGAACTATGGAGATGATGTGGTTAAAATCTGGTTCAGTAGTTTTCGCGTTTGATTATTACAAACGCAAAATGGCTAATCCTTTTATATAATATTACAGATAAACTTTAAACACGTCAAATAAACCAGTTATGCGAAAATAACAATAAAATCTGCGAATGATTTGTTTTCCTACAAATGAACATTTATGGAAGCTCTGATGTTTGAAGCCATTGGGCTGTGGGATTTCAAACCATTAACAACTGATCGTGATTACTTTGCCTGGCCAAGTCACATGCTAGCGTCATCAGTTCTGCTAGAACAATGGGAACCGCACCATTGATCATCTCATATCTTGGGCCTCGTCCAACTCCTCCCTAGATGCTAATGTAATGAATTTGCAACTCACTGGAACGGATCCTCCATTCATAGGGATCATTAAAATTATGAAAATAAATCGAAACTTATTGCGAATAAGCAAATTTTGTTTATATTGTATGATATAATAGTTCTGAGATATACTTAAGAGATAACTAACTAATTTCTGATGTAGAGATATAAACTTAGATTGTATTTATAACTAGCATTCTATGTCATATGGTTACCGTTGCATGGTATCTAAGGTTATATTTTCTTTAAATTTAATTTTTAGATATTTTGTGGCAATTAAACCTAATAGAAAAAACTTTTGTAGTGGTATTTAATGCAAATACCACAATATCTTTGTTTGTGGACACTAGAAGTGTGACACAATGGATGTGGTTACTGAAGAAGGTGTAGCCAGCTCTTCTAAGTTTTCAACTGGGAAAACAAAATCAGAAAAAGAGGACGGCTTCATCCAGCCAAAGAAGGTATGCCGTCAGCCAAATACCCAGCCTGATTTCCAGGTAAGTACCGCTAATTCATTTGAGGTACTTAACTTTAGAGATAACAGTGATAGTTGCAATGTGCCTAAAAGAATACCACCTATTGTGGTTTCTGGTGTCACCAGCACCAGAAAGGCTGCAGTAGAATTGAATACGGCGGGATTTCAACTATTTGAAATACAGAAGGCGCGGGAAGGTATACGAATATTTCCTCAAACTCAAGAAGAACACTGTAAAATATCAGGTTATCTTCGCGCTAACCAAAGCCCGTTTCCACACCTACTCATTAAGAAACGGACCGAAGAACAATAAATTCGTTATCTATGATTTAGACATAGATCACGATGTAACAGATGTTCAAGAAGAGTTAGGAGTGAAATTACAAGGAATTTTGGACGTTCGTCGTCTCCAAAAAAGTGATATAAATGGGGGAAAACATGACCTTCCTCTAATTTTAGTGACGACTACAGCAAGCGTGAAATTAGAAGATATACTGAAGCTGGGTACTATAAATCGAGTTCGATTCAACGCCAAAGTATACCAAGGCAGAAAAGGAATAATACAGTGCTACCGTTGTCAGCAGTTCGGGCACACAAAAAACTACTGCGGAAGAGCAGTTACCTGTGTGAGGTGTGCAGGGCCTCACCTAATCGCTGAATGTCCTCGGAAGACTGTTCCGGTTAAATGTGCCAATTGTGGAGATGATCATGTAGCATCATTCACCGGGTGTTCAGCCAGAAAGCTGTTACTTGAAAGGATTGAAGAACTGAAGAAGAAGGTAGCTCTACGAGCGAAGACCACATCGGGAACAACGAAGGCCCAGCATCCACAAGTTCAAGATTTTCCACGAACTTCCCTAGCACATTCTTTGCCCCAACCACCTCTAATTATCAACAAACAATCTGACAACAGACAAACAGTCAACATACAAACACGCAACAGACAAATGGACAATTATTGGGACAGACAGACAATAATGGATAAACCACCACCTTGGGCGGAGGATTTAAAAACCTCCATCACCACACTGACACAACAGATTACCAGACTTATAGAACTATTCTCAGGATTTGTGCCGAAATGAATTCAGCACTGACCCTCTTAAATTTCAACACGGACGGACTAATGCCTAAACTTATGGAAGTGTACGCCCTTATAGCACAGACCCAACCCACTGTAGTGATCCTCACCGACATCCGGACGAATTTCCGGCACATACGGCTGCCGGGATACGAAATAGCGGGAGACGTTATATCTGAACCAACTGGAGGAGTCCTTATAGGTATAAGATATGGCACTAGGTGGAGAGAAATCCCCACCCCAGTGACCATTAACGATCCAAAGATACACCACAAGACCGTCCAGGTCCTACTAGACAAGCCCACCATCATCACAGCGGTTTATAGGAGACCTAGGTCATCTTTAACTGAGTTCTCTCGGCTCATAAATGAGTGTGCACGTCGGACAAACCATTGGATCGTTGGTGACCTCAATGCTCGCCACACTTCCTGGAATAACAAAACATCAAATGGTGCTGGGAAGAGCATTTTGAAAACCTCCTATACCGTGGTTCATCCCAACAGTCATACATTCAGACATCGGTCAAACTCGATGTATAGATCAACGGTTGATCTCCTGCTCACGAGGCAGCCCCATCGTCTTTCTGACTGCATTGCTTTGGACTTCGTTACATCAGATCATAGACCTGTTCTTTATCAGTTAAATGGTTTGTTTCCATTACCGGCCCCAAGCAAATATAAATATGTTGAAGCAGATTGGGATCTTTATAAGAGCGCAGGTCTATCACGAACTGTCTACCGTCCCTGCTCTACGCACGAAGAAAGAGATAGATGATTACATAGAATTCTTTACATCGACCATCCGGGTAGCCGCTGACATGGCGATACCGAAGTTCTGTCCACTTCCATCAGCTTTACGTCCACCGCCAGAACACATTCTGACACTTATCGCCTTGCGCAATAAGTGGAAGAATAAGTGGTATAGAACTAGAGATTTTGAAGTGAAGAGGGTAGTTAACTCTCTCACAACTCAAATTCGAAATCTAATGAGGCAATGGCGGACGTCTTTATGGCATGAGAAACTGCGGGCCACCCATGGGGACCATCGAAAATTCTGGAAGTTGCTGAAGACGGCTACGAGAAAGAGGAGCTCAACGTTGCTGCACGAAGGTGATAGACTGCTGTCAGCGGAGGAGCAGGCATTGCAATTTGCAAACTACTACCGTGAAACGATCAACAGGAGAACAGAGGACCCGACTGAAATACCAGAAGAAGATCATGGAAATAATTATATGTTTGTGACCCCAAAACAGCTGAAGGCCATCTTACGTCGTTCAAGAGGGAATAAAGCTCCAGGCCATGACGGAATACAAACAATATTATTGAAGCAGTTACCCCGAAGAGGAATAGCTCACCTGACTAATCTCTACAATTCATGCCTGAGGCTACGTTACTTTCCAGAGTCATGGAAGAAAGCTATACTCTTTCCGCTATTGAAACCCGCGAAGAACGGTACCCAGCCAGCCGACTACAGACCTATCAGCTTAATTCCGCACCTGGGCAAAGTTTTTGAGAAAATAATTCTTAATTTTCTCAAAACGTACTGCTCAGAAGTAGCTCTTATCCCACCCGAACAGACCGGTTTCCAGGCCGGCCTCTGCTCAGAGCACCATCTAATAAAGTTACAGGCGGAAGTGACACAGAACATGGCTAAGAATGAGGCAACTGCTATGATATCAATCGACTGTACGGAGGCGTTTGACTCTGTGTCACATAGGCTTCTATGTAAGACACTGCAGGAAAACGAATTTCCGGAACAGCTATATACGTTGCTAAAATCGTTCCTAGATCAGCGAACAATTAGAGTGCGAGTAGGCGAGGTATTATCCGAAGATTTTTCACTCACATGTGGGGTCCCTCAAGGGTCTGTGCTTTCCCCTGTACTATTTTCCGTTTATACGGCTGAAACTGTTGGAGCGAGATACAAAAAAGCGACTGTGGCAGCTAACGCCGATGATATAGCTATCTATAGTAGCTCATTAAACGCCACGAGGGCTCTACGATAGGCGGAGGCAGTGTGTGATCAAATTACAGAGAAATTGAAGGATTGAATATTACAGTTAATCCCAAGAAGACAGACTGTATCATTTTTTCTTTCCAGAAAAATAAACGCTCACTCCCTAAAACCTATACGGTAGCAAGAAATACGAAAAGGCCAGCGGGCAGTATAGTAGTACTTAGGCATCACACTTGACCGACACTTTACACTATCAGGCCACTGCCATCGTAAGCTCAAGACAGTGAGGACAAAGTCTTACAGACTAAATCACCTATTGAGGTCACCGAACCTTTCACTCCGCCTAAAATTAATGATATATAAATCTATATTGAGACCAGCTCTCCTTTATGGAGCTCCAATGCTGGCAAATATCTCACACACAACAGCAAAGAGACTCCAACAGTTTCAGAACGGAGTACTGAGAAGGATAGTGCAGGGTACAACATTACAGAGGACAAAAACTGATGTACTGCATACAATCCTAGACTTACCAAAGGTGACAGACTTTATTTCACGGAGACACGTTAAATTCTTTGACAGCCTTCAACACTCGACAAACCCCTTATTTAACACACTGACTCCGACAGGAAAACCACAAAGATGGCAAAAAAACATGTCAACCAACTTAGTTTGACCTAAGTTAAAAGTTTTAATTCCCCTTTGCCCAAAAACCCTAGTGAGCCCCATCACTAGATAGTGACTCATAATAATATTTTCTCCAAACCACTGCTCTCTTCAGAACCCTCTTAAAATGCACCTTGGTGCAGTAAAAGAAGCAGAATCATCATAATGAAGAATGAATCAAAACTTTTGTTAGCCATAGGGGCTTGGAAAAAAAAAAAAAAAAAAAAAAAAAATAACTAGCATCGCCCGCTCTCATAAATAAAGAACTCCTAAAATACGGTTTAAAACTAATAATTGAAGTTTCATTTGTTTATCGATTAAAATCTTGCATTTTAGCATGTAATAACCATTATTTCCTCAATATTTTCGGGCATAGCATCAATTTTTAAACTGGCTAAAATTGAATAGATTAGGTGGTTTAGGTTTATGTAAAAGCATAATTAGACATCCAATTTTTAATTTTAATCTATGAGTTGGCAATCTCAGGGCGATGGACTAAGGCTATTATGAAAATCTTGGGCATAATAACAGAAATACCAGAACTTACAACAAAAACCCCAAGAGACACAGTAACAAAAATCAATAATTTTATTGTTTTTCTGGCTGGATTTTAATTACTAACTACAAAAGTATATGACAGTGTTGCGAACCTCGTTTCTGCCACTCATTGTATATACAGCTTTTTATTACAGCTATATGAAAATGATTTAGTTAAAATTGGGTACAGATGGGGTTAGTCAACATAGCATTGAAAGCTCTATTGATATTGCTCAATGGTGCTAGCCACCAAGTTCAATGTAGCGCAGCATATTTCTAGCATTTTAGTAACAATTTAATAGAAAATAAGTAAATTTTATTATCAATTTTAAGCTCTAGATAAAACTGTACATTTGTAGCATCTCTTGCAAAATGGCACTCGCCACCTATCGGTAAATTTTACTGTTATCTACATATTATCGCTTTCTTTATAATGAAATAATTGAAAATCATAAAACTTTATTATTAATAAACCATCCTTCGACTATAAAGATGATGTGGCTGAAGAGCACGAGTATTCCTGAGGTACTAACACGTTTTTTTACCGTACTTTTTGTCATAGGAATCCTTGGTCAAGACAATGCTAGGGTTGGGTCAAAAGAAGAGAATAGAAAAGTCGGGGAATTCCAAGAAGGCAAAGGATCAAAGAAAAGTAATCAAACATTTCAGCAGCGTATCTGACAGATACGTGCGACGAACGAAAAGTTAAAGATCGTTGAGCAAAACGGTAAGTGATACATAAAAAAATTGTGAACTATCAACTATAGTTCTGATCTATAAATGACATTGTTAAATAAATAATAAATTATAGGCTCAACAACTTAATAAATAATAAAAATGGTGCAATTTAAAACTAATGACAATTTACTACAGACATTTTTGTAATTAATAATAAATGTACAAGGATTTTCTAAAGTATTCGTTTGTCGATTTGAAACTTACAGGTAATTTTATCGATGCATAAACCCCTATTACAAAAGGGTTTTTGTAATGAAGCTTTCCTGTAACATGTTTAGATTTCTGACAGATTAAAAAACAAAAAAAAAAACATTTTCAGGGCATCATTTGTAGACAGAAAAACCTTTTTCTTAGAATTTTTTTTTTTTTTTATTACAATACCTTGTATTATTTTTACTCTACCTTTCGATAATTATCAACATACAAGCTGTATGTAAATTTTTCATTCCCTTATTGTACATACAAATTGATTACCATTTTAAATTAACATAAATTATACTTCATAAAAAAATCCTAAAATAGAGGAGGTATTAGTGCAACTGTTGTGTAACAAGGAAATATATACCAAGTAATGCCCAAGAAGAAATCTAGGTAACATACCTTCAAAGCTGAAGGTAAATGACAAATCAGGCTTTTTTTTTTTTTTTTTTTCTAAAAAAAAAAAAAAAAAAAAATATAAAGCCCTGATAATGAAAAGTTTGGATAGAGGAGGGAAGTAGGAACGATGTGGGCCAACAAAGCCTTAATTACAGTTAGCAAAAGTTCTTGCAAAAGATTTAGAGATCCATCTACTAGCCCTTAAGTGTAATCGAATTTAGTTGATTAACTGTTATCTGCTTCTTTCGGTTAGCGGTATATATATATATATATATATATATATATATATATATATATATATATATATATATATATATATATATATATATATATATATATATATATATATATATATATATATATATACACATACTGGGTGAGTATCTCTTAGTATAAAAAAAAAATGGGTGAAACTAGATAGGTAGAAATGCCTTCCCCTGTAAAAACAAACTCATCTGCCCATAAAATTCACCTCAAAAAGTAGTATACTTCAACACAATCTGCATTCAGATGCTAACGACAAAATTGAGTTCTATGTTCATTATTATTGGATTTTAAACATCACAGTGAAAATCTAACAAAATAAATCCTAAATAATAATAATAAATAGATAATTGTAATAACATAAGACCCTCTGATCTGATGTCGCTTTATTGACAGTTTTACTTTATTTTCTATTAAACAATAATTATTTTCTTTGCCTTTTATTCCAATGAAGAGTTTATTATGTTTAAAATTCAAATTTTCATTAAGGGATTGTCATAATGTTTTATTTACACAAGTAACTTTGTTTTTATTATGGAAAAAACGTGGTTTCCTCAAAAAAGTCTTTGATTTATTGTATATCTTCAACGGATTGGAATAGACAGCTGAGGTCTGCGGCATTTTGCTACATTTTTGATCTAGTTTCACCCATTTTTTTTTTTTACACTAAGAGATACTCACCCTGTATATATGTATATATATATATATATATATATATATATATATATATATATATATATATATATATAAACATACATTTGTACCTTATAAAGTTATTCAATTTTCGATTGTTGATGACGATACCTTATTTAAAAAATTAATCGATATAGCCAAAATAATCTATATGAGACATAAAACATCAAGAATTATTGAAAAAATAAATAATTACATAGCATTAATTCTTCCCAAATTACAAAATAAAAGTTTATTACAATTCAATACAATAAAACATGAATTTCTTCGTGACCGAGAAAAAAAAAGTTACCATTAATATGTTCATCTATAATCTACTGTTTTTCCCAATTTACATTTTACATCTCATTGTCAGTAACTGACTAAGCTACAGAGCTTATTTGCTCAAATTTTATTAAATTTTGTTTAGTTTAATTTTGAAAATAGCAAGCGTTTCTTTAAAAATAACTGTCCAGCAGATATTTTGGAAAAACGTAAAAAAGTATGAAATATTTAACACCTTGACACAAACAATTAGGGATTGGTGGTGCTTCAAGATACAAAACATGCATTTTCGTGCAGACGCACAAAACTAACCTACCGGTTATTTTCCATACCATAGTGCACCATTACACTAGAACATTAGGAATTTCGTGAAAACATTGTTTCCACACTCCCCCTTCACGGGCTCCTGGATTACCAGGAGAGTCGGACTAGCGGAGGTCGGATTAGTGAGCTAAATGTATATAAAATAATAAAAAAATTGTAACGATTAGTTATTGGCTTCTGTAAGTTTATGATGGTATTTTCATGAGAGGAAGGTTATCTGTGTTTTGAAGTTCTCGGTTACAAGTCCCAGTTCCATGAGTCTTCTTAAATGTGTGTGATAAGATATATAATTTATAACCGCGGAGTAGAAACAATAAAGAGGTATGGAGAGCGGAGATCACCAAAAGGAGTTAACGCGGCGTCCTCCGACATGGTGCAACGTGTTAGGAACTTCGAATTTGTATAATTCCGGTAAAACCTTTTTACTGAACAGGAAGGCTCCGGATTTTACTCCGTATAAGATATTGTACCAAAATGAACTGTTTTCTTTAAATAAATGAGTGAGTTTTCAAGGGTCAATACAATATGAATTTCGAAAATACCACAATAACCGAAAGTGGACATGATTCGTTGAATGATTGTTGCTTCATCCTGACCTTTAAGATTTTTTTTTCTTTTCATAAAACTGCCCCAGCGATAACCAACATAATCTAGACAAAAGTGATATTAAACTTGAAATTTAAAAAAAAAAAAAAAAAATGGTATTAGAAGTTTAGTTGTATAAGATAATCCTCAGTCTAATCCGCTATCGAAATACTAATGAAGAAGGTATAATACCCGATGAAGCAATACCCTGCTTCCTTTAATCTTGTTAACCCCCAACAGGCCATGGCAATCCGAGTTCATTTAAACTAAAGCGGCTGATAGGAAATGGCTCAGTGAATCAATTTAGCAAGTAGTCAGCAAATTCTCATTCCGTCTATCCATGAATAGCAATCAGTTGGAGTGAGGTACATTGTGGCCCCTCACATTGTCTCTTCACGCTTGAAAGCCTCTTCAGGTGGAGGTGGCTTTGCCATCTCAAGACTGAGCAGGAGTGGCATGGTCGGAAAACTATCAATCAAGCAGGAAAATACCATTTTTCAGTTCTGTAAAAATCTGCCGAACATTACATATCTTAACTTTAAATATTGCCTTTTCGTACTTACTATAAAAAATTTGTTACACGGTCAGTTGATTTAATTTATATAGTTGAAATTTGAACAATTGTGGTCACAGTTAAAAGGGATGGCTCAGGTGAAATCGTAATCATATCATCCAACATGATTCTCATAAAAACGTTCTTTACTCGTCTGTATCACAAAAGTGGTAAAAAGTGTGGTATGCAGTCTTAGATTACACCTGCATGTGAGCAGTTTTTTTTCTAGATGCGATATCGAGCGATCGTCGCACAGTGTTTTAGAATCCTAATCTAGCTGACCAAAAGTCAGTCAAAAAATGGCAGTATGAATATTGGAATCAAAATATGTGTTAACTACGGATATAGAGTTACCCAGAACATGGGAAGTGAAAAACATCAAACTTGTATAGTTTGAGTGGGGTCCAAACATAAGCAATGACCCTCACCTCCCAGATCTTTCAATTACACATCATTCTTGAAAAGTAGTTTAACAAGTGTGTGCTAATTTTTTAAAGATAAATGTTTCTTATAGTCCTAATTTAAATTTGTTTCCAGTTGGAACAAAAAAACTTCTTGTTATTGAAAAAAAAAAAAAAAACCTAAAGGGTTCTCTATTTACCTGTCGACCATCCTTTGATTCTATTAGCCCATATTTTATTCTTCGCACAATCAGCTGCAAGAAGTCAAGTCCGCTCACACGTTGATTTATTTTCTTACATTTACGAATTTTATTTTTGAATTTGATCATAGAAAAAAATGATAATTTTCAAATGTTTTTAGAACTCATACATCAATTCCGAATTGCTAGTTAACTTCACCATAGCTGTAATTATGATTTGAAAAAAAAATAACTTCTTAAATATGTATAGCAAAGCCTCATAAGTTAAAGGTGGATTAGCGACAAGAGGGTTAACTGTAGATTAATTGCTAGAATCAGAGTTGATTGGGTGATTAATTATGATTTGATAGTTAATGATAAATGCTGACGGTGTTTGGGGTATAGCAAGTAATGCTAACATAGACTGTGATTAATTTTATAGTTCCTTGCCGTTTCACTACTTTCACATTATCCATAAACCACTGGTGGTTTGTTAAATATTTTTTAGAACAGAAGAATCTTTTTATTATCATCAGGATTAAGCAGATTGAAGAGAATGCAGAAATTGATTATAAACTTGCCGACTGTTTATCCGATCTCGACTTACTATGACTGATAGTAAAAAGAAAATCTTCCTCTTTTCATTCATATAAAAATATAGTGTAACCATAAACGCTTAATGAAAAAATGGAAACAAAGGAGGTATTGTTGCGTTAAAAATGTATATATATTGTTGCTAGTTTTATTTCAACTCGGAGGGAACGGGACACAAGCTGCAAGAAACATTAACTAGCTCTAGGGTAATAGAAGTGCGAGTTATTGCACCGTGCAACAGTGGTTTAAAAATTTTCAGAAAGGAAATTACATCCAAGACAAGGAAGGTCATGGGAAGACTCTGTTTCTTGATGGAGTTGTTCTGCGATCTTTTGTCGAAAAAAGATCACAAAACAACTGTTATAGAATCTAAACAGAATCTCTCTCAGCAAATGGACAATTCTTGAGCTTGGTTGTGAGAATGCACACAATGAACACCCTGCTCTCCAGATCTCGCGCCAACCGACTACTATCTATTTAGAAACTAGACCACACTTTAAGAGATAAGAATTATCATAATCGAGATTCGATAGAATGTGCCTTTCTAGGGTTTTTTTAACGCCAAAGACTTAAACTACAATATAACACTATTAATAGAAAAGTTCTTATAGAAAACATTCTTTTCACCAATAGAAAAGTTATCAACTCTGAAAAAAATGTATCCATAGTATATCTATCATTAAATAATGTTTGTCATTTATTTTATATTTTTAAACCCAATAGTACCTGAGTCAAATGTTAATTTCCAAAAGATATAATTACGGAAGTTTTTCTTATCAACAGTTCTGTTTTTGTTTTTTTTAATGTTGAATCTGAATCCTAAGTAAGTTTCTAAGTAAGTGTTGTTTTTTACTAGTGATTTTTATCAAAGATATATAATTCTTCGATTTATATACAGCTTTTATTATAAATAAATACATAAGTCAAAATGAAATTTATTTTTTTATAAATTCCTTTAAACGCCAGATAAAAAGAAACAACAGAGAATCATAACCAGATAACAAAAACAAGGGGAAGTGGGGAAATTCCCTGTTTCGGGTCTAAGTCAATAAGAGAAACGATTCCCCTGGAAGCGGGCGGGCTTCAGCAAATAGTGTCTCAGAATATCGTTCCTACACCAGGTAAAAATATTTTCTGTACATTTTATTCACTAAAATTGTATGGTTTAACAGAAAAAAACGAATTATCAAATAAAAGATAGAGCTTAAACCTTTGTTATTTTATAGTTACTATTATTAAAAGGCAGTGGTGTGTCGGTACCAAAATTTTTCGAATTTCGATACCAATACTAATAGCAAGATATCGATTCTCGATTCTAAGTACCGATACCTCAGTTAAAATAAATTGCTATTTCAAATCATAATCCAAAAATAAGCTAAATAAGAAAAACTAATCGATTTAAAAAAAAAAAAAAAAAAAAAAAAAAAAAAAAAAACGATAATAATTCAAGAAATAAATTAGTAAACTGCATGTAGCATTTATTATCTATTTCAAAACCAACCCATTAAAGCGAATTTTCTTTTTTTTAAAACTCTTTGTTTTTAGTCAAAATCAATAACCATTTCTGCACCTAGACAAACTATCGGTTGGTTCTAGTTAACATACGAACCTTTCGGACATTTATGTCGCTCCCGGACCTTTACTGAATCCTCTAATTACCCATTTAATGCTAGGATCAACTCGCGAAACCTAATTAATTTTCTGTTATGAATTAATTAGAGGATCGGTAAGTACTTGGTGTCGTGATAGAGTGGGAGGGAGAGTAGTCAGAACCAGGGGGTGGGATTAATTGAAAACCCTGGAGGACTAAGTAAGGACAGGCAGTTAATCATCTAAGGAAAAAATAGTTGTTAAACTTTCTAGTATGTATTTCACCATCCAATGTAGAGTAATATCAGCGAATTCATAGTTTTATTTTGTTTTTTCATTAAAGCTAAGATTCGAAATTTTTTTCTTTTAAATATTGTATACCTTTTACCTACATTCATATGCTCAGAATCGTTTTTAACTTTTTTCTTTTAAGACTAATCAGATAAATGCAACAAAAAACTTCTTATTTCATCATTAAATCTATCTATAATATTATATGAAAGGCCAAGCCATTTTTTCCTTTTTGGTCACTAACCAAGAAAACTACTGACACAATATGTACTAAATTTTAATCACATCATCTTTATAGTTCCAGAAAGGCACATTAATTACAGATTTTCAATTAATGTCTTATTGAAAAAGCTATAATATGTGGTTAACTGTGAAGTTTGGAAATTGGTCAGTAGGTGGCGAACTCCATTCTATATGAGAGGTTACAAAGCCTGAAATTGATAAAAAAATTTACTTATATCCAATTAAATTATTAAAAATGACTTAAATGTGTGTTGCGACATGTAGACGCCAGTGAATTTTGAAAATGACCGATATGTGGTTGGCACCAATTCTGCACTTCCCTGATGCCTTCCCGTTAATCATAATGAGAATTAAATTAACATCATAGAATGACTTTAGTTTTTTTCTATTTTTTTTTTTATTTCTTCCTCAATTTTTCTCACTTCTTCACTTATGAGAGTTTGAGACTCTTCTTTAAACATTTTTTTAATCAGATCACAAAACTTTGCTAAGAACAGTTTTATCGGAGGAAAAATTTCCTCAAACGAAATTTCAGTTTTTCTCATCGGAGAGTTTGAGACTCTTCTTTAAACATTTTTTTAATCAGATCACAAAACTTTGCTAAGAACAGTTTTATCGGAGGAAAAATTTCTTAAAACGGAAATTAGCCTAAACAATTCCTAGCAAAGTAACTTCAGCAGAACATTCGGATATTTTAGTGGCGATAGGGTCAGGGTAATATTGATTAAGGTGCGCCACATTTTTCTATAAAGGATAAATATTTGTAACTCGGTTTTTGATACTTGTAGCATTATCAGGTTGTACATTTAGCGAAAGGCCCGTGAATAAAGAAAACCATAGCTTCTAGGGAATAAGTTGTTATATTCAAAGGATTATCGCGCCTATATTGTACTTCTGATACTGGAATAGAACATACCAACTCACCAACACGTTTTCTTCCAGCAAAATGTAGGCTGCAACTTGCAGGGAATGTTAGATCTTCCACATCCCTGCTTTCTAACAGTAGCTTGACTTAACGCCACTTTGACCACACGTACAAGTCTTTAAATGGTTTCGTTGGTCGGCCACAAGGTGCATGGGGTTTGAGTTATTGGCTGGATGGAAACATTCACTCATATGAATGCATCATAAAGCCAGTTATTCTCGACGAACAAAAACCTGTTAAGGCTGCGGCAATGTTTTCCCCACTTACTTCCATACATAAACGACGCAACAATTCATTGCTGAATCAGAGCCATCTCCAAAAGTTTTCGCCATTCCTCCCTATTCTGTGCAGCAGCCATCCAGTCTGGTGTTCCAAGGATGTTCCTGGCATCTGCACGGATGCTATCCATCCATCTCATTTTGGGTCGTCCAACTCTTCTAGTTTGATGAATAGCCTCTATGGTTAATTCTAATGGAATTTCGTTCTCATTCCTCCTGGCGATGTGCCCCGCCCACCTGAGCCTCCTCACACTGATCCACCTAGCTATGTCTGTGTCCCTGAAGAGTGCGTAGATTTCTTGGACTTCTCAGCTTACTAAATTTTGTAAAGCCTTTAACGACTCTATCGACAGTTTTACTTTCGTATCTTTGTCTTGACTTAACAAAGTGAATATGGATTCTCTTATACAGTCATTTTATTGAACCATGATGTGTTCCACCAAACTTCAAAAAGTTACCTTTTCGGTAAAAAACTAAAAAGCCTCGTTTATTTTAAATAAAAATACATAACGTTAAGAATCGTAGCCAACTCATTTAAATATTGCTCTTTGCTTCTATCAGAATAAGTTTGCACCAACTGCAAAACGGAAGCAGGCGTATTATAGTGAATGCATAAATTAAAAAAAAAAGGAAAAAATATAAAATAAATATGAACTTATCTTTTTTAAGTTAATTTTTTCTGTTACCTTAATTTGAAGGTGCCATTTTTATTTAAAAAAAGGATATTTAAAACGCTAATCATTCTTTTTTCTAATCATTCCATCATTCCATTAGACAGTTATGTTTGCGATTAGGATTAATGAATTCATTGCCACTTCTATTGAGATTATTTCATTAGAAAACTTGTTTCGAATGCTAAACATTCATCTCGCCTAAGGCGAGTGCCCATGTTTGATTTCTTGTCTTACCTTTTTAAAAACTTTAGTATATATAATCTATGTAACATAATACTGATGTGTTCAAAACAAAAATTGTATGTTTTAGAACTGAAGATGAATGTTTAGCATTCGAAACTAGTTTTCTAATAAAATAATCTCGATAGAAGTGGTAATTAATTCATCAATCCTAATTCTATTGATCCTTCTATACGATCATGCGGACCTCAAGTAGTTATGTTTGCGTTCCTTATCAGTTCTGGCTCCTATTTGTATCTTCTATTTTTGAATTTTGCATTCCTAGAATCGCTGTGTTCCCCACAGTAAGACGTCGGGAATTCAATGGGAAGCGGGAAGAGAGAATAGAGTTCGAATGGTTATGGAGTTTACTATGACTTCCGATTTTAGACTGAAAGGATTAAATATGAGATCAATAGGACGGTTTAGTGGTGCACCGAAGCTCAATTTCGTAGGTCCAAATATAGCTGATCATTTTTATAACTTAATATTATAAATGAGATACGTTGAAGGACGTTCGAAATATATAAAAATATAATACTAAAAATCTTTCCAGAGAAGCTAACGTTCCATACTATTCTATTTAATTTAGAAGTGCTTTACAGATATGAACCAATGTTAAATCATAATTTTATACATAGCTTTCATATATCGACTGCTGAGCTTCTAGGCCCAAGTTCGAATCCGAGTGAAGGCAGGAAATTCATTTTCTGTAATTTCAACCGTTGCTCGACTTCGATGACGGAAGATCCTGCTTTGCTAAAACAGCCTCGATAAAGTGGGTACCCTTGATCAGGGGGGGGGGACTAGGGTTCAAGCGTGATTTCGGTCAAATCTCCTCTTTTTAAGACCACATTATTAAAGACAAGACCCTTATGGGTTGCAGTTGGTACAGTTATTTTTTTTTCCTTTTAATAAGAATTTTTATTTTACAAAATACAAATATTTATAACAACATTGTAATAACAGATATGTTACGCTCACTTGCTTTAATACAAGAGATTAGAAATGAATCATTCAGTTTCCATTCCACTAGGATTCGTCTTATAGACTAATAGTACTGAACATTTTTTAATAATTTGTGACATTTAGGTTTCACAAGGAAGGACCTTGTGATTATATAATAGCTGTACAAAAATGTAATGGAGTTTAACATAAGGTGTTGGGAAAAGAACAATCTATTACCAGTTCAGGACAATAACAGTAAATTTATTTTCAACTTGCGCAGTATCAAGAAACATTTTTAAATATATATATATATATATATATATATATATATATATATATATATATATATAATAGCAGAATTCTCAATTTAGTGGTCCAGTTAAAGTTCAAAATGACAAATAAATATAAATTGAAAGAGATAATTTTAATATGAGATACACCACGAATTCGTGAAATTCAGAGCATCAAAGAACTTAATCTGGATTATATAGATAACATAGTCGACTAGTAGAATGATTGTGTTCACAAAACGGACAGGTAAACTGCTAAGAGATTCCTAGGAAACTTCTGAAACAGAATTTTGGCAAGACCAAAGGAAAAGCTTCAACACTGTCCCCTTAATGCATCACTTAAACTAAGTCAAGCCTTTGAAGTGTTTTCTCAGAACTAGGTGATGAATCCTCTCTGCGAGGAGTGAGGAAATAGTTCATAATATGTAATATATTATATGAAAACTTTAACAAAAATTATAACTAATTTATATTTACGAATGATTTTTTTTCTATTACCCTGAAACTAATTAACTATAGTATCGATTAATAAGGTATTATGATTAATTCCTTCATAATAATAATAATAATTATAACCAGTTTAATTAGTTCAACAACGAAATACTAAATACAAATAATGTCTACATAGATTTATGCGGTATGGACTGAACCATTGAAGTATTTGTTTATTCTATTAACTTTTTTTAAAGAAAATAAGTCCAAAAAATCACAAAAAGAAATTTACTTACAACTTTTGATCTAACTATGAAATCAATTTATTGTTCAGATTCTAGCTATTTGAGTGATTTATATAATAAGAATAAAACATGTTTATTCAATACCTACAGAGAGGCATTATTTCTTTGAACTAGAAAGCCAATCTAGCAGTTACAGCCTAAAGAAAAAAATAAAATAAATACATTTTAAAAAATATCTAGAAAATATCCTTCAAGTCGTTCTTGTAAATTATATGTAAAAATATTTTTATTAAAAATTAAACAAACCATATTTTTTGAGACCGAACGAAATATATTATATTTATTAAGTAGGATTTATAATTAACTAAAAACATTGTTCTGAGCTAACATATGAAATTATTTTTATGTGCTGTGCGACACATGTTTTGTTTGAAGAAATAAAATAAAAAATACTTTATTCGTTTACTTAGTACTTTACACGAAAGTGTTTTACTGTCAATTAGACTTACCGTTAGACTTACTTATTAGACTTACTTAGACCGTCGATACCAAGGAATCAAGTTCAGCTTTTGGTCGCTCTTAAAGAGTAAAGACTGTTCTTTTCTCTATATATCTATAAATCTATATGATACATCTTTCAATGCTCAGCCTTTACAATGTAAATTAAAAAAAACTGAAGATTATAATCTTAGCTAAAATATACTATAGCAAAATTATGTTTACTCTGGGTTTTTTTTTTGACAAGTCATTTCATTTTTTTATTTTTTTGTTATTTAACTATTTATTTATTTAGAATATTAAATTGTCCGATTCCACACTTAGGAAATCATTACTATCTTATATTTATTTTACCTTCCCGTGAATACAATACTTCTATTAGGTAAAACTACACAAGTAAATATGATTCTCCTTTTATCATTCACGATTCATAAATAGTGAAGATATTTATTTGTCGTAGTAGATCAGTCAGCTGAAGACAAAAAAAAAAAGGAAGGTTTACAAAAAAATGACACATTTCTGAATTTTCAGTATGTTGCTTGAATTCTAAATAATGGTTTAAAATATATTCGACAATATCCAAAGTTCTAGCGTATCGGTCGAAGGGAATCGAAACCTATCGATTTGTTTTCTTACTTTTTGATTTTTAATAATTTAAAGTTTGATTTTTTTTTTTTTTTTTTTTTTTAACTATTTCACACCACAAAATATAAAATAAAAACATCTTTAAATGGCCACCGATTATATAAAAATGGCTATAACTATCAGTGGGTATATTAGAGGTATAAAAACAGAACATTTTAAAGGTTTTAAATTATTTAGTGTAAGTACATTATCACGCGAATTAAAAGCCTGGAATCCCTGAATCTTTACCAACACAGAAGGTTGAAAAGGAGCTTAATAAGAGATCTCCGTGAAAAAAAAATTAAAATATAAATAACTAAGAGATGGAGGAGCTTCATAATACCTCATGCCTGAACCTTATAGTTTTTGACAGTTGTGAATTGAATTATTAAGGATATAAAATTGTATTTTTAAACTTCTAATATTAAAAAAATATATATAAATATTTTATAAAACACTATTTTAGTGCTTTTAGTTTAAGGAGACAAAAGAACATGCCGCTGGGCTGATGGATGTTCCAGTGGACCTCGCTACTTAGGAGTACGCCAAGGGAGTGCCTTATTGCTTCCTGGCGACGGAAGGCTTCTGTTATGAACTGGCCACTTTCCAACCAAGCCCTAACTTCAAGAATTATCGGTTTGGAGGGCTTGAAATAATTCTCATAACCAACACAACCTGTGGAGCTAAACCAGTCACGAAG
This sequence comes from Euschistus heros, assembly GCA_003667255.2. NCBI lineage: Eukaryota > Metazoa > Arthropoda > Insecta > Hemiptera > Pentatomidae > Euschistus > Euschistus heros. The sequence goes on along the minus strand of RCWM02000002.1, from coordinate 1,063,278 downwards.
TTATGCTAAATCAGGTTATTGATTTGGGTTGAGGAGTTGGGTAAGGCTGCGGTTAAAGAGGATGTGTGTTCTGACGAAAGTTTGTCAAATTGAGGTAACTAAATATTTATTTTTTGACATAAGTAATTTGATCAGAATTATATCCAAGGGGTAAATGATGTATCATTTAGAGATGTCAGCCATTGTTTCAATCTTTTCGTTCCTTATAATACCACTATGACCTCAATTTATTTATTTCTCTGTTCATTAATTTGATTGAGTGTTTCTGATTTATAGTGTGAGTATATCTTTTATTTTCATTGTTATTTGTATTTTTTATTAAATAAATATTACAAGCTGCCTTAATCAAGGGCAATAAGTAAATAAATGAGCATTAATCTATTCAAACGATGAAAGAAAGAAATAACAAAAAAATAATAAACAGTCTCTAACTATAGAACAAATCGAATAAAATGTAATAAATGATAATGTAAAGTAAATTAGGATATAAAATAAATTAGTCTTGTTGTATTTATTGTTTTTATCGAGTCAATCACTATTTCATTGTCAGTATATGTATGTATATATATATATATATATATATATATATATATATATATATATATATATATATATATATATATATATATATATATATATGTAAATTTTGGGTTTTCTGTTAGTCTAAAAATTTAGTTGACAATATTATTAGCCATTAGAAACTTCCTTGCAGTGGTAAACGTATGTAAATAAAATTTATTCATTTTTTAATTATTTATTTATTGTTATAAATGGCTGCTATAGATCCAGAAAAAAAATATAGCTATTAATGACATTTACATAGAGATCTGCTGGTGATACTAGGTCCATGCTGGGGTATGAGTAAAATGGCGGCAACACAGAATAAAGAAAATCGGTGGAAATGGGTGCAGCAAACCAAGATTCGACATCGAGTTGTAGCGCTGAATGAATATAATAGAACAAGGATATGGGGGCCTCAAATATTCTGTATTTAGCATTTTAGAGTTGAAGTTGAACAAACTTACAGAGGTAATTAGTACTGTAATGTTTATTAACCGAATTCAAAAAGGAGTAGTTCTCGATTCGACTGTTTTATTTTTCATAATTGTTACGCAATTATTCCGTAAAAAGTTAATTTTAAAAATAAAACTACAACCGACATCAAAATTAATCCTACTTATACAAAATTGAGCAAAAAGAGTAACGAGTAATATTTTAGTTACTTTCAAAGAGCATTTAAACGACAATCAACGAAATTATCGATGCTTTCATACCTATTCACAATTTATGAACAGTTATTTTTGGATTCGGTGCCAACCAAAACAAACAGAATTCTAAAAAAGCAGGTAATTTCCCCCCTATTTCATCACCCCCACACCGTTGTCTCGTACCATTCGAAAGTTTGTTGCAAAAGCAGGATTAAACTACCTTGGTTGGCACAGACTTCAAAAATAACTTATCATAAACCGTGAACGGGTATATAGGTATCCTTATTTTCATAGATTGTCTCTAAATGCTCTTTGTTTCAAAGTAATAAGATATTATTTTCTACTTTTTAGTTCAAGTTTGCACATGAAAGGTTCAATCTTGAAGTTTTTTTTAATTAACTTTATTACTAGATACTTAAAGATTATAATTGTTTTTAAAAATGGTAAAATCGAAGGTGTTATCTGGAGGGTTAAATATTAATATAAAACAAAAGGAGGCTTACTGGCTTCATTATTCTTTCTATACAATAAAATAGGATCTTTTTGAATGAAAATCAAATATTCACGGAAACATAGGATACACTGGTTAGGCTTCAATTCGGTTTCAATCAGACTGATTAAGAGGGGCTATTATGTAGTAGGAACTGACAAACGAGTGATTACCTAACCGCAAATATATAAATCGTTCTATTATATGCAAAAATAAAAAGTTAATATTTATTTCGTAAAAAGACACAATGACAACAATATAATTCATCTCAAACATGGATAGTCGTCGAAATCCATTTATGTAACGTTTTCAATCTATTTCTCTAAGTTGTTATCACCAAAGAGGCAAAAAAAAATAGAAAATATAACGATGTTCTAATTCAATCATTTGAGCAGCCGAACCCCATTAAATGTTTCATAGAATCTCGGCATTCTGAAATAGAGGCAAGAGAGACGGTAACATTCTCGAAGCTATTAGGGTTAATAGAAGGTTGAACTGCTTCAATTTAAGGAGAGCTACGGTATCGATAACAACGTTTCAACTTATCTTGCGACAATCGATCAGGGACCACTCAATCCACAACAAAAGTTGTCTTACTCAGATCCCATCTACCATCATCGATCAAATTGTCTCCAATCGTTTATAAGTTTAAATATATTTTCTAACGCCAATATTTACATTATATAAATATAAGTAAACATGTCAACAATATAATCATTCTAAAATTTTAAGATTAGGATTATAACACAAAATCGCAGTTAGAATATATTAAATTGACATATACATTAGAAATAATTATTGATGATTAGAAACTTTAAGAATAATCAGGAAACTATTTTCAGCATTATAATATTTTCGTGTTAAATCCAAAACTTGTTTCTAAAAGCTTAAATTAATGTTAATGTTAGGTAGGTGAATCACATTCGCTTGCTTCAATTGGATTGCACAGTAATCAATAGAGAATCTCAAGTTTTAGTGTCGTTTGAAGTATATGAAGTGTGTGAAATAAATATAGAGACAATATAGAACTTATCAACAATTTGTTGTTAGCAGAAAAGGAGCAGGTAGCAATGATGTAGGGATTTAATTTGTCATGTGGAACTGGGAAGACTTCAGAGGAGGAACAACACGAGGAAAGTTTGGGAAGAATTTGCTATTTCGATTATAAATCAGGAAGAGATTTAAAGGATTCTAGGAAGTAGACAGATTTTCCTTTTAAGAATACCTATATTAACGCTTAGTAGTCATTTAGAGGCTTGATAAGTAACGCCACCTTTATCATATGGTAGTACAGAATGGGTTTTTGTTTTTACAATTTTTTTTTTAAAGTGATAATACAGACCTTTATGCCATTGATGTACCAAGTGAGGTGAGGAGGAGGGTTGGACTTCCCTGAAGAGCAGTTAGCAAAGATATGTTCATCTGCGCTGGAGTACACGCTGAGAGCACCGGTTATGCGTGGTGGACTGTCAGGATACGCTGAAAATAATAATACCGATAAATATATCATAACGTTTCGTTCATCGTTTATTATTCTATCTTAATTTAAACTAAAATACAATTTATAAATGAAGTAAGAGATTAACTGATTTTATAATTCTGAAAAGAGCTTATGTGTTTAATTATTTCCTGATATTTAAAAATTGTTTTTTTCTTTTTTCTCATTTATCAATATTTAGAACTGTACAAAATAATAAACATTAAGTAAATGTGTTGATAGTGAATGTAATGGCATGTAAATTACTTGTGAAGAACTACTCAATAGTAGCACTTCAATAAAATCTACACAAAAAAGTCTCTAGGCCATCTTCTTTTCAGACGCCTCGGAGGATTATCGGGAATGGAGAGGGAAGAGTTGGGAGACTAGTGGATTAGAGTGGTTATGGAGCTTACTATGGAAGGATGCATATCTGGTTTGGGCTAAATCAGCAACATATGGAACATTAAGATCTTTATGGATAAGTTTATTGGTCACAAAATAAGGAGCATTGAGGATTTTTCGAAGGATTGGATATGAGATGAATTGGATGGTTTAGTGGAGCCCCAAAGCTCAACTCCGTAGGTCCAAATAAGTCTAATCACAGTAATGTAGATGAGTCTTTTGTAATTTATTGGAAGCTTTGAACGTTTGTCTAGTAAATGTTGAAGTAGTCTATAACGACGAGCAGTTTCTTATGGTTTTAGTCTTGTATGTGGATTCCAAGTAAGACGTTTGTCCAAGTGGAGTCCTAGGTAGCGGATCTGTTCAACAGGGGTTGGTGGAATATCATTAAAGGATACTGTAGGTCAGAATGTCGTAGGTTTACGACGAAGGGTAAAGGTTATTTGATGGAATTCGTTTGGATTTATTTTAATTCTCCAATTTCGACAACATTCTTGAATGTAAGTAATATGAGATTGTAGTGATTGGGATGCAATGACAGCATAATTATTTACTGTTAACACACATGTGTCATCGGCATAAGTGGTGAGAACAGTGGTAGGATGAGTCGGGATGTCAGCTGTATACACCGTGGAGAGGATAGGACCTAGGATACTACCTTGAGGAACTCCGGCAGACTGGGGAAAGAGAGGAGAATAGGAAAATTGATGGTTTACTTTGAAGGTTCGGTCACTGAGGCAGAATCTAATTATAAGGAAATATGTAGAAGGTAGGAATTGTCAGAGCTTAAACTTAGAATTGTTAAATTAAAATCATGCTAAATATTTTGTTTACTCTTCTTTTTTACTAATTGTCAGAGCTTTTGACTTAGAATCTACATTGTATGCTATTGTCCATAGTGAAATACTATAGCCTATTGTCTAGTGATAGAATAGCCTCTTCTATTGATGTCGGGCTTATATCATATTCTCGTGCAAACCAATTATATGTAGTGGTATGCAGGTAAAGAATAATGATTACTATTACTGAATATACATTGTTTAATATTACGATTCTAGACACATGAAACTGATAATGACTTTACTTAGATCTATTTTAGGGTTGGCACACAATTCGCAATACTACACTTATCACCTACCAATGAAATGGGTACTTATTTTAAGAGATTGGGATAAAAGTCGGTATCGTGAAGTTCGTCTCTACCAGGGTCAGCCTTCTTCCATCAAGGGAACTCTTTTTATATGGCAAATCTGTCCTTCAGCGTCTGCTCCTTTACTTCTCTTGCCCCTCCTTTTCCCAGGCCAGCAAATTTTAAAAGTCCACACCTCTTCTCTTTCTGTTTTACCTGTATTTGTTTGAATTTTTATTTCTTTGTCCAAACCATATCTCATCAAGACTATTCCTAAGAGTCTGCTAATACATTTCGGACTGTTCCCTACACTTGAGGACCCCAATTGACCTCAGGCCTCTGATTCTTATAATAGAGACATCATGGGGTACCGTTCAACGATCGTTCAACTTTCCGTACATAATAATAATTAATACCATTTCATATAGTCCAGTCAATGAGAGCTGAAATGAGGAGTGTATGGTGCATGGAATATGCGATAATTTTTGACTTCATAGCTTCGTTAGGAGTAGTTAGAAGGTAAACATACTAAAAGTCCCCGCCTCCGGTGGGTAAGCTAGCGATGGGGAAGAGGGGAGAAGTTCAATTTTTTTATTTTTTCGAACTCTAGAAAAATATGTTACAAATAAACATAAAAGCTAATTAAAAATTTATCGTAATTCTAACCGTTTACGAGATATTCGTTATTGAAAATCGAATATTTTAGAAATAAAATACAGTTTACCTCACTTTTTGTTAAAAATTTTATTCAAATACCACAAACGAATATATGAAATTAAAGTAAATTAATTGCTCAATAATTTAGATTCTGACGTTTTTCTGAGAAACGATTGTATAAAGTACTAGAAGCAAAAGTTTGAAAAAAGTTAGGAGACATTTGTTTTTCCCAGAAAATTGCAAATTTTCAATAACGTATATTTCGTAAACGGTTAGAATTACGACAAATTTACATGCAATCAATTTTACAGGAAATTTAATTAGCTTTCATGTTTATTATGAACCTATTTTTCTAGAGTCAACTTTTTCGAGATATCGAAAGACCAAAATAACTGAACTTTCTCCCCCACTGTTAGGTCACCCCCCAGGGGCGGGGACTTTTAGTACGTTTACCTTCTAACTATTCCTAACGAAGCTATGAAGTCAAAAATTATCGCATATTCCATCCACTCAACAATGTGTCTATTGACTGGACTAATAATCGAGTACCCATATTTTTTTTCGTTCAGGATGTCCCAGTATGACTGGAGTATTGCTAAAGAGGGTACATGAAACGCGTCATACTTCTTTTAGAGGAATCCCTCATATTTTCCACTTTCAACGCAGCAACTCCAAAATCCTCTAAACTGAAACCAATGGTTCCGATGTGAACACTATTATTTTTTCAACTTTATAATTAACGATAAGTGTATCTTATATTCCTAAGTAATGTGATTAATGATTTATATTACGATTTAAATTGTTAATAATATTGTGTTTTTATAATTAGAAAAAAAATTATAGTTTTATTTTGGATGCATTTACTATAATCCATATTTCTGCTAGTTATTATCTTTGATGCTAGTAACACTTTGTTTTGAGGCCATGAATTCATTATATGGTAATTGATTATCAAGGTTCTGACCTTTTAAAATACGGCTGTGGCTATTGATCTAAACCGTGACTTATCTGGTCTATGTGCAGGATAAGGCTAAGCGTTTACTCCTTACATTTCTGAAAATGTTTCCTTTGTGAAGGGGCGTTGTTGTGTTGCGAAATGGCTTGATTCCTGTTGAAAAAAGCGGGGAAAGAGGAGGGGGGGGGGGGGGAGGTAATTTGCGCTCAAAACTGCATAAATTCTGCCTAGCTGTTCACAGTAAAGGTTTCAGTCGCAGCACCATCATCAACGTCTTTGAAGTTTCAGCTAATACAAAGCATCACATTTACCTAAACGAACGAAAGTGCGGTAGTATAACGATGGATAACTGACTTTCCTACAACGGCACTAACGCTTTGGCAACTTGCATTGAGCTTTTTTCTTCTTTTGTTTTTCTTTTTACGGGCGATTAAAAAATGTAAATATAGCCAATTCAAGTCATAAGGAACAAAAAGATTCATCAATTAAATATTGGAGAAAAAAACAAAACATTTTTAAAGCATTAATTATGAGAGAATAAGGCTCGTTTTACACCTACCCGACTGTAGTTTAAACCACGCCGTGTAAACTACTTTAGGGACGAAGATTATATGAGACAGTACTCACTTGACCGACAAATATCATGCAGGTTAAACGAAACCCGACTGTCGTGCTTTTGGCGAGGGAATGCTGACACCATCTGCTGTGAAAGGACGACAACCGTTTAGTAATGAACAATACCATTACCCTGCAATCAGAGTAAGGCAAAATTTATTCATAGCTATTTGACAACTAATTTCCAGTAATCAATGGCCTAATTTAATTATTATTAAATGTTTCAGTCAAATAATCATTAATTCACTAAAAAAATAACTGAAATATTTCTAGGACCAGAATCCCCTTTAGAATCAGATCTTTCTAAATGTTTATAAATTGATTCAATGCATTTTTTTACCTAAAATTTTTTACCTTGTTTTATTTTTCGTTTTAAAATGTATATTATTTTTACAATAACAAAATTTAATTTTTTGAAACAATAAAAAAATAAATTTCTATAATTTTGATTTACTAACTTGATTGTTAATGCTAACATCTGAATATGCTGGATATATTTTCTAAATGGTATGTTGCGACGTTGTATCGAATCTTTGATTCTTACCTGTAGATCATCAAAAGTCCCTATCATTTCTCAAATCTTTAAAAGTAAATAGGACGCCCCTTTATACACGTAATATTGATTTGATCAACCCAGTGCATCCTATGTTTTCTCCTCTTGTCCAAACGCCAGTAGAAGATCATCAATGCTATTAGATTACTACGATATATCACTCAACGCAAGCCTTTACCCAAAGAAGGTCATATATCGGTTACCCGACAACCGGGTAAATGTGAAAATATCCAACTTCTGTGTCGGTGTCGGCCAGATGCTATAGGTCTTTTGAACGATGGTCGGGTAGGTGTTTGTTTATTTCGTTTAACGTCACTTGATTCTGCTATGGCTAATCGGACGATGCTACGGTGGGAGTCCTAAATTTTGCCTATTCAGGTATAATTAGGATAAGGATCTTTAACGAGTACCTGGCATCGCACAGGCTCGGGACCCCCATTTTACGTCCCTTCTAAAGGACGGCATAGCTAAGGATTTTTAACTCCCTTTAAAAAATCCTAAGGTCATCTGCCGGGCTGCGAACCCGCGATCATAGGTTTAGTAGGTTGCTATGCTAATCACTACACCACAGGTGACCCTTCGGGTAGATGTGAAACGAGCCTAAAAAGTTGTGTTCATGCACTAGGCCTATTGTAACAACATAATATGTAATATTTGCAGTACTTGTGAAAGGTCGGTTAAGTAGAAAAACTCTATCTTAGACCCAGTTTACTGTGTGTCAGAGATAAATTATTATTCATTCTACTATATCGGCAGAGGATCGACCCTATGGTTTCTAATTCGGTTTGTATTTTGGACGTATTATTTTTATGAATCCATTTCCCTAAAGTTGTTCGATGATAGAAGAGGCTGGCCACTGGCAATGGCAAATACTTTAAACCCATGTAAATGACTCCAGATATTTCAGCTTGCTCGCCCCTAGAGCATCTAAACTTTGTTGTGTAATTTGAGTTCCTAGCCCTTGAACTTTCTAAATGGGCCCGTTGAATACTTAAATTCCCGCTGTTGCAGCTCTCTCTCCGCTTATTTGCATAAATTAGCATTTTTTATATGTTAGTCTGAACCACCCCTTTTAAATATTCTTAATTAATTTACCGGGGAGTTGGTAAGTCTTGAATTTATTCATTACCCACAGGAAATTAACATATAAAGAAAATTCATAAAACTTGCCTGGTGAATCATAATAGTTCATCTGGAGTACATAAGGAAATTGTCTACTCTTAAGACCTTCCAGCATCTTACCTTCGTTCTATTGAGCGATTCTGGGTGTCTTCAAAATTGTGGACTAAATATCAAATAATTTTAAATAATAGTGCATTGGAAGGAATCATTGTTAAAACATCAGACCCAAAAGTGAAATAAACCAACAGTTTGTGATGCCATATCAAAATAAATCTGAAATTTTTTATTGCATTAAGATTGGAAACTTTTTCTGACACACATTCAATTGATTTAACATTAAAAGTGTGAAATTTGCAAACTGACAAATCATGGTCAGTTGTACGGTTTGGTATTGATACACGATATCTCGATATAACGCTATTTTTCTTATGCTGATCTGATATTCTTTTCTTACAATGTATGGATGTATCGAATACGCACCTTACGATATATCGTCTTATCTATTTTATAAAAACACTACATATAGCTACATATATTTAAAAAAGATATCGAAACCTTATAAAAGTGGTTTAAATAAGGGAAAGTTTCAAACAATTATCGTTTTTAAGGCCACTTTTTCATTTGTATGTAACTCCTAAAGGACATAATACGTCCGTATACATACTACATTCCTTAGCATGCATTAATGTTGCTACTGTATACACTTCAGTGCCAATAGAGGAATTATTTTCTAGAACAGGGCAAAAAATTACCAACAAGGGATAAATTAAGTTTTAAAAATTTTGGGAGAGTTACTTTTTTCCTACAATACACAATTCTGTAGATGACAATATATAGGAATGAAATTTTTGGCCTCATAATATTTATATCTTTTTAATTAAGATATAAATTTTTTCACATTAAGGAAGTTGAAAAAACAAAATATCAATATATGAAGCACTAAATTCATATTATGACTGGTTTACACGCTCATGTAATTTGATCGAATTCAATTGTGATAGCTAGTTTGTACAGCTAAAGTGAAGCGGGCAAAAGCAGGTTTAAAGTTTCCACAAACCAAAATTTTCGGCTTGAGTAAAATCTGTGACAGAAATTCGGCTTCAGGTTAGTGTATTAAAATGAGCGTGTAAACGGTGCTTAAGCCTAGCGCATGCGCATTATACGTTCAACTACCTGTTCCATACTACATTTTGAGTGAACATATCTTGATTTTATACAGTTCATGTTGTTATTAATCTTTCGGGTTCAAAATGTCAACAGAACTTCTTAGCGACTTCATTGAGAAGTGTTAGACATTTCCGTGTTAGTGGAAAGTAAAAATTAAATAAAAGAGTGTCCGCAATCCTATATATATGCGTATAACATGATAGCAGAAATATTGAAATCTGTGGACCCAGGGGACAAAAGGGAGACTGAGGTAAAAAAATTAATTTGCAACGTAGAAATGTGGCTATAAATACTGTGTAAATTTCTTTGCAGGTTTCTGGAATTATAGCACTTACAGCTAGCTGGTTTAGAAATACATGCGGATAATTTAAAATAACCATAAACTTCTTTTAGTTACCAGAATTGCAAAGTAGCTGATAGGCGATCATAGGCGGAGGGGGGGGGGGGGATGGGGGTTATTGCACATTCCATAACAGAATCTGCTCTTGCAATCATTGGTGTAATTAAATTCATCAAGAACTCATATGTGGCTTCGTCCATACGCAAACAGTTACGAAAATAATCGGGCTGACAGCGTAATTAATTCAATAGATTGGTATGGGAAAACGCCTCCCTTTTCAGCAACCATGGTTTACACCATTTCTCTTTAGTAACCTTTAATTTGATCTTTTTGTTAATAATGCAAATCGCAGCCAATGCGAGAATTAACAATGTTTCGTCACAACTTTCCATTTTCAACAAAACACAGATGTTTTCACTTCACAACAATGCAAGCAGAACTGAATGTAAGAACAGCAACGGCTTGGTTCGCAAATTCAATTGTAAACAAAATTCAAATTGAGTTTGTGCAAATGGCATGATCGTGTAAACCGGCTTTTAAACGAATTTGGTGACGCAGATTTTTTTTTTTTTTTTTTTTTTTTTTTTTTTTTTTTTTTTTTTTTTTTTTTTTTTTTTTTTTAATTCATACAAAGAAAGGAAAATTATGGTAATGGATCTTTTATTGCCTTTCGGCATTTTAAGATTTATTTGTAGCTCTGCCATCTCTGGAGGGTCTCAGTCTGCTGGAGGCAATCCGTCTACATGTCGAGTGCGGAGGATACACTTTGCCGGCGATGGTGTGTCATATCGGGTCAGTCCGTATGGTCTGAACCCCTTCCCTCGGCGAGTACGTACGCTAAGGGGATCGTGCCTTGCCACCTCCCAGGCCTGGGAGGCGGGGCTATGTCCCTGAAGAGAGGGTTGGCACAGTAGCTCAGCCCGTCAAAGAATTTGACGTGCCGGCGACTGATAAAGGCCGGGATCGTGGGCATCCTCAGGTCCTCAAGGATCCGGGTGTTTTTGGCCCTCTGAAGGCTGGTGCCGCGGACGATTCGCCGAAGGACGGTGTTCTGGAACGTCTGTAGGGCGCGTATTGTAGTTTCGTACATATGATGCAGCAGTGGAGCACCGTGGAGGAGGGGCGGGTCTGATGATGGACTTATAAATCTGGAGTTTCAGCCTAAGGGATATCTGGGGTGAGGTAAGGAGGTGATGGAGGCGGTATGTCCGCGCCCGGGCCAGCCTGATTCTGCTTCTAACATGCGTCGAAAAGGTGAGGTGCCTGTCGATACTGACGCCAAGGTATACGATGGAGCTGAAGATGGTCTGCTCGATGCCATCCACTGTAAAACTTTTCGGCAGTTTTTGATATTTGCCGCGCTTACTGAAGGACATTACTATGGCGTCAGTCTTTCTAGAGTTCACCTTAATGCCGCATGTCTTCAGCGCCTCGACGATGGTGGAGGTCGCCCTCTCAGCCATCTTGAGGGCCCGGCCGGGGTTGAGGCTGGACGCGTAGACCGCGATGTCGTCAGCGTATGCAGCCACTACCGCCTCAGGGTGCTTTATGGATACGACTGGTGCCGTGAAGATGTTGAACAAGATTGGGCCCAGCACTGACCCCTGAGGTACACCACAGGTGGTGGGGACTGGCGAAGACAGGCTCCCACCGACCCGCACAACGAATGATCTTCCGCTGAGGTAGCTTCCGATCATTCGGCATAGGGCGACAGGAAACCGGAATTCCTCCAGTCGGTGCAGCAGCAAGGGGTGCGAGACGCAATCGAAGGCTTGAGTGCAATCCAGCGAGATGAGCGCCGTGGCCTTGTTCCGATGCATCTGCTCAATGGTGTGAGCCTGGAGTTTAGCCAGATGATGTTCACACGCAACACCACGCTGGAAGCCTGTTTGCTCTGGTGGAATAACATCTTCACGGCGGCAGTGGTCAAGGATGTGGTAGTGGATCAGCCGCTCGAACACCTTGCTGATGTGGGAAAGGAGGCTGATCGGACGATAATGCTCCGCAACATTCCCGGACCTCTTAGGTTTCAGGAGTGGTACCACCACAGCTTTCTTCCAGGCCACAGGGAAGTAGGCGATCCGGAGGCATGAGTTGAAGATGTTAAGCAGGAAGGCCTTGCCCCTCCTAGGTAACATCACCAGCAGCGTGGTGGGAATACCATCCAGTCCGGATGCCTTCTATAGCCACTATAGCCGAGTGTTCTAATCCATGAATCTCGAGCTGAGAAATCTAAGTTGTCGGTTATTTGATGGTGACGCAGTGTTTCGATAAGGTTTCAGCCTGTTCAGCAGGTGTCAGCAACCGGTCCCCATCGGTCCAACCTCCAAAACTGTCCATAAATCGTCAGATCCTGGTTACCTTAAACGCAGTGTTTCGATAAGGTTATCTAAATTACCTTAAAACGATAAAATTAACGGGAATATCATTGTAATGTGATTGGAATATTTTAAGTGGCTTTTCCAAAAAAAAAAAAAGGCAAATATAGGCATTTCCTATATTTTTAGTCACCTCTATAGCGGTTTTCGAAATTCAGAGATCAAAATATCAACATTGTTCTTATGACGCCCGCCCATTGAAAATAGCGAAAAAACAACCCTATTCAGGATTTAAATATTAAATGGAAAATCCCTACTTCTCAACTGATCATCCAAATTAAAGCTCTCATCGCAGAACATACCCCTTAGTAAAGAATCGGTGAAATATTTGGTATAAAGCAAGAACTGAATCTGTGATAATCCACTTCAGATTTCAGTTTTAACATCAGATAAGCAGAAAAAAAGAAATAATAAGATATCACTCAAATAGGTTTGATCGACAAAAAGTTTAGATTCTTTATCTATCAATAATACTACTGAGGTCTAAGAAAATATGACTTACAAATAAATCAAATAATAAAAAAACTTTAAACGAACTCATCGCCTTAAAACATTTAAATTTTCATTCAAAATTACCACTGTATGGAAATAACCTATTTAACATAATCATATAAGTTTAGCATCACAACGCCGCAAAAATGTTTTTAATACGTAAACAAAATTAACAAATTTAAGTTTACGTTAAACTCTAAGTATGGACATTTTTTTCCTCTACTTTTAAAACTCCCCAACTAATTATAAATTAATGTTGTTTTTGTAATTTATAATAAAAAAGAAAAAAAGAAACAGTGCAATGATAACCTTCAGACGTTTTTCGTTTTTGATTTTGACACACCTACATAAGATTTTTTAATAAAGCATATTTATTTGACATGGAAATATTTATTCATTTTTCGTTATTAATGTGAAAGGTTGAAATTTTAATAAATAAAATGGAGCTTTTTCAAAGACAGAAAGGTATAAGTTTTAAATGTTTCCTCTTTAATATTGAATTGTTTTTTAAGTGCATTGAACTTCATTCTCACCCATTAAATTTTCTTTCATAAATTTCGTCGTCGTTTCAATTCTTTCACCTTCCTTAAACATTGATCTGACTTTGGAAGTTAAGCGGGACGGTAATCCATTTTTCAATGGAAGACTTAGGAGGGGGAATAAAACCAACATTTCACGGATTACTGGATTTTTCCCCTCAACTTAAGCTGCTTAGCTGCCTAAATTTTTACATCCCTAAGGGAGTGAATAGCAGCCTAAAGTTTTATATAGGAGAGTAAACACGTTATTTAAGATATTAAAATAAGGCGGCTTCTTTAGGCAGATAAAGTAAAGTATGATCAGAATATGTAACAGGATGGTGATGTAATCTTAATTCAGAATAACATAATTCCCAAATAATGAGACCAGAATAACAGGATAGAAATCTAAGACTACAGAATAAAAACAAAGGTTCCGTTTCGTTCTTGAACAAGCGCACAAGATACTGAGTAACCGGTTCCTCTCAACGCAATAAAAAGGATATATATATTTTTTTTTTTGTAATATTTGTTATAATAAATCGGCTTTTTTCATTATAGTTTAAGAATTATCTATTATCTTTAATTTTTGATTAAATTATTTCATCTTTAACACTACCTACAACAATTACAAGGCTAGTTAAACAAATGGAAAATTAAACTCAACAACGGCAAATCACAGCACATCACTTTTACACTTCGACATAATAGCTGCTCCATAGCTTACATTAACAATGTTTAGATTAACACTGTTCAATAATGTTCGTTGTTTGTTGAGGCTTAACGTCTTTATGTACTCCAAATAAAGCAGGAAGGACGGGTTAACCTACAGGTTACCAACCTATTCCAGCCAGTGAATACACGAAGAAGACTAAAAAGATTGAGAGATCTACTCCGTTAAATTTTAATCAATTTGATAAAATATCATGTTTCATGTTAGGAATGAGTACCACTGGGGATTGTCTTCCCTCATTCAAACATGCCAATTAGCTTTTATATACTACAATCATCACATCTGCTTGTTGTCAAATTATAAGTGACAGGTGCAGATTTGAAAAATAAAGTGAAAAACAAATTATTTTATGGTTTAATTATTTAAACGGTTGGGTCTTTTTCACATTAAGGCTGCCAGTTACTTGCTAGTTCTCAGCTCTCAGACAAGATATATAAATTTTTTTTTTTTTACGCAAAATTGAATTTTTGTATGTTATCTCTAACCACACCCAAAACTCGTTGTCCGGAAATTATTGTTATTAAAGAGATTATTTATTAGGTTTAGGTTTTGGTAAAGACATAACAAACAAAACGATAATTTTACGTGATTTTTTTTCTCTATCTTGACTGAGAGCTGTGAAAAAAAAAATTAAACGTGATTTTCATATTTTATTTTTATTCTCGGCTCCCAATGCTCATTGGCGGGTATAACTCTCGCTTTGCACTATTATAGGTCCCTACTACCTACACAAAAATTGGTATTCAAATATGTGAGTTACTAGTCACAGATGAGAACTTGCAGCCTTAAAGTTAAAAAGACCCAAACGTTTTTCGCATATTAACCTTTAAATTCATAATCTTTAAAAATTTAATTGGGAACTCTTAACAAGAAAGCAACGCCCTTCTACTTTCAATAAAAGACAACCCAAAATAAGATTTATGTTCATAATTTTTAATATATTGGCAAGGAAAATATAAAAAATAAGGAGAAAATCGATATGCAAATAAATAAATAATAAATACTGGAAGACACTCAATCTTGAAAACTATTATGGTTTTACCACAGCTATTTAATTTACACTGATCAAACTACCACAAAGGACATGGAAAGTGCCCCGTCACGACACGAGTTTATAATAATACAATGATTTTTATGGAATAACAAACTTAGAATAAGAATTGTATGAGAATAGAATAGTATATTTTTATGAGAAACAAGAAATCTAAATCAATTTTTATTTTAATTTGGATGAGAAAAACATATCGGTGCGTAATATTGATAAAAGGAAAGTAATTCGATACAAAAGATAAGGTTTATTTACAAAACCATTTCGTGATTTTAGGAGGGAAGGGAAGGGCCAGAAACCCTTTTAACGCATATAATGGTTCAGCTAAAAGACTTTAAAAAAAAAAAACTTTTAATCGAAAAAGAAATCGGGGGCTATAACTTTTTTACTGGGCACTTACATAAAAACGGTTTAGCCTAATTTGTGAAATGATTTTTAGAAAAAAAAATATGAATTTACTGAGTTCCTTCCTCTTTTCCTACGAAATATTCTTCTGAATAAACAAGATTTATCTAACAGTAGCAAAAACAAATTATCTGAATGAAAAATTATGATTGTTCTGTATACCATACCCTTAAATAAAATTGAAACCCAAGTTATGATATTCATGTTAATTTTGGCATAGGTTTATCATTAATTGTTTCACTTCAAAGTTGACAGGCAACAACAAATGGACATATTAAATTAGGTGGAAATCAGGTAAAAACTTTTAAAATAGAAGAACTAAATCTATCACAAATATAAATGTAAAGTCTTTAACATGGTGTCTACCAATTTCAGCTATCAAAATTCCCGACATATTCCCGACTTTTTCAAGAATATTTCTAGAAATTCCCGACTTTTTCAAAAAAAATTTTAGAAATTCTAGCCAATCGATATTTTAATGGTGTTTCAATAATAATCTAAACAAATTTATCGATGCATACTTTGATACTGAACATATCACAGTTAAAAAACATTAAAAAAAAAAATTTCATATTTCAGATTACTCTAGATAAATTTCAAGAAACGCATCAATGTCGAGTATTGCCATTCGGTTTGAAAATAGTTAAGTTACACGAGGTTGTCGGATAAAATAACTCCAAAAATATATGTCCGATCAGAATATTCTTTTTTTTTTTTCATCAGAAAGCTGGTTAAATTTACTATGAAACTTCATATATGAAATTTTGATCAAGCCCCATGATATACTCACGCCATCACACTGAGAATCCATACTCTTGTGAAATCCACTTTTTTTTCAGTATATTTCTCGCTATAACTCCGAAACTATTTAAGAGGATTGTACTGAAAAAAGTTTTTTTCACAGGGGTATGGGATTCTCAGCGTGCTGGAGTGGGTATTTCATGGGATTTAAAACACATTTCATATAAGAGGTCTCATTGCAAATTTGACCAGCTTTCAGATGAAAAAAAGAAATTTGCATCAGACAAATAACTATAGATTTATAGCCAAAAAAGTACCGACAAACGTGTTTTCGCGATGTGTTACTTACCGCAACTTAGCCAATCTTTAGGCGTTGGTAGTGGCCAAACCGCTGAACCGATTTAAATGTAATATTATTAAAAAGTAAGTTTAATGTGAGGTTATACAGTTTTCAACTAAATATTGTATTTTTCCCTCCCCCACTACTGACTGCGCAGAAAAAAAAATGAATAGAATCAAATTTTTCGCAAATTTGATTTGCTTTAATGTGTCGATGACAAACTTTGAATGATTATTTTTCTTTATTATATAATTAACTTTTTAATTATAATTACCTTGTACTCGTAAATATTTTCGTTATAATTGTTTGATTTTTAAACATTTAAATAAATGTTATAACTGTAAAAAATGTTGAACTATAGATCCAGTTAAAAATAAAGTAGCAAAGTTATACATAAAATTAAAGTAAATTTAATGCTCTATCAATTTGTTTCTGACTATTCTTCTGAGTGCAGAAGAAGCAAACCTAGTGCCGACCGCGACCGTTTAGTGAAAAGTGAGATGAGAATGATTTTCTTTTTCTTTTTCATCAATCAATTATTTCAAATAACAAAAATAAATTAATTTTTATTGATAAATAAACAATAAAAAGACAGAACATTATTTTCCCCCAGAACCCACTTTTGACTGTTTTTTGTTATCTGCCGTATTTGAGAGAACCGCTGGGCTCACAGATACCATTCTGGTCTCAAATGATGTATTTCAGGAGATATTTCACAAAATAAGTGACCATATCGAAAAAAAAAAATAGCCTTTTGGGAAAAAATGGCCTCTTTTCGATGATCATATCCCTGTATCTTGAGAACCAATGGCAATATAGAGCTCACCCTGATTTCAAATTGTAGCAAATTTAGTTTACTTCAAAAGTATGTGGAGTGACTATACCTATCAGACGCTTCCTTAGCTCACATATTGAGCAAAAACTAGAAAAAGTCTGAAAATTTTAGCATTAACGACGTATTTTTCCCGACTTTCGCAAATTTTCTGTAAATTCCTGACTTATTTCCGAATTTTTCCCGACCACACGAAATTACCGACATATTCCCGAAATTCCCGACTAGGAGACACTCTGTTTAATCTTTCAGATATTCATATCCGTCTTAGTATAGGAAAATATATTGTAGAAAAAGATCCCTGGAACTACACGGTTTTCATTTATGCATGGATTTATCATTACAGCCACTCAAAGAGGATTGAAGTTTCCATTAACACCACTCAATCAAATTCAAAATTGGAATTTGTGATTAAAAAAAAAAAAAAAAAAAAAAGGTAATTGAGCTCTACCTTACGCTTCAAATACTTCAAAAAGGCACAATGTAACCTTACAAACATTTGCTTCGGAGTTTGTTAAATACTTTCAACTTTACTAATTTAGATCTTTTCTCTAGAGACACAATAGGTTTAACAAATTCTATTTTAAGTAATGGCACTTAGAGAATGGTCATCAATAATAATTAATAATAATTTGATTGTATTATTAAGTGATATTATAATTTAAATAACGTGAATCCATTATCTTATACTTGAGGTCATGGGTCAATACATAATGTACATTATTACTAAATTTCCGGCTAAATTTTAAATATGGGTATACCCTATCTACCTTACCTCAGAATTTCAGTTACAGTGAATCTGATTTATTAAAATGAAATTTAAACATGCCAGAAGTAAAAGAAAAGAAACTGCTCGTCGTTTCCGTCAATTCCAATAATTACTGAACAAGCGTTTAAAGCTCCCAATAAATTACAAAAACCTTACTAACATGACAGTAATTATACTCATTTTCACGTATGGAGTTGAACTTTAAGTCTCCAGTAAACCTTCTAATTATTCTCATCTCCAAACTCTACAATATAAAATCCTTTGTAAAATGCTCAATGCGGCTGATTTGGCACAAACCAGATACCTATCCTTTCATAGCGAACTCCGTACTCACTTAAAATCACTAGTCTCGCAACTTGGTTACTCTTATATTGTTATATACACTTTAGTTAATTAGTCCAGTCAATGAGTGCTGAAATTAGGGGTGTAGAGTGCATGAAATATGCGATTATTTCTTACTTCAGGGCTTCCTTATGAGTAGTTAAAAGATGTACTTACTAAAAGTCACTGCCCCTGGGGGAGGGGGGGGGGGGGGGGTGAACTAACGTGGGGGGGAGGGGAGGAAGTCCCATTTTTGGGTCTTTGGTTATATGTCAAAAACGGTGGACTCTTGAAAAATATGTTTCAAATAGAAATTAGCGAATTAAATTTCCTATAAAATCTTCTATATACATATTTGTACTGCCTATATACTTTATTAAAAATCCATAATTTTCGCAAACAAATAATTTGTATCTCACTTTTTGCCAAACATTTGCTTTTGTTGCCTTCCTCGATCCTTTCTCAGTAAAAAATGTCAGAATCAAAGATTCTAGAACATAAGATTTTATTTAACAATTTATATACGTTTCTTTATACAGAAATATTTACAATTTATACAGAGAACACATGCAGCCTACGAAAGGTACAAGGAAAAAAGGAAGGATTCCAAGATGGCAGTTCTTCAAGCCAAACAAAAATCACCTGTCTGCTTCGTGGATTTAGAAAAGGCATTCGACAGAGTCAAAAAGGAGGATATAGAGCGAGCTCTGTCGGAAAAGCAAGTGGATATTGGCACGATTCTGGCAGTCAGGAGTCTCTACCAGAAAACAAGAAATATTATAAGGACTGGGCAACCACACCTCCAAGGAATTCGAGACGACGCAGGGAATACGTCAGGGGTGCAGCCTGAGCCCCCTGCATTTCATATTGGTGCTGGATAAGGTGCTGAAGAGAGCCAAACCCAGATTGCGGCGTTTTCAACTAGGGCATAGGAACCTTCAGCCTGCTTTGCTTACAGTTCTCGCTTTTGCTGATGACCTCGTCGTGTTCGCTGCGGATGACCGGGACCTACAACACAACGTAAATATCATACAAGAAGAGTTGACAAGCATTAACATGGATATTAATCCAGATAAGACGAAATGTATGAGAATAGGAAGACGTCCTCACCATATTATGAGAATATTGAGACTAAAGGGATCAATTCTGGAGCAGGTGCAGGACTTCAAATATCTAGGTGCCTGGATTAACGAAAGCGGTTATATCGATGGAGAGGTATTGCAAAGGCTGGGAGCAGCTGGTAGACTGTTCAACGCAATCCGGAAAGGTTTTCTCAACAGAAGGGAGGTGACGAAGAAGACCAAGATATCCGTCTACAAGTCTACGTTCCTGCCCATCCTATCTTACTCCTCCGAATCATGGACCCTTACCTCAAAACACAAAGGGCAGATCCAGACAAGGAAATGAGATATCTAAGAAAGGTTGAAGGAAGGACCAGGAGAGATAGGATCCGTAACTCTACAATAAGATCGAACCTCGAGGTACAGGCGGTAGAAACCACTCTTGAAGAAAATAAATTAAGATGGTTTGGGCACCTCCTGAGGATGAGCACGGAGAGAACGGCCAGGATAACGTATGAGACGAGAGTAGAAGGAAGAAGACCAAGAGGAAGACCACGGATCACCTGGGAGGAAGGCGTGCGGGAGGTGTTCAGGAAGCGAAGGCTGGACTGGAGCAGGAGGAAGGAATTGGTTCAAGAAAGGGACACTTGGGTCAAGCTCTATAGAGGGAATCCCCACATTGCACAGCGGTAGAGTGGGGCAGATTATGATGATGATGATATACGTTTCTGGACAAAAAGAGAGGTAAATTTTCTTTTCGATAATTATAATAACGTATGTCTCAAAAACGGTTGGAAGTTCGAAAACATATTTTTCCACCGTCTACCGTTTTCGAGATACAATAAAAAAATATACCAAAATGAGACCTTCTCCCGTTTCTTTCATCGTTAGCTCAGCTCCCAGGGGCGGGGACTAGTATGTTCATCCTCCAACTATCCCTAACGAAGCCCGAGGTAAAAAAATAAAATGCATATTTCATGCACTCTACAATGCGTTTATTAACTGGACTAAATGGTTTGTATTTCGATTCTGTCTCAATACAAATAAAATTGGACTTTAAAAAACACATGCTATTTTAAATACATGTATGGAGGCATGGTACAAGTAATGGAGTACGAGATATTTATCCCGTTGTCAGCTAGATTGGAAACATGCCCCTACGCCGGACAGGTCGCTGCTACACAATCAGGATCTCATTAAGTAGGTTGTTATAGGGTTATGGGAGGACCTCGCCGCAACAACTCTCTCGCTATAATCATTGGATTATCCTGGTACAAGTTTGGACAGGTTTGTCCGAAAATTAGAATCACTACTTACTGAAAAAGGTTGTGTTTTAATTAAAACCTAAGTTTTTAATTAAAAAATAACATTTTACTTAAATAAAATTCTAAATTATAGAAAATTAATACTCAGCACTGGAACCGATAGCCATTTAAATAAAATTAAATAACAATAAAAGAAAAATACACGAAATACCATACACCAAATATTTATATTAATATTAATCTAGTTCAGTCAAGATGGCCGCAACTAATCTACACGTTTAGTGACCGCTCTGTCTTTCTGGCTTTCTCAGTTTCATACTAATTGAAATATCACATTCATCTTTAGTAATAGTGAGAGACATTATTGACATTAGAACATTCTGACTATTAAATTTAAGTGAGGTGAGTGGAACTATATTATATTAGCAGTGATATCATACAGGTGAGGCAGTTCAACAACTGGCCCGCCGCCTTAATCCGGCTAGATCACTTACAGCCTTTATCTCTCACGGTCAAGGCTAGCTTTATTTGTTTCTGAAGCCTCTCGTCAAACCTAGAGCTTATTTTTTTTTATTTTTCCTGGAACAATTCATTTTATTTTTTCTTTATATTTTATATTTTTATACTAAATAATGTTTAACCTTAATTTAAATAATGTATTTGTTAGTTTAGATATTTAAGAATTCATTTGATTTATTTTTTTATTTTTTATCAGCTTCAATATTATTTTATATAATTTGTGTTTAATATTGAATAATAATGGAAGTCGTTCCCACATCTGGTGGCGAGACGGAGGATGAGGCTCCTTACTCAGAAATAAGTGAGACCGATTACCAGTCGAGAAGGACGCTTCAAAAGCGCCATAGAAATGCCGCCCCAGGATCAGCGGGCAATTCACCTAACAAAAAAAAAAAAAATAAAAATAAAACAGCCAAATCAAAAAGTCACAAAACAAATCAAACCATGAAACCCGCAGTAAAACCTCTGCAGCCAAAACATTTCAGCCAAATTTACCTACCAACTCAACTGCCAATGAGCCTACCCCCCATCAACAAGTAATAGTTATAATAGCAATAGTAATTCTAATCCACAGCATACTACTCAACCAGAGCCGCCACCAATCTTTGTCACTAAAATCGAGAACTTCGTGTCATTCTGCCAAGAAATCGCAGCACTAATAGGAGAGACCAATTTCAATTGTTTTTCTCGAGTTAAAGACATCAAAATAAAAACAACTACAAAAGAAAATTATAAAAATTAACAAACCCTTTATCCAGCCATAGTTATGATTTCCACTGCTATCAACTAAAAGAAGAGAAAGCATATAGAGTTGTATTGAGGGGGCTTCATTCTTCTACTCCAACCAGCGCCATCAAACATGATTTAGAAGCTATTGGCCACAACGTGAGGCAAGTTTCGTGTGTGCTTCATCCCAAAGAAAAATACCCATTACCTCTATTCTTCGTGGACTTAGAACCAGCTCGCAACAACGAAGAAATCTTTGAAGTAACGAGACTGGTTTATTCATGCATAAGGTTTGAGGAACCAAGAAGAAGAGCAACAATTGTTCAGTGCACTCGGTGCCAAAGTCTAGGGCATACGAAGACTTATTGCCACCATCAGGAAAGGTGCGTAAAATGTGCTGGCCCACACGCTACGGAAACATGCCAGAAAACCAGAGATACGCCTGCGATATGCGCTCTGTGTGGTCAAGATCACCCTGCAAGTTACAGAGGTTGCACTGTCTACAAAGCTGTGCAGAGTAAAAGAACTTTGAGTTCAGCCCCTAAACAAACTCAGAGGGCCCAGTCACTAGACATCGATAGTCAGAAAATATTTCCCGGGATCCAAGGAGCTCAGCCACTCAGAAATCACCAGCCTACAACAGCACGAGATCATCAACCTAGACAACAACCTACTTACTCTGAGAAGATTATTCATCAACCGCGACCTCAGGCGCCTCAAATCTCCCAACTCCAGCCTCAGACCTCCCATTTACAATCTCAACCTCCACAACAGAACATTCCTCCCCATCAATTACCTCTAAAAGTAAAATTACCACCTCAGAAGCAACCAGCACTTCCTATCCAGCATCATGTTCAGATCAATCCTCCATCTCAAGTACCAATACAAGTTGAATCTGCGCCTCATATCTCAAGAAGAGTGCAGCCCCCAACAAACACTCCTTTTGAAACTATTAATCCATCCCAAGCCTATGATTCAGTTCCTCTTCCCTACCAAAATCCTACAGATATCTCCTCCATCCTTTCCTCATTCCTTCGAGAACTTCAGGACACCATCAGACCTCATTACCCTACTTACCAGAGCACTTACAGAAATTCCGTTTAATGTTGCAAAATGAGCGCTAAGCCTCTAGCTATCATTTTATGGAATGCCAACGGGCTACAAAATCACCGAGACGAACTAGACATTTTTCTCCATGACAATAAAATAGACATTGCCCTATTGACTGAAACACACTTTACTCAACGTTCATATTTCTACATACGAGACTACACTACTTACAGATCAGATCACCCAGACAACACCTCTCATGGCGGATCTTGCATCCTTATCCACAAATCAGTATAACTTACAACAATACAAACTTACATCATCAATACAAAATAGTATAACTGAAAATACCTTACCTCCAAAATATCCTCATAGTCAACAGTATACCTTACCACAGCATATTCGCTCCTTAATGACAGAAAAACGCAGATCGAGGGCGAAATGGCACCGTACAAGATACCCATCAGACAAACATAACTACAACAACTTAACGAACAAACTAAAGACAGAAATCAAAAAGTTTAAAATCCAAACCCTACATAACCATACTCAAAACCTCAATACTTCAGACAAGTCATTATGGATAACAACGAAAAAACTTCTTGGTTACAAAAATTTTAATCACCCACTCCTAACAGACTCTCAAACCTGGACAAGATCGGACGAGGACAAATCCCAAAATTTCGGTCTTCACCTCTTGAAAACGTTTAACCCCCATCCTGACGTCATCAATCCTGCTCAGGTTGAATGTATTGAAGCAGAACTAAACATTCCGCTCTAAATGTCTCTTCCTCCTAAAGCATTCCATCCTTCAGAAGTACTAAACATTATCCTCAGATTACCTTCCAACAAAGCTCCTGGACATGACCTTATTACAGCCCATATCCTAAAACTCCTTCCTCGAAAAGCAATCCTATTTCTTACATATATATATAATTCTGTACTCCGCACCACATATTTCCCTGATCCTTAGAAATTATCTATAATAAAAATGATTCCTAAGCCCAAAAAGCCTCCTGAACTCCCATCCTCATATCGTCCAATATCACTCTTGCCCATAATGGGCCAAATCCTGGAAAAACTCATTCTGAAACGCTTGTATCCCATCATAGATTCCAACAATATCATCCCAGATCACCAGTTTGGTTTTCGAATCTCACACTCCACTATCCAGCAATGTCATCGCGTGGTGGACGTGGTCTCTTCAGCATTAGAACGCGGAATGTACTGCACAGGAGCCTTTCTCGACGTAGAGCAAGCTTTTGACCGAGTCTGGCACCTGGGGCTGCTTTACAAACTCCGTAAATTCCTTCCTTCCACATACTTTCTTATTATCCGCTCCTATCTCAGTGATAGAAACTTTAAAGTTAATCATAACTTTTCCTATTCTTCCCTCTTCGTCCAAACTGTAGGTGTTCCTCAAGGTAGCATCCAAGGTCCCATCCTCTACACGGTGTATACAGCTGATATCCCGACCCATCCTAGCACCGTCCTCACCACGTATGCTGATGACACATGTGTGTTATCAGTAAATAATGATCCCTTCATTGCCTCACAAAAACTCCAATCTCATGTCCTCAACCTTCAAGAATGGTGTCGAAATTGGAGAATTAAAATAAATCCAAGCAAATCCCACCAAATAACCTTTACCCTTCGCCGTAAACCTACGTTTTCTTGTCCTACAATATCCTTTAATAATATCTCACTGATCCCTGTTGAACAGATCCGCTATCTTGGACTCCAACTAGACAAACGTTTAACCTGGAATCCACATACGAGACTAAAAAGGCAGGAAACTGCTCGTCGTTTTCGACTTCTTCAACATTTACTAGACAAACGTTCAAACCTTCCGATTTATTACAAAAGACTCATTTACATGGCAGTTATCAGACCTATTTGGACATATGGAGTTGAGCTTTGGGGCTCAACTAAACCTTCTAATTCTTCCCGTATCCAATCCTTACAATCTAAAATCCTTCGAAAAATACTTAATGCTCCTTACTTTGTCACAAACAAACTTACCCATAAAGATCTTAATGTCCCATATGTTTCTGATTTAGCCCAAACCAGATACCTATCCTTTCATAGTAAACTCCATAACCACACAAATCCACTAGTCCTTCAACTTGCTTCCCATTCTATTCCCGATAACCCTCCGAGGCGTCTGAAAAGAAGATGGCCTAGAGACCTTCTAGTGTAAAGTTTTTTTTTTTTTTTTTTTAGGGCTACTGATGAGTAGTTCTCTTCAAGTTTCGCATGCTATTGTAATCATAATCAACTCATTTACTAGATGTATATATTTTATACAGTTGTAAATTTCAATAAATGGATATAAAAGAAATAAAAAATATTAATCTATAACATTATATAAAAAAGACTAGTCATTTTTTGACTGTGACCACTAAGCACGAAAACTACTGACCCAATCTGTACCACATATTAACATCATCCTTAACAACTTAGGAAAAAGAAAATTTTCAGCTGAATGAAAAGAAAAACAAAATTTAAACAAAATACTTCCAGATAACTAATCACCGTCTGAACTAAATGCATTGGTTACAAATAGAAAAATAGCTTTTAAATGCTTTATGCTCTTAACGGATAAAAGATTTCCCATGGTCAACTCAGGAGTAGGCAGGAGATACTTACTTAAATACTTTTGCCTTAGTCTCCAAAATGCTGAACAATCCAGCAAAAAGTGTGTGACACCATCACTACCATTTGTGTCACAAAACTCACGCGATTGATCACTGTTAAATTGTCTATGCATACCACCGTAAGACAGTCTTCCTTTTGCTGGCCATCTTCAGTTAAGCGAGAATTCTGAGATTTTCTAAATGGATGTTGAAATGTAGGTACGATTGAGGTGTGCCAAAGGTGTGTGATATTACTGTAATACAGATTAAACTCGATCGAAAACTAAACTCACGAGATGATTCCTCTTTGCGTCTTCAAGGTCGACGCCGTGCCGTTTAATAATTTCTAAGTTTGAACAAGTCAAGATGTCAGAAGCTCCCACCATAGCACTGTTTTTAAATTAAATTGTCATTAAAAAGCAATCAATTTGAAGTGCGCAGTCAAGTGAGATGATCGACCGATAGTTGGTGAGCGCCGTTCAAGAGAGAGGTTGCAATGTTATGGTGCTTTCCAGAGTATCAAATTTATAATAAAATTTACTTATAAACAATTAAATTATTAATATAAAGTTGAATATCTGTTTTAGCATGTGGATCATTGTGAAATTTGAAAATCGACCGATATATGGAGCTGCTTCCGCAATAGTTTACAACGGTAAAACTACAGTACGAAATTGTAACATCGTCGTCTTAATAGTTTTACAAAGGTTAACCAAGAATAAAATTTACAATAATAAATGTACAATGTTGATTGGCATAAGCGAGATCCCCCATACTGTCTTATACTAATATGGTTAGAAATTAAAATCCAACCAGATCAAACGAAAAAAATTATTTCTGCTGTATAAATTACCAAAGCAAAATAACGATCCTTCACTTTTGTGTGTGTGTAAAAATATGATCCATGGGTCTTTTGTTGTAAGAACTGATAATGCAGTCATTTATCCGCAAGAGTTTCGTAATAGAATCTGTCCATCTGGATTACCAACTCATAAATTAAAATTAAAAATTATTAAATTATCTTTTATGTAATCTTCAACCACCTAATCTGTTTAACTTTAATTAGGATGAAATTTACTGCTGTATGTGAAAATATCATTGAACAAGCAATGGTCAATAGCATACTCCAATATAAGATTTTTATCGATAAACTTCAATTAATGTTTAAAATTATCCAAGTTCATTACTTATCAAAGCGCCTAAAGCCGCGACGAGGGATGCAAGCTTTAGATATTGTGATGAAAGGAAGAGAATGTTGGTACTTATAGGTAAATGGAAATACCTAAATGAGGGTTTCCCCAAAAAGTACAATTTTTTTTTTTTTTAAATCACGAAACGGCCTTAAAGACCACGCGAATATCATGACTATGGACTCTTCCTTCTGTTCTTTCTTTCTATCAATTTCTCCTTCATTATTTGTTATTGCCTTTGTTTTTTTGGCTCCGTCCAGGCAATCCCCCTCATAGGCTTCCTCTTGTCCACAAGAACTGTGGCCTAATGCAGGCCGCTAATGTTTCGGCATCCTTAGGAGCGCCTTTTTTCTTTCCACCTAAACTCCTGAAGAATGCTTGCTTCCACGTGGTGCGGCTGGATAACTCTACTCCCGAAAGCTAAAAAGGCTAGGGGTAAAGGAACTAAAACGAAACCCTCTAAGGTTAGCAACCTTAGTCGTATCTCGTCAGGGCAACCTGACCCAAAACTAAGTTGCTGACAAATATTATGAAATATAATTTCTAACGAATTTTACTACCCTGAAGAAAAAGTAGAGCAGTCGGATTCCAGGGAGCTCGACAGTAATATATTTATTAGATTATTTTTTTTAAAAAAATTGCATTTCATTTAAACGATTTTATCTTGTAAATATTTATTTTTAGCCTGTTTCATACGTTTCAGTTTAGTTCCTGGATCTTAGCAGAATTTATGATTATTTTATTCAATACACGAAATGTTATGATAATAAATGTATCTATTTTTTTATCCATTCCCTTAGATCGGAAAAAAATCAAATTGTACCAATGAGATCTAAAAAGGCGCATATATCCATAACAGAAGGGAGGAATGATGGGGGGCTTTGATATATCCAGCCGTGAGATATACGTTAACCATGGCAGTCATTACTTATTCCAACCTCCTCGTCAGAGACGGCAAAGCCCCTCGTAGGCAGTAGGAATTTTGATCTACGACAGTGTGTTCTGTGTCGAGCCGTACCTCATCGACTATCGCTCATCACTTTCCCGATAAATCGTTAAACACAACCCCCACCCTTTCTCTGAATTATTTCGGCTCCTTGAATTTTGATGCCAACATAACATAAATTTCCTGTTAAACAATGAGCCCAGATTTTAACTAGCAGTTTGAAAAAAAAAATGAATTTAATCTTCTTTTAATGCAAATAAATTTTATTCAGAAAACTACTGTTCAATATCTCTAACCAACAAAGACTTTACCACAGTCAAGTTTTTAGCACAAACCGGTAGAACTAGATCTAATTATTCTTCATGCCAATAAAAAAATAAATAAATAAACGTAGTACTCCAAGTCCATTTTTGTTAAATTAAATTATGTTACCCTAAAGAATACCGCTGATAAAGACAATGAACTAAAATAATAGAGACTGTTACATATTTTGTTACATCAGATTATGTTAAAAGTTAGGTTGTAATTAAAAAAAATTATTGTATCACATGATATATGGTTATAGAGCAAAAAGAATTTGGTATAGTACAGAAATTTTCAATTGATGAAGTAGGTTCCAGAAACAACTGATGATGAATCGTGTGTGCCGCACCAGGCAACCATCTTTAGCTAATACATTAATGCCACATGTAAACATTGATGTAGCGGCTAGGTTACAAAAGAAACAAGCAATAGCTAAGAAGTATCATGATGGAGAAGCTAGAGAACTCAAGAAAATTGAACAGTAGACATTGTATCCATTACAGACCCGAGGGATGACAAATGGCATCGAGGAAAAATTCTTGAAAAACAAGTTGCACCACGGTCGTACATCGGGACAGATCTTGATACTGATCGGGTTGTAAGGCGAAACAGAGTTTATTTTTGGCCTGCGCTGGGAATCATTCTATTCAAGTCAACCAACACTCAAACAACAACAAACAACTTCAAGACATCTAAGAACATGGAGAGTGCCAGTAAGGCTCAACTACTGAAAGAGGGATGATGCTATATATGTTGCTACACTGTTGCTGTAGTAGGTTATAAGGACACTGTTTTACAGATCTGCCAGGATCTGACGATTTTTTGAGGCCGAAGGGCATCCTTGGCCACTCTCTCCTTCCACAATTAGAATTAATGCTCGTCCTTAAGGATGTTCTTAACGGTTTTTAAGTTATCCTTCGGATAACTTCCGCCATTGTTGTCCTCCAGGATACTGTTTTAAAATATTTAACGGTTTTAAGATGGCGGACTTCCGCCATTGTTGTCCTTGTAAGGACACTTTTTTGAAATATTTAATGATTTGGAATTATGGATTGTTTATTTATTTCGTTGATTACTTACCGCATCTACCCGCATGAATCATTAGCGGCTTAATATTAATTTTTGTCAAACAATTTACAAAATTTCAGAAATTCAAAAATGTTTTTGATTTTGTGTTCTATGTCTTCTAGTGCTCTATCTATACTTGAGGGTATATTGTATTTTGTTCTTGCGTCAGAGTATAGTTTACATGTTACAATTCGTTTCAATGTCAATGCAAATATGGCAGGCAAAATATTTCGACATCTTTGGCAACTCTCCTTTCCTACAAATTAGTTTTCGTCTTTTCGGAAATCAATGAAATATTTCGTTTTTTAAAAGCACATCCTATCTTCCCATTGAATTTTTGTCCTTTTGGTCCTTGTCTAACACATTTGTCTTGAAGTTGGAGAGTCTCTTCATTTATTATAAATTCCATATTGTTTTTTATAATTAAACAGAGTCTGACTTAAGTTAACAAATTCGTAATATCCTATCCAAAGAAATTTAACTAAAATCACACATGTCGATCGGGGAGGAAAGAAGCTTTACATTCTTCTGAGGTCTTATTATACCTAGGTGTGAGGAAAGCTGATCTGGTAATATCTAGTCTGGCTGTAAATGTTTTAAATAAGTATGTTTGTGGATAATTATTGTTTTTTTTATTTGTGTTTATTTTTATTTGTTCATTTGTGTTATTTTTCTTTTATTTATTTATTCAGTACAATATTGTTATTTTTTATTCTAATTTATTTGACTTCATAATATTACTTATTTTAAAAGACGGTATAAATGTATTATTTAGAAGAGAACATTTCCTTATTGCTCTTAAATGTAAGTTTTTTTTTTTTTTTTTTTTTTTTTTTTTTTTTTTTTTTTTTTTTTTTTTTTTTTTTTTTTTTTTTTTTTTTTTTTTTTTTTTTTTTTTTTTTTTTTTTTTTTTTTTTTTTTTTTTTTTTTTTGCAAAATAAAAAGTTAAAAAGTAAGAAATCAAATGAAATTTATAAAAGAAAAGATACAACATAATTAAGAAAAATAGTTGAGAAAAAAAAAAGATTGAACAAGCTTTTTTATTGGTCAACTAGAAATACCGTGGGAATAAATTCACTGCAAACTCCTCCCCACTCCCTTTTATGTTAATAGCAGTTAAGGAGCCTGAGGACAGTGTGGGCAGTGTTAACTGTTAAGTTACATTGAAATAGCCTACAGCGGTTAACAAAAAGGACAAACAGGCTCACTTCCATTGCAGAACTATTTAAAACACAAACTGCCATTAAAGATTTTTCTCATTTAATTGAAATATGTTAGATCGCGTTTTACAACTAAGTCATAACGATTTAAAACAAGTAAAAAAAAAAAAAAAAATTTAAATCATTTGTAAATATTAACATGATAGGTGATATTCTATTAGCAAATAACACCTTAAGCAAGTTTTATAAAAACAATGGCTTAAGCTTCGCCGCTACATAATACAAAGGACCAGATAAGCAGTTTAAACTCATTTTGTATCAGAGACTGCTCATGCACCCATTGCCTTGTGAGGCATATTACACGCTTGGTTATGTTACAATTTTTTATAGTACAATTTATTGTATAGTTTTATAAATACATAGGTATAAACAGTAGTAAATAAAAAAAAAAAATAATAATAGGAAATAAAAAAATAAAATAAAGAAAGAAAATAAAAAAATATAAGAAGGGAAAAATACAACAATAATAAACTCATAGATGAAGCGGCACACATCGAACCATAGATGCATGCCTTCTTAAACAACAACAAGATTCATGAATTATTATAGTTGTATTAATTTTTATTTTAATTTATCAAAATTAATTGAATTTATGAATTTTTTAAATGGTATGTAATATTTATTAAAAATTGTGGTCGGAGATTTCGGCCAAGTTCCTCCACCTAATATTATGTTGTGAATTAATTGAAATCGTTCCTTGTCATAAATTGGAAAACTAAAAAGAAGGTGAGGAAAGTCCTGTAGTGTCTGTCCGTCGCATTTGCATATGTCGGTGTCTGAAATGTGAAATCGTTTGAAGCATTGTCCCGTTTGTCCGTGTCCTGTCAGGAATTGAGTCATTTTGTAGTCTGAGCTTTTTAGTGTATTAAAGTTTGTATTTGTTATAAGGGGTATGTATTGGAGTAAGTAATATGATTTGTTTGATTGTGTCCAGTGCTCGTTCCATTTTCTTATTGTCTCTTTTCTCATTTCACGTTTAAAGTATGTGAGTGGTATTTTTGCGAGGTTTGTAGTAAGTGTAGTGTCTGTAGCTGCTTGTTTAGCAATGTGGTCTGCTAGTTCATTACCTAAAATACCTGAGTGAGCTTTTACCCAATTCAGTTTAATTGTGATGTGTTTTTCAATAAGTTTGATGAGATTCCGTTTTATGTCTTCTGTTAGTCCCAATAGTTATTGGGATTTCTTAGTGCATGTAGAATGTTCATGTTATCAGTATGTATGTTCATATGTTGATGTATAACTGGTATTGTAGTAATTAATTCGGTCGCTTTGAGTACTGCATATTTTTCCGCTTGGTTGTTCGAATTTAGAGGTCCTAGTCGATATTTATACTCAATCGTTTGCCCCTGTTTAGTAGATATTATAACTCCTGCCCCTGGAGGTTCTTCAACTATCTTACTTCCGTCAGTGTATACATCTGTTATGCCTCCAGGTTCGTCCCAATTGCTGTCAAGATGTGTTATGAGTTTTGCATGTTGTGCAGGGTGTAACCGATGCCTCTTGTTTGACATATTACCTCATGTCGTACATGTCTGGCGTTAAATTGTTGTATTGTATGTGAGAGTGTTTGATGTTGTACATTAGCACCGATTCTTCTGCAGAGAATAGAATAGGAATTGTTCCAGCTAAAACGCAGCTTGCTTCATAAGAAATTGTTCAAAAGCTTTAGAGATTTTAATATTTATTAAACTTTTAAGCGTTTCCTATCATATCAATTTCGTAAGTATTGCTTTTAAAAATAGCTTTGTTGTTTATCGTGTATATTAAAACATATAATTAAGTAGAATATAAACCGACTATAAAAAAAAAAAATATTTAGTCCAATTTCGAGTTCAAATTGTTAAATTAAACTATCTGTTTCATTTAAAGTTGTTCAAGCTTAATTTTCTTTCTGTATTGTCTTTCTTCATGCATTCTACTAACATCTCAAAACAACACGAGCCACAGATTGCTTTTTTGTCGTTGCCATGATGATGGTATCTCAAATCCCTTCCTGATTATTTCCATTTTTACATCTCTTTATGTTTTTGATTGCTCTACCTTGCTTTACTTTGTATTCTAGGTGAATTTCTGAATATATTATGTTATCTTTTCTTGACAAATTAAGAAAAAAAAAAAAAAGTACTTTAAAATTAACACTTCTTTCTTCGAGTTTGTTGGCTCGCATAAATTACATTTAAAAATATGTATGGTAATTAAAACTACCACAAAATCACCTTCATATATATTCCTTCATCCATTATTATTCTGTATTTTTGACAAGGATATGTGTTTTGGCCTGGATGTCTACACTTTTATGGTGTTTCGTTTTAAAGGTGGTAAATAAAACGAACTTTATGCTCCTTCGTTATTCTCAACTTCTTTATCACAAACAAAATCATAAATCCAAAAGTAGTAACCTTATAAAAGTCTGGGTTAACGAATCAATAAAACAATATTTAGACGGATAGAGAGTACGAGAAAAAGGTAACAAGAATAACAATGGTTATAGGTATCAGCTGGAGTGATGTACCTCATGGATTTGCCACTGTATTGTATAAAAGTGAAAATTTAAAAAACTTCTAAATACAAATTTCATTTAAATAAATATAATAAAATTAAATGTTTATACAGTAATTAAAATATAAGATGTTCATAAATGGTTCCACATCCCGCATGGGTACGAGTCCAACTTCAGTTTCAATCGCCAGTCATCTCGTCTATTTGCAGTTGCTCTCCAATTCTGGATGTGCAGGATGGTCCGAGGGTCTGCCGCCACACCGTCCGTCCATCGAAGCCTTGGTCAACCAACCCTTCTCGGCTCAAATAATTGTTCATCAAGGAATTTTCTTAATATTCCATTTTCCCCCATACGTGAGATTTGTGCAGCCCAACAGTGTCTTTTTATCTTTACCAGTCTTACCACGTCTTTATATCTATACAGTCTCGTAACCTCTATGTTGGATCTCCGCCTACATGAGTTATTGGAAAGTACTGCTCCAAATATTCTTTGCAGAATTCCACGTTCGAATCTCATTAGAGCAAGATCTTGTTTTTTTATTAGAATCCAACACCCTCTAGCGTATGCTAAAATAGTGGACGGGCTGATTTGTATACAGTCTGATTTTTGAAACAGTAATTGCGGCAGTGGCAAATACGTTTCAAATTGCCTCTTTGTTTATTATGCCAGCTGATGAACAGATCACTTCAGAGAACATCACTTCCAACACTCAGTGTTGTCCGAAATACCCCTTTCAACACTTAGTGTTGCGCCGTTACATTTTAATAACTTTAATTAAGAAACATAAATTGGGAAAATCAGCAGATTATAGACAGACATATCCAAGATCTATTGATTTCCCCAGTCAAGGAGAAATTGATTTAGAATCATTTTTATTACATGAATTTCTTAAGCAGGTATTGCTTTTAAATAAAAAGGTGATGCGGCCTAGAAAGGAATATAGTTTATATTAATGAGTGTAACGAAAATGGCATGTAAAATCGTTCTTTGATTACTGTTCAGTCCAGTTTTGAATTTACCATACGTTCTATACTTTTTTTTTTTTTTTTTTTTTTTTTTTTGAAAAACGAACTTCGAACCATGCATTTCCTGTTTCAATACAAAAACCCACAGGGCACAAAGCTTTGATAATTCGGGCGCGTGTGGTTGGGAAAATATTAGTAGAGAGGACTGTAATTTGGGGGAGAGGGTAGTGTGGAATAGGTTGACCATAAATTAGCAACTTTACTGAGACCGTGGGCTAGAGTGTATTATTAGCTCCTGCCCAGCGGCCCATCTGTTTTCTGTATCCCTCGCAATCGCTATCTATATGGAAATGTCCCTGTGTTTCTTGGTGTTACTGCAACATTATTGTATAGCACGGTCAAATTGTAAAGGGACAGTAGCAAGTCGTGCTTACATAATTCTAAGTCCGGAGTAATACTGATCATAATATACAGGAACAATTATTAATATTATATAAATTATTAAATTTATTTTAAAACAGATTAAAATTTCAAATACACTTGTTAATTAAAACATTGGTATCTGTACATCTAATAAGGAGCTTCTAATGCGAGCAGGGTATTCTACCTTTGGAAGCGCAAAAGTTGATAGCCGACATTTTGGGTTGTATATTTAGTTATTATATATTTCTTACATTATATTTTGTTTCTTGAGTTAATTACATGAAATTAAATGAATATTGTTCCTATAAAAACCTAACAGTAAGAACATCTACCACAAACGTGTAACAGCAAAAAATACTAAGTAAATTATATGCCTTGCTGTCAAAGTAGAAAAATCAAAATTATGCAGTTTTTAGCAGGGCATTTTTGATCCTTTCCTAAATCTTTTAATTACTCTAAAAATATCATTTGTGAGAAAATAAATCTTTTAAGACCTCATTAGGAAACACAACCTTTTAAAAATCGTCCTTTGAAGGTTAATAGTTTAACTCATTTTTAGGGTACTTTGACTTATCGACTTCACGACAACCACCGAGATATATATTTTTGATATGATGACTTGAAATGTACCGGTAAGTATAATTAAGTCTTTAATATAGTGGAGGAACAGGTTAGGTTCGGGGATCCTTAAGATAAGTGTTGATTATGATGTACATATAGAATAATTGTATTTTAGACTTTTAGTTTAATTTTATTACTACTACTATTATTATTTAATTTTTTATCTAATTCGGTTATTATTTTTTATAAAAAATAGTTGGTTCGACGAGGATTGTAGAAAAGCTGTACAGGAAAAGACGAAGATGCTCCTAAGTAAAACAAGGCTAACCAAAAGTAAATCACAAAGTCTATATTCTCTCTTATTGGGAATGGGTTCTTAAACTTTAAAGCATGCGAAAATCTCCATGAGATCACCTAAGTGATAGTACATGGGACAAGCAAACACGTGGCGATCAAATATGTTTAAATTTTTTTGGACTCCCCCATTATGATAATGAAAAATAAAGAGATATTTATTATTCCAGCAAACCAAAAACATCAAAGGAGAAAGGCAGTTTGGTAAAGATAATTTTGATAAACTTAAGATGGGGAATTCAAGAGTAACTTTTTATTCCAGTCAATTTAATGAGTTTTCCAAGTCTGCCTGAATTTGGCCTTAGAAGATGAACATAATCAAGTATTTAAAGTGGATTTTCTCTAAATATTTGAGCGATCTGGTTTATCGTCTTAAAGTAATGCGAATTTATGCCCTAATCTTACCTCTAGATTTTAAATTCAGTTCTTAATTTAATAATTTTAAAAAGCTTTTAATTGTTCCAAAGGCTTATATCAATTAATATTTCACTTTAGAAAATTATCAACCGCATTGAACTTTTCCTACTAGCAATTGGAGATGAAGAAAGAGAATTACATAAATTGTAAGAAAAGGCGTTAAAACAGACAATATCTCTTCTTAAGGCTGAAATAAGGTACTGTTGACTGATCTTTCCATGTTATATTTCTGGTCTACCGAAAGAAGACAGAGCCTTTTGCTTCCCCCTCTTTTTTATTAATTAAAAGTTTAAGAAGTTCTGTAATGCATTCATTATGTTCCTTAGGAAGTTTTACACCTCCTTTATAGTCAGGTATATTAGGTTTAACATCAGAATAAAAAAAAAATGAAAAATATTTTTACAACAAGAATGAACATTCCTTAAGTAACCCCACATAATCCTTTTGATATATATTTTTTTATTAGATAGAGTGCATTCATTTTTCTTAATTCATAAATCCTTAATGATACCTGAAATTATATTAAAAATTCTTCCTTTTTTTTTTATTGATTACCTAAGATGCCTTCCAGGAGTATTGTAGTTCATTGGTTAAAGCGTTTCAACATTTATTCTCTATCCAATGTTCAAGTGCGGCAGAGGTAGATGATAATTACTTATTCCGTTGTATCAGCCAAGGATCGATCATAGGGTCGAGAGAACCTCAAGGGGCACACCTAGCCTGATATATGATATAAATACAAATCGAATTTATTTTTTTTATTTTTTGTAAACTGTCGCTAGGACCTCCCGTTTAGGAGCTATATTGGTTTGCATGAAAAAAGTAATGTTTTGCCTACATTTTTAAAGCGTAGCTCTTTTGACACGCTTCTCTGTTGGTGTTACTTGGACCGAAAATTGCCGACAGTTTATCTATTGTTATTCTCAATCAGGGATTTTATTTTATTTTTTTTTTATTTCTTCCAATTAATTCAAGTGATTATCAAAAATATATGGTATACAAAAATAAAACACATCAACTACGTTGAAGAGAAAACACAACCAATTAGTATAGTTAATTCAGTTGCTTATAAATAAACAAACATCGCCTAACTATACCTTTAATAATCTTTGACATGGTCGTGCCTTGTTTAACACTGCGAAACCATAATTGACCACAGCCGGCACCTGAGATGACTCGGTCAGCAGATCCAATTAGGAGCCCTCAGCGGTTAGAATTGTAGCAGACCAATGAATTTTGACTGAGCAGACAAAATTAGTTCTCCAGCCAATCAACTCTTTCCACCCCATACAAGTCGACAAATAAGACTTTTTTCCCGTTATATATAGCTTATTAATTTTTATATGATGAATGTTCCTATATAATTAACCTTCTGTTAGACGCGCCTCCTAGACCAAAAAGTACGAATGCGCGTATCTCACAGATACCACTTGTATGTAATAAGCATATCTTCCTTTTTAATTACTTTAATACACGTTAAAAAGGCAGATATGTTAATTGATATAGTTTACTTGGAATACCTCATGTATATATATTATAAAATCTTAATTTAGAAATAAACATGTTCTGTTTTATCACACAATTTTTTTTTCTCACAAGCTTCTTAAGGAACCCAGAAAAAACAAAGTACAAAATTATACTTAAAAATAAGTTGAAACTATGAAAATCGCAAAATTACTTTGACGATGAAATAATATAACTGTAAACTTTTTTTGAATGCTGAAAACAAATAAACTGCCTATATTTATTTGTTTTTTTAGTTTGTAAAAATGATCTACAGTGAATAAAAAAAAATGTATAAGAAATAAAAAAACAAAAGAAATAGTTGAAATAATACAATCATTAGAGTTATATGACACATAAAAGTCCGTTTAATTTCAGTGCTTGTTTGAATCAAGGGTAAAATCAATTTGTATGTTATTTTAAATAAATAAAATATTTAAAAACATTCGCTCATTCCTGAGATACACACCACGTTTTGTTTTCTACCATAATGTTTGTCGTAAGAATCTACGGTCAAGACTTTGCTATGAGTTGATTCAAAAGGAGAGGGTAGAAAAGACCGGAAATTCCAAGACGACCTAGGACCAAAGACAATTTAAAAAAACATTTCCGTTGCGTTTCTAATAAATACGAATTATGCTAATTCGTCTAAGGCGTGAAAAGGTAATAGGAAAAACATCAAGAGCAAATGGAGTTCACCTCAAAACAAAACAAGAGGACATGAGAAGAAACTCAATCAGACTTTGAAAATGAAAGCAGTTAACAAAGACCTATAAGTAAATGAAGCCTAAAGTATAAGAGTTTAAGCCGAAAATTTAACCCAATAGACAAGATTTAGAAGGGATAGAAAATCATTCCCGAAAATAGGCAGATCAATAGACAACCAGCTGACTGGAATAGGCCTAATGTATTGTAAGCGGGAATAGCTTATATACTGATCCACTGATTTCTTGACCCAAAATTTAGTAACTATTTCTCAAAATTCTCAGATTAACAATATAGGCTCAGAAGTAAACAGGAAATTAAACAATATTCAGATATTTTCAGTGACATTTGTGAACGAAGACTGATTTTTTACGGACACATCAAAAGAATGAACACGAATCGTCTAACAAAAATAATATTGGAATTTTTATGAGTAAAACCACAATAGACACCGTCAAATGGATGGATGACATTAAAAAGGACCTAAAGCTAGCATGAATTACTCAAAAAGACATCCTAGAGATATTTTGAGATCCAAAAAGTTGGAAAGCTGAACGAAAAAAAGAAACGAAAGAAAGGAGGCCCATAGCAAGAGAATGAAGGAAATATGGGCACAAAGGAAGGCAAGGAAACGCATGTAGTGCTTTGCGTAGTCCCAATTGGGCTTATTCACTACAAAAAAAATATATATATTAAAATAACAAAAATAATAATATAAACAATAATATATAATAATAAATTAAACCTATTAAGTTTACACTCTATACTTCAAATAGCTGAAAGATACTTGGAAAATAGGAGCATAAGGCTGCGGCAGAAAAATGAGGACAGTTGGGAAACGTAGGCAATATCTCTGGCAGAACTGATAGGGAATACATCTACACCAATGCCAAGATGCATAGAGACCATAAACAATTCCTCCAGTAATCTAGCTCGTTTAGCATCCTGCCTCCCCCCTCCCAGCAATCCCTCCCCTCTTCATCCACCGTAAAACGAGTCATCATTTTATCTCACCTGAGTAGACCCTTCTCTGGGTCATAAATAAATATGACCTTGGTGTGGGATCTAGCATAGGAGTTAAATTTATTTATTAAATTAAAGTAAAGCTGATATATATATTTATATTTATAATATAGAAGGAAGCGATGTTTATGTAGACATTTTCACACAAAGATACAGTTCTGAAAATAAAGGTGCTTTAAAAAAAAAACGAATAAACAGTAAAGAAATATAAGCCACTAAAACTAATTAAGCGTGATTTCGATTAAATATCATATGATTTCGATTAATCGTGATTTCGATCAAATATCCTCTTTTCATAAGGGTAGACAACAATACAATTTTACTCAAGTATTGAATCTGAGACCTTTCATGGACAAACGGAAAGAGAGGACAAGGATATCCTTCGACCATCAAATATCGTTAGACCCTGACAGATCTGAAACGAGTATCCTTCTGTGGCTTTTGAACTAATCCTTGTCCTTTTAAAAATGGATATTCTTGGCCTCTTCTTCCATTTCCCTTTTGTTCAGTAGATTGGTAAAGATGTACTGCTAATATACCAATCTTTGTGAAATATTTAGCCGAAATTAAGCTCACTGTGTTACTAATAGTCCCGGTACCTTGTGTTTTAAAAAGGAAGGTTTTAGTGTAGTTTTGGGTTTTGGTACTATATGGTTTTTTTGGGTGCTGAATACAAAGCTGATGTTTGCCAACAACAAGGGGAAATACGTTTTCCCCCCTAAAAAATGGACGTTTTTCCACTACTTCTAAAATAACCCAATAAATATGTAATTTCGATTTTATCCCATAACATATCTACGCCACTGAACATATCAAAATTGCTATATTTTGCCAAAACATACAAGTTTAGATTGCTGGCATGGGTATTTCATAGGATTTAATCAAATGTTAATATAAAGGGCCTAATAGTAAATTTAATCAGCTTTGAGACGAAAAAACAGAATTGGGAGTCGGACAAATAGTTTTGGAGTAATACCGAAAAATGTGCCTTAAAAACTTGGATTTCACAATAGTACGCGGTTTTTAACATGGCATTCCCCCCCCCCCCCCCCCTCCCGAGATATAATTAAAATTCATACATAGGAACTGATAATAAATTTAAACAGCTTTGAGATAAAAGAAATAAATCGGACAACGTACCGATAAAACGAGGATTTAAACGGCTAATCGGCGAAAAAATGTTGGAAATTTTATTGTCTTTAATTTTGTATAAAGCTAATTTTCGAACAGAACTTATGTATATTTAGTTATTTCATAGAAAACGGAAAAACGACCATTTTTGGGAGGAAACCACATATTTTCCGTAAGAAAGTTTGATGGCAAACATCAGATTCGTGTCCAGCATCTCAAAAAACCGATTTAGTACCAGAAATCAAAACTTTCCTTATTAAACCCTTTTTTGACGCAAGCTGCCTGGACTATAAGGGCACTAAACTAACGGATCAAAGCGCAATGCATCGGAGCAGATTTTCCAACAAACTTGGTTATAAAGGAAAATGCGTCACGCTTCGTCCTGACGTGTTCGCATCCCCGACCTCACCAACGAAACCTATGATATCAGGAAATCCACTCCGAAGCAGAGCCCTCCGATTTTTCAGCTGAGTAAGGGATCCTCGTTGAAACCAAGACAGCGCCTTAATACATACACTTTAAACTGATAAAACATATTTGAACCTATGCATCACAAATTTACATTAAAAAAAAAGCGAATGATTTCAATGGTATTAAGTCAAAATACGTGTGAGCTTAATCCTGGCGATTAACATTTTATTTATTTAGTTTGTTAATGTTTTGAAGTTAATTTAGCATTGTGAAGGATATAAAAGCTTTGTTCATAGACACAGAACTATTCTTACCAAAAGTGAATGAAGTATTCAAACCCTAAAAATTTAATATCACATTTATCTACATTCAAGGAACATGAGCTAAGCATATTAAGGGACCTCTGTTTACGTTATTTATGAATTTAAAAAAAAAAAAAGAATAAATAACTGTAAAAAGAAAAAACGGAGAAATTTTAGCTGGATAAAAAGGCTTCACTGGAGTTTTCAACGAGCAAGGTTTTTTTTTCATCTGCCCTTAAAGCCGAAAAATGTAAATGTTTAAATAATATATTCCACCTTTAGCGGTTGCTGATAAAAGATCATGATCAAGAATATATTAAAGTAAATATGGAAACATAACCTTGAATATTGAAAAAGGAAAAAATTAATAATATATTTACACTCATTCAATGCTTACCCAAAATAGCTGAATAAAAAGGACAAATATCCATAATATTTAAATTATTTAAACACTTAAATATTTAAAACTGTATACTATACATCCATCAAAAAATGTGTGGAAAAATATTACAACAACTTGTAAAGATACTAGCTACTAGTACAATAGCACTTCAATAAATTGTACATTATAGGTCTCTAGTCCATCTTCTTTTCAGAAATCTTGGAAAGATATCAAGAATCGAGTGGAAAGTAAGTTTAGTGGAATCAAGTTTCTATAAATCTTTTCATGGAAGGATAGGTATTTGGCTTCGGCCAATTCTGCAACAAATGGAGAATTTATATCATAACGGATAAACTCCTTTGAGACATAGTAAAGAGAATTAAGGATTTCACAAAAGATTTTGGGTTGTATGATTGGATTTGAGAAGCATCGGAATGCCCAGAGGATCTCCAAAGACCCTGTTAAAGGATCTGGTTAAATTCACAACACAAAAATGTAAGTGAAAATACCTGTGGAAAAATTACCCATAACAAATGATTTAATCCGATTTAAAAATTCTCAACCAAGTTTTCTGGATTTGACAGTAATATACATTAAAAAAAATCCCTTAAATAAAAAAAAATGGAATTTATGTTTAAAAACTAAGCTGTAATACGTTGAATTCAACGTAACTAGGAAAACCGACGTAAGGATATTAAATATGAAATAGATTAAATAAGACTCCGATTCAATTTTTTTAATAAAATGTTTATTATACAAAATTACAATTTCGTCCGAAAAAGTGAAGTGCGTATAATTTTTGAACAACTTGCGTATATATTTATATACAAAATTTAAAAAATACAATAAAAGACTAATAAAATACATAAATAAAATGATAAAAATGTACAACAAGAATAAAAAAAGCAAAAAAAAGCGGTGTCCTTAAATTCGTAAGTTTGCAAAAAATTTCTTTTTATATGAAATATATTAAATCAAATTTTATTTGGATGGAGAAGAAGATGATCAGAGATGCAATCAAAGAGAAATACCACGTAAAAGTAGAAATATTTAATAGGAGCCAACGTTTCGACCAGCTTTGCAGGTCTTCTTCAGGGCCACCGAGCTCCTCCACACTCGGGAGGAAAAGAACGATGACTGATCAACAAGTAAAATCAAGTCAGGTTCGAAACGTTGGCACATATTAAAGTATTTCTACTTAGACGTGGTGTTCCTCTTTGACTACATCCCTGATCATCTTCTTTTCCATTTACCATAACAGTCAACTATACTTTGAACAAAAAATATTCGTTTTTGTTTTTAAAATAATTTATTTCATCAGGACGCCAATAACATTTTTTAGAAGTTAATAGTATGTTTAAAATATTTTTATATTTTCTATAGGTAAATGTATTTATATTTTTCTAACTTCATTTACGATCAAATTTGTAAGTTGTTAACTTATTTATGTATGTATATAACTAACTGTAGCACCTGTGAACAGTTTGTTAAGGCAATGTTATGATGTTTAGTTACAGTTATCACCGAATACACTTTATTTATTTATTTATTATCTTCAATGGACTATTACAGAGATGAATATAATTTGAGAATTGTTGAAGTGAAATTTCTAAAACTTTTAATTGCGTGTTCCTATAATATGGGTTTTGCACACATTATCCACTGCCACCAGAGATATATTTAACATAGTCTATGCGAAACCAGCAATGCAAATAGGTTAACATATATCAATTCAAACTGATCCTAAGTGTTGTTCATAATAATATGCCTAAAAAAAAGGAAATATTTTTTTATTTATTTCATGATTTTTTAAAACAGAGACAAACAGAAGCATATATATATTATTTTCTAAATAAAGGAACTGGAAAGGAAGGTAAGAAAGTTGAGAAGTGAGGGGCTGAGAAGAGTTGGTCTTGTGAGGCTTCAAACTTCCCTTGTTGGTTGCCAATCGCTGGGGGAAACTCCCCCTCATTTGTGGGGAAACAACTAAAGAAAATACCTCTTCCTAAAGATAAAGTTGGGGGTGGCATTTTTTTTTTTTTTTTTTTTTTTGGTTAATTAACATAAGCTTATCTTCATTGTGTCGTTAGTAGAAGTAGGCTTTTCGTACTTCAATATTTTTAAGGAAACAAACTCTACCTACTTCACTGAAAATTAACGAACAGCACGTTGAAGGCAGCTACACTTCTTTCAATTATATCGTACTTCCTCTCTTTTTTCCTGCTTTATCAAGAAAAAAATAAAAGTATGTTTATACTTGATGTAACAAACAATAAATATTGTGTTGAACGTAGAAGAGAGCCAGTGAACTTTGCACATGAATATATCAATATATACAATAAGATGGTTTGAGATGCAGTCAGCGAAATACAAAAAAAGTTTGAAAACTAGATGTAACCAAAAAACAACAATAATTGACTAATAAACTAATATAACATGTCAACTAGCAATAACATGGTCAGTAGAGGAAAAGGTGTTAATATGGACCCATCTTTTTTTCATTTAAAGTTACTTGTAACTTAAAAATCCACATTTTCGCCTTTCAATAACAACTATAGCAAGTATCTTAAATTGCGAGAGGGCAAAACAATTATTAACTTCAATTATTTCATATAATAAACGACGATTTATTCATTTTATTTTTTTAATATGGTAAGTACAGGGATAAGGTGGAAAAGATAAGAGAGTAAAACAAATACGATAATAATAATTAAAGGCAGGATTTCGTGCAATAAAAATTTTTAAATATTAAAAAAACAACAAAGAAAAGGTTATTGTGGATATAATAAGATTAATACCAGGGAATGGGTGAGAAAGAATATACTGTCATTAATAATGGTGGACCACTGTATTTTTGTTTTGTTTTTTATTTTATCATCGATATGTTATTATTTATTTTCATTTTTTTAACTTTTTGCATTATCATTATCTCACATATGTAATGTGACTCTAATACGTAAACAGGATTCTTCTCCAGTCGTCCTCAAGCCCAATTTTTGATTCCTCG
The DNA here is from genome assembly GCA_003667255.2 of Euschistus heros. NCBI lineage: Eukaryota > Metazoa > Arthropoda > Insecta > Hemiptera > Pentatomidae > Euschistus > Euschistus heros. The sequence continues at coordinate 1,018,915 of RCWM02000002.1, read as the reverse complement.
CAAATGCCTTTTTTTTCAGTTGATAGCCTTTAGTAAATTTCTTTTTTTTTAATTTTATTTATTGATTCACAGCTGTCTTAAAATTGAAGAAAATCAGTGAATGTGTAAAAAAAAATATATATATAAAAAAAAGACATTAGAAGAGACCCTCATCCAGCTCCTCTTTAGTCTTTGTTACGCATTGTCGGGAATATTTATTGCAGCTTTTTTTGTATGATTCTGTTGGGATGGTCATAAAGCTTGTTGTTAAATATGCTGTGTTATGTTTTGATATGGTGCAATACAGTGGGTATATGTTGGTCTGTAGGCAGTGTTGTATTACTTACGTACCATGGAGATCGTGTAATAAGTGTTTTTGATGATGTAGCTAAATTGGTGCAGTGACTCTTAACCCATAATCTACGAGCCTTCACCTCACATTTTTTTCCACGAATACACCAGAGCCGCTGAGCCAACTGAAATATAGTAAAGTGAAGCATACTGAGGCTCTGTAAAATTAAAAATCGGTCATTTCGCTTTATGTCGTCCTGAGCTATGACACTTGAATATGAATTAGTCTTTTTGTCTTTAGAGTTTGAGCAATATTGCCTTGGCAACTTGTTCCACTGTAACTTAGGTTGTTTTTTTGTTTTTTTTTTAATGTAAAATATCAGTAATTACGAACTACTACCGGTCAAACTAATTCATTTCTGAGGATAACGAGAAAAGTAGATAACGCTAAAAGATTGGCCATTTGTGCACTGAATAGACAAAATGCCTTATCAACATAACCATGCAATATTTGTTCTTATTGGTATAGTTAAATACCTTCAAATCCATATTTTTTGGGTGCGCGACACTTATTTTGTAACTCATTGCGACAAATGTGTTTCCAAATGTAATTCAATACATTTAAAAATATTTTTGAAGTAATGTGAAATACATTAAATTTTCAAGGAAGGCCACCACTTATATTTTAATACAGCGAAGTAAGGTATAAGTACTCTAATATTTAAGCCAATAAAATACCAGATATTCTCTCATAATTGTTGATATGATGAAACTTAGAAAATTAAACAATTATAAATAAGTGAAAGCAAGGAAAGGAGCAGAAATGTTTCAAAAGGAAAAGCCACTCCCGTAAACAGTTTTAATTAGTTAAAAGAGGGCTTATGTAGACTGTTCTTGTAGAACTGAATAAACCTAAACTCTCGGAACATTAGATTAGCTCAAATCTAAAACAGAATTCTCTTAACGGAAAATGTACTTAGTATTTTAATAAATTTTAAATTGAATGAAACAGTGTTTGATGTAAAATCAGAGCATTTACTGAAATCTGCTGGGTAAATTATTTTCATTATTTAAGTAAAACCTCTTAATAAAGGACTGTAATGAGAACTAAATGAGACTTGAAAAAAATTACACTAAAAATATATTCCATGCAAACAAAATATATATATGTGTGTGTGTGTGACCATATTTGGCACTATTTTATCTCACATTTTAGTAACTTACGGTTCAATGTTAACTGATAAAAGTCTAATGATTATTAGACCGAAAGAAAAAAAAGTTTAATTTAACAACTGAATAAGGGAAAGTCATAATGTTCTGAAAATTCTTTTCATGAGAAAATTTTGAAAAATCTTATAATAAATTTTATTGTATGCCTTTAATGATATTCCACTAATCCCTGTTGAATAGATCCGCTACCTAGGACTCCACTTGGACAAACGTCTTACTTGGAATCCACATACAAGACTAAAACGACAAGAAACTGCCCGTCGTTACAGACTACTTCAACATTTACTAGACAAACGTTCAAAGCTCCCAATTAATGACAAAAGACTCATTTACATGACAGTCATTAGACCTATTTGGACCTACGGAGTTGACCTTTTGGGCTCTACTAAACCATCCAATTCATCTCGTATCCAATCTTTACAATCCAAAATCCTTCGAAAAATCCTCAATGCTCCTTACTATGTGATCAATAAACTTATCCATAAAGATCTTAATGTTCCATATGTTTCTGATTTAGCCCAAACCAGATACCTATCCTTCATAGTAAGCTACATAACCACTCCAATCCACTAGTCTCCCAACTTGCTTCCTCCACCATCCCTGATAATCCTCCGAGGCGTCTAAAAAGAAGATGGCCTAGAGACCTTTTAGTGTAGATTTTATTGAAGTGCTACTAGTGAGTAGTTCTTCACAAGTTATTTACATGCCATTGTATTCACTGTCAACACATTTACTTGTTGTATATAATTTTTTACAGTTGTAAATATCAATAAATGAAAATTGTATGTTTAAACTGACTGTAAACCGCGTAGAACGCTTGTGGTCCTGTTTGATAAACTCCTGTTTCGAATTGTTTCAGGAGTGTAGGTTCCACTTGACTTGAGTTAATGAACGTAAACACCCCGCAGCAAGAACAATACCAACAAAAACTCATTGAATGGTTCATGATTAGGACCCGATAACTACAAAGTTCTCAAATTTTGTCATAACCATAACAATGTAACCGCTTGTGACCGACAAATATTGACTTATTGAATGTGGAAATTAAAATAAGTTAAAAAAATGTTTCTAATAATTTCTGCACCCATTCATATTTCTTTGAAATATTTCTTTTAAAATGTAGAGATATTAAAGGAAATGATTTCATATATGCTATGTCCCTTTTCCTCCCTATGCTTAAGTAATGGTAATTTAAAGCTGAAATTAAAAATAACTGTGCAAACACATTGCATGTTTCTATTTTCATTAAATGGTTTTTAATTTTTTATTATTATTATACTAGAGGCAGACCTCGGAAGACATGGATGGACCAAATGGATCAGGTGGGAGAGAAGAGGGGAAGACGGCTGGAAGCCATGAAGGTTGCTATGTCCTCTGTGTGAGTCCGGTCCGGATCATGCATTTATCTAAATACAGGGATGCCAGCCAGGACTTAAACTCCTGACAATTTATAAATTAGTATTGTATAAATTATTAATTAATCTAATATCTTCTCCAGAAGGTTATCGTGGGGTCAGAAATTAAGATTTGTTAATTATAAAGGAGAGGAATCAAAATATATTAATAATGAGTGGTATGCAAATAAATGATGACGGTTGAACTAAAAACAATATATATTCCATTATGGGTTGACATACAAAATAACATTATGGAAATCTGGATCATAACTTAATTTAAGACTTGGATAGTAACAGAAAACTTAATCTAGACTTATCTTAAGGGCAATGCTATGTTGTGGGGGGAAGCGGGCGGCTACATGGCGAGAATCCCCAGGCTGGCCGAAAGGCCAGGCCCCCGATCTCCAGGAACCAGACAAACTCCTCTGACCAGACCGCTCTCCAAGCCTCTCTCAAAGACCTCCTAGACTGATCTCGACAATATTTTTCCATCCCTTTTTGATGTATAAGCTCCGCCCCTCTGGACAAAGAACACGCCCACCGACTTCCCAGTGTTATGATATTTAGAAATACTCAAAATAAAGAGTTTACCCCAATATTACCTGGTAATGGATAGGCAGGTAGAGAAATATGGCACTCACACCAACAAAGAGTCTGGACCACCCGCAAGAGGCTGTGAAGGGGCCAGCTACCCTATTACACAACACGCGAATATTATTTTGCTAAGTAAAAACCTTTTGGTTTGATACATAGCAAGGTGTTGGCGAGAGACCGTCATACTTGGTCGATTTGGGTCCAGGCACCTCCACGCTGAGAGGCACAAAGGAGGTAGTAAAAGAAGAAGGAGGTTTTTAATTTTAGTTATTCTTAAAATTGTTTACTCATGCCAAAAAAAGAATATTTTTCTCTTGTTTAGCAATACTGCTTGAAATTGAAATTGAAAAAAATAGTATAACATGCATCACTCAATAAGTAATAGTGATAGCAATTATTCCGTTTAAAAAATATATACAAAAAAAAAATAAATGAATATACGCATAAAGTAATGTTAAATAAATAATAATATAAAATAAAATCAAAATCATACTTGAAGTAAAAAAAAATACCATGGACAATATATATATATATATATATATATATATATATATATATATATATATATATATATATATATATATATAAAAGCAGCCCGAAATCCTTCTACCCTACATATGGAAGGGCAAACCAGACCAAGGATATCCGAACTTCTAGTTCTAATTGTCTAAATCCAGTGGAGGCTGAGTGAGAGTGTTATTACTGAAGACGGACGGGACTTGAGTAGAGAACCTGGTCATTGGGTGAACCTAAACATAAATATAGATTAACAAAACGTCTTTGGGCTACAGCCGTTTAAAACTGTTAGGGCGTTATAAAGATGTTAGAAACTAGATAATGATTCAGCTTTGGTTGATAAAATTGGAAAGGTTTCAAAAGTTTGTAGATATCGTGGACTAAAAGAATATAGAAGAGAAAAAGGTGTAAAAATGAGCACTGGTATAAATATGGGCACCCCTTCCTCTTAGCTACGGGATACTGAAGACTGGCGGTGAGAACTGCTGTTGAAGCCATCTGCTAATATAAGATAGCAGTGAGGAGTCGGAACCATTATTTCAAGTAGTGTGGATGCAACATGAGTTATTCTGCAGATTGGTGCTTATTCTGCAAACTTTTGAGAGCCATTTGCAATCGTTTTCTTTTCATGTTCTCATCTAAATTTTAAAATAACTTCACTGTGCTATCCGGAAAGCGGAGATCTTAAGCTACTTTTTGAAGCACACATTTATTCACGAATGCTTTTAGGATACATTTGAGAGCGGCCATCTTTCTTAGGTGGGGTTGGTGTAAATACGGGCATCCTTTCTTGGTGTAAATATGGACCTCCATTTCACCAGGAACTTCGACATATCTCTTATAAGACATCACTATTTGCATATTTTATGATGGAAATTACTCTGAAGACACGAGGAGAAAGGTGTGGGTAAAATATGTTATATACCAAATGTGAGAACATAGTTAGTGCCGGGGCTGAAAGAACCAGTTATGATTGTTACTGGAATGTTTAGTGCAATTTCTCCGTTCGACATATTACCTATGGCTAACATCTAGAAGAGAACCACTACTATTGGATGCAAAGCAGCAAGATCACCATATCATCATACAAGGATCAGTTGACCAAGTCGCTTGACAAAAGTGCTATCAAGAAGAATTCCTTCAGTTTTCCCGGAGGAAGACACCAGCCAGGGGACAGGGATCGGAGGACGCTTTCAAAACATGAAAATTTTACCCACGCAACGATACGATTCATCATCCGACTCATCAGACTACAGTGATTCTACCCTTGCGAACAGCGATGATGATATCAATCTAGATGTGAACGTTGAGAAAGAACCAGACTCAAGCGTTGCAACTTGCATCTTTTGTGATAGAAATTTCTCTAAAGAAGGGGGTTCTTAAGGTATTTCTCTGAGAGGTGTGGGTGAAATGTTTTATGTGCCAAATTTGGGCGCACTTGATGTGCCGGGGCTAAAAAAGCTAGTTATGTTTGCGATTGCTATAAATCACTTTTTTCCTGTAATAAATAAATTCTTTGAATACTTTAGCCTGTTTTAATCTATTTTTGGTGTTTTTTTTTTTAATTTACTCTTTTTGTAAATCGTCGTTTTTGAAATGAAATAATTGATGATAATCATTGTTAACTAACTTCTCACATTAAGGAAACTTGTTATAGTTGTAAATAAAAGACAAAATTTTTTAAAAAAATTATTGGAAGTAACTTTAAATCAATAACAAACAATGGTGCCAATAATTACACCTTTTCCTCTATAGAGACAGGAGTATTCACTATAGTTCGGAAGAATTTTGGATTGGAAGGCTTGAATACGTTTAATATTCAATTGTTTTGTCGGCCATCGCAGCTCAAGTGATGTTCTTGAATTTTGGGTTTATGTTAGATTAGATAGCATTCTTTGACAGAAGTGGAATACTATGAAGATTAGCAGGAATATCAAAGAAATAGAGGATATGAAGGAATGGGCAAAAAAAACGCAAATGATGAAAAAATAACGAAGACAATTAGCCTAGTATTTAGATAAACAATGTGTGAAACAGTAAAATCAAAATTTCAACTTTTTCCACTTTTCTTTTAATATTCAAATCGCAGTCCTTTATATGTGGCATGAGTTAAAATATTATCACAATACGGGACAGAAAATAGAAAAACTTTAAGATAACAAAGATACATTATATTATTTTCTTATCTTGTCAAAACTTTTATCTCAAACCTTTTTCATAAAAAAAAGAGGCAGGATAATACTCTTTTAGAGGCATAAACTATTTTAAAAAAAGGGGAAACTAGTGTGACCTTCCTCAGACAGGAGCCTATACCACCACAGATGACCCATATTAAAATGCCACAAGCAAAACAACATCTTTGTTTTAACCAATAAAGATATTAGTTTAGTAATAAATTAATTAGGAGAGTAATGGGAAATAAGCAAAAAAAAAAAAAAAAAAAAAAAAAATATATATATATATATATATATATATATATATATATATATATATATATATATATATATATATATATATATATATATTAAAAGAAGCGGATTTACTTTATTTTTTTAACTTAAAAAAAAAATCACTACATTTATAAACTTCAAATCATTATACTCGTATACTAATTTTTTTTTTTAATATACAATTATTGAAATTTACAACTGTACATCAAGTAAATGTATTGACAACGATTATATGGTAATAACAAATTAAAACTTGAAAAGAACTACTAATCAGTAGCACTTTATTAAAAATTCTACACTAGAAGGTCCCTAGACCATCTTCGTTTCGGACGCCTCAGAGAATTATCAGGAATAGAGTGGGAAGCAAGTTGAGGAACTAACAGATTTGAGTGATTATAGAGCATACTACGAAAGGATAGGTATCTGGTGTGGGCTCATCAGCAACAAATGGAACATTAAGATCTTTATTGATAAGTTTATTGGTGACAAAGTAAGGAGCATTGAGGATTTTTTGAAGGAATTTGGATTGTAAGGACTGAATACGAGATAAATACATACTAAAGATAAAAATGATTTTTAGTTCTAAAACGTATACCTTTCCGATAGGCACGCGTATCTATCAGATATACAGCGGAAATGTTAGTTTAACTTTCTTTGATCCAATGCCGTCTTAGGTTTTCTTCTTTTATCTACCCCCTTCTTTTGACCCAACCTTTGCACATCCTTAACCGAGGATTCCTTCAGCAAACAATACGAAAAAAGTATTTTGTACTACAGGAATTAACACGCTCAACCACGTAAGTTAAATTTTTCATTGTAAAATTTGTAAATCAGTGCTTATAAGGATAACATACAAATTGAATTTATACTTGCAACTAGGAGATTTGTCAGGGGAGGGTGGTAAAGATAATTTTGCAAATGGTATCTGTGAGATGCGCGCGCGCCCGTCCTTGTAGGTCTAAGAGGCAGACCAATCAGAACGATAATGTTGTCTTCAGTGCCAACCCAAATAAGAAATGTGAAACCGAAAAAAACAAAACAATAAATAAACAATGGTTATTGAAGTCTATAAAACATACAAGAATCTAGATTGCCACATTACATTCTATAACATGGTTGATATGCAGTACTGTCCCTTCTATTCCATGAGAGTTTTTTCAACCTTTTTTTTTTTTAATATAAAACTATTGTAATTAGTGCAATTATTTTAATTTAAAAACTGCCTAATTTTTTTTTCTTTTTGTAAATTTATTAATTTTAATGTGTTTCTTTTCAGTGGTTTTAATTTTTTTTATCAGGAATGGATTTTATTTATTTCTGTACACTTCATTATTAAACTTATGAATTCTAAGGAACTTTTCCTATGTCCTGGTCTCTGTACTGTTTTTGTCTGTAGCAACGAGAGTAGTCTGCATTCATATTCAAGGTATTGTATATTCTATTCTTTTAAGTCACAGAATAACCAGATTAAAAATTAATCATCTAATTGAAAGAATTTGTAACCAATCAAAATAATTGGATACATTTTGTTCATTTATTTTTTTTTTTAATCAGAAACTGGATAATTTTGTGTGTGTGTGTGTGTATATATATATATATATATATATATATATATTTTTTTTTTTTTTTTTTTTTTTTTTTTTTTTTTTTTTTTTTTTTAATTGGAAAGTATATTATATTTTGTTTTGTTCAAGAGGTGAAAATTTACATTTGATTTTAAAATTAATAGTTTTTATTTTTATATATTATTTTAAAAAGGCAGTGGTATAGTTAAAATATTCCAATGGTTTTTGGTAAACTGGTTCAATAACGAATGCTTTACACGTTCTCCATTTAATTGTGAAAACTTTTTTCATACATATTTATATTAACAATTTAATTTATTTTAGTAAATCAAAAGATGTAACAATTTAATGTGCAAAGTATAGAATCAAAATATATTTTTGAGAGATGATATAGTTGATCTGAAATAATTAGTGATTTGACACTAGATTTGCTGATTAAGAAGGCAGTGGATAAGAAGGGAGATATGTTTTCTGAGGAGGAAGCACTATTAGTCGAGCAACGTGTTTAGTTATTTATTTGGAATTGAGGATTGAGTAAAAGATTACATATTTTGGGCCCAAGGTAAGGAGGAGCTATTTAAATATAATGAAGTAAATTAATGTTGAAGAGAAATAACATCTATGAATTAATAGTAGAACGACGAATGTCTGGTTGTTCGAAGAAGAGGAAAGGTTGGAGCTTGTACAATGCATTTTTTTTTTAAGTTCATGGACTAATCTAAAATTGAGTTTCAGTGACTTTTAATTATCCAATGAAAGTATAACCTTTAAATATAATTTTATGTTAGTTTTAATTTAATCATTTCAATACAGTCGGTTCGTGCAGATATAATATTTTAATTTTATATACACACACACACACACACACACACACACACACACACATATATATATATATATATATATATATATATATATATATATATATATATATATACAATGTTAAATCTATAAATTGCAGATTAGATAACATGCTAAGAGATATAAGAAAAAACGCAACAGGAATATTTAGCAAAATATCTCAAGAAATCCCACCGGACCGGACCATTACCCATGAATGTGGAAAGGCTGGAAATCCGAAGGAAGGATTCACTCCCATATTCCGAGGGTCAGCTTGAAATGACCTAAAAATATCCCCTCTTTGCAACTTAGCTGGTGAGTCCACACCCTTTCCTGTCCGTAAAATCTGAATATTTCAGAATTCTTATCCTGGTTATGTTAACATATCTGCTCGTGTCAGCAAACTGAGTGCATTTTTGCTTGGGAAAACTACCTCAGAGAAGGATACAGGCGGTAGTCGGAATAAATGTTAGATGTAAATCTGTTTTGAAAAAAAAGGAACATTTTACCATGCTCGGTATTTAAAAAAGGACATAATTAAACGAGATATATGTTCGCAGTTACAGATTTTCTAATCTATCTGAATGGAATTACAGATTTTTTAATTTACCAGAATGCAATTACAGATTTTCTAATTTTAAAAAGTTGGTAAAAAATAGGTGTTCATTACTGTTAATCGCATGCCTTCAAATCTAGTTTATCCTAACCATATTACAAATAAACGAGATAAACGGAGCTTACTTTGGACAGGTTTTGCCCATTTTGCACTGCTGGACAATCGTTTTTATGAATATCTCAATCTTTTTTTTTTAAATTGGACCAGACAGATATTGGGCTAGATTGCTACACAACTTAGCTTCAAATTCCCGTAGTTGAAATTCCGATATCTTCAATAGGAGGGAGAGGGGAGTAATTTTTCTTTTGTTCAAGAAGGGGCTAATTTGAACAAGGCTTATTTTCGTCTCAAAATATCACGGAGTCTTTTTCAAATAAACTTTTTTAATTATCAAATTTATGTTTTTAAAACACGTTTTTAGAGTTTTTCTAGTTTTGTTTTGGATCGAAAAATATTCAAAAAAAATTCGCGTTTCAGCAAAATGCATCTGCAAGTCTGACCATTTACTTCATCAGCAGATGTTTTGATGAAACATTAACAATAAAAACACGAATAGTTTTCACAATGTAGATAACTTTTATAAAAGTATAGCTATTCAATTAACAACTTAATTAACATAATATATGTTATGCCTGATTCAGTTTTCAATGAACATTGGTCCTTACCAAACAAAACACACAAGCAAAACTTGAATAGAATGACAAAATTACTAGAAGCCACGGAATTAATCTAAGTATGAAACAACAATATTTATTTAAAATTAGATTACTATAATTTAATTATTTTTGCTAATTTTATTTTGTTCTTGATTTGCTTATTTTACTAGTGCCTGATAAAGTATATTCCTTTGTGTCTGTCATGAAATTGAAATTAGTATTTATTATATAATATAGGTATACATATACAATAGTTTTAATTATAAATATGAATAAAAATAATTATTGCTATTCACCTTAAGATTTTAAAATCATGTTGATTTTGATTATTACACTCAGGAATTCATAAGAACAATCACATTTCATAAAGGCGTAATATTATAAAGAAAAGGTCAAGTATAAATTTAAATTTTCTAGTAGGCTTTAACAAAGTTTTGGGAGTGTCCAGCAATTTACATAATCAGTTCAGTTTCCAACGGTCTACGAGCCCAAACTTTAAAAATGTTCTTCCCGAGCATAACATCAATATCATAAAGGTGGTGTGAAGACAAAGCCATCAACAACAAATTTCTTCCTCTCGGGACAGATAATTTCCGAAGTTGTTTCATTGTTACAAACTTCTTTAGAACTTTCAAACTTTTATCTGCCCTGGCCATAATAGCCACTACGTTTTTCTACCTTACTTCTTATCCTCAACAGAGAAAACATTCTAATTCAATTGTTGGAATATGAACAATTGAAGGAACGTTTTTAGCAATAATTGTACACCAAGTATAAAAATATTTATGAATACACGAATTGATCTTGAACACAATGCAATTAATTATACGAATATATTTAATAAGCAAAATAAAAAATACTTGATAATGAGTTTTAGGATAGATCTGGTTAATATATTAATCCCAGCCAATTTTTAGCCTTCAGGTTTATTATTTTGCTAAATACTAAATAAAGGTTGGTAAGATTAAATAATCTATATATGATTACATAATTATTTTTGTCAAATACAACATTTATTCACTTATTATTTTATAATTATAATGTTATAATTATAAAACTCGTTTTTCCCAACTTTGAATACGGATGCATAGTGTATGGAGGACTGTCTGATGAGCTCGAGATGAGACGTAAAGGAGCAATGAACTGATTTATTGGATTTATTTTTGAGATCTCCAGACATTTTCACATATCTCACAGGTATTGTGAAATTGGGTGGCTTTAACGCAGTTTCCGACGTCAATACTTCCTAGGTGAACTCATAATTCAAACCTTGAAAACCAAAAAAAACACCTATATTCATGACCTCCTTACTCTGCGCTCCTCCATTCACCTCTTAAATACTAGAACCCAACCCATCAACCCGCACACTCTGGCGCTTCCTCTTTATGGAATTCATTACCCATCCCAATTCGAAAAAGCTCCACTTTCTGGTGATGTCTGTCTAGTAACTAGGGCAATGGCATCTTCAAATTCGTACTCGGGTGTGTGTATATCCACCCGGGAAAGACGTTAGCAGAAATTAAACTCTTTATGCTACGATCGTTGTAAAAATATTTCAAAAACACCGCTAAAATTATGCCTGACCAGCCTGATCTTACTACACTAGTTGTGATAGCTGGAGATTTTAATGTTGATGTCTCACAAAACCGCTCATTGCCCGACTTTATGCTCAGAGAGTTCAGTATGTATTGAATTTGTATTTATATTGAAACTTCTCCAACAACGTTAGGTAATACCTGTATTGATTTCACGTTTACCAGAAATCTCGATGAATCTTTTATGCCATTACTGTCGTACTTTTCGTATCACAGACTTAAGATTAATAATTAAAGTTATATTGTAACACAATAATTATTTGTTTCCTTGCTTTTATCCTAAATACATAAATAAAAATATTTTATTAAAATATTTAAACACGTTACATAAACCTACTCACATACAACACACGCCCGTGTAAGTAACTATCTGTGGCCCATGATTTATTTTTTTAATTCAAAGCAATTATACTTATAACTTATTGATAATATTATTTATTTACATATTTTCGGGTGACATGTACCACTACATTTGGTTAGAGGCACCATACTACAAGTTGAAAACTATAAGTACTGTAACCGGAGAGTTACTTATAACAGGTTTTGCAGACTTTGCACAGCAGCGCGATCGTTTTCGTATATACGTTTTTTTGGGCCAGATGATAGCTAAACAACTTAGTTTCAAATACCGTAGAACTATTCCGATATCTTCAATACGAGGGGAAAGTAATTTTTCAATGTTCAAATTAGCCCCTTAAGAAGGGGTGGTTTCTCAATAATTCTACTTCTTATTGTTAACTTTTTTATTTTTTTACTATCTTTTTCATTTTTATTTTTCAAACTCTTTTTTGGATTTATTAATTAACTTATAATTCAATTGTATAATTATTGTTTATATTATATATTTACTCAATGCTAACTCCTATATTATTTTAAAATATTTCACACTATGTAAAATTAAACTTGTTTGTATAAATATGTATAATAAGCGTTATGTCGAGAGATGTGACCCATAAAGGAGCCAAAAAAGAAAAGAAAAGAAAAAAAAAACTGTTTTATTTGACGCCTGCTGCAAATCATTCCTAATTTTCTGAATAGAGTTCTCGTACTGAGTAGTTTCAATTAATCCTTCCTTAAGAAGATAATTCTTTATCCTTTGAAGAGCTTAATCATACAATTGATCTGTAGGGTAAACCAGACAGTTACTTACACCCTTAAGTAAATATTCTTACTAGAATAGAAAGAATAGTTTAATGATGTTAAAATTTGCAACCATTTTTCCTTAATACTATATTGTAAGCTAAGCAAGAAACTTTATTCTTTTTAATATTAACAGAATTAATTAAGAAACTTTAATATTAACTACACCAAACATTATTCCTGGAATGTATTTTACAAGATAGTGACAATAAATAATGTAAAATCAGTTATTGACACCCTATGGATATATTTTAAAATACACACGGAATTGAAAGAACTTTTACACAGCTGAGTTGTAGGATTTTTAAGGAATTTTATGATGTTCTTTTTTTTCTAATTTTTATTATTGTCTAATGTTTATTAACTATCTGGTTTACCCTACTATTAAAATGAAATGAAAAGGAAAAAATTTATTCTGGGACTTACTGCACCCTAAGAATAAAAATAATGCACAGTTAAAAGTACAATTGTCTGGCCTATTATTCACAAATTAGATGTTTTAGTAATTGCAGCATACATTTTTTACAGGATAAAAAATAAAAGTAAATTTAAAAATATAAAAATAAAAAAATATATGAAATGATAATTATAACATAAAATACAATGGTATATATATGAATATACAAAAGAAAGAAAAAGAAAAAAAAAGTAATTCTAAGTATTCATTATTATATCATTATTATTGACATATTTGGGAAAGCTTGATTGTCTTAAGGTACAGAAATAAATTATTTTTAAAGAAAGTTATGGAAGCTGCTTTACGAATAGAAGTGGGTAGGGAATTCCAGAAGGAGGTAGCACGAACGATGAAGGATTTGTTAAAGGAAGCAGTTTTATGTGAGGGGATATAAAGGTTAAAAAGTTGGGATCTAGTGTTTAGGAGGTGGATAGAAGGACGCAGAGTTAATAGATCAAGAATACAGGAAGGTTTTTTGGTTTTTAGACATTGGAATAGGAAAGTACCCTGAAAGTACTGCCGTCGGAATTTAGGAAAGAGCCACCCAAGCTCAGAATATCGGCAAATAACGTGTGACCTATTATATAAAAGAAGAAGCCATTTTACGTTTGTGATCGCTTCCCACGAAACTACTTAAGCAATCAGCGCCAAATTTTAACCACATCATACTCATGGCTCAATTAAGGTTTAGCAATAATAAAAGATACTAATTTTCAATTAATTAGTAACTAAAATGTGATAATTAGTGACGTTTTAAAATTAACCGATAGGTGGTGAGAGTCATCATTCTTTTACAAATTTTACAAAGGTAAGGGGTTCTATAGAGCTTGAAATTGATAATTACACAATCAAATTATTAAAAAAGGGATTGGAGTTGCTAGTCCTATATAACAGAGTCTTGTATAGTAATTTAAATATAAATGGGTAAGAATGCAAAATAGAACAAGTAAATAGATAACTCGTGAATGCAGTAATTATTAACAAGTAAAAAGAACAGGTGGGAGATGGTAGTTAATAAACAATTAGTGGTAGGGAGGGGAAGAGAGGGGCTGGTTTACATAATGGCGATTTAGTCCTTCGGTAATGGCTCCTCTAACTTCACATTAACGGATCCAGTTTCTTTACTCCTATATTTCGGTGAAAAACCTGAGTAAATAAATATATATATTAATGATTATTAATTAATTAATATTAACAATGTACTATAAAAATCGTTTACAAAAAAAAAAAAAAAAATACTGACTAATCGAATCCATTCACAGTATAAAATAACTTGATGTGTTACTTACTACAAGTATTAACAAGAAACTCGACAATATAATGTTGAAGTAAAAAAAAATAAATTTTTAACATTAAGAAACAATTAAAACTATCAAAAAGGTAGATGTTCTCAATTCGGCTTTACTTTTTTTTTTTAAATAATGTTTTTTTAGAATAGTACGGTCGATTTTAACTAAATTTTTTATATACACATCATTATATTTCCTGATTGCTTTAAAATCCGTTAGAAAAACTGATTTCAATTTTAAGTTAACAGAATTTAAAAGTCTTCCAATATACACTATATAGAAAACCTAAGATATACCACAAACAACGATAATTTCCTTTGACTTCGATAATTTCAAATATTTGTCCAATGTATATGTATACATCGCTTTTTCTATACAGTATAACCTCACTTAACCGACTTCCGCTGTTCCGGCAGTCTCCGGGTAATCCTACCCTCTCATAAAGTCCGGGGGATAGTAAACAATAATTTCGCAGAATCCATAATAGTCCACAAAAATTGTACATTTTGGTAGGAAAAAGGTCAGGTAGTTTTGATTTTTCATCAAAATATTTTTTATGTTGTTAGTGTTGCCCTTGAATCCAAATATTCAGGTATAGGATCTTGAAGTGCCATCTATCGCTAATTAGTTGCGTCAAATATTTTAAACTTATTTATGTTTCCCCAAAATATCTGCACGTTAGTTCTAAAGAAAAGCTTGTTGTATTCGAAATTAGGCGAGATTAAATTTAATAAACTCTGTAGCTTAAATGGGGACTATGATGCAGGTTTTCAAATATTCTCAAAATTTGGCAGAAATAATGATTTTTTTGGTTTTGCTCTATACGTCCACAAATAAGACGTTTAGAGCTAATTTCAATATAAAAGATTTTAAAGGTAACTTAGTTTCCTACAAATCTACCAAAATATAGTGTTACTACGGCCATTACTTATATAATTAAATGGCAAGCTATAACTTGAATATGGAAACATTATTATTTTAACGTATGTAACTCTTTAGCGGGTAGTCTTTTATTTGGAGCGAACTCAGAGGATGAATATAATCTTCCTACTCTGGTTAGGAAAATCAACTAATCTGGCAATTGGCAGTTACTAACTTCCTACCCAATTTTTTAATATTTTTATTTTTTTCATTTGGGGACTAAAGTACATAAGGCTCCAACTAGAGGAGGAAGGACGTGTTATCCTACAGGTAACCAAACTATTCCAGCCATGGTAGGAAGGACAAGAATCATTCAGTTGGTTAGCTACGAAATAAATTTTAACCGCCTAGTCGGGATTAGAATCCACGACCTTCTGTACCGAGCGTACCCAACTCGCTCGGCCATCGATTCCCTTACTGTCCTTTTTAAAGCGCATAAACTAAATTAAAAAAATATATTTACTGCACGCATATATTAGCATAGTATATTTAGTATAGTAGTAAATGTTTAGCCAAGAATAGAAAAAGGTAAAAATTATATAGTCTATACGTATTTTAGGAATAAAAATGGTAGTCATTAATTGTTAAATCAACATTGAATCATTATATGTGGAGAAATATTAAAATCCTAGTAATCTTTAAAGATTTAAAAATAAAATTAATTGAAGAAATATATAACGGACATTTTTTAGTCATAAATATCATGTTTAAAATATATTCCTTTTTTTTTATTTTATGAGACCTCTGTTTCATTTTAAAAGGGTGTTTAAACATTCAGTTCCAATTGACAAGAAACAGAATCAATAACAAAGTATATTTATTATTTATGTATACACTGAATTGCACAACTTTACAATACAATGATAAAACAGCTGAACTAAATCAACTCTCACTTCAGGCACGTATGAGAATCGTACAATTAGGGTTAATTAATTATTTTTCATTTATAGTGGAATTTTTTTTATTAAAAAATCAGTTTTGAATGCTAAGCATTCATCATCTTTGATTATAATTCTTTTTATTGTTGATAACATGAAAAAAATTATAATAAATCAATTCCAACCACATTTAGCATAGTATAGCTTCCGCATTGCCTTCTTATGTCAGTATCAACATGTTTGATTTCTTGCATTATATTTTAAAAATTAAAATATAGAATCTGCGTATCAAATTATAGATGGTTAGAATATATTTTATGTGTTCAGAACTGATGTAGAATCACTTGAGGTAGGCACGATGATATAGAAGGATCAATTAGGATTGGTAACTTAATTAAGTAATAATTCCTAGTAATTAGTTCTAAAACATACAAAATTCAAAGCATCATCACTTTGTTACATATATTAAAATAAAATATATATACACTTTATACATACTTTATATAAAATATACCAATTATAAAATTATAAAATATACTTTATATAAAATATACGTACTTTGTTATTGTATTATAAAAAAGGAGATAGTGTTCTGTACCTCCGAGGTACAGAACACTATCTCCTTTTTTAACAAAAATACATTATTACGTATTCTTATTCACCTTTTTCCCCTTTACACTGAGGTATAGAATTATATGTCCTAGACAAATTAATTGTAACATAAAAATGTTTTTATTATTTATTTATTTATTTTTTGGGGGGAGAGAATAACGTCCTTAGGAAGGAAGAGTTACTAACCTATTCTAGCCTGGATAGAAAGTCAAGATTTATTTCGTTTACACAAGTATAATACGCAGTTCAGGAAATGAATTTATATATATATAAGATAAGACATCAAATATTTTGGTTCTCACCTAAGGAGACAAACGGATTTTTGAAAGATATTAGAACCTATATTGAACTAAATCAAGATTTTTGTTGATAAATATTATTAAGTGACTAGATAGATATTTCCGGTAGTCTCATTTGAAAATTGTTCCAATGGTAACGAAAAAAAACCAAAACCAAACAGTAATAGGAAAACCGAAATGAGACCGTTTCCCCTCTCGATAGTTATTTCAATATAGGTTCAGATTTCTCTCTAAGTTCGTTTTCCTACTTAAGTGAGTACTAATATATTTGATTTCTTATCTTTTGTTTTGAAAAGAAATTTAAATGTTTGAAAATTACAAAGTTTTGAAATTTTTTTGTTCTAAAACTGCTGATGAATGTTTAACATTCGAAACTAGTTTTCAAATAAAATCATTCCTAAAGAAGTGGCAAATTAGCAATTCTAATTGTTCTGCTGATAAATGTTTAGTATTCATAACTAGCTTTCAAATAAAAAATCCAATAAATGTGGCAAATAATTCACCAACCCTTATAAATCAACTTTTCAAACCCGAAAATGCAAAACATCTAAATAAATAAAATGAAATAGCCAAAATTTGTAATTAGCAGAAAGATGATAGGATGCATGATCCGAGAAATATACTGATGGAAAATTAAATGATAAATTGTACTTGCAGTTTGAGTTTCATATACTATGCAAGCCTCGTGTTACACACTTCGACTTTGTCAATAATAATGAGCAAAATTAATTTTCGTGGCTATTAATATTCATAACCTGCCCTAAGCATAATATAATTAAAGTGTAAAGTAAACTTCCGAGTTGAGTTTCAACACTAATAGACCACCGCTTAAAATGGAGGAACTCTCAAGTTGCCGATATAAAAGAGAGAATTATTAAAGGCGATAACTAGAACAATGGCTACCAACATTGACCCCGTTCGACAATAGGGCAAAGATGAGGAATTATTCAGGGCAGATGATTTAGAATTCTGGAATCGCGGATAGGAGCTCCTACCTAGCAAGGGCCACTCACTACAGCCACAAAGGCCAGGTGGCTAGTCTATTAATATTCATAGTCCATTACTTAGATCCCTAACCTATTTCTTTCAATATTTTCCGTAGTTGTCAATGAAGGTAAAAATATTATTTTGATCATTGTTAATTTTAATTTAATCCCTAAACAATAGTAAACCTCATAATTTATTTAATGCATGAAGATTACAAAGTTTATATTTCATGAATTTACACCTAATGAAAAAGTCTCTTAACCCAACTCCTTCATTAATGTACAATGGATAATAGTCCAGTCAACGGGTGCTGAAATCAGAAGTATTGATTGCATGAAATATGTGATAATTTTTAGCTTCAGGGCTTCGTTAGGAAAAGTTAGGAGGTAATACTAAAAGATCCCGCCAGTGAGGAGTGAGCAAACGGTAGGGGGAGGGGAGAAGGTCTGACTGAACATGTCAAAATCGTCATATTGTGCATAAAAACATTTAACATGATTGATCAACATTTCGTATATAAGTTCTTATAATAAATTTAACCAGCTTTGGGATGGAAAAAAGAAATGTTTGATTGGACAAACAGTTTCGGAGCTATAGCGAGAAATTAGCTGACAAAAACCTGTATTTCCCAACAGTATTGTGTTCTCATCATGCTTGCGTGGGTATTCCATGAGACTTGATCAAAATTTCATATATGAGGTCTCATAGTAAATTTAGCTTTTAATATTGATGAAAGAAATTTTGGATCAGAATAGTTTTGGAGCTATAGCCAAAAGAGTACCTAACCTATGTCTTTCAATATTTTTCACGATTGTCAATAAAGGTCAATATAATATTTTGATCATTGTTAATTTTAATTTAATATATAATCGATAGTAAACATCATAATTTATTTGTTGCATGAAGAATACAAATAATATAATGAATGAATTTACACCTTATAAAAAACTTGTAAACAAACACCAAACGTCTCTTCATTAAACCCTTTTATTAATGTGCGTTGGATTAAAGTCAAGTTAATGAATGCTGAAATCAGAGGTATAGAGTGCATGAAATATGTAATAATTTTTAACTTCAGGGCGTCTTTAGAAGTAGTTAGGAGGTAAATATAAGACCTCGCTCCTGGGGGTGAACATATAGCGAGGGGGATGGGAAAAGGTCTGACTGAACATGTCTAAATCGTCATATTTTGCAAAACAACGTACACATTTAGCGTGCTGGCATAATAAATTTGATGTATAATTTATAAATATGTATAATTTGATGTCTTTCACGGGACTTGATCAACTATTCATATATAAGATGTAATAGTAAATTTAACCAGCTCTGGGATGGAAAAAGGAATTTTTGATCGGACAAATAATATCGGAGTTATAGCGAGAAATAAGCTGAAAAAAACGTGGATTTCACAACAGTATGGAGTTCTCAGCGTCTTGCGTGGGTATTCCATGGGATTTGAAATGAAAATTTCATATTTCAGAAATGACAGTAAATTTAACCAAAGGAAGAAAAGAAAGAAAATATATCTGGTTTATATTTATAGAACAAATGCTTTAAACAAAAAGTCAATATTTTTTCCCGTTTATATTTTGAAAATTTATTGTTGAATCAGTATACAATTTCTTTCGCATAAATAAAACGCTATTTTCATTTCATTTCGTTTCAGTAAATTTAACCAGCTTTGAAATAGAAAAAAGAAAATTCTGATGTGAAAAATAGTTTCGGAGTTATTGCGAGAAATAATCTAATAAAAATGTGGATTTTACAACAGTACAGGGTTCTCAACGTGCTTCCGTGGGTATTACATGGGACATGATCAACACTTCATCTATGAAGTCTTATAATAAGTTTAACCAGCTTTGAGATAGAAAAACGAAATTTCGGGTCAGAAAAATTCTTTCGAAGTTATAGCGAGAAATATGCTGATGAAAACGTGGATTTCACCTCAGTATCCGTTTCTCAGCGTACTGGTAGTGTACTTGTGGGTATTCCATAGAACTTGAGCTATCGCAAAGAGAGTACCGACAAACGTGTTTTGGGGGAGAAATGCTACTTACCGCAACTAAGCCAATCTTTCGGCACTTGTGGTTGCCAGACCGCTGAACGGAATTATACATTATAAAATTAATTAAATTAAGTTTAATGGGACCTTTTACAGTTTTTGGACAAAATATTTTATTTTTCTCTTCCCCACTTCTCTAAAACTATTGATTAAGCAAAAAAAATGAAGAGAACTAAATTGGTTGCGAATTTCATTTGCTCTGATAATTGATGACGAACTTTGAAAGCTTCTTTCCTCATAATATAATTAATGTTTTAAATTATAATTAGTAGATGTAAATATTTTCATTATTATTGTTTGATTTGTAATAATTTAAATAAAAGTTATAACTGTGAAAAACGTTGAACTTTTTATCCAGTTGAAAATAAATTAGCAAACGTACACATACAATTAAAGTAAATTTAGTGCTCTACAAATTTGTTTACGACTATTTTTCTGACAATTTTTCACTTTTTAGAAATGTAATGGAATACTCACTGTCAAATTCAAGGTGGACTCTCTGATTTTTCTTGCTGATGAACGATTTTTTCATCGCGGCTCTTTTGTATAATTCACACACTTGGAGGCACCAAATGAAAGTTAATCTATCGGAGATATCATCGGTACTCCTCTCAAGGTTCATTTTTGAAAATCAACTGAATTTATCCGTAAAATAAGATTTTTTTTACCTTCCATTCCTTAATCGATCCTCTAGGTTATGACCACCAAGAATACATATTTGTAAGAAGTCATTTAATACTAACTTACTACAAGAAATGTCTCGGGAGGTTTAAACTACATAGGAAAGAGAGAGGATTGGTGGAAGACTGGCGTAAGGAAATATAGTAATAGCCAGAGTACCAGGCATAAACTGAATTATATTTGCTCGCACTTAAATTTTCGATTATGAAAAGCCTCAACTGTAGACAAGAGATTGCTTACAGATCAGCTAAAGGTATATTGTTAGAGGTGTATTTTTGTTACTAGCATTAGCCCACACTATAATAATAATGTAATAATGTAAATAGAATAATGTAAGTCACTGAAAACTTTTGAATACCACTGCGTGTATGTGTATATATATATATATGTGTGTGTTTATGTTTAGGAAAGATAATGATATTTTCCGATGCGACATCTCAGAACTCGCATCGGCCTCTAGAAAATGGACTGTATTTAAAAGGATAAAATTGAGTGTTCGCACCCTTGGGGAGATCTCAATCAGAAGGTTACCTAACCAAATATTGCAGACAAAACCACTCACCTGGTTGAAGCGCGGACGTACTTCCGCGTCCCTTCGGAGGCCTCCGAAAGAATCGCGGGCGAACGAATGACTCCCGTAGGCTGAAATATTTGGGCAGGATATCCTCTTCTTAAATCACCACTCATTAATAGGGGATATTAAGTCTTTATTAATAACACAGCAAAAAAAAAAAAACACTTTGAGAAAAAGAAAAGAGTTTTTGGAAGGCTATCTTAGCCTTGGTCATAAAAATGAAGGAAGACCAAAGGGCCTTGGACATAGAAATGCTTGCGTACAGGGGAGCAGGCAGCGACAGAGTAACAACTAAACGTATAGGGATTAACGCAGATAAGGGCCAAGTTACCTAGGAATTTATAGAGTGCGTCTACGTATGGTATAATACACTTTTCTCCTTTCCCCCCTTCACATAAGCGCCGATTGGCGCGAACAAAATATATTGTATTTCTGCTAAATTTTTCTTTAGAAACCTAGATGTACTTCGCTGAGGACTATTGTATTTTGATAAATATACTTCATTCTATATTTAGGTCCTTTATAACTTCTGAGGAAAAACAAGAGCTTTCGAAAAAGTATAAGCTCTTTGGAAGAGAAGCTTAATGGTTGGAGGCATTAACAACTCCGGTAACGATGTTTGAAAGGACATTAGCCCCCGCCTTTGAATTCAAAATTAAGTAGCTTCGTTTTTTATTTTTATTTTTTTTTTCATTAGGACATGGATTTATTATCATTGCGCACTGCTTTATTATTACTCCTTCTCATCCTCCCACTAGAAGGACTCCAATTGTAATACTGGCCATTATTTTAAAAAGTCCGTTGTTTAACTATTAGAACGATATGTGATACTAAAAGCATTATTATAGAGGCGGCAATTAAACGTTTATTTATAGTACATAAATATCCACAATCTAGTACTTAAACCACAATTTTATGAATAGCAATTTAGGGTACCTCTAACCAATGGCTGGCTGCCTTCGGCCTGCTTCTTCACGGAATACACTTATCACCAGATACTGACATTGCAGCGATGTTTTTTTTCCGATTTATTTGTACTTGAAATTCCCCACTGCTTTTTACTAACGTCCTTGTTATTAATAAAAGCAACCAAAAAAATGGTAATTTATTATTCTTATGACTTTTAAACATAAAATAAATATCTTATAATCATATATTATTTATCCAGCGACATATATTATGTATTGCGCCGAAGTTTCGGCACACAATGCAAACCTTCGCCTTCATCATCAGCCTGATTGTGTAACTGATTGGCTTGCATTGTAAAGCACAGTATATATACCTTAAGTACAATTTTAAAAAAGCATGAAGTGTGATTTCCCTTTTCATTTAGAACGTCAGCAAAAATGAATTCGCTCTTTCTAAAGTAACCTACTGGGTGGGAGAAAAGAGCTCGTATTACGGGCTTCTTGCAAACAGGCAAGCCATGCGGTAGAGATACCGAATTTAGTATTATATACCAGCCTTCAGGAAAATTATAGCAACTAGTCTGCTTGTTATCACAATAAGGACAGGCCTCAAATAATAGGAAGAGAAAAACAGATTTAGATTCGAAGAAGAAAATATATAAATATCTTCGGAACATAAGGAATTCGAATTTTAGTTATTCCTGGGCTGTTTTGTGGTCGACAGTTCAGTAGAGGATACCTGATGTTGATCGATTACGCATAAATTCATAGATTCAATGTACGTCATTAGGCATCATCACTGGCGTATGTTCTATGGTAGTATTCTAGGTATTTTATATTTAATTACTTATTATTCTGATAGCTTATATCATTTATTATCTCATATGATTATATTTTCTTTTATATTTATAGAATTCTTCTTAATTGAATACATTTATATCTGTTGTAATGGTTCTTTGATTTTTTTAATAAATGAGGGCTGAATCAACATGAGGCTCGGATTGCAATAATTGTCGAATAAAATATGATTTTCCCCTCAATTAATTGAAAATGTTTTGCATAGAGCAATAGGTTTTGATAAATATAGTCTGGTAAAGCGAGTTAGATCAATTATTGCACATCATCATTGATAAAAATTTCATCATTATACCTAGATTTCTTAGTAATAGTAAAACAATTTAAATGAAAATACATACTAAAAACTCAATTTCTGGGAAAAGCAATAGATCATTGACATGTCGATCTATAATCTACTTCATTTTCCAATTTTAATTTTAAAATTGAGGCGTGGAGATGCAAAAGGGGGTAAATCCACTTTTTATCATTTTTATTTTTTTAGTTAGGGTCCTCAATAAGGCGGTAAACCGTCAACCCTTCAAAGTTTGAACCCATGATGACTTCGAAACACACATACACTCAACCTAAACTTTGAAGGGTGGACGATTTACCACCTAACTAAAAAGATTAAAAATAATTAAAGGTGGCTTTATCCCCTTTTGCATCTCCACGCCTCAATTAAAATGATCAAATTACTTCAACTAATAAATAAATTAATTGACTCATCAAATAGTTACTGTGGAACTATTATTGTAAATATTATAATTATAATTTTCTATCTCTTTTTTTTGTTTGGGAAACGTTTTTGCATGGATATATATTTTTTTTACCCTCAAAAATGTAACATTTCATGGTGTCTACCAATTTCAGCTATCAAAATTCCCGACATATTCCCAACTTTTTCAAGAATTTTTCTAGAAATTCCCGACTTTTTCAAAAATATTTCTAGAAATTCTAGCCAATCGATATTTTAATACTGTTTCAATAATAATCTAAACAAATCAATCTATGCTAACTTTGCTACTTAAGATATCATAGTTGAACAATATAAAAAAAAAAAGGAACTTTTATATTTCAGATTACTCTAGATAAATTTCAAGAAACACATCAACGTCGACTATTTCCAATCA
This sequence comes from Euschistus heros, assembly GCA_003667255.2. NCBI lineage: Eukaryota > Metazoa > Arthropoda > Insecta > Hemiptera > Pentatomidae > Euschistus > Euschistus heros. Next base: position 994,411 of record RCWM02000002.1, on the reverse strand, counting down.
GTTAGAAAATAGTTACGAGGTTGTCGGATAAAATAACTTCAAAAATATATGTCCGATCAGAAAAAATGAATTTTCCATCTGAAAGCTGGTTAAATTTACTAGAGACCTCATATATGAAATTTTTATCAAGTCCCATGATATACTCACGCCATCACGCTGAGAACCCCATACTCTTGTGAAATCATATTTTTTTCAGTATATTTCTCGCTATAACTCCGAAACTATTCACGATAACTGTGCTGAAAAAAAGTGGTTTTCACAACGGTATGGATTCTAAGCTTGCGGGAGTGGGTATTAAATAGGATTCAAAACTAATTTCATATAAGAGGCCTCATTGCAAATTTGACCAGCTTTCAGATGAAATAAAGAAATTTCGGATCGGACAGATAATTTTGGAGTTATAGCCAAAAGAGTAACAACAAACGTGTTTTCGCGATGTCTTACTTACCGCAACTTAGTTAATATTTAGGCTTTGGTGGTGGCCAAACCGCTAAACCGATTTAAATGTAATATTATTAAAAAGTAAGTTTAATGTGACGTTTTACAGTTTTCGACAAAATATTGTATTTTTCCCTTACCCACAGCTATAAAACTATCGACTGCGCAAAAAAAATAAAAAAATAAAATAAAAAAGTATGTAGAGTGACCTATACCTATCAGACGCTTCCTTAACTGACATATTGAGCAAAAACTGAAAAAAAAAATCTGAAAATTTTAGCATTAACGAAGACTTTTTCCCGACTTTCGCAATTTTTCTGTAAATTCCCGAATTTTTCCCTAAAATATGAAATTCCCGACATATTCCCGGAATTCCCGAAATTCCCGACTTGTAGACACCCTGCATTTTGACACTGGAACACGAGGGTGTTACGTGCAGTTTGACATGGTCTTTGTTAATGTTGTTTGGATCGCAAATTTGATGTCCGTTGCTTGTCAAAAGTTTGATTGAGGATATTTTTTGGTATATAATATTTGTCGCGAGGACCTTCCATATAGGAACTATGTTGGTTTAAATGAAAAAGTCAAGTTTTGCCAACATTTTTAAGTGTTGGGGCATTTTTGGCACGCTCTGTTGGTGCTGCTCGGCCAAAATTTACCGGCAGTTTTCTTGTCATATATTTCGTAGAGAATATTTTTTGTTATATAACATTTGTCTCTAGGACCAACTGTTTAGGAGCTGTATTGGTTCGAATGGAAAGTCACGTTTGAAATCCCTACTTCCTTTGAACTTTGTTTATTTCGAATACTGATTAGTTGTTAATTTATTATTCACATTACCGTTTAGGAAGATAACCATTTTTTCCTAATGACGTGTCATCTTGTACCTAGAAACATTAAGGATCTTATACCATGAAACAGATCTGGAAGGAGTTTAAAACCTCTTGTACCTTGAAACTCCTATTTTTTCACATTTGATTTTACGGAATACCTAAAAACGTCGAGCGGTAAAAAAGGAATCAAAGTTTTCTAGTTTGTCGTTCAAATTTCTAATTTATTTAAAAAGTTGACTTTTTGCCAAACAAAACGCTTGAAAAATAACACTAAAAATACTATTTTACTATTCAAAATACTATTTTGTTTACTGTTGTTTACTTTTTAAAATTACCTCTGTTTCAAGGAACAACTTTTTTTTATATCCAAGAAAAGCCTAGAGAATCACTTACCAACTACTGTCATATTCTTGTTCTGAAGAGCAGTTTCGAAGTCTGGAGCTTCGGTGGACACTTCACACCGGTAGGTCCCAGTGCTGCTGTAGTCAACTTGGCCCAAAGTCACCTGGCTCATGTTAGACCTTTCAACCTGAAATATAAAGTTTATGTTATAAGATATAATAGTTTGTAGTAACTATATGAATTATGAAAACTAAAAATAAGTGTATATTAGACGGTCCTTTGTCCAGTTGGTAGTGAGGTGTCGGAACACTAATAAATTATAATTTATTTATGATAATTATCAAAACATAGTCGAACGATTTAAAGGAGAATTTATGGCTAAGACGAAGACGAAAATAGTTTCCACATAAGAAATATGAACTAAAGGACCTATTTGGATAGCCATTTTCTTGTTTTGAAAAGAGAAGAATAAAGAGATTGGGTAATGTACATCGTATAAATCCAAAAAGACACCCAAAGCAAATACTGCAAAGACGTTCAGACGGAACAAGAGGAAGAGGCAGGCCTAGTCTGCGATGGCTAGACGATGTGGAAGCTGTTCTTCGATTCCTTAGAGTGGGCACATGGAAGGAAGCCGTGGGGGATCATTCTGAGAGGAGAAAGTTGTGGAGGAGGTATAAAGTGTAAAATAAAGAATTTTATCAATATTCCAACAAATTAAAGTAAGGTCTCAAAGATTTTTATAATTTCTAATTAGATGCAAATGAACAGCACCATACCTCTTTTGCTATGATCTTTCTGGTTATAGCAACTATTATTTCACATTTATTCATTTACAACATACGCATCTTATCTTAAAAACATTCCATCCGATTTTCTTACAATTCCATTATCAAAGAGATTTATGCTTTATTGATATAAAAAACATTACGTCTGCCCAACTTTACTGAGTTGCTACATACACATAATACTAAATAAAAATAACACAATTATAATATGACAATAATTCATGATATTTATAAGTTGGTAATAATTCTAAGATATAATATATAAAATAGGATACTAGACATTCTAATTTTTTTTCTCTCTTACCTTTTTGGCTTTTTTTTTTTCCTATTTATTTCATTTTATGTTTTCCTTTTTTATTTTATATCTCTCATAATTTTTACATGTCTGGTTTTTTTTTCTTCTTTATTTTTTGATAAGAAACTTATTAAAAAATATAATAATTTAAAAAATCAATTTAGAAATATCGATAGGTACATTATTTTCTTATAACTGAAATATCGTCATTAAAGGTTTAATAAATAAATATATTAGATTGTTGTATGTTAGTCAAAATTATATTTAATTTTAGAGTTATCTTCTGTATTTAAGTTTTATGGAGAATGGTAACGGTTCGGATCGGCGACACCAACCCCTAAACCCGCTCAGAATACCTTTTATCGATTCTAACCTTGTTCCGATTTATTTCGATGTTCTAGTCGCTGCTTTTAGAGGGGGAAGGTTATTCTCCTACATTTACTGAGAAACTCTGAATCCCTGTTCAAAGTAATAATAACTTCTGTTTACCTTCTAATATTAAAATGAGAAATAAGGAAATATTAAAGTGGAAATAAGGAAATATCGAAATATAAGACACTAAATCAATTTTTAATTAATATTAATTTAATCAACAATTAATATACTACTGAACCACCAGTAAAGTTAATTCCTGATGAACTTTCTCTCAGAGAAGTGAAAATAACAAACTATAAATATAAAAAAGACAGAATCCTTAAGTATTTATTTGGCATAACTCCTATTCATTTAACATTTGTAGCTACATGTTTCGGAGATAATGTTTCATCATCAGGCTTCTAATTTTTGTTTAAAACACATTAATCTATAACATTATACCAATAGTTCTACAATATATGGTGATGTGTCATTTACCTCTTAATCTGTGATTATTTTCACATTGTCAATTCTCCATGTTTTAAGCCATTATATAATATAAGACAGAATCCTAGTTGAAAGTGAAGATGTTAATTTCTGCTATATTTTCTAATGGGAAGTGGAAATAAGAAAACATAAAAAACCTGTGATATACTTTCTCACATTTATTTATAAACTGATATGTTTTATTGAATTAATTATACAATCTGTCTCACTTTAGCACAAAAAGTAATATGGATGACAAAGAATCCATTCACAAAATATGTATACTGAAATTTTATCACTGAAATTGAAACAACAAATACAAATATATAAAACACCAAATCCATGTACAAATAAATCTTGTCAAGTTTCATAACACTTTTACAAGTTGTAAATTTTATCACCTAAATTGATAGAACAAATATAAATATGTAAAACACCAAATCCATGTACAAATTAATCTTCTTAAGTTTTATAACACTTTTACACATAAGATTAGATGAAATAAGAAAACATGAATTCATAAAACACTTAATCCTTTATGAAACTCATTTTGTGAACTTCTGTTTCACTTATTTATATTTAAGAAGTCTAAATATCAATATAACAAACTAAACAACACAATCCAAGTTGAAACTGTAGAAGTGATTGTTTACATGTGAGGTTATAGGAATGAACTATCGAAAAATGTAAACATGAAGTGAAGCGTAAGGATCGAACTGGTCGGTGTAGCGCGGGTCAACCTAGTTTGGTGGTGTCGCCGATCCGAACCGTTACCTGTAGAATATTTCGTTTTATCACAATTGGCTACTTTAGGGATAAGCTTATTGTTCCATTCCTCAAAATTGTATTTATCCTAATTACGTTAGTGTATACCATCAACAAATATACAAATATGTAAAATGAAAATGTTTGAATCTATCAATAACCATTAAAAATACCCAGTACTTAGATTCATAAATCTGAACTAGACACGCTGACTAAACTGCCCAATCTAACGTTGTTGTTTTTTTTTTATATAAATGAAGCAAAAGTGATGAGAGAACCATTTTACGTTTACGAATGAAAATAGAATAATTATCTACAATCTATTACAAAGAAAGATAGGAATTCAGAGGAATTGCTTTGAGGGAACAAGTGAATATATATATTTCATGTGAGCTATTATTGTAAGTGACATAAGGAATAATAAGAAAGACAACATTGTTATCTCAGCTGTTGGGAACCTCGACCTAAAAGGCAAAATGATAAAGTAGGCTTATTTGTTTTGGTTTGTTAGCAGGTTTGGTTCCGTTACGAGCACGTTATTTCCTTGAACGAAACATTGTTCTTCGTTAAAATCCAATAAGAGGGATAGTTGGGAATGTCTTAGCAGGCAGTCGGAGGAGTTCGAGACAAAGCTTTCCAGGATGATTCATTATTGTAATTGCAAATAATATTTTAGAATTAAAGGAAAAAGAGAATAATCAGTTTCTAGAAATAAATGATATAAAATAGTGTTTTTACCACAAGATTTCAATATATTTTTTTTTTTTTTTAATTTAATCGAGGGGTTTGCTTCAAAAAAGATGTAGCTCCAGTCTGAGATTAGGAGCTTTTGTACAACCTTGTAATAAAAATAAAAAAATAAAAAAAAAAATAAATTAAAATATATATATATATATATATATATATATATATATATATATATATATATATATATATATATATATATATATGGATAAATTTCTTGACTGTTACTATTAAATGTTTACTAAGGTTCTTGAGGTTCAGTCATAAAATGAAAAATCAACTATTTTGGCGACGTTTCGAGACTATATTGTTCTCATAATCATGCCAATGTTACTGGTGGATATATCAATATAGTCTCGAAACGTCGCCAAAATAGTTGATTTTTCATTTTATGACTGAACCTCAAGAACCTTAGTAAACATATATATATATATATATATATATATATATATATATATATATATATATATATATATATATATATATATATATATATATAGTATATATCCATATTTGTTTTTTTGGATGGCTTAGTTCGAATTATTAGATATCGTGTGAATCATCATAAGATGAGACTGTCTCTCATGTTTGTAGCAAGTTTGTTCAATTTCCAAACTAGCTTAATTTTTCACGAAATAATAATAAGTAACGTTACCTCCTTTTTTGCGGCTAATCCTTCAATTCCTATAAGTATAATATAATTAAAAGTATGTTTATACAAGACCTAGTAAATGCTAAAAATCAAAGTAGTTGCTATTACCGCCATTTCGTAAACGGTTTGTTGAAAGCCCCTGTAATTCAGATTAACCTATTTTAATGTTTTAAGCTGACAACAAAAGATATAAGTACAGCATATTACAAATTATAATGCAAGATCATTATTGTTGTATACGACTTATCCAGAGGAAAACTGATTAAATTTAATTTTTTATTGATGGCGAGGGAGGGGGGGGGGGGTGAGTTGTAGTTAAAAGTGGTTTAAGTAGAACGACATAACCGATTTTTATAAAATTTGATTATTAAGTATTTTATATACCTATTGGCAATTTCAGAGTATGAGAACAGTTCAGAAACCTTTAAAATAAAACTTTTATTTATCTGCCATATATACTAATCGATAAAGGTTAATCTTTTTTTTTATGTTTGTTAAAACCGTTAAAACTCTTTGTTTTGTGATTCTTGGAACTCCAGCATCATTGATTTTATATCTATCTCACATATTATTTTTTGTCGTTTTTTTTTTTGTCACAAGAATAATAATATTTGAGAAGTCATTTTGTAAAAACAGATAGAAAAATAAGAAAAAATTTCAAAACAATTTTCTGGTGTAAAATCAAAATGTATTAAGAACGAATAAATTCAAAGTCAATATAAGCTGGTAGTGAACTTATGTTCTTGTATTGAACGGCAACAATAATTAAACGAAAAAAAAAGTCTAAATTATAAATTTATCTTCTAACACAACTATATTGACTTACCACTAGAGAATAGGAATTATAGGACATCCTAGCTATTTTTTTATATAAGAGAAATTTATCCAAAACTAGAATCCATTGACCCGGCAGATGATAATCTGTGATCAGAGAGCCACTATAGATCTAACCGACATAAAAATCTGTAATTTATTTATTTATGTAATTTATTTTTTCAATAGCTAAAAATATACTATTGAACAGAGAGCACATTAAACGGGCATCGATCTGGATAAAATTCTTACGTTAGTTGTCCGTCATTACGAATTGTTTCATGTCGTATTTTTTCTCCTGTTGTTTCGATTTCGTCCAAATCGCTTAGGCTATTTATCAGGAGACATTGTTGTTTTACAACTAAAACGATAGGTATGGTAGCTGCTTGCAGCTGAGCCGTACGACCAACAATAAAACGACTAGCCGAGAGGGAGTATGTGACCTCAAAGGCGGATCCTCTTCAGGATTACCTTCATCACTATCTGAAATAAAAAGGGACCCCGAGACAAGAGCGGTGATAAAACAGAGTCTCATGGCCTCTATAAATGGCATGGGACATCTCTCTGTCGTAAAGACGATTGACGAGTTTTTATTTTTTCTGAGAACAGAGAATTCTCAACAAAAGATGAATTGCTGGAGAAAAAATAAATTTCCTTTTAGAAGGAGGATATAGCACATATGGTAAAAGGTAACCATCAGTTCTAATCATTACTGAAGATATAGCCTCAAAAGACCAAAGCAAGTTAAGTGATTTGGATTGTTAATAGGGAATTGAATGTTACAAAAATATTTGTAAATTATATTTATGAATAAAGTGACAAGATTATGACGAGGGCGAACATTAGGTTTAAAGCTTTACAAACATACTTTAATGACAACGCTAGACAATCATCAGTAACAACTGCTAAAAAATGAAAAATATACATAACGTTCTTACACTGTATAAAAAATATTTTTGATCCGTTCAGTTTGCAAAACTTAAAATTCAAAATTATTCAGTAAAACACTTTTAATAATGTTTCTCTTCAGAAAATTCTTACCTTTTTTTTCTTTTTCAAAACTATGGTAGAGATATTAAAATATAACAGTTTACTACAATAGCCAATGTGCTCTTAACTATTTGCGAATGCTGAATGGTCATAAAATCAGTATTGAAAAGATAAAGACAGTAATTTTATGGATTTAGTCACTTAGTAAACTGAAAACTGAAGCAAATTGTTCGTTTAGTAAAAATATTTTTTCTTTATAGTTAAATATTTTTTTTTATGTCGGGCGTGAGATAGTTAGAAAATAACTATGTTAAACATAAAAATTAATAATTAGATGAAAAATAAAACAATATTTTTACATTATATATAATATAATATACGATATCATCGTTTCCTTCAACCTCACATGATCTCGATCCTTTTGTTTTTAGTCTATGGTAATATTGATGGTAAATAGAATATAGTTATGTTAGAATATATTCAAGTAAATCTAATTTCTTTTCGAGTGATATAGTTCCAGAAGTTGGATATAATTCCAGATTAAAGATAGTCCCGTCTATAGATTTTTTTTTCTCTAACAATTATTTCAAAAACATTTTATTATGATAATCAAGTCTTCATGTGAACAAAACTTAATGAATCCGAAGAATCACTTTCGTCACAATATTTAACTAATTTAATTAACTTTTTTGTGGTCATGGTTTGAAATGTGTTCCTAAGCTCTGCTCAACATTAACATAAATGAGGTAATAACATAAACATCTCTACAGGTATTATTGATTTAAAAAATTTCGGATGGAATTAAAAGGAAGGATATGAGGTAAACATAAAACATTAAACTCTAGATAAACATATAAACAGTTAGTCATTAAGTCAACTGAAAAAATTTGGCTTTTCTTCGAAAATAAAATGATTTTTTTTTTCTATCTAAACAACCAACACAAAAGTTTTAAAAGGTTTATTTGATACAATTTAATAAGGACATTCACATGATGAAAACATATTATTTTGTTAAAAATGACAATTAGGCATGGCTCATTTATGTAGAATCATAAAGAAATTCGGAGAATAAAAATTAATAAATAAATAAGAATCTTAATAATTTGTAAATTCTCATCAATTAGACGATATTTCACGGCGATATCAATCATTATTTATTATATAGTCTAAATATTAAATATTTTAATTTCATATTCCCTAGGGGAGCCAACCTATAAAATGGAAATCAAAATAATATGGAGAAAAGCGTAATTCTATTGGCCCCTTTCGCTTTCCAGGTGTTTTTGATTAGCGATGAAAAACACTCTAAGCTCTTGACTTTTTTCATATTTTATTTATATTTCTCGTTCTGTAAATGTTTTAATTCCCGTTTATACTTGACTACCAGTTCTTAATTGAGGGAACAACACATCACATTTTAAATTTTTCAACAGGCCAAATAAAATTTATTATTATTTTATTAGGAAAAAAAAAAGAATTACAGCAGAAATAAAAAAATTATGCGTTTTTCACTCCTGAAATTTTGGGATATATATTCAAAAATATACGCGAGAAAAAAATTTAAAGTAAAAACCGATATCATTTTCAGACTCTTCCCCTCAAAAAACATGAAGGAACCAAATTTGGCATTTTTTTTTAAAGATTTTGTAGGATTTTAGAAGGCAAGTGGCCTTAAATTTGTTAACAAGCGCAAATAATTTGGGCTATCACAGATTTCGCCACCTCACATAATTTCACTTCTATAGTTTAAAATAGGATAGTGTTTTTAAGCGTGTTATATTGATATTTAGTCTTCTTAAATGTAAAAAGGTGAAACAGAAGTTAACAAAATGAGTTTCATAATGGATTTAGTGTTGAATAAATTGATGTTTTCTTATTTTCTCTTTCCTAATGTGTAAAATTGTTACAATTTCAACCTCGGAGATTTTGATCTCGAAGACAAGGAATGTCGCTTATACTTATAGTCACTTATTTGATATAGCGTGTTAAGTGGTAAAATCATATTGAAGGAAAAAAAACGCTATTAAAAGTTCAGAAGTTCTGCACAATGATTCATAAAAGAATATTCATCTGAGTAATATCCGCATGTGTTTTATATATTTATATCTCATATATCAATTTTAGTGAGAAATTTTCAATTTACATATTTTGTGATTGGATTCTTAGTCGTCCATGTTACTTATTGCCCTAAAGTGAGACAGATAGTATTAAAAATTCAATAAAACACATCGATCTAAAAATAAATGTGAGAAAGTAAATCACAAATTTCATATCTTCTTATTTTCACTTTCCTTGAGAAAATATAGCAGAAATTAACATCATAACTTTCAACAAGGATTCTGTGTTTTATATATTTATAATTTGTTATATACACTTTCCAAGCATCCGAAAGTTTATCAGAAGTTAACATTACTTGTGATTTAGCTTTATATTAATTCTGATTTAATTTAATATTAATTCAACATTGATTTAGTTTTTTAAACTTTGATATTTTCTTATTTCCACTTCATTTTTTTTATCAATTCTCATTTTAATATTAGAATGTAAATAATAAGAAGTTAACACCAGTTTGAACATGGAATTAGAGTTTCTTCACAAATGAAGGAATATTAGCTCGAAAAACACGGAAATAAATCGGAAGAAGGTCGGAATCGATAAAAGGTATTCTGGGCGTGAAGGGGCCGGAGCTACGCTTTTGTAAGGGTACCAAATATGAATAATAGTTGTATGCTGTATTTTACGAAATACAGAAAACGATAAGGTACGTATCGATACATCTGTATATTAAAAGAAAAAATATATGTAAATTTATCGAATCGTAGAAAGAAAAATATCGATACCCATCTTTAGTCGTTACCAATAAAAATAGGTACTTCAGAAAGAAAAAATCTAAATTTAGAAATATTTAAACACAGTTAATCACGAAATATAAATATGAACAAATGATTCAAAACAAACAAAAACTAACAATCCGTGAGGGAAGAAATAAGGAAATGGCAATCAACTATCATTGCCGTCAACTGGTGATCCTACACAAAGCTCCAAATCTCCAATTCCGTCAAAGGTTTTTAGGATTAAATATATTTAGGAGTTATTACTGGTTCAAAGTTGGAGGTTCCTCCCACCGCAAATTAGAAACCAACGGGTCTTTTCGTTTTATCCCTTTGATCCTCTCCCTCTTTCAGGACGAGGGTATTAACAGTTGAGTTGACAACTTCCACTTCTTCCTCATCGTGTTTTATGTTACTAGATATAATAACATACAATATATATATATAATGAAGACAGGTACATTTTCTTAACAGTTTAAGCTCTTAGGCTGTTTCATTTGTTTACTTAATCTTTTTTTCACTTACTAAGGGGAGCATTGATACCTAATTTACAGCGTGATGATTAATTACTTTAACATTTATTTCCAGCTGTACCTAACCTACTTCTTAGCTTCAAATCCGATGATTGGAATAAAAAATAATGTTTACAAGATTCAATGGCAGAAAGTGTTGCTCTAAATTTTTCAGAAAATTTGGAAAGTAAATAGGTATATATACTAATTTATTTTAAAGAGGAAAGATTAAATTCTTGAAGTTATTACTCAATTCAAAAGGAACTCTTTGTCAAGAACGAAACAAGCCGTATCCAAATTAAAAAAAAAAAAAAAAAATACGGAATGCTGCATTTCATAAATGCATTACATGCGCCTAGCAAGTAAAAATATCAATTCAATAAAAATAAATAGAGTTTAGAGAACATTCGACAGTAATAATCAATGTAAATTCTGTACTTTTAAAGCTGAAGACGATGTTATACACTTCTTACTGAACTGTTCGGCAGTTGATTCCCAACAAATTCTTGAAACATGACATTTCTTCTTCAAACAAAGTTTATCAATAGGAACTTTATTAACAATACAAAATATATATTAACTTAATAACATCTATTTATTTATACAGAAACATATAATTGATAGTAACTGACCATACACTCTTTAAGGTGAGGCGCCACTGAAACATGACTTGACTTGACTGGAGTACCAGACTGCACCCACACAGTGATTTTAATAGGGAACGGCGACACCGGGACCGAACTTGACGATGACTGAGTTGAAAATAATTTTCAATATTGTTTTATCTCCTTTTATTTATTTATATATTTATTATTTTTTTTTTCTCTAACTCTTACAAAGAAAAATTAATTATGTTTGTATTATTTCTATTAAGGACCAAAAACTCCTGTAATTAAAAAAAGTGTTTTTTTTTTTTAATTAAAAAAACAGTAATTTATTATTCATTCAATAATGTTTATTATTGTTCTTTCTATACCAATATACTGATTTACAATTTAATTATTTTCAAGCTGCAATACAAAGCCTTAATTCTCTCAAAATTACACGTAGAAAGAGAAAAGTATAAAAAAATGAAAAGTTCAGCGGACTTCTCTGAAATTAATAAAACTGTAAATTAGTTAGTTAACTTTACTGATATTTATATAAGTTGACATTATAAAAGTACAAAATATGCCGTTACGGCTACATCATTAATAGTTTTAATGCTTTCTATTTAATAGTAATTTTATGCTTAGCATTAAAAAGAACGCTTCGAAATTAGCACATTAAAAAGTATATCAACGGTTTCACATGCCACTGATAAAGCATTACCCATTTAGATACATTAAAATCCTTTTAATAAATCAACAACTTAGCGACATTTTAAATTTACGTAATAAATGGTACCATTATAACGCACTATGCTTTCAAGTTCCAGTTGCATAATTAATAAGAAAAATTAAAACTGTCACAAAAATTAATCTACTTTTTCTACAGAGTGAAAACGGATAGCAAATGCTTTCGAAGTTGCATTTTGAAATAAATGTGAAATACAAATCTCGCCCTTAGATATTAAAGTTCGAAAGTTTTCAAAAACATAATTAAGAAATAATTGTGTTAGTATTATTAAAATGATGATCATTTCAGTATATTTTACATAGAACATTAAAAAACGAAAATATTTAGACCAATAACATTGATTTTGTTTTTTGATTTATGAAGTAACGGATATTTTTATCGCTGAAATTCTCTAGGAAATCACACACTGAGTAGAATATCATATTTCATGTGGAGTTATCTTCTTTTCTCACGACTGATGGGGCAAAGATTTGATAAAATACTTTGGGAAATAGTCTATTACCAAGAGGGACGTGGTGAGAGAGAAATACGAGCTGAGGTCCAACGAAGTGGAAGTTTGACAGTAATAACGGAAAGAAAAAGTAAATCCGGCAGAGATAGCGGGAGCCATAGTTGTGGAGAAATATTCCAGTTCCAGGGTTTCGCCTCCTATGCTATATGAGGACATTTTAAAAAGTAACTCGAGAACTCCATCATAGATAAATCTGATGTATTACACGAGAGAATAAGAAAAGAAGTGTCGTCAGGGTTTTTTTTATTTTATTTTTTTATTGTAGATAATAATGGCGGATAATGTACTAAAACGGGTTTGATTAATTATTCACAGAAAGAAAACGATCTAAATTCATCCTCAAGTGAAAGCTTGAATTGCAAGTATAGTATTCTCAACAATGAGTAATATCTAACACAAATCAGTTATTTCAAAAATAAAATATGAATTCTAATGTGCAGTCGACCTTTTGCAGTAATGATAATTGGGATTCTAAGATAAATACTTAATAATAAATGTATTTAATATATTAATAACATAAAGATAATTTTCTTTTCAAAGAAAATTACTGATATGTTAACGTAGATACACCCATACTATATATATTTTTTAAAATGAAAAACAATATAATATTTATGAACAATTAAAAAAAAAAAAAAAAGAAGTGGAAAATAGTAAACAAGAACAGAAATAATAGCAGAAAATCTTCCTTTAATATTTTTATTTTAAACTATTTATTTTGATTTACAAATGTATACATTATACATTTGTGTATACACTATACAAGGCGGCCAACTAGTCAGCAAAAACAAATTCAAGCATAATTCCAGGAAATTCAATACTAAACAGATGTTCTATTTTTCTTTGGCATGATTTCCATTGGTTTTAGATAGCATATATTGTGTAATATATAGAAATATTAGCTCAGTACCTTCTGTAATATAAAATCGTTAAAACATTCATTGTTTTAATTATTTGTATATTTTTGTAGGGGAAGTGTTTTCTTTATCAATGATTTTGTTTAAATGATTAAATATTTCACAAATTAAGAGGACATTTGAAACAATTAGGGATATAGAATGATGTTTTAAGAAATTGTGAATTTCAAAATTAAACTGAACTCAGACATCCCAACTCATCCTACCACTGTCCTCACCACTTACGCTGATGGCACATGTGTGTTATCAGTAAACAATGATCCCTTTATTGCCTCTCAAACACTCCAATCCCATATCCTAAACCTTCAAGAATGGTGTCAAAAATGGAGAATCAAAATAAATCCAAACAAATCACACCAAATAACATTTACCCTATGTCGTAAACCTACGACTTCCTGTCCTACTGTATCCTTTAATGATATTCCACTAATCCCTATTATTCCCTAGGACTCCACTTGGACAAACGTCTAACTTGGAATCCACATAAAAGACTAAAACGACAAGAAACTGCCCGTCGTTACAGACTACTTCAACATTTACTAGACAAACGTTCAAAGCTCCCAATTAATTACAAAAGACGCATTTACATGACTGTATGTAGGCCTATTTGGACGTACGGAGTTGAGCTTTGGGGCTCTACTAAACCATCCAATTCATCTCGTATCCAATCCTTACAATCCAAAATCCTTCGAAAAATCCTCAATGCGCCTTACTTTGTGACCAATAACCTTATCCATAAAGATCTTAATGTTCCATATGTTTCTGATTTAGCCCAAACCAGATACCTATCCTTCCATACTAAGCTCCATAACCACTCCAATCCACTAGTCTCCTAACTTGCTTCCTCCTCCATCCCTGATAACCCTCCGAGGCGTCTGAAAAGAAGATGGCCTAGAGACCTTACCTTTTAGTGTAGATTTTATTGAAGTGCTACATGTGAGTAGTTCTTCACAAGTTATTTACTTATTAAACGTCTGGTGCATTTAATATTACAATACAAGTTCATACTATAAAAGACCTTGATCAGGCCTATCCTAAGGTCTCTAGACCATCTTCTTTGCAGGGGCCTCGTAGGATTATCGGGAATTGAGTGTGAAGCAAGTTGGAAGACAAGTGGATATGGAGTTTACTATAAAAGGATTGGTGTAAGGTTTGGGCCAAAGCAGCAACATAAGGAACATTAAGATCTTTATTGATAAGTTTTTTTCTAACATAATAAACAACATTAAGGCTATTACGAAAGATTTTGGATAGTAAGAACTGGATACGAGATTTGGAGTACCAAATCTCAATTCCGTATGCCCAGATGGGTATACTTGCTGCTATGTAGTTACAGTTGTTTGCAATTTATTGAGAGCTTTGAGCACTTGTTTGGTAAATATTGAAATAGTCGGAAAAGACGTGTAGCTTCTTGTTTTTAATGTCTGGTATGTCCCTTAATAAATTAAATTTAAACAAATAGTACCTCTTGGCTCCGATAATAACTAAAAAGCAAGACTTTAAGCATTCATTAAAGAAATGGACGGAACTCTAACATGAATATATAACTAGAGATTTAATTCTATTTTTACAATTCACTATTTTTTTTTTATTTTTTTTTTTTCCATTGATATTCAATATGCATGTAGGCATATATGCATAGTATTCTCGAATAATATTTTTTCCAACACGGTCTCTCCATTTTGATTAGCTACCTTACAGAGATATTTTATTTTAGCCACTATAACGGTCCTAGTTTGAAGGTATCATCCAACTTCCACTTTTATTCGCTTCCTATCTTTCTATAATTAACATTATTAAAAATTAATATAATATAATGGTAGGTATGTTTAAAACTAACATCTATATAAATTAAGATAAAACTTTTTTTTCCATACAAGTTATTCAGTATTTATATACGCTATAGTCAACGACATAAAATATTATCTTAAAATTAAGTTAGGATGTTTGATTAATTGCGATGCTTTTTCATTGTATATTTATTAATTGATTATGACGTTTTATTCAAAAATCGTTATGATGTAAATCATAAATATGCAGGCAAAAGGAGCAAACGGGGCTAAATAAAAAGGGAGACTTTCTTATTCTTCCTGAAATTATTTAAATTTGAATAAAAAGTATCTTTTATCAGGTAATGAAAAGGTAAGACAACATTAAATCTTTAGTTTAAAAATGGAGAATGAATTACAGTACTAAAATATTTACCAGAACATTTATTTAATGTAATATATTTTTAAAGATGATAATACATATTTCATAATATATTGTAATAAATATTTTATAAATTATTATAACCAATCGAAGCAATAAAGTTTTCCTATTACTTCAAAAAAATAAAAAAACGAGTGTTTCAGTAGTATAGATAGATAAGGTGATAAAAACAAAACAAAACAATAAGTATATAGAGAATATTAAATAACAAAGGAACAAAAAACTTAAAAATATGATGGTCTAACACGCAAATAAAAATGATAAAATTTACATATAAACTTATTATGCAATTCTGTGAAAAAATTAATTCATTAGTAATACATTCATATTCATTTATATCAAATTGATCCATTTCTTTTTAATCGTTTAATTCAATACTGTTTTTTAAAACTCCACTACTCAAAAATGTGTTATTTTAAGATCTATTAATGACGAATATTACAATACTGCTCTAAATTTTAAATTATAATACAATTATTTTGCAACATAGACGTTTGTTGATAGTTAATCCGGCACGAGGCAACAGGCAGCGTGGCCGAGCGGTCTAAGGCGCTGGTTTTAGGCACCAGTCCGAAAGGGCGTGGGTTCGAATCCCACCGCTGTCAAATATTTTTTATAGTCAAACAATAATCAATAATGTTTTTACAAACATAATTAAAACATTGATATAAAATAAATAATAAATTAGAAGAATATAAATAAATAATGTACTTTAGAAATGGAAATTAAAAGATTGTACTAAATAAACAATAAATAATTTATTTTTTTGTTTATGCTTGCATTCATACTTGACAGTAGGCTAAAATCATACGTGAATAAGATGTATACTTAAAGTAAGACAATTTTGCATTAACAAAAAAAAAAAATATATATATATATATATATATATATATATATATATATATATATATATATATATATATATATATATATATATCTTTGTCATAATATCCAGTTTGGGCATTTATTTCAAAGTAAATACAAATGATATTTAAATTAACTGAATATTATACTGATTTTAGTTATTTTAGCTAAATTTAATTATTTTATTTTATTTTCTCCAGAGAGAATGATTTTATTGTCTTCTCCTTTCTATTGAGAACTAGAAAAAAAAAATGTATATATATATATTATTTTTTGTTTAACCAATCGTCTCTCCATTCTCATTGGGTCATAAGTTGTCTTATAGATTTGTATAAATAACTTTATAATAATTCCTATATTTCTTATCTAATCAGAGTACAGAGCATTGTGCTAGAGTTGTAACACATCACCAATAAATATATACTTAAGATGAAATATTTTTTAAAAATAAGTAAATAATTTCGGATCATATCGTGAAACATAATAAATATCTAAATTATTTACATAGATTTATAGGAGAAAAAAATCTTTCTAGCTCTCAATATAAAAAAAATATATGTATTATGGTACAAAAAAAAAAGGTTAGTATCCATATATGAAAATAAAGGATATAAAAAAATGTTAATTAAAAAAATAAATAAATATATAGAATTTTAATTAAACATTTCAAAATTTTAATTAAAGTATTCTTATAAAACAATGAAAGATAGATAACAATAAAAACAAAAAAAAATAGTGTAATTATTTGTATTATTATTTTAATAATACAAATACTTTTACCACTTATTAGGTACGACATATTGTTAGATATGGCTAGTGCTTGTGAATATTTATTTAGGCCAATTACACCTAAAAATGCAGAGATCCCCGAGTAATTAATAAAAAATGATATTTATTCTAAGAGAAGCAATTATATATTACAATTATATTATATTGGAGCTAGCAATTCAGTAAGCTGTGATCTATTTTTTTAGACTACCCTAGGAAACTAAGTATAAGGAATATTAGTCCTTCAGCCGTTTTGTATTTAAACAGGAAACAGATTCAAAGGATGTAATATTGACTATAAATGGTAATTAATGATATATTTTTTAGAAAGTCTTACCTAAACTATTTATAAAATTAATTTAGGTACCAAGTATGATTGAAAATTGAAAATGTTAGCGAAAAATTTATTTTACATTCATCTAAGGTCTGATTAGATTTTCTCCAATCCGTGAAAGCTATTTTACAAATTTATTTACTCAATTGAATTTTAGTTTTGGAAGGTAGATGTTTTATTTTTTATTTCCAGAAAATATATTGTAAACATATCGGCGTTTCATAATTAAAAAAAAATACATTAATTTAATTTGAGGGGAAACGTAACAGACCAAAACAATTACATTTGTATTTATTTGTTGAAAAGATAGATTTTATTTGAGGAGAATATTATAATTAATGTATAAAAGAAAAAACCAATATGCCCAATTCTCACACTTAATATTTTATTTTTTCATTAATTAGTTTTGTTTAAAATACTAGAAGGTCTAATTACAATTTATTTTGTTTAAAAAAAAATTAAAATTCACTTTTAATTTTGCAACAAAATGAAAGAAGTATTCGAAAATTAATAATGAACTCATGAAGTGAATTACATATGTGAATTTATGGTACATCGGCGAATGTATGAATATTCAAAGAAAGAAAATAGAATAGTGAATTGATTTACGCAAACGTTTGATTATTCAATGAATGTTTATATAAATTTAATTTCATGTTAGATTTTAATATTCGTTGTGATAGTAAAATCATTTATATTTTATAATATACGGATTTCGTGCACAAGTATATTATCTTTTGATTTAATTTCTTTTATGAATAAAATGATTTTTAAATATTTTATATATACACTGCATATACAAGTTTTTATTTAGCTTTCATCTATCAACATAATTAGTTCGTAAAACATTCGCCAGACATTTTATTACAAATTTAAAATACTATTTATTTTATAATATATTTTTTTATATACTATATAAATATATTTTGTCATTTATACTAAAAATAAATTATTACAATATATCAGGGAAAATGTTTTCATACATGTTAAATTTTATTAACCCACCGAAATGCCAAATTTCTTATGACAAGCATTACTTATCAACTACTGAAATTATTAAAAAATAATCTCTTTACCCAATATGGCGTACTATTTCTCAGAGATAATATTCTCCTGATGAACTGGCGATAAACCCTGTCTACATAAATAAAATTATGTTCTTAGCCCAATCAAATAAGGAGTTTTATACAGCAAACCTCAAAATGAAAGCAATGAAGCTGAATTTTTGCATATTCTTTTGTTTTGGTCTTCTAAATAAGGGGTGACAAGTCACCGACTTCAGCGTGTTAGCATAATTAGATACTCTTTCTAATATCTTGATTTCTTTGCATCGGACGCCTATCGCGTTGCTAAACTAATAGTTAGTAAAAAGTTCTCTATAATTTTGGGTCTACTAATTTTTTTATTAGGATTAACCGTTTTCGAGATATAGTGCGGAGAAGGAGAAGCGGGTACCAGTTCGGTCAAACATTTGCTTTTAGTGCTTTCCACGATCGTTTCTCAGAAAAAATGTTAGAACCAAAGTTGTAGAGCATTTAATTTACTTTTATTACATATTTACGTTTCTAGCACTTGAAGCAAATATATGCAAAAAGTGAGATAATTTTTTTTTTTCTCGATAATTATCGATTTTTAATAACGTATATCTCGAATAACGTTGAGAGTTAGACAAATACGTATATAAACATTTTTTTAGGAAATTTAATTAGCTTTAATTTTGATCAATAGCATATTTTTCTAGAGTCCACCGTTTTTCGAAAAACCTAAAATGGGATCTACTCCTCTCCCCCCACCGTAAACTGGAAAATCTCGTTCCCCAGGGCCGTGGACTTTTAGTATCTTTACCTCTAACTACTGTTAATGAAGCTGTGCTGGGGTCGCACTTCGCGCAAAAACACGTTTGTCGGAACTCTTTAGAGTATAACTCTAAAACTAATAGTTCGATCCAAAATTTATTTTTATCATCTGAAAGCTGAAGAAATTTTGCAGGACTTGATCAAAACTTAATATAAAGATTCTTATAGTAAATTTAACCAGTATTCAGATGAAAAAAAAAAAATATTGGGCCGAACAATTAGTTTCTCTGACCCCGGAGGGAACGAGATACTCCAGTTTACGGTGGGGAAAGGGGAGTAATCTTATGTTTATGTTTTTCGATTACATCTCGAAAACGGAGAACTCGAGATCAAAATCAAAGCTAATTAAATTTCCTATAAAAATGTTTCTATACATATTTTTTTTAACTCTCAACGGTTTTCGAGATATACGTTATTAAAAATCGATAATTATCGAGAAAAAAAATATTTGCTTCAAGTGCCAAAATCGTATATATATATACCCATCAGATCCTGAAGGCAACAATAAACCTTAAACCAATGACATGGAGCACACAAGTGAAAAAAGACCTAAAAAGTGCAAAAACAAACCCAGAGGAAGCTCTAGACAGAAATGCTTACGGACGAAAGGTGAATGCGTGGGAAGTACGGCCGGAAAATGGAGTCAAGAGGAATGGGAGAACTTGGTCGGAGAATAGGAGGAGAGAACATGGGGAGAAAATGAAGATCATTTGGGCGCGTCGTAAGGAGAGAGGAACCACAAGAGCTTCACGTGATCTATCTTAGGTCCAGATCGTGCCTAATAATAATATATATATATATATATATATATATATATATATATATATATATATATATATATATATATATATATATATATAACTTTATATATCCGATATATATACCAGAAAAGATCGTGGAATGCACTAGAAGCAAATGTTAGTCTGTGTCCGCCCTTCCTTCTCCACATCTTGAAAATGGTTAATCTTAAAGGGAAAATTAATAGAACCTAAATTATAGAGAACTAAATTAACTATATCTTTTGCTGCCTTCTTGTTTGAGTTCCGAGGCATAGAAATCGAGACATTTAAATAAAAACTAATTTTTTTGACCTTGAATATCTAATTCTGCTAATTTGCTAAGGTCGGTGACTTTTTACCTCTTATTTGGAAGGCCAAAACTAAGATAAATGCAAAAATTCACCTTAATTGTTTTCATTCCGAGGTGAAATCCTTATTTGACGGGGCTGAGTTTCCATATTTGAATTCAATAAAATACATTTTTAACATGTTTCCTGCATAAATAGCAATTATAAATTTAGTTACAAGTTGAGACATTTTTTACTTGATAATATATCCGGTTGCTATGCCAAAACTATAAATCCATTCAGTTGTTGCAAAGTATCAATCGAAACGCGGACCTGCCCGCGGTAGAGCTCTGCATTAGTTCATATTTCAAAAGGTACGGAAAATAATTTTTTCATCGAAAGGAAATACCTCGCCAGACCGTGACACACAAGGCTCAATGAATGAATAAACATGGCTGCATATTGGATGACTCCTCACCCTTTGAAATACACAAATGGCATACATATCAGAATTTAAATAAATGAGTACCCTCCTTCTTCCTCTATTCCATATAAAACAAAAAAGAAAGGGGTTTAATTTTAGTTCGTGAAACAGAATTTTAAATTGACAATGTTCCAAAAACATTATTTATATGTAAATAATAGAAATATATTAAAAATAAATTGCAAATTTAAAAAAAAAAAAAGGTTATAGATAAGTCTATCTATAATCAAATCCATTTTCAGAAATACATTGTAGAATTAAAATGATCAAATTGCATAAATTAAATTAACAGCCAATGATTATCCTAAATAAACAAAGTTGTTTGGAAATAGTTGCTTCAAACATGACTTTTTTCTTACAAACCAATATAACTCCTAAACGGAGGTTAATAGCGACAAATGCTAAATAAAAAAAAACATTCTCCATTAAATTTCTAATGATAGAACTGTCACTAAAGTTTCGAATCGAGCAACAATAACAGAGCTAGAGCATGTCAAAATGATACATTTTTGAGTTTGAAAAAAACGATACACCAAAAAAAAGTACAGACCCCTTAGCTAAAAGACATGCGCATGTCAAAAAGAATTATAAAAAATTATGATGTCTTGTTTTTATCAAATAATTCACTCAATAGGGACAGATGGAGTTAAGCGAATTAAGTGAATGATCCACATTTTATTGCAAGTTTTATTAGTTTTCAGGGATTAGTTGTAATAAAAAAATATATTACTTAAAATGTCGCGACTAGAAAACAACTAAAAATAAAAAATTATAAAATAAAATAAAAACATAATACGAGAAAAAAATAAAAATTAATTTTAAAGGTTATAATCTCAATTAGTATTTTAAACACGTTTCCAATAATTAATATAACATTAATTAATTTATGGAATAGGAGGCCAACAAACCGCCAATTATTGCTAATGATCTTTAAATCTTTCCTATTATATAAAATGAAAAGCAATTTTTCGTTTGCGATCACTAACTACGAAAACTACTGAACCAATCTCTACAAAATTTTAATTACATCATCTTTACATTTCCAGAACTGTTTAACAATCATTAAATTAGTTGTTATTAGAAAGCGATAATATGAGGATAACAGTAAAGTTTTTAAATTATAAGGTTTCAAAGGTTACAAAGGTAAAACCACTGCAACCATCTGCGCCGAATTTAAACTACATCATTATCGTTCTAGGAAGGTTTATTAATTATTTATAGGATGAAAATTAAAATTTGGATTTCTAATTATACCTTATCGTAATCTTCAAACACCTATAAAGTGCAATTTTAACCAGGTTACAAATTTGTGAAATTCGTGTAAATAATATAAATGAAATAATGCTTAATTGAATGCTACATTACAAGATAAAGCTTCAATTATTAGTTCAAATTATTCAAGTTCGTTAATTATTTAGAGCGGGCAATGTAACAACGGTAGATGCTAGTAATAAATATAGTTTCAGAAGTCAAGACAAAGAAAATACTTAGTAGGAGTTATAATTATAAAACAATTACAAGAATAGTTCAAGAATCACTTTTGTATATGTTTGATTCCTAATACCATAATATTCATGAAAACACCCGAAAAACGATGGACTTAGCTTTAAATTAAACAATAATAACTGAACAATAAATTAATCTTTGGATTTGCAGATTTCATTTCCGAAATATGGCTCGTTCCATTATAAGACTAAAAAAAAACAATGCTGTTGATCAGATAAGAAAAAAATAATATAGAAATATGTCAAAATGTTGATTTTTTTTAAGAAAGATTAATTTGAATTTAAAGAGCATCCCATATACAATACAAATACAAAACGAAAAACAAATCCTTGTTTAGTGATCATGGTTTAGGAGTGGAATGCTCATTCAAGGTAATCCATTACACAATTCAGCAAATAATATTCATAATAGTTGTAACCTCATGATTGTGACGAATCATCATTTCTTTTGTACAAATGAATAAAATTAAAATAATATTTTATTATTGTTGTAAATTCTATGCCTAAAATTTAAAAAACAAAACAAAAACAAAATCAGAAATATTAAGAACTAGTATCGAAAATGAATTGAATAAACAACTTTACAGTTATATTATAATATGATTAGAAGTGGAAATTAAATCTGGCTGAATATTTGTTCATTGTTAATCTTGTATCACCAAATAATTTTAAAGTTTAAAATAGCAGTTATAAAACTGCTCGTCGTTACAGACTACTTCAACATTTACTAGACAAACGATCAAACCTCCCAATTCATTACAAAAGACTTATTTACATGACTATTATTAGACCTATTTGGACGTACGGAGTTGAGCTTTGGGGCTCTACTAAACCATCCAATTCATCTCGTATCCAATCCTTACAATCCAAAATCCTCCGAAAAATCCTAAAAGCCCCTTACTTAGTTACCAATAAGCTTACCCATAAAGACCTTAATGTTCCATATGTTGCAGAGTTAGCCCAAACCAGATACCTATCCATTCATAGTAAGCTCAATAACTACTCAAATCCATCAGTTTCTCAACTTGCTTCCCACTCCATTCCCTATAATCCTCGGAGGTGTCTGAAAAAAAGATGGCCTAGAGATCTTCTAGTGTAGAATTTTATTGAAGTGCTACTGATGAGTAGTTCTTTTCAAGTTATTACATGCTATTGTTATCGTTATCAGCTCATTTACTTGATGAACATATTTTGTATAGCTGTAAATTTCAATAAATTGATATAAAAAAAAACAATAAAAAACAATATTAAAACATCAGCTGTTGTCTAAAAATGTAAACAGTCCAGAAAATTACAACAACAATTCGATGCAATACCTAATGAATCTAAGCAAGCCACAGAGACCATTAAAGTATGCATACTAAGAAACTTTAGCTTAAACTTAAGTCTAGGGCTCTTATATTTATGTTAAAGAAATCTATCTTCATCAATGTTTATTTAATATTGAATAATTCTACGGGTTACAATATAAAACGTAGTGGCTCATCAAGGGTTGGAGGAATGTATCTCTTCTAGTGGAGAAGGTAATGAACTATAGAAACCTCACCCGACCGATCCCTCCGGTGAAGAAAAGCGGGATTTAATTAAACCGCATTGTCCTCGCACCTCTTCAGTAGTCGCATGTAACATTTGATTAATATGATCCTATCTCACAAAATTTATAAGAATTGTGCTGCTCCATTATATTTAGCATTCCATCAAATATCCTTTACAGTTCAGAGATAAATATTTTTTACTGAATATTATTATAAATTATACAAAGATATATAATACATACGGGCCGGACAGTCGGCTGCTTCCATGGTCAGAAAAAAAGCGCCGAATATCAGGCCATTTATTAATTTCTATTTCTACGCTTAGAAAAAGGAGTATTGAAATTCAAACATTGCTGCTTATGATTTTTATTATAGACTCATTTTTACATTTTTTTTTAATTTCAGAAATAAAAACTTTTTTTCTTTTAATCAACTATCTAACTTCATAATTGAGGCATGTAAATGGAAAAGGCTGTAAGTTTACAAAGGTTACGCTACAAATTTAGGACCTCATGGTTGACGTTAATGTGACGGCATTACGCACATTTGCGTCAATCAGATAAGTGACAAGATATGTTTCAGTATCACAATTGTCTTCCATCGTGAACAAGGTGCTTTTAAATGAATTTAATTAATTAAAATAAGTATTTCATATTTTTTCAACAACCAATCGTCATTTTTCATGGAGTTATTTTTATCATTTTATAAGCTTCCTTCCACCTCTGTTTAAATTTAGATTTTAAACAGGAAAATTGGTACTTCATGTCCTTTAACTGGTAACTAGAATACTTCTCAGTCAGTAATGTCAAATATAGTCAGTATAGCTAGTAATAGTCAAAAGATGTCTTCATTTATTCTAATTTTACTTCATAATAGGGAAGTTTTGCTCCTGTATTTTATCGTACAGTGATTTTCGCTCTTTATACTCCTAAACCATTCGACATATAAAAAAATTTAAGATCCATTTAAAAGAATTTTAATATTTTGTAATTTTCTCATTGTCATGTTTGGTGTCACTTAAATCACGAAAGTGCGGTTGATATCGTCATTATTATTTTTAAAAAAGTCTAATCTTTCAAGGAAATTAAAAATAACAACCGGGACGCACCCTGAATTACAACAAAAACACTTAAGTATGCTAAAATGTGGTTGAAAATTAGTGAAGAATGGAATATGTTTCAAGCAGCTGAAATAGTGCTGATACATTAATTGATAAAATAATAACCACTTCAGAAGTATGTGTCCTCAACTGTTCCAGATCAATGACTCTATTTATGAAGAATATGACTAAATATAAGAAAACCCCTTTTAATTGAAGCAATTACACTTAGAAAACAGAGATCCGTTGGCCTGACGGGATGGGGCAGTTTCGACTAATCGTACGACTTAGGTATTGCAGGAAAGGAAGAGACAAGGGTGACATAATGTCCTCTGTTTATCTAACTTTATTAGTCGCTAGGTTGTTTTTTTACATTCTGTGGATTTTATTTAATCGACTTTTGGCCGCTTAGGTTAGCTAAATACTAGCGATGGCTATAATATAACTGATTCAATAAATTTAAGTATGAAAAATATCTAATGAATTATATAAAGTTGATATCAAGCAAACAATTTTAAAAATAACCTATATAACCAGTTAGCGTAAAAGAGACTTACCACTAAGCGGATACCAGGCAAGGAAAAGAGCCTTGCTTGAGGAGTGCTATCGGGCATGTACCTGAAGAACTCGTCGTCGTCCTTGTACCACTTGACCGAGTACAGGGAACCTCTGTCTAGTTCGAAGATGCACTCGAGGGTAACGGTCTCACCGAAGTTAGCGTGTCTGGGCACCTTCAACTCACTCAGCTGCAGGCACCATCCTCCTATTTTCAAAAATTAATAGATCAAATCTGAGTATAAGAATAATCTACAATAATCAAGATATTAAAATAAATTAGTTAACTTATCAAATGATCAGTATGTTTTGCAAATATTTACTTACCGATCTTCTTTTAATATTTTTCTTTACCATATTTCCCAACCTGAGTATTTAGACTCTTCAAAATACAATGGGATGGTTCCTAAAAAGTTGGATCATACAAGGTATTATAAAATTTTAAAATTGTTAATACATTAAAAGAATCTTAAGGGACATTTGGACCCTCAGGTACGATTCGAGTTGGAGTTCTAACGAAATAAATTAGCTTGGAATCCACATAAGAGACTAGAAACTGCTCATCGTTTCCGAATATTCCAAAATTTAATAGACAAACGTTTAAATCTTCCAAAAAAATACAAAAGGCTTATTTACATGACAATAATTAGATCAATTTGGACATATGGAGTTGAGCTTTGGGGCTCTGCCAAACCTTCAAATTCTGCTCGTATCCAATCCTTTACAATTCAAAATCCTTCGTAGAACCCCAATGCTTCTTATTATATCACAAACAACCTTATACATAAAGGTCTTAAGGTTCCATATGTTGCAGATTTGGCCCAAACCAGATACATATCCTTTCATAGTAAACTCCATACCCAATCGAATCCAATGGTCTCCCAACCTGCTTTACACCCAATTCCCGATAATCCTCCGAGACGTCTGTAGTTCTTAACATGTTATTGACATGTCATTGTAATCATTGTTCTCTAATATACTCTTGTATACAACGTATACACTTGTAAATATCAATAAATAGTTAAAAATATATTTTTTTTAAATAATGTACAACTGTACAATATTTATACATCAAGTAAATGTGCTGTTAACTATTACAATAACGTGACAAAACTTGAATAGAGCACCTCAGTCAGCAAATAATAAAAATTCTAACTAGAAGGTCTCTGGGCCATCTTCTTTTCAGACGCCTCGGAGGATTATCAGGAATAAAGCAAGTTGAAAATAGGGGATTTGACCCGTTATGGAGCTTACTATGAAAGGATTGATATTCTAAAAACATAAGATTTTATGGATCATTCATGACAAAGACTTTGAGGATTTTTCGAAGGATTTAATGGATAGAGATGAATTGGATGGTTTAAGCCCCAATCAACTCCGTACGTCCAGATAGCAGTCAACAATTGGGAGCTTTGAACGTTTGTCTAGTAAATGTTGAAGTAGTCTGTAAACGGGCAACTTCTTGTCGTTTTAGTCCAATTAAAAATATAAAATAAAAGATAAAGTAAAAATAGAGGATTCGCCTATAATACTATTCCAAAAGGATCATTTTGACGATGCGAAAAAAAAAAAGAAAAGTTTTTTGACATTGACAATCCAGCTACTACCCACTGAGGACAGAGATTGGAATCACCAATCACGGCTATCTGCGGTTCCAACTTTATTTAGAATCACATATTGACCAGGTGGACCAGGTGGCTCAATGGAAGAAGGGACGTTATACAGCTCTTTCATTTCCAGGTCTAAAACACAACAGGGAAAAGCTACATAATATCCGAGAAAGCATTAAATGATACAAATCGAAGATTTGTAATAATTTGTCTGTCAATGAAATACAATATTAATTAGGTCTGAATAAATTTAAATTTAAAAAAAGCAATAACAAAAAACAGGAAATTAATTATTAGACACATCAAAATACTTATTGAGATTATGACTGATTAAATCTGATATTGCGAATATGACTTTGGCATACCAACAGTAATTATCTGGGAATACCAACAGTTTTGAAAATACCAACTCTCTCATCCCTTATTACCTTTTTTCAAAAATTTATGTTTTGAAATAACCTGCGTAACTTATATAATTTTGTTTGAACCAGTTTTTTCCACTGTAGGTCATGATTATGGGAACAATATAGTCTCGAAACGTCACCATAGTCACAAAAGTTGTTTTTATTTATTGACTGAACTTCAAGAACCTTATTGA
Organism: Euschistus heros; assembly: GCA_003667255.2. NCBI lineage: Eukaryota > Metazoa > Arthropoda > Insecta > Hemiptera > Pentatomidae > Euschistus > Euschistus heros. Next base: position 966,317 of record RCWM02000002.1, on the reverse strand, counting down.
ACAAAAGTTGTAGGTTTCTTTTTTACGGTGATTAAAAAAAAAAAAATAGTAGGCTGCATAATATCTTTATTCAGTATTGTAAGTGTCATTGAATGTATTTTTTCTTAATATCTTAATCTTTGTCAAAGTTCGATAATTTATTACAAAAAAAGAATTCCTATTCCTAGAATAAATAATATACTTTGAAGATGAATCTCAAATAAAATTTATAATCAATGTGTTTTTGTTTCAATCAGCTTTTTTCTTAAATATATCTGATCCAAACGGTTTGTTAGTACTCTTGGTATATAAGTCAACCATCATAGTAAAAATTAAAAGCTACATGTTTGATAAATCCAAACGCACAAATACATATCGCGTTTTTCGTTTATACCAGTGAAATCTCTCTTGTACAATGCTTTTTCTTTATAATGAAGTGAGCAAAAAGTAAATTTTTTAAAACTGAAACAGCAAATTTCTTTTATCGCATTAGATAATTAAAGTTTATTAAATTTAGAGCAATTCTAATAAATAATTCTAAATTAATAAGAAATGAACGATTCTAAAGATTTAACTGGTTCACAAATCAGGGAAACAGTGATATTAGATCTTCAGAAAACCTAATATATATTACTTATTTGGGGGCGAGGAACGAGGTTCTTTTCTCAGCCTGAGTGTACATACTGTTAATAGTTACGAATTTGATAACATTTTTTTTTTTTGTATTGTTACTTTAATTGTACTGAAGATTTAATATGAATCCTTATAATGTACCTATCCTTCAATGTAAAAAATTACAATATTTGTAAAAATTAAATATTTTTTTCATACATTACTTCGAACATTCTATTGTCATATTAATAAGGCAGTTATTTAAATCCTTACAATGAAATTCCACTAAATTAGTTCATACATTAAAACAAATATATATATATATATGCCTCAAGATAGTTTTTGAGCAAAACGAATTATTCTAATAAACATAAATAAGACTACTTATTCGAGTCACTCATATCTCTATTAGATATTTCGTACCCACATTTAGGCCAGCCTACTTTGACATTAACTTTAAGAGGTTACGATGTCATGATGTTTTACTGAAAACGTTAACGTAGTTCATAACGAAATTTGTAACTGAAAAACACGGGACATAGATTTAGGTTTATTAATAATTTGCGTTTCCCATCGCATCTTCGTCCGCTTTCATAAGTAAAGAACTAGGATGATTTAAACTAAGAATTTAAGTTTTATTTATTTGAAAGCATGCGGAAAAAATGAATTCACAAGTCATCCATATGAAGTTCTTTCAATATTTGTCAATATTTCAAGATACACTAAAACGTTTTAGTAAGTCTGGCCTTAAGATTTGTTAATTGTATTAGCAAAAGAAACTTTCATTGCAAATGTTAGTCGTTGAAGTAGCAGGTAGTAATTGAAATGGTAAAGTAGTAGGAATCATCGGGATTCTAGGAACAAATGCGATTTCTCCAGTCGCTGTTCCAGTGAGAATGGAAACCCCAATGATATTTCTATGCATACATATTTCTATAAAACCAGTGAATTTTATTATTGCTAAACGTTTCTTCAACTATGAAGATGATAAAGTTAAAATTACGAAGAGATTTGAAGTTTTGTGGTGAGGGACAAATGAAAAATGGCTCGTCCTTTCGTATAGTTGTACAAATAATTATTCAGGTTTATAATAAAGAAGGTAGGATGCCTCGCGTATTCAGACAATCTCGTCCTGTTGGCGGAATCGGAAGAAGAGGCGATCGCACAAGTGAACGCTATCTCGGAAATAGTGAGGAAAACTGGTCTGCAGATATCTTTCGAAAAGACGGAGCTGGTGACCTCAGACTCGGGCTTCACCAAGAATAGGGTCGAGACTTTATGGAGCAATAAAGGTAACCAAAAGTTTTAAATACCTGGGGGAAATCATAAACAGCAGTGCATCCGAAAAGGAAAGCTTCAGGGAAAGAGTCACAAAACTGAGTTGGGAAAGACTGAGTTTTGCCACCAGCAACCTTTACAACAAGAAGAACCTCTCAACCAAGGCCAAAGTAAGACACTACAACACAGTCGTCAAACCGGTGATTCTTTACGGGACGGAGACGTCGTGCCTCCCCAGTCTAGAAAAGCTCCTGAAAATTGAGAGGAGGATCCTGAGAAGAATACATGGGCCCAGAAGAACATTAGAGGGTTATAGGTTAAAATCGAACGAAGAAATTTACAAGGATACAACGGATCTGGAGTCGGACATCAGAATAAGGAGGTTAAGGTTTTATGGGCACATGGTGAGGATGAGCCCCGAAAGGTTGAACGACCAGATCTTCGAGAAGATCCGTGGTTATAAATTCTCGACTGGGTACCTTAGGCAACTGAGAAGTGATCTGAACCAGATAGGTCTGGGAGACTAGGGCTGCCTCGATAGGGACGAGTACTGGAAGACACTGGCAGGGGCGAGGGTTCTTGTGGAGAGGAAACATCCCGGAAGGGGTCACGCATGGACTGAGGAGAGAATGCTCAAGCATTCAGAGTTCATGAAAAACATGTGTAAGAAGAAGAAGAAGCAGGCGAAGAGCAAAGATGCTCTCATGATATTCGCGTGGGGCCCAGGCAGAAAAAAAAAAAAAAAAAAAAAAATTGACACACAAAAAAATGTACTATTCTTTTTAGACAAAAACTAAACGAACATTTCTTATCTTTTACAAACAAAATACTAAAATGTTTGATTATTTATAATCCATCACTGTTAACAATATGTCTCAAAGAAAGACCTCATAGACAAATATTTTGATGAATTTGATGCATTTGTGGATCATGTTGATTATATAGAGCTCAACTGTTGAATAGTTTGTCTATAATTTTACCTCTACTTGTTTATATATATTCTTTTTTTTATTTATTTAATTTAATTTCATATTCACCCAAAGTCAATCCCTATATCATTTTAAAATATTTCATATTATGTATAACTAAACATTTTTGTACAAATATTAATAATAATACGCTTTATGTCAAGAGAAGGGACGCGTAGAAATGCATGCAACCATTGCAGGGTTACTGCAATGTGGACAACTAGAAAAACTGGAAGTCTGAAAAAAATAGACCTGCATCTTCATGTGATATTCTCAATGATTTTAAATCCACAATAATTAATTTAGGAGTAGATAATTATTAGTAAAATGTATGAACACTGATAACAACAGGAAAACATGTATTTAAGGTAAAAGTGTAATTGTCCGTATTGTAATTTGATAGTAAAAAAAAAATAAAATAATGCACGATCCCCATGCTCTTAAAAGTATACTTTGTTTCCCGAATGCTCGTCCTTAAATAAAAACCAACGAATATAACTAATTTGCATGACGAGGTAAAAAGTAAAGGATCGATACGAGTAGAAAATATCTTTTGAATTTAGTAGCTCAAAGTTTCAGACTCATGTTTGCCAAAGGTAATGGCAACTTGGCTAGTTAGAAGATCCTTTTACTTTCTTTTTAGATATGAAACATGAGCCATCCAATTACACTTCCCCATTTTTCTTATTTCACCTTTTTTTTTTTTTTTTTTAGAATACTTCCAAAACTAACCTAAATATATAAAAGAATAAATAAAGGTTGAACTGTAGCAGCATCGATCATTTTTCACAACCTATTTAATTCAAACTGCTTTATAAAATTAGAAAATTAATTAAGGCAATAAGAGGACGAAAACAGGCTTAAGCTCTAGCTGGAAGTATGCCGTAACTTTCCATACAATCGGTACCAGTAATAGTAATAATTTTTCGAAATATAAGCCCTTAATAGTTAATATAAGAATCAATTTCCCAAAATTCTAGAAAAAGAAAAATAACCTTTGAACTGTTGATATGGATAAAAAGTATTATGTTTAGATGTCATTTATATAGTTTGGGGAAAAAATTGGGAAGTCATAGTCAGAAACTTAATGTAAGCATAAACAAAAATTATTCTCAATAGTTAACATTTTTTCACTCACTTAAAATTTAGGTACAACTGTATAATTTTTTCTTTATGTTTCCTTGATTTCTTTTTTTTTTTTTTTTTTTAATAAATTCATTTAAGGTTATTCTATGACCGTAAAAAACAAAATAAATAAATCGTCATTTTTTATTTTTTAAAGAGGCCATGTTCCTTGCTAATAGTCCCAATTCAGTTTTCAATCAAGATTTATGGTAGAAGTTTCATACAGGATGAAGAATGTATATTCATTCACTAGTAAAGAAGCTTCTTTTACAATACCTGATTTTCTCCATGAAATCTTATCTGCAAGCAGGGCTCAAAGCAGGAAACACTCGGCATCCTGCAACAGATTCTGAGTATGCTTAGGAAACTTTAATAGGCACTTCTTTTCCTTCCTCTTTCTGTCATTCCTAGTGTAGAGGGGCCTCACTCAATCCAATGGAGCCAGTCCGCCCGGTCCTAACACAACCTCTACATATCAGTGAGTTTTCTCTCTACCAGCTCCTAATCTTTGGATATGGACATAATCCTCGGGGTCTTCAGAATATTTTACCTAGTGGGAGAGCTTCCATTACCTTTTTGGGTTGCCATTGGTCATCCATACATACATGGCCGAACCACTTGAACTTGTTTTACAAGGGAGCTCTTTAGTTCCACAACTTGTAATTCACCCCTTATGTTCTGATTGCGCACACGGTCTCTCCTTGTTTTATCGACCATCTTGCGCAGATATTTCATCTCTGCTATTGAAATTAGGCTGATGTGCTTGTCAAGCAAGGTTTTAATCTGGTAGACCTTGTTTATTATGTTAACAATCTCAGAATTTATTCCACCACGCCTACTACGGATGGTTCCTAGATAAGAAAATCGGTCGACAACCTTAAGAGTCTCACCGCTACAAAACAACTACACATCTTCATGTTCATGTCTGGACACAAAAATGACTGTATTTATCACCATGCCTTTTCTACTGTGCTCCTCTTTCTACTCTAAGGGTTTGTAGGCAATTTAGAAACGCAATGGGAGTTGCAGTAGCTCACTGAATAAAGCACTAGGCTGAGTTCAAGTCCGTCTGAAGGCAAGAAATTTATCATCAGTTATTGCAGACTTCGAGTCAGGAAACCCTTCTGGGGCAGAACCAGCCTCTATAAAATGAGTAAACCTAATTGGGGAAAAAACGTAGCTGTAAAGCGTGATTTCAGCCAATTAACAGTTGGCCCAGTAACATTACATTCGTACCAAAGTACATTTTTATTTTTTTTTAGTCTAGGTGCAGTAATGAAAAACGTGCGATTGAAGCAAGAAAATTATTACTTTATACCGTTCACTAAAATCACCGTTAATGACTATAATTACAAATTTCGAACAAATTATTTCTAATCCCAGGCAGATTACAGTGGGCTATCTAATTTTGCAAAAAATCGCCTTAATGAACGAAACGCTGGACGATTAGAGGCTGCCTATTTAGCTGCCTTTGTACCCGCAGCAGTTGCAACGGCTTCGAACATTTTTTTCTAGCCTCATCTAGGGTTCATTTGACGCTTTCTAGTTGAATGCTCAGCTCAGAGGATCATTGGTCATAAATGAATTGATTTACATGAGCGGGCAGTTCAGTTCGTTAGCCACACAGATGCAAATTTCTTCTTTTCAACATTCACGGAATAGTTCGTTAGTTTCCTTCTGAAATAACACATTTTCAATAATCAATATATTTCGTTTCACATGGAAGAAATAAAATAAATAATAGAACTTCCACTTTGTGCAATTCAGTTAGGTGTTTCCACATTGCAGGGTTACTGTAATCGGTGGATATATTTCTAAGCGTTCAATCTCTTGACATAAAGCGTATTTAAATACTTATTTGTACAAACATTCTTAATTTTATAAAATGTACAATATTTTTAGAATAATACCGGAATGAACACTGACTTAAAAAGAATTGAAAAGTAAACCAATATTTAACAAACTGGATTTTAATAAATACAAGAACAAATTGAAAAGAAAAAGAAAATAACAATATACAAATAAGTGAACAATTAGAATAATATTTGAATACACACGAAATGTGAATCTTATTCAAAAATTATGTAATTGATAATAGAAGGACGTAGAATTATACTTAGACTGTTTAGTTTTTAAGCTTTAAGTAGTCAATCTAATGCTGATATGCATGAAACTCTTTTATGTATTGGACAAAGAATATCCAACGAAAATTCTTTAGAAGGCGGCCATTGGTCTCCATTCAGTAGGAATTTGGCTATCGTTTTGTGAGTGTGTCTTTTCAATTTTGTGCTATTATAAAAAATATAGAAATATCATAACTCATTTTTCCCGAAGTTACAAAGGCTATAGTGAGTTTTTAACAAACCAAGGCAATTTCGTAATCAATCTTAGTTTAAATGTTCAGCATATTTTTGTGTTTTATATAGGTTTATGTAATTGTTTATGTTGAGCCACTCCCGAAGTATAAATGCAGCCCGTATTTTGGAGGATTGGGAACAAGATCCTTAGTCATAAGTTTAAATTAGGACGATTTTGTTTTACGTAAGAGTCAAAGGTAATTTTTTTTTTTTTTTTTTTTTTTTTTTCAAAAGTTCCACTTCATTAGCTGTTCGTTACTTTAAGGGATTGGTTTCCAATGAAAACAAGAGAGCTAGTGTCATTAGAGTTAATGAAATGGGATGGAATCTGTCTAGTTAGTAATGCAGTGTAATCACCAAATGAGTTGTTTCCGCCATGTAACGTATTTGAACTATATAAAAAAAAAAACTGCCGCAGTCCTAACCTTTCTATTCCAATCCGTTGCAGATATACGATAAATAAAAGAATTTTGTTTATATATTTTGTGGATTGACCACATTTTCAGATTTAGCATTAAATTTTCTATAATATCAGAGTAATTTAACCTTGAATTTTACAAACTTGGAACCTAAAAAATATCTTGATTTTAACCTTATTTAGGAAAGTTACAATTTCTTATAATACTTCAGCGCTCACTGCTTTTCTTAAAAACAATCCACAAAACTGCAAATCTCACAAAAACTTGCAAATTTAATAAGCTTTCAAATGATATGTTAAAAGTAATGATTTTAGTTTGATTTCATGGAGAAATTTACTTTTGAAACCGAAAAGAACATGGTGTTCTAATTTGACATACAAATCAGGTACTTTGGCAAATAAGACATTATGATAATCGCTTAGTGGAAATATTCATTTTAAACTCATCATTTAAATAAAAAGCCAAGAAATAATATAATATTTATTGACTTAAACTTTAGGCCAGTTCAGGTATTCATAATAACAATAAAGAACAGCGACTTTGACCTCTCTCAGTACTTAGCACACTATCGCTTTTACATAATTATTTTTCCTGTTTATTTTGAAATGAAAGGGGATTATTGTTTATTATTTTATTTTTATTTTGATCTAATGATTAAAAGTTTGATTAGAACAAATAAGGAGCTACAGAGACAAAACTACCATTAGAAAGTCCCTTGTTAATATTGCTTCTCCTTAGCTTGTGGGCTCCTTTTGTTTCTTGGGATATTTTTTTCTGTTTGGCATTACACCTACGAATATGGCAAGTTCACAAATGGTAAATACGCTGACATATATTTTTTTGTATGGTTTGTGTAATGGAAAAGCGAATGCGGCGCGGCGAGATTACCAACCTAGGTATCCAGGTAGGCGCCTCCCATCTACGTTAGTGTTTTCACAAACTCATCAGCGTTTATCTGAAACAGGTACCATTTATAAGTTACATTAGGAATTGGCACAAGTTCCTCATGATGTTGAACTCGAAGAAAAAGTTATTGATATGGTAAAAGAAAATCCCAGCGTTTCATCTAGAGACTTGGTCCGTGAAATCGGTATCTCCCAAAGGTCAGTTATCAACATTTTGAACCGAGAACATTTTCACCCATATCATTTCACACAAGTACAAGGTTTAGAACCCACTGATTATGAACATTTAATACAATTTTGCCGTTGGCTTTTGAATAGAGATATTGAAGAACACTAGGTTTTGAGGAGAATTTTATGGATTGATGAATCTGTTTTTACAAGGGAAGGAATTTTCAACGTCCACAACCGGCACCACTGGGCAGCTGAAAAACCACATATGATTAAAGAAGTATCATTCCAGCATCGTTTCACAATGAACGTATGGGCTGGGATAATAGGGGACCGACTAATTGGGCCACATTTTTTGCCCAGCAGATTGAATGGTGAAAGTTATTTGGGTTTTTTTACAAAATTTTCTACTACACCTTCTTCACGATATACCACCAAATGTTCAGCAAAACATAATATTCCAACACGATGGTGCGATTATAACGATATCCGACATGGATAGGTAGAAATGGTGTGATACATTGGCCAGTTAGGTGTCTTGACTTAACTCCAATGGACTTTTATGTGTGTGACACATGAATTCCATCAATAGTTGTCAGAAAAATTTTAACAATACACGTAAATATCCTAAACTTCTCTTACTTTAACTTAATTCCTTCATATTACGTCTCCATTTTCAATTGAACCCTCAGCCACCATAGCTGAGCTGGCCGGACTGGCGGTGGCATGTGCATGACAAGAATTCCGTCGTTGAGTTACTTATCCATGAAATTTCTCCTGGTTCTCATCGATCACTGTGCACCATGGTTTATCGCCTTCCCTTTGTTCAATCCGATCAGTCCTTTTAATCATTATTTGATCTTGTTCCTCTCTATTCCAGAATCATGATCTCAATATAAATCTGCTTTCTGAATCTAACGGCAAACGCTACTTGAATAACTTGTTCTACTCCTTTCGCTATTTAACGTATGTTTTGTTCCCACTAACCATCCTCGCTGATTTAACACATCGTTAGACCTATATATTGTCGACTCTCAACAAAATCTCCTATCCTCCGCGCAATGTCCCATTTCATTATTATCGTCTCATGAATTAATCTAAATATCCTATTATTTCTAAACTAATCCAGTTCTTCCTAAAACCTTAACTCTCAGCAACCTTCTTGCCCTAAATGGTGATAGTATCTTACCTCTCACTAAAAACGTAAGATGGTAGTGAAATCTACTACACCCCTTCTATAGACCATATGATAAATTCCCATCCTATAATAATAAAACTCCCATACCATCCTATACTCATCGGTCTAATCAAAATTATTAGTAATATCCATACAACAATAAATGAAAAAAATAACCGTTCAGATTCTCGTAGATTTCTCTGAAACTTTCGATTTACTAGACCAGTCTATCCTTATTTACTAATTAAAAGCTCTCAAATCTCCCATTAGTTTAATTCATTAGTCCCATTCTTTTCATTCCAACTGTACTCAAGCTGTAGCTATCCCAAATCAAACCTTACCAAACTTCCAATCTCTGTATTCTGGAGTTGCCCAGAGGGTCAGCATATCCTCTTAAACTCCTACATTAATGAGCTTTCCTAGTACATTGCATATTGTTCCCGTCACTTTTATGCAGATGACTTCCAATTATATTTATCCCCCACCCCTGTCGGATGACATAATGATTTTCTATGATTCGGAAGACCTTGATAGAATGTGGATTTGGGCCAACTTGCATAATTTAAAATTAAATGTAAAGAAAATAAAGGACATTAAATGCAATTAAAAAGACAACGCAATCGATTCGTGTCCCCTTCTCAGATCCAATACTATTTTTCCTAACCTAAAACTAAATAATCAGCCTATCACCTTTTGTGCCTCCGCCAAAAACTTATTACTGATCAAAACCTTTCCAGGAAGCCTCAAATTGCCTGTACAATTCGGAATGAAATAGGAACCTCAAACTGTTCCCGTCATTTCCTTCTTAAATTTACACGAATACACCTAGTTTCCTTTTTCATCTTTTCTCAATTTGATTCGCGCAATGTTGTATATAAGAGGAATCTCGATAGGTCTCCGAGATAGGTTACAACGAATTATGAACAGCTTCATCAGCTTTGAACCTGTTTGAAAAACCTGAGACATTTCCGTGTTTCACACCTCTACACTACCTTGGAGTGGCTCTAACCACTTACCTATAGGTAAAGTTTCCTAGGTACTTTCCTGCACCATGTTATTAATAACCATCGCCCATCCTAGAACTATGATCTATTGAAATTCAAGTCCTCTCTCCCAACTCCCCACAAGATCAAATTTCTCTGACCTTCATACTCGTTTCCATCGAACAGCATTGTACCAACATTCCTTCGTAGCCCGAACCATTACCCTCTCCCTCCTGAAATTAAACCTTCCTTAATCTAACTCAAAACTCTCCTATTCCTAACATTCCAATTAGACCCCTGTAGTAATAATTAACAATTAATTTAGTCAAACTCAGTAAATCCGATATCAATGAATTAGTTCAACAACTATTACATTAATTTGTTTTTAATTTAACATTTATTTCGATGTATACGAAAATAATTACTTTATTTACTTATTTTCTTATATACTTATGTAAATTTATCATTTTATATACTGATACGCGTTTCTGAGCACAGATAGGTATGTGAATATATATGTATGATAAATATATGTATTTGCAAATACCTTTTCGAACCAACATTCAAGAAGATATAATTTATTTTCTTTATATATTTTTTCCAATCAATTCATTATTTTTTTTGTTATATTTTATGTTAATTCTTTTTAATATTTTTCTTTCTTTTTAATGTGCATATTGTGATGATTTGTATCAATTTATTCGGTTATTATTTTTCTTATGTTTGACTACTTAATAAAAGTTCCATTTTTAATTATGGTCCAGTACCCCCAGATGATGTTGAGGGAGTAGCAAATGGCATCTAGGCTGTACTTGCATCTAGCACCGTATTTTTCTGAGGTCTTTGGAACATTGAAGGGATATCAACCTGCTTTTTTGATTGGTTGCGTTTTTTATAAACATTATTTAGAATGATGTGCAGATTCATTACTTCAGTAGCATCATAATGTTTGCACGTTTCAGCAAACTTTACGAATTTAATCAATGCCTCCGAAACATCAGCCCATGTGATGTTGGCTGGTGACATTGCTTCCTCCTCATCACTCTCGGTTTATTGTGAGTCCTGTGGGCTTAACACATTTTTTTATGATTGCCTCATCACTAAGCTCCTCATCTGTAAGTTCATCTTTATCAATATCGATCCATTCGTAGAGTTCTTCTTCTGGAAGACCGCTCAGTGGATTTTTTGGAACAGAAGAAATGTCATTTACAACCTGTGATTCCCCGGTTGATGGGTCATCAACATTTTTATCTTCCGAAGACGTTTTTTCTAAATATTTTGGCCATAGCTTGCTGCGCCATGCCAAGTGCAATGTTGAGCGGTAGATTTTTACACACTGGTTTAGACGATGTGGAGCGAACAGATAGCCTAAATCACTCAGTAATTACAAAAACTCTAATTTTTATTTTTCAAGCTGATGGATGCCGGACTATCGGGTCTGCCGGACTATAGAGAACCGGATTATTGAGATCTTACTGTATTTTTATTTTTTAATTTATAATTATTTCGTAAAATTAAATCAAATAAAAAGCTCAATCTGGTAAGGAGTCAATTGTTTAGATCTATGAACAGCTATTGCAACAGATAAATAAAAACGATGATTCGGATGCCAATCGCTAGTTCTAAAGCAAGCTCTGCTTAGAACTTGCTTTCATGAGATTATTTATAGAATCTTCTGTAATGTGGGAAAATCTTCTATATTTGTGTCTTCGAGCTAAGTATTGACAACGAAAACAATAAATTTAGAAGTAATTACTAATGTACAATATAATAATTAAATACAGTCATTAAGGAAAACATCATAAAGAAGCAATCTCCAGCGTTCCAGCGTCAAAAAGCATAATAAAATGCTAAAACTTGAGCCAGGCACAAACTCTCAAAGCTGACAAGGCGCAAAGCCATCGCCGTAGATATTGTAGGCGGCACGAAGTAAATATTTCCTTATCAGTGTCAGGCTGGGCTGTTCTGATCGCCCTTCACTCCGTGCTATAAAGTAGGTGTCATAAAACGTTTGATGCTGTTATCACAGCCATCCTATCTCTACTTCATCCCGTTACAGTAAATTTACGACATTTATTATCAATTCTTTTAGGTTCTCGGCACGGCACGTAAGGCATCTTATTTTACGTTTTATAATTTCCATGGAGAGTGGAAATGAGCTTGTATCTTTTTTCGACATAAAGTAAAGGTAATTTATTTGAATGGGTAGTATTATGATATAACCTGATAATTTTAGACACATTTATAATAATCAAATTTTACTTCAATAGATGAAAATCATATAGCATAGTATATTTTATTTTACGGGTCACTTTTTCTTTCCCATGAAATTATTTATGATTAATAATATTGAAGATATATACAATTATAGTTAATTTCATTTAGAGAAGGAAAAAAACAAACATAATTATAGTTGGAGAAGTTTAAAGAACGTATCTTCTACCTTAAGGTGGCCACTGACGATCGTTAGAAATCGAGATTTGGATCGATGGAGTGGCGTGGTTGAGTCACGGCGATTTTTGGACCCCACTGACGATCACTCCACTCCATTCCCACTTCCCTTAGGCTTAATAAGTGGTTTAATAATAATAATACTAATTTAATATTACTAGCATTAATATTAATATTAATATCACCATTAATAATACATGCTACAGGTGGTTTGGTCAGGTTTAGTAAACGAGTAGTCATCATAGATTTCATTATTATTAAAAAAATAAAAAAATATGCAACAATATAGTTTATTATATATCAGTTGTTATATAAAGTAACATAATTAGGTACGTAACAGAAAAACAAAAATAAATAAATTAAACCTTAAATAAATAATAATTCCCACATGAAGAATAACGGTTTCAGAACTATATGAATAATATATCTGTTAAAAAACGCCAAAAGTTGAAATATTTCGCAATTGTTCCTAAAATGGTGTTCACTCCGTTCTCATGTTAGTTTATTGTAAATCAACGCAAAAAGAATCTAACAGATTATCATCAAACGGAACAATCACTTACGAAATCATCTTCAACCGAAGACAGATCCGTTGAAGTGGGAAATACTTCATCAGCCTCTTCGATTGTACCAGCAGCTTGACCAGATTGCTTCATGAGCCTCCATTTATTGATAAGGTAGCAATTGAGCAACATCAATACAAGAGCGCCTTCAGTGAATAACGCCAAAAGTTTCGATTTAAAAATTACATCAAGTGCCAGAGAGAACACAGTGCAATTGAGAACAGCACAAAGTCGGCAATATAGCCAATCCTTGCAATCATCATCTTTGGGCCAGAACAATTCAAAAACTGCGAAGCTCGGGAACCAGGCATTCATGCTGAAAAAGCAACAGAGATCATAAAAGAAAATATGAAATATGTCTTCATCATCAGGACGACTGAGGTAGTAAAACCAGGCTGAAAGAGACGCTATCGTGCAGGTGGCGAATATGATACATTCAGTTGTACATAGGAACAACATCATCAACTCTAGGTTAACACTGCTACACCAACATTGTTTTATAGATTTAATAAAAACCAGCATACTTAAACCACTTCTATGCGAATAGATAAGATTTTTAATTGTGCATCTGTGTATAATATAAACTGTATTAACTACATATGGTAGCTATGTGCAGATGTTTTCGTTAGAACTTCTAACTGAAACAAACAATATATTACAATATATAGAATCTGGGTATGTACTTTACTAAGAGAAATAATATGCAGCGTTTCTTCCTTCGATTTATTTGACGAACCCTCTGAATGAACCATATCATATAATTTTTGCACTTTGGAAAAAGTACTGTACTACAATAACAAACTCTTAAGACAAAAATATCCAGACCACGAAACATGATGCAGAACTCGGTTGTTGCAATGGTATTTAACAATACATTTCTGGAATTTAATTTATCTTCACTAAATAGTGTTTTTACAGGAGAACTATTTGCGATCTACCAAGTTCTCCTATTAATAAAATCTATTAACACAAAAAATGAACTTCTAGTAACAGACTCTCTGAGTTCATTATCGGCAATTGCTGAAGGCAACACTGAAAATGCTCTCGTTAGTAAAATTAACAATTTGTTGTAGGAGACGCATGAGTCGATGGGTGAAGTGGCTGTGCTATTGTGAGGTTACCCTCACCTTCTGGCATCTCCGGTAATGAAGTTGCAGACAGTACAGTAAATCTCGCGAGGCTGGACCAAACAGGAACCATAATGACTGATTACAACAACTCCTGACTTGAAGGGAGTGAGAAAAATATTATATTTATTTCGTCAAAAAAAAAAAAAAAAAAAAGTGAAATTAACGGGGTATGTATATTATAAACATCTATTACATTCTCAGCCTTTTAGGTACGTACTATCACATCTACTTTAAAACCTTCAAACCAAATTTTAAAAAAACTAAAATAATATAAAATTGCACTTAATAAAGACAGTTCTAATAAATTTTAAACAATAAAACCTAAATAGATTGTAAATGATAAATAAGCTACGAAATAAAGGCTACCACAATAGGCATTAAATAAAATACGATTATATTAAAAACATTGTTTTGATAAAAATAATGTTCCTTGAACTTTCATTATAACTAAGTAGGTGGGTATAAAGTTTAACATGAAATAGAAAAATGTAGGCTGTACGTTTAAAAATAAAAAATTAACGAGCAGTAATAATTGAATTTCTTGGTTGATGGTCCGACTGTGCTGAATGCCTAGAAATTTCCCACATTTCATATATGAGAGGGAGAAATCACAGTTTTACAGGGTGACTTAACTTGTCCACGGAGACATTTTCAGAACAAGCAACACATTCCGTTATTTATGTATTTAGCTAGCAGAATGTATAAACATTAATTTATAACCAAAACGATGTGAGCAACAAATTGTTTAATGAAACCATAATGGTCTTATGGCGCCGGTTATGTGTCCGCAACGACAAAAGTATCAATTTTTCCTACTTAAAAACGAGCAACAAATTCAGTTACTTATTATTTCGACAGCAGAAGGTATAAGCAATAATTTAATGCTAAAAAGATGTGAGCAACTATTTTTTTTAGTAAACCATTATGGTCTCATTGAGCGGAATACTTATCAACTACGATAAAGTCTCAATTTTCATTTCTTAAAAACAAGAAACAAATTCAGTTACATATATATTTCCATGGCAAAAGTTATAAACAGTAATTTTATGCCAAAACGATGTGAGCAACTAATTTTTTTAGTAAACCATTATGGCCTAATTGAGCGGAATACTGGTCAACTACGACAAAGTGTCGATTTTCATTTCTTGAAAACGAGCAAAAAATTCAGTTACTTATATATTTTGATAGCACAAGATATAACAAATAATTTAATGCTAAAACGATGTGAGCAACAATTTTTTTTTTTTTTTTTTTTTTTTTTTTTTTTTTTTTTTTTTTTGCAAGAGAGTTTAAATATATCTTTTAAATATATATGATAAACATCTCATAAGAAGTTGTGGATGTTTTATATCCTTCGCATATTGTTTTTTTTATTGTGACTTGTGACACCCTTTGTTTCGGTTCTCAAAATAATTAAAATTTCTTTTAATAAATCTCTGGCATTTTCAATATAACGACATAAAAATATAACTGCCCTATTGCTGAAAAATAAAATTGTTTTATACGAAAACGCGAATCTTCCAAAAAGTTGGCATACTTTTTAATAAAATGTGCTACAGCGATACTTATATAACAAAAAGGTAAATTACGTCCGCATATTCTGTTAATAATGCGCGTGAGAAATCACATACAATTTCACGTGGTCGCGATGCTCCTGATTGCACCCATTCCATTAAACGACACTGAATAATATTAGAGTTATGTTTTTCTGATAACATTTGCGATACTGGTAAAAATCCAATTTTTTTACCAAATTAACTACACAATTGTACAAAACAATATGTCCCGTCTTTGAGTTATCAGGTTTTTTAATTTTTTCTATAATACTTCCAGTCGCATCAATATAAGTGCATGCTGTTTGATCGGACGTATATGTTCTATATACATCTAACTGATAATTCGACCAATAATAAACTAAAAATGGATTTAATCTAATATTGTTAATAATATTTTTTAATGATCCTAGCTGCATCATTTGTAGTGGTTTTATAGGATCTTTTAACCCATATAATTGTCTTGATAACATCACATTTTGCGACCTGTAAAACATTTGCGCTAAAGAAATACGAGGGTTCAACGTTATCACTAGTTTCCATCCAATTTTCAGCTAATTCTGTTCTATATTTCATAACACCATATCCTTGCGATTTTTCAATAATAGTTCTTCAAACTGGATATCTCAAATATCGTTTCCCACAGCGTCCTTCTCCTTCAATAAATTTACATTTTAATTTTGTAATTATTGTCTATTACACATTTAATAAGTGATCCACATTTACATGTTCTATACCCATGTCCCGATTTTCCGTCGCGTACAAATTTATGTCTTTTAAAGTTAAAGCCACAAGATATTTTAGAACTTTTCCAAATTTTATCCGAAAATACTTGTCTCCACGTCACGGGTTGCAATATTGTATATTGTCGCGTAAAAGAAGATCGACCTTTATTTTTTCGCCAATACGTTTTATATATCATTATTAAATTAAGATCTAATTTCGCCAGTGTAATTTGTTGCCCACATCATTTAGGCATTAAATTAATAATTATACCTTCTGCCATCGAAATATATAAGTAACTGTATTTGTTACTCGTTTTTAAGGATCACAAATCTACACTTTGTCGTAACACGTCGTAAGTACTTCTAACAATTTGACAGTTATGGTGTATTAAAAGAATTTGTTGCTCACATCGTTTTGGCATTAAATTATTGTTAATATCATCTGCTATTAAAAAATAGAAGTATCTGAATTTGTTGCTCGTTTTTAACAAACGAAAATCGGCACTGTGTTGTAGTTGATAAGTATTCCGCTCAATTGATCCATAATGGTTCAATTAAACAATTTGTTGCTCACATTGTTTTGGTTATAAATTAATGTTTATACCTTCTGATATCTAAATATATAAATAACTGAATGTAAATAGCTGAGTAAGCTCCCAACTTTGATGGTTAATTAATCGTTAACCTGCCAAGCGGTGCAAGCAACAAAATCCGTACTACGGCAACAAATTAGCACATAAATAGCAAACAATTAATCAATAAATAGGTTTTAATTCGTTTGGCGATGGTGGGGGGGGGACAAAACACCCCTCAAATTTTCCTTTACGTAATATCAAAAATGATCTAGGGAGTGAACTAGAGGGTTGTGACACTTCTTTTTGTCTGTTGATGTCTGTAGCCCATTCTGTATAAGTTGCAGTTTAAGAACATATCTTAATTCTTGGTTAAAGTTCTTTATCCTACAGAAACCTTTATTAAACTATTAATGTCACGAAAAATGATTTTCAAAGTTTACATTATGAGGTTACTTTTTAAAATGAATGTCAATTAATAGTTAATAACAAAAAAAAAAAAATTGTTATAATTATTATTCTCGAGTGGCAATAGTATAATTAACAAGTACTAAAAATTTAATGTATTACCGTACATTACGATTCACTAATGTTAATATTTCTTGGTCAGAATGGGTAAATGTTTTCTAAACATAATTGAATGAGGGATTCTCCTCCTGTCACTGTATAACTCGAGAAAATACATCTCACAATGTAATTTGATGCTAAAAGGAAATTAAAAAAGCAACAAAAGAACAAGAAATTAAATCTGTAAAAGGAGCCTGACAACGAAAATTGGATTTGTATTTCAATTTAAGCTTTGATTCGGTTCCAACGAGGTTTCAAGAAATAAGCCTCTTGTTTATTTTGTTACTTACGAAGGATGTTCTAAAGACAGGTTTCAAGCCGTCAAGTAGAGTATACAAAGAAGTGAAATGGTCTAAAAAAAGATGGGTATTTATTTTATTTCTGTTTCCATCATAGTAGTCTGTTTTAATAATCTTAAATTTATATATTTAAATTGTTTATTTAACAATTATACAAGAAGATGATTTGTTCAGCAATCACGATGAACCATTAGGTTTTACCCCCAATTATGAGTACCCACTTTATAGAGATTGGGTGTGTGCCAAATGTGCCTCCAGACCCCGAAGTCGATCCACTTTCGAAGAAACAGATTAAATCTTCTGCTTTTAGCCGGGCTCAACTCGGGCCCCAGAGCATAGCAGTTCCTAACCTTAATCATAGAGCTACCCCCGCTCCCTAACATATACATACCTTATTTTTTTAATGAGGTGTTATAAATTTGATCTTCAGTAGAAATAGGTAGTTCATAAAGGAAATGAAGCTCTTGATCAAAATGGTATTGTGGTTTACACACCAAAATGGTTTTTTGCATGCAGTACCTAAGATTTATTATTAAGGATAATAATACAAAGCCTCAGGGATAACACTTTTCGACTACGAAGTTATAGCCGTTTACGATTATTCACCACAAAATTCAAAACATTTTAGGAATAGTCAATTTTTATAGGCCTTGCTTGCCTAATTTAGTAAGTATTCAACAACCTCTCTACCAATAGAGTCAAAAACGACCAATCTCCGACAACTAGGACAGAAAACACGTTAAAGGTTTTGAGGAAACTAAGAAAAATTTATAAATCCTAACCAGAATGCTCTTTGTCAGCGATGTTACATGAACAGCCTTAAGCGCTGTTTTACAGCTAAAGGAATACTATTTTAGATAACGAACTAAACATTACTTTTTATTTTCTCAAAAGAACTAAACATTACTGAATTGGTGGCAATTATAACGTTTAATGTCACTTTAGGCAACTTTATAGGAGAGCAGAAAACGTAATGTAGCATTACTGTGGTACCTGAATGGACATCTGCAACATACAACGTTTAGCCACCATCGGAACAACAATACGTCATGGAATTGGAAGAGACTAGAAACTTATGGCAACATACTGCGTTATTATTTAATAATTTGTTATCGTATAAGAGACCGCATTCTCTGGAGGTAGATATTATGATACTCCAAGAAAAATAATTACACTTTCTTATATTTATATACTTACAATAATACCACAAAAAAATTATAAGAATTGCGAATTGTCAAGCAGCAATCCACCGGATGGACTTCAATAAAAGTTCTATATTAGAAGATCCCGGGGCTATCTTCATTTCAGACATCTTGGAGGGTTATCTAAACTAGTGAATTCGATTCGTTACGGAGCGTATCATAGGGGTTATCTAAACTAGTGAATTCGATTCGTTACGGAGCGTATCATAGAAGATTAAACTTGATTCCCAATTTTATAAACGTATCATAAAGATTAAAATTGATTCCCAAATTTAAGCCAAATTATCAAGGTATGAGATAGCCGATTAATATATTTATGACATAATTAGGAACGTTGAGGATTGTTCGAAGGATTTTAGATTGCAAGGATAGGATTCGGTTTATCATCTAAGCTGAACTGAGTATGTTTAAGGCTAATTACTTTCATGTAAATGAGTCTTTTGCAATTAACATATAGCTATGAAAGTTTTTCTAGTAAATGTAGGAGTAGTCAAAAAAAGACGACCAGTTTCTTGTCATTTTTAACCGACTTCAAAAAAAAGGAGGTTATCAGTTTGATATGCATGTACGTAATACTGTTGGAATTGGATAATATTCGAGTACGATGATCCATTAGTGTATGTTTGTATGTATTTGTCCACGAATTTCTCGAAAACTAAAAGTAATATCGAGATGACTCTTTTTGATTAAGGTTAGGTACAATCCTATCCCAGATACCAATCATATCATCCCAGATTACCAGTTTGGTTTTCGAACGTCACAGTCCACTATCCAGCAATGTTATCGCGTGGTGGACGCAGTCTCCTCAGCGTTAGAGCGCGGATTGTTCTGCACGGGAGCCTTTCTCGACGTAGAACAAGCTTTTGATCGAGTCTGGCACCCAGGACTGCTTTACAAGCTCCGCAAATTCCTTCCCCCAACATACTTCCTTATTATCCGTTCCTATCTCAGTGATAGAACGTTCAAAGTAAACCATAAATTTTCTTACTCTTCCTTCTTTACCCAATCTGCCGGTATTTCTCAAGATAGTATCCTAGGCCCCATCCACTATACGATCTATACAGCTGACATCCCAACTCATCCTACCACTGTAATCACCACTTACGCTGATGACACATGTGTATTCTCAATAAACAATGATCCCATCTTTGCCTCCCAAACACTCTAATCCCATATCCTAAACATTTAAGAATGGTGTCAAAAATGGAGAATCAAAATAAATCGAAACAAATATCACCAAATAACCTACCACTTCCTGTCCTACAGTATTCTTAAATGATATTCCACTAATCCCTGTAGAACAGATCCGCTACCCAGGACTCCACTTGGACAAACGTCTTACTTGGAATCCACACACAATACTAAAACGACAAGAAACTGCTCGTCGTTATAGACTATTTCAACATTTACTAGACAAACGTTCAAAGCTCCCAATTAACCCTCTAGTGCATAGTGTAGCATATCTGCAAAATGTTTTATAAAATCCATTTTATCAAATAAAATTTCTGTGGCTTTTCCCAAGATATGTAGTTTGTAAAATATCAATGAGGATAAAATTCTTGTTTTCTATTATCGAGATAAATAACTTTTTAGTTTTGTGCAACATAATGTATATTATTAATTAAGATGGTTTGTAGGTGAAAAATATTTTTAACAGTATTTTTCTATTAATAACCTGATCAAAACATATTTAAAAAAACTATTAGAATGAAAAAGAAAAAATCATGCACTAAAGGGTTAATTACAAAAGACTCATATACGCAACAGTAATTAGATCAAAATGGACATATGAAGTTGAGCTTTGGGGCTCTAAAAAACAAAATTCAAAAGCGGTCTTTTGACCCGGTCTAAGATATAGTGTCGGCGGGTGTACTGAATTTTTCGGCGTGTGACAAATCCGCTTTTGAATTTTGTTTTCCTTTTCCGTAATTCCTAAAAAATATGTTTTTTCCTTTTAAGTTCACTGGCTGTTTCTAATTTTGTAAACCTATCTGCCAATTTGAAGTCGGTTTAACTTTTTTTTAATTACTTTTATTTTAATAGTCTTGTGGACGGACTTAGGGCGATTTTTCAGGTGGGGTCTTAAAATAATTTCAACTATATTAGACACTTAAATGTGAAATATAAACTGAGGTTATGCTAGTCCCGCAAATTATCAACAAGTAATAATAGTAATAGCTTGACTAGTGAATATATTATGAGCC
The DNA here is from genome assembly GCA_003667255.2 of Euschistus heros. NCBI lineage: Eukaryota > Metazoa > Arthropoda > Insecta > Hemiptera > Pentatomidae > Euschistus > Euschistus heros. The sequence continues at coordinate 945,080 of RCWM02000002.1, read as the reverse complement.
ATAATGGAAGGTACTGCTACTCAATAAACATAAGGATACCCGAGGCAAACTTTGGTCCATCGACTCAACTTGCTGAGGCCATTAAGCCCCGAGTTAAAGGACGCAGGGGCCGCACCAGAGCCAATGATACTGTTTGCCTTTACTCAAGATGGATCAGCACGGCACTTGAAAAAAACATGAGGAGACAAGACCAAATATCTTCTTACACTTGCTTAAATTTATTTAAATTGTATGAAACAAAATATATTCAGGAGGGATGGATGTAGCTCCTTGTATAACCGCACTATGTCTGTAAAGACATAACTGAAGCGCAGGCGCTAGTATTACATTTCTTCTTGTTTTCATGTTACATATTTATAAATTTATTTATCATTTTTTTTCTAACTAAACTCAATCGTTCATTTACTCAAGTGCAGAGATGAGTTAAGATACAGGATATATAAAAAATACTGGTGTTTATCTATGACGGTCCACTATATTTTTTTTCAAATATCTTCCGTAAGGTTGGTACGTTGCAATACACAGTTTTAAAATACAACAAACACCTATACTTGACAACCTCACTAATCCGACCCTGAAGGGGCCAAAGGTATGGTGGAACAGCCGAATGGTAGGGAAAAAAAACAACACGTTTTTCTTATTTAAAAATAAAGGAAATAGAACCATACTCTCTATACACTAACGCACTAATATACAGCTATAGATACGTTTCAGCCATTTATTTATGTATAGAAGCATTGGCCGTAGTAACATATTGCACCTTTACTTAAAAAGTAACTCAATTCCAGCATTCCAAACCTGCATTAACAATTATAAAATTCTCAGAAGCTTTTATGAAATATCGAAACAGTATTTGAATTATCTTTTAATCCCAACCGCAAGTGATATGTATCACGAGGGATTTGAAGTTTATTCGATACATCATTGACGTTTCATAGAAGATTATTGAACTTAAACATGACGATAAATAAAAAATAAAGACATTAAAGTTGTTTCACTTTTGAAATATATTTTGTTAAATTTTTAGCCGACTAACTCATTATTAAAATTGGTCATAATGAAGTATGCTCAAAACGTCGTTTTAAGGAGGAATGGAGTAAAACCTAAAAAAAGTGGCGGAAATTTTTCAGATAATTACAAATATTTGAAATATTGTATCTTAGCATTCGTTTAAGCTACAGAGCTTATTTTCTTATTATCAGACTGTAAAAAATTAATTATTTTTACAAAACCTTCTCTCTGAAACCAACCGTGCTGCAGATATTTTGATGAAACGTAGAAATTGTCGAAAGTTTTGACTCTATCAATTAGTGGTGGGGAGGGGGGCAGCACTTTAAGATTAAATAGATTTTAGCACACAAAACACGAGACTAAAAATATATAAAAATTAATCAAAACTATCCTAATTTACTGCACTATTAGGAAATATTGCTTCTTAGAAAATATTGCCACCCCCCCAAAAACTCTGCGGGAGGGAATTACCAGGAGAGTCAGACTAGCGGAAGGCAGATTAGCAAGGTTCTACTGTAAAAATAAATAAATAAATAAATAAATAAAAAAAAAAACTACAAGGAGTAAATTTAATTAAAAGTAAATTATTATATTATATTTAATTATATTAAATATTTTACCAAACATTTTAAATACCACAAAATATTTTTTAGGGGCTTATCATTTGGAGAATTCATCAACGTTCGTAATTTATAATTTTATGAACACGCTTACAATTAAAATAACAACGAACCAAAATAAAAACTAGGAAAAACTCAACTGCGAATTTCTTGATTTTATGAAAGGACAAAATAAATAAATAGCGACAGCTGACACATTTCTTCTGTAGCAAGGAAGATTTTTAAATCTGCAATTTTACAAGATATTGTATGCGTTGCGCGAATGCAGCATTATGTGCTGTCCATCTCGAGCCTCATAAAATCTCCACACATTTCTCGTTAAATTTGTTAAGATAACCAATCACTAAAGCATAACTCTACCATTAAAATTCATTTTGTAGCGGCAATAAAAACAAGAGAACACAACCTGCCTCAGGTATGCAGGGTTTGCACCTGTATCTGATCACTCACAGTCCCAGTTTAGCAGCGTGAAGGAAATAAATATACCAGCTGATTTTATGTAACACCGGAAGTAGGGAATATATGGAAGTGTTTGTGGTAGTCAAACATAACCTGTATAACCAATATATTATACACAGGGTACCGACATGGGACCCGCCTAATCTTCGTGAAGTGAACACTTCATTGCCTAAATGCAATTATCGTTCCATAATTCTGCATTCAACAAAACTATAATACACAGAGGTTAAAATAGAACTTTTATAGTGGAAAACAAAGGCAGACATCACTTTCTGAAAACAATTTTTCCTTCATTTTTATGCTAAGAAATATGTATTTATTTAGAGTTTCATAAAGAAATATTATATTTTATTTTTAATATATTTTATTAATAGTGCAGTCAATATATAAGTGCCTAAAATATGAGATTATGCTAGAACGTAGGGCTTTGTTAGGAGTTGTTAGAAGATAAACATACTAAACGTCCCCGCTGGGGGGTGAGCTAACCGTGTAGGGGAGAGATGGGCCCATTTTTGAGTTTTTTAATATCCCGAAAACGGTGGAATCTAGAAAAACATGTTCAGAATAAAAATTAAAGCTAATTAAATTTCCTATAAAACTGATTCTGTACATATTTTTCAAACGAACGGGTTTTAAGATATAAGTTATTGAAGATCGATAATTATCGCAAAAAATTAATTTTTACTCTTTTTTTGTCAAACATTTGCTTCTAGTGCCAGAAATGTATACATGTATCTAGTGCCTTCCATGATCATTTGTCAAAAGAAAAAACGTCAAAATCAAAGTTGTAGAACATAAAGTTTACATTAATTTTATATATACGTTTCTGGCACTAGAAGCAAATGTTTGACAAAAAAAGAGTAAAAATTAATTTTTTGCGAAAATTATCGATTTCCAATAACTTATATCTTAAAACCCGTTCGTTCGAAAAATATGTATAGAATCAGTTTTATAGGAAAGTAGCATATTTCCCTAGTGTGCACCGTTTTCGAGATATAAAAAAAAATAATAACCAAAATTAGTATCTTCTCCCCTCCCCCCACTGTAAGCTCACACTTCAGGAGCGGGGACTTTTAGTATGTTTATCTTCTAACAGCTTTTAACGCTGAAGTAGAACATTATCGCATATACAGTGGACTCATGGGTTATAAGGTTCAGCCGCCTATAAGACTCAGAATCGACTTGAACGTTCCGGACGTATCCAAATACACACAAAAAAAGTCGTTTATAAGACTCGCCACTCCGGATATAAGACTCAGTTTCTCCGAAATAAAAAAAAGAAAACAGTAACGTTTCGCAAACTGTATTGGGCAGGATTTGGAAAAATTAGACCAGAAATCGAAAGTGAAGCTTTACAATATAAATCTCAGAGTCGGAAACGGAAAAGGGGTGGAAAGAACTCTAATGTTGAATACTCGTTAAAAGAATGGTTTCTAAAAGTTAGGGATAAGGATGCTCGCGTTTCAGGTGCCGGTGGAGAAGACAGTCACCAACCCCTACGCGCGCCCAAAATACCAGTTTTAGTCGCTACTATTCGAGGGAAAAGGTTATTCTCCTTCATTTACGAAGAAACACGTATTTTAGGCAGTTGATATTTCACTAAAAAGTATCATCATCAGAACTATGGATTCATATGAATGCATACGTGAACCATTCCTTTCCTCATGCTTGAATATGTTTACAATTAAGACTTGATGTTAAGCCACTATCAATTTTATTTCAAAACTATCTAAAATATTCTGTCTGAATTTATGACAATGAGGCGTATTCTGAGGACCTGATATGTGAGTCTGTCATGAGATAAGCCGGGAGCAGCAGTTCGTCGAATGTCACGAACGGTGACGAAGTTGACAAGCAAGAAACTGATGAAGTGACGCTTCCACCTTCACACTCTGAGGTTCTATGGGCTCTGGGGGTGTTAAGGAGAGCTGTCCAACACCAAGGGACCAATTTTGAAAAGCATTATGATTACGAGCGATACATTCTTGAAATACAAGACAATAATAAAAACAAACGTAATTTTTAAAACCAACGTAAATTATGTTTGAGCATTATCTTCAACTCATACACGCTATATTATATTAACTGATAAAATAAAGTTTTTTCGTAAATTAAAGAAATTTTTAATATTTTTTTTTCCTTTTCGCCTATAAGACTCATCCGCCTATAAGACTCACTTTTTGTTGGTCCCAAAGTGAGTCTTATAAGCGGCGTCTACTGTATCATGCACTTCTAGCGGGCAACACTGTTTGGGGAAGGTTATCGGCTAACAGCTGGCGTGATAACCAAAGAGGCTATGTGAAAGGGATTTGCCACTGCCGCAGTTAATATATTTACATTTTATTTGTTCCATTGTTTTTATTTAAATATATTTTTAATTTATAATTATTTTTGTTTAGAAGTTTACCTAATTTTCATTTTCATATAATGCATTGGCAAATCCATGAGGAACCTCACTCCAGCTGATACCTATAACCACATATACTACTGTTACCTGTTTTCTAGTGTGCTGATATAAGATATTAATTGTTGTATAAATTTTTGACTAAGGCTTGTAAAAGGATATCATAATTGGAATTACGATTTGGTTTGAAATAAAGAGGAAAATAAAATAGTATTTTTCTTAATTGCCACGCACCTTACACACTCACTGACTGGACTATTATAGTAATATTGCTTGTAAACCAACCACCCTTTGTTAGCAGTTCAATAAGTTCTATATCCTATATTTAAAGTTCGTTAGGATCTTTGTGGATAAGTTTGTTCGTGACAAAGTAATGAGTATTAAGGATTTTGGATTGTAAGGATTGGATACGAGATGAATTGTATGGTTTAGTGGGGCCACAAAGCTCAACTCCTTATGTCCAATTAGGTCTAATTATTGTTATGTGAAGGAACAGATCAATAACAGATATTTGTGATTATCAAAAATACATATAAAGTTCATCATAAAAAAAAAAAAAATAATAATAAGGAATACTATGGCGGTTACGGTGTTTATTTCAAGAGTAAAATATTCAAAGCCTACAATAAAATTATTATAAGAGGCATTCACCAAGATGAGCCAACACCCTATCCTATCGAAATTGGAAACTAAACGTGCCACTGAATCAAAACAGGTATTTGATTTTCTCAAAAGAGAACGAAAAAGATCAGCGACTGCATAAGAGGGTGGAGCAAAGGGAAGGCAATGTGCGGTACAATATCGAGAATGCCAAGACAGCCGGGGCTGTGCAGCAATATCCACTCCACGGCCCGCCTGGCTATGAGCAACCTCTAGTGGTAATATATTCATAGGGTGTTTCTTTCCACTGTCTCTGCAAAAGGGAAAAAGGAAATGGAAAACCCTTTAACATAATTCTTTCAGGATGGTGGGGGTCTGCCGGCTGCGGACGAATAATTGCAGAACCCACTTAGGGAACGAGTTGTTTTTTCCTTCTCTAAGAAGATTGCTCGTTAATTACTAATCTGCATTGCATTGCGTAGAATCCGCTCTGTCATATAAACAAAGTTAAACGTCATTGTAAGATATTATAACAGATGAAAGGATCATCACTCATATTTTAATAGAATAATTAAAAAGTATGTAATATAGAGTCAAGTGGTGCAATCAATATTAAAAAAAAACAGCCCTTATAACTATCAATCATAACATATGAGGATATACAGCTAGTTTAAAAAGTATTGTAACATCTACAAAGTTCTATTATTTTTATTTATTCTGAGCTTGATAAGGCATCAAAGGTAAACGAGGCATCAATTACGTGGAAATAAATTACATTTCAAATCGTCATTCACAAAAACTAGTAAAAGTTATAAATAGAGACCGGATCTCTGTGTTATTGCACATTTAGTTCGCTATGGTTTAGCACTTCCTAACCGAAACTCATGACCTAAGCATTCTTAATTTTAAATTTTTTCACTTTCAACATCTATTTACAATTTATTATCACTATTTATATGTATTATTTCTTGTTTTTTCTTTGTTTTTTCTTTTTTATCAATTTCCTAGTATTTTATATTTATACATTCTTTTAAACCTCTAATCATGGTTTCCCAAAATATGGAGGAACCAGATGATCCAATCAGCCCATTGGCTAAAAGAAAGCGACCCAGGGGAAAAATGAAAAAAGTTTGAGGATAGGTTACTTTTTTCGGAACCGAAAAAATTCAGTCCTACTTTTATAGTAATAAAAAGGGAAGGTGAGGAGGGATTCGCAAAAGTTTCTCCCTTCTTTATCAATAAATTTATCACTAATCTTGTAGGAGAAGTGAAAAATATAAAAAAACTAAGAGACGGATCATTGCTAGTTGAAACATACAAGGGAACCCAATCTGACACTTTACTGTCCTGTAAAGATTTTGGAGGTCAGTTTCCTATTCAAGTTACGCCCCACAATACCCTTAATTACAGCAAGGGAATAATTAAAATATACGACTTTCAATACCTAGAAATCGAAAAAATCAAAAAAGAACTCAATCCAGAAATAATAGATATTTTAAGAATAAAATTTTAAAAGAACGGCTCTGAAATAAATGCACATAAATATATAATAACATTCCCGACTCCTATAGCACCCAAAACAATGAAGATTGGATATCAAACAGTAAACATAGAGCCCTATATACCTAATCCCCTCTGGTGTTTCAATTGCTTGGATTTTAATCATCCCACAAACCAATGCAAGAGACCATCGGTGTGTATTCAATGCGGCAACATAATGAAGGAAATAAATGTGAATCAGCACCTCACTGCGTTAATTGCAGCGGCTCTCATAACGCATTAGACCGCTCCTGTCCGGTATTCTTGAAACATAAAGAGATAAAGGCCATACAGATAAACAATAAAATATCTTTAAACGATGCAAAAAAATGTATAAAGAAAGGTTCCCTACCGTTTTTAACAAAAGTTTTACCCAAATGGTAAAAGATAAAATTAATATAACAGAAAAGAAGGAGATCGGCATTCAAGTTGATATACCGTTTTTATTTGGCGAAATTAAAAAAAAATAATTCAAACAACGAATCTAACCAAATTAAAAATATAAATCTAAAACCTTCGTCTTCATATTCGGGCGTAAATACCCGATCATCCACAAGGTCCGCTACGACCTCTCCCGATCCTCCCCCACCTCCCCCCACTCCCTCCTCAACTCCCATTAATTAATATAACCACTGTACTAGTGCCAGGACCTGGACTGGTCGAGGAGTCTTCTCTAAACCTCCCTGCTCCGTCTACATCCTCCTTCTCAGACAGTGCGGTTATTCCCATGTTTGAGGACCCTGATCCGTCCGAGGACGAGTAAGGATATATTACAGTCAAAAATAAAAGGAAATCTAAGAAAAATCGTAACCCCTAATAGATAAAAAAACAAAAAGTCCTTAATAACTTTCCTATTAATCTTAAACTAAGACCAATGACTCAAACCCAATTCAATAGAAAAAATTATCAATGGACAAAGACTAAAGAACAGTTATACTTAATTAGTATTAATACTTGTCAAGGCATTTCCTACCAAAATATCAAACAAAATACTATTTACATACATAAGCGTGGAAGTATAAACATTTATACACACACATATACGTATTATAGGATTATTATTATGACTGCCACTGAGTGTATATATATATATATATATATATATATATATATATATATATATATATATATATATATATATATATATATATATATATATATATTATGTGTTATTATTTTACTTAAAATTAACAAATAGTGTCTATATTTGTTTATTTACTTACTTTTTCTCTCTTCTTCATTTCTTATGTTATTACTCATTTTATTTTTTATTATTACATACAAATATATGTGTGTGTGAATGTGTGTATATATGTGTATGTGCGTATGTATATGTATATATGCAAATATGTTTTTATTTTTATTTTTTAATTCTACATTTATTTTCATTTTTTTATCTATTTATTCATTTTATATTTATTATTATTACTTTTATTTATTTATTTTATTATTATTACTTTTATTTATTTATTTTATTTCTATTTGTATTATTATTTTATTTTTTTTTTTTTTTTTTTTTTTTTTTTTTTTTTTTTTTGCTTATTTTTATTTGTGTATGCATATATGTGTATCTGTGTATGTGCGTGTGTGTATGTGTGTATTTGTATGTATGTATATATTGTTTGTGTCTTGTTTCTACATATCTACACTCTATAATCCATTGTGGGGCTCTCAAGATACCTACACTAGAGGCCGAATCATAGAATCATTCTTAGATTTTGCCAATCTGCTGCTACTAAATTCTGGTGAACCAACCTATTTAAGCTCCAGCTTTGGTACACTCTCCTCTATCGACCTATCTTTGTGCAGCAGCTCACATTTTGATATCATTCAATGGACTGTACTCCCAGAACCATACGGCAGTGACCATTTCCCCATCAGTTTAATGATTTAAACCCCATCAGTTTGATAATTTAAAAAAACCAAAAATGAATATCAAAGTACCAAGATGGATAATAGAAAAAGCAGATTGGACTCTTTTTTCTTCTCAAACAAACCCGCCACAAAACCCACCAAATAAATTAACTGTAGATGATGCATGCTAAGCCATAACCGAGACCATACTAACAGCTGCAGAAGCCTCAATCCCAAAAACAAAGAGCAGTAATAAAAGACCTTGGTATGGGTTACTTGGTTTGATAACGATTGCAGGAAATCCATACGACTCCGAAAAAAGCACTGAAGAAATTTACAAAAAATATGTCTATAGAAAATCACATGGAATATAAAAAACAAAGAGCTCTCTGCAGAAGGATAATAACAAAAAAAAGGAATCATGGAAATCATTCATCGGGACCCTTAACTCCTCCACGCCATGCAAAGTGATATGGAAAAAAATACGGAAGATAAGAGGAACTGGCTCTTCCTACAGATACACACTACTATGTGAAGGGAAGTTATGCGATGACCCAGAAATGATTGGAAAAAAATTTGCCGACTATTATTCTGAAATACCATATACTCTACCTCCATCACTTTGAATACCAATAAAAAAATAGATTTTTCCAAAAACAATACTTATAAAGACTACAATATGCCCTTCACAATGTGGGAGCTACAATCAATAATCCAAACCCTCAAAGGATCTTCACCAGGACAAGATAATATACATTATTCCATGATCCAACAGCTTCATGGATTCAACATATCCAACATTCTTCAATAGCCACAATTACCTGGCTTTTAAATTTCTATAACTACATATGGGAAAGTGGCAATTTTCCTAATAGCTGGCACCAAGCTACAGTAATTCCGATCCTAAAAAGTCAGCAAGATAAACGATACTCATCCAATTACCGAGGATCCTAGAAAAATACCAGCTAATTCAAAATTTCCAAAGTGGCTTCCGGAAAGGCAGATCAACCGCCGACCACCTCATACAAATGGAAACTGAAATACAATATGCATTTATTCAGGGCGAACAAGCTATTGCGGTTTACTTTGACATGTTCAAGGCCTTCGATAAGACAGACAAATTATCTGTTTTAAAATAACTGCATACGTTAGGTTTCAGTGGTAATTTACCCAGATTTATTCAGGGGTTATTTCAGATCGTTCATTTCAAGTCCGAATTGGAACAGTATTATCTAATCAATGTGAACAAATAATCGGAGTACCACAAGGGTGTGTTTTAAGTTCAGTACTTTTCAACCTCGCTATCAGCGACCTGGGAAAAAACCTACCACGACGAGTTAAGGTAATGCTATTTGTCGACGATCTAGCAATTATTTGCCGTGCGAAAAATTCCTTTTTTATAAAGAAAAACTCCAAAATGCATTAAATCGTATCCACCGCTGGTCTGAATCATCAGGGCTCCGTTTTTCGACGGAAAAAACTAAATGCGTACATTTTACTAGAAAACGAAACACTCCCCATTCACCGAAACTTTTTCTAGGGGATTCCCTCTTACCTTACGTTAATACTTATAAATTCCTAGGACTGTATTTCGACGTCTATCTTGGGATCATCACATAAAATCATTGAAGGATACATGTACGAGAAAGCTTCAGATATTGAGAACACTTAGTGGAACCAAATGGGGCGCAGATAGGACCACAATGATCAAAATATACCAAGCTCTAATACGCTCCAAATTAGATTACGGAAGCTTTTTTTATGGATCAGCCCGATACAAAAGTATATCCAGACTCGATACCGTCCACAATACTGGAATCCGAATTGCTACTGGCGCCTTCAGAACTAGTCCCATCCTAAGCCTATGCGCCGAATCCGGACTTCCACCTTTATTATTCATAAGACATAAATCGGCAGCAAATTTTCTTTTCCGGTTATACTTACAACCCTCACATCCCACCTATAAATACCTTTTCCGATCTAAATTCACGGCACAATTTCAACAAAAACAAAATACAACTCTTCCCTTCGCTGAAAGATACTCATCTGCTATTAGAGATCTAAAGACCATACCCATTACCATTCCAGACGCAAGTACACTACCATGGACCTATCAGCCACCGAAACTATGCCTAGACATATCAATATATCACAAAAAATAAAACCAACCCCTTAAAATATCATGATAAATTTTAAAAACTACTCCGATGTCTACCACAACACATGGCCATCTACACAGATGGATCCAAATCTGAAACCTCAACAGCATGCGCTATTGTTATAGCATCTCATATCAGGCTATTGTAATATGAGATGGCCCAGTACAATTATTATAACCGAAGAAAGAAGTTCGTCCAGACAAAAATGAATGCCGAAGACCCTATTCAATGTCCCTTAAAGGTCACCGAAATCGATGCCCATTTCAGAAACCTCTTTGAGCAAGTGAACTCCTGCAGACGTGCGGATTATGAAAAATGTGCCCCGATGCCAAATGTCATGAATCTTGATGTCCAGGCAATATGAAAAGCCATTAAATCTACGTCAATAGACACATCAACGGGGCCTGACGGGGTGTTAATCCGCACGATAAAATTCTTTGATGTATCCCACATACTAAGACAATAGCGTAGATCATGCTGAAGGTGGCCTATATACCAGAACCTTTACGTCAAGGGCGTACAATTTTAATATACAAGGGTAAGGGCGATGTTAAACATATTTCATCATGGAGACCCATTACGATATACTCTATCGTGCGCCGAATCATAGAAAAGGTTCTGGACCAGGAACTGAGAAAGCAGGTCACCTTCCATAGGAATCAGAGAGGTTTTATTAGGGGCCTTCCGGGAGCACACGCAAGCGCAAGAATCATTGACGCAGTCATAAAAGACGCAAAAAATAAGAAAAATTACTGTGCGGCGGTCTTTTTTGACGTTGTTGGCGCTTTTGACAACATTAGGCACGATCACATTGTTAGATCGTTAGAAGCAAGAGGTGTTTCACTGGACCTGAGAAACGATATCGCCGCACTACTATCCACAAACAAAATTAAAGTAACTGTTGGAGCTCATTCTACTAGCCAGATCAATGTACTACGAGGCATACTCTCTCCCTCGCTGTTTAACTTAGCTATTGATTATCTGTACCAAGACCTTTGTGATCATGATTTCTCGAGACCCTATGGGTACAAGCTGAGAGATGACCAAGATTGTGAGGTCCTCACAGGATTTGCAGATGATCAGGCGGTATCTGCACGTAATAAGTATGCGGCAGAGAGAATTATAGATAGCACCCAAAGGATACTGGCGGAGTTTGGTCTGGCTGTAAATACAAAGACAAGGATGGATAGGGGTGAGATGCAAGCAACGACGCTTTCTCTTGAGATTGGAGATGTCATCCACACGGCAAAGGAAGATGACTCCTTTAAATACTTGGGATACACATTCTAGGGAGAGCAAAGGTTCAGTGAAGAATCAATAGAAAAACATTGAAATCAATGAATGATCCTTTCTGATCATCTGATGAAGCTGATTATCTTTTCATTCAATGCAGCACCTCATGAAATATATAATTCCGAAATTTCAAGCTTTTAGCACGAACCGTATAGAAAATATGAGGTTTTTACCCATTTTGCCCCACTTTGCGCCGTCACCACAGGATCAAGAATGAATTGATAAGGCTACTCAAGAATAAAGGCTTTACCTGCTTTGACGAGGTATACTGCATCGATACCAACGGATCCATGAGGTATGCGGACATTGTCGCGTTTCCGAAGAACGTACGGACAGCGCTCATAGTGGATCCTACTGTAAGATATGAAAATAATAACCTCGATCAATCAGGTGAAGTAGAAAGGGAGAAAATGGATATTTATGAAAAATGTATCCCTTTCCCTCAAAGAGAAATTCCACGAGACATTCGGAAATAAAGATTTCTCCGTGAAAGGATTATGGTTTTGGGTCTCGCGGAGTCATCCCGGAAAAAAAAACAAGGAGCTTCTTGGAGGGCCTTGGCGTGGAGGTGAGGGATATAGCGATAATGGCCGAAAATATAATATTGGACTCCCTGGGAATTATTCACCACCACATACATGGTGCATAGGATTGCCCATTGCAATTTATAGTTTTTAAATACGTAGCAATTTATCTGATTCCTGATTGTATGTGCATATATGTATATGAATGTGGATAGATAATAGTAGTATTCATTGTAAAGAGAGAGAAACGAAAGGGGGGGAAAAAAAAAGGGGAAAGGAAATAAGAAGAACAAGATATGTGAATATTAGGGAGGAAATAACATAAAATGAAAGAATGAAGTGAAATATGAAAAGAAGGGGGAAAAGAGAGGAAAAGATAATAAAAAATAAAAACAATTGAAGAGAAAGGGAAATAAAAAAAATGTTATTAGTTTGTCTAGTATTAGGTAGTATTAAGTATTATATTATAGAACTGTAACTAAATTATAAATTATATTGTATTTAATTGGATAGATGAGTATGCTGTGTTTATAGCAACCCAATAAAGTTGGGTAGCACTATGTTTGTTGTTTATTGTCTCAATAAAGCATATATCTCTCTGTTATATTTTAGTTACCAAAAATTATATAATTGGACCTCGCACTCTTTGGCCGGGTAGTCCGCCGAGCAAGTCAAGTGCCCTGGTGTTTGAGCTGGCAAGCACTTGCTGCATGAGTCGGTGGGTTTACTGGCCTGGAGTTTCGGGGTGCCAATTTTTAGCATGTATCTCTAAAATATTATACTATTACTAACTAGATAAGTGCCAATGCCAGGAAAGATGTTTATGATTTATATTATTTTTTCCAGTTCTGAAGAGGATACCATTTGACCAAGGGATCGAAAGTAAATAAAGCAAAAGGTAATAAAGCAGATAGTGTTTAAATAAAATATTGTTAAATATAGGACCTATTACTCGATTCTATATATATATATATATATATATATATATATATATATATATATATATATATATATAATATATGTATGTGTGTGTGTTACCGTGAAAGACGAAATTGGTGAATGTCGACTTTCATTATGAAATAGTTGAAATTTACTTAATTTTTATATTAATACCGTAATTATTTAAATAGATACTGAGTAAATCGTGATATTTCCTTGAAAAGTTTAAATGTATTAATGCGGGTAAACCGAGAAAATAATGTTTTTTATTTTTCTCAAGGAAAAGTACTCTAAATAATTTCTGGGCACGAAGTGGTTTCTGCAAAACCTAAATATGCGACACGCCTTGGGGGGAGTACCGATTTAAAACGTTTTTAAAATTAATGACAAAGAGAAGTTAATTGTGCCTTAAAACCAGGGGAAACCAAATATACAATATTATGTTACCAATAAAGAATTATTCAAAATACTATATGAAAAAATCACCCCAGAATAGACCATGAAGGAAGCACCAGTATGCTTAAAGAGGTTGCAAGGTAAACATACAAAATATTACATATGAAGTTATAATGTTATATTGGTAATTTATGTACACCCTCGTGTCAAATGAAAGACACAGTGCACCTCAGAAAGGTTCGTTGTGTGACCGCGATGGTCAGTTTTGAGTTAAACCTCAAGATGTAGTTGATCTGATAGATCTGCAGTCAAACAGAGATGGCGTTCCTTCAATAATGGTTTACAAGATCATTTAACTAAGTTTGTCCAGCTACACCTTTTGAAAACTAAAACAGCTGAAGAAGTAGTGCATCAATTTCTTTCAATATTTTTAATATTTGGTGCACCCAAATATTGCTTGGTGGGAAATATTGCAATCTGATAATAGTAGGGAATTTAGTAACAAAGTCATATCTGAAATATATTCAATGTGGAAAGATGTTAAAATAGTTCATGAAAGCCTCCTCACTCAGTTGAAAGGGCTAATCAGGATATACAGAATATGTTAACTGCATGGATGAACGATAACGATACAAATAAATGGTCAGATGGTTTACCCTTTGTTCAATTTGCCAAGAACACTACATATGACGAAGGAATACGCCAAAGTCCTTATGAAGCGATGTTCGGCGTTAAAGCAAAAAGAGGGTGATTCTAAAGGTCGACAAAAGGGTTTTTGTATTACTATTATTTCCTTTTCCATTTAGAATCTACTGTAATTCTTGGTCAGTCCTCTCAGAAAGAGAGACGAGGAAGTAACGTCACTCTAGATGCATATAAACCGTTTATATATATTTATTTGTACATACCAAGCGACTATATGAATTCATATATATATATATATATTTATAAAAAATAAGATGAATATGCCTTACTAGGGCTGGAGTAATATTGGTTAGAAGGCTCGATTATATTGGGAAATTGTGGCCAATACACTAGGGAAATAGGATCTAACAACACAAGAAATACTCATAAAAGATATTTTATTTTTACCGATAAATCGAAGAGACTTAAATACAAAAAGCCAGGTGTATTTTATAGATTTGATTTTACCTTAGTGATATGTGCTAAACAGGATAAATCCAGGTATAATACTTTAAATAGCTGAAAAATTTATATATATATATATATATATATATAAATATGTAAAAACATATTATAGCGTTACATTTCTAATTTCATATCTGTATTTACAAAATTCCTCCTGAGGTTATGTGTTCGCAAGAGTAAAAAAAATAACAAACGGATAAAACAGAAATATTTAGCCAACGTTACATTCCAATAAATGAGTAATGAGTTTTCCTGTAAATGAAATCAAAATAAAAAGTCAAACCTCTATGATCGAAAACGACAAGACGATAAGGAACTCTTAAGTAGAGCAGGTTTCAATACACCTTAAGTTTTACGATAGAACATATATATAAAAAGGGAATAAACGAGAAGAGCAGCACATTCGTTTCAACACCACGAAGACGTAGAACGAATGCAAATGGAATATCTGAATGGTCATATGTCATATTACAATTTTTATACAAACCGGTTATTCAATACAAAATCGATAAAGTTTTTCCTCATTGGACTCTAATAAGTTAATTAGTAAACACTAAAGTAAAATAAGTTTGCCCAGCTTTTGAATCGAAGTCAGGCTAAATCTTTAAGCATCATGTAATGATTGAGACGCCGCGCTGCAAAGTGAAGCAAACGTGGAAAAAATGTGTTTAATATTTTTGTCATGTTTGATCGGCTTTATTAGTTAAAGCAAATATTTCCAGCTTGTTTTTTCAATTTAATTTTTATTTGCGACTTAATATTAATGGTATAGTTTTATTGAGGTACAATTTGGCTATCTGTGGATTTATTTTTATAGATAAAACCATGGAATTTGACAGATTTATATTTCAAGTATTAAAGGATAGTGGAAAAAAAAATCAGACAGGTCCAGTGTACAAAATATGATACCAAAAAATATACTATAGTGAGAAGGAGAAAGTAACAAAACTTATTGAACTAATGTAATGTTACAAAAATGTTCCGCTGAGCTCCGGTAAAAAATACCATTTTCTTAAATTTCATTGACAACTGTACATAAAAAGAAGGGTTGTTTACAAAGTTTGTTTCAATCGTTTATTGAAATATGAACACATACCATGCATCTTATAAATGGTTGCATCATTCATAAACGCATAATTATTTGCATTTTGTATTTTATTTAAAGTACCACTCGTTTTGTGTTTAAACTGATGAAATAGATGAGCTATCTATTGCCATCCAAATATTTGTTGGTTAATTAGCAGCAACTCATTAATTGACTAGCTGATATTTGAATCATATGCGACAGGCACAGCGTTAGCACAAGTTATCAATAAAAATTTACCCTAGTATTAGTGTTTACGCTTAGTTTAGAAAATATATCATTTTAATTGTTTCAAGTCAACTTTAATTTTTATTTCTTCACCTTTCCAATTATGAAAATCAAACAATTAGTTGTAGTTTAGAATATTATTTTTTTCTTAATGTTAGCACCTTAGCCTCATTTATTGTATTCATAATTTCAATAAAAAAAAAAAAAAAAAAAAAAAAAAAAAAAAAAAAAAAAAAAAAAAAAAAAGAGGAAGGGGATCGCACGTCGGGTCGCCTGTTTATAGTGTTGGAACTCTTATCGCTGGAGGTTGGACTTCGTGCGGTAGTGGCCAGAACAGTCAGTCAGAAAATAGATAGCAACCAGGACGCATGGAAATAACCGTTTACATATATATATATATATATATATATATATATATATATATATATATATATATATATATATATATATATATATATATAAAAGGACCAAAAACCCGATTATTGTCAAACAGTTAATTATATATATATATATATATATATATATATATATATATATATATATATATGCGCACCGCCGTCGCTACAGTCTGAGCAAACACATTGAAGTTCGACTGTTGGAAATAATCGCCATCGGACGTTGGTTGCATTCTATAAATGAGGTCGTTTGGAAGAAAATGCCGAAATTCAAAGTCTTCACTTCGTAAAAATATAGTACTCGTGAGTTAGCTGGACTTATATTTAATATTATTTTCCTAATATTAATTTAAATATCCCTTTGTTTAAGTTAATGGTTTTTTGTTTAAAATATTTTCTTTATTTGTGGTAAACTGTTCATAATTTTTAATCTTGATACCCATCATAACATCATTGATACCAATAGATTTAACTTCAACAGTACCTTTTAAGTCATGAGAATATTATTTTTAATTTTTTTTTTTTTTATTTAATTGAATGTTCTCAATCAAATGTATGTTCTTTTGTTTGGTTTTATTTATTTAATTTGTAAATATATGTTACATAATTGGAAAGACTTATTTCTTTTTTTTTTTATAGGTTTCCTATTTTTTATTTTAATAATTGATATTTGTAGAACCAGCTGGAAAGGGGATAGTGGTAGGCAGCCAATAACGGTAAGCCCCTCTTCCCAACATATTTTGGTCTGCTCCGGGCCGGATATTTAAAAAAAAAAAAAATAATATTTTGGTCTAGTGCGAGCCGGATATTTAAAAAATAATAATTTTGGTCCTCCGATTGCCTTATTTATCCTGGTGAGTATACTTTATTATTTTTATAGTTCATACAATACCGTATATTATTATTTTATTATAGCACCTAAAAGCGAAGCTAAAAGTAATCTCGAATCGGAATACGCGGATTTAGAGGTCGAAGTCGAGGAATTAGCCATTAATATAAAGAAAACACATAATATTGCCAGTGAGTTTCAAAATGATTATTCAAAGGAGAAAATATTTCAGGCGCGCCGTTTACGATTAGATAATGAGTTTGAGAAATTTGAAATACGATTTTTGGCTTTGAAAAAATTAAGCAAGCAACTCTCTAAGAATTTCGATAGTTATCAACTTCTAAAAGAAGCCACTTATACAATGTATTACGAAACATTAGCTTTTGGTAGTAAATTTAATCAGGACAGTAATGATAGTAAAAATCTTACATTATCGGATACATCTAAAAATAATAATAATTTTTTCAAACTACCAACTCTTACTATTCCGACTTTCGATGGAAACGTTAACAATTGGCCTTGCTTTAGAGATACGTTCATTTCGTTGATACATTCGAACTCTAATATCGATAATATTCAAAAATTTCAGTATCTCAAATTTTCATTAAAAGGAGCAGCTTCTCAGGTTATCGCCGCAATCGCTATTACATATGATAGATATGATTAAGCCTGGGAAGCTTTATTAAAACGCTATAATAATTTTAATTTTAATTTTAATTTTAGCCACTAACCACTTAATAAAAATTTTAAATTTTAAACCTATTGCTAAAATAAATTTAAAATCCTTAGAAGAATTTTCGTCAGTAGTTCTTGAGAGCGCGAATGCCCTTTTAAATTTAAATTTACCGGATCCGGCGGGTTTCATTCTATGCACATTAGGTCTCAGATTAGTCGATAATCGAACAAGAGAAAAGTTCGAAGCAGAACAGATTAATAAAACGGCTATCCCAGTTTTTAAAGATTTTGCCGAGTTCATTCAACAACATGTGCAATTTCAAACGAATTCCATTACTGACCCAGCCCCAAATTTTGAAAATAAATTGTTTAGCCACCCTAAACAGGTGTTAATGTCGATGAAGGTTTCGGAACAATCGATCAAATGTCCCGTTAGCTCAAAGGGTCATAAAATTTTGGAGCGCTCACAATTTCGTTCGCTTTCTCCTCTCCAAAGATACGATCAAATAAAATCGCTCAATCGCTGCATTAATTGTTGCTCAGCGGGACAAAGAGCTCGAGAGTGTACATCAAAGGGATCTTGCCGATGATGTAATGGTCAACATCACACGTTGCTACATTTTTCGGAATTTGGAACGCAAAGTAGAAAATTAAATTCACATTTAGGGAGTTCTAAACGACCAATAGCAAACAACCTCAGTTCGCATTCAAGGGAGTTTGGTGCTGTGCCGTCATTGGACGTTCCTAATAAGTCGCCACCCGCGGATAAAGGAACAGTATTATCCGCGACACACTCGGAAGCCTCTGATATTTTGTTGGGTACCGCCATTGCGCAGGTTAAAGACAAATTTGGTCATATTAAACGCATACGCCTTTTAATTGATTGTGGATCACAACGTTCATTTATAACTGCTGATTGTGTTCGTCGCTTGTCACTTATTCCCTATCCTAAAAAACAGCAGTTAATGGGTTTAGGACATCAAAACATATTGGGTAGTGATTCAATTGTTACGTGTATTTTGAAACCAAATCTAGATAGTTCACCGCAAGTTAGAACAACCGCAATAGTAATTGATAAAATATGTTCGGATTTACCGTCTCGTCATATTGCTCATGACATTCGATTACATTTAAAAGAATTTGAGTTGGCTGACCCTGATTACCAGGGCCTATCGATTTTTTGTCAGGAGCCGATCTTTTCGGTGTTATTTTCAAAGGTAGTTCAGTGAAACTATCTAAAGGTTTGCCTTACGCAATGGAGACGATTTTTGGTTGGGTATTGCTGGGAAAAATTTCTTCACTCCAAAGCGATGAAGTTACATCTCTTGTGAGCACTGAAAGAGATAAAAGGGATATGCAACAACTTATGTCCAAATTTTGGGAAGTCGAAGAAGTCGCGGGTAAATCTCAGGTTGACCCTACGCATGTCAAATGTGAAGAACTTTTTGAAAAGACTCATTACAGAGATGAACAAGTTGTTATGTCGTCCAATTACCATTTTTTAATAAACCTGGTCCATTAGAAAAATCAAAATTCGGTGCCCTTAATCGTTTTCAAAAATTGGAGCAAAAGTTTCTCAGAAACCCTAAGCTAAAGGACGAATATGATAAAGTCATACGCGACTATTTAGATAAAGGTTATGCTAGACCTTCTGTCCGTCCGGGTCATTGTTTTTTGCCGCATCATGGGGTTATGAAAGATAGTACCACAACAAAAATTCGGGTAGTTTTTGACGCTTAATACTCTACATCTCAGGGTTCTCTAAATGACCAATTAATGGTAGGTCCAAAATTACAAAACGACATAAGGGAAATCTTGCTCCGTTTTCGACTTCCACGTTTCGTTATGACCACGGATATTAGCCAAATGTATTTGCGAATTTCAGTGTCTCCATTGCATCGATCATTCCAGCATTTTTTTTAACCGTTTTGATACTACAGATGCTGTAACTGAATATGAATTCCAAAGTTTACCTTTTGGATTAGCTTGCTCCCCTTATTTGGCTATAACAGTTTTGAATCAGTTGATTCAGGATGGAGGTAATCTTTATCCACTTGCTGTTTAAAAGTTTAAAAGATAACATTTACATCGACGATATTCTTACAGGGGACCGATACACTTGAAGAGGATTTAACATTACAAAAAGAGTTAATCGCACTATTAGGAAAAGGTGGTTTCTTTTTAAAAAAAAGTGGAGTGCAAATGCAAAAGAACTTTTGGAGAGCGTACCCCAACTTTTAATCATTAGCTTCCTCTGTACCATTGTCAAATATGTAGGACCCTGTAATAAAAATATTCGGAATGAAATGGGAACCTGGTCAAGATAGTTTACCCTATGAAGTCCAATTGAGACCATGCATCTTTACCAAACGCGGTATTATGTCTTGCATCGCTAGAATGTATGACCCCCTGGGATACTTAGGGCCAGTCGTTTTTAGGGCTAAAACTATATTACAGGAACTTTAATCTATTTCAAAAATAGATTGGGACAATGAATTACCTAATGAAATTCGTAGTAAATGGGAAAAATTTTTTGTGGAATTACCAAGTTTAAAGTCTTTTCACATTCCTAGATATTTATTTCCAAGTAGCGTGAAAGAACTTTCAGTTGTTGGATTTGCAGACGCATCCAATTTAGGATACGCTGCAGTAATTTATTTTCGCATGGAATTAAACGATGGGAGTATTTGTACAAAACTTATCATGGCTAAAACCAAACTGGCTCCGTTAAAATTCCTTACTATTCCACGATTGGAATTATGTGCCACCCTATTATTAACCAATATTTTAAAGTCAGTTAATAATTTCTTTTCCGATTTGCCGATTAAGAAGATTTATCTTCTATCGGATTCATCCACTGTTTTAAGTTGGCTTCGAATCCCTAGTTACCGTCTTAAGACGTTTGTGGCCAATCGAGTGAGCAAAATTTTAGACGCTTCGGTGTTAGACTCGTGGTATCATGTTCGCTCAAAAGACAATATAGCGGATTTAGCATCAAGAGGGTGAAACCCATCATTATTGGCCGGGAAAATTTCGTGGTGGAGCGGTCCTGAGTGGTTGGCCTTGAACCCCCCAGACTGGCCTTTGGAGAAGCGGGATAGTCCAGAGGTGTCGGAGGATGAATCGCTGGAAGTAGGGCCCGTAAATAATCTGGTTTTAGTGAATATACCGCCATTTTTGGAAGTGTTAATTAGGAAATTTTACAATTTTGAGAAGATGGTGCGAGTATGGACTGGTGGAGTCGTTCTTAGATTTTTGAAAAATATACGTACTGATAAGAACAATCGAAATCATGGTCCCTTAACTTTGAAGGAACGGTCACAGTCATGAAATAGTTTAGTTAGAACAATTCAACATTACCATTTCCAACCAAATCCTACTGCTGCTATAGAGCAATTACATTCTTTTCGCGATTCTCTGGGTATCCTTAGGGTGGGCGGTCGTCTTCAAAACGCTCCAGTGCCTTATGAAATAAAACACCCAATTTCACTGCCTCAAAAATGTCATTTTGTAAATTTATTGATTGATCATTATCATATAATGTACCTCCATGCGGGTCCGAAACTTCTTTTATCTTTGATTCGACGAAAATATTGGATTCTTTCCGCTTATCGAAGAATCAGAGCTCGAATCAGTTGTTGTTTAGACTTCGGCTAGAACGGTCGCAGAGAATTACCCACTCCAGCAGATAAGACTTATTTCTTTCTTTTATAAACTTTTCTTCATTTCATTTCTTTATTTTTTATGGTTATATTATTCTTAAAGAGATTTTATTATTTACTTTCTTATGTTTAATGTTTTTTTTTTTTGTTTTTTTTATATTATAGAAGTGAAAAAATTTATTTTTGAATAAGGTATATTAATTTTATTTAGGTACTTTTTGTTATTAAAACAATTAATTTATTTTATTTAATTTTTTTTTGGCTATTGAGGAGCATTGAAGTTAAATTATGGGAGAGCCTCCTGATCCTCCCGATTTATCCAGTCCAAAGACAAAAAAAAGAAAGTGGGCTCGGGGCCGAATTAAAATTTCCACCCGACAAAATCTTTCCCCAAATGTAGAAAAATACTTTCCTACATATTTAGTGGCAAAAAGAATAGATGAAGAAGATTTTAGAAAAACATCACCCTTCTTTATTCAGAAAGTAATTTCCAATCTGGTAGGAGATGTTAAAAATGTAAAAAATTGAGAAATGGATCTCTTTTAATCGAAACATTAAATAATAACCAATCAAACAAGCTCTTATCTTGTAAAGACTTCGGGGGTCAATATCCAGTAGAGATAACGCCACACAATACATTAAATTATAGTAAAGGCGTGGTACGGTGTTATGATTTTCAATACTTGGAAATTGAGGAAATTAAAAAAGAACTAACCCCGATTATTAAGATATAGTTAGGATTAAAACAAAAAGTAAGGGAAATGAAATATTAACCCACAGTTACATCATTACCTTTCCTACCTCTAAACCACCCGAAACTTTAAACATTTACCATTTCCAACCAAATCCTACTGCTGCTATAGAGCAATTACATTCTTTTTGCGAGGCTACAGAAAATAATGAATCAAAAAAAGAAAATTAAAAAATTAAATTGTACTCAAAGTACATCGATGCTTTTGGACCAAGCTCATTGTAAGTCCACTCCCCTATCCCCTCCCTCCCCCCCTCTTATCCCCCTCCCTCCCCCCCCCTCCCATAAACTATTCCTGCCCCACCCCAACCTTCTACTAATCCAGTCAGAGTGACGAGGCAGTAGTAGAAATATCGTAGGGCCCTCCTCTCAGCGGAGACCCAGTACCTCTTCCATTTCAACCTCTACTGAACCTAGGGACGAAACAGCCTCAGTTCATGTAGATGACACGCCTATGTCTATTGATGACACGAGCCAGATCGATCCGAAGAACAAGAGTTCACTAGAGTGACCCATAAAAAAAATATTAAAAAGAAAAAAACTAAAAGATAGCACTTAAACCGTACTCTTTAAGAATGATAAAAAAAACCAATAAAATTGTATATTATCAATAGTTTATTACATTATTTACTCACTTAATAAATATATATATAACAAAAATATTTCTCTAAAATTAAAAATAATAGCTGCTTTATAACATTTCTAATGTATAATATCCCAAACTTCATTGCTATTGAAGTTTAATAACCATAACAATAACAATAATAAGATCTCTGCTTACGGATATATTAACATCTGTTTTACTATTGCCATTTATCACCATAAACATTAACGAAACATTAAACACTAGCCTTTTTAAACTCTATTCACTTACCATTATTTTCGTCCCCTACGAATATATCTTCTACCATATAAATATACTCAATACATTTATAATATTATATTATAGTATGTATGTCTGCAATTCTCTGGGTATCCTTAGGGTGGGCGGTCGTCTTCAAAACGCTCCGGTGCCTTATGAAATAAAACACCCAATTTCGTTGCCTCAAAAATGTCATTTTGTAAATTTATTGATTGATCATTATCATATAATGTACCTCCATGCGGGTCCGAAACTTTCTTTATCTTTGATTCGACGAAAATATTGGATTCTTTCCGCTCATCGAAGATCAGAGCTCGAATTCACCAATGTTTAAAATGTCATCGCATTCGTGTTTCTACCTTTGCCCCTCTAATGGGGAATCTTCCAGTGTCAAGATTTAAACAAGGGCGCGCATTTCTAAACGCAGGCGTGGACATCGATGGTCCTTTTTCCATTCGGGAATCAAACCGGCGCAAGGCAGCCTTAGGGAAAGCTTATTATGCCCTTTTTATTTGTTTTGCAACTAAAGCGTTCCACATCGAAGTCGTGTCCCAGCTAACTACGGAAGCATTTCTTGCAAGCGTTGACCGGTTTGTTTCCCAACAAAATTGTTTCCGGACTTCCCAGTAAAATGTTTTCCGACAATGCCACCAATTTCGTTGGTGCTAAACGGTTGTTGAATGAATGGCGTGATTGGTGGAGTAATCAAGAGATGCAAAATCAAATTCAGCAACATTTAATTTCGCGGGGTGTTGAATGGAACTTTTTACCTCCGCATGCGCCACAATTTGGAGGCCTATGGGAGGCTGGGGTAAAATCCTTGAAATCTCATCATTTACAAATTTTAGATTACCAACCTTTGACCTTTGAGGAAATGACAACTGTAGGTACACGGGTAGAAGCGGTGTTGAACTCTCGGCCTATTTGTCCAATGACAGCAAGTCTTGATGAATTTGATTCGTTAACACCTGGGCATTTTCTGGTTGGTGAACCATTGGTGTCATTACCTGAACCAAACTTTTCGGATCGCAAACCTCATCTTCTTAATCAATGGCAATTTCTCAGAAGATGTACTTCTGCTTTATGGAAGAGATGGAGACTGGACTATATCTCTAATTTGCAAAATCGCACTAAATGGTCATAAGAAATTATAATTTTTTTGTTTTTATTTAATTAAATGTTCTCAATCAAATGTATGTTCTTTTGTTTGGTTTTATTTATTTAATGTGTAAATATATGTTACATAATTGGAAAGACTTTTTTCTTTTTTTTTTATAGGTTTCCTATTTTTTATTTTAATAATTGATATTTGTAGAACCAGCTGGAAAGGGGATAGTGGTAGGCAGCCAATAACGGTAAGCCCCACTTTCCAACAATAAGGTTTATTCAATTTGCCCATAAAATATTAATTCGTGGAGCAGAAATTATTGAATCGGCAATGTTAACAATAGGATAACTTTTGGAAAAGGCACAAGGAATTAGAATCGTCTACACTTTAGAAGAAGAAGAAGAAGAAAATGAACTTTATTTTGGGACAACTTGTCCTCTAAGAATAACATACGATTACAGTACATAGGATAAACGTCTGGCTATGATAATTAAATATAATAAATAAAAATAATAGATAATAATAAAAGATTGCAACTAGGGAGTATTGACGTCGGAAACTGGGGTAAGCCCACTCAATTTCAGAATACCTGTATAGGTATTATATACAGGTATGTATAGGTATTATATACAGGTGTATAGGTATTATATATAAGATATGTGAGAACGTCTGGAGATCCCGAAAATAAATCTTGTTGAATTCGTGAAAAATTTGAATAAAAATAAAATTATGTTAAACTAAATTTAAAATCTACCAAATTAAATTTTATAAAATAATTAAAAATATCTATCATTTTTATCATAGAAAATAATGTTTCAATTTAGCTACCATCCTATGATATTTTTCCATTCTGAATGGAATGAGAAAAATAAACATTCTCAAGAAAAAGAGTTTTTTTTTCTACTTTTTAGGCGTTTTGCCCCACTGTGTAGCGTACTGTTGTGCAGAATTGCAATTAGCTGACACAAATAATTCTATTGG
Organism: Euschistus heros; assembly: GCA_003667255.2. Lineage (NCBI taxonomy): Eukaryota > Metazoa > Arthropoda > Insecta > Hemiptera > Pentatomidae > Euschistus > Euschistus heros. The sequence continues at coordinate 919,558 of RCWM02000002.1, read as the reverse complement.
GAAAGAGCAAATTTTATCAACAAATCTATTTTTTATATAATACTTTATATTAGAAAGTCAAGTTATTAAAGAAATTTGGATCCAGCCGACCCTGACTTTCGAGTAGCCCCGTGCAAATATCAGACTTATCAAATAGACCTAACCTTAAAGCATAAGAGCATAGAATCAAATAACCTTCAATTTCACAACAAGATGCAGGAATGATGAGACTATGGAATAATATATACTGATGGATCCAAGAAAAATGAGTAAGTAGGTTTCGCAATAATTATGAATGGGAGACCTAACAAATATAAATTACCCTAATATTTAACAATCATGTATACTGCAGAACTGTAGGCGATATATATATATATATATATATATATATATATATATATATATATATATATATATATATATATATATATATACAGCTCTTTACTTATCAGTCAATAGTGCTCATCCAAATATTTAAATTTGAACAGATTCAAATTGTCGGAACTTCAACGCATACTGAACTTGAACAAAAAGAGACATATCAAACAAAAGACAAGATCCGCCATTATTTTTAAATGTTAAAAAACTTATTGAAGAGATATAAAAAACTGATTATTAATATTAATTATTCGGAGAAGTATTTTACAACTTCGATGCAAAAAATTAAACCATGAGATTAATACGTAGCAACCGGGTAAACATAGTAGAGTTGATTTATCGCAATTATATACACTAAAAATTTCAAAAATGTAAGACAAGAAATCAAATATATCAGTACTCACCTTAGGAGTGGAATGGCAAGGGCCAAGCAGGTTAAATTTTTGGGGGTTTACCTTGGATTTTCCCAATGACTAATTGGATATTTCCGTTCCTATTGGAAACAAATTTAAAATGGGACTATCGGATCGGAAAAATCCATTTATTCATAATTAACCTGTTAATTCCAATTAAAAGCGCGTACCAAGATAATTGATTTCTTGTCTTACCTTTTTGAACACTTTAGTATAAATCGTCTGCTTGGAGGTGAAAGTCATTAAGTATCAAAATTAATTTTTTACCATTTCATTATTCAAACAGGAATATGCTCATCAAAAATTTCTCACATTTATATTCACTTGGTGAATTTTTGTACTTATGGGAAATAATATTATCAACACACAATGACTTTTTGTTGAGCTTGGAAAAAAATGAACTTAGTGACTTTTACCTCCAAGCAGATGAATAATCCATGTAACAAAGTGCTAAGGTTTTGAAAATTTTGTATGTTTTAGAACTGATGATGAATGTTTAATATCGAAACTTTTTGTTTTAAAATAAAACACTTCAAATAGAAGTGGCAATTCATATTCATCAATCCTAATTCTATTGATCCTTCTATACCATCATGAGTACTTCTATTGATTAATAAAAATTATATATCTTAAACAATAAATCACTCAAAAATTTATTATTTTTCAAAAAATCTTTATTTTCATAAAGGTCAAACTCTATATACGTCGACAATTTGAAGAACAAAGCGATAAATAGGGGATGGGCTGCTCCTTGAAGGTGCTGGAAATAGGCTGAGCATCAACATATTCATGAGGGCCAAAGAGGCGATGAAAACCAGAAAATGGAGAGTTTTTAAATTCGTTGAATGTAATATGGGTCGATGCAGTTTCATATCCGTAAAAGTTTTTTTATATTATTAGCATGAGTAATATAGCTATTTTAATATATACATTGTTTCCTCGTCTTATAAATGGCAAAAACGCATTTCATATTTTTGGATGTGTGCAGATTGATAACGTGTTATTCAGTGCGTGATACATTTGACGGATATTTTTGTCCAATTTTTCTGAAGTAATGCAGCCATCAACAAATACTATACAAAGGACCTAACCATAACTCCATAGGAGGATGCTGAAACAATGAGAAGAAAGAAGACACGAAGCGGAGTGGATCTGCCTGTACGAAGCAATATATATTTTATTGAAGCAATATTTCCCGACGGGCCGGCGTCCAAATTGAATGAGAGCCACTGAATATATATTGGCCGAAATCGAACCTGTCTCAACCCCATCGCTCACAAACTGACCTCATCATTATTGCCCCGCATATCAGATTAGATAGGAAATTAAATTGGATTCGATGAATATATGCATTAAGGTTCAATTGTGACACTACCATTTTTCCCCCTATTGAAATAATTTATTAGTTTGATTTTCATATTGCTTTATTAGATCACTTTCATGTGATTTCGCTGATTGCTTGATATAATATAGCATGAATATTTAAGCTCGGTAAGTATTGATCTATGGTTCTGAAGTAAATAGGAGCATCTTTATCAAGTCTTCATTTATTGATGTTCTGGAACAGTTTTGCGAGTGTCGTAAGTCTTTATTTCGTGCTACTTGCACTTCCTCGTATAAAGCACCAATTGGCGAATTAGCGGCAGATATTATTTTTGCACCTTGAAGAAGAAATTTGTGGACGATAATAGGCATGTAGTAACACTTTGGTAGGTATTGTAACAATTTGTATCTAAAGCATATTCGCCGGACTTCTGAGGATCTACTGCTTGTCCACTATTGATAGTGTCAAAAATAATGCGGAATCGGTGTATAAGGTGATTCCAGTTATTTCAGCTATCAATCTCAAAAAATAAATCAAAAAAATCTGCGCGCCGAATTTCCATCATATGCAGTTCCCACTCCCTGCTTGACTACATCGATGTTGAGACCCAAAATCTGTTTGAATTTATTTTGTATTTCTGATATAGGTTCTTCTTTCAGATGTCTTGTTTCGGCATATCATCTCCAAGATGCAAAAGGCTTATTATAGGGTATGAGTAGGATGCGTTCCATGAATTAAGATGTACATATACATTAACAAATCCATATACATCGCTCCTGCAGACAAGTTTACATAACACCATACAGATTATCTTTTACATAATTGAGTTGCCTATAAGCTAAATGGCCTAAATTATAGAATATTTTAAACACTTTTATCGGTGTCAGAAAACTAGACACCGCATCTTCTTGCCCAACCGTTAACCCAAGATACATAAAAGAAGTAAATATTTAATTGCTGTCATAAGAAACCATCTCTCGCAATCATCTGACAACGTCAACTTATCAGAGAAATCAATTAATCAACGTCACCACCTCAAAGTCAAATAGTACCTCTAATCCAGAGTACAGTACCTCAGATATAAACATTCTCCTAGGCATATCAGAGCAAATGGATAAACTGAAGGTAACATTCGTTGATGAAAAGTTACTACCTTCTGAAGTAAAGACAAAGCCAGTCCATATCGGTCAACATGAAACAACCCATATATAAATAAATACCACAGGCAAACGAATACCAGGATAACCGTAAGAAAAAACAAATCCTTGAAAACCTCCCACTCCACAGAACAAAATATTATACGAAGAATACATACCCTTAAAAGAGAGCATGGACAAAGAGCAGACAAAAATAGCAAATAAAATTTGATAAATTGCAATCGATTCCAGAATTACAAAATATCCCGTGAGGAGTTTGCAAGGCATAAAACTAACTTCATCTATGTACTTTATTTCAACTTTAAGATTAATTCCAAAGGCAATTTTTTTTTTTTTTTTTTTTTTTTTACCTCCGACTTTATTATAAATTCATACAAAGAAAGTAAAATTATGGTAATGGATCTTTTATTGCCTTTCGGCATTTTAAGATTTATTTGTAGCTCTGCCATCTCTGGAGGGTCTCAGTCTGCTGGAGGCAATCCGTCTAGTAAACAAAAACTAATTACCTAACATTTAACATAAACACTGTTTTTTAAACTCCTCGAGAGCCAACAACGTTAAACAGGCTGAAAAAACGCGTCAAAGAGGATGCAAATGACCTAAAATCGGCCCACGAAAAATAGGACGAGCTGACTTTCGAGTTAAATAATAAGCTTAACAAATTCGAAAGCAAAAAACAACTTAGAAGATTATTAGAAATAATATATAGATTATTATTAGAAAAATAACAGTTCTTAAGGTTTGCATTGCATATATAATGACATAATTGCATCAAGAACGACATTGAGGAACTAGACACGGTTGAACGAAGAATACCTAGAAAATGTGATTATAGACATACCATGGTCAGACCATCATAGAGAGACAACAATGGGCTGTTTAACACCTGACATCGACTGACAGGAAAAGGATTCCAACAGGACTTACCTTGGTAAAATTAATTAGAGAGACCAATAGGCACCTTGCACTGGATGTGACGGCAGAAGAGATCTGTTGAAAAACTGAAATACATCTGGTTCGCGACCGACATATTTATGACGGTCATTTTATTACGCGAAATTTATATTATAATATATTTATTTTCAAAACATGGGTTAAGCCCAACATAACTTCCTCTTACATCTCTCATTCCATTTACTCTGTTGTAAATGGTCTGTCGGATTGAAAAGTTCTCGGAATGTACTAGAAAGAAGTGTCTTACATCGCTAAAACTGTTTTTATTTGTCAACATAGTCTCCCTGTAGCCTAATACATTTAGTCCGAGGAACGTTTTCAGGGAAGAGGTGAATGTCTAATAGTGCCAAAACAGGTAAATAAGGTGGATGTTGCAACAATTCGTAACTCAGTTATGTCAAGAGCCGCGTCACTTGTGCGCATCTTGCGGATAATTTTTTCATTCCCAATTTTTCGGTTAAAATGTGATATGCCCGTTCAGGTGACATCCCTACAGTAATCTCTAATCTCAGCAATCAGTAATCCCTACATTAATCAGTAATCTCCCCCCGCATTTTCAGTCGACGATCCTCCATGACCTTTTTATGCCATTTTGCAATTAAATTTGTATTTAGTACATAGTAAATGAACTTTTAATCCAAGTCTCAGTTAATTATAAGTACAGCAAGAGGCTTTTTAAGTTTTTTGCAAAAATACAATAGTTTTAATTTTAGAGCAATACATAGTTTTAGACAACAGTTAAACTTAATCCATGATCCAGTAGCCAGTTCTCGTTGTAAACAAAAATGTAACGATTTAGTTTCGTCACATGCAAAATAAACATTTTACATTGGTAAAAATCAATTTTAGGAATGGAAATTAAATTCAGATTTGAACCCTCGCCATCTGGAAGAAGTAAAAAATTTCGTTTCTATTAGGTTTTACATAATTAAACCCATTTCCGATCGCTGGATATTGGAGCTGAATCGATTCGAAACCCTCTCTTGCTTATTTTCCACTCATTTCGTATTCAGTAGGAGCGAAGGTCCATTGGGAATATTAAGCAAAACTGGTCTTCGGCCAGGGGCAAACTAAACACGGTCTGTTTGACAACCACTAACCGACCCGACCCAATCGGCAAAAGATAGCTCCTCAAAGAAGCTTTTTTATCAATCATTTAATTTTTTTTTTTATCAAATATATATATTTTTAGCATTCCTTTTAATATTTAACGAGTAGTCAGAATTGTAATAACTACAAGAGCTAATAAAATAAAGTAGAATAAATAATATCATTCAAGCCTCCTTTTACAGTGTGTTTATCAAATTAAAAAAAAAAACCGGTCATATGGAAATGTGATCATATAATCCCACATCTTAATAGGCCATAAAACTTGAATCACTTGAACTTTAGTAACCATTCAAACTATTTTAACATCATAATTAATCATAAAATAATTATGCAACATTATACAGAAACAAATACTTTTTACATTCAGTCGTTAGTACATATTCTAATTACACTGATAAAGCTGTAGCAGATTTTAATCCAGCAATTATAGCAGCTAAACTACTATTTCCTGTTCCATTTCAAATTATTTCAGCTCTAAATACTTATTTATTAAACAAGTTTAGTTACCTGAGCGGTAGGTTATACGAATACGTCAGTGGTACTAAAATACCTAACTATGACTCATCAATCCTGCAAATATTTGGTCGGCTTGTAAATTTCCTATGCCACTTCTCAGAATCACTTATAAATAATATATTTTAGACTTACAGAGAACCCAGGTCCAGATTGAATGGACTGTCTGAACACTACCTGTTTAATTATCACTCTTCACTTTTTGACATACATACAATTTGACCACTCAATTTTACCAATATAATGGGAACTGGTATATACCAATAAAATGGGAAACTAACACAACATCTTACCAATATGGCTAGGCAAAACCTCCATTTTATTTTATTTAAAAATAAAATATATAAACGAAAGCTGTTTTAAGTTTTTTGGATCAAATTACTAAACGACGCATCTAATGTACTTTTTAACTGGGCCTCTGAATTGATAAATTAACCTCTCACCATATGGGCTGGTAATGTATGGGGCATTCAGAATTCCGAAATATTCAGAGTTCGTTATCATAAACTTGCCGAGTCAATAGAAAAACATTTATTAAGTTTAGATGCAGAAAATGTAGCCGTCTCTACATTTAACACGTATTACCTTAATATTTGCAGTTTTGGAGTGACACAGAAATATTTATACTCTAATACTCATATAAATAAATTAAGAATAATCGCTCAGTTAGCAAGTAAAAGGATTGTGACAATAAAAATAAATGGAGCTTATAGAACATTCAACAGTAATAATCAATGCAAACTCTGTACTTTTGAAGCTAAAAACGAGGTTATGCAACTTTTTACTGAACTGTTCGGCATTTGATACCTAAAGAAAAAAATTCTTGAAACATTACATTTCATCTACAACCAATAGTATATCAATGGAAACTCTAATAACAATTAAAAGTATCCGACAACTTAATAATATCTATTTATTTATGTTGAAATCTATTACTATTATTGCATGTAACTGACCACACAGTGTTTAATCTTTGATTTTCATATTTTTTTAGTCATATATATATATATATATATATATATATATATATATATATATATATATATATATATATATATATATATATATATATATATATATACATTAGTCCAGTCGATGAGTGCTGAAATGAGGGGTTTAGAGTGCATGTAATATGCGAAAATGTTTGACTTCAAAACTTCGTTTGGAGTAGCTAGAAGGTAAACAGACTACATTAAAAGTCCCCGCCTCTGGGGGGTAAGCTGTGGGGTTTCAGTTCATTTTTTTCGTATTTCGATTATATCTCGAGAACGGTTCACTCTAGAAAAATATGTTTCAAATAAACTTTAAAGTTAAATAAATTTCCTATAAAATTGATTCTATTCATCTTTGTCGTAATTCTAACCGTTTACGAGATATTCGTTATTGAAAATCAGTGATTTATGGAAAAAAACAAATGTTACCTGACTTTTTGTCAAACTTTTTCTTCTAGTACCTTCCAGAATCGTTTCTCGGAAAAAAATGTCAGTATCAAAATTGTAGAGCATTACTTTAATTTTATATATACGTTTTTTATATTTGAAGCAAATGTGAGGTAAACATTTTTTATTTTTAAAATTATCTAACATTAATAACGTACATCTCGAAAACTGTTGAAATTTCGGCAAATACGTATATAAAAATTTTACGAGAAATTAATTAAGCTTTAATTTTGATTTGTAGCCTATTTTTCTAGATTCTATCGTTTTCGAGATATAATCGAAAAACACAAAATTGGGACCTTTTCCCCTCCCCCCACCGTTAGCTCACCCCCCAGGGGCGGGGACTTTTAGTATGTTTACCTTTTAACTATTCCTAACGAAGCTATGAAGTCAAAAATTATCGCATATTTCATGCACTCTACAAAGTGTTTATTGACTAGACTGGTGATGGGTATTGTCACATTCAGTGCTGGGCATATTTATATTAGTAAATACGAATACGAATATATTCACACAGATTATTCCTAAGAATATGAATACAAATATATTCGTATTCACATGTGTGAATATAAATTAATTCGTATTCACATGTGCGAATATAAATACTTTTATTCATACGTATAAATTGTGAATACAGTTGTATTTACACGTCTCGAGTGTGAATACAATTGTATTTACACGTCTCGAGTGTGAATTCAGTTGTATTGTTTGTTGGGGTTTATAGGCATAAAACCCTAGGGTCATCAATGCCTGTGTAGTTCTTATACGTATATATACGTTTATTTCCACATAAGATTAGGGTCTTTTTTAATCCTTCCAGTACTGATCAAAATTCCATATTGAAGAAGAAATAAATTCTAGTGGTGCTATTACAGTTTTATGTTTACAATGTGCTTCCAACGTACCAATAAGAACAAAACAATTCTAGCTAGCATTTTGAATAACTTTAATTCAATAACCCATTTGAAACGACATCATTCTCCTGAAACTAATCAGGCTTTCAAAGATTTTCTTACTACTAAATACATCTACGCAGATCTTCCTCAACAGTATCTTTACAATCCCAACTTGACAAATTGATTGTGGATTTCATTGTAAGTACCACGATTCCTCTTAAAGTAGCTGACAACCCCACATTCCAAAAAATGTTCGATTTTTTTCAAATTAAAAAAAAAAGTTTGGAAATTATGAGTCGGGGCTGTCTTGATAGTAGACTCTAGGTTATAAGATGGCTCTACGTTATACGATGGCCGATATATGGTCTGGAGGGAAAAGAAGTTTTATGGGCGTTACTGCTCATTGGATTGATGACAATAATGAAAGATAATCAATAGCCTTAGCGTGCAAACGAATCAAAGGTTCCAATACTTATGATAAAACAGCTTCTATTCTGCAAGAAGCCAATGATGGCTACGAGTTAACTACTAATAAAGTGATAGCAACTGTCACAGACAATGGTAAAAATTTTGTAAAATCTTTTAAAGTTTTTGGGGTGAAAAATCAGAATATTGTGTTATAAAATCAAACTGATGAAGAGGTATATGTAGATGATATAAATAAAGAAAACCAAATCAGTACGCCCGTTGATGACGTCATTACTGCTTAGTTACCTAACCATTTAAGATGCGCCGCTCACACCCTGTCACTTTTTGCCAGCTCTGACATTTTCAAAATAATAAAACGACATTCAGAGCTACTGGGCAGCTATTGGTAAGTGTAATATTATTTGGCAATATACGAGGAGGCCCAAAACTGGAGAGGTAATGGAGAGAATAATAGGCAAATCTCTTGTCAGACCGGTGGAAACAGGGTGGAACAGCCTTTACGAATCGATGAAAGACATTTCTGGAATCAAGAGGCATATAACTGAATTGAAACAACAGTTTGATTTGAAAAATGTTCTAAATAATGAAGAATCTTCATACATAGATGAATATATCACTTGTTCAAGACCAGTAACCGAAGCGATTAATATTTTGCAGGGGGAGAAAAAAGCATATTGCGGCTTTTTTATTAGTACCAACACTTTTGGCTCTGAGAAAATGGTTGCGGAACCTAACGCAATCAGATTTCCAATAATGTAAGCCCATCGCAGAAGGTTACTTGCAAAACATCGAATAAAAGTTTGATGAGTTCATTAGCTTCCTCACGGAGAAAATGCAGCAAATGCGACACATTCATTTCCCAAATTTTAAAAAAAATGGTTTTCATGCATTCAAAGTTCACTTCAGGAAAGATTGCTGCTCCAATTCAAAAATATTACATATATAAACATTTAGTGGACGATACGATTGGAGGAAATGACAATGTTCCGATGGAAACAGAGTCTTCAAATGATGATTTTTTTGACTTTGGAGAGGAACCCGAAAACCCTGCCAATGAGACTCAGGACAATCGGAAAATTGAAGCAGAATTTATTATGTTTCAATATTCCAACGACCATAGCACTGACTGCGAAATATTACATAGATATCCTACTACATTGCAAATTTTCAGGCAATTTAACACACACTACCTTCAAGTGCTCAGGTTGTAAAACTTGGATTTTTTTTTGTCAATAAGTTCTGAATCGCTAATGATTCAATTTTATTTTTCAGGTACATAGCTATTTTTTCCTATGCCACTAGGATAATCTAACAAATCTAATTGTCTTAGTGATGAAAAATTTGAACAGCGCGTGGTATTGCGAGCATCAAGCAATTCATAATTGTATGTGCCTACTGACAAAAAAAATGGGTCATTTAAAAGATACACTAACATTTAATACTACGTATTATTTTTCAGGATAACATGTTGTTCTCAATCGCAGGAATAACCAATCAAGCAAGAACGCTAAAATCATAAAGATAATACCATTTTTTTTTTTTTTTTTTTTTTTTTTTTATTTTTTTATTTTTTTTTTATAATTAACTTGACTGTTTTTATTTTATTTGTCAAAATTGAAATACACCATCATTACAAACCGAAGTAATAACTAGGTTAGGAATCCGTACACATCTTACAATGAACATCATTACAACCGAATATACATACGATAAGCAACAAAATAATTTCAGTAAATTTACTCTTCATATCTTCACTTCATAATTGTGATATTCAACATGTAAATACTAGTGTATTTATTTTCAAACGCGATAATACAACTCAATTCGAAATTTGTTTCTTTGTGAATACATCTGTATTCACAACTCACACGTATTAATACAACTGTTTTGAGTCTTTGTACGTGTGAATACAAGTGTATCCACAGTTTACATACAACACTTTACATACAATATACAGCACCGCTGTGTAAACACAACTGCATACACAAATTATGTATACTAAATAAATATACACGCTATACTATATATAAAAATACTATATATATACATATACTACTACTATACATATAAATACTACTGTATTTACAATTTGTACATGAGAATACTACTGTATTCACGTATTATATTTACACGTGTGAATACGAATATATTTGTATTCATATTCTTAGGAATAATTTGAGTGAATATATTCACTAAGCCAAACACTGTAACTTACATTAGTAGTTATAAAGATATTTCATTTTCAAATCATTTTTCTAGGTATAAGTTGAAATTGGTTTGTATTATGTTCATTTTATTATTATTATTTTTTTTTTTTTTTTTTTTGTTTATTTGTTTTTATTTTTACAAAGTGATATTATTTATTTTTGTATTTCTTCTATTTATTTGCGCACATAAATATATAATTGATAGTAACAAAATAACACAGTGTTTAATCTATGTTTACTTATGATATATGTTCATTTTTGTAGATTATTATAATCATATGGGTTGTTCGAAGAGTATTTCTACTTGTAAATGGTTTCAATATCGTTTTATTTTATTCTCTTTTTTTTTTTTTATTGTTGTTTTTTCTCCTACTCTAACAAAGTATCTTCAGGTTTATATTATTTATAGTGAGAGCCAAAACCTCTTGTTTTTTTTTTTTTTTTTTTTTTTTTTTTTTCAATAAACAGTAATTTTTCATTCACTCACAATTTTGTTTACTGTCTTGGAAATGGGGATTGCCGGTTAATCCAGCCACTGCTAAACGTTTAAAGATATCTATTTAAATGGTGAGCGTTGAAATTTAAATTCTGTCAATTTTGTTATATGACTTAAAGCAACCGAGGCCGCTCGAAAAACATGCACTGCGTTTGATGAGAAGGTACTCTCTGAGCCTAAAGTTCAATTTCGGTTTCTTAAAATTGCATCCAACGTGATGAACGTTTAACCTGAAGTCCACTTACAAGAATAAAACTACAGGAAACTGCTCGTCGTTTTGACTTCTTCAATATTTACTAGACAAACGTTCCGATTTACGACAAAAGACTCGTTTACCTTACAGTTATTAGACATATTTAGACATATGGAGTTGAGCTTTGGGGCTCAACTAAACCTTCTAATTTTTCTCGTATCCAATCCTTACAATCCAAAATCCTTCGAAAAATCCTAAATGCTCCCGACTTTGTAACAAATAATCATATTCATAAAGATCTTGATGTTCCATATGTTGCTGATTTAGCCCAAACCAGGCACCAATCCTTTCATAGTAAACTCTATAACTACACAAATCCTCTAGTCTCTCAACTTGCTTTGCATTATATTCCCGATAATCCTCAAAGGGAAAAGAAGATGATACTGCATTCATGAACCAACACATTAACTAGATTTTTATGTATTATACAGTTGAAATATCAATACAAAGATTTTTTTTTTAAAGTTATTGTTCATTGATTTTTTTTTTTTTTACACAAAAAAAAACATGACTTTTTTAAACGACCAATTATATGTGAAACAATAGCTAAATGGAAAAATAAAATTACAATCGATTTTCCACAATCAAATCATAGCAGAATTGCCCACAACAGTCATTCAGATTAGCATTAGTTAAAAACATTCAATCCAATATTTCTGATCAAATTTTATAATCCTAGAATATCATCCACGTTAAAGAAAAACAAATTAAAGATTTCATTAACAAATTTCATAGTAATTAGATTATTTAATATGATATTAAATCCACAAAGTAAATCATTCAACGAAAAATTTTAAGCTTTAATTTAAGTTGAATAAAAAATTGATAAAGATTTAAAGAGAATTTTAAAAACTTCTAGAATACAAAATACGAGGAAATGGAATGGCAAGGGAACAGAGCGATAATGGAACATCGAATAATATTATTAATTCCCTTTAAAATTCTTTTCGAGTTATAATACCAGACAAAATAAACTGCTGACATTCAGTAGCGAATTGGTAACAAGTGACGAGAAGGTAACGCGACAACTACAGGTTGTCAGTAACTGGCACGTGGGTTGCTCACTTAACGACAGACCGTAGCCAGATATTCGAGTCAGGTCCCGCGGAAGAAATATGGCCCAGGGAGGAGTTATGACAAAAGCTTTATTACTATTCCTGTCACAGGGAACTCAAAGCCTGATCTATAGATAGTTTCCAGAAACTGGCCACAAAATTATGGAGGATATTTCGAAAAAATATATCATGCTTTCTGCAGATTTTTCGACTAAATAGTAAGTTCATTCAACGTAGAATGCATAAGCTGTCGTTAAGTAAACTGGAAATTTATAATTTAATTTTAAATAACGATATTTCATAGTTAGGTTAGGTTGAAGTTCTTAAGGACACTCAAAATCAGGGGTCTTCAATATAAGATTATTTCTTTTCAGCTTCAGCCAATTTTTATTTATTTTTTTTCAATTTTATTGGATTATTTATATTTTTAAAGATTTTTATAATTATTTTGATATTTTTACTACTATTTCCAATAATAGTAGAGAAGTTTCCGTGTAACCGTACTTCCTGAAAACGACTATCCCACAGAAGGCAGTTCTCAAATATGTGTCTAATCATTAGTTTTATAATGCATGATACGCATTTAAGTGGATTGTCCTGCGTATATATAACATACCAATGAGTAAGTCGTATATAACCGATCCTAAGTTTAGTTATAACAACTTTATATATATAGTTATAAAACCCAATGGTATTAGAGATAATAAATAAATGTACACTATCCCCTCTCCTAGATAACTGTATAAAAGGCCACCCCCACCTGTGCCCGGCTGACACTCTGATATAGCCACTCGTAGGGTTCACAGATGTTCAACACGCAGTTCTTGTACTAGGCTGTAAATTGTGCTTTTTCTTGTAAAATGTATGTCTGTCAATAAAAACGCTCTTTTAAAAAAACTCAGTCCCGCGAACCTTTTATTTAGCTATATATATATATATATATCGATTGCATACACACCTATTTTTTTTTTTTTTTAATTTTACCTTTACCTGAAAGTGTCTTGGGCATCTAAAACAGTCTTCATCGTTTAGATTCATTCGTAGTATCTAATAATTTACGTAAAAACTGTTCTAATGACTGTAAACTATTAGCAGTGCACTTCTTGTAAGCAGTAGTTCGAGACGTAACAGAAAATAGTCATGAATTAATTGACAGTGACAGATTAGGCGTCCAAATAGCTTTACTTCTTCCTCCTTCGATATTTTGTTACACTCCCATACTTGACAAATAGTTTTAATTTTTGTTAGTTTGAAACTATTCCTAACTGACCATGCGTTCTAACCCACTTACCTCTTGTATAATTACAGCAATCCTCTTGGACGATTGCTCCTTTTATTCTATTTATTTGGTTGTATCTTGGAGCGCAGGGTGCAGGCGAAAAGATATAAGAAGATTGGGGTAAAACAGCTGCAGGATCCTTGAGAGCCTAATATGAATGTGTAAAGTCCCAAGAACTAGATTGAAGCGAATATCCACAAAGGTCAAGCGTACTTCTTGGGTTCGGTACCAGACCAATTCTCCAGAGATATTCCGACGTATGTGACGGCAAGAAACAGATCAAAAGAACCAGTTAAAATAGCAAAGAAAAAGTCCTAGTATGAGTTTGGTGAGAAATTAGACTAAGACAACAAACAGAATATTTAACTCTTCTGGGAAAAAAAAAAAATTAAAACTTTAATAGTAAAACTAAACCAGTAATAAATGCCAAGAATAAACAAGGAAAACTGGTTACCGAAGATAAACAAATTCAGTAGGTCTAAAGGAATTTTTTAGAAGGAAAAATTGGTGACAGGGTGAATCACTCGAACGAAGCTCAACAATAGAGCAAGTCTCAGGTTGATAAGATGATAGAGGAGGGGAAAATTAAAAGAGCCACTTAGAGGATTGAGACTGTGAAAACTTAAGGTTGAGACAGGATAGTAGCTGAGTTGTCAAGTTCGGAGATACTTACCGTAATCCAATTGCTCTTCCAAATAGCCTAGTCAATAAAAAGAAGACCAAAGAAATGGGAATATAACATAATAAATATATTCTTATAACAGCGTATGAATTAAATTTGAAATCAAGTTCTTGTTAGAGGTAATCCCCTGTTAGCTTCTAGTATTAACAGTGAGTTCCTTTATTTACGTACACGCTCCATGTTATATTCAAACATTCATTCGCTTTTTTATTACAAAAAATTTAAATTATTTCTATTTCATTAAAATGACTGTTTTCCAGTTTGATAAGGCGATAAGAACAAAACACGATTATGTTGGGATTGAAAATCAATTTTTCACATTAAATGTTCTAATACAAGTGACGGTGAAATTAAAGGCTTCAATAAACAGCCTTATAATAATATCTGCTTGCAAGAGAATGATTCCAACCATATATACCTTAGAGAAGAGATAACTCCTACCAATTGAAATCTTTACTGGTTGGCATTGCAGAGTATGATGCAGACGGGAGGATGGCCATCCTGTCATTTATATTAACACTGCAAAGAAGCCTACATCTGAAACATCCACTCGTGTCACCTCATCGTTGGTTATAGCATCTGGCTCTCATCTCGGACTGCTTCATTACTCTAACTGCCGGAAAAATAATTCGCTTACTAATCGTTTTATTTTGTTTATTACTCACTTTAGTATGTCTACTTCTTATTATATCATGTTAACTTCGCTGTTACTCTTCTTTCTTGCTTGTCCGTTTCTCTTTTTTTATTTATTTCTTAAACTATTCTTAGTTAAAACCTCTTTAATGTCATTTCTAACATACAACTTTTCATACTATATTTTGTTGCTTACTGTCTCTAAAGTCGGATTTTTCTTTCTTCCCTTCTCTTTTCCCACTTTCCTGTCATGAATGGTGCGCTAACTGGCTGTCATGTTAGGATGGCCGAATCCCACCCTGCTCACTTTAATGAATTCAATCACTGTTTCACCGAAAATTTCTATTAAATAATTGTAAAATTTGAAATCTGGCTCAAGCCTTCAATTCCTTCCCTCAGTGTCTATCTTCCTAACAGCAATCTGCTGCGTCATGACCGCATCAACTAACTGGATAGTGTTGGTCTGCTCGTCCATAATAATTTCAGAATCAAAGTACTAAACCTGTCTCCTTCATCAGATAATCGCCGAATTGAATTCCGTATTGCTGAAAAAAAACTCTCAATTATCAAACTTACCTCGTAGTACAAGTAGTTTACCGCGCCCCCCCACATATGGCATTTGATACCTGCTTTGAAACAAAGCTACTCTTTACTCAAATATTATTATTGTCGGAGTAAATAATGTCAATGTCCTTGACAAGTCCTAACTTGAAAACCTTTTCTTTCATCTCAACCAATATGTGGTACGATACCTTTCTTCCCTTCACACCACACCTTTACATCCATTACATGGCTTGATCCCTTAATAGTTGATTCTCCTAAAAACCTTATTTCTTCTTCTCAGCAACCGATTACTATTCTTTCTGATCACGATTTAACATCCCTGAATATAATATCCAAACTGCAAAGTTTACTTCAAAGACTATTTCTTTAACATTTTCCTTGATCTAGACTACGATACTATATAGTCCTTACGCACCATCTACAATATGGTCGACACTCTAATATCCAGTTTCTTATCCATCCTTGATTTCCATGATCCCTTCAAACCATCCTTATCCTACGTCCATTAGCACCCTGGATCATGCAAGATATTAAAAATCTGCAAAAGAGGCGAAAGGCTGGCCGTAGACGTTTTCGACGGACTAGACTTCAGGACAACTACGCTTTGTTTGAATCCCTTCGACAAAAACTAACATTCGAAGAGCTAAGTCGCAGTATTTTCACGAAGCCCTCTGCTGAGCAGAAACCTTAACATTTGATTAATTACCTGGCCTTTTTTTTAATTTAAATTTACAACTGTATACAAATAAAATAAAAATACATCGGGGGTCACCTGTGGTGTAGTGGTTAGCATAGCAACTTGCTTGATGACCTTTGGATTTTTTAAAGGGAGTAAAAAATCCTTAGCTATGCCGTCCTTCGGAAGGGACGTAAAATGGGGGTCCCGAGCCTGTGCAATGTCAGGTACTCGTTAAAAATTTCTATCCTAATTATACCTGGATAGGCAAAATTTAGGACTCCCACCGTAGCATCGTCCGATTAGCCATAGCAGCATAAAGTGACGTTAAACGAAATAAACAAACATCTCCTGAGCTTGTGATTTAAAATCAGTTTCGAAAATCCGATTCAAACTGCCGTTTTGTAAATCCTCTATTTTTACGCTTTCACTTTCTTTAACTCTTAATTTAACGAAATAGTTCCTTTTTCGCTTCCTCAACATCAAATGGTCCTCTTTTAATTCCTCCAACTTTTATTTTTCCTATATTACACCCACAGACCTCATTGATGCATTTTCCAATGTCATAAATTAGCCATTTAACACGGTGCAATTCCACTTAAACTAATCAAACTATGTCTTCCTACTATGCTTCCAGTCCTCCTACATTTATAAATTATTCTCTGCAAAATTCCGTCTTTTCCTTATCCTGGAAAGGACGTATTATAACGACTTTCGTCTCATATTAGTACTCTCGAATCTGTGGAAACCCATGATGAATCATATGAAACAATACATTACTCTTACCAATAACATCTCGAGGTCACCAGCCTCCTGTACAATGCGTTTGCTAGTGTCTAACTACTCACTCAGCTAGAGTGAGTATGTTCACGTTACCATCGACAGCATTACTTGACATGAAAAGGAAGAACGTTAAGTCAACAAAAGCATCAGGAGAAAAACCAATCATAAGATACCCAGAATGCAAAACATATTCAAAATATTATTTTGTATTTTTTTTTTAAATTTCTGTATAATTAAAGTTGCAGGTATAATAAGTAATAAACATAATAATGTAAGAGTAAGTTGTCTAGTTTATGCTGATGATCTTTCCCTCCAGGCGGAATCTGCGGATGAAGCAATAGGGCAGCTGGACGCCCTAAAAGCTGAAAGAGTGGGTTTACAAATATCATTCGAAAAAACGGAGTTCATGACTACGGATCGAAACTTTCGGAAAAAAAAAAGTTAAAACAAAATATGGAGAAATCAGGGTCACAAATAGCTTCAAGTATTTGGGAGAGATTATTTGTAGTCATGGGTCCGAGAAAAGGGGAATAGAGGAGAGGTTGGTAGAGATGGATAGGCTCAGCTTTGCCACCAGTAGCCTATACTGTAAAAACGGTCTTTCAATAAGAGCGAAAATTAGACACTACAACACGGTTGTCAAGCCAGTTATTCTGTATGGACTGGAGATCGCTTCTCTTCCTAGTTCAAGGAAACTTTTGGGAGTAGAGAGGAAGATCTTGAGAAAAATTTATGGGCCAATAAAATTACCGGAAGGATATAGGCTGAGGCCTAACAGAGAATTATACAGAGAAATGGATGACCTGGAAACAGACATAGGTTAAAGAGGCTACGTTTCTACGGTCACATGGTCAGGATGAACCAGAACAAAATAAATAGGAAGATCTTTGGGAAAATGTGGGGGTATAAAGGGGTTGGGGAGTACATCGGGCAGATGAAGAAAAAAAAACGGGGAAATTGGGGGTTTCGAGTCAAGACTGTTTCGATAGGGATATACATCGGGAAAAACTAAGGGAAATAAAGGTCCTTGTGCGTACCAAGGAGGTGAGGGGGAGGAGAGTATGGAGTGAGGAAGAAAGAAGAATACAGTCTGAGAGAATGAAGAAGAGGTGGGAGGAGAAGAAGGGGAGGGATGTGTTGGGAGAAAAGTTGCAGGATTTAAAGAAAAAAAAAAAACAATAATAAAAAATTTTTACGCCAAGTCAATGAAAATTAAAAATATTTAAACACCACTACAAGGAAATAATTTATATATATAATAAATGAAACAAATTATTATATATTTATTTTATAGTATCAAAGTTAACATAAATGATTAAAAAAAAAAAAAAAAAAAGTGTGTGTGCTCTAGACCACATGGTGGAAGTGAAAACTTCATTGAACGTTTGATAACGTTAACCGAACAAAACCTTAGTTCTTATATACAATCTAAATGTTTTGGTTAACTTACTTGACCAATTTCATTTTGTTTTAATTCCAGGAACAAGTCGTGAGTAATTATTTAACACAATAGAATACGTTTTCCGGGGTTTCAAATGAAAAACCGATCACGAAAAGTAAACAAACGAAACAGGTTACAGTTACAGGTTACAGTAACAGGTTAGTGGATTCAGTGCCGAGCTCACGCTTAGTCGAGTCGAGCCGATTCTACCCGAAACAGCGTTACATATTCGGGCGTGACGGCTCAATCTCATTCACACCTCACAAAAAGTTTTGCTGAGCCCTCACAAAAAAGTTTTGCTGAGCGCGCCTAAAGAAGTTTTCACTTCAAAAACTATGTTAAATAATACATGACCTATATGTTTCTCACCTATATGACTGAAAATAAAAAAAAATGAGATAAAAAAAGAGATCGATGAAAGATTAACCTACTTTCGTAACTTTCTTTAGTAAAAGAATACCAAGGAAGAATTACTCCTCAGTATGGTCCATCCTCACGCCTGACGTCACCTTTTAAACCTTCTTTAATCAAGCCCAATATCCCGCTGATATTTTGACTGGTGTGTGTTAATACAGTTTTTAAAAAATACTGCATATTTAAGAGGGCCCTATTTATGATTTTGAACATAATATTACACAGATAACGGGCATCTCTATGTGTCCCACCACAAAAACAAGAAAATATGTTTTGGAAGGAAGAGAGAGGTAGCCGATAGCTACGCTTCACTGCTTTGTTAATGATCCGGAAACTTTATACTTTCCTCTCCGCTGTCCTGAAACGAATATGCTTTTTGGTGGCAAAATGATTATTCCCACGGTCGTTAATCAGACTGTAGGAGCTAAATCTTTTTTTTTTTGTTATTAATATACTGTTATTAATATACATTCTATTTATATTAGATATAAACATAATATAAATCCTTCCGGAAACCTTGTTTTTTTTTTTCTTTTAATTTGGAAATTATTCTTCATACAACGAATTACAAAGATTTCTTTCGGTTCGAACATCAATCTTCTAGACCGGGAATCTGCTATGCAGCAGTAGTAAAGTATTCATTTGCTGAATTTAGTGTTTATAAAGATCAAAACTTCCAGAAAGCTAAATGCTTTAATATCAAAGTAAAATAAAACTATATTTGTAGAAATAAAAGCGTCTGTGTTTACCTGATTAACTTAACTTGACACTCAGAATAATAAATGCACACTGTACAATCATAAAAAATTGAAAAAATGATTAATTAAACAGATCCCAGGCACAAATCCACATTTGCGAAATTAAGTTAGATTAATTAATTTATGGATGCTGATAATTCAAATGCAACTTTTAATGACTCTGAAATGAGGAAGCGTTAACTAATAATAAGTTTACTCTAATTCGAACTTAATATTATTTATTTCGTTGGTTCATTCTTTACTTTAAGGTCTCCTTCTCTAATGAAAACAACACAACCAAAGAAACCAATTAAGGAAATGTTTGAAAACGTCTTGAACAAAGCAATTCCTACAAATTGTATCAAAAACATATTTGAATTAACATATCAATATATTTTAGTATAAAAACAGAAACAGGAAAACTTCCACTATTTAAATTAGTAATAACTATTACTGACACAAGGTTATGTTTTAATTAGGAATATTATTTAAATTATAAAAAAAATATTATAAATATTAAATACGAAATAAAATATTATTATGTTAGTATAAGAAACATCTGAGGGATACTTTTGAACCAATTACATCTATTGATGATAAATAAAAAAAATAGAAAATAAGCAGTGTATAAAAAATATTTCAAAATTACTTTATTATATTTAAAAAATTAAAACATCAAAAAAATACTATATTGGCACGAACTGAATAAATTGAAAATTAATATAAAACTATATTTAATACTAACATAAAATTATTTACCTATTTTTCTTTCTTATTAATTTTTTTCTTGATAAATTCTAATTATTTCAAAAATTTTTGGTCATAGAGCAATTCATTTCAACCTGTTTAAATTCAAAAGTTCTTCATAAAATTACCTACATATCTGGCCTACAAAACAAACTAATCAATGAGGTAAATAAATTTGACTTTACCAAGAAAAAAGTCCCGCAAAGTAAAAATAAAATAATTAACCAAATAATAAACAGAAAAAAATAATAACACAATCGACCCTGTGCAAGAAAGTAATTTAATTTACAAAATAGAATGTAAAACATGCAATCTTTTATATATAGGCGAAACAAAACAAAGATTATTAAACGATGTTTTAAAAGAGCATAGTTCTGATATAAAAACATCAACAAAACAGCATTAGCGCAACATGTTTGAATAATAGTCACACTATTGATTCAAATGAAGCAAATATATTATATAATGAAAGTAATAGTTAAGAAAAAAAATTATAAAATCAATATTTATAGCAAAATGGAGTTATTTAGAATCTAGCGAAATTGTAAGGACATGAATTCAAGATATATTACTATAGTGGAATAATTTGGGTTAGAAATTATTTTAACATCTGTGTGAAATGTGTATTTAGCTGCGTTGAAAACATATTCAAAATTGGTAGTAAATAAAATTAAAACGTAATGGCAAAAGACTAGAAAACGACTGATTTATCATGAAAATGACGATTGCCTTGACATTATGTTAACGTTCCTGTGTTTGTGTGAGGAAACTTACCTATTTACTTCGTCTGGCAGTTTTGGTCACCCAGTCAAACGATTCGAGAGCTGTTGTGTCCGTTGACTGTTAAAGAAATTATACGAAGTACGGAAGAATTAGCGTTCGTACCATGAAGACACGATGCAACAAATTTCACATAGCAGTTCAATCTCCCACCGAAGTTGAAACTGAAAATCTTATATTTAATGATACTAAACATACACTTCCTTTTTCTACCGAGGAACGAAATGCTCTCAGAAGAAGCCAAAGATGTCAGAAAGAAGGTTTTAAGAATCGTTTACAAGAAAGTTCTCATGCATACCTACCGATTGAGATGCTACTTATAACATCAAACCCATTAATTAACATTTACTAGGAAAGCCAAGAAGAACAAAAAGAAAGAAGCATAATGAAATGATAATGAGTGTAGCAAGAATATGCCAACTGCGAGGTTAAATATTGTTTCCAGGATCAGGCTTTCAAAACAAAACATAGCTAGCTGTATTGTTTCCATTTTTGTCAAATAAAGGTATTATTTTCTTAATTGTTGTGAGTTGAGCAGTATAAAAAAGAAACAGGCGGGTAAAACAAACATGAACCGATCCAGGTAAATTTAACATCAAATGCAACCGGCAAAAAATTCCAAACTTCAATTTCTAAGAAAATGCAAAATAACTGAGAGTTCACTTTCGGATGGAGTGAACAACATTCACAATTAAGTATTAATGACAAGGAAATAGGCAACATTAAATAATAAGTGATTGTGAGACTAACCTATATATATATATATATATATATATATATATATGTTACATATATATGTTACCGGCAAAAACTAAAGTTCTATCTGGATCTTCCTAGATGGAACTAGACTTTACAAAGCTCTTGTGTAAAAACTGGAATTAACTAGCCAATATTAGAATTATCCGGTAAGAGCGATATATGGGAAACAAAAACAGCCCTTTTTGATGTCATGGTTTCCTCAACTCTTACGAATGCTGCTGAAGTTAGGGCATTAAGATATATGGAACCGATAGAGGTTATTCAATCCCGATTTATAAAGTCAATCTTCTTCTGGCAAAGAAATACTCCCAACTTCATAGTACGGCTAGAAAAGGGTCGCTACCCAATTAAAGTACTTCTTATAAAGAAGCTAATGAACTTGAGGACGAAACTCTCAAACATGTCCGAGGACAGACTTCCGCGGGTTTGCTATAAGAGGCTGATTGAGCTTGATAAAATAAGAAGCAACCACGAATATGAGTTCAATTGGGTAACACAAGTGAGATCAATCTTCGAATCACTAGGTTGCAAAGAGGAATTTTTACGTATTTAGGAAAATTATTTGATACGACAAAAAGATGATGTTTTGCAAAAAAAAATAAAGACCCACCTTTTGTCCATAGATATTAACAGGGCTTTAAATTCAGCCCCTAACCCAATCTACAGGTGTATTAGCAGTTTTAATATTGGAGAACCAGAAAAATAGTTAACATCTAAAGTTGGCTTCCATAAAGTGAGAATTGTGAGTCAATTAAGAGTTTCCAGCCAGAACACGACCATTTCCCTTGAAGGAAACAAAAATTGTACTTTCTGTGAGCATTTTGTGGAGGACTGCATGAGTCACCTGCTACTGCACTGCTCTTAATTCAATGAGCCCAGAAAAACCTACTTGCTGACCTTTATCACGAATACCAATGACCTGCCAATGTTAAAAATATTTTAAATATTCCTGATATTAAAAAAATAAACATTATTTATAATTACATCAGTAAAATATCTAAAATATCTAAACAAATAAAAACCAGTATTTAAATTTTTGTACAAATTTGTACAACCAGCTCATTAATGGACTTAAATAGTTAACTTCTCCTTATATTTATTTTTTATATAATTTATTATTAGATTAATTCATGTATTTGTATGTAAAAAGGGTATTTTTATTTCGTATTCTTTCCCATTATGTAAATAAATTTAGAATTGTCTCAGAATGTACCAGACTCCCATTTGTATGAGAATTGTCTTTTATGAACAAAATGGTTATCTATGAATCTATCTATCAGTATTAGAATTAATCATGTTTGTTCGGTATTTCTAGTAATCAACAATTTTATTTTAGTAAAAACTCGGTATGACTAGTTGAAACCAGTTATCAAATTCAAATTTTGATGGCGAATCCTAGTTTATACTTTAGCCGAAACTAGTTATAGCAAGTAAAAACCGTTAAAATAGGATCTTTCAATGAATAACACTTTTCCCTAAATGGATTCGGTGAATGCTGGTATCGTCTAGTAAAATAATTAGGATAAATAGGATTTCCAGTTTTTAGGAATGAGCTTTGTTAAATCTAGTTCTATCTAGTGAATTCTAGTATACACTAACTTCGGATTTTGCAGGTAAAATATATATTAATATTGTTAAATGAATAACAGTTATATATAAAGAACTCATTTAGCAGATAGTATTTAAAGACTGATAAAACAATGATCCAAAATTTTAGAATTACTACTTCTAATCTAATTTTTAAGTAAATTTACAAGGCAAGTTTAATTATTTTAATTATAAATAAACTGTTTACTTTTAAATCCTCCGAACCAGGTTCTATAGGTATGGTTCTAAGGTATCTAAATGACAGTTATTAGTATCGTGGTTTACTTATAACATAGGTTTCCTTCAGGAATAAATAATCAAGGATATTAATTGAACTTTTAATTCACAGAGACCTCAACAACTTTTCATAAGTAACTGATAAATAACAATTAAGAGAAAACAAATTTAACAATTTTTGAGACAAATATATTCGAGTTCGCTAGCGAAGAAGACAAACTTAAAATGTAAACCGCAGATGATGTAATATTGTTATTATATTCAAAATAATTAGACACGCTAAAAATTAAAAGTTAAGATATGTATGTATATACAGTTAGATAGATATATTCATCTTCAATTGCTTTTAGGTAGAAATTTCCAATTGGGATTTCCATTAACTTCCACAAACTTCCTCGGGGACTATGTTCCTCAAGAAGGAAAGGGAATATATAAATCGCCTGCAACAGGGATGAAAGTGGTTATGGTACAACAGAACGGGAAGACAGGACAACAATGGATATCGAACCAGGGGGACCATTAAGTAGACCAACTGTTGAATATGTTGAGGCTAGAATTGTGGGCTGAGGATGAAAAATGATCCAACCCTTGCGGTGGGCTTTATATTCTTAGTCACTGCCGTTATTATATTACTTTTTTTCCGTTTAATGGTAAGAAGCATATTGATGTATCCTAATATTATAGGTTCAATAACAATAGTTCAGATAAATAAATAATATAGAAACCATTTTAAAAACACTAAAATAAATCAACAAGACCGCGGGATGATTGTAAAAAAATCAGCAAAAAAACGTTTGATTATCAAATTTAATCAACATTATTAACCAGAAACCATCTCTCTAACTATGAACCATTTTTAATGATCAAACTAATTTAATTATACTTAAACCTAATTAAATATACAAAAAACCAAGATACTACACTATCCAAGTTAAAGGGCAGCAGTTTAACATCAATAATGAGATTTATATTCAAGGTTGTTTATTTCGTTTAACGTCACTTTTATGCTGCTATGGCTAATCGGACGATGCTACGGTGGGAGTCCTAAATTTTGCCTATCCAGGTATAATTAGGATAGGGATCTTTAACGAGTATCTGACATTGCACAGGCTCGGGACCCCCATTTTACGTCACTTCCGAAGGACGGCATAGCTAAGGATTTTTTACTCCCTTTAAAAAATCCAAAGGTCATCTGCCGGGCTGCGAACCCGCGATCTTGGGTTTAGCAGGTTGCTATGCTAACCACTACACCACAGGTGACCCCCGATGTATTTCTATTTTATGACCCCTTTTATTCAAGGTTATCAATAATAAACTATCATGAAGGCATTCGAGCAACGAAAAGAACGATGTTGCTGATTGAAGAAAAACGTATTTATCTCATCAGCCGTTTATCAGCTCGTATAAAACATTAAGATAATGATGCTGGGCAGAGAATGTAGCGCTAAAATTACCAGATTGAATAATTCGAGATTAATATGGATCTGCAAAAAGTAACTATCACGAAAAATGCACTGCCATTGATTGTATAGATGACAACATTTAACTTATAAAAGTGGATATGTTGTTTCAGTCCCTGTACGATTGAGAAAGAACTTTCTATTCGCTAAAATAGAAGTAAGTAGAAAAGCTCTCAAGCAGTGTACAAAAGAAACGACTCCGCATCAAACATTAAAAAATGACTTTATCACCAGAAACGTATCTACAAAACGCATTGCAGCAGCGGCACAACTGTAATTCATAGTTACCATCATTTATATATATAAAAAAAACTATTGCTGATATATTTTACATTTTAATAATTCAACAATTTAGAAACAGATACTTTTTTTCTACAGGCTTAGTTAATGGCTGGATATTTAATAAAGCCACTGAGTTTAGAACAGCTGCCTTTTAAATATTTTACTTTTCAAATGAGGAGAAATAGGAGGCAAGATTGGCTTATTAAGTAAAAGACAATCCGATGGCATGAATTTAGGCCTCAAAGGATACCGACATTCAGCCTCTCCCTAAACTGGAATATAGGAGTTTGACACAAACAATTAAGGGGGTATTAGTGAGATTAGGATGTATGATGGATCCATCTATATATCATATGAATTAGCTTCTCTATTTCTACGTGTCAGACAAACTCTCAAGACAAAATTTCAAAACATCTGGGTTAGGGACTCGTCGTATTGATGAGGTCTAGAGAAAGCTTAGAACAAATATGCTTTCCATACAACTCTTTTTTTAATCAAAGGAATTAAAAAAAAAAAAAAAGTAGCTTTCATGACCAACCAAAGACATAAAATATGAGCTTAAAAAGACTTTAAAAAAATATAATGTCAATGTTTCACTTTCCACACTCAGTGTTACCCGTTACATCTGTATTATTATTTAAACCTTTGAAGATTTGCTCCAACTTCCCGATTCGAACACCTCCACTAGGACATTTTGGATCTCTTCCGCCCTCCAACGAAATTGCCTCAACATCATAAATAGGTTCACCCGTTGGCCTGAGGTATGCCCTTTAAAAGAAATTACGAGCACCAAAGTGGCTGAAGCAATGGTAGGCTCATGGGTTTCTCGTTATGGTGGCACCAATCTCTCAAGGCATTCCCAATTGGCAACACTGAACACGGAAGGCTGTACAACTACCAATTGTAGTGTTAGAATTCTCAGTGGTGCGAGAAGACACAGGAGCTAGTGCAGCATAGATGGTTTTTGGACAACCTCCCAGGCGAATTCTTTGAGTCTTCTCGACGCCCCGCAGACACTGAGGCGATGCGACGGACTATTCGGGATGCTATGACGAATCTTCGACCGGCATCCCGCCGCACAGTGGTCCAGGACGCGAAAAAACTCCCATTTTTCGAAGTTCAAAATACAACTATTAAGTATTATATTTGAAGACAAAAATAATAAACGAAATTATTTCTATGATTTAGATAGTCGAGATCTGGTTTTTCGTTTACACGAGGACGTTGAAAGTATAAATTGGCAAGGAAACAATGGCTGTGAAATTTCACTCGTGATTTTTTAATATTAATAGAATTCCTTTGAAATTCGTTTACAAATTCATATTAGATTCATGTTATAATTCATATCAGTATGAATTCATATTATATTTCATATACTCTGTACATTTGCTTTCCTGGAAGTATTCGTATTTTCAAAATCCAACTTATAATAATTACGCTATAATTTTTTACCAAAGTTTAACTTGTTTGCGCCGCTGTGCGCCGTCTTCTGGCAATGATAAATCAATTCAGTAGGCATCACTGTACACAATGAAACCGTTTTCAAGTGCGGCATTCTGCGGCTCTGACCGACAAATCATTAAGATTGGGAATAAACGTGGTCCATTAAACTACGTATTATATTGCCATGTTTACAAGCAAAATTTCAATATTTCTTACACTAGACATCGTCAGTCTGACCTCGACGACAAGCAAGGAGATGAAAGCCATGCAGTTCCTCAGACGTCCACGTGGATGTTTGTCACTTCCACCAGCGCTGCTGTTCTTTCCTCGATGCTCAGTTTAATGAGTGGAAATATTCAAGATATTGAAATTAAAGTTGTAAGGTTGACTAATAAAAAAGCTTTTGAAATTGAGATGGTTAAAAAAGATAATATCCCCAAAGTGGGTGAAACTTTAAGCTTTGGCAGGAACTCCTAGGTAAAACCGGGATTTTTTTAAGATAGGGGACGGGTAATTTTTGATTGGGGCATTGGCAGCACGGATTCAGAATTAGTTTTATTATCTTTCCCCTTACTTAAGGTTAAATGATAAAAATGGAAAACATTAAATTGAGTTACCTTGATCTATTGGATTTAATTTTACGCAACGATCGTGACATTGACAAGTGTATCCGGGAAGTGGCCACCCTAAACAATTAGTTGTCGTCAGACCACTTGGAAGAAATTCATAGGTATTTAAACCGAACATTTTTACCACATTTCAGTAGAAGATGGGAAGGTTCGGGGCGGTCCAGAATGACTTTTTTTAAAAAGAACGAGGAGTGGTTAAAAAACGAATATTTTAATAATAGTATGTATTCGTTGGATGCTGGTGCTTCAGGCGCACTTCAAGAAACCTCTGTTGTTGGCCGTCCAGAAATACCCTTCGAGCATTGTGGTGATAGAGCCAAAGAAATGAAAATTAAGCATCTAGGAGAAACATTTTCAGAAGAATTAATTTTGGCAGCGGCCAAGGCTTTGGGAGACCAAATGAAGGATTCCAATCTTTCATTCCGGAGAAAGCCTTGGCTTTGATGGTCGACGCTTCACTATCGAAACACCAGTATGCCATACTAAAAAAATCTAGTAAAGAAATAGGGTGTGACATATTTCCTTCATACAATCGTGTATTAGAAGTAAAAAAAAAAAGTGTTATCCTAGCAGCATAGAAAACTACGGAGAGTTCGGCTATGGTAAGCTTGCAATTATTACAAGACCATACTGCGAAACGAATTTTGCAATCGAAAACTGAAAATGAATATGAAACCATTGTTGATGAACTTACACTAACATCCAAATGGGGCTGTGATGGATACTCGGGGCATCCTTACATGTTGGGATATATAGAGTTTTTTTTCGCCAAATTAACTACTCTGGACCACTGTGCGCCGCAGTAACAGTACGTATACAGAGGTCAGTACGCATATATTAATTTTAAACAATATATAAATTAGTTTGATTTCATAAAATATTTTAAAATTACATATAATGAGAAAAAAGTAATTTTACAAGAAAATGATTCAACCCTGTTTATTTAAATATTATTTGACGGAAAAGGTAATAACCTTATAAAATATAAATTAAAATTAATAAAACGTTCAAATCCGTTTATTTGAATAATATTTGATGGAAAATTTAATAATGTTACAAACATTTAAAATAAGAATTAGAAAAGTCCAACAAAAGTTAAAGGATTTCGAAATTTTCTTTTTCAGAATTATTTTAAATTATACTTCATAAAAATATGGAAATTATGCTAAAATTAAAAAAGTATTTTAATCACTGAAAGTTCTAAAACAAGATAGTTTTCGGTACTTTCCTCTAATAAAAACTGTATGTGAACTCCAATATGTTAAAACGTACAAAACACTAATAACCAGTTATCTGTAACACATGGATATAGATTAAACAATCATGCAAAGTGTCTACTATATAAATAAATAGCCAAGCCTTGAAATAAAATGTTTGATGTATTGACAAGTTTAGTACCTCTTGAACGTCCATTAAAAACAACTTCTAAGTTGATATAATTTAATATAATTTAATATAACCAGTTATATTAAAAAAAAAATTAACGGTTATTAAAATATTTATGTTTTATCGGTTAATTAAATATATATTTATTAATTTTAAAGAATTTTCTCAAATGACCGAAACCTTATTACAGGTTCTGTATAATTAGAATAAAAGGTGTGAGAAATGTGTAGATAAACATCCAAGTCGTTATAGATTTTGTAAAAGTTATATAGACTTGGAGTTCGTTGAACATTCCGTGCCCTTTCGTAAGTCTGTCGATATTTTCTGGTTGCAGTTTATATGGGCGGTTGGTAGGCAATCAAAGGAGGTGGATGCCTGTTATGGATTGTTGTCGAATTGGGCCAACTTGGAGCAGACCTTACACAACTTTCCAAGTTGCTGACCAAAGACTTGAAGGGTGCCAAGTCCGCCTCGAGCCAGCTCACCTG
This sequence comes from Euschistus heros, assembly GCA_003667255.2. Taxonomy (NCBI): domain Eukaryota; kingdom Metazoa; phylum Arthropoda; class Insecta; order Hemiptera; family Pentatomidae; genus Euschistus; species Euschistus heros. Next base: position 889,948 of record RCWM02000002.1, on the reverse strand, counting down.
AGGGGACCCAATCAAAAGTTTTTAATGGCACTCCATGCACCGTTCCTCACAGATCAATATTCCGTAAGCTATTGGCCTTTATCCAATACCCAACATTACATTAAAGTTGTTTCATATTTACATAATATCCGTATTTGTGTATGTAAAATCTTGAATCCCTTACCAAAATAAAAGCTCAAAAGTTAATAAAGGTCAAAGTTGATCGAGAAGTATGTTTACGATCATATAGATTAGCGATACATTATAAAATGCTGGATTAATTATTAGGACTTTTCATTTGACTAATGCAGGTGGTTTTCTGATAAGTTTTTGATGCGTTATGTCAATATCACTTCAGTACGATGTGATGGTTTCACGTCGGAATAAAAAAAAAAAAAAAAAAAAAAGGAGAAATTAATTATTATTACCATTGACAACACAGAAGCTAATAATTTTTTTGTATTTAAATTTGGTTCTGGCAGTTGTCATGTGGCATGTTTTTACAGCATCCTTTCCCCAATCGCATAGTAGTATAATTCACTAATTTAGCACGAAAAATTGAAAGTGTGATACCTCACTCTAGCTGATGTCTATTACTGTTATAACTGTTGTCTTTCTCTCACTGTGCTTTCTCATCATCATTTAATTTAGATTATAACCGAGGTTTGTTATGAAATTGACGTAATATTGTAAGCGGAAAAACCCGATCTGACAAATAAGCATGGAAAGATGTTACTAAAGTTGCATAGGTGAATTAAGAGTCAACCAAAGAAACAATAGGTACATGCTCTTGTATTGGAAGGAACCATCTCTAATTAACACTAAAACAGTATTATCGAATAAAGCGTTGAAAATTTATTCGAAAGAAAAAAATAATCAATAATCCATGCTCTAGGCAAGAAATATTCATTTAAGGAAGCTTTCTAAAATCTTGATTAGGGTCCAATTTCAGACATTATTTTTGATGAAAGAACATTTATTTAAAAGTTCGAAGGTTGCCCTCATAACTGTTTCATGCAATTATGCACAGCTGACTAATTAGACTAAGTTGATAAATCATTTAGGGCAGCTAAGGTATGATTTATGGCTTTAGGGAATCGATGCCAAGTCCCGCTTCCGATGTAAATCACCTGCGGATTCAACATGTCTGATTTCACCTGCTTCCTAGGCAAGCCGTGCTAATTATACCGCCTGATTTAATGGACCGATTTATGAAAATGCCTATTGCTTCCTAAAATTTAAATGGTTCTGTTAAAATGAGCCTCTAATCGTTTGCGGTAGTGGGGGGGGGGAGAGAGAGAGAGGCTAAAAGGGACAATATTTCTAATTAAAACACGATTATAATAGCATTAAATCATAGATCACTCTCAAAACATATGATGTCCAAAAGAGCGGATAGAAACTAAGGCGAAATAGATTTTTATTATATACAATTTAATATCTATAAGGAAAGGAACAAAAATATAATTTCCTATTTAACTATTTTTTTTAGAATAGATTCAATGAGAGAGCATTTAATTTTAAAACCCAATATTTTTTTTTTTTTTTTTTTTTTTTTTTTTTTTTTAAATGGGGCTTAATGTCTTTACGTACTCCAGCTAGTGCAGGAAGGACGGATTATCACACAGGTTACCAACCTTTTTTATCCATGGTGGTAAGGAAAAGATTCATTTAATGGGTCCGCCACGAAATAACTTATAACCCGCCCAGGTAGGATTCGAAACCACGCCTTTCAGTTAAGAAACGTGATAGGTTTAGAACAAATAACATATAAAGATACTAAATAAACTGTTTTAACATAGAATTTATAAGAATTTATTCCAACAAACTATTACAGTAATCTAATGTTGGTCGTAACTCCCAGCGGGGGGAGCTGTGACAGGTGCCTGATTGCTGTTGCCCAGTCCAGGTTGGCCATTCTAATGCAATCAGGTTCCAGGGAGAAAAACGTTTTACGTTTTTATATTAGTTGAAAGTGAAAAACAGTTAAAGAAAATATAAATTTCTTTAATGTAGACGAAAGAGAAGTAAAACCACGACTTCGTTAATGTGGTTGTATTTCAGTACAAACATTTAAGTCATTGATATGACTTTATTTTTATACATCATCAAATAATACCAAGTGAACTCTTAAGTGGAGTGGGTGCCTATTGAAAATTTCCCAAATACAGTATGCTTAAATTTCATTCAAATTATATGAAACTTTCTTAGGAAACTGATCGCTGGAGGTCAAATTTTAGTTTCAGTAAATAATAATCCCGAATATTATTTAACCCTAGTTTCAGTTAATAATAATCCCGAATATTATTTGACCCGTTAACGGGCGATGTATCCTGGACCGTATTTAATATTTAATATAGCTTATTTAATGCCCTTTGCTCAATAACTGACGTAATTTCCGACGCATTATCCTACTCATTAAACGTCTAATATCCTTTATTTAACCTTCAATTTCATGATACATGAGTGGGGGTTAGTGTGGCTATAGCCATTCAAAGGAAAATAAAAGAAGAAATGTATTTAAAAATTCCCGGACTGCCCGTTAAAGGGTCAGCTATAAGTAGACCTTTAAATAATAGTAAATATATATAAACAATTTTTTTAGATCTCAACAGCAGGTCATTGATGTGGTAACCATTGAAGATTGAAAAATGGCCGATACGTGGTCTCCACCATTTCGCAACATACATTAGCTTACAATGGTAATACTATAGAACCTATCTTTAACTACATCTATATAGTTCTAGGAAGGTTTACCTACAATAAAATTTACAATAGTAAAAATTTAAATATACCTACAATATTCATATATTCATGGTTAGAAATTAAAATATAACCAGATTAAATCAACTGAATTATTTCTGCAAAAAAAAAAAAAAAAAAAAAAAAAAAAAAAAAAAAAAAAAAAAAAAAAAAAAAAAAAAAAAAAAAAAAAAAAAAAAAAAAAAAAAAAAAAAAAAAAAAAAAAAAAAAAATTTATTACTAAATCAAAATGCTTTTTGACATCGTGTGTAGAGATATGATCCTTCGGCCTTTAGTTCTAAACACTGATAATACAGACAACAAGGCAATAAATTAAACAACAAGGCATTAAAATTAAAAATTGGATGTCACATTTACGTAATCTTCAAACAATATCCGCACAATTTTAACCAGGTTTAAAATCCCTGCTATGAGTGAAAATATCATTGAAGAAATAATGTTCAATAGCATACTTCAATACAAGGTTTATTATCGATAAACAAATAAAACTTTAGTTATTAGTTAAAATTATCTAAGTCCTTTACTAAGAACTAAAGGCGAAGTAAAATAATTAGCAGTTCATGAGATTAAGTTTATTCTTTACGAGGAATAATTAATTGATCTAGCAGGTAACGCCCATGGATGTCTTTCTATATAAAGACATATATATTAAAAAAAAAATCTAATCTTTCCTTACGGGATCTCTATTAATCTCTGAAAAAATTCCATATTTCTTTAGATCGAATTCGGTAGATAAAAAATAAAAAATAAAAATCAATTAGGACAGCTAGGATTTACTTTTGTATTAATATGAAGAAATAACAGTTTGCAGATTTTTTTAAATGTGAGAGGTGACGATGATAATAAGATATTGGACGATTGACTACTGTAAATAATGAATATCAATCGCCAGAACCCACAATTGAAAAACCTACTAAAGCCGAAATAGAGCAAAGGGTAAGAGCCTAGATAAATTTAAAAACCCAAGGTAAAGACGATATTCTGTCTGAGCTAATATAAAGTTCAACCTAAAGAGAAAAAAAATGGATAAGATCAATCTATATTAAGAAATTATAACATCAATCTTTAAAAAGTAGGAACAAAAGAACAAGAAAAAGATTTTTAAAAAATACATTTGTTAAAGAGTTTTTTAATCGTTAATACACTTTCTTTTTAAGCCCATATACTGATATGCGGTAATTGTCATGCTTAAATAGGCTTAGTGATGTGTTGACCTCATCGCCCGCTCTTAGTACTACCGCAAACAACCTTTGGTCCTCCTGGTTGGGGGAACATTTACACTATCATACACACAGTACACGAATTCAGCAAACTGTACACAAGGTCAAAAACAGTCCACACCATAGGGACACCTCTCCTAGTAGACGCCCCAGAGTGGGTGTCTGCAGACACAATGGTAGCAACCCCACTAGCAGACTAGAGTACGCAGTCTGGCTTGATAGCTCCACTACACGAAATAAAATTATCAAGAAACCTATACAGGAGGCCGACTTGACATCGAGTTGTAGCGCCGAATGAATGAATGGATCATGCGCAAATATTGGACTTCAGAGAGAGTCCTCGAAATAGAAATTTGGATGATTTCGACATTTATTTGTTGCATACATTTACTTATAGAGAGATAATCCTTTTATTATTTAAACGTCAATGATTTTTCGTGATAACTTAGCTTGAAAGGTGACAGCGTAATGCAACGCACTCCCAATATCATTGTTTTTCTTTTTCCTTAGCAATCCATTTGCATCACGCACAGCATCCCTTGCTGAGGATATATGAACCATTTTCCAGTGAGAAATTGAACTTTATCTAGTGATATCTAGGTTTGATGGTGACTATTGAATCATACTATAAATGATTTCAAGGTGATTCACTTAAGGGTCGTTCATCTACATTGGAAAGCCACGTTTATAAACTCACTCACCCATTCAATAATCTTTTTACAGTATCGTGCAGTATTTCATGCAATAAATAAATAATAATTTTTTTTTTTGTGTGTGTGTTTTTTCGTTTTTTAATTTAATTTTAAAACATTTTATTCGCGACGTCTTAGCAATAATTGTAATAAGTAGTAATACGAGTGTAGTGCAGTTTCGATGTTGAAAATGTATACACTGATATTCCAATAGAATTGAGTTTAAAAATAATAGAAGAAAAATGGACAGAAATTGAGCCACATAGAAAAATTAAAAATAAAAGAATTTACTTAGGAGGGTTAAAAATAAGCTTAAATTATAATTATTATCATTTATAATATATATCATATATGATAATGATTTTCATAGACAAATTAATGGAATAGCAATGGGTTCCAGTCTTGGAGTCAACATCAGGAATGTGAAGCTTCACATCTTTAAGTCTGTATGCCGACCAACACTCCTCTATGGCGCTGAAAGTTGCATAGTAACAGATAAGCAAAAGAGTAGAATCATAGCTGCAGAAATGAAATTCCTCCAAAGGATTGCTGGGAAAACAAGAAGGGTCTGAATCCGCAATGAAGCAATTAGAAATGAACAAATATGAAATGAGGGTCTCCCCAATGAAGGAGGCTCTCGAGGCTCGCCAGCTGAAGTGGTTTGGGTATGTCGTCAGGATGGAGGAGCATCGAGATCCATTGAAGACCACGGACTATGCCCATGGTGGTAGAAGACCCCCAGACCGCCAAACGATGTCGTACCTGGAAAGTGTCGACCGTATATGCAAAAAAAGGGAAGAATAATTAGTTGATTCAATAACAAAAATTTTAAAATTAATGTAGCATTATAAAATAATAAAATAAAAAATAAAGATATGAATGAAAAATGGAACAAAAAAGATCTAATTTATAAAATAAATTGCGAAAAAGATTACATAGGTGAGACAAAACAAATCCTTATAAAAAGAAAAGAAAAAAGAAAGCTATCAATTATAAAACAGAAATAAATAAAAAAAATATTAATTAAAGAAAAACAGTATTACAGGAAAGTAGCGAAGAAATGTTTTAATTTTTCTGTAAATCTACAGGGAAGGATGGTTTAAGAAGGGAGCATGTTCGACCAGAAGAGAAAGCTCTAACAAGAAGAGGGAGGGCTAATTTGATTAATGGGTGATTTCTCTTCTTTTCATTCTTTTCACTCTCAGGTACAGGGCTTAAGAGGAAGATATTCAACCTCACTAATGGAATACAACAAATAGAAACAAAATGAGTTTTATGAGTTTATGAGTTACCTAATAAAACGTGTGTTATAAAGCCATTATCATTATAATTAATATGGAAGTTCCACCTAGGCTCATGAAATTCATTCAGAATACAATAGAGGCAGTGAAGTGTTCTCTACGCGTTGAATTCGAGCTCTGGAACTCTGTACAGACTTATAGCGATTTACAACAGGTGAGGGTCTTGCCTGCATTCTCTTCAATTTAGTCCGCGAGGACGCAGTAAGGGAATCGAGCATACAAGAGGAAAGAACGATTTTCAACTGTCATCCCAAATACTGGGATATGCTGACAATGTGGATGTCATCGGAAGAAATTTTAATATCATGGCCTAAGTGTACACAAACCTACGAGTGGCAGCTGCAAGGATTGATTCAATTGAAATAAAGTCAACCAAACAAAAACAAAATACATAGTGACGAACCTACGAAAAATTCTTCCTTCCCATGTACAAGTGGATGGATATACACCGGAGAGATTCAAGGACTTTGTATCCCTTCGTCCCTTACTGACTCACTAAGGTCGTGCATTGCAGAGTCGGTCAGCTCAGGTGACCAGAACGAGTTCTGATTCCTAACAAGAAGGCTGAAAATTGCATAGATGAAATAAAGGAAGGTTATTAATTCCAGAATGAGTTCCAATATATAATTTAAAAAAAAAAAAAAAAAAAAGTACTGATCAAACATCATACGTAATAGCTATCTATTTAAAAGGTATTTCCACTATTTTGGCCATTCATATGTTTTCTTTTAATATATTTGTAAAGCAAAGGTAGGAACATCGTTGTATGTTATTGGGGAAATTGTTAAGACTTTAGAATGCGCTTGGTAATGTTTGCAATGTTCGTTAATATTGATGCATAAACCAACCTTCACCAACAAAAAGCCACTAACCACTACTACCTCATTATCTTCTACCGTACAAAACGATCCTCTACATTCCGAACAAGACACTAGTCTAATTGACCATCTAGACTTCTCACTCAACAATATAAAATCTCTCTCTCTCTCTATATATATATATACATATATACATATATATATATATATATATATATATATATATATATATATATATATATATATATATATAAGTCAAGGTCCGAAGCAGCCTAGTATTAGGCTTAATCCTAGTTCCAGACACAACAAACAATGGACATGTATAAATACAGTAGCCTCAGAGCAATAAAGTCAGTTGATTTCCAACAGTCTATGAGTGTGTTACTTTGCCCTTTTTATTCTTTTTTTTAGTTTCTTTTTGAGACTGAACTTAAGTGGTGCCGAAACCCGGGAGAACGAGGAGCGGGTGAGTTAGAAATTTTTTCTTTCTCAAGTGTTCGCTATGGAAGAGAGCAGCAGCATCTTAAGACCTCCGACGCTGCAGGTACCAAACAGTTTGCCAGAGTTACCACGGCAAACAATGGCAGAGGCTCACGAGAACACGTTGGCCTGGTTGAAGGTTAGAACGGCCACCGCTCAAGACCTGAGAAAAGCTGTCTCAGACATTGAGCGATTCACCGGGGAGATCGGTGAGCTAAATCATTTTATTAAAAGTGTAGACCGAGTGCTAGAGCGCATCGATGTCAAGAGGGCAGAGGACCTTCTAGATGCGCAGGATGCGGAATCTTTGCGAGCAGATCTGACCTGCCGGATCAGGAGAAACATCCTAAATCTGATCCAAGCAGATGAGGAGACGCCGTGGGAGACGGTCAAGGATCGGCTGAAGAAGGCGTAGGTGGACACCGGAAGAGGACCTGTTTCAACTGTTTAGAGAAACGAGGCACCCGCGTCAGAGCTCAGGGCAATACGCCCGAGACTTGTACCCTATCTTGTACACTATCTCGAGATTGTACTGACTGACTGTTCGAGATACCGCATCGGATCAGGGAACCATAAACTTCGTGAGAAATCGCCGCGCGGGATTAGAAAAGATCAGAGAAAAGGCGCGAGACCGAATCGTAAGGGAAAAATCACGAAGAGTCGAGAGAGAGAGAATTTGAGGGTGCGTGACGTCCCCGGGAAGATAAAGATCGGAATGATTGTATATCGGAAAAAAGAGTTCCAACCGCGGGAAAGAGGTTTGTTGGTACGAAGGGCCATTCTGAGTGATAGCGATAAGAGAGCATAATGTTGTGACGCTGTAGAGCGTCAAGGAACCTAAAAATCGAAGAAATGTTCACATTGAACAATTAAAGCCCCCGATAGAGGAGCAAGTAATTCTGTGAGCAACTGTGTTCCGTTGTGAGCAACGGAGAAGGAAATTTTTATTTAAATTTTGTTTTAGAAAATTTATATTACTGTATTTTGAGAATTTTTGTTTTTTTTGTTGTTACTTTTGTAAAGATTAAAAGGAAGAAGGTTTTTGTTAATTTGTATATAGATTTCAGTTAAAACAATGTGTAAATTAGTGTGTGAAAAAGAGAGAATTAATTAGTTTTGTACATAAAGAAGTTTTAGTTTTATTTGTTGTGTGTGTGTGTGTGTGTGTGTGTGTGTGTGTGTGTGTGTGTGTCTGTGTGTGTGTGTGTGTGTGTGTGTGTGTGTGTGTGTGTGTGTGTGTGAGATTTTATTTTATTAAGAAGACTTTAATTTGATTTTATATTAGCTGTAAGTTAGTTTTAAGAATAGTTTAAATATGAGTTAAGAATAGCGTATTCAAGTGTAGATAAAGTTTGACTTTTGGACTATTAATGCTAGTTAAGGATTTTAGAAGTAAAGTTTTTTTTTTTGTATGTTATCAAGAGACTTTGGACTGGGTAGGATTAAGGTATTTATGTATCTGCTTCGGCCTTTGACCATGAGGGGATTAGTCACTGGACTCCTTAATACCGTATTGTCAAGGTCCGAAGCAGCCTAGTATTAGGCTATATATAAATATATATATATATATATATATATATATATATATATATATATATATATATATATATACTACATTTATAGAAGTCCAAGACGTTTCTATCGCATTCCAGTCGCGGTTTAATTTCAAATGGTCAATGAAAAAATCGTAGTCCGTCAGCACTTAATGCACTATTATCACCATCTATTTGGTTTGTTAGTGTGTTGATGAAAGGCAAAGTTATTACAATACCAATACATCACTTTTCTTGCATTTATCATAAGTCAATATTACCAATTCCTGGTTTCGAGGATCCATTGAAAAATGGATTCTCACTAATTCATATTCGATGATTAGTTGAAAAATAATTTTTGTAAATTTCAAGTTTTAACAGATTACAGATGATTAAGTAACTACTACAATTTTAATTATTAAAATTATTTCACATAACAGTTTATTGAAAATGAGGATACCGAGCAGTGCAAGATACTTTTCTACATCTTGGATCCATTGTCTTCTAGGAAGTGCTATATAACACTCCAAGTAGAACCGATACTTTAAACCAGACAATGTAAATATTTTCATATTATATGCTATCAAGTTGATCATAACGTAGTGTAAACATATGATATAAAATTGCATGGTACTAATGATAGACCCTTATAACAAAAAAACAACGAAAATGTTTCGTTTTTTATTACTATATGTATGGGCCCTACCTCAAGAACTCTATATGAGCAACCTGCCGTTTCCGTCGTCAGCAACGTGTGTATGTTTTTATACAGATATTTACAGAAAGAAATTGATAGGGAGAGAGGGAAAGGCTAGCCAGAGTAAACGATGTAAATTGATTTGCATGGATGGAACAAAGCAGGAAACACTACTTAGGTTACATGTACAACTGATTCCTCAAGTACAGATGCAGCTATCTCATCCATATAGTTAATTGAGTCAAACATAAGAGATGGCGGGCATAGTGACAGATTACACAAAGTCAAATGGAAGCGAACACGTGTTCTATCCTGCCATGTTCTGCCATAGGTATAACGACCGTCATTAGAACTGAACTATTACTCATATCGATTCAACATGGAAAGAGTGGGCTCAAACAATCTAACAAGGGAATTATAAAGTAAATTTGTAATAATTACGGGTAAAACTACCACAAATAGAATACAATAAATTCCAAAACTACAATATCCAAAACAACAATATAGGCATAACCTACAAGATAACAAACTATAAACAATAAAGTCGTTACAAGTATTTAACCTCTAAGAACCAAATAGTTTTCTGATTTACTTATAACATTGTTATTCATTCATTTAGGTATTCAAGGGCAATTTCAACTATTTCATGTTACAAATTTTTGTCAGCCTGATATTCTTCAATGTCCTTATATTCTTAAAATTCCACCAAAATAATGGATTTCATAGTTTTAGAAAGATATAATCGTATAATAAAACTACAATGATAGAATAAACACATAATAAGGCATTTCAAAATTATCGTTCAAACATAATTATACTGCCCAACAACAAACAAATTAATCTGAATTTAAAATTAAACTGCTTTCAAAAACAATTCGGCCAGCAAACAGAAGTAATTTGGGGATAACCTGACTAGTTATCGACTAAAGAGGGAGTCGTCTTGAAAGGATTTAGATTTGAAAAAGATGAAATCAAGAGATGTCTAGCTCACAAGACAAGTTTAAACAGACCCTTATTAAATTAACGCCAACCAAACATAACAAATTGTGTCGACTGATAAGTTGATTAAGAAAACTAAGTAATTTGAGCTGTGTATTATTCATCATTTCGATGAAAGAGTGAAAATGCAATTTGTTACAGCAAAATTATGAAAAGAAACCATTGTGAGATAGGGGATACCGGATAAATTGCTGTGCGATAGGGGATAACAGTTCATTAGCGAAGAGGTTTTAGCAGAGGAATGACAGTTCATAGTGACCAGATTCGTTAGTACAACCACCATGCTAAGAATAACCCCAGAAACAGTTACAAGTTAAAAGACTTGTGCCTAGAACTTTTGGAATATAGAAATATTCCACTACAAAAACTGAACTGAACTAAAACTGCCTGCCCAGCACAGATCCTAATGTCAACAATGACTATGACACTACTCTCTTGAAGTACTCCAAACGCAAACTATAAGTTTGCCAAAGATCAAGAAAGGTCACTGGCTAAATATAAATAGGTCAAGACAAAATGGAAGAAGAAAATATCTTTTGGACTCTCCAGGATGGCTCTTCAGACTATATTTAAAAAAAAAAAAAAAAAAAAAAAAAAAAAAAAAAAAAAAAAAAAAGTAAAAAACTGAGAATTTTTAATACAAAATAAATATTAAGTTGAAAAATGAAAAAAAAAAAAAAAAAATAGTATTAATAGGAAAGAAATGAAGGTCATAAGAGATCTAGATTAAAATGGATAAAATACGCAAATAGATAGTTGAGAGATAGGTACGAAAAACATTTTAAGGATAAAACCATTAAAGATCATTATATTTGAGAGCGAATTCTTAATGACATGTAACAGACCATTAGATGACTATAATCCACGACGGCCTATTGTTGAAGGAATAAACAGATATGATGAAATGTTCTCGAGTTTCCTCTTTTGTTGAAGGGATTATTAAGGCAAGGTTAGGAACCATTCAAAGGCAGATAATAAACTCCTCCTAACGATAAAGCCTTCATCAATAATAACATCCTTTACACACACACTAATTGCCTCGAAATGAGCTTCACAAAGAAACTTGCCAAGTCGTTATCAACTTCATTCACATTCATGAAACCGATAGATTCAATATACACGTCTCAGCTCAATGGCTATTAAGTAATAGAACAGCATTGAATGATAATGATGTATATAATTGAAATTTTATTATAGTAATAACACAATCATATTAAATATTTCACTCTTATAAAAGGTAATACTTAATTTTGATACATGAATAATGAATAAATAGTTTTAAAATAGCTGATTATTTTTATTATTCCTTTTTTGTTAACCTATAACCTCTAGAACTCTAGAACGACTATCCCATAATCCCTTCTGCCAGGAGGCTCCCACATCTCCGCAAAGGATTTATTCCAGTTCAAAGAAAACTGCTTATAGTCTACTAGCACACGACATTAAACCTGTCATGATAAAGTAAGAGACCTTTTTTTATACTTATAATTTATTTTTGTGTCATATTTGTTTGCTTTAGTTCCCAATTGCCATCGATAAAGGCTTGCACAGCAGGCAATCTTTAAATGCGTTTTAATAAGCACATACTCTAATTATTTTTTCTCTATGATTGTTTTTTTTTTCGTTTTTTTTTTTTAAGAAAAAATAATATTTAAAGCTATTGAAAAAAAAAAAATAACAGAATGTTTTATATTTTAAAAACTGCAAAATGTTATTGAATTTCTTTATAGCAGTTACGAATGGTCTAAATATACGAGGATATGAATGCATTATAGATAGATTCCCTTCTATTGTAAGGGTAATTTAATTATTCATTTGACAGCATCAGTTAGAGGGGCATCACAGACATTTTCATTTGCCGGAATAGAAATGTCAATATCCTATCAGCTAAATTGATTACCTCGTTGTTTGTACTACAGCTAACCAGCTAAACTGTTTTCGAGTCGATGGTGCATGTATTTTTTGCTAACAGTTTAATTAGATAACCATCGCCCAAAATGTCAGAGTAAAGGGCTTTACTCCACTTATTTCACAACCTTTGTTTTCTACTTCTTAATTTTTTTTTTTTTTTTTTTCCAGATCAAAACACTAATGTAATAAAATTATTTTGCTTATGTAATTGTTCTGAATTTTAAGGAATGTCTATATTCTTATTTCTTCTAATATACTTTTGCATCCTAAAATAAGATATCCTTGTTTTACAAAAATAAAAATAGTGAGCCCAAGGATTGGATTTTAATAGTTCCTACAAGTAAAGTTAGACCGTTAAAAGCATTAGTGATAACAAAGCATCACGGAGGCTCAATTTAAGCAAGTTCGTCTTCATAAAAAAACCGTGATCTAATGTCAGAGTTTCATATGCCAGTCAAAAATTAGTACACAATGAACTCAAAAAATATTTTAAAACACAAGCTTCATATCAAGTACAATTTGCTTTATCGAAAACAATTTACAGAATTTCATGTTAACTAAGAAGTAATATTATCGCACGCAATGCCAATCAGGCAACTCATCTCATACATTTTATCTTACGGCGATAAGATACAAGTAATTAAAAACAAACAAAACGTATTTAGTATAGCTAAAAATAAATAAATAACTGATGTATCTAAAGATATCACTTTGTTTACTTTTTTAGAACTTTGACACTGATATTTTGCGTTGCAATGATTAATAACAAACAGCATAAAATAAGATTTTTAAAAAAATGCTTTCTATGTTATAGCTTATGTCTGCCTGACGATAAATTTAAAATACAGATTTTCGTATATTTTTTCTTCATGAGTTAAAACGTAGCGGTATAATAGCTATTATCATCTGATGATGCAGATGATGCTAAATATTATTTTTGTATGAAGCGGAAAACATATGAGAGTAATTGGTTTGAGATGTTACGTCAGGTGTCATCAAGGTAAAAAAGAAGAATAGCATCATACATCATTGAATTTACAATTTACAATCGTTTACCTGGAGAGTATTTTCTAGTAAAATAATAACAAACTTCTTGGTTAAAACAATTTATTTCAAAACAATAATTACTCTTGCACTAAAAACAAACAAAACAATGTTCAGTCAGTACATTGTAACCAACCAAAATAATTAGTTAATTGGTTACATCTTTTTTTTTCAATTCAAAACTATAATTTTACATTAAACTAAAAATAAATTTTAAAAAAAAATTATTAAAATTCAATGTTCTTGATTCTTACACTTAGAGTTTTGTTGTTTTATTAAACAATTTCGTTAAAAGGGGTGGAATGATAAATTACATTTTTGTTTTGTTAAAGAAATGGAAATTTACATTTCATTTTGAAATAAATAATTTTATTGTTCGATTATTATTTAAAAAGGCAGTGACATAGTTAAAATGATGTCATCCTAAACCAGTGTTTGGATGAGAAGTATTTACCTAGCATATGGAGGATTGCCGACTCACACCTCTACAAGAGATGAGAGAAGGATAAGGAAACAACGATGGCCTGTAGACCAATATGCCTCCTCCCAGGTGCTAGTAAAGTCTTGGGGCATCTAATTGTTACCAGCTTTAGACCGGTCCTCAGTGCTGCGAATCACCTACAGCAGTTCGGCTCAAACCTTGGCAAGGGGCCTACAGAAGCGTTGCTGAAAGTACACAAAGATGCAGAAGTAAAGGCGGAGAAATATATAAGTCACGCTTTTATTATTTGATCTCGCAGTTGACGAGCCACCAATGAAGGAAGAAGTGGACCAGCGAGCCTGAGGACTGGAGCACCGGACGGATGCTGTGGACCAAGAGGACTGGATCTGACAAACTGTCCGGAAGTAAAAAATGTGAGTTACTGAGGCGTGCTTATGCATGACCGGGCCAAGAAATTAAAGATGGTGCAGTCACTGAGGCGTGCAAAGCATTGCCGGGCCGCACTGTAGGATTGTTGCCCTAAAAAGTAAATGAATCCTCATTTAGTTTTGTACATAAATAATAATTTGTGAATAAAAATTTTTATTGGCAGCAGCGGCATACATAAAAAAACCTGAGGTAGGGGTAAAAAAAAGTGTGTTTTTGGTAAGCTGATCTGTACACATTCTTCTATTGTGAAACTCTTTCCACACATAAGCATATAATTTATATTTAATATTTAATTTATCTGTAGTAAAATCAAAATATGTAACAATTTAACGAGCAAAGCAAAGAATCAAAATATATTTTGAGATATTAAATAGTTGACTGGGAACAGGTAGTGATTTGACACTAGAGGTGCTGATTAAGAAGGCAGTGAAGAAGAGTCAGAAGTTTTCTAGGAAGAAGAAGCACCGGTTAGTCTAGAAATAAGCCGAGCATCATCTTGAGTTATTCACTTGGAATTGGGAATTCAGTGAAACAACATGTTTTTTTGGCCCAACATTATGAAGGCAGCATTAATGAAGTAAATTACTATTGAAGCGTTAAAAAAAAAAAAAATGTGTCCTGACATATTATTTTTTGATAGTTTCATATTTATGTGGTGTACATAAATTTTGAAATATTTTTAATAATTTTTTTTTTTATTCATCATCAATGTATGTAATTAGTATATGTAATCAAACTTTATTTGATATTTATTGCACGAATATATTATTTTTTTTTTTTGATAACCTATCTAATTATCATTAACCATATATAATTTATTTAATTTGGTAACAATTTAGCAGTGATTTATTTGTTTACATCATAACACAACAATTTAATAAAAAATGAAAAAAAATTTCTTTTTCAAAATTGTACAAACCTAACTAAACTGTACTTAAGTTTAACTAAACTCAATGATGAAACCAGTAGCGGTGAACTCTATTTCATCTATGATGGATGAATGGAATAGGATCAATTAATCAACGACTACTTCCCAATAAATCTGATGGACTACAATCATGTGAAGAGCAATCAGGGGGACTCTTGTTCAATCTCCTAGCGGAGAGCTTTTAGGTTTGCAGGGTCATTATGGGGAGGGCTATTGCTATATTTGGCAGCTGCAGATCGCTCCATTCCGGCCCACAAAAGAGCAAAATACCGGAAAGAGGCCTACTACAATATCCAACATCACGCTTCATATTAAAACGGAATTCGGTATCCTGCATCTGACTGAAAATGATTAAACGTTAAATTGATAACCTTTCTTCATGCTTATCCTATTACTTGCAAACAGTTAAGTACCCTTCAAAATTCACAATATTACGTTGCATAAGGGATATTGAATAATATTATTCCATAGGTCGTAAATTATCTGCCGATAAGTGGAGAAGTAATTATTAAAAAACAATATTCTCAGTTGTTATCTACTCAAAAGGAAATGTACGTCATACTCTTGCCTCATCGCTTGAGTAGAATGTAATAAGATAGCATACTTCATATGTATTACATCGTAATGCATCTTACGTTATAACTGTGACCCGCTTAACAAAACTAAAAATATACCAATTAAATTTTATTTACGTAATTTTACCAGAATTAAAACACAAGAAACTGCTCATCGCTTCAGACTTCTCCAACATTTACTAAGCTTTCAAAGCTCATAATAAATCTCTATATAAACCTCATAAAAATATCTTTCAAGCATGAATTTTAAAACTGGTTCAATACGGATTTGAATGCTTTCCTAAAATATTGTATGTATAGACTCTTTCATATTCTAGAAATTTCACCAACCCTATTGAGTGAGACAGAATGCAATATTTTTTTTCAATAAAAGTGGTTTAGTATCAATTATTAAAATTTAAATTTTTGTACTACGTACCAGACATAAAATACATTTACAAGTGTCCAAAGCTCCCAATTAATCACAAAGGACTTATTTACATGACAATAATCAGGCACATTTGGACTGAGTTTGTCCGCTTTGGGGCTACACAGAAACCTTCCAATTCTTCTCGTATCCAATCCTTGCAATCCAAAATCCTTCGTAAGATCCTCAATGCTCCATATTATGTCACAAACTAACTTATTTATTAAGACCCTAATGTTCCATATGTTGCTAAATTGGCCAAAACCAGATACCTATCCTTTCATAGTAACCTCCATACCCACTCGAATCCACAAGTCTCCCATCTTGCATCACACTCCATTCCCGATAATCCTGGGCGTCTGAAAATAAGATGGCTAAGAGACCTTCTAATGTAGAACTATCGAAGTGCTACTAGTAAGTAGTTCTTAACATGTTATTGACATGTCACTGTAATCGTTAAAGTAGTTTTTAAAGATTTTTTTTTTTTTTTTTTTAAATTTTCACAAAGGCAATTATCGATCGATTCATGTGTTCATAACATTTATTCAATTTTTTGCATATTATTATAATCAGTAAATTACCACTACCAATTAAAAATATTAACCATTTCAAGAGAAAGGATACTAAAACTTTTTCACAAAGAAGGTAATCCGTTTTGAATTAATTTAAATTCACTCTTCTTAAACCATGAGCTGCCATCAGTAGTGGGATGATGAGCTGGGCATGAGTATCCCTTTGTACCACGACTTTTAATAGGCTGAATTATTCATTGCTATAAGAACTCGACAAAACTATTAAATATTCAGTAGACAATTACAAGGAGCCTGTTTGGTGTATAATTCCGTTTTAGTGGGCGCCCATTACCCGGACGACCCATAAGTAATGAGGAGACTTCCAAGGGCCAATTTCCGACCATTCTTATGATTTTTCATTTTTTTTTTTTTAATAACAAGACCAACTTCACTAAGAGGAAAAAAAAAAAAAAAAAAAAGCCAAGAACACTAAAAAAAAAAAAAAAAAAAATAAATAATAAAAAAAAACGGAGATAATTCAACCATGGTCTGATTCTTTGAACGGCTTAAAAAAAATTAAATGTCTGTTGTAAATGGAAATCCTGTAAAATGAAACCACTTCTTCACTGCTTGAATAAAGAGAAACCCCATTAATATTCCAATGACACGGTAATAAATTAATTCAGGAACTATTAATAACCATTTAAGAGTTTTAAAATCACAAAAACGATGTAAGCATAGAATAATACTGAGAGTATTTTTTTTCTTCTTTTTTTTTATATTAAAAGAAAAAAAATGTTATAAAAATAAAACATTATTAGTGAGAATAGGGAATAAGGAAACCTCTTGTCAATATCCATATATACAGCGCAAAAATGAATAGAGGTATTGCTAATTTTGCGATATTTACAATACCACTTATATATATTTTTTTAAATAATAAATTGCCCTGATATTTAAGGGAAAAAAAAACATTTTTAATAAATATCAATGCACTTAATAAGGACAAAATATGTGCTTGGCAAAAGTGAGTGCTTGGCAATTCAAATATCACAAAATTAGCAATATCCCTATTCATTTTAGACATATAGTATAAACAATATCGGTAGAATGTAAATATGAAACTTATTGTATTTGCTGTTTATATAAAGTAAATCACTAATTATGTCGTAATAGTTTGATATACAATCAACCATAATAAGTGGTGGGTGGGTGGGGGTGTGGGTGTGCGCGCGCGCGCATGTGTGTGTGTGTGTGTGTGTGGGTGTGTGTGTGTGTGTGTATGGGTGCGTGCGTGCGTGTGTGTCCTTAAAAGGAAATGTACGTAATACTCTTGCCTCATCGCTTGAGTGGAATGTAATAAGATAGCATACTTCATATGTATTACATCGTAATGTATCTTACGTTATAACTGTGACCCGCTTAAAAAAAGTAATAATATATCAATTACATTTTAATTTAATTTTACCAGAATTAAAACAAAAGAAACTGTTCATCGCTTCAGACTTCTCCAACATTTACTAAGCTTTCAAAGCTCATAATAAACCTCTATATAAACATCATAAAAATATCTTTCAAGAATGAATTTTAAAACTGCTTCAATACGGATTTGAATGCTTTCCTAAAATGTGTGTGTGTGCGCGCGCGCGCGCGCGTGTGTGTGTGTGTGTGTGTGTGTGTGTGTGTGTGTGTGTGTGTGTGTGTGTGTGTGTGTGTGTGTGTGTGTGTGTGTGTGTGTGTGTGTGTGTGTGTGTGTGTGTGTGCGCGCGCGCGTGTGCGTGTGCGTGTGTGCTTTCATAAGGTTCATGAGGTTCAGTCAATAAGAAAGGTAGGTTAAGAGGTTGAAATTGAAATTAAAATTTACTTATATCCAATCCAATTATTTAAAAAAAAGCTATAAATATGCGGTGCAACATGTGGATTCCATTAATGTTTTAAAATTGATCGATTTAAATTAAGCAACATTCTGCAATGGAGTTTAAAATGGTAATATTACTGAAACTAACCAGGTTAAACCTTACTGCTATGCGTCAAAATATTTAAGCAATAATACTCAATTGCAAAACCTCAATACAAGTATTTTATTATAGTGCAGAAAAAAAAATGTTACTACATATAAATTTCATTAAATGTTGTTATTAAGATATTCTTGTATTTCTGATAAAAAAAATAAACGAATATTACGAGTAAATTTAGATTTTACCAACATTATTTTCTTCTGTAGAGTGGACCCCCTCCCCCAGAGAGGATGAAAATAGAGTATCATATTCTGCATTCCGACATACTTTTTATATCAAGCACTTAATAGTTAAATATTTCGCATCAAATCATCTTTATATTTTTCCTTCCAGGAAAGAAGTGAAGTAGAAGAAAATAGGCGTGATTTCTAGTTTTCTGTCTAGTTATTATTGTCTGAGGACAATATATTCCAGAAAGTCCATTTATAGGCTTTCAGCATTTCTTTGGTATATTGGGTTTATCTTCTGCCCCATACACAGTAGGCCAGTCTTCGGCTTCCTTATTTACGGAGTAATGGTACGTAGTATATCCTCAGGAAAGAAACCAAATTGAACCCCATTAACGTAAGTGGGAAGTACACCAGTCCCACTTACAAGATATAGTCTGGGCTAAATCATTTTTAGATGCTGTTTGTCAAAATCGGACAATAATATAATAGTCCTCTTTTGCTGCAGCAGAATCTTCTAAAAGTAAAAGGGGGAGAAATATTCTGAAAGGGGGAGAAATATTACCAACTGTCAGATACCTGTGATCATTTTAGACTTCTGGTTTTCGTGATGTTAACATTAGTACTACGGGAAGTAGCGTTGGAATTTCTGGATAGCGGCTTTCTGCAGATGTTAGCTGTGTTATTCGCCAAAAAACTTCAGTTTTTACCCGCAGTAGTCATCTGGCTAACCAGGCTTTCTGGTGCCAACTGATGGCCCAGAACCCTGAATAGATCTTTCCCTTTCGCAAATTAAGTGCGACAGAAGAATGCATGCTCTACTGTTCCCGATAGGTTTGTACAAATGGGGCAAGATAAGTCAATGTCCAGCTTGAACCGAAACAGGTAGGCCCAGAAACTTGGGTATTACGTCTTTGCCATCTTTGTATAGTAGCAATCATCTATTCCCTTGCGATCGTGGGCCAATAAGCACCCGGTTCCACTCGTTTTCGACGGTGAATCCGTCTTAGTACATAGATTCACATAGATTTTGTTCGACATATCGAAGTTCGACACATCGAGAGTTGTCTGAATAATTAAATTGTGTGAATGATTTAGATTTAGTTACCATGGAGAAACATTTTTATAGTGGAAGGTTATATAAAAAGGGATTTCTTGCTAATAGTGTTTGTGACTTTATGTTCTTAAGTATATTAAGTGTATAGTGGTTATTCTTAAGTTATTGTGTTATTACGTGTATAGTGGTTTGTTATATAATTTTCTGAAGTCGGTTAAAAATCTGTTTTAGTAATTTCTCGATATAATATGGTAGGCCTACTAAGCGCGCTGCTCTAATGAGATAGCACTGTTTGGAAGAAAGTAGGGACGAAAAGGAAGATCGTTTGAAGAAAAATAGGGAAAGAAATGCGATAAACATTTCAAATGAAAGTAAGGAACAGCGGACCTCTAGACTTTCTCGGAAGAGGGCGTACACGAACTTGTCAAGCCACAATGAAAGTCCAGAAAGTCATGCTCAACGGCTCAGTTTGATTCACGAACGTTTATCAAATGAAATCAATGAAAAACGTTCTCATCGACTCGGCTTGATTCGCGAACGTTTATCAAATGAAACCCAAGAGCAACGTTCTCATCGACTTGGATTGATACACGAACGTTTATCAAATGAAACCCAAGAGCAACGTTCTCTTCGTCTTGGGTTGGCTCACGAACGTTTATTAAATGATATGACCAAGAGCAGCGTTCTCATCGACTCGGCTTGATTCACGAACGTTTATCAAATGAATCTACCAAATCCAGACTGACTCAAATAGATGCTATGTCACAAGCAAGTCGCAACAGCAGGAATGTATCTTCTGTAAATGATTTTGAACAGGGTGTTCTGTATCATTAGTGTTATTTTAAAAAAAAACACATGTTTTTTATATAATGTATATTTTCTTCTAATCAATAAACAAGGTTAATAAATTTGTTCCTTTTCCTAATTGATTTGTAATTCAATATATAACACAGGCTATTAACATTGTTGCAGAAATACAATGTGCTGTTTGTAATAAAGCGTTATATCCACCACAACGTTGTAATTTACAAACTGCAATATTACCCGGAGAATTGGTTTCTATGGGTAATATCATAGCTTGCTCTCGTTGTCAAAATAATATTCGGAAACGAAAAATTCCGCTGGCAGCTTTTTGGAACAAAATGACAGTCGCGACTATACCTGAAGAGCTAGCTAATTTGACGAAACTTGAAGAACGGTTTTTATGCCGTGTTATACCGTTTCTTAAAATAATGAAGCTACAAAACCGTTTCTGTCAAGACTGGTGCAAGGGACAGGTTACTTTGTTTGCAAAAGACGTTGTTGAAGTCGCTGAACAACTGCCACTAGCGCCAAATCAAGTAGGACTAGTTCTAGTTGTGGAAAGCCTTGAGAACTTCTTCTGAAGTACTCAAGAGTTTGTTATAGATATAAACCGATTGTATAAAGCACTAAGCTGGTTAATGTAAAAAAATATACTCTATAGAGATATAAGACCCTTTTTTGAAAATGTTATTGACATTTCTGAAATTGCTCAAATTTCTGAAGAGCCTGCAGATGGTGGTGAGCTTCTGGAGTTACAATGTAATCCTCAGAATAACTACGTTAATTTAAGTGAGGATGTTTCAGTACTACACGGATCATTTCATCAAGCAGATTTAAAATTTGAATAACAATCTCGTGGCAAACAATGCACTGCTGTAGAAGCTGTAGCTTGTGCAGCGTTTTGTATAGACGACCCAAGTCAATGGTCAAGTAGTGACATTGATTATACAGTAATACTCGGAGATAGGTTGTACCGCGAGTCGCTTCAAGAGAGGACCCCGCTAATAGAGAAGTTAACCCTGAATATCTTGCCACGAGTGATCTTGCGCAGGAAATATTATATAACAGAAATACAATTAATATTTCTGTCGCAGAAAGGAATTATGATGGTCATTAAGATACCGATCGAAGTACTGACGGCTTCCCTAACCTAAGAAATGCTCACATTATTTTTCAGGGAAAACTGTTGAGGGCTACTTACTTTGAATTTCATGACGGTAACTATACATTGTAAAGCTGAAGCGGGTGCTTACAAATATTGGTTATTTGATTCACATGCACGTGGTCCTAAGGTAACTATAGCACCTAAACGTGGAGCAGCTTGCTGCATGGAATTTAAAAATATTGATAAACTGCATTACATACTGCGACGAAATTTGTTTACGCCGACGAAAAAAGAACCACTATAAGATTCCTTTCTTAACGTGTATTCTCTAACCCCTTTGGCCATAATACCGGGGAACCAGGTAGAAGTACGCAGTAAAACGTTGGAGAATCTGAATCAAGAGCAGTCATCAATTCCAATACAAGAAAACAGGAACGCTTCCCAACAACCTACCTCACCCTCAGAACAAGATTTATTGCTTTCACAAAAACAGCCAATTACATCTATAATTGAAACAACTAGTACGCTCCGTAGCATAGACGAAGCGATCTCTAATTTATAAAGCGTAGTTTCTTTGAAATCGAATCCATCAACGAACAATAATGAGATGAGATTAGCTGAGATCACAAGAAAAACAGCGCCACCATTAAATGTGAATCGAGAGCGACGTTGTTTCATGCTTCTTAATGCCCGATGATTCTGAATTACAGAAACTAATAGAAGACGTGCAAATACACAAACACACAGCCACGTGCTACAAAAACCGTAACGATAGTTATTGTCGTTTTGGTTTCCCGAGGCCCGCACATGAAATTACAATTTGCTTAGGTCCTGAAGAGGTACTATCAAACAATGGACAATTTTTTTGTTTGAAACGAACTGCAGATGAAAGTATGGTGAACAATTATAATTCTACTCTATTGAATTTATGGAAAGGAAACATTGATGTGCAGCCGTGCGGTAACATAACAGCAGTTGCGTACTATGTCGCTAAATACGCAAGTAAATGCGAACCCCATGATACTGGAGAAATTGTGCGAGAAGCCGTTGCAAAGGCCAAGAGGCAAGGTGGTCATGTGTGGAATCAGGTATTTACAGTCTCAATGGCCATTCTATCTCAACGCCTTGTTAGTGCTTCGGACTGCGCATATAGGTTGTGTCATTTACCGTTAAAAATGTCTTCTCGAAAAACATTTTTCATAAACATCTGTAAGCCAAATGAACGGTTCAGACTTCTACGTTTCGACAGTGATGATACATCCATTTACAATAATATTTTTGACCGGTATGTATTACGTCCAGACGAACTAGAAGACTTAAGTGTAGCTGAATTCGCTGTGCACTTTGAAACGGTATTGAACGCAACATGGGACAAAGACGATGGTGATGAAGAATTAATGGATGAAGATGTAACACCGGCAAGATTTATAAGACTAAAAGACAACACGCGAATGCGTATAAGAAATAAGTATGCAGTATTGCGTACAAGATATTTTACACTGAACAGTGACAAAGAAGCCTATTACTACAGCTTTTTGTATGTCATGTACCATTTCGTAATTAATGCGAACTTTTACTCGAAGAAGAAACCGCTGAGGGGTGTTTCATTAGGCGGCAAAGAGAACTCCGACCATTACATGGCAACGTAAGCGCAGAAGAGTTTGCTCACTCTAAACAAATGATACAACAGGCTCTTGCCCAAGCAGTCGCGCTCAACTCTGCCCGCGAAACTGTTGATGCTCATTTAATTTGTGGTGGTAAACAAATCGTGAACAACGATGACTATTATTGTGAAGATGTAGGCGAAAGGTCTGCATTGTCTTTTTAAAAAAATTTCTGTGGCTGTAGAATGTGATTTGCAGGGACAAGATAACCAATCATTGTTATTTATCACTGGTGGCGCAGGAAGTGGAAAGGCTTTTGTGTTAAAATTACTAGTGGAACATATCAAACGGTGTTATGCACCTATAGTTGATACATTGTTGAAGACGAAATTTGTTGAAGTGGGATGTTTAACAGGAGTAGCAGCACGTCAAATATTTGGCAAAACATTGCACTCAATATTCTCACTACCGACTGAAAAAGGAAATACTATGACATACAAAAAAATAACTGGACAGAAGCTAGAAAATGAAAGACGTAATTGGCGTCGTATAAATTGGTTCATAGATGAAATTAATATGGTATCATATGAAAATTTACGAATTATACATCTGCGTCTCCAGGAATACAAAAATAGCAATAAACTATTCGGTGGAGTGTATGTGTTGCTTCTTGGTGATATACTTCAGCTCCCACCGGTAAAAGGGCATTTTGTGAACTTACAATTAACATGCGACAACGAAATGACGTTGAGTTCACTGATCTCTTGAATAGTTTGCGGGTTGGTGAATTAACGACAGCTCAGTTAAAGTTACTTTGTGGGCGGCATACGTGCCTTCGTCAGGAGATTTTGCTTATATTATATTCCCTTATATTCCCTACTGTTAGACAAGTCGACCTATACAATGAAAAAATTACCGCTGAAAATGATAAAGCGCATCGCTTGTACTCATTAAATGCTGTAGATGCGTCTCATGAGGTTGCAACATATGGTAAAAGGCCACCAGACAATGTTTGTCCTAAAGACATTAATAACTGCGGTGGTTTCTTACCAACTATAAAGCTGGGAATCGGATCGCGAGTCATGTTAAGGCGTAATATTTCCGTATCCGATGGGCTCGTCAATGGTGCTATGGGCATTGTTAAGAAAACTAACTGGCCTGCTCTCCGAAGAGATCAATTGGAGAAAGGCGAGTTGCCTGACTCTGTACTCATAAAAATTTGATGACACAACTGTTGGTCTTAGAATAAAAGACAATGACAGCTGTGTAGCAAATTCACCTGTTTGAACAACATTCCAAGCGCGAAGAGGATACGGAGATGTCGAACGCAGAATGTTACCACTCATCTTGAGCTGGGCCGTAACTGTCGACAAACAACAAGTTACAACGCTTGATAAAGCTATGATCGATTTAGCTAAGAAGAATTTTGTGAAAGGACAGATATATGTATCCCTCAGTCGCGTTAAAAACTTAGAAGGCATTGCCTTATCTGATTTGGATGCCAATAAGCTTTTAAATCGACCACACGATGAAAAAGCTTTAACAGAAATGATCCGGTTGCGTAATCTTTCCAAACACATTATATAAGTTATCTTTTTTATATAAACATTATATTATTATTATTGATTATATATTATAATTATTATTGTTATTATTATTTTAGGATTACATTTTTATATTATGTTATTTCTGTTGATTTTGGTTAATAATTGTTTTTTCTTAAAAAGCGCTCTGAAGTATGACATACCAGTCAAAAAAAGAATCATCAAAATTGATTCAAAATTTACGGAATAATCTCGTAATAAACATAGAACTTTATTTTTCACTTTTTAGTAGTACGTAAGTAAATTTTTTTTTAGACGGTCAACCCTCGATAAGTCGATCTCCGAGGGACCATGAAAAATTCGGCTTATTGAACAACGAGTTATCGATGTTATCATTCATCTTGTATTCATGTAAATGGGAAAAATGAACACAAATTTAAAGTTGAAATCATTACGTATATTTTTCGCTAATAAGTACATATATGTAAGTATGTTGCTCGTACATACATATGAAGTCAATTAAAACAGAAAATTAAATACTCGGAACCAGTTAATCATACAACTTTCAACATTACATTACTACTGCGCTTTTTTTCTGGCGGTACCTTGAAGTAGATTTAACGTCTTCCACCAGTGGCGATCTTCTCTTTATTCTTTATGATGGTTGAAAGAGAATTACGCATAACTCCGAATTCACTAGCAATAACCGCCCAACTTCTTTCTCTTTCTACACTTCACGAATCAGTTTTAACATTTCTTTAATTGAAAGAATTTTCAGTTTTCGCGGAGCTATTGTAAAACCACTCAAGTGAATAACCAATAAGTGACTGGTTTACCTATGAACTGAAAAGGTAAACAATTACAGAAAACAGGAAAACAAATTAGCCATGAAATTCTTTGAATTTGATTTCGAGTTATAGAGGCGATGACGTTCAATAAATCAATTCATAGAGGTGGAAGTCTTAGAAGTATTTTATTTTCAGTTCGACATATTCGCACAATTTTTCACGTTTTTGGCCTGAAATCGAATTATTAAAGTAACATTTACATGTAATGTACTTGGGACTGTGGATTTTGTTGGACTTATTTATTTAAGAATTCGCCTTGTCAAAGTTCAGCACAGCGAGAGATAACTTTATGTAAAATATTTTTGATAATAATTTAGATTTAGTAACCATGGAGAAATGTGTTAATAGTAGAAGGTTTTATAACAGTGATTTATTATTAATTGTTTCTTTGATTTTTATTAATAAGTGCTGAGTTGATTTCATTAAAAGTTTAGTGGGACAACCTTAAAAAAAAAAAGAAACAAAAAAAAAACAGACAAGTTGAGAACCTCCTCTTTTGAAGTCGGTTGATTGTGCAGGATTTTATTTCCGTTTCATTATTAATTCCAATTGTGTAAACAAAACTAATCCACAATGCTAAGTTATACACATCATTTTAAAGCCTATTTATTTCGTTTACTTTCCTATATAATCCTTTTTTTTTTTTTTTTTTTTTTTTTTTTTTTTTTTTTTTTTTTTTTTTTTTTTTGTTTTTTTTTTTTTTTTTTTTTTTTTTTTTTTTTTTTTTTTTTTTTTTTTTTTTTAACATTTAATTCAGTCCATTCAGTGCCTCCAGACAAAATGACGTATAGGAGCGATTTTCGGCAAATTTACTTGTATGAGTTCAAACTCGGTCGAAGTGCTGCGTAAACGGCTCGAAATATTAATGAAGTTTGGGGGGTCAGGTACCATTAATGAATCTACAGTGCAGCGATGGTTTAAAGTGGAAATTTTGACCTTTCAAGCAAAGTAGGTGGTGGCCGTTCCTCTGCTATTGACAACGACCAGTTAAAGGCAATAGTTGAAGCTGACCCCCATCAAAACTACTCGAGAAATAGCGGAAGAACTCGATGTGGATCAGTCAACAATCGTACGTCATCTCAAGGCAATTGGAAAAACAATCGATGTTTCTACTGAATACAAAAAACCTGCATTATTTTTGCATCAACCTAATAATTTAAAATACTTATTAATTATCAGGTATGTAGGTCCTGACCTTTTTATATTCTGATCCAGACTCGTCATAGCAAAACTGTTAAAAAAAAAAAAAAATCAAAAGTAAGAATTGTATAAAATACACTTCAATAAAAGAACTCTCCATCATTTCAAATTAAACATAACCGGGTAATAGGAAAAATAAGCCGGAAGGAAAAGGCTGCTCGGTGACCTGTGGAGAAAGGCGATTGCTGCTGACTGCGCTGGACAGTAGGATCAGGGCAGCTTCCAAAAGACAAATTGCTCTGCCCTCTGAGGTATCTTCGTTGGACCGTGGTCGATGAACATCTATATATTGGATGTCATCCAGTAATCGGATGGCTAGGGTCTGACCTGAAAGTATTCCATCGGTTGGAGTGTGAATTTATTCTAAACATTTCTCATAAAATATTACAGCAACGAAACGATTTTGGTTAATCCTTATTCATAATAAATATGCTAGTTAAGATTTTGTATACATAATTGTTTTAAGAGAAAACGTTCAGCTAAACACTGAAAAAATATTTGCGTCACTCAAGGGCAGTGAGTAATATGGATGAGAATGAATCCTTTCATGCAATGTGTAGAATTAAAACGAAAAAAAAATCATAAACAATATAAACAAAAAAATTTTAAAAAATCACTAAAAAAAACCTATAACTGTACAATATATGAAATCAAATATAATAAAGATTAAAAAAATAAATAATTGAAAAAGCTGAACGAACTCCAAAGCTCGATGCCAACCACCAACCCACACCCTAGTCGCTAAGCAGTCCTGATGTAATGTTCCCATCTACGTGTCGGTCTACCCCTCTGACGTTTACCCGAGGGCTCAAAACTGATTTCCTTTTCTGGAGTGTGGTCAATATTATAATAAATGATAAAATATAAATTATAATAATAATAGTATAAGAAATAAACTAAAATAGAAAGAAAGAAAATACAGTAATACTATATACACAATATACATATATAGGTACAGTATACACAATATATCCCACTAAGTGTAAAAAATAAATTGGGTGACACTAGACCATAAATAAAAAGGCCGCTGACCACATCTTTCTATTCACATCTGTTGCTGACGTTTTTTGTCATAAAAGTTGTAAATCTTCATTTTATCCAAATATTTTTCAAATTAAGACCATAACTTCTGATTCAGCAGTAAATTCCAATAAAACTAAAGCATGTGTAACATTAGATTTTACAAACTGCAGACCTAAAGAACAGATTGATCTTAAACTTATTTACATAAGTCACAATTTCTTATAATACTTCAACGCTCATTGCGTTTCGAAAAAACAATTTACTGGAAATATCACACAAAGTTGCAACTTAAACCAGCTTACGAATAGCATGATCGTATTGATGATTTTTGTTCGATTTCGTGGAGAAATTTACTTTTCAAACATAAAAAACATAGTGTTTTTATTAGGCATACAAATCAGGTTAATAAGACATTAAGATGCTTAACACCTGGAAAGGGAAGTGGTGAGAAGAATTTGGGCGGAGTTTTCGAGAACGGATTTTGGGGAAGAAAGAATGAAGATATCATAAACCTTTTTAGGGAACCCGACATCTTGGCGATGATAAAAAAAAAAGTGCGTATAAAGTGGTGGATAGGTCATGTGGAAAGAATGACCGACAATAGGATGCCAAAGAAGATGTTATACGGGAAGCCGGATAGCAGGAGAATGAGAGAACTTCCCCGAATCAGATGGCTGGATGATGTGGAGGTAGATCTAAGGCGGTTGGTGGTACAAGGATGGAGGGAGAGAGCGCAGGACCGTGGAGACAGGTTGGCTGTTGTTGAGGAGGCCCGGGTCCTTATAGTACCGTAGTGCCGATATAATAAATAATTAAGATATTATGATAATCGCTTAGCTAAAATCTGTATTTTAAACAAAATGCATTATGGGAATAAAAAGCATTGAAAAAAATTATTGTTTAGAAAATAAAACTGTAAATAAAGCGCCGCCAGATCAAATTAGATTTTCAAAATTACCCTCCGTTGTTCCGAATGCAGCTTCTTTTGCTCTCTTTCTCACAGCCACTAAGGTCACGGTCAACCATCACATAGGTAGAAATAGTGTGATGCATCGGTCATCTAGGTCGCTCGAATTAACTGCAATGGACTTCTATGTGTAGGACTACATAAAAAGCGAAGTGTATACTACAAAAGTGAACAGCTTTGACGTTTTACTGGAGGCCAGAGCCTAATTACAGCATCATCAGACCCTAAGAGTGACCTTAAGGGCACTGAGAAAGAGAGCAAGAAGCTGCATTCGAATCGATGGATGACATTTTGAAAAACAAATAAAATAACGGACTTCTAAAAAAAACAGTAACTTTTTTCAATGTTTTTTATTCTAAAGAAGATTTTATTTTGTTTAAAATTGTTTATTCCAGTTTTAAAAGTAAATTTCTCCATGTAATTGACACAGAATCATTAATATGATCCGTATTTAATTTAATAAGATGTATTTAAATTATGTTCTTCAAGTCTTAAGTTTGTAAAATTCAATGTTACATATGCTTTGGTTTTATAGGATATTTAATATCAGAAATTGAGGTTCTAATTTGAAAAATATTTCGAAAATATTATGGCAAAAAAAAACGATGTTTCATAACAAAATCTTTGAATTATCATATACCAGGAACAGATTGGAATA
Source organism: Euschistus heros (assembly GCA_003667255.2). Classification (NCBI taxonomy): domain Eukaryota; kingdom Metazoa; phylum Arthropoda; class Insecta; order Hemiptera; family Pentatomidae; genus Euschistus; species Euschistus heros. The sequence goes on along the minus strand of RCWM02000002.1, from coordinate 860,225 downwards.
GAAAGATGAGGTCAGTGGCCTTTTTCTTTTTTTTATGGTATAGTTTCACCCAATTTGTTTAGTTTTTTTTACACTAACAATACGAGGGATATATTGTGTATAATAAATTTATCAATCTGTGTTTCCCAACCTACTATACAGATTAAACATCTTCAAAAAATATATTTAATGTATACCATATATTTCTATGGATAGAGATCGATAATGTAACATTAAATAAAAAAAGAAAAGCAAAACAAACCAAATTATTGCAGCTACAGTTACATAACCGCGAGATGACATCAATGGTAATGTTAGAGCAGAATAAATACGAAAATGTGAAAGGCAGGAGATGAGATGAGAATACAGAAGAGAAATAAGTATGTGCTTCAAAGGAGGGGAGAAGGGAGGGTATTTCCTTGCATATTTCTTCCCGATCCCATAGATGCCAATATTGGCGAGCATTCTGATACAGCATTCTGGGGGCGTGTGATATCAATTACTGCGCAGATGGTATTTCGATTTAGATCGCAGCTGTGAGTTTCACAAGGACTGGCATTACTTTTTAAAACAGCACAGAATCAGAAAAAAACAATTTCCTAAATTCTAAGTGTTAACCTGAAATATTATCTAAAAACATATTTATAAACAATATATAGATACACACACACACACACACACACTTATATATATATAATATATATATATGTATACATCTACGGTTCATGTACCTTCTTCCATTGATATCTTATCTCATCAAGAATAAGCAAACTCTCGACAAAAAGAAAAAGAAAAAAATCATATCTCAGACCGTTCTATATATAAGTAAATTTACGTGAATTACAAAGAAAACTGTCAAACTGAATAAATTTTAGGTTAAATTAATTTAATAAATTGTAGTAAATAAAAAAAAAAAAAAAGATAAAAGAAAAGATTTTTCTTTTAATCTCACATTACTTGTAAAATATTTTTTACAAAAATTAGAAAATGCGTTTGATCCTTTCTTTGAAAATTTATTGTTTAAGATTTCCAAGTTTCTTTTTACAGTAAATTTATTATTTTTCTTACCATGTTTATAGCCGATTGTTAAAATTTTAAATAGAACAACATAATCAAGATGAATTTCCGTAAGGATAGGTTTTTCTGAAATTAATTCAAAAGCTTTAAAAAGGTGAACTGTACATATCCAGCTGTTCCAACTCTAGTTATAAGTTAACAACAGAATTAAACAAATAACTTACATTTTTTTTTTTTTTTTTTTTTTTTTTTTGGCATAAAATAATTGTATTTATGATTATTCCTCCCTTACCATATATTTATTTCTCATTTTTGTTCAGCATGCAGCAGAACATAAAACAACTGACATAAAATATCACCACAAGATAACAACTGATAATATACAAATTAGTAAAAAAATATATACTACAATATTAACTTTACTATATAATTAAAATATACGACATCTATAATAAACATAAATTAAGTATTTGTTATGATTAGCTTATATTTTAATATAAACATTTTAAAAATTTAAAAAGTAATCGAATTTTATTTAGAGAGGAAACTCACCAAAAAAGAGACTGGTACACACGAGAAACGTAGCAGTTACCCAAAAACTCACCGCCATGGTAACATATTCCACTAACACTGTCACCACACAGACGCGACAAGAGCAGACAAAATTCGAAAAGGACCCTCCGCGAGCAGGATGCGGACTGAGCAGCTGCTGGACCCAGAGCGCACGCCCGCAAACCAGACAGACCTCAACAAGGAGTGGTCCAAGAACACAGATATTTAGTCTAAGGATATATTGTAAATCCTCCATCAATCTGGCAGTATCCTGCAAAAGAAGTCTGGGATAGCATCCTTTGGAACCTAATTGAGTTCAAGGATAACGATAAAGATATAAGACTTAAATAAAAGCAAGAGTAAGCCCCCCTTTACAAAGAACTAAATAAAGATTTTTTTTTTTTTTTTTTTTGTTTAATTCACAAGAAAAGAGAAATAAATTAATCTTGGAAAGTTCTATGCAAAGGTTATATTTAAATCAAAACTAGCCGAAGTCTATCGTAAGAATAAGAAGTTCCTTCAAGTATTTTTTTTTTTTTTTTTTTTTTTTTTTTTTTTTTTTTTTTTTTTTTTTTTTTTTTTTTTTTTTTTTTTTTTTTTTTTTTTTTTTTTTTTTTTTTTTCAACAAATCTATTTTAAGTTGGAGAGCAGCCAGATAATTATACAAAAAAAAATAAATAAAAAAAGATTAATAGTCAAAAGCGTCTTTCTCTGATTATTTGAAACTGTTTCGTTAAAATATCTGAGGTTTAATAATAACCCTGAAATGGTAAAATTACAATGGGGAATATAGTACTAAAAAAAAAAAAAAAAATTGTAGTAGTTAAAGAAATAACCTTTCATTTTAACAAAGTATCAATGTTGATAAGGATAAACCTCTGTGGTGATCTAATAGTTGAGCATTATGTACTTTAAAGTCATTCAACTTTTGAGAACACATACCTGTCATGAAAAGTAAGGTCTTATAAGGTCTTAAATACGTAGACTCGTTGCCTCGAGTTGATCCTGTTTCCCTGTTTTAAAAATACACTAACTGTAGAACTAAAATTATTTTTACCTACAAGCTACCTCCTAAGTACAAAGTCCTCCTAATAATTTTTAATGGACCATATAATTTTATTAGTGACATATTAACCTAAAAATACGTTTTTTTTTCTTGATCTCATTCCTTTAAAATTCTTAAAGTTTAATCTAACGAAGTAGACCAGGCATTGCGTTACCTTAGAACATCTTGACACCAGACTAACTTCGAAACTACACACTATATCTAAAAGCTAACTCAAGACTTAAACTTTTGTATTCTCTTTTAAATAGAAAACCACATAATAGAAAATCACATTGTAGTCTACAAAACCATGTTGCGGCTCCTACTGACCTACTCCTGTCCTGCCTGGTATAACACGTCAACATCAACCAAAAAAAAAAACTACAGACATTCCAGAGTAGAATTCTGCTGATGGTGGTTAACGCACCCTGGTTTGTTAGGAACTCACATCTACATCGGGAACTGGGAGTCGATCAACTCGAAGAGGTCTTCAACTGTCTCACCATACTTCTTCACATCACATCTGGAGCTCTGGAGTACAACCTAGGAACGTCTAGATTAAAGCCCAGGGCTTACAAAGATATACTTGGACTATAGCAAGGATAGTTGTTCATGCTTATCTTTTATTACCGAAAAATTCGTGCGCTGGAAAGTGCAGAAGGCAAGAATCTGGCAGGATGGGGGAACCAGCGGACTAAACTGTAGTTATTTGTTTTTTTTTCTTTCGTAAACAAAACACAAACATATCAGAAACGGGAACATTTAAACAGATTTGATGATTTCATTATAAGATATTACAATGACTATAGTCTCATACATAATTAAAATAAATCAATATAAAATAAATCCAAAAAATCTCAACTTTACACCAGTATTGGAAGGTAAAAATGTCAAGAAATATATGACTATAATGCATTGTGTTGTAAAAGAGCTAAAAAGCTTTATCCGAGAATTGTAACCTAGAGAGGCAATCTAAAGAGATATTGATAATGTTTTCTAAGAACGTGCTACAAATTTTAGAAAAAATGAGCCCTTTCTTGCCTTGAGACAGCTGTTCGCAGCTTTGGTTTAGAAATTAACCAAGATTATATGGATATCAGCAACAGAACAAAAGTATCATTTGGATCTTACTAATTTGAGCAGTTGTCAGAATTTACCTACCTCGGTAAATCCATGTTGACCTGGAGGATAATCGTATAGGTATTAATATAAAAAGGATTCTGGCTGGTAATAGATGCTACTTTGCAATCAAGAAGCAAATTAGACAGGTGACTAGAAAAACCAAGTTAACACAATATAAAACCTTAATCAGGCCTGTCCTCACATATGTATCTGAGGTGCGGACTAGGACAAAGTCTGATGATACGACACTAACGGTATTCAAGAGGAAATCTCTTCGACAAATCCATGTAGCAGAGCTTCTTAGTGTTTAGTGATAAATAAAATAAAATGAATAAATAATAAATAAAAATAAATAAATAAATAAAATGACCTTGATGTGGTATCGGCTCTTAAGGTTAGGAGACTCCAGTAGGCTTGACATAAGGCGCTTATGACTGGCCATTCCTAGGAGTGTATTTATAGAAAAGATACATGGAAAAAGAAAGGTTGTTAGACCCAGACTGCAGTGGGAAGATTGCGTGACAGCTGATCCAGATCCCTTAGGCCAGAAACTGGATAGCGGTAGCGAAGGGAGGGACACAGGCGCTTGTTGTAACAGGAATTCAAGACTCGTGCACGGAAAGTAGTAAAATAACTTAAAAAATAAATAAATTATTAAGAATATTAAAATTTCTAGCAATATGGTAGTGCCAATTGGTCAGTAAGGTGTATTCATATTAGTCATTATATTCCGACACTGTTGCTAAAGAATCTAAAATTTCAATAATATTCCTAAAAATTAAAAAATTAATGTTATAAGTCAATGTGTAATCAAAGTCATTACAAAAAAAAATAGTGACTAAACCAGAAAACTAAAAAGGATTTCCTGGTGGGGCTAAGGGAATTAGTAGAAATAAAATAAAATTAATCTTATCAGTCTCACTTTGAGTATCAATTTATTTTTATTTATTATTTTTTTAAAAGTAGAATACAAATCTTTTAGATTGGTAACTGGTTAATTAAATTTTATAACAGATTCAAATAGATTCGGATATAATAGTGAAAAATTGTTTCAGTCCTGACTGAGAATAAGATTCATTGATCCAAGTTCATAGGAGAGGTACATAAGATGAAGGCTTAGCTTCAAATCTAAATCGACGAAGTTAGGGAATTAATCTGGGATAGATGATTATACTAATTATTCCAATTAAAACCAGCTCAGAAATTTCCTAGGAATAAGAGGTACAGCAAGGACGCTAGAACAGATGGCGGCACTGTACTCAAGAGTAGGTGAAGGCCTCAGCGTTATGTTTGGAGGAATTGGGGTACATAGTACATAGGCTCAAGCTCAAGCAAAGGTAACTCCGAGCCATAATATAGTAAGATCATTATACATTCATTTCTAAGAAATGAAATAAAGCGTAAAATACGAACCAAGAGTTCATACGCGGGATGAAAACGACTTAAACCTTAATGCACGTCCATAAAGTGACGAAGAATCTCTATTGTTAATTAGACAAAAAAACGTTCAAAGGATTAAAAATAAAAATTAACAACAAATTAATGTTAAACGCAGCTAAAACTCAAGCGATTGCCATAGGATCACATTCCCTTCTCCATTCAGATGCCAACTTTCCCACATTATTTTTTAATGGTCATCCAATAACTTTCCATTCCTCTGTTAAAAATTTAGGCTTAACCATTGATCAAACCCTCTCCTAGAAATCCCATATTGCACAAATCTCCCGAAGGTCAATCGGTATGCTAAAACTATTTCACCGCTCCCGTCACCTCCTTCCCCTACCCACACGCAAACTTCTAGTATCCTCCCTTTTCTTTCCCTAATTTGAGATAAAAACGCATCATGAATTGCTTCATTAGGTTTGTCTTCGGAACCTCGAGACGTTCCCATGTTTCGCATCTCTACACTGAGTTAAATTGGCTTTTCCCCTCCTTCAGCAGAAAATACTTCCTAGGTACCTACCTACCTATTCCAAGTTATCAACACCAGTCACCCTCCTTTTATTTACAGTAACCTGAAATTCAAATCTGCTATCAAATCACTGCATGCAAGATCTCGTCTTTCCGATCTCTATACTCCATCCCACAGAAGTACTGTATCCAACGTTCCTTCCTTGTCCGATCCTCTACACTTTGGAATTCCCTCCTCCCCCTGTATTCGCAATGCTTCTTCCCTTGGAACATTCAATACACTATTCTTTCACCATCTTCTTTCTCTCCAACCCGACGCTCTCTAATTATAAGGATGTATGTACTATTTATGTAATTGTCTAATTTAATTACTAAGACCGTCAGACATAAAACATTAGCATAAATTATAGTTTGATTATGATAATGTTTTAATTTCTTGTAATGATAATTTTTGATTTTCTATCTTTTATTTTTCTTTAAGTTTCTGTTTGGTTTTTTTCTCTTCAGCAATTTTGTTTACAATATTGACCTCTATTTTGTATATTTATTTTTTCACTCTCTTCTTATTTATAGCTTTTTCTTTTTCTAGTTTTTCTCTGTATTTTTTTTTTATACATATTTGTATTCAATTTTATCTACGTTGTTTTATTTTTAATAGCTCTCGGCCAGTTATGAACTTACTTCGTGTTATTTAAAGTTATTCTTAAGGGACCTTGTCCCAGAATAAAGTTTTTTTCTATTTCTAAAAAAGTCAAAATTATCTATTGTCAGACAGTCGGCTTTTCTTGACAATAAAATGAAGATTCTCCTGGTTAAATGCACCATATAATCATTCTACATTAACCTAATATTTGGGTCATTCCATGCCAAATCAACCAATTCTACATTAGATTTAGACCTTGACCTCTCTGATTTGCTATGATTTTTGGTATAGTAGCTGTACTTACCAAGGATAGAAAAAATATAAAATATTACATCTTTCTGACTTTTGGTTTTTGAGTTATAAGCTTTTAAAAATCCTAAAAACTACCGTTTTCGATCCTCACTCAATATATTCAAAATTACGCCATTAAAAAACTATTTCTCCCAGAGAGCTCAAACTTACGGGATTCATTTCTATTTGAAATGCCCTTTAATATGATATATCACTTGATATATTTTCGGTTCATTTTAAATTTTTTCGAAACATCCAAAAACGGTTTTCGTAATTCCCAAAATACGTACCCTTCGATTTTTTCTAAAAAAAAATATATGTGATTTATACTATTACTGATAACATGTGGACAAAATTTTAGGATAGGGCGGAAATGGGTTCTTAATAAAAAAAAAAAAAAAATTCTTTTCTTTAATGGGCAGTAAGTCGTCTATGAAGTATTATAGAATACGTTTTCTGTAATCCAAGGTTTTTCTTTGGAAACTTGTTCGCGGTAGTTAAAAAGTAAACATACTACAAGTCCTGGAGTTTTCGGGTCTAGGAACAAAAAGAGAGGGGGCGCGGAAGGTACCTTTTTCTGGTTTTGGGCTCATATCTCGAAAACGGTGCATCAAATGCAAAACATAACTATTTACTAAATTGAAGTTAACTAAATTCTCTACAACCTTTATTATACACACATTTTTCATATTTTGTACCGTTCCCGACATATACGCTTGGCTAATGTAAAGGACTTTTGTTATGTTTATTTTACCAAGAAAAGTTAAAATTTATGTAACTTTTGACAAGCTGGAGATTAGTTAGCATATATATGTGTAAAGGAAATTTAACGTTGTACAATATTATTTATAAAGACCTTTTCCGTAGGATGGACGTTTTATAAGATATAAATGGATGTTTAACAGAAAACGTTAGGTCAACATTTTTTTTCGAAAATGTTCACATTTGCCAAGCGTATATGTCGGGAACAGTACAAAATACGAAAAATGTATATAAAATAAAGGTTGTACAGAATTTAGTTAACTTTAATTTAGTTAATAGTAGTGTTTTTCATATGATGCACCGTTTTCGAGATATGAGCCCAAAACCAAAAAAAGACACCTTCCGCGCATTAGTTTCAAATAGAAAATAATGCCGCAAAGTTGAGCTCTCTGGGAGCAATAGTGTTTTAATGGCGTCATTTTGAATACACTAAATGAGGACCGAAAACAGTAGTTTTTTGAATTTTTAAAAGCTTATAACTCAAAAACTAAAAGTCAGAAAAATCTGATATTTTACATTTTTACTTGTCTTTGTATGTACAGCTGCTATACAAAAAATCATAGAAATCACAGAGGTCAAGGTACCTACAAACCTAATGTAGAATTAGTTGATTTGACATGTAATGACCCTAAAATAAGCCAAGTTCGTAAAAATGCATGTATCTACTATTTCTCAGTGTGTTTTTAGGACCCATGAGGATAGTTGAAATCCAAGTTTTCAAACCACAAAATCAAGTGGGTTGTTCGTAGTACTCAATAAACCGCGGAATTGTAGGAATCGTTTTTCACTTATATCTCTAAAATATGAAAATTTGCTTGACATAGCATTTACTATATTAAGGAGTACTAAATGTGTAACAATTTAATTCTAACCGCAGCTATGCAGATTAATTGGTTGCGGAAACACAGTTCTCCAAAAAATAGTGATTTTTCACAATATTTGAAAATTTTCTGTTGAGTCAAGTTCTCGGCCGCATTCTAACAAAAGTACTGGTTTCACAATAATTTCTTCAAGAAAGAATTTAAAGGAAATTTAATTATCTTAAAAGCGAGTAGGAGAATTGGCAGGAATCTACCTGTTTCTTTTTCAATTTAAAAACATGTACAAGTATCTATGACTGTATTTAAAAACATGTAGTATTATGTATTAATATTTTAGGCTGGTATCCTTCGATGTATAAATCGTCTGGGCTATGATCTATTTTTTTCTCTGTTTAGGAGAAATTGAGTTCGGTCTCTCCCTTTCTTAAATCTTATATTTTATTTTGCCATTGTTTCAGGACTCTTTAGCCTCTCAAATACCTTTTTTTTTTTAATGCGAGGCTACTTAATCTTCTGAGAGTTAGCTCTTATTATTTCTTTATCACGTTATCTCATGTGTTAATAAAGTTTGCATAAGCATTATTTACGCCATGATCTATTTACTTTCAGATTGAACTAAGAGCAAAAATGAAGATAAGCTACGAAAATCTCTTCTTGACTAATTAAATAGACGAAATAAACTCTTTCAACAACGTAGTTTCCCATTACAAATGCTACCGTACAAAAAATATACTTAATATAGTCCAGTTCAATTCAAAATGTATAAAATTAGCTATCGAATTAAATTATATATTTTTTAAATCGCTATGTGCTTACTTAGCGTTATTTATAATCAAATTCAATAGTTCATTTTAAAACAGTTATTATTGATAATAATGATTAACTGGGCTTCACGATCATTCGCTGTTGCTAAGCGAATTTGTGAATAAGCGATTCTCTCTGTTTCGGCTTGTGTCATGGGGAAACAAATTTCCTTTGATGTGTGTTAAAAACCGCCTCCTATAGCGATACACCCATAACACGAGCAGAAACAACTTGATAACACATAACACGAGCCGAGTGCCCATCCACACATTCGTTATCTTCAACGAGTATGTCTGTTTCGTGTTGCGTGTTATGACATAACACGAATGTGTGGAGCCGGCTTTAGAGAGAAGATATATTGGAATGCAGCAACTATCTAGGAATATCGTGTATACAAAAGGTATGTATCTAAGTGTATACAAAATATTATCAATTATCATTATTATTACTATATGAGATATTCCGAGTAAATGCAGAAAGAGAAATCGGAATTTACCAAGCAGGGTTGTTCATGAGGGGCCGATCAACTGAGGACCAAATTTTATCGATGATAAGAACCATCCTGGAGAAAACTAGAGAGCACAATATAATTACGCGCCACCTCTTCATCGACTTCCAAAAGGCGTATGATAGTATCATAAGGGAGGAAATATATAAAAATATATTACAGTTAGAAATCCCGTCAAGTACATGCAGCTCTATCACAAGACTTTGAAACTTACTAAGGCTTCAGACAAGGTAACAATCTTGCGTCTTTTGTTTAATATCTTATACAATCGTTCAGTACAAAAAAATGTTTAAACGGAATATCTGGACAGTATTGGATGAAACCTAGAATCTGAGGTAGGCATTTCTTACTTTCTAAGGGGCAACTCAGTAAGTGGGTCTGGAGACGAATCAGGCAAAAGACGTAAAAAAGTATAGCTTGCCCGCAAGGACATCGACACGATAGCGAAATATTATCGGAAACTTCAAATTTAAAAACGTTAAAGAATTAATTTATTTAGCTACTCAAGTGTACTCCAACAACATGCAGCAAAAAATGAAGACTAAGATGGGTTGATAGAGTGGCAGAGGATGCGTTGTCCATCTTGGGGGTGAAGAACTGGAGAGCAGCAGCAACACACCGAGATGACTGGCGTTAGATGCTACAAGAGGCCTTGACTCACTATGAGTTATAGCACCGATTTCATAGGTGATTGATATAGTTATGGATAAAAAAAACCCGTCGTGTGAACATCGCTTTGTGAAAAACTTTCAAGGTGGCTAAAATACTAAAAAAAAAAAAAAAAAAAAAGTAGCATCTATTAATAAAAACTGGTTCTCCTTATGAAATTTTAGATGTTTTAAATGGTAATAAATACACGTATAACGGTGAGTAAATAAAAGCGCATCTTCATATAACATTCTTGTAGTATCTTCCACAGTTGTGTTGGGGATAGATCCTGAATTAAGAGGCTTTCTTTAATCTCACCTTGCATCTACTTCTTCTCAGCTTACTTCGGATCCACGTAACTTATCCCCATGCGATTGTTCCTCACAATCATTCAACGCCGCAGTGAACTCACAAAAAAGCTATTTTTGTGGTCTTACGAGAAATCCTCGTTCTTCTTGTCCCGCTCGAGAATCCCTTTACAAACATAAACATTTAACAAAAAAGGTCATTTAGCCAGGGTATGCAAATAATAAATCTCAGCTTCCGCTCAAAATCATGATGATGTGGGTGGCACAATTCTCAAATAAAATTCATAGATAAGTGAACTGCAAGCAATTTCCTATGGATGTCCTGTTTTTAAAATACTTCAACGACATCTGATCATACATCTTAAAGTCCGCTGTTTATAATGTCGAGAAAAACACCCCTTTCTGCGTAGAGGCAGATGCCTCAGATGTCGCTATCGCTGCAATACTCACACAAAACCAACGGCCAGTTTCGTTTTTCTCAAGGACATTATCCAGAAGTGAAAGGAATCACTCATCTGTAGAGAAGGAAGCCTACGCGATTATTGAAGCCCTTCGGAAATGGAAATACTATTTAATTGACCGTAAATTCCAGCGGATCACTGATCAAAAATCTATTTCCTACATGTTCGATATAAACATCCGGGAAAAATCAAAACCGAAAAATTCACTCGATGGCGTTTAGAGTTTATCACCCTGGAAAAGAAAATGTTGCGGCCGATGCTTTGTCGAGATTCTGTAGTTCTTCCCATTCCATTAATAAATTAGAGACTCTCCATGAATCTTTGTGCCACCCCGGAGTGACTCGTATGTCTCATTACATAAAAATTCAGAACCTCCCTTACACCATTGACGAGATAAGGAAAGTAACGTCCGCCTGTAGAACATGTGCAGATGTTGTCAAACCTAGATTTTACAGAACAAAAAGCACTCTCATTAAAGCAACAACTCCGATTGAGAGACTAAGCGTGGACTTTAAAGGCCTCTTGCCGTCTGATACACGCTACAAATATCTTTTAACTGCCGTTGATGAATATTCAAGATACCCATTTGCTATTCCCTGCGAGGATTTGTCATCAAAAACGGTTATCGGAGCAATGAGCCAGATATTTGCCATCTTTCGATAACCGGCATATATTCATTCGGATGGGGGTACATCATTTGTTTCAAAAGAAATAAACGTATTTACACTCGAAAGGAATAGCAACGAGCCGTACTACACCTAATAACCCTTGTGGAAATTATCAAGTGGAGAGCTACAACGGAATAATTTGGAGAACAGTATATCTTGCACTGCATTCAAGAGGCTTACCTATAACACAATGGGGAAAGGTTTTACCTGAAGCATTAGAATCGATCAAGGCGTTACTCTGTACGACGACCAACGCTACACCTTAAGAAAGTATGTTTGTCCATAAGCGAAAATGGAAATTTGGAGTAGCCTTACCGTCGGGTTGAGTAACCCTGGAAAAATATTGGTTCGGAACTTCGTTCGACGGAGTAAGTACAATCCTCTTGTCCAAGAAGCTGAACTCAATTCAATTCAAGTGCAAATCCCAAACTATGCACTTGTTCGCCTACCAGACGGAAAGGAGACTACGGTGAACCTGCGGCAACTCGCACCGGGGTCCGGAATCGTGCTATCAACAAGAGGATGAAGAAGATTCGGAAACAGACGATCGTCCTGAGACAGCCGAAAATCGCCAGACATTACAAGCTATTGATCCTATCAGCACGGGATCCGAATCCATCGGACAGACACCTCAGCGAGCTAACAGCCCAAACCAAGATAAAGGGAGCCCTCAAAACGCCCGCCCTTCGAACGAATCAAATCCAAGCATACTTCGAAGATCTTCTCGTCTCAAAAGACCTTCATCGTGCTTGAGGGATTATGTTCTGAAATGAAGGAGGGAAGAGTGTGATATAAATTAAAAACCTCATAATTCTTAATTATGATGGCATGTGTAAATAACATATGTTAATTGTCAGTTAGTTATTTGTGTTATCAGTTATATGTATTCGTTAGACAATGTTTAAGTAAATGTTGTATTTCGATGATTATTATAACCTTTATTATAAACCATTATTAAAACCCAAAGCTCCCAGCCACAAACCTTGCCAAGATGGCAAGGAAGGAAAGGTAAAAAAATATATGATAATAGAAATAAAAGTATATTTGGGTCATTCCACCATGACATACGAATTTGTATCTCGAAGCAATTGTGGTTTCTACATGAAATTTCTTAAAACCCAAATGTGACAAGTAGATGCAAGGTACTTATCTCTTAAACGTAAAGTAGTTTTCCTATGGTTATTGATTTGTTTTCATGGTTAAATTTGAATTCAAAAGGTCAAAACCTATTTCCCTTACGTGTTCCATAACTTAGGTTGGTTACGTTAAATGGGAATCAGTTCCCCATTTTTGCAATTATTAACTTACTTTTTTTTTTCTAGTACCTCTAGTAGGTTGCAATATATTGAATTTTAGAATTTAAAACTGAGACAAAATTTATTACAATAAGAAAAATGACTTATAATGCCTGTGTCCCATAAGATCAATCTATTTCCCTCACATTTTTTGAAAAAGTCCGCCAAAGCATAACCAAGATTCATTTCATTATATTTCAGGCTGGAAACATTGCATAAGCTTCCTGCCAAACTGAGGGTAACCAAATTTACAACAAATTTCCTTTGTTAGTTGCCCCAAGTTTGTGTCAAATCAAATGTTCGAATCGTGTCATTCATAATTCTATTTCCCTCACATACCGATTTTTCAAAGAAGGTAAGTTTGATTCTTGTTTTCTTTGCATTGATAAATAGGTTTCCATTGTAGTTCAGAGTTTCTGAGAGTTCTTTTTTTTTTTTTTCACTTTATTAACTATATCCACACCTGTCACACAATTCGTGACAATAAGCGGATGTGATATAAAAAAATATAAAAATTGGCATGTCAGGCATGAGGGAGTTCAGCACCCAGCGGTGCCTACTCCAGTGGCATTTTTTAAAAAAAGATTTATCTTAAGAGATCTCTTAACCAGCTCCTCTTCAGCCTTCGTCGTGTTGTCTCTGGCATATCCAAAGTCGCCATGTTTTGTATCAGTTTGTTGTAGTGTCCTGGAAGTTTGTCATAAAATCGTTTGTAGGAAGTGTGAATATGGTCCTGTACAGTGGGTATGTTCAAGTCTGTATGCAATGTTCTGTTACTGACGTACCAGGTGAGCGAGTTATGATTCTTAAAACTTTAGATTGAAAAGTTTGTAATTTTTGAATGTGAGTTTTTTTTGCTGTCCCAAAAATTTGTGATGCATAGGTCCATAAAGGTTTGAGTAAGTAAGTATAAGTATTTAATCGTTGTCTGATTTTTAGAGTCGATTGTTTGTGAAGAATAGAGTATAGTAGTCTTAGTCTGTTGTTTAGACAGAGGCGTTTCATTTTCACGTGAGGGCCCCAGGTCATCCTTCTGTCGAAAGTAAGTCCTAGGTACTGAACTGTATTTGTTTGTTGAATGGGTTCATTGTTTATATAGACTGCGGGGCAGGGGTCATGTCTAAGAGTGAATGTGATATGCTGAGATTTGTCATTATTGAGTTTAATTTTCCACTGTTTGAACCAGTCCTGTAATTGTTGTAAGTAATGTTGCAGAGTCATTGAAGCCTGAGTGATGTCTGAATGTCTTGTAAGAATTGCTGTATCATCTGCGTATGTTGCTATTATTGTGTTAGGGATAGTTGGAATGTCATGTGTGTATATTATGTAGAGCAAAGGTGCTAGAATTGATCCTTGTGGAACTCCGGCCTTGATCGGATGTATAGAAGAGACATCCTGACCCTGACGAACTGAGAAGTATCTGTCGGAAAGAAATGAAAGAAGGATAAGGTAGTAAGTCGAAGGTAAAAAGGATTTAAGTTTGTAAAGTAGTCCATTGTGCCAGACTCTGTCAAACGCTTGAGCTACATCCAGGAATACGCCAGTAGCATATAGTCTGTCCTCTAGTGCGACTGAGATGTAATCTGTGACTCTGTGTAGTTGGTGTATTGTTGAGTGTTGTGAACGAAATCCAAATTGATGTTCTGGCAGTATTTGTTTGTTAGTTAGTACGTCAAGAATACGTTTGTAAATTAATCTTTCGAAAATTTTGGAGCAAATTGGGAGTAAGCTAATGGGCCTATAGGAGGATGGGTTGTTGTTGTCTTTGTTTGGTTTTGGAATCATAAGAATGTGAGAGTATTTCCATTGTAAGGGAAATTTAGTTGTCCTGAGTATTGCGTTGAAGATAGTTGTTAGGAAGACTATAGCTTTTCTGGGTAAATGCTGGAGTAGCTCGGCGGTGATCAAGTCATGTCCAGGAGCTTTCCTCTAGGTAGGTTTTTAATCTCTGTGAGAACTTCAGAAGGCTTAAAGGCTGTAGGTGGCATTGTCAGTGGCAGAGGTGTATTTAGTGAATCTTGTATATAATTTTCATGATCAGAGTCTGAGTAGTCTGTATGTGGTGTGAAAACTGATGATAGGTGAGTAGCAAAAAGTTCAGATTTTTCACAGTTTATCACGGCCCAAGAGCCATCCTCTTTCCGGAGTGGCGCCGACACATCACGATGCTTAAGTAATCTTTTTGTATGTCTCCATAAACTTCCGTCGTCAGTATTTAGGCTCTTCCAAAATATATTGTAATTAGTTTGTTTAAATTTTTTATTTGCCGTTTAAGTTCGTTGTTTATTTTGTTATATATATGTTTGTCCGATGGTAGTCTGTTAGTCTGCCATACCTTACGAGCTCTCCTCTTGGCCCTGATTAGATCCCTTATATATTGTGGATAGTTTGGCTGTAAAGTTCTTTGCGCCTTGGGACTGATGATGACCAAGCAGATTGCTGTATGTTCTTTGTCAAAACTTCAACTGCTTCTTCAATTTCTTCCTCATTTTTTAATGACATAGGAATCGACAGTGTTTGGTTTAAATTGGTTTGGTAGTAATCCCAATTTATTTTCCCACGGATGAGTGAGGGGCGTTCTTCCTGTAGAGTTGGTTCTTCAAAAAGGACCAAATGTACAAGGGAATGATCAGAACATAGATCGGAGCTAGATCTAACTGTGTAAGGTATGGCCTGAAGTCCTTTTGTAACGAAAAAGTCAAGTAAGTCTGGTCTCTTTGATCGTGAATTTGGCCAGTAAGTCGGTGAATTTGGTGAAATAGTGTTTAAAGAAAGTTTATGGAGCGCAGATAGTAGATTGTTTCCTCTTGGACTGCATATTCTGGAGCCCCATACCTGGTGCTTTGCATTATAATCACCTCCAGAATAAAACATCTTCCTAGTTTTTCAAAAAAAGTTCCAAACATGTCAGGTGTTAGCGTATACCGTGGTGGACAATACACTGCTGCTAGTGTTATTGTGTTTTGTGAAGTGTATAATGTTATGGCTGTGGCTTGGATGTGTAGTGTAATCGGCAAATGTATAGGGTGGTGTTTAAGTGATGTTTTGATGATGATGGCTGTTCCTCCGTGTGAAGTGTTGTCTGGATGGTCAGTTCTGTAGATAGTGTAGTCAGGGATATATATCTTATGACGAGAGGTTAGGTGTGTTTCAGTAATTAAGGCAACGTCTGTCCGTTTTTCATGTAGGTACATGTCGAGTTCGGTTTTATGTTGTAGTATTCCGTTAGTATTCCACAGAAGGATGGACAGAGAACCCGCAGTTAAACATTTATGGTCCATATGTGGGGCAAAATGCTTGTGTTACCCGAGAAATTTGTTGGATAAGGCTGTAAAGGGGCTGGATAAGATCATTCAATCCATTTAGCAAATTTAGTATCTGAGGAGCATCAGCTTCAGAAGGAAGCATCAGCTGAGAGACGCCCACCCTCATACCTGGCATGGCTGTTTTCTGTTGTCTTCCTGATGTCTGCCGATGGTGCGGAACACTCTGCTGTTGGTCTACTGAAACTGGTCCTGGAGAAGGTTGAGGAGGCTGCAAAGGTGGAATTGGGGGGAAATCTTGAGGTGCGGATGGCACTGGAAGTTGACTAGATGGAGGAATTCTGGGATGAGGCTGATGTCGGAAATTACGGATGGATCTGAGTTCTTTTAAAACCTGGCATCCCCTATAATTGGCTGGATGCGCTCCCTGACAATTTGCGCAAGTAGCAGGCGTGTCTCGGGTTTTTTGACATACAGTACTTTCGTGATTTTCGCCACATCTTACGCACTTAGGTGCGTGATTGCAGTAAGTTTTTGTGTGACCATATTGCTGGCATCGATTACACTGTGGAATGGATCTTTTTCTGCGAGGTTCTTCGATTGTTACTCGCGTGTAATAAAGATTATTTATTTGGAAAATATCTTCATTAAAAGTGTTCTTGCTAATGTCAACGAAAAACATCGGTAATGGTTGTTTATGTCTTGATATTGCATTCGTGACGTTCACTGCTTCATAACCTCTAATTTTTAATTCATCAATAATTGTTGACTTTGGAGTGGAATGATGCAAGTTTTTTATGACAACCCGTGGGCATCTATCTTCGGGTAATTGGTAGGTATGAAAGTCAGCCCCTCTTTTTCGTAAAGAGTTAACTATAATTCGGTATGAGTTTGGTGTTTCAGGATATATGGTAATATTGTTACCAATACTTTTTAATATAAAAGTTCTGGGACCACTAACCTTTTCAAGGTATTCTATCAGCATTGGATAGTTTTCAATACCGTTGACGTGGATGGGCGGTGGTTTTGTAGTTGGTGCCTTCTGTGGTGCCTGTTGGGCCTCTAGTGTTATATTATTATTGCTTAACGTTGAAGCTTTATTAAAAGCTTCAAACCTGTTATGGGTTATAGTGACTGGTGTGTTGATGGCTGGTCGTCTATTTTTTGATGAGCCTGCTTCAATAACTTCAGACAGGCGTTTTGCGGCCGGTTACTAATTGCCAGACTCCTTCCTGAGCCTGAGAATTGTTATTTATGACGGTTTCTAGTCCATCCATGTGTCTATTGTTGTCTGAAGCTGATGAGCTTTCGCCCATTTTTAATGTTTTTTTTTAAATAACACACTAAACTCACCTCACTTGTCTTTTAATGTGTCCACTAAACTATTAAGTCCTTAGAACAGCACTTTTTACCTATTAAACTTCATTTTAACTATAAAATATTTTAAAAAAATCAAGAATCTAACCTATTTTTTTTTAACTTATCACGTTATCTCTGAGAGTTCTGAATTTGTTTTTTTGTTTTCGAATGCGTGTTGTGTTGTTAACCTTAAATCAAACTCAAAATTCTATTACCCTCACACCTAAAGGTGAATAGATGACAATAGGAAAAACTGTATTTAAATAAGATAAAAAAAAGACTTTATATATATATATATATATATATATATATATATATATATATATATATATATATATAAAACTTTTTTCTTTTTACATAACTTTTTCTAATGAAACAGTGTCGAAATTCCGACAAAATGATAGAATTACCCATTTGTTTATTTATGTAGTGCATAACTAAAACCAATTGATTATTCTAATGACGGACTAATGGCTGCTATCAATAAAAGCACGAATGAAACAGAAAATATTATCGCCCTTTAATTGTCAAGGCACTCCACAATGGCCACTTATGCCGATCCGGGCGATTAAAAGCCGAAAATCTGATCAAAGAACTTTAGATTTCAAGTTACTTAAAAAAATCTGAAATACCTGAGTGACATGGATCAGACCATGAATAGTTCAATTTTATATGTGCTGTGAATGACATCGCAACAATAAAAGATTCCGCATATCACAACTTGACCTTACTTGTCTTTAGTTCAAAAGGTGAATTCTACAGAACATAGAACTAACTAGAAGCGGCAGGTTTTTTAACGAAAAACAACAATACTATTGTATTATTGTCCTTTAAATAAAAAAAATAAAAAAATTATTGTTCTTTGCACATATCTTTTCCCGGTACGGACCGTCACAGAATCGTTTCAATTCATGATACAACCCAGCTTTCAAGTATGATATTCCAACTGTAGAGATGACAGATAAGTAGTGAGACTCGCCCTATAGAAAATATAGAAAACTCCTTTATTAGGAGTGATGTGAAAGCCTCCGACTTAAATGAGAGTCTTTAATGCTTAAACATGTACCTAAATAATTTTTCGCTTATTTTAAAAATCTTCATGACATCAACACTCGGCAGCATTAACCCTCCAACCTTTAGTAGATGGAAGGATGTACTGATATTTCTTTGGATGCTGTTTTAGTGTATAAGTTTTCTAATAATACGTAACTATTATGATCATGTAATGGAATGCGGGAAAAAAAATTCTGAGATAACTCTTTAAGAACAACAACGATGCATGATTGAATGGTACTGTTGTCTGGCTGCATTTATTTCGTTAGTATTTCAG
The DNA here is from genome assembly GCA_003667255.2 of Euschistus heros. Taxonomy (NCBI): domain Eukaryota; kingdom Metazoa; phylum Arthropoda; class Insecta; order Hemiptera; family Pentatomidae; genus Euschistus; species Euschistus heros. Next base: position 841,438 of record RCWM02000002.1, on the reverse strand, counting down.
CTTTGTAGGTTACAAATATGTTGAAAAATGATATAATATTTTATAGTTGAAATGTTTAATTTTTTAAGGTTTAAATTTTGTACCTAGCAGTGGTGGTCTGGTACGTCAAAAATTGCTCTTTTATTAAAATAAATGATAAAAATATCTGTCATAGCAGTTTTTCTTTTATGTTTTTGTTTGTTTTTTTGCATTAGCACGAACCTATAACTAAAGTCAGCACTATCGGTCGGTTCCTTGCAATAGACTTCGAATCGTCGACATAAAGAGATTTCTATTTTTGTTCAATGAATTTCCCCGTTCTGCTATCAAGTTACTGCACTATACTTCAACGCATAGGTAAATAATGAGTTATTAAAAAAAAAAAAAAAAAAAACAGGCTAGTCAAATTTGTATTAAAAGTTTAGGCAAAAATGGGATTGTTTACTTTCGGGGGCAAAAAAACTGATAAATACATATTTTTTCGGGGGATTGTATCGAAACTTCGCAGTTTTTCGAGTAAACAAAACTTAAATTCGAATTCAACAACGCATAAATATACAAGTCAAATTAAGAACAAAATTTCTTAATTACACCTCCAAACTACGTGGTAATTGTACAATGTATAATAATACAATAGAATAGTAGAAACATATACGTAGGGAATATATCTATAGATATATATGTAGAGTACTTGTATATTTAGTAGTAGAGTGCGGCATTTAGGCCAGGCGATACTCAATATTTGAAATTCTGATGAAGTCTTAAATTCCTTCGATAATTTCAAGAAGCCTGAAAGTCAATCTCAAAATACTCCATTAATTGTACCCCGACAGTAAAGAGTTAGTAATTATTTCGGGCCTTCTATACAATTAGTCCCTTTACAATGACAATAAATAGTCGTGATGACATTTTGTAACCTCTCTCGTGATTTTAATATATTAGACAGAAGGTTTTTAAATTGAAGGTCGGTTTGATATTATCACTGATACATTAACAATGTTGTTTTTTAAAAGGTATAACACAATGTTGAAGAATACGTAAGTAAAACAGAGGTGCACAAGCGCAAGAGAACGTAATAAACTGAGCGCTCCACAACTTTCTCAGATTCAAGTAAAGGTACAAGAGCAGGGAGGCGAGTGGGAAGTTTGGCTTCGTTCGTCATACCTTCCATGGTGAATTCTAAGTGTTAAGTGTCATTATTTTTATTTCCCTTATGGAACCTAAAAAAAATAATGAAGTATGCTTTATTTGGTACCAATATTAATCTTTTTTTTCTTCAAATAAAAATAACATTTACGATTTATAAAAACAACATAAAAAAAAAAAAAAATGTTACTTTGTTAATCAAGAAAACCTAGTATGGGAAATAACAGGTCCAGAGCATACGCCCTGAGCTCGCAAGTGGTCACATAATTGACAGGATCTGTAATCATTTAGAAATGTTAAAATACCAAAAAAAAAAAACGTGACTTTTCTCTAGAGCCTTGGACACACCGGAATTCCTGGATACGAAGGAGCGGATAAAGATGCTATGTTTTAAATATCCCACCACTTGTGAAGGCGTTTTTAAAGAACAGGGTAATTCATGTGGTCGGAAACTCCACTGACTTACAAACTTATAAATATAAAAAAGTACAAACATTGGACAAGCTCCATAAGAAAAAGTGGTTACGACAAGGCTAAGAATCGGTCATTCTAAACTGGCTCATGCTTATTTAATCACAAAAGAGACCCGACCACATTGTGAAACATGCCAATCTCCAATGACAATTAAACACATAATAGATGATTGTACATTACTGCAAGAAGCCTTTGAATATAATAAAATACCTTGATCCACAGAACTTGCTCTTGAATACTCGAAATATTCTATAGACAAAATAATAAAACTTTTTAAACAAATTGAACTATTTCATAAAATAAAATACACAAATAATGTGTATACAAGACATTTTTTTTAATTGTGTCCAGGAGAAGGTAATAACAGCATGGGAAGAGAGATTGAAGGAAACAGGAAAATATCATCGGGATCAAAACACAAAGGAGTAGGTATAAACTGTCCAACCTTCACTGATGATATTGCAATATTCTCTCAAGACATAGAAACAGCTTCAAAACAAATCAACATTCTCACAGAAATAGCCAGAAAAGTTCGTCTCCAGATTTCTTCTGAAAAGACTAAATTCATGACCAACATCAAACATTCACCGATAGTACTAAAAACAGAAAATCAACAAAGTTACTAAATTTAAATATCTTGCTGAAATAATTCAGGTATATGGACAAGAATAAGAAGCTAACTATTCAAGAACGAGAAAACTGGAACAAGCTTACCAATTGACTAAAGATGTTTATAACAAGACAAGCCTTACAATGAAAACTAAAATTAATCATTACAATTTAGTAATCAAACCAGAGATTCTTTATACTACAGAATGTAAGTTCAAAGTGAAAATTGGAGAAATAGAAGGGATAGAGAAAAAAAAAATTCTAAGGAAAATTAGGGGGCCATTGAAAACAGATAAGGGAGAATTTAGAAATAGGACAAACAAAGACCTGTACAGAGAGAACATGAATAAAAGAAAGTCAGATTCAACCAGAAAAACAAGAATCAAATTCTTTGGTCACATAATGAGGATGAATAACAACAGGCTTACTAAACAAATTTTCAATCATGTTCATAAGAGCAAAAATGGATTCAAGGAATTCAGAAAGACATGTTAGATATAGGTATAACAGATAACGTAATACAAGAGAGAACAGCTTTCAGCAGAATGATACTAAACTATAGTTTAGTATAAGTAAACGGTTGAAGAAAAATTGAAAATCAAGGAAAGAAGTACAGAAATGGTTGCATATGGTTACATCATGCGGTCCTAGACGGCCAACGTCAAGAGAAAAAAAAATTCAAGACAAAGAAAATAAAAAACAAAAATTCCAACTAGAAGCTGCTAAGGGCGTAATAACCTTGATGTTGACATTTCGAGAATTTCACTGTATACATTAAACGCGACAAAAGACTGCGGGCGGGTTTCTCATATCGTCCGACCCTATTAAAGTATCGGAAGACAATAAAAAACAAAAAGGAGTCATTTATCATAATTTATAAGTGGAAAATGATAACCTTAGGCCCAAATCATACAGAACGGACGTCTTTTCAATGATTGCTTAGATAAGGGATACTTCCCGAAACTATGGAAAACTGCTGATATTAGACTTCTCTATAAGGGAGTAGGCAAAGACAAGCGACTAGCGAAGTCATATAGACCTATTTGCCTCCTCCCTGTTATGAGTAAAGTGCTGGAAAACTTGCTGCTTAAGAGCTTGCAGCCAGTTCTAACAAGAGCAAGCCATCCACGGCAATACGGATCCACTAAAGGCAGGGGAACCGCTGATGCTTTGTTGAGGGTACGTCATGACGTAGCTGAGAGGGCAGATCGGTACGTCATGTTACTCCTCTTTGACAAATCCTCTGCCTTTGATAGTGTGTGGTGGCCAAGCGTACTTTACCAGCTCCAGAGATACGATACTCCCAGCGATTTGTATGCGCTGGTAATGAGCTACCTCCAGGACCGACGTGTTAAAATACGCGGAAACATTTATGAGTATGAAGATGTAGTCGAGAGGGGCTGTCCTCAGGGCTCTGTCCTTGGTCCGGCCCTGTGGAAGTTAGTCTTCAATGATATGTTGGCTATACTCGAGGAAGAACGGTTCCCCGCGATTGCCTATGTCGACGATCTGGCTGTCGTGGTGTCTGCCAACAGTATAGTCCAATTGAAGCAAGAAGCTGAAAGATGTGGAATACCTTGCCAATAGGACGGCCTTATCATTGAAATGTCTCAGTAGGTTAGGGGGCGCCTTGTGGGGCCTCAGATACCCAGCTACGATGGCGATATATAAAGGAGTGATACTTGGTATCCTACGGTATGCATCTCCCGCCTGGTACCAAAATCTGTCACGCAGACAGATGAGTAGGCTGTCAACAATTCAGCGTAATTCTCTGCTGCGAGTCACCAGGGCGCACCGATCAGTGTCTCATGGGGGGGTCCAGGTGTTAGCAGGAGGGGTACCTCTTGATCTTGTACTGCAAGAAGATGGTTTTTTAAATTTAAAATGAAAAGGGAAGGCTTGGTGGGACTACCAATCTCTCCTATTAAACAAACGGTCCAATTCACACAGAAGTGACGTGGCGCGGGCGGTCGCCCTCCCTTTGTTTAATAGAAGAGACGCGAAAGATAGGAAAAAAGGCATCACCACGTTGAAAATGTAGTTCTGCGAAGAGTGGCGGGGAAAACGTGAAGAGACAGTTTTCACAACAAGAAGATTCGCCGGGAACAGAAGAACAGGCCGCTAAAAAAGCTCCTGGAAATTTGGCAACTGAAATGGTTCGTCTATTTTATCACGGTGAATGACCAACGGGATCCTCTCAAGACGATGGACTACATGTCAGATGTTAAAAATCTAGAGGATGAGCAAGGATGTTCTATCTCAAGTACATCGATCCTTTGGCAGGAAAAGGGGAAAGGATCTCCTACAGGTCAAAAACTGGATAACAGGCTAAAGTAGGCTCCTGGTTGGACCCTTCCTTACGCTGAAAGGCTCTAAAGGGAGAAGCGAAAAAAGTTTATTTTTCCGCTTTTATAATTGTAAAAAAATCTTTTTCCAATTCTTCGATCGATTAAATTTAATCATGTAAGCTTTTTTCTTAAATATAAATAATTTAAAAAATACTTTTTTGAGGTGATATTCTCTTATATTATGAGTTCATTTAATATAAATTACTTTACATATTATTTTTCCAAAAACTTTATTCCATCTTTTACTTCTTTTTTTCATTTATTTATAACTACATATAGCACTTTTAGTGTAATATTAATGCTATTTCCCTTCTAGAATAATCGTTCACCCATATTAGTAAAAGTTAGCATTGTGAGCTCTAGACAAATTTCTAATTTAAAAACTATATATAAATACGCTATCAGAGCAAAATAATGAAGGGTGTTTAGACTAGATATAGGCACTAGTAACTGTACAATCCTCATTTCATTGATAATAAATTTTTCGAAGCAAGAATTAACATTCCAATTACCCATCACAGATCTTCAAAAGGTGGTAAAATAATCGTCAACTGCCAAAACTTGTTACGAAGATGCAATACAAATGCCAGTTATCATACTTACAGAATCGAAATTTATGGGTTATCATTGGAGGACGCATAAATTCGTTTGAACTACTGTCACGAGAATGCCTGATAATACTGGAAACTAAATTTTTACAAATATTGGACGAAACAATAGAACTAAATGAAAAATCTGATTTATTGATTGTGTATGCAGGTATTCTAAATTTATTTATTCAGCCCTGCTGTAGTCATAGTATAATAATTATAATTTAATTAAGTTGCTGAGAGGTAGTATAAGCGTATGCATGTGCACAAAAGACTTTTTTGTGTGTGCGTTAATCTTAATATATATAAATTACGTGTCGCTGTCTAGGGGCAGGCTGACAACTACTGAACCGATTTTAATCAAATTTGCACACCGTATGCAGTTTGTCCAACAAAAAAGATAGGATACCTTATATCTTAATTTATAGTCGCAATATTATTTGTATATTATCTGTAAGTCACAACTGTCTGTTAGCTCTATACGATTCTAACATATGGCGGTATAAGGTTATACTATTATATAAAAGGACAAGCAATTTTTCGTTTGTGTTCACTAAACGCCAAAAGCTACTGAACCAATCTCTACCAAATTTTGACATCATCTTTATAGGATGGTTTAGCAATAGTAAAATCTAATGATTTTCAACTGATTCTTTATTGAAAAATGAATAATAAGTGGATAACAGTGAAGTTCAAAAATGGCGGCAATTGCCATCTACATGAAAGGTTAAAATTGATAGAGGTGAACATTGATAATAAAATTTAATTGTTTTCAATTAAATTGTTATAAAAACAGCTATATGAAGTGAAATATACCAAATTTTAACATCATTTTCTTAGTTCTAGGTTTAGCAACAATAAAAATTTAAATGTACAATGTTGAGTGTTAGAAACGGGTTTTACCACACTATCACATACTTTTATGGTTAGAAATTAAAATCCAACCAGATCAAATCAATAACATTATTTCTGTCGAATGAAAATTATTACAAATCAAAATGCCGATCCTCAGCTGTTAATATTGTGTGTAAAAATATGAATTTTGAACCTTTAGTTATAAGCACTGATAATGCAGTTTCACTTAAGAGAGAGGGGGAAGCCTCAACGGGGGATGATGAAGTTATATATAAAAGGAAAAGCCATTTTCGTTCGTTATTACTAACAGCGAAAACTATAGAACTATTCTGTACTAAATATTAACTACATCGTCTTCATAGTTCCAAGAAGGTTTAGCAATATTAAAATCTACTGATTTTTAATTTATTTTTTATTTAGAAAATAAAATATGTGGACAACAATGAAGTTTGCAAATTGACCGATATTTGGCGAGTGCCATTCCACGCGAGAGTTTAGAAAAGAGCTTGAAATCGATGATAAAATTTACTTATTAAACTATAAAGAAAATTATTAAAAAAGATTTAAATATGGTGTGCGATATGTGGATCACAGTGAAGCTTGAAAATCGACCGATTGTGTATAGCGCCATTCCACAATAGAGTTAATAATGGTAAACTGAACCTATCTGTACCGACATCTGAATAAATAATTTTTATAATTCTAGGAAGATTTTGCAATGGTAAAATTTACAATAACTAAAATTTAAATGTATAATGTTGAGTGGCAGGACCGAGGTTTGCCACACTGTCATATACTTTTATAGTTCGAAATCAACATCCAACCAGATCAAATCAATAAAGTTATTTCTGCCGAATACAAATTATTACTAAATGAAAATGTCGATCCTTTGCTTTTTTATATGTGTGTAAAATATGATCCACGGGCCTTCTGTCGTAAGCACTGATAATGCAGTTTATTTTCCGCAAGAGTTTCTTAATAGTCTTTATCCATATTGATTACCAATTCATACATTAAAATTAAAATAATATGTCTAATGGTGCTTCTACGAAATCTTCAACCACTTAATCAGTGCAATTATAGCTAGATTAATTATTACTGCTATGCGTGAAAAAAAAATCATTGAAAAAATAATGCTGAACCACATGCTAAAATACAAGAATCTTATCCATAAACAAATAAAACATTAATTTTTAGATGAAATTATCTTTACTTATGGAGGGCGGGCGAAGCCGCGACGGGGATGCTAGTTAATTTAATAAATCTAAGGATAAGAGTACATTATAAATTTACCTGTCAGTGATTGACCAAAATAATCCTTACGTGTTCTATAATTAACTACGACCTAGACAAAGTGTGTAAAGTTAACACTTTCACAAGAAGCTAAGATCTGTTTGTTTGCAACAGCTAAATGTCCTCTTGCAAAAACACATAAATGCGGAAAGAATGAGAAGTTTATACACCAAGTTGCCGAGAGGGAAGAAAACAAGTTGTTGAAAGATGGGCCTAACAAGAGACGCTACCCAGCAGCCCAGCCATCTTATACCTTCCCCCCTCTTTAATAATTCATTTCTGGAATATTCAGTCAAGTCCTGAGAGAGGAGGTGGCTCAATGAACAATTCAGATGTCTAATATTAAAATTATTACGCTTTAGGAATATTTGCGAGCATGGACAGAAATACCAAGGTAGTTTAAACTAGGATTTGAAATATTAGATTTAGTGACACATTAGTCAAATTATGTTCTATTAAAGCTGGAAAGATTTTTGAAACTCATTCAGCTAAAATTAAAAATTAAATAGCATTTTCCAGTGATAGGAAAAACAAACATTAATATCTTGTATTAAAAATATACCAAACTTTAATTTTAGGTTTTAATTCAGATTAAATACTGAAAATGAGAAGCGGTAAAAGTAATTGTTTACTTTCGTTACATATAAGTATAAACTTAAGTGGATTTAAAGGAAAACATTAAAATCATATTGAGAAATTTCATTCATGCATCGCGCAACCTTGCGATAAAAGCGAGTGAGAGTATGTGAAAGTGGATAAAAAACTATTATATTCCATCAACAACAGTTAACTGCAATACACATTCATATTTATTTACCTGACTTTAAAACTGAAATACCTCTTTTTAACAATAAATAAAACCCATCGAGCATAGATTAGTTCCTTGGTTTAATAGCAAACTTATACAGAATAGATTTATGAGTGGTAGGCTTTGAAATTGTACGTTCTCTGCACTACAGACCAGATCAGAGACGACACGCAGAATGGTTTTTCTTCGATTTTCCAAGTCCAATAAGATTGTCGCTCATAAAGTAAGATATACCACTCTAAAGATCTCGATCAGCATCTGCATGAGGATTATTCAAAGGAAATGATCCGCACTGATAGCGGGAAAAGTAGCTGAAATCCAGCAGACATCAGTCCATGCAGTAACGCCAAATCAGCCAATACCAAGTACAACTAGCAGAACAAATATTAAAAAAGCCCTGGATCGTCTCTCAACGGAGGTAGCGTCTCTAAAACTCTAGATGAACTCAAGAAGTAGTGGAACAGATCACAGGTTACCCATCCGGAGCCGAGAAAGGTCTAGAAGAAAGACCCGAGGGCGGCATTGTTTCCACTACGAACAAATTAAGCAAAAAGCTAATAAATTCCACCCGCACTGCGATTAAAAACCAACTTGGGAATTAAACTAATAGCAGCAACGAATATGGCGGATTCCGTAGCTGAGAGCACCAACCTCCGACTATTCATCGCCGAAAAGAAGTCCGGAGTCAGATATCTGGTGGATACGAGAGCCACAAGAGCAACCTGATGTAGACACCCAAAGCTAAACCCAACGAGGATTCACGCTCTAAGGGACACTCATTGAGCAGAATACGACCATACGGTGATTATCGGTAGTTGAATTCCAAAACGAAACCCGGCCGCCACACAGTCCCTAATTGGTAGATTTTAATGTTTATACCAACGGGAAGGAGATCAACGCCCTGGGTCCTAACAGTGCATATGATTACTGTAGCAGAAGAAGGCATTCCCAAAACAGCGGTCATCAAACCTTTTGGTCTTTTTGAATACTATATACAGCCTTGGCTAAAAGTATTAGGCACCAGCAATTTTCTCACCAAAAGTTTCTCTAAGAGTATTAACTAGCAAGGACTGAGGAATAACCCATTAAAATGGACTATTTTGTTGGTGAAGAAAATGGCCAAGGCTCTATTTGCTCTGGCCCCAGAAACGCATTGCATACCTTTCAACGATTTCAGGACTGAGCGCTAAAAGGTATAGATTTAGCCTTCCTAGATGTTATCATCATAGCCTCGGAATCCAAAGAACAGCACCAAGCTCATATAGAGGAGATATTTCCGCTGCTAAATACTGCTATATGCTACAGCATATTCTGCTGGATATGCGAGGTTGTATTACTGACTAGTACGATAACCAAAGAGGTAATGTGGCATGGATTTTCCACGGCCTCAATCCATACTGTAAAAACATTTTATTTTCTAATTATTTTTATTTAGATAACTTTTAAATTTATAAATATTTTTCTGTTAAATTAGTGTGTAATTTTCAATCTCCTCTGCTCTAGCTCATACCTAGGACGATTTCTCAATTAATTTCATTTGAATATGAATAAAAAAATTGAAATATAATTTTTTTTTATAAACAGCGAATGTCCATTAGAAATTCTATTTACCAACAGAATAACGACCATTTTGTTAGTTACCATCTTTCTATCTTTTATATTATTATTTCTCATCATTATTTTAAAAACTATCATTAATACCAATACGCATAATAAACGAATCGGACCATACAAACATAAATACAACATTTAATCGGACATTATATTTCCTATTTTTCCCGACATTCGAGCATTTTATATTAACAGATTTTAATTCTCTCGTGCATCAAACACCACAACTATCAACTAAGCAACCCGTGACTATTTAATGACTAGGACCCTTCAATGTCAACACTCCTATGTGGCTCTGACAGGACGTCCTTTCATCCTATAATGTCCTCAGTATAGAACGGATATGGAAATAGATTGTGTTCCAGCAATTACTGCCAGTGATAATCTAGCATGATAAAACCTATTGATTTATAATTTAACCCTTTCAGCATTTTATAAATATACTTTCTATACAAAATAATGATTCTGGTAAAATATATTTATACAAATGCCAATTTACAACCTTCAACTTGCTGTCTACTCTCTTATTTAATTAATAAGCTTTTAAGTCATTCATCATCATCATCAATGGCGCAACAACTCTTGAAGAGTCAAGGCCTCCTGCACCTTAGTCCGCCAGTCCTCTCTGTCTGCTGCCGCCGCTCTCCAGTTGCGGATCCCCAAGATGGTCCTTGCGTCCGCTGCCACTCCATCAATCCATCGTAGCCGAGGTTCCCACTCTTCTCGTGCCATACACCTTTTCATCTAGAATTCTTCTAGGAATCTGATCTGGGCTCATTCTAACTATATGCCCTGCCCATCGGAGACGTCCTGCCTTATATATTCTTACGATATCAGGATTCATGTAGAGCCTCGTAATTTCAGCATTAGTGCGAATTCTCCAGATTCCATTGGTGCAAATTGGTCCGTAAATTCTTCTTAGGATCTTTCTTTCGAACCTTAGGAGGAGTGCTTCCTGTGTACCAGTCAATGTCCAACATTCAGAGGCATAGGTGAGTACTGGTCTTATCAAGGTTTTATATATTAGCACTTTAGTGGTTCGGGATACTGTCCTGCTTTTTAAATGGTTTTGTAGCCCAAAATAACATTTATTTGCAGTTATGATTCTTCGTTGGATCTCAGCCTGTATTTCGTTGTTGGAGTTTACTTGTGAACCAAGATATACAAATTCGTTCACCGTTTCAAACGAAAAGCCTCCGGCAACTAAGTTTGACGGCTCTGCCCATCAAGTCGTGGGCCAGCATGCATATATTTTGTCTTTTCTGCATTGACCTCCAAACCAAGTCTCGCTGCTGCTGCCTGAAGGCTGAGGAAGCTATTTTTCCAATCAGTTGGAGTTCTTCCAATTAGGTCAACATCATCTGTAAATGCTAAAATCATACTAGACTTGTTAAATATTGTTCCCCCGACCTGTATCCCAGATTTTCTCACTGCACTTTCGAGAGCCAGATTAAACAGTAAACATGCGAGGCAGTCCCCCTGCCTCAGCCCTTTATGGGTTTCAAAACTATCAGTTATATCTCCCTGGATTCGCACTGTGCATTCTATTTTCTTCATTGTAGCCCTAATCAGACGTACCAGCTTCGGTGGTATTCCCATCTCAAGTAGTTCCTGGTACAGTGCGTTTCTCTTTATGCTATCATAAGCTTTCCGGGAGTCTATGAACAGATGGTATGTATGGATATTATATTCTCTGCACTTTTCAAGGATATTTCTGATGGAGAATATCTGGTCTATGGTAGACTTTCCTCTCATAAAGCCCGTTTGGTACCTTCCTATATTTTCTCAGCAAAAGGGAGTAGTTTTCTATACAGTATCTGGGAGAAAACCTTATAAGCATTAGGCAAGAGAGATATGCCTCTATAGTTATGACAGTCAAGTACATCTTCTTTCTTGTAGATCGGGCAGATCACTGTTTTAAGCCAGTCTGAAGGAATCTCTTCAGTCTTCCAGATGTCCATTATGATATTATATAGATATCGGACAAATTCTTCTCCCCCATGTTTTTTAACTTAAAACCCATACTTTTAAGTCATTGATATGGCTAAATTTACACTTAAGATGTTCTTTTATCAGAGTTATAAAGTCTGAGAGCTGGCTGATGGCACTTGGGGAAAAGTGGAGGGAGAGAGGTTTGGCTGGTCAGGGCCAATGAGAGTGGCCGATTCTTGGCCCACTTACCTTGCAATGTTCATTACAGTTCTGCCTCTCAAATAGGTCACATTGAGTTTTTTTTTTTTTTTTTTTTTTTTTTTTTTTTTTTTTTTTTTTTTTTTTTTTTTTTTTTTTTTTTTTTTTTTTTTTTTTTTTTTTTTTTTTTTTTTTTTTTTTTTTTTTTTTTTTTTTTATACATTTTAAGTTAGTATTATAAATTTTCAGGGAAAAGCAGCACATCAAATCGTAAGGTGCTCATATCGCAAGCTCACCAAACAGTTTAATGCGTCCGCAAATAAATTACGAAAGTGTTTCCACAATTTATTTCTTTTAAAAACATTGAAACATTTTTATTTTATTTTTTACTTGGGATAGAATAGAAAAAAAAACTTTACTATGGGACTAGGTCCCATAGGAATAACAATTATAAATAGAAAAAACATAAATTATCTCGGGCTATGAGAACTTTTGTGTACATATTATAGTGCTAATAAACAAATAAAAAATTACATTAAATGAAAATTAAGAAAAAAAAGGTAAGAAAAATATTTAAAATTTAGTTATTAGTTGAATAAAAGACAAAATAATGCTAACTACGATCCTTAAAATGGCTAAGCTGTAGTTAAAATTATAAAAACCTATTTTAAAAAAAATAAAATCAAACAAACATAATATAATTAAGAGAAAGATCTTAGCAAAAACAGGGCAAGGGTTAAGGAGCTTTGGCAACGTTGCTCCCATTCCTTTAGCAAGCCAGGTGCCATCAGCCAATGCTCGGACAAATTGTGCTAAAATAAGGAAGAAAATCTTATTCCTCTTTATTCACAAAATACAGGATATGAAAGCTCTCCCCTCAGAAGGAACGCACCCTACCATTTTTATGTATGCCCCATTGTGCGTCGTATCGTTAATACACCCTACCTTATTTATTAGAGAACGTTACAAAAAATCGAGCTGTGTCACGCAAGCCAGACGCGCATGGTTTCGCGTGTTGCCTTAAAATATAAAGCTTTTCATAATAAAGCTATACTGTTAAAATAAAAATGTCGATTCTGCTTCCACGTCTTTTAATTAAAGGCTGATTTTCAAATATCAGGGAGAATGAATCAAACTTATTAGGTTTACTATTAGTTCAGATTGAAGTAATACTTTTAAGAAGAACGAGATGTTATAAATACATCTTTTTTTTATTTCTAAATGTTTTAAAGTTAATTAAAGACACCTTAGACAAACTTTTGACGTGTAGGTCAATGGAACTTTTTTGCAACAAAATAAAAAATAACTATACCTGTGAGTAGTATTTACTCGGTGAAGAAGTTGAGAGAGTTTTGGGCCAAGGGGGGTTTTAAAAAAAGAAAGTAAATATTGTTTAAAATTAGATCATTAAAGATTCACTCCTTATGGCTCTCACTGAAGGAGTTGGAATTTTAAACATGTGAACTACCCGCCAGGATGGAGCCCATGTGTAATTCAGGAGTTGACAAACTACACTTGGAGTTCAATTACCAAACTTACTTTCCATTGTAAAAAAGGTAAAGTTCTGAGAGTTGACGTCTAAGATAAATGACGGAAAAAGAAGCACTTTACAGATAAATAAAACTACTTTTTCACGTTATTTTATTTTATTTTTTGTTAAAAGAGAGATAATCTAACCAGTATTTATAAAAATGACAGTAGGATAGTCAATACTGCACATAATAAAATATAAATAAATAACAAAAAGTGACTTTCGCTCATTTAATTTTAATCTCTTTATTTTTTTCACTCCCTTATCATCTAATACTCTATCATATTTAAATGGTCCCAAAACTGCCACCCCCTCTGAACTCTTTTCGTTGCAAAGAAAATTACATCTCCGGGTTCACTGATAGGGACGGGTTTTATTCACCTCATTTCGCAGCTTGCTAAATAGCTTCCCGAGTACCTTCGAAAACAATATCTATGACCTTTTAAAAATAATACAAACGTAACTTAAGTTTCTTCTGCAAAGAGATAACATTTATTTGGCTTGTTAAAATAAACTTAACACAGAACTTTAACTACAAGGAGTGTAAATGGGTTTTTAAGTATTAACCTTGGAAATAATCATTAGGATAGGTTGAATTCAAGATAAAATTAACCCTTGCAGCAGGAATGTTGTTTTTACTAGAAGATAATAATCAGGTGATGAGTGCAACAATCATTGACTTATTGTGTTTCCTACTACTTCTCCCACTGAAATTAAACTTAAAAATGTGCGGAGCCTACGTACCGTACCGCCCCGACCCAATGCGCGCTATGCATTTATTCCATAGCAAACCGATAAAGTAACAAAATAATTCTGATCAATTCTTGAGCTGAAATATTCCACAATGAGCCACACACTGATCCGAATTAGGAATCTAACAGATCAAAAATCGTAGAACTATTTATGTTCATGCCCCAACAACAATTGATAACTTTCCTAATAGTTTTTAAACGAAATTTATTTAAATTTATTTCTTCAAAAAGATATTTAGGTTATTATTGATATTTTCTTTTTCATAAAAAGATATTTTATTAATTTGTACAATAAACTTTGAATTAAACAGAAGCACATCTAAATTGTGGATAGGAACAACTATAATAGAAAAACACTAGTCAATAAAAATAAAAGCACATGGTAAGCTTTTTTTTTTAATTTATTGATTTGGGCTTTATGTATATCAACAACTGCCAACATGTTAAGTTGCTAAATAGTACAGATAGTATAATGCTACCACTATAGCATATCTCTCAGTCTACGATCACCGTTATTTGAATTCAAGCTAAATGATCTAATATTTCTCGCAAATTTTTCACCATATTATATATATTTCCAGGATTTGGGCATTTATGTAGAAGATAGCCTGCAAACAAGAATCTTCGATTTCTTTCCCTCACCCATACATCCACACGTTGAAATTTCTTCTGGCGCTCATTACTATATATCGTTCCCCTCTAGTTCCTTTCGATACGTCCTTTAAATGATCTTTACTTAACCTTGTTCCTCTCTATTCCAATATTATTATCTCAGAAGATCTCAATACAAATCTACCTTCTGACTCCAACGACAAACGTTATTTGGATAATCTATTCTATTTCCTCCGCCTTTTAACCTTCCCTTTCACTCCTACTCACCACTCCCGCCTGCCCGACACATGGTTAGACCTGTATAATGTAATTTTCAAACAAATCTTTCCTCCTCACAATGCCCCGTTTTATTTTTATATTCCCATGACCTAATCCAAATATCGTATGATTTCCAAACCTCTCCGGTTCCTACTAAAATCATAACCTACCGAAACCTTGACGCCCTTAACCGTGATAGTTCCTATCCTACCTATTCTTGAAACCTTAGATTCGAGTGAAATCTACTCCACCTCCTCCATTTATTCCATGGTGAAAGGCAATTTTAATAATTCTTAAAATATCAATTTTAATATTCATATCAAATATTTTTATATAATTACTTAAACTGGAATTGACGACTGTAACCAGCACTGCTCAAATATAAGATGACATGATCATTTTCATGAAACTCAGAAACAGAAGTTGTTGGAGGAGGTTCAGCTTCTTGTTTAGATGCTCCTGATTACCCCATAGCGCATTCTATTGTCCGGGAACCAGAAACACCGACCTCGACTAATTCTAGTCCGAAGAAATGAAAGGTTGCAGCAGTATAATTTCTCTGCTGGAATTGCCTTCAAACTGGACACCGATACCCTGAATGTTCCAAACTAAGGACAACGCTTTTTTATAACTGCGGCACTAGTGGGATTACTAGAAGAGATTGCCCCAACTGTAAGACATAGAGAAACCAATAAACAGCCAGTATAGGGAGGTCGTTAATGACTGACCCTATTATTTATTCCAGCGAATCCAATCCTTAAAAATTAAATAATATTTCTACTCCGTCATTAGCCGAAGAGAGGTGCTTCTTAATCCTCCAGTTATAAGGAGTCTATCTTTGCGCGATAATTGACATAGGAGCCAACCCATACATCAGTTTCTTAGGACTCTTATCCTTACCTCAAGAATTTATTTCTCCTATATCTTTCATCAAGAACTCGCGGACATCTGTTACGTCATATCCTATACTATCCTGGCTAATAGTGAGACCGTTAATAATAATGTTGCCTTTCAAACGACCGTCGATTTGAATATCTTTTTATATCCTTTACAACTTAACAGTTCCTTATCTGAGTGTTGGAAGAGGCATTGATAAACACAACACCTTTGGTCTTACTCAACTCGCCAAACAGTATATTGACGTCGGAAACAGCCAACCCATCAAACAAAGGCCTATCCAGTCACTCCAACAATTCAAAAAGCCATTAACAAAGAATTAGACCGAATGTTGCAGAACGACATTATTGAAGAACACCTGTACAGCCTTAGATCAGTTTTCCAGAAACCTCGTCTTGCTGGCCTAAAGCTTAACCCTGAGAAGAGCGAATTCGAATGCAATGAAATACATCATAAATACATATTTGGGGTTTTCACGACCTTGAAATAAAATAAAGAAAAGGAACGGTCCTAAAATATAGAAAAGGAAGGAGATTTTTTAGGGTTAGATCAAGCTCTACATAGAATTAGAAGACTCCATTACTAGCCTGGCATGTTTAAAGAAATATCTAAATATATAAGGCAATGCCAGACATGTCAGGAAGTAAAACTAATACAGAGGCCACCACAAGGTAAGGTGGACATTAATAATTATACAAAGCCATGGGATATAGTTGCTGCAGACATTATGGGTCCATTACCTCATTCTACTAATAGTTATTGCAACTTGTTGGTGATCATTGACATGTTCACCAAATAGGCTGAGTTAATCCCCATTCGAGCTGCTACTGCTCAGTGTGTATGTAAGGCATTCAAGGATTTTGTTGTGTATCGTTAAGGGTTTCCCTGAAGTCCTACACTCCGATAATGGAACTCCTTTTGCTAGAAGGATTCGCTACAAGTCTTGGAGTTTTCTTGAGTCATATACCATCCTACTAGCCTCAAGCGAACCCAGTAGAACGGACTAATAGAGTTATAAAGAGCATTCTCACATCATATGTCCCAACTCGTACTTCAGAACGAGTAGCGGCCAAATATTGAACCCCTCTACTATTTGCAGACAATCTAGTGTTTCTTGCTGATAATGCTTCGGTTTTCAAAACATGATAAATGAAGTTGAATATTATGCTAAAGAGTGGAATTTGCTAGCGAATTTATCCAAGTCAAATACCATGGTTTTTAGGAAAGGTGGAGGAAAGCTTAGTGAACGTGACTCTTGGATGTTTAATAATCAACCAGTCAAGGTAGTCAACCGATATAAATATTTAGGGATTACATTATCTCCAAGTTTGACACTCACTGATCACTTTAATCAAACGGCTCGCCGTCCTTTGCTTGGTCTTAGTAGTGTTTGGAATAATTTATTTCTAATAATTTGTTTCTAATTACAATTTAAATACATATTGAAGACCCTAGATATAGATGGAGGTCGTTCAACAAAATTGGTTGCAGAAGAAGTGATCAAAAGGAAACTATTATGGTTTAAGGAATGGGTAAATTTGTTCGAGAAACACAAATGCAACTTTAACCCAGTTTCCGATTCTGCTGAGCAATTGGGGAAAGATTTAAAATCATTGAAATCCGGCCTAATTATCTATTATGACACATGTTATAGGGAAAGAGCTTTAAACGGCTTGGATCACCAAATCTATATCTATCAATATCAATTGATTATATTAATTCAAATTTACCTATATCTGATATAGGCGTCATAATTAAAATTAGAGGCTTAGCTTGAACTACAGACCATTCATTAAGGGACAGAATTAAATTTGTTCTATGTGCAATATTGGAGAAAATGAAGATGTATTTCATTATTTAGGACGTTGTAAAGTCTTGGAGGGAATGAGGAAAAAATATTTTGGTGCAGTTACTATGACTGAAATTGATATGGTCAAATACTAAATGGTGAAGACTGAAGCTCTAATGAGTTACTTGAAAAGAAGCCGTCTACCGTTCCTTTCTTAATCAAAATTTTAATTATTAATAAATGTTTGGATATTATTGATTAATAATATATTTATAAATAGATAAAAATGATATTACTTAGATATTATTAAATATTATAATAATGGTTGGATATAGTATATATTATTATTTGAGATATAATTAAGATATTATTATGTGATATAAGGTAATTATGATATTATTATATAAGACATGATTAATGACTAATAATAGATTATATAATATGTAATTAGACAGTGTTGTATTGAATTGTTTGCATTGTATTGTTTGTGAATAAATTATTTATTAAATTAAAAAGTATTTACATATTTAAAAATAAATAAAAAATAATGGTTTAAAATCATGTTCAAATTAAAAGCGCTCCTGTCAGACAGCCGCAGCTATGTCAGTAATAATACTTTGAACACTTTTGAAAAAAAAAAATACTACTTTTGTAAAATTCTGTAAATACTATTTACTAAATAAGTAAAAGTATTTTATATCTATCCATCTATTAAACTCCTCAGATAATTGTGTTTGATCTGATCGTTTAAATTCGTTGAAGGAGTTCCGGAAGACAGCAGAGTCAAGACTCAGAAAAGATTGTTCCAAAATTCAAAGGGCCATTTCAGATCTCACAGCAAAGAACTAACAACGTCTATCAGCTCGATACAAACGAAAGGTCACTCGCCGGACTTGGAACATGCAGCACAAGTAAAAGTCTACCACCCGAACTTGTAGAGTGAGGGGTCTCACGCTCCCGAAGAAGGGGAGCTGTAACCAAGGTTATTGATATTAATATTGAAATAGCTATAGATCCAGTAATCAAAATACAACAGTCTAATTACCTTTTTACCTTAATATCTTCATTTAGCACGTGTTAGCTATTTTTAAAAATTTTTTTTATTAAGGTAATCCAAACAAAGTCATACATGACATGTTCACATGCTCAACAATATACGTAAAATTTTGAAAAGGAGCTGGATGAGAGATCTTCTAGAATAAAATTAAATGGTTAATAAGAGATATGGAGGTGCCACTGGACAATGCTCCTCATCATGCCTTTCATGGCAGAACCTTCTTATTTGTTTTTCAGCCATCTCATTCGCTGGCTGTCCTTGATCTAATTGACAGTTGTAAATTAAGATGTATAGAGACAAAAAAAATTTATTAATATTATTATAATAAAATTTGCATTGCATGCCTTTATATTACATATATTTTCTTGCTTTCTATTTTCGCATGTATATAACGTTCTAATGGTAAATATATATATCCATATAATATATCCATGCATCTATATTTACTAATTTTTACATCATCAAGCCCTTCTCACCCGAGCTAGACTAGATGAGCTTTATGCATTTAAATTTTATGGTCATTCGCTTTTATTCGTATGTAATTTTATATTATTAATAATTTCAAAAAGAACTGAATTTTGGGTGAAAAAAAAAGCCTGGCGCTCAAAAAATGAACAAAAAAACACGCAGTAGAGATTATAGAGAGAGTACTGTTCACTTTAAACAACTGAATATAGTAAAACTACAGAGATGGTAGAGGCCAACACGAAACTGTTGACTGCTTATCATAAGACTGAAGCATCACAAAAATTGAGATTCCAGTTCTTAAAATTATAAGTGTAGCCAACTAGTCCAGTCAATGAGTTCTGAAATGAGGGGTGTAGAGTGCATAAATTATGGGATTATTTTTTACCTAAGGGCCTCATTAGGAGTAGTTAAAAGATAAACATACTAAAAGACTCCACCCATACCCATGGGGGATGAGCTGACGGTGGGGGGAGGGAAGAAGGTCCCATTTTTGGATTTTTTTGTTATATCTCGAAAGCGGTTAACTCCAGAAAAATATATATCATAGCAAAATTATAGATAATTAAATTTCCTATAAAATTAATTCTATACATATTTGTCGAGCTTCCAACAATATTTGAGATATACGTTATTGAAAATCATAATTTTTAACTCACTTTTTGTCAAAAAAATTCAAGTTCCAGTGGTGTGAATATAAAATTAAAGTAAATTTAATGCTCTACAACTTTGATTCGAACATTTGTTCTGAGAAACGATCGTGAAGGGCACTAGAAGCAAAAAACAACAATACATCTTACATAAGAGGAAGCTAAGTCAAAGTCAATTAGTCTAAGTCATCCTGTTCGTTAATGTCTTGAACATGCAGTCATCCACAAATACTTGTCTTTACGTTTTCAATAAATCTTACTTTTAAACTAATTAATAAGCTGAGATGTTTTAATTTTATTTACGTTGTGTAACAAATGATTCAACATTTTACGTAAACGTAATATCCCACTTTCCCAGTATCACTTTCTGGTTATAACCTTGAGTCATAAATACTACTTGAAAAATGTTTGTATAAGGGTTATCACAATGTTTAAATATTATGAGTGGAATGATTCAATCATTTTGATCATACTTCCTCTCCGTGTGTTCATATTCTTAAATTTTGAGAACCTTGACCTCTACTTTTCCGGTTTTGGATGATCTAATGAAAAACATTAATATACACCTAGGTTTTTCTAACTGAATAAATAGTTTAACCCATCAGGTGGAATTCGAACCCACGACCAGAGACCCTCGCCCTAACTAGCTCGGTCATCGAGTTTCCAACGAAATAGTTATCTGAGGCTATTGTGAATAATCGGTTAAGTGCATTTCGTGTGTTAAGTGTATTTGTGAATTTTGGGTTAAGGGTACCACAACAAAGCTATTTTTTCCTCTTTATTTGCGCCAAATGGACTTACTTATGAGGCTACTACAGACACGAATACTAGTTAGTGAATCATTGTGGAAAAACAAATTGCCGTCAGTGATTTGTTTGTTTGTTTGTTTGTTGGGGTTTATAGGCATAAACCCCTAGGGTCATCAATGCCTGTGTAGTTATATATATATAGGTATATTTTCACAGAAGATTAGGGTCAGGAAGGGTGTCACGAACAGAGGCGTGCCCCCAAGGAGAGACGAGCCGCACCCGCCGAGCAGGAAATGCGCCACGGCTTGCTTATTTATATGAATACATATTTTCTTCTATTAAAATTATATACGAAGCTTATAAGTAGGATGTGGATCAAAAAACCATTTACATTTCTTCTACATGGAAAAGTCCAAATCCTCACAAGGTTCGGAGCATAACTAGCCCAAGCAGCCATGTCGCATTTCCCACCAAGCGGGACCGATCCACCCCCACCCCAGAAAGCGCCCCCCCCCCCCCCCCCCCCCATCCGAACCCTAAGAAATTAAATAAATTTCCGAAAAGAAATAAAGTAGAAATAAATAGGAAATAAATAAAAATAGAAATTTAATAATAGTTATGAAAATCAATTAAAGTTTGTTCAACAGTTCATTTTCCTTTATGAAACTTAAGACTGATTTAACTTTAGATTCGTCATTGCCAAGACCGTCCGAGATAATTGTTGTAAGCCCTAATTTAGTTTGTTTTGGTAGAAACTAAAAGAAATAGAAACATTCCTGAAATATGTGGTTAACTATTAAAAAGCTATTGGAATGCTGACATTTAGGTGGTGGTTGTTTCATAATGATATGTAAATGGGTTAACTTTGTATGGCCTATTCTCTATTGGAGAATAGTGATTTGTTTTTATCACGGTACATGCATTGTCATAGGACTTTTATCCCCAGACTCCTGGATTATCTCGGTTTAGATCAACGATCAAATCAAGGATAAATGGTACCTGTTTTTCGAATTTTTAGTAACGAGTAATAATAAAATAATTGTGACGAGAGTTAACGGACGGACGGTTACACTCTTGAAACCGAGTTAGTAAAAAAACATGCACCGTGTTAAAATTGTGTTTTGCCTAAAATACGATTTTTGCACTTAATATACTTTTTAAAGGTGCCACAGATATATATTTCACAGATGGTATAATTTCTTTAGGTTAAGAACTAATCTGGTGCTAGTAAAACTTATGTACGAACAAAATTCTTCAAAACTATATTGTTTCATTAATTTAAAAATGTATAATGGACATCTGGCAGATATCTCTAAACAATGGAACGGAAATAGGCGAGTCTGAATATTCTAAAACGAGAAAGAGAGATTTTAGAGAAAGAACTTTCTCAATACTAGTAATTGATACCGATAAAATGCAAGTCTTGTAAGTTCAACTATACCGAGAAAAATAAAATTTAAGAGAAAACATGGGAGAGAATATAGATACAAAACGCTTGTCATTTCTAAGTTGCCCAACTTATCCGAAACTTGAAGTTAACTAT
This sequence comes from Euschistus heros, assembly GCA_003667255.2. Taxonomy (NCBI): domain Eukaryota; kingdom Metazoa; phylum Arthropoda; class Insecta; order Hemiptera; family Pentatomidae; genus Euschistus; species Euschistus heros. Next base: position 819,292 of record RCWM02000002.1, on the reverse strand, counting down.
TACTTGTGAAAACAGTTATCAGACCCGTGATGGCATAGGAGTGAGTGATGCATACTGACTCCAGAGAGTGAAAGAAATGTTCTTGGAATGGATGGGAAAGGTTTTCGTCCCAGTAAATAACAATGGAAATCAGAGAATGAGAACAAATAATTAGACTTGCACAGCTGTTCATGGTCCCTAATATTTTGGCTATGACTAAAGTGTCTTGGGTACCTACAAAAGATGACGGATGAGAGACTGCCATGGACTGCCAAAAAAGATGATGCACGGCAGGCCGACAGGAAATAATTGAAACAGATACCATAGCTGAGGTGTCTGAACAACAATATGCAATTTTTTTATTTGAAATCGAAAGGCATTGTTTTCCCCTTAATAGACGTTGTTACAATGTTACCTGTCTCCGGTTTAACTGTACACGCTACTGTAAACCAGAATATTTTAAAACAGTTCTGAGACAGGGAGCAAACAAGAAGACAACGCGAAGGCTTTGGTCGGTTTGTTAATGGTCGTGAAGTGTTGGAGAAAAAACAGCCTTGAGTAATGATTGGCTTACAAATGGAATAAATTCAATATTTGGCAAAAAAAAAAAAAAAAAAAAAAAAAAAAAAAAGAGAATTTAAAAGGCTCAACGCTGCGGAATGAATAGGTATATACCTGGGACATATATTTCATGTAATAAAATGGACACTTAAAGTTTTATTAGTAATAAGAATAAAATAAATAACCTAAAATCATAAAAAGTAATTAGTTTTGAACTAGGTTATACTTGAAGGGTGGTTAGGGTATTAAAACGTAGATAAGAGGATAGCTGGAGTCAGCGAATGATGATTTAGGCTTCGAGACTTCGGAATATTTGTTATCTATTTATTGATTTATTTATTTGATGGCCAACATTGCAATGAGAGGATAAGAGGTACTCTCTATCGTCGCACGAATTCCAAGACTGGAAGGCGGCTGCTTCGGAAAGAGGCGGGCTCTTCATGAGTAGTAGCACTATTCAGATGAATAAGGTTAAAGCCTTAAATTACTTTATTTAAAAAGCAAAATTCTATGATAATTACAATAATTCATTCTATGATAAATTCATTTTGATTAATAAAAACATAATGAAAAAAAATATATAAAATAAATGTGATCGAATTGAAAAAGAAGGGCAGTTTAATCTTGCCTTAGCAATAAACTTTCACAGGGTGTGGCGGTGAAAACTGGAAGCATCTTTACAATAATTTCAAATTCTGTTTGTTTTGGTTGGCACCGACTCGATCAGAACTTCCGTATTGCCATTTATGGTTTTTGTTTCGAAGCAATTAAAGTATTATTTTTTTTTTTAGTTCAAGTTTGTTTATGTAGGTTAATCATTTTTCATTAATGGGAATGTTGTTTGTACATACATATAAAATCATTGATACAGAAAATTAAATAACTGGTACCTATTTATCATATAACTTTTAACTGAATTGCGCTTTTTTTTTTGAGGATGTCTAATAGTAAACTTGCCGCCTTCCACCAGTGGCGATCTTTTCTTTATTCTTTAGTACGGTTGACAGAGAACTACGGAATTCTTGCTACGGAATTCGGAATTCACTAGCAACAAACGCCCAACTTCTTTCTCCTTTCTGCACTTAGCAAATCAATTTTAACTTTTCGTTAATTGAAAGAATTTTCAATAGCCACTGTAAAACCACTCGTGTGAATTTAACTATGAACTGAAAAGACAAACAATGACAGAAAACAGAAAACGAATTACAAATTATATTTCGAGTTATAAAGGTGATGACAAAAGTTCGTTTCATAGACAACCCTATTTTCAGTGCCAACAAAACTGAAATCGTCTCATTGAAGTGTAATGTACTTCCGAGATTTTGTTCGACTTATTGAAGAATTTAGCTTATCGAAGTTGGTATTTTTAGATGTCATAAATATTTTTTAAATATAAGGTTATATAACAGTGATTTTTAATAACTGGTTTTTTTGATTTTTCTTAATAAGTGCATTTTAAAAAATTTTTTTATGGGACCACCTCTGAAGTACCATCAAAATGCATTTCCTGTATTTTTTTAAATTTATTTTTTGTTATCTCACTGAATCAATTTTGATATCTTATTTTCACGGCGATTTAGCAGGTGCACCGTTGATTTCAAAATATTTTTTATGATCACCTTCCGTTTCTGTTGTCTTTTCATCCGAACCGTTTATGTTTGGAAAGAACTTCCGTAATATTAATTATTATGTTTAATTCCCAAGAAAAATGCTGCCAACAGGCAGTAAGTGGAGTAACATGCAGCCAACACAATTATATCTTCACTCCTAACTCTTTTAAATAACACCTGAACTAATAGGGTTTTTCCTCATTGGATTTCTGCAGCTGTTTTATCATTACTTAAATCTTGTAAATATCTGAAATTAATAAAAAATTATCGGCCAATATATCTGTTAGTTGTCAATAAATTAAAAAGATCATGAATAACCACCTTCTTTAGTACTTTGAAAAACGAAAACTTTTCGATTTCCGGAAATCAAGATCTACAATTTATCAAGTTTTAAATTTCATTCTTAGTCAAAATCAGCGTTTGGTAAAAACAGCATGTATTAGTGCAATCAGGATGAAACAATCAGGAGAGTGCCTTAGATTCTTGCTGGAAATCTAAAATTGGAATTTTTAAGGTAGTTAATTATGTTTTATAGAAAATTTTCTGACCAATGGAAAAGTTTCACGTTTTTGTAGGCACTAATATATTTATACCTTTTTTACTGAATTCGGAGTACCACAAGGCTCGGTACTTAGTCCAACACTCTTCAACATATATTCAACATATTTGTTTATTTCCAATTGTCTGATATAGCTTTTGGTCAAGAGGTTATGACACATGCTTTGCCAAAATTAGAAACTTGGACAACCCTTTCTGGTGCTCGCTTTTCTGTAAGAAAACTTAAGCTAACCATTTTTGCAAATGAGCGATGTACTCAAGCCTTATAACCAACTTGTAAATAAAGCTACTTATTTCCAATACTTAGGTACAGTCTTTGATTCAAGGCTTACATGAAAATTCCAAGTTGATTACCTAATAGCAAAAAACACAAAAAATAAAATATAAAATATAATAAAAACGCTTTCAGGCTTCAATTTCGGTTCGGTGCCTCCTTCGACTTCTTAGTTTTCTCATACAAAAAAATTACTCTTTCGAAAGGATTTATCAAAAAAAAAAAAAAATAATAAAACATTTTCTTGAGTCTAAATCTAAATAAAAGCCTAATAATTTTTTTTTTTTTTAAATATCGTATCGACTTCAGACAGAAAAACAAGTTTATAACATTTTTTTTTTTTTTTTAAATTTCTTAAGTCACAAAAAAAATTATTGTTTTTATATTTACAAGATAATAAAGATTTAAAAATTAAATAAAATCATTATACAAAATTATACACAGTTATAGTCCAGGAGCCCGCCATATACTAATTTAATTGGAAAGACATGAATTTGTTTCCTAACCCATTTTATAGTATCATCCGCCTTGAAATGATATTTCGCGGTCTGGCAGCCTGTATCCGTCGGAACGCGGTGTGGCGAACGCATAAACCCGCCCGAATAGCAAAAAAAAAATTTGGAAAGGTATGTTCTTGAGTTTGGGCTTATTTTTTAGTGCATCCTTTTATAAACACGAAGCAAGTGGTCTGGCAGCCGAAAGCCGTCTGAAACATTCCGCCAGACCGGTTTTTATGTTGCGGAAAACAGACAAGAAAAGTGAAAAAATAAGATTCATCCACTATGTTTTAGTATATTGTTAGGACTCATAAGAGAAGTTAAAATCCAAGTTTGTAACCCTCAAAACCAAAAGCTTTTTTTGTAGTACTTGAAAAACCGTTAAATCTTTGCACTATTTTCATTTTTATCGCTTATATCTAGACATATTTTCAATATTAAAGAGCTCTAAATTTGTGCCAATTTAAGCCTAATTGTGTATCTGTAAATTAATTGTGAAATGTAATTGTTTTACATTTATATTTCGCCTACCCGATCCATTACAGAATCTCGCAAACATTGAATTTCATTTTCCGTTTTATTATTTTTAAGTATGATAACATATGGTGTCTCTTTCGTGTAGGAAACTTATATAGGTAAAAAAAAAACCTAGTCGAAGAAGGTCGAGGGTTCTTCATCAGCTCAATCTCCTGGTTTTCAATAACCGTCAACTTTAACGGTACGAGCAAAGTAGAAAAAACATGGGCATCAGAAATACTGGCCGATTATTTTGCGAATTACTGGGAAAACTGACTGCACAGAAGCTTCATTGAATCCCCATTTTGTGTGCAGGACCAGGTAATCAGTATATGAGCCAATCATGCCCTGGTAACTTTCAAGTATACTTTTCATAAGTTCTGAAGAAGAACACTGGCTCAATGTTAAGTGATTGTTACATTATCTGGATAACCACTGTCTATTACAACTTTTCTAACGACTTCATAATGATACTTTGAAAATTTTGATTGTGTTATCAAGGCAAATGTTAAATCGGGGTCAAATGGTGAGGCATAGCTACCCAGGAAAGACTGATCACTGGCTTGCTTGGAAGAAGCGGTACCGATTAAAGATTGTGAAAAAGATTTTTTACGAAATAGAACTTTGTACCTTTTGGCACGATCGGAACATTGGTTGAACGACTTATTATGAGACCTTCTGGCATATTAAAGTTAGAAATAATTTTTACCCGCTTTCGCAGATAAGCCGTTGTTCTACTGGATGAGCGATATCATAACAATAGTTTTTCTAAATGTATAACAATTAATCGCGATGATAAGGGTGAATAATATATTTAAAAAAATAAATGAAAAAGAAAAGAAAAAAAGTCTTACAATTATTATTTTTTTCCGTAAAGTCCGCAAATGCAAAAGGAATGAAAACAACTTATTATTTTTATTATGAGAATTACTTAAATAAATACATTTTTGTTTTTATGGGGATAGGTTTTTTTATTCAAACGAGTGAGGATTATGTCCCTTGAACAATACAGAAAGGACATGATGACTGGCTGTTTAGTTTTTCAATTTGCAGTAAATTCATTTTATAATGTGAAAGGCATAAATGTGGACTACATTTCTTTGATTCAGGGTTGAGGTTTCTCATTTCACTAATCTTAAATAAACCAAGAGTTGTCTTAGTGGTATAGAGCAGCATTGTGTCAATTTAAAAATAAAAAGGCAATGATAAACGGAAAAAAAAAACCCAGGATCTATATTCAAAACGTACAATACGCTTCATTTTTGTTTTTATTTACATTTTTCGGTGAAAAAGGGTTTTAATTCTAATTGCAAGTAATTTACAAAAAAAAAATTGTTTAAATATGTTGAACAGATAGAAATAACACTAATTAGTTAACGATAAACATATCTAAAAATGTTCCCTAAACTATTTTCTTATTTAGATATTTTCACCATTTAAACTTGTTCATAGGATGGTATAATCAGCCCATCAGCGTATACTGCTAGTAATGCAGTTATAATAAGTTTTACTTGAAATATTTTATTTACCCATTTCATGTTTTATCTCTTACAGTAACCCCTGTAAGGTTGTATATTTTTTATATTATGCATGCACGCAGCCTATCAAATGTATTTAACATGTTTTTATAAAATATTGAAAATTTAGAAGTAATTTACATTTAATTTTCAAAGATAAATTATGAATCGATACAATAAATAATAGAAAAAACAAAATATAAGAAAATTAAATGAAAATTTCCTAAAATAACAAAATTAACTGAACAAAAAAAATATACAAAAAAAACACAACTAAAATCTTTACGTTATCTGTACATTTAATTTTGTCATAATCAGAGTGATATCTGGAATAAAATTGTGTAGAGGTCATCGGTTTGAAACGACATAGCCAAAATATCGGTCACGAATAGGTGCGCCGGCTGACCAGTATACCAAAGGGGCTGTAGTTTTTCGCGCATCTTCCAACCGTTACAAAACTAGAAGCCACATGCTGGTGATGTATATCATACGTAAGATTTTTTGTTTCTTATTACTACTCTGAACTGCATTATAATATCGATCCTCCAACCGAATTCAAAATAATAAAGGCCATTTCATCACTCAGATCCAACAAGCCCCCCGGGATTACCTAAATGCAGGAATGCTGAAAATCTGGATTAAGTGTATTGCTCGAGAATTATAGCCATTTCTAGAACACATAAGGAGGTAGGAGAGGCTCCCAGAAGACTGGAACCACGGTATCTTGATGCATAAGCCAAAGAAAGTAGACCTTGCCGACTCTGGTAATCAAAGAGGAATTACATTCCTTATTTAATGAATCCCCAGTAAAGTTAATAGAATTAGAATAATAGAATAATAGAAATAATAGAAAAGGAATAATAAAAAAGGAATAATAGGAATAAAGGAATAATAGAAATAATAGAATTAGCCCAGAATTTGAGAGAGGCATAAGAAGAGAGTAGCATCAGATATGGAAGATCTTGTTTTGACCTGATTAACGCATCACGGATAATCGTAGAACAGTCCGGAGAATATCCAGAGTCCACTTTAGCTCCTTTTTGTCGATTTCCTGAAAACATTTGACAGTGTTGACAGGGCCAAGATATGGTAAACCCTTGCCAACAAAGGAGTACCAGACCATCTATTATTAAGGCAATGCACGATTCAGTTATATGTAGTGTTGTGCATGAGGGGAAGTTATCAAAGCCGTTTAGTACCAGGCTGGGAATAGCAGGGTTGTCTGCTTTCCCCATTACTGTTTCTCTTTCGGACGAACCGACCGGTTTACACCGACATAGCCAATGTATCGTTCACGAATAGAGGCGTCGGCTGACCAGTATACTAAAGGGTACGGTTGATTTTCTTGCATCTCCGAATCTTACTCCTCGAAACGTAACTTTACGCAATTTGGGGACATTGCGCATTCAGCCAGTTGCTGGTAATATTTTCTGTTACAGCGATTGGTAACACAGCGGGAAAAGGCTCAAGTCGAAGAATATTACTTCTTTGTCCTTCTTCCTCTAGGATCCCTTCATCCCTACAGAACAGTTCCTCAAAATAGGTTTTCCACTTATCCCTTTGTCCTCCGCCACCAGTAATCGGATGGCCATTTTCGCCTTTTATGGGCTTACTGTGTCGAAATGTTCTACCAGAAAGGCTCATTGATATACTATACAATTCTAATAATTTCCGAAATTCGCAGCTGTCTGAGCTTTCTCGTTCATTTTGGAGACTCATTTGCGTCTGTATTTTCTTACAGTTCGTTTTACCTTCTGTTTTTGGCATTATGGGCTCTTATCTGTATTCTTTTCTCCTCCTCTTTTTCTGAGTCATTTAGTATTGCTTTTCGTTGTCGCCATTCTTGTGTTTTCGACCATGTGTCCTTGAAGATATATTCTTTCCTACTGGTGTCTTCCACCATACGCCATCTTCATTTGATCAAACTATCAGGATCGTCGGTTTTCTGATTTCCTTATCACACTACGTTTATATCTTCGTGTAGGGCTGCAAATTTATTTGAAAGTTATAAAGGGAACTCCCTTTTGATAGCGTCTTGCTTTATTTTATAAATATCTAGTATTTCACCTCGACCTTATTCTTTGTTTGTTTGTTTTGGTACCGCTATCTCCTGTCCGACAACTGCAGTAATTACGTGGTGGCGCTGCCCCTCTCCTGTTAACTAACATCAAGCAAAGAAGATCTCCATTTCTTATTGATCACTATATGGTCGATCTGGTTTTCTGTATGGGTGTCGTGGATATCCATGAAACCTTATAGCAAGATATGTGTGGGGAGAGTGTCCCTCCAATTTTCAAGTCCCAGTTTAAGCACAATATGAACTAACGTTTCCCATTTTCATTCATGTCTCCTATTTTATACTTACCCATGACTCTTCGGCGTCCTTATTGTTAGGTCTCACCTTGGTGATAAAGTCGCCTATTAATATGATGATACCTTTTTTCTTTGTATTCCTTAATACATTATATAGCTGATCATAAACTTGGTATTTTTCCTCATTTGGCTCACGTCGGTAGGAGAATAGCATTAGATAATGCTTATCTTCCTTACCCTCGACAACAACCTTTAGTGAGCGTTTACTCGGTTCCATTCAAGAAGACATTGTTTGCCTTTCTTACTCAACACCAGTCGTTTGATTAAGATTTCTCCCTCTGTTTTCAGAGAATAGAAAAGTAGTTCCATTGTTCTTAGCTCTCCAAAGTAAATCCATCTTGTCTCACATAGGCCAAGTATCTCCAGCTTGTATTTCAACGTTTCGTTAACAACCTGTGCTTGTATTCTAGCATCGTTTATTGTCCACTCATTTTAAGGGCCATTTTGTGTTCCCCTATGAATGACATGACACATTATATGTATAACCTTTGGCCTTTGGGAGACCTATTATGACAGATTTAGTGTCGTGGGCTCCCGTACTAAAGGAACTTAATCACACTCCTGCAAATACGGACTTTTAAATAATGCATTATGGCTAAATTAAAAACTAAAATTACGAAAAACAATAGCATTAAAGTATTACAACTAAACACTCATAAATCAAAGATTTGTACAAATTATATTAATCGTTTTATTTTGGGCAAAACCATAGATATGGTACTGTTACAAGAACCTTACTCTAGAATTTTTAAAATTACAGGTTTTTCACATCAATTCAAAATTTATCAAACATATTTTTCACGTTCTAGAGCTGCAATAGTGAGAAAAAAAATATAGAGACATTTTATGAACTGCTGAAATTACAATAGAGAGTTATAAACTTATATTTATCTCTGTATATTTTGATATTCGATATTAATAATTTCATGATTTTATAGCACATTTTTATAGCTAAAAAAGAAACAAAAAAAACAATCGTGAATGTATTTAATATTGGAATCTTTAATTATTCGTCAAATTGAAACTTTTAATATACCCTATAATATTAAAATAAATATTCATTTCGAGAGAGTATTTGATCCTAAAAAAATTGAATTTACTATCTGACTAGTTAATTCTTAATAACAAGCTTATTAATATATATTTTTTTTAAATGTATAAGCTTATTATTAATGTACTGTCACTGGTAAAGATATCTGTTCTGCCCGTCAAATTATGTACATGGGTTTAGCCATAATTTAGAACTAAATTAAATATATGATTGTTTTCCCCATGTACATATGAACAGTTATCTTTCAAAATCAACATGTCCACTTTCGGTCGAATTCTTTGAAAGCTGCACACACTACTATACTTTGTTTTCGTTAAAAGAAATCTATCAAGGATTTAAATTATATAACTGTTTTGAATTTAACAGTATGATTGCTAATAAAACCATTTTGTCCACAACCATGTAAGAAGGACCGCAAACGTGCTAACCTAAAATAAACTTGTGATGCTCCTGCTATACTGAGCTTTCAAGGAAGTAATACCACGCTCATTAAAACACTACTCACAAAGTAATGGTGTACACTTTGACAGGGGATTTATCATAATCAGTATGACCATTAGACCAACAGAGATGTCTCCCTTCGGACGGCTAGGGTTCGCCCACAATAACCACTCCTAATGACTGCAGGGCCTTCATTAACGTATCAGTGCCTTCAGTATTCAGAGCAGTTATTTCTCTTTAGTAATGACTAGACACTAACTACATACAATGTTACGTTACAGAAAAATAAAACAAACATTTCATATGGCTAAAAAAAATGTGGTTTAAAATTAAGAAATATACCTATAGATATATATTTTTTTAATTTACACTAATCGAATGCCTCTATGAGTGACGGACAAAGAAATTAATAACAAAAGCCTTTTTAAACGTAATATGTCTTCCCTTTTTGATCACAATTCTTCATCTCATCACCAGTTTGACTTCCGCTATTCTCACTAAAACCCATTAGCTCTACTGTATTACTGATTTTCTTTCATCACCTCCAAAACAAAAAATATTTCTCCTCAATTCTATCTGGATATTTCTCAAACTTTCCAAAGCGTTTGATTCCCAGGACTGCTGTTTAAGTTAGAAGTAGAATCGATCTTGTAAATAATACCTCATCATTAAATCATTTCTAACCGAAAGATGTGAAGATCGAAGAATATGAGACCCGTTTTCACTAAGATTTCCCAGGGGTCCGTGTTAGCACCATTCTTCTACATTCTTTACACTTCTGACATGCCTACACACCCACTCACCCTTACTACCACATATGCAATCCAATAACATATACTTTTGCTCATATAAAAGTATTATTTTGTTCCTTTTTTTTCTCTCAACTCGAGATATACATATATAACTTATTTTTATATTTTTATACTTTAACTTCTTATCTTTATTATTTTTTTTTTTAAATATTTATATTTTATTATTATCTTACTATTGCCTGATGTTACTTTTTAAAGTACATTTCTAAAGCGGATTCCACCAATTTATCTTAACGCTTCAGTCTTCCTATCAAATACTATCCGCTTTTCTATTCCCTCATCGTGACTAGTAACTAACTATCTTCAACATAAATTCCCAATCCTTATCTGCACATTATGATAAATTCATACATTATGTACCCTAAATTTCTACAATATTATTGCAATACCTGAAACTTGACTCAAACCTTAGATTCCCTAAGGACTATGGTCTGATCTCTAACCTTTCTAAACCCTTAGAAAAATAAGTACAATCTCAAGTTTTTAATTTCTTTGAACAATACAATCACCTCGATTACCTCCAATCTGGTTTTCGACTCGGTTACTCCAAAAATCCACTCTCCTCAAAATCACTAACATATTTATCCTCATTGGTGAAAAAAAAAAAATAACTGTCTTAATGCTCCTTGATTTCTCTGAAGTATTTAATTCCCTTGATTCACTCTATCCTGGCACTCACTAGGAGCCGTTGAATACTCATCAGTTTCCTCATCACACTTTATGATTCCTATTTTTTTAATATACCATCTATTATAGCCATAGTGAAATATAAATTTATAGTGCCCCTAGTTTTTTTTTTTTTTTTTAATAGCCAACATGTAAATAGAGACATATATTTTTTCTTCAAATAGGCAAAGGTATGCCTAGTGCTTAATTCTTTAGCTCACCGATAATACAGCACTGCCAGTTCCCACTCTTACCGTTCCCTGCTCTTTCAATAGCTCCACGCACTATATTTCACTATAGCACTGTTTCTGTAAGTCTTCTGTTAGAAGGGATAGAAAATCCTCAAGCATGAGCAAGAGGTGCCACATAATCTTTCATAAAAAAAAAAAATGTACTGGAATCACAGAAAAAGATGTAAGATATCATTTAGATGGGAGAGTTTGACGCATTTTGTAATACAAAAAAATTACTAGCCTGTCTCGTAAAAACGTACAATTAGCAGCCAAATTAGGAATTTATCTGAACATGGATTAAAAGAAACATTATTTCAAATAAGTAAATTGGTAGGTGAGTTCAAAAAGGCAAAGGAAACTCTAATAAAACAAGTAAATATGCCCTTTGATAAATCTGGAAAATTAAAAAGAAATAGAGGATTTTATTTTGCTAAAAACAAAAAAAAATAATGTATGATTTATTAGCTGAAAATACGATTCTAAAAACGAAAATTTTAAAGCTTGAAACAAAACTAAACAAAGTAGAGAAAAAAACAACTAAGCAATTCATTAGAAATTAGAGGTGTACCCCAAAAGTCCCCAGGCAGTAAGGAATGAGGTAATCCAACTCCGAATGATAAAAAGAGACTTCTCCCTCACTAGGCGGGAGAGTGGGAAGGTGATGATAGAATATATCTAGAAAAAATGACCCCTGTCAACCGCTACTTGTTATGGCTGGCGATGCAGAAGAGGCAAGTTGAAGATAGTTTGTTTCAATGTCGCCTTAAATGTTTTCTCCTGTGAGAGAAAACTCTAATACCATCGCGTTCCCCAAAGTATTTCTTATCTAATACAAGATTTATTTAACAAATAATTTTTATATTTTTTTCCTTCATTGTTTCAACTTATTTTTTTTGTTTTTCATTATTATTTACTTCACAAGAATATTCATATCCACTTTAAAAATTACAATTTTTTTGTAGTGAGCTCAATCCTGACCGGGTGTCAACTATCCACACTTTTCTATCATGATCCCATCTATTTTAAGTGTTTTTGATAGTGCATATCAAATCTCAATATAAAACCTTATAGTTGTTGTTCTTAAGAGTTTTAGAGCGTAAAACGTCTAGGTCATCAACGCTCAGTAAGTATAAAAATATAATATCATGAATTGAAGGTGTCAGAACCCGACTGAGCCGAAGGTATGAAGTCAGGATGCCAAGAGCCCACAGGGGACGGCCAGGAGCGTAGGAGACACCCCAATCCAACATGTTTTTTTTGTTTTGTTTTTCCTATACGAGGACTGGTCGGAGGATGTAGATAAAAACCATGTTTAAATCCTTACTACATCGGTACAATCCACCAATGTTTACAATATGTCGCTCATGGAAAAGTCCACATCATCCCAATCCGTGGAGCTAAAACGCCCTGTGAGAAAGGTACGTCTCCCCACCCCCACCACAGCCCCAGGAACCCCGGGACACCAATCTCCCATCCCTCCTGCCCCAGGCCCCTCCAGTAGAATCTATTCTGATCAGTAATTATAATGTAAAACCTTATAGTTATGTAGATATCGTTGATTAAGAAGGTACAATTCGAATTTAACACGAAAAATATTTTTAAGCACGTAATTGGTGAGGACACAGCGGTTGGATTTTATCAACAAAAAAACAATTCCTTCATCCACAGTGAAATTAATTAAAAATAACCATGAAATGGAGGAGAAATTAGATGGTGTTATGAGCAGTGTAATAAAAAGCAAAAGAGTCTAAAAGAACCAAGCTGCGGAAAATGTACTTTAATTCCAATACAACGCTCTTAGCTATTTTTAAGGATTTGCTTATCTCTAAACGCCTATTTTGTTTGTCGCGAGGAGTCATTTGTTTACAAAAGTCAGTTGTTTTTAAGTTGCCGAATCGTTTACGTGGTTGCACGTATATTTATCCTTTCATCTTTGCTAGTTGTAAGCTAAAAATGTCTAATTTTAAGCCAAAAAACAGAGCATTTGCGGCATGTCACTATCCACTGATTTTCTTAAAAAACCGTCCATTATTTAATCAAAAGAAAAAGGCATCTGAATAGCCATATCTCGAATCACGAGAAAATCTATTTTTATTCTTTGAGACTTAGTATCATCACGATGTCTGCTCCAACCGTCAGGAGGACATGTCTGATGAGCTCGAGAAAGAGATGAACTGTTTTATTAGATTTATTTTCAAAGTTTCAATACTGGTGATTTTGATGGGTTGTACCCCGGTGATCAAAATACGAGGGTGCTCTCAAAATCTTGACCAAAAAACCCACCTATTTGACCTCCTTACTTCGAATTGCAATCTTTCATATACACTCCGGCGCATCGAACTGCATCCTTCGAAAATCCTTTATTATCCGTGCTTCCTCGTTATGGCATTGCCCATCACAATTCGAAAAATATCACTCTTAGGCAAACCATTTCCGATTACGCCTGAGAGCTATGGGAACATTTATTCAAAAGGTTGGAAAAGATGGGTTTTACAAGATGAATTGGACGAACGACAGATGGAAAAACGAAAAACTAATGTGCAAAGATGCTGCTTTTACGCCACGAAAGAAAGTTTTTTTGCATCGAGTTTTAACTGGCGAGAAAAAGTTTTTTTTCAGAATCCCAAACGAAAAAAATCTGGGTAACGCCAGGACAACCATAATCGAGTGCAAGACCGGATCGAAGAAGACAATTAATGGAGTGTTATGAGCAGGCGAAACAGTCAATACCGAGCGCTAACCGACAAAAATGCAATTTGAGTCACGCATTGATCGAAAAAGCCCAGAATGGGCTCACAGGCACGCCAAAGTCATTCTTCCAGCATGATAACAACATTCATAACAATATAAGTGCTCTGAGCTGCAAGTAATTTTTTTGTTATCATATTTTGAAAACTGGAAAAAATATTTTTTTCTGCAACCATTTAATAATGAGAACATTATTCAATCAAAATCAGCTGTTTAATGAGTTACTTTGTCCAATAATAATAATTAAAAAAAAAGTATTTATTCTGGGACCTTAACAATAAAAAATGATATACAACCAAGGACCTTCAGAGCCTTAAAATGAAATAATATTTCTACAACAAAATAAAAAATAATAATAATATAATTACAACAAAAAAAATACAATATTAATAAAAAGTAACCGAAAATTTAAACTAAGTTTTTTTTTTGTTTTTTTTACAAAAAACAATAAGATTTCATGAAAATAAATTGTTTATACGTTATACAACTAAAAAGTCGCTATTGACAGTTTTTGGAGGACAGGGTCTAGGTGGATAGTAGGTGGTTAAAGAAGTGGTGTTTGAAAGTGGAAAGGGTAATTGAATGACGAATGTTTAGAGGAATGGAGTTCCATAGAGAAGAGGATCGGATTACGAAAGAACTGTCGAAAGTGGCTGAGCAATGAGCAGGAGTATACAAAATTGATAGACTGGAACGGGTTTGACGGGTAAGAATTGAAGATTTGAGTTGAAAGAGTCCGGAAATGTAAGGTGGACGATGGATGGGATTGGACGGTTTGAAAGATAAAGGATGCCAGAAAATATTGGCGATGGTAGGAAGGAATGAGCCACTTTACCTCCGCATAAAATTGCAAAACGTGGTAAAAAAAAAATAAAAATAAAATAAATAAATAAACTACTGGATACTGGATAAAAAATTCAATGGTGCTTCCTCTAAAAAAGAATTTTTCTTTTGTAAAAGTTTACTTTGACGAAACTAAATGAATAAAAATATTACAAAAACAAAATAAAAATAAAAATTGAAAGGAATATAGAGATAATATTTTAATAACAAATTGATATTGTTTAGTCATACCAGATTAAATGATTACAATTACCTTACAGAAGTATACATATAGTATAGAATAGAAGTAAAGAAATGGATTCTAGCGATTGGTGATATAAAAACACTCCTTTAATTAAAGAAGCAGCAGAGGGTATAGTAGCTAATTTATTATTACACAAATAAAAAGAAGTTTCTTCCAATAATGGTGCACTGACAAAAAAGTAAAGAACACATCACAAAATATTTTTACAGCTTAAGTTGATTAACTGGCTAAATCGTATATTTCATCTAAATTGTGATCTGTTTTTTCCATGCTAAAGCACCTTAAACATCAATGACTTGGGCCAAAGTCAATATAAAGAACTTCAACAATATATCAAATGAAAATCCGAAAACCACAAACCGAAAAAATTTAAAATATTTACAAGAGAAAAATAAACAATTTTTAAAAAGATGCATCAAATGAAATATTTTTAACGATGAAAGAAGAAATCGGAATACCTGAGACTTTTAGAAGTTTAAGCTCGTCCAATTGGAACTGAATCAAATGAAGTTACGGTGTGTCAATTCCTAATGTCGATTCTCAAATTTAACCGAATCTTTTATCGAGAATCGATGGTCTAAAGCTGATTTCCAAGAACGATGTTTTTGGGATACCTAATTATACATCAATTCTATTCTCTAATAATAAAAAAAATACATAAAAACTGATACAAAAGCAATTCTTTTGATCTTTAATAACAGATCAATTTTTATCCTACTGTATTGTTATTCTAAAGGGATTTTTAAAATCCTGTTTTGATATATTAAAGGGGTTTTCGTTATCCTAGAAGTTTAGATTACGAATTCAAATATAATTGAACAAATAAACTAAGAATGTTTAAAATGATTTATTTTTTGGTACAAATTAATATATATATATATATATATATATATATATATATATATATATATATATATATATATATATATACATACATTATCTGTTGAAGGTAATAAACGCTATTTGCTGTTAACTAATTTATTTCTTGGATAATTATTGTTTTCTTCAATACATTATGGTCTTCTCTTATAATTGGAGTGTGGTTTGCAATAATATTTTATTTTTAAACTTAGCTATCAATTTTTTGGTGCCAGTACCACTGTCGAAAATCGAAGCATTTTGGTACAAACACAACACTTTTATTTATTTCAATAAATACACTGAGTTACGAAAAAGTGGCGCACCTAGAAAATATGGATTTGTAGGTCCTAAACTATACCAATGAGAACAAATATTGCATAATAATGTTGGATCATTCCATTTAAAATGATCCAGGGGTGTTTGCTTAATCATTTTTAAGATTTATAAAACTTTCCAGGTTGTTTTCCCTATGTTTCAAGACTTGAAAACTAATATTTTTTTCAATTTTTATCTCAAACAGTTTATTTATAGTTGTGCTGCATTTTGGTTATTAAGATTTACAAGAACAATTATAACTTAAGTAAAAGTATTTGTCCATCTTGTATGTAATTTTGTGAGAAAAAATAAAGAATTAGCTGTTTGCTTACCTATTTTTTTGTATTCTATATGAAAATCGAAGGGTAAGTTGAATGTAAAATCCATCGAAATTTCGCTATTTTTAAATTTTCCTCAAGCAGAAAAAGAATCAATTCCATTTTGATATATTTTTAATTTTTAATATATCGCACATCGAGAATGAAAGGGGCTCTACTCAAAAAGCGACAATTTTGAGTTGGTAGCATTGTATGATTCACAGGAACGGTTTTTATATTTGTAGCTTACAGGCCTTTTTCAAGTGTGAGCCTTTGCCGCTAGTAATCTAAAAAAATGTAAAAAGGCACGAGTCAAAAAAAAAAAAATTAAAATTCTGTTGCTTGTCGTTGAAAAAAATTAGAGAGGGTCAGATAATATTAAACTAGAGTTATTAAGATACAAAAACAAAAACTAATTAATAGAAAAAAACGTTCAAAGCAGATTAAATATGGAGTTCAAAAAAGTATAATAATACTTTAAACGGGGTTTCCTGAAAAGCATCACTTTTTGAGTCGTGTCTTTTCCATTACGGATATGCGATATGGTAGCAGTATAGCCACAAATAATATTGAATGTATTACAAAAACCCTAATCATATTTTTTGAAAAGTCGTACATTTTGCTAAATTTCGTTGTATTACAGGTATTATAATTGTATTGAAACCTATTTCCTTAACCAAAAATAATTTTTTATTTAAGGCTGAAAATATAGATATATTTCTTTGTCAATTTAATCCATCTTTATTTTTTCGGTTCGAAAAAGAAACTTTCGTAATGACTCGAGCAGATAAGGGAAATGTCGAAAATAAATATAAAAAGTTACTAATAACAAATTTAATTTTTGGTGAGACAAAAATATCTGTTAAACATGTTGGAAGAATTCGTTAGTAAAGTAGGGGAATCCGAGTTAAATTTGTATGACAGGCGCATGTTTCATCGAATAATTTAATACGCTTTATTTTTCTGTCGTTATGAGACTAGCCTAATCAGATTTGGAAAGTAAGCTCAAAAGACTGCTGGGTTGGCTATTCAGCTGTACCATATGTCCTCAACAGTGCACAAAGTTTTACTCCATGGTGGCAAAACTATAGCAACTGCTCTTCCGATAGGACAGCTTTCAGAGAAAGTTCAGGAAAAAGTTAAAATAGGGAAAATTAGATCTTCTGGCTAAACGACGCAAGAAAATTCTCGCTTGTCTACAAATTGTGTTTCACAGAATTTGAAAATAATCAGACACATATATTTCCGCTATGCGAACGCGCACATTCCAGTAAGTGCAGGAGCTTTAGAGCTGTTAATTTAATATGTAATTTTTTTTTTTAAATAATAGCCAAAAAAAATAATACAATTTAATTTTATTTATCTATTTATAATTGTATCTACTAATTTTCTATTTAAGCTTATTTGTTTCATTTTTTATATATATTTTTTTATTATACCAATTTATTGAAATATACAACTGTACAAAATATATACATCAAGCAAATGTGTTGTTAACTATTACAATAGCGTGACAAAACTTGAAAAGAACTACTCATCAGTAACACATCAATAAAAATTCTACACCAGGTCTCTAGGCCATCTTCTTTTCAGACACCTTGGAGGATTATCGGGAATGGTGTGGGAAGCAGTTGAGAAATTAAGGGATTTGAGTGGTTATGGAGCTTACTATGAAATGATAGATATCTGGTGTGGGCTAAATTAGAAACATATAACATTAAGATCTTTTTTTTAATATCTATACTCTTAATATTTATAATATTTTAATGTTTCTTATTATCTTTTTTAACTTCATGTCTCTACTCACACTTTCAATTTTTCAATCTAACCACTTTTTCAACCAAAGTGATTAACATTAAGTGAAATCTCAATAAATGAGTTGGTTTTAGCTAAATCACAGTGCTTTTTTTTTTTTCTCTTTTTGTTTAACCTGAAGGAAATTGCTGAATAAATAAAATCGCTACAATTAATGTTTTCCAGGAGAAATTTATTTTTGGACATTGGAGAAATTCCAATGTAATTTTCAACTCTAAATTGAATGAGACTTACTGTAAGTCGATTGGATCATTGGTTAAAAATATATTGATTTTGTTCCCGCTTTTTGACCATGTGGCCCCACTGTGGAGCTTGTAGGAAAAAGCACATAGCCATGACAGAACCTCACATCATCGCTTTATTGCTGTAAGAAATATTCAAACTGATGAGTCACGAGTGAGTTTGTTCAATAAATCACATTTTCCAAAAGTTTCGTTGGTCCCTTGAAGTATGTGTAGACTCCGGACCAATCACGGTATATCAGGAGCTATTTAAAATAAACGAAAAACAAGCAGATGTGTGTGTGATCTGTGGAGCCAGGGATGATTTGGTACACATAATTATGCATTGTAATAAATACGCTTCAGAAAGATTTGAATTTAAAATGCAAGTTAAAAATAAATTGGTTATGAATATAATATTTACTAATATTATATTTACAATTTACACTAAAAATTGAATCGGTGCCTTCTTGAGTAAGACAGGTATTAAAATTTAGATTAATTTAATTTAAATTAGATGGAATTATTTTTTAATTAAGTTTAACTTAAAGAAATTGCTAAATTAGTAACATGGCTTATGGCTAACGCTAGTCTTTTCAAAAAATAAAAATAAAATAAATAAATTTAAAAAAACAAAACATAATTGGCATATAATGAAGGAATACGAAAATAATTCTGGCAAATATTCAGAATGTTAGGTGTCAAACGAAAAGTGTTCTAAAAGAGCCAGCAATGTATAGACAACATACGTGACTTTGATCATGAAGTTCATACAGAGCCATCATCTGATGCTGATAAGGCAGAAAATGAATTTATTTCCTCACATTCCTACTTCCCTAGTCAAAAATTGGGCATCGTCATCAATGTATGACGGACCTGATGACTGAATTAAATAAATATCTAAAATTCTACAGTTTGTCTCGCATATAAAACTAAGGAGTAGGCTAAAAACAAGCCTTTACCGAAAATCAATAGCATCAGTTGTGATTATCTCAGAATTAAAGTCTTAATGTAGACATAAAGCACCTCAGAAATTGATTAACAACAATGAAAATCAGTAATTTTATTATAGCTAAATCTTCATGAAACTACGAAGACGTGGTTAAAATTTGGTATGGATTGGTTCAGCAGTTTTCGTAGTTAATGATCACAAAGGGAAAATAGTTTGCCCGTTTATATCTGTGGTACCTGTGCATAGTAGGCTAAGTGGAATTTTGTGAATTTCGAGCTATCTACATCACCAGAATCGTCATTTTTTTCTCTTTTTTTTGTGTCTAAAGGGCTAAGTGTTCCGCCCATTCCAATGAAGGATATTCCTTTGTGAATCGTGGGCTGATACTCCAATCTTGAACTTTTACTTGTGAAAAGCGAGTCAAGTTTACTAAGCCCCTTGTGCTTTTTGAAAAAGGGCAGGCTACAAAAATTAAAGCCACCAATCAGATATTTTGAATCACTTCCGATAACGGCAGACATCTGTTCGATCTTCCCTACGTAAGTCCAGCATTTAGACGATTGTATGAAGAGCTGAAATCCACATCTAAGCAGGATATATACCCAGATTTAGGTGAAGAAGAAGACGAATGAAAGAAAATTATATGTAATTTTTTTATACAATGTTTTAAAAACTACAAATAAAATAATTATTTCTTCTTTAGGCATTCTGTGTATGTTATTTTATATTATATTATTTTCTTTTATGTAAAAAAAAAAATATATAAAATAAAAATATAAATATACCTAATTTTTCTCAACTCTGAAAATTAGTTAAGCACTTGGCTTTCAGAGGTCAATCACGTTAGCATTAATCATTTAGCCCATTTCACACAAAATTGATTTGTGTAATGCGGGCTAAGAGTTCGATTTTTTTTTTGGAACGATTAGTGTTAAGTATTAGAATATTGGCAAAAATTGAAACATACTTTACCAACATAAATAAATAGAAATGTACTATCAAAAGATTAAGCCCCACAAATTTGAACTATTTTTAACTGGACAATTTTGAAAAAATTCCCTATTCAGTTTTCCTATCGCAATCGCAATTTCCACACTTAGTCTACTATGCACATGTGTCACAGATATAATATTACAGATTATAAAACATGTTGATTAAAGACTTTCAAAAAAATTATGAAATTATTATGAGATCATGTAGACAAGGAATATATTGGAATTATAGAATAAAATATCACACAGAAGAACCAACACAAAAATTGCTCCAGTCCTTGGACTGTTTAGAATAGCAGAGAAGGGGAAAAGGGAATTTGCATACAAGCAATAATATATTCAGGGCCTATTTGCAATGCAAGCAGCAACTACTCGCCAAGGGAAAACCAAAAAAGGAAACCGTAAATCAAATTTCGTCTGTGACAAATAACTTCGACGGAAAACGGGAGCGCAAGGAATAATCCACATTTTATGAAGTTCACTATTAATTATGAAGTATTGTAATTAGAGTAGTTCTAATTATTTATGTCTGTCAATAATAGTTAAAGGTTTTATATAATTAAAAGTTTGAAAGATTGCAAAAGGAACATAATATATTTAACAATATGAAAAAAAATAACAATGTGACCTATAATGGATTTAATGCATGCATCCGTTCTAAAGCTTTTAACAATCACATATTCTAAAAAGGCTTTACCTTTATTTTATCATTATGTTTATGAACTGTAGCCTGATTCGTTCTAGGGATTCCACGTCATTACCATGTATCTCACCATTACATCAAATTAAAATTCTTTCCCTCCTTCCGACGACAATACTTCCTGGGTTCTTTCCTTTACAAATCACTTTCCTCTCAATCACCTCTCTATATTCTCAAAGCATTAACATAAAAGTTATCAGTGAGTTCCCGCAAAACTAAATCTCGTTCCACGTACTTGTACCTAACTCCCTTCAACGCATTCTTCAAACGCTCCTTTATTTCCAGAGCATCAAATTTCTAGAACTCCCACCCTTCCAACATCCGCCATTCCTCCACTCTCAATAGCTTTAGATCCCGACTTTTCCTTTACTTATTAGATATTCAATCTAACAGTATTATTATATAAAATATTTAGTACAATGAAATATGAATATTCACAATATAATTTTGATTTGATTAGTATTATTTTTGTACTATTGTACTAATTTTGTATTATTGTTTTTGTCATAACTTGTATTATTATTATGAAGATACATATATGTCCTGCGGATAAGATATATTTTTCAACTTTGTTAACGGTATTTTTCATTTATTTTATTTTTACCTTATATTTGTTTTCTTACCTTATTTTAAATTTTTACCTTAAAATTTTATTTGTTTTTCATTTAATATTTATAACATGTAATATTACTTTTTTATGCCATAATATAATTTTGATATTTGACTAGCCTGTATTTTGTCCTTAATTGTATATACGGCAGCCAGATTACCATTATATTATTCATAATAATGTTTCTTAAGGGGCAATGGACCCAGAATAAAATTTATTTTTATTTCATCATCTGTATATCTTAATTTTTCTTCGAGGCTGGAGGCATTTATTGTGCATTAGGAGCTCAATTTTAGCTAGGAAATGTGAGCTAAGATATCATTAACAGTTACAACACGTATCATTTTACAAAACAGCAAATGGGAAGACAGGGGTGAAGAAAGGAAGCAAACATGACCAATATGCTGTACAAAGTACCACAAACAATAAATATAAATTGTGGCTTAAGGGTTAAATAATAACGGAAACTATATTTAGGCGTATCCCAGCTCCTAAAGATACAAAAAGTCACCTATAAACAATTCAAAGAGAAAAAAAATTGAAAGGCAATGAGTACATTTGCCCTACACAAACGTACTCATTAGGAATCCTTAAATGGTCTGACTTTATTCAGCGAGAAATTTATAGATATGTAAGGACAGAGATGGCCAGAACAAGGAAACTATCCTAAGCAAGGAAAGTCGGTAAGGTCTTAAAAAAGGCCTGATATATATCAAATGAAAGCTTATTTTGAGTAAGTTGATGATTATGGTTGCCAAAGCAAAACGTTTGCATATATTTTAAACATTAATTTTTGTGATAGATTTAAAAACTTGTGCAATATCTTGTTTTTAGGGGTATCAGTTAACACTGCAATTTCTCTTTGTTCCTTATTATCTAACAATGTCCGTTATGTACAGCCCAAGTCATTTTGTTTTCTTGGTATTAACAAGTAAGTTAAGAACCCAATGAGTTTAAATGTAACAATAAATCCTTAAAAGATGGCTTGACCTATGAGAAATAATCATTTTATAGTAGCAATCTAACTATCACATTGCAGACAAAATAAGATTTTTTTTTATATATATAATGCATTGAATTAATAAATGAGGTTACATCCTTCTAATACTGTATCTTAGGTATTATATGTATTTTGAAGTGCTTTATTCATGTGTGGGCGTTCATGAGGAAACGTTAAATTACTATTTTAGGAACAATCACACAGTAGAGTTACGAATCCTTTATTTAACAAACTTTTTCATCAAAGAACACATATAGACCTACTACAAAAGATTTCACAATAGACTTAAAGGTCATCCCAACAAACTCATACATGACATTCCACAACAATGATGCCCAACAATATCCGCAGAAGGTTTAAAAGGAGCTGGATGAGAGATCTCCTTGAATAAAATTAAATGATTAATGAGAGATATGGAGGTGCCACTGGGCAATGCTCCTCATCATGCCTCTCATGCCAAAACCTTTTTATTGTTTTACAGCCATCACATTCGCTGGTAGTCATTAATGTATTTACAGATGCCAATAACCTTCATTTTGATAGTTCCACAGACATAGTTTATACTTGTCACTGAGAAAGTTTAGTAGTAAAAAATATAACAAAGCTAAAAATGTCACTCTTCTGTTCTTAACACGGTTAACTTAATAACAGACACTCTAATCTCCCATTTAATCAGATATTTATCAAACCAGTTTTCTTGTTGATCGACAAGAATAAATAACAGTTAACAACAAAATTGACAGTTGATGACAAAATTCAAACGACTATAATAATGAAAATCTTAAGGCTAAAAGTAGATTACAAAACAATAACTAAAAAATGTCAAAGTGTTATCCGTCATAATTTCTAGTAACGGATTAGTCCGTGTAGAAAGAGTGAAAAAACTGCACACACGATATTTTTTAGTTGTTTTTTATTCGAAATGGAAAAAATTGCATTAATATAAAATATATATATATATATATATATATATATATATATATATATATATATATATATATATACATATATATATATATATTTTGATAAATTAAAGTTCCAACAAGTTCCAACAAGTTATCGTTTAAAGTTAAAGTTTATCATTCTCTGAGATTTTTCGAAAATACATCAATGAGCTCTGAAATAAAAACGTACTGTTGTAAAATCCAAGTTTTTTTTGGCACATTTGTCGCTCTAACTTCTCAAATATTTGTTCGATCCCAAATTTATTTTTTCTATTTTAAAGCTGATTAAATTCACTATCAGATGCTATATATGTAAATTATATTAAATCCTGTAAACCACCTAAGCTAGGACGCTAAATGTGTATGTTTTGGCAAAATATGTAAATTATGACATGTTCAGTAGACTGGTGTGGGTATTTCACGGTGTTAATTACAAGTTATACATAGGATCTTATACATATATAGGATCTAATAGTAAATTTAAACAGCTTTTAGATAAAAATATTAAATTTTGGATCGGACAAATGGTTTTGGAGTTATAGCGAATAATGTGCCAAAAAAACATGTATTTTACAAAAGTAAGTAATTTTCAGCGTGATAGCTTGTGTATTTCAAGAATTTTGAAAAAAAAAATATATATATATAGGATCTAATTGTAAATTTAACTACCTTTCTGACCGAAAAAAAATTTTGAATCGGACAAATACTTTCGAAGTTATAATATCCCAGAAACGTCTAAAAACCCGAACTGTTGTTAAATCCATGGTTTTCGGCACATTTATCATTATAACTCCGAAAGTATTTGTCCGATTCAAAAGATTTTAGCTGGCTGGCATGTACATTTATATAACATTTTACGGGGTTGATTAAAACTTCATTTATAGATTCTTATACTAAATTTAATCAGCTTTAAGATGAAAAAAAGCAATGTTGTATCGGACAAACAGTTTCAGAGTTATACCCAAAAGAGTACGACAAAAGTGTTTTCGCAGAGCTGTGGGACTGACGGCAAGTTGGCCAATTTCTCCATTTTTTCCCAACAACGTAACTTTGCGAAAAATGGTCCGATTTCGGGTTTCTTTTTTTCATTAGGTAGGTACTAGTTCCAGCTACAATTAGTATTTGAAGGCTTTCTTCGAAAAAAGCTTCGTTAATGTGTTATAGATAAAAAAACAAAAATAACGGGGTTTTTTGGCGTTTTTTGCGATTTTGAATATGAAGCCGATGGTTGCCGTGGTAGCAAACTTCAAATTCGGATTCAGCACGCCAAAAAACATAAAGATCCGTTGAGAATAAAAGTTCCGCAGTTTTTTCTTCGGCAAACCCTTATTTTACTGGACTAAAATATCGAAAGGGTGCAGTTAAATGGGACTGACGAATTCGCTCTTTTGTGGAGGAAAGCATCCTCCTTCGTTTCGCCGCGCCGCACAGTGGGGCAAAACGGCCCAAAATGGGTAAAAACCTCATATTTTCTAAACGGTTCGTCCTATAAGCATGAAATTTTGGAATTATATATTTTATGAGGTGCTGAATGGAACCATAATCAGCTTCATCAGATGATCAGAAAGGGTCAAAATTTAAGAACAAAAAGTAAGAAAAAATTAATAAAGTGAATTTGGAGTATATTTATATGCTATCTAAGCTGCTGAATAAAATAAAACTATAACCAAAGCAATCTGATCATCAGCATTGAGCCATGTTTTCAGTTTAAAAATTAAAAAAAAAAAAAAATCAAGTTTGTTATTATTATATATGTTTTTTTTAGTGCTAAATTGAATAATATTTACTATATAGCTCTATTACTGACCCAAGATTCCTTGAATTAGGTTAAAATTCTTTATTAGGTTATATTTGGAAATAAATTAAAATGTTTAATATAATTTGAAAAATGTAATAAGTTTTAAAAAGTAATTTCAGTTGAATTCTATTGAATAGACTGGACAGTTATTTACAATTATCAATCTTATATTGACAAAGATTATATTCACTGGTTATATTACGTACAAAAATAAAAGCTATCAACTATAAAAGTAAATAAGAAGCTTCATCATTTAATGGGAACTTCTTTTTTTAAATGCGGACTTAAATTACTTATCACCGGATCAGAAGTCACCATGATAAGATGAAAAGCATCTTCATTTGTTGCTGTTCAAGAGCACTTTCTTGAATGATGATCTCTGTAATGTTTATTATAGCCCACCTTCAGTTTTAAAGCCAAATGTGTTTTATATATTAATAAAACACGTTTTTATAAACATTTTGCTTTAAATCTCTGAATTTAGTAAGACATTTAGATCGAAAATGATTGGAGTGGTAGAATATCCTAGCCATTGATATCTTCTTCTTCTTCGGCTCTACAGTCCATGGTGAACTTTGGCCTCCCTGACAATTAATCCCCAGCAATGTCTATCCAAGGCTTTTCTTTTCCAGTTTGTCAAGCCTATCTGTTCTAAGTCCCCTTCCACGTCAGCAATCCAGCTCTTACGAGGGCGTCTTCTTCTTCTCTTTCCAGGGAAGGTCGCCTGGAAAACTTTTTTTGCCATTCTTGTGTCTGGCATCCTTTTTTCTAGGTGTCCTAACCAGCTGATCCGTCTAGATTTTATAAATCGTACTATATTTTCATCTTGTATAAGATCTTCTAGTTCCTTGTTATTCCTAATTCGCCATGCTCCTAGAGCATACACAGGGCCAAACACGCGCCTCAATATCTTCCTTTCGAAGATCCTTAATACTTGCTGGTCAGCTGGCTTTAGTGTCCATGTCTCTGCGCCATAGCACGCAACGGGTCTAATAAGAGATCTGTACAGCCTGAGTTTTGTCCTTTTGGATAGCAGGTTTGATCGCATCATATTTGTAAGGCTAAAGTAAGCTCTATTTCCACTCATTATTCTTTTTTTAACCTCATCACTCACTATATTTTCGGAGTTAATTTCCGTGCCAAGATACACGAAGTGGCTAACAGCTTCAAAAGAGTGGTCGACAAGAGATAAGTTACACGGCTTTCTTCTAATTCCAGAAGCCGAAGATACCATATACTTGCTCTTCGTCTCATTAATTTCAAGACCTACTGTTCTGCAATATGTAACCATCTTATGCAAAATGACCTTTAAAGTTTTCTCATTTCTTGCCAGGACCACAATATCATCAGCATACCCAAGAATTTGGTAGATTCGACTCGCCTAAGTCCCACCAGACTCCAAATTCTTCATTGCTTTATGCAGGGCTAGATTAAACAGGACCGCTAAGAGGGCCTCACCTTGTCTTACTCCAGAATCAAAATGTATTTTCCTGCTTATCCTGCTACCGACAAGTACACTAGCCAATTGATTAAGTTAATCAATTTGTGCGGGATATTGAATTCCTTTAAAGCATTAAAGAGCTGAGACCTATCTACTCGATCAAATGCTAGTTTAAAATCCACAAAGAGCATGTGGACATCTATATTGTGGCTATAGCATTTTTCTAAGGTTTGCCGCAAAGTAAATATTTGGTCTATTGTGCCTCTGTTCGGTCAAAAACCGCCTTGATAATCTGTGAGAATCTGCTCAGAATATACTTTCAGTCTTGTTGTTAAAATATTGGCTAAAATTTTATACACTACATTCAACAAGGATATACCTCAGTAGTATTGGCAAATGGTCTTGCCCCCTTTCTTAAAAATTGGTAAAATCAAACCTGAACCCCAATCCTCTGGCATTCGCTCCTCGTTCCACACTTCAAAAATCAAGTTGTAGATCCTTTGGCCTAGCTATTCTCCACCAAATTTAAACATTTCGGCAGGGAAATTATCTTACCAGGAGCCCTGTTATTTTTTAAATTGCTTACCGCATCTATAAAGTCTTCATATGAGGGAGGCTCAGCGTCGGGCAGCGTTCTGGTGTCTCGCTCATCACATACATCATTGATTGCAGATCCACCATTCTGAGGAGCGGTCGAAATGCTCCGACCACCTATCTAAAATCAGTTTTCCCTCACCAATGATTAGTCCTTCCTTGGTACGACACATATTTAGCCTAGGTTGATAGCCGCTTCTCATTTTCTTGACAGACTGATAAAACCTTTTTGCTTCATTCCCTTAATTCAGTTCTTCCATATCCTCAATCTTCCTTCTATAATATACCCTCTTTTTCTTTCTACATAAATTAGTCGCTCTAATTCTACTGATGCGATATTTCTCTCTATTACCTCTCGTGTCCCTCTGTAGCATTAACTGTCTATCGGCATTTTTCTGCTCAATTGCCCTCCTGCAATCCTCATCAAACCACTCACTGTTCCTCAGCATAGATTTTTCTCCCAATACCTGGTCAGCAGCCTCTTTAATTAATTCTTTTAAACTAAACCATTCTACTTCAACATCAATTTTCTCCTCACACTTCGCCAATTCTTCGCATTTCAACAATTCTTGCCATTGATATAAAAGATTAAAATGAATAAATATGATAATCTTCATGAGAGAACTAAGGTATACAATAATTAGAACTCAGTGATACAAATAGTAACCCCATAAATTGGTCATACAAATTCCAAAACATTTATTATCAATTGATTTTGATTTTTTATTTGAAGAAATATTTTTGAAAATTATTCTTTCTGCTATATTCTGATACTAAGTCTCTCATATATATATATATATATATATATATATATATATATATATATATATATATATATATATATATATATATATATATATATATATTAAATAACACAAACTAATAAAAACAAATATACATATATAGGAAGCCAATTTTCAAATCCTAGTTATAAAAAAAACAAACATATATATATGCTAAAAATTAGTTTCTGTATAGTGAAAAATAACACATAAATTCATCCCCTGAACAAATATGGCCGAAGCCAGGATTTATATTTATAACACGGATCCTCAGATACCTGTACTTCAATTTGAACCTCTAAAGAGAGCCTAGTTCAGTGAAGTTTTTTTTTTTAAAGACCAAGTGAAATGAAGATAAGTTAGATTTACGAGACAGCTAACTTTGAAAATTCCTGGCAGTCAAGGTTGGGGCTACATTTACGAAATAAAAATCGTCCATAAACCAGTAAACATCAATAGTGAAGTTCAAAGGGTTACACAAAATTTTTGCTAAAAATTCAGTCTCATAAAAAATTAGTTTAACAGAACTTCAAAACCGTGTTATTTTGTCCACTCCAGAAAAGGGCAACTTCAAGGACGTGTAGAGATCATGGTAATGAAATAATCGAAAAATCAGTTCCACAACCTTATGCTACATTTATTTAGGTATACAAAAATAATGAAAAAAAAAGAAAAAAGAAAATCATATTTTAAACAGTCAAACTCTTTTTCTCGAGAACGGTTAGTCATATCGAGCCGAAAATAGTCTCTTTCGATTCAGAATGGAAAAATACCTTAGAAATGAAACATTATATCATTATTTTCTATAATAAAATTGAGAGATATTTTAAATTATTGTATACAATTTTATTTAACATAATTTTTTTTTAATTAAACATAAGTGTAGGTATATTAATTTAACTTCATTGTAACAAATAATCACGTTTTTATGTCGATTGGTTCGCAGTAATTCATTATATACCTACATAACGAAAAGAAAGATAGGACTGCTTACATTATCAATTGGATTTCTTAATCACTGATGGGAAGGTGTTTTCTTTTAAGTTCAGGTCTCATGTACGTAATGTAGGGATCTGATGATTCCAGTAGCTTATGAAACACATCCTCGTTCGTGGCTATACGGGAACATTTCCTTGTAAAGTGTAGACAACAATGCTTATAGTCTTATAGTTGTCCTCAGTTTCTTGTGCATCCTCTGAAAGTAAACCAATTGGTAACATTGCCGATTCAATAATTTCAGCACCGTAAATTAAGTTTTTATGGACAGTTGAAGTTTCAAATGAACTGTCACTAAAATATACCTCACAGAGATCGGAATATTTTATTTTGATAGTATTTATAATGTGAATGTGAAAGTACCAGTGGTACTTCCTGACAGCTATTTCAGCTGTTTCTGCTGTATATTTCCTAAATTTTACAGGATCTATCGGCTGAACACAAATCACTTCCAATAATATTTTATGTCTGTGGCTCAAATGTTCATCAACATGCGTAATTTCACCGGTTAATGATGTATTTTCCAAAAATCTCTGAGAAATATTACCCATGTTGGTAGTCCCAGTTCCTTGTTTCACTAAGTCAACTGTTATTCCTAATTTTGCATCAAGTTATTTTTTTCAATTCTTCAGCTTCTCTACCTCATCGAATGCGAGTAGCTGCTGAAGTCCTCCAGGCTTCGATTGGTTTATTGTAATTAAGGTATAACATGTACTCCATAAATTTAATTAGTGCATGCAATGTTGACATCCCTATTCGGAGAACTTCATCCTTCTGGAACTTACCAATTGCAGACAGATGGTTAAGCTTCGAGGGCTTACCTCCACAAATTACGCAATTGCTTGCGGATGGTGTTTCAGCAAGCACTTGTACCACTTTGCTACCGATCATAGCAAAATAAAAGACAAGGGCTACTCGCAGAGTACTTCTTCCACAATTTATTACCGAATCATTGAAGTTAGGTGTTTCACATTCCTCGCGATATTTTTTTTCTCCAATTAGCGCAGGGGTTTCTTTTTCAAATTGAAACTTCAAAGCCCTGCAATATCATTTTGAGTTTGGTTGATTGTTTAACCACAATTTTACATTACTATTATTTACAGAAGTCATTTGTACAGGCACTAGGTCATAAACAAATGCAAAATATGTTCAAATTTTTCTTCATTGTTCATCTGAAATGTTTGCATATATTGGTTTTGGGCTGATGCACCATCCAGCCCCCATTTTGTGTGAAGAACCAAGTTATCGTCCCAGTTTTCCATTTCGGCTCGTGATTTACATTCTTGAAGGCGGTCAATACACGCTCAATATTATTGCACAACAGTATTCCAAAATAATATTGAAGATTTTCTGCAGAGGATAATAAAATTGTGCAACTGGTGATTTGTGCAATGAAATTGAACAGTTTGGAGTTTATATTGAAGGTTGTGCAAAATATTGTGCAATATTTTGTTGCCAATACGTTGGTTGTGTTGTCAGTGAACATGTTAAGTGACACCGAACTTTGCTGCGTTTTAATTGCCTTGAGCAAAAGTGTTTGTCGGCATCAGAAAAGTATTCTTGGTATTTTTCTAACACCACGTAGTACTGTTCATTTTTTCCCCACGGTTTGTGTAGCCTTTAAACTTGACGTCCCACAAAGCTGGTAGGAAACGTCCAGAAATTCCAGAATAAATTGCCTCAACGCGTTTTTTTCACCCATCGCGACAGGTTCGGCACCACTTGTTGACATAGACTGACACTATATTGCGCAATATCACCCCTAGATGATGCAATATTTTCCACTTTGCGCAATATATTTCTTAACTTTTTAAAATCATACAATATATTGTACAACCTTTCAATACTAGGAACAACCGTTCAATTTTATTGCGCAACCTCCATTATTGTGCAATAATATTGTGTGTGTATGGGCTTCTCAAAAGTATGATCAAGTTAATCTTGCAAGGAGAATTATGTTGAGGTATCAGAGATGTGGATATTTTCGGGATAACATTTTTTTTCTGGTTTCCATTATTTTATAACTTGGTGGTATATTGAAGTCAAAATCTCTTATTACCTTCTTTATAATATCGTATTGGTATTTTGATAGCTGAGCTTGAGTCAAAAGAGCTAAACCATTATAATTATCTAACATAGGTAAAATTGGTAGTGATGGTTTCATTATTAGAAAACATTAGGTTTCGATAAAATAAGGATATTTAGAGTAACTTTTAGTGTATTTCGAGTATACATTATTTCGTGATAAAGGAAAGCTCCAAATTCTTCTAAAAAAAATGGACTTCACAAGTTTTTATCTTAGGTATTTAATGAAGTAAATAGGTTCCATTATTATCCGAATACATCCGACCTGGCCCGTGTTGAGGCATTGTTTATATACTTATTTACACAGCATTTTCCGTACGAATTTCTGGAACATTACCACATTTTTTTATTCCTAAGATGTTTGAAGATGGTGCAAAGTGGAGATTTAAATTAAAAAAGGTCAATTTTTCGTACCTGTCGGGGAATTTGAGCCGTTGAACCACTATGCTGCGTGGGGGGAAGCGCTTGCTGTCTTTAGACTACCGAAAAACAACGGCCCGAGCATTCCTGCACGAAAGAGCGAACGCAATTTTCCGCACCAACTCCACCCTTTAGATGTAGACGCTTTTCTATATGAAGCCCTTTCCGTAGAGTGTGCAGTTGAAGACAGGAGTATAAATATCAATAAGTCTATATAATTTCTTCGTCATCTACCAATCACAAGAATACCTTACAATCGCAACATACTAACTTAGCCCCGATGTTTTCCAGTCTTTAAAACTGACATTTTATTATTAATTGGTGTTCGTTTAATTTACGAACTGTTTATGAAAGTAATTAATTTAAACACTTTTACCCATTTCTTTTCTGGCTACTTTTTTTTATATACTATTAGAATACCATGTGTATTTAATATTATAATAATCATTTTATATTTATTGAATAAAATAAAGTTTTGAATATTGAAGTACAATTTACAAAATCATGTAATGTGACTTCAGTTTGCATCTAGAATATAATCTGAATATAAAATGCTAAAAGGAGGGAAATTTGAAAGTTTTCATTTCAAATGTCTACCACTAGAATGCGCGCCGGTTAAACAGTAACTGGTTACCGAAAAGTAGCTGTTAAAAGAAGCAAGTAATACCGCCTCTTTTTTCTATTTTATTAGTATTTTAATTTGTTTATCATGTTTAGATATCCATTTTTAATTCTGATGATGGAATTATTTGGTCAATAAACTGGCGTTCAAAATATAAATACAGAAGAAACAAGTGATTGTCCTTTCCTGAAGTTAAATAAAAGCGAACCAATCCCAGAAAAAATTATTAGGTACCTAATAGTTCATTTCAAAATACATTTAATTACAAATGCACTTAATACCTAAAATAATAAATTATAAGCATCATATTTGTACGTATTGAATAAGTTTGGGGGTGGAAAGAAGCCGCGGTTCGCCAGGGGTTACAGAGCCAGTTTGGACTAATGAAATGCCCCGGGGAGATGTTAGCCTCAAAATTCATCATCATCTCCATTTCATAGTGATGAGGCAGAGTGCCTTTAGAGTTGTCCCATTGTGGAAGTAGAAAGTTTGCGCCCCCATATAACGAACTTAATAAACCCTGAGCCAAAACATAATTAAATTATAAACTTGATGCCAACCTCTATGATAGCTGAGAAGAAGAGCCGAGCCAGAGTAATACAGACTTATGGGCCGGTAAAACCTTTTATTACACCGTCTTGGGGTAATTACCGTCGAAGAAAACAAGATTACATTAACAGCACCGCTACAACGAGTCGCCCTCACAGACTAAAAAGTTCCGCATAGTATGGATTGTGTAAGAAAAAAATGAGATTAAATGAACTAGTAAATTATTTTGTTCATTTTCATTTGACACTTCTAATCAGCAGATATAATATGAAAAGCTTTAACGGGTTGTTAACGACACTGTCCAACAAGAAACTAAACAGATCGATTTGAGTTTAGGGATCCACGAAAACTGTAGTGTCGCAAAACCTCTGAAGGAATCCATATGTTAGTGTTTACTTGTTTAATTAAATCGTTGATGTGTCGGTATGATTCAATTCCTGTTCCTCCGTACCGATACCTCGGTTAAATAAATCGCTATAGCAAAAACTAATCCATATGAGAGCTAAGAAAATCGTTTCAAATACAGGGTGAGTATCTCTTGGTGTAAAAAATATTGGGTGAAACTAGATCCAAAATGTAGCAGAATGCCGCAGACCTCACCTTTCTATTCCAATCCGTTGCAGATATACGATAAATCAAAGACTTTTTCGAGGAAACCACGTTTTTTTCCATAAAAGCTGTAATACCTCCATTTCGTTTAAATATTTTGCAAAATTTGACCACATTTTCGGATTTACCATTAAATTTTCTATAATAGCTGAGTACCTGTAACCTTTAATTTTACAAACTTGATATCTAAAGAACAGCTTGATCTTTACCTTATTTGGGGAAGTCACAATGTCTTATATTACTTCAACGCTCACCGTTTTTCGAAAAAACTATCCACAAACCGTCAAATCTTACAAAAACTTGCAAATTTAATAAGCTTTCGAATGATATGTTAAACGTAATGATTTTGTTTCGATTTCATGGAGAAATTCACTTTTGAAACCGAAAAAACATGGTGTTCTCATTTGGCATACAAATCAGTTACTTGTGTTAATAAAAAAAGTGTTTGATTTATTGTATATTTCCAACGGATTGGAATAGAAAGGTGAGGTCTGCGACAATTTGCTACATTTTGGATGTAGTTTCACCCTTCTTTTTTTTACACTAAGAGATACACACACTGTATATTTAAAAAAGCAATAATTGCTCAATATATAGAATAGTAAAATGGAAATAGCATTTATTACCTACAGCATTAATTTAGTTACAATTCAGTTTCCAAAAAAAATAATAGTAACAATAATAATTTGTTTCTCGAAATCTTGCTTATGATAGTAAATATTCTTAATTTTTTGGATTTCCATTAGGAATCACAAAAGAAACTAGAATTTTTTAATTAACACTCCAGATGGAATAATGCATTGCTATTTCTCTGGATGTTGTTTTAATATACCATTTAATAGTGTATTGGGGGTTGAACGTGTATCAAGATTGCCATGTTTTGAAATGGACAAGAACCATTGCTCACGGATAACAAATATAATCCAGTGCTTCGACATCGGAAGTTCAGAATAATAATATGTTTTCATTTTCCGAAATCGTATACATATCTTTTTGGCTTGCAAAAGCGAAGATTGATTTTCAAAGAAATTTTTTTAAAACTCTGAACCAGTGTTGATCTAGCTCATCCCAAATGGTGCTGTTATCAAAAAATATATTTTGTAAATATAGATGTAAAAGTTTTAATTTAGGGTTACAAAAAATCGACATAGATCGAGTCCTAGGAATCAACTTTCAGTCATTGATTCCCGATTCCATCATTTTCCTAAGAAACGATGGAAAAATTTTAATTTAAGAATACAAATATTCTAAAAACACAAATCAAGGCAAATAAAAAGGAAAATTCAAACAAATTGATCCAAACAAAATTAAGCACTTATGAAACAGTAATTTCAACAGTTGTTCAACCACAGCCCACTTTAGTAGACAAAAAAAATATATATAATAATCATACATTGTTGCTAATTTCATTATTTTACATATATTAACCTCTTATCTGACGTATATTTGTATTAAAAGAAGATGGAAAAAAAATAGCTGAAAAAAAGACGCATTTTAATAGATTTTAATAGATGTTTTACTGTTAAACAAAATGTTTAGTTGATAAAGCTCATTTGTTTAACACCACATTAATTATTTAAATTAACTAATTTACACCCCTCACATTTCCAGTTGTGCGAATAAAATTATGATTGTTTACTAATTAATAGTATAATGTAAATAATTATAAGTATTTTGTTAAAAAGAAAAATAGTATGTACGAAGAATGTTATGCTAGAAGGGGGAATGTCCAAAAAATTTGAAACTGAGATTTCAGCGCTTCCTATTAGCTTATCCCATGTACTATCACTTAAGATGGTTTGATAAGTTTGTTTTTTTTTACCCCCGCCAATAGAAAATTCACTACCGACACTCATCGGCAGTTCGATACTTCATTTCAAGTAAAATCGAAGCCATAATTTTCTTCTTTCACCGAACTATGCTTTTCAAATAAAAATATTACGCTATCATTTAGATTGAATTTCAATAACTGGTGTTCATTTTTAATGCTTGTTTATTTTTCAGGTTTTTCCCAAATACTCCATTTATCCATATTAGATTTTTTTTTTAATTTTATTTACCTCATCCTTCGGGTGAATAATTAACAACAAAAACCCCTCACAGCAATTTACGGGCTTCAACAAGGGTATAGATAGGTTTTCAATAGCCAATAGGGGGACTCGACGACGGCAAGTAGGGGCGGGGGGTCGGGTACAGAACGTCGTAGGTTCGAGTCCCACCTAGGCGGATTAATTCGTGGCGGACCCACGAAATGAATCTTGATCTTCCAATCGTTGTTAAACTAGGTTAGATACCTACAGGATAACCCGTCCTTCCACAGTTAAAAACAAAAGGACGTTAAACCCAACAAACAAAAATAGCGAAAAAGCCTTCACCCCAACACAAATAAATAACTTAATATGCAACTCTTAATAATATTACTCAACGTTTTGTAGATCAATGTTTCCACATTTTAATCGCAATACTTTTTTTTTTTCTTTCCTTGTTTTCTTTCCAACCAACATAGATAAACCAAAAAGGGTTTTGGCATCAAAAGGATAAAAAACTACTTTAATAAAAAAAAAAACTAAATAAAAAGTAGTGAATAAAGTAGTTTGGTAATAGAATGCTGCATAGTTTCTGCTACAGTTACTGCCAGCGGTGGTATCCCTTGTTAAAAAATGTCAAATAACATATGTATAAGGGACACATATAATTTTTAGACATAGCTTACCGCTTTTAATATAGCTAACAAAAAATTTTAACAAGCAACAACATTTTCATACCAAGCAAAGTTACAAACCAGCTTATACAATCGGGAGCATTATTATTGATATAGAATGCATAGGGAAAAAACCTGACTATGGTTACCAAAGATTCTTTGATTCAGAAAAATGAGCAATCTTAGAATCAGCTGACAACATCTGAAGGTTTTAACAGCAGAAAGAACAGTCACCAATCCTATTCAGATGAGACCCCTTAGCTTATCTTTACTGAAACGACAAAAAAAGGATGAATTATTGGCGGCCGAAGGACATTCTTGGCCAATCTCCTTATTATTGTAATCCTATATAAATAAAAATATAAATATTATTTGGAAATATTCCAGGTTTTAACGATTTTAATATAGTGGCAGGACTTCCTTTGCCACTCTCCTTCCCGCGCAAATAATTATTTTTCATCCTTAAGAATACAATATTGAAATCCTTCAGGATTTAAAAATTTTAAACGGTCGCAGAATAGTCCACTGTTGTCCTTTTTAAAAACTGAATTAATTTGTAACGTTTTTTACAAAGGACACTCTAACTTCCCATTTAATCTTTTGGGCTTTTTAGTGGGGTCTTTTGGGCTCCTTTTAGTGCTTGTCTAACGCATTCGTCGGGGGGTTGGAAATACTCTCTCGACACTAACGACAGCTTCTCGTTGAACGTTTCTACTAAATTCATAGAATATATAACTGTGGCGGTGGTTCAAGCGGGATTGAGAAATGGCTACTGCCAATACGCTTAAAAGCCAGGGAAGGGAATTAGCCGATAAGTTTCGAGAAAACAAACAAAGCATTATATTGGAAAACTACTGACATTTAATGAGGACAAAGATATTGAGCTTATATTACCATTGCCTAAAATGAAAAAAAAAAAAAAAAAAAAACTGAATGTCAGGCTATTTTGCTATTCATTCCCCGAAAAATACTAAGGCACTTTAATTTAGGCTAATAAAAAATAATATTTTCATATTGTAAATTGCTTTTTATTTTCACGTTTAATTTTATCACCCGCATTTTGTTATTGAATCAGAGTTAAATGCTTTGTACTTTTCATATTTAATTTCGTTTGATGTATGTTTAATTAACTGTTATCGTGTACCCAATTGTGTTTCACTGTATTGCTATGGCTGTTACACTCAACTCCACCACGGGAAAAAAATAAATTTTTTTTTCTAAATACCAAAAAAACCAGCAGTTTCCAAGTTTAATTTTGAAATTATTTCAAGCCTAATATGAAGGTTGAACACTGTTGATTTTAAGGTAAATAATAAGAAAATGAAATAAATGTTATGTTTCCCATAAATAAAAATATATTTTTTATCAGACTTTCCCCCACTTTAGCCTTCTCTTTTAGAAAATAACTAAAGATACTTTATCAATTAAAACCCAAGTAATGACAAACAGTATGTGGAACAGCGGAATATGGAAAATTCTGACAACTCTAATATTGTATAAGAAATTGAAATTAACTAAAATTCTGGGAAGGCAGAAGCAGAAAAGAAGAATGACTTGGTGCAGCAAAATATCTGTACAAAAAATAACTCAATGTGAGTGAAGAAAGATTATAGTTTCACCTCTTTGTAAAATAAAAGCAAATGAAGCACTCCCGAACGACGTAACTGGAATGACTACCAAATAAAACTTTTTTGTTTACTGTTAATTGCCCTGACAACTTTTTAATCACTCTTATATAACCTTTTAGTGGAAAAGTTATATTCTTTGATAACATTAAAAATATGTTACTACTTCACTAAATTAGGTACTCATTGTCAAGTAACAAAAAAATGGCGAATGTATTATACATGCACATCCTAATATATGTAGTTTGATTGCTACAATAATGAACTAAATAAAGCAATCAAAGAATTATCGAATAATTAATCAAATCAATGCGATTAGAAAATAGTAACACAATACAAAAATCAAAGCTAATTATTTTTGTTTCATTAACTGCCTAGTCAACATCTAAAATAAATTAAACCCTAGGTATTATGGGAAATAAACTTGATTCTTTTTACAATGCAATCCAACAAAAAGTATAAAAGTTTCGCATTTCAGATGAATCATTTTCAAATTGCATTATTTCCTATAGCACACTAGTGAACCTAAAGGATTACACAGATGTAAACAAAATAATATATAAACAAACTAGTAAAATAAATCTTGATAAACTCCTGAGAATGAAGGAAATAAATCAATAAATATGTTATAAATAACCAATATGCAACCTGAGCTAATCAAAGTCAAAATTTGAAAACTGTTAGGTTATGGAAAGATTATAATGTAGTGTACTTACCAGAAAGATAACAACAGTAGGTTAAAGTATTAGTGAGTTCAAGACAAATCATAATTTGATGTTTACCTTATTAAATAAAGTTGATACTTAAATTCAATAAACTGCCAGAGATAACAATGTATTTGACATTTCAATTTAAATAGGAGAATGAATAACTAATAACAAAACTCCATGAGCCAACATGAACCAACCCAAACATAACTGGCTTAGGTGAAATCAGATAAATCACATATAAAGCCGCTAGGGTGCGTTGGTGTAAATAATTTCATTCTAGTAGCATGAAATCAAAGGTTTCCCACCTTTTCTCTACTCTCCTTTTTATATAAAAAAATATGTCGCGCCTCCCTCTAATTAATTAACCGTAAGATTTAATTGGTACTCATCATTTATTTTAATTTGTTTAGTTAACTACAACACAAAAACCATCATATGGATAAATATACTAAATACAATATATATTTAAATTCAGCGGACTCTGGCTAATCTGAACGCTTGACAGTTCGAACTACCCAGTAATCCAGAGCCTCAGTGAAATGAAAAAAAAAACAACAGAAATACTAATAAAACAGTTTACTGTTGCGTCACTCCATACATTCGTACCTTTTCCTTACAAGATTAACTTAAAAGTCTTATTTCTTAGAACCACACGGAACAGGTAAACGCTCCTGTCTATGTTCAGCCTGATATAGCGTTCTTGGAAAATTTCCATGGACATCCTGGTGAAAATTAGTTAATTAGGTATGAGGGTAAAATGTGTTGGATGTTTTTACCACCCAATGGCACACCTATCAAATGGACCAAAATATTATTCACGCAATAAAAATATACTACAGAATAGATTTTTTGGTTTAAATTGCTTTTGATAATGAAGAAGTTCTAACAATACTAAAAAAATATAAATTTGAAGGATGTCACTTTTATTCTATCTGGTACATGAAATTTTGTATTCAATAATTTAATATAAATATTATGTAAAAAGATATGGCCGTGCCTTGGCAATTGTAATATTACGGCATAATAATAATCAATTGAAAACATATTAAACCTTTTGAACCTTTGAACCATACTCAAACATATAAAATGGAGAAAAACATGACTGGATCAATGGTGGTGAGGAAAATAAAGTTTTACGAAACGGAAGTAGACTTTTTTTTTTAATGTTTGGAACAAAATTTTAATCAAATGAAGGGGAAGCATTAAAAGATTGACGTTATATAAAAAATAAAGAAGTTGCTGGTTTTGCACGATGCATCAAATGGTTTGTTTATATAGTCTATTTTATAAGCTACTACATTTTGGTGTCGCAACATGTCCGGAAGGACTATAAACTATTTCAAAAGATGAGCTAAAATATTGTTAGAAATAAAACATTTAACTTACAATGAAATAGAAGTGATTTATATTTTGTTTCACTGTAATTTCACAATTTTGGGGAGAACCATTTAATAAGCTATACATTTACAACTCTTATAACTTGAGCTGTGAAATAAATGTATTTGCATCTAATATCATGAAAATGTATATGTTTTAGGCATTTTTTTTTAATAAGGTTTATTTTTCCTCTAGCCATTTCATTTCAATTTTTATAAATAATAATTTTAAATATGCCTTTAACGCAACTGAGTACCTTGGAATAATATCCTATAATTAAAATTTTTGCAATATAACATCATACACTGAATCGATATCCTTACAATTTTGCCAGATACTCGTGGAATTGAAATTTCTTTAGAAAAAAAAGTAAACAGATAAAAGCAGCTAACCTTATGTTTATTTCATATACCGTACCTTTTAAGTAACTTCTACTATGAATTTCACAGAGGTACCTTGGGGTACTTCTAGGTAAAAGATGTTTTTATTATAAAAATACCTGAGTTTACAGCACGTTATAAAAACTTATTTAATGGGTAAAATTATTAAATTAGTATTTGGAGAATGACATACTTCTGTAATGATCAACCATATTCACTAATTATAAACTAACAATGAAAAAATATCAATAATATTATAAACAATCCTCAATTGAAAGAATCAATATTTTTAACTAAATGTGACCTGCCGAGTTAGGTACTACTTACATCGTTGTTTTTACTTAGTAATCCCACAGCTAAAACCAAAACAACCTCTAATACTGCTCTATAAACACGAACAAAAACAAATTTTATTTAAATTTAGGTTCAACAATAAGTGTTAAGCACGAAATGTTTGATGAACAAATGTTATAAACCAAGTATATCTCGGTGAGCCCTAGGCTTTAATAATCTTTTTATGGAGGTTCCTAGGTTATACATTATCGATTACACCTTTTTTCCTCCTTTATAAAAAACATAATAAAATAATTTTTTTTATCTAAATGAAAATCCAATACATATTGTAAAAACATGCATATATACATTCATTCTTATGTATTTTTGTATATAATAGCTTCATAAATGTATGTGAAACGTTTTTTTGTTATAAAATTGATTTTCTCAATCGCCTTCATGATCAATAAAATGTAATTCGTCTTTCCGGGGTTTTCCAGCCTCTTATTATTTAATTTTAATTATTGTAACTACCAATTTTAAATATATCTTCAACGCAGCTGAAGATGTTGCAATAATCCCCTATAATTTAAATGTTTCCAATTTAGTAATATATATATATATTAAATCAATGCCCTTACAGTTTTGCCAAATACTAAAAAACACTCTTCGAGGATTGAAAAATTTGTTTTCTGACAAAAAAAAACAAATAAAAGCAGCTTAATGTTTCATGTTTATTTCATATACCCTCTAAGACACCTCTACCGTGAATTTCAGAGGGATAATTTGGAGTACTTTTTAGTTTAAAAAAGCTTTAGTTTACGGTGGTTTTAAAAATATTATATAATGGGTTAAATTATTAAATAATGTTTTGTAGACTGGCTTACTAGTATAACGATCGTATATATTCACTAATTACAAAATAACAATGAAAAACTATCAATACGATGGTACACAAATCTAAATTAACAGAGTGTATAGTTTAAACAAAATGTGACCTGCCGAGTAAGATGCTACTTACATCGATGTTTTTACATTGAAAAACTATTGACCACAATAGTTTGCAGGGACCCACTCCGCAGGTTGAAATGTATAAAAACTTCCAGATGTTTCATCAACACCTATTCTGTTTATGTATAAAAATTCTTATTTTTGTAACAGTTCTATGTTTTCAACCGATTTCAAAAAAGAGGAGGTTCACAACAACGTTAGTTACGCGATTACTCCGTAAATTGTGAATCGATCTTGATGATTCTTTTTTAGATCGGTAGGACATATTTCAGGGGTGGTCCCATAATTTTTTTTTTAAATCAACTCAGCACATTTTAAGAAATATAAAAGAAAAACTGTTATAAAATCTTCTACTATAAACCTATTTCTCCATGGTAACTAAATCTAAATTATTAACAAAAATAATTTACATATACAGCCAACTCTCAATGTGTCGTACTTCGATAAAGTGAATTCTTAAATACGTCGAACAAAATCTGCGGTCGCAAGTACATTACCATAAATTTCATCTCAATGAGTCGATTTTTGGCAAAAAAACGTGAAAATTGTGTAAATAAGTCTAACTGAAAATAAGGGTCAAAAGACTTCTAGGACCACCTCTATGAATCGAACTATAACTCGAACTCAAATTAAAAGAATTTCATGGGTGATTTGTTTTCCAGTTACCTGTCATTGTTTACTTTTTTAAGTTCATAGGTACACTAATCACTTATTGGTAATTCACTCGAGTGGTTATTGAAAATTCTATAAATTAACGAAAAGTTAAAACTGATTTAGAAAAGTGCATAAAGGAGAAAGAAGTTGGGCGTTTGTTGCTAGTGAATTCCGAATTCCGCGTAGTTCTCTTTCAACTGTCCTAAACAATAAGGAAAAGAACGCCACTGGTGGAAGGCGGCAAGTCTAGTTTTAGGTACCGTCAGAAAAAAACACAGTTCAGTGATGTTAAAAGTTATATGATTAAGTAGTTCCGGGTATTTAATTTTCTGCATCAATGACTTTATATTTATGTACAAACAACATGCATATACCCATTACTGAAAAATATGTTTAATCTTGTAGTCGTTTTTGTTTATTTCTCTAAAAATTATTTTTATCGTTAGTCAATTAGTATAAATTTAATAAAGAAATTTTTAAAAAATTTTTTAATAAAAAAGTGATTTAGTAACGTGCCGATTTCATTCAATGCATCAATGCTTAGTTTGGCCACAACTACAACTTTTATCCTTAATTTACATTATATTAGGGCCATTCTCATGGCAGTGATTTTTCACTGACCTGCTGGACTTAAGATGGAACTAAAACTTCCAAATCAATATTTTTAGTGAATTTGAACGTACACTGATCCCTTAAAGTTGGTGCATACAGCCTAGTTTCGAAACACATTTTTGTTATTTTCTTATATCTACAAAAAGGCTTCTAAACTCATAACTTTCACTTGTCCCTACCTATAAAGTGAGATTTCAAGGAAGTTATTTAAGTATTTATTTTTAGAAAACTTATGTTTTTATTTTCTAGAGTATGAGACCATATATTGAAGAATAAATTAACATGCTTTTAAATATTTTTAAACTATAAAGGGAATCTGAAAATTCCGTTTTCTTTTAGTCCCTCGGTTTGGCCTCACGACCGTCACACTAAATAGTTATTTAAATATTCTCTACAAGAATAAGCTAGTGCTAATTATTGCTATCTACAGAGTAATTCGTGAGGTTATATTCATAAGTGATGTGTTTGGTAGACATTTTTTGGTGTATTTTCATCAATCCAGGGTGTTTTCTTCCTCGTACTTTTTCTTACTCACGACCGTCACGCGTTTTTAAAATGATTTGATTTTTTTAAAAACTCCTGGACTCCATATTTCATTATTTTTAGATGTACACAACTGATTAGTAAAACTAGACGTTTAGGTAAGGCTCTGGTGTTGCAATAAACATTAAATTATGGGAGTTTCCTCACGACCGTCACACATATTTTTTTTTAAATTGTTAAGAGTTACATATTAATGTACCAACACTTTTATACGGGTGAAACATCACTGAATTGAGGTCCTTTTTGGCGGGGTGTTGGAGGGGGGGGGGGAATCGGACTTAAAAACAATTCAACCGATGTTCGTCAAATTTTATATCGGAGTTACATACCTATATACCAACACTTTTATAAGGCTGAAACATCACTGATTTAATTTTTTTTTTTTTTTTTTTTTTTTTTGGGGGGGGGGCAGATTTAAAAACAACTAAACCTTAATATTTCTTTTTTAAGGCATAACTCCTATTTATCTTTTATTTTCTTCAACATGTTTCGGAGTACATGTTGAAACCGCTGCCGTCAAAACTCCGTATGCCTGAAAAGGCAAGGTAGGGAAAAAAGAAAAAAGAAGAAAAAGAAAAGACATGCACATAGAGTTATGCCTTAAAAAGAAATATTAAAAATTAAATCTCATTCAATAAAATAGTTGAACAACTAAACTGTTTTTTTGTAAAATTCTTCCAGAATTGATCACAATTTTTTTATTACTTTAATTTTTTATGTATCAATAATAAATTTTATTATTTTATTTATTTAGTTTTATCCATTTGAGGACATTAATAATTTTTTAATACGAAAAAAAAAGTTTAAAGAAAGAATAACGGTCAAGAGCATTTCTATGAA
This sequence comes from Euschistus heros, assembly GCA_003667255.2. NCBI lineage: Eukaryota > Metazoa > Arthropoda > Insecta > Hemiptera > Pentatomidae > Euschistus > Euschistus heros. The sequence goes on along the minus strand of RCWM02000002.1, from coordinate 775,020 downwards.
AAGCTCAATGGAGTTGTTATTTTATTTTGATAGATAAAATAAAGCGATCTATTTCCGCTCATAAGACATGCTCAAACAAGCCCTAACAAATTTTTTTGATCTTTTTTCAATGGAGGACTGGACCTTGTAATTATAGTGCATAATTACTGATTTTATATTTTTTTATATTCTTTTATTAATAGAAATTTACAACTGTTATGATAAAATTAATATATATCTACCCCAGGCGGACTGCTGGGTCGAAATGTGAGTTCTGTCTCTTATCCAATATGCTATCGAACCTCCACTTAATAGTGTCAATTATTACTCAGTGATTATTAAAAGTGAGCAAATAAAGGTTTTAAAAGATAATTTTAAAAATGAAAAAAAAAACGATTTCAAGATTAGAACCTACATGTACAAACCTGAACTAATAAGTAAAAAATAATATTTTAATTACATTCTTCAAAACAAAGAGCATTAAAGGACAATCAACAAAATTATGGATACTAATATGCACTAATTCACAATTAATGATCAGTTATTTTTGGAGTCAGTACCAACCAAGAAGAGCAGTTTAATCCTGCCTTTGCAAAAAAACATTCGAATGGCACGAGACAGCGGTGTGGCGGTGATCGGCGTAGGGCAATAGTATACAATTTTGTAGTTTGTCCTTTAATGCTCCTCGTTTTGAAGCAATAGAGAAATTATTTTTTACTTTTTAGTTGTAGCTTTAATCTTGAAATCGGTTTATATTTTTTGTTTTCTTAAAAAGTGTTGAGAATATTTCAATAAAATGTTTATTGCGCCATCGTATGACCAACCGATCAAAAAAAGAATGATCGAAATGAAATAAAATAAAACACCTCAAGACTTTTCATGTCATCATCATCATTTTATGACGCTAAGAACCTAACGGAACATTGGCCTCCTCTACAATCCTCTCACACCCAGAGTCTGAAGATATATATATGTGTGTGTGTGTTTCGAAGGATTTTCCTTTCCCACATATTTAATAATCTTTCCTCATGTAGTGTCAAGGTCCATGTTTACTTCCCGTACACAAAAACCAGTCGTAGGATCCTACAACTCTAATTTTGAGATTGCTGTTTATATTTATATTTCTAAAAATTTTCATCAATGACTAAGACTTTTCGTGTAACGAAATAAGATACCTTTTCAGAAGTTAACTTTCCACTAATTCAGTAAGTGAATTAATGAAATAAATATTAACAAAAACATACAGTTCTTAGTTAAGCATACTTAACATAGTTTCAAATAATTTAACTAGGACGCTTTAACTACCAGAAATGGCTGTTCAAAAACTCTATTTCTCCAACTTAATAAATTATTAAATTGCTTATTCATCAATACACTAGTTCACACATGTATATTTCTTTCTATCCATCGAAACGAACTGATAGTGTATGTATAAATATTTATGCATTTTCCAAAAACTAAAGAAAGGAAAATTTTCAAACCCTAAGTTGTAATATAAGAAATACTTTTTAGGCTACTACCATCGACGAGGCCTCCACCAAATCGTCGCGTCACTTGATAGCTCTTTCGAATAACCTCACATGTAAACGTCTACTCCTAAATTTTCAACCTATGTTGTGTTGTTTAGTGTGTTATATTGATATTTAGTCTTCTTAGATGTAAAAAGATAAAACATAAATTAACAGCATGAGTCTCAAAATTGTTTTATAAATTGATGTATTCTCATTTTCTCTTCCCTAATGTTTGAAATTGTAACACAAGTTAACAACATTAGTTTCTACATAGATTTGATGTTTTATATACTTATATTTTGTTATTCCCACTTCCCTTATGTGAGAAATTTTCAGTTTACATATTTTGTGAATGAATTCTTTGTCATCCATCTTACTTTTTGCCCTAAGGTGAGACAAATTGTAATATCAGTTCAATAAAACAAATTGATCTAAAACGAAATGTGAGAAAGTATATTAGAAGTTTTATATTTTCTTATTTCCACTTCCCTTATGTAAGAAAATGTCAGAAAATTAATAAAATGGATCTTTTCATGTATTTTTAATTTGTTGTTTTCAGTTCCCTATTTCAGAAAGTTGATCAGAAGTTCACATCACTTGTAGTTGGTATTATATTAATTCTGATTTACTGCAATATTAGTTCAACGTTGATTTGGTGTTTAATATTTAGATATTTCCTTATTTCTCATTTTAATATCAGAAGGTTAACCAGAAATTAATATTCGTTTGAACATGGATTTGTAGTTTCTATGTAAGATTTTGTATGACTTTCCATCCGATGAGTAACAACCAAAACGTCGAAATTTATCAAAACGAAGATAGAATCGATAAAAAGTGTTTTGCGTGCGTGAAATGGCTGAAGCGCCTAGACGATAGTAGCACCCTTTTTTATTATAATTAGTTGAGTGAAATAGGAGAATACAATTTTTAAAAAACCTGCATTTATAAAAACATGAATTTATTAACAAATTAAAAAATACATTTTTACAAAAAGCTATAAAATAAAATAGAGAAAAATATAATTTATTACATGCATAAAATTATTTACAATAGTTAAGCTGAATCACTTAAGGACTTTATACAAAATATAATATGCAATTTAGTTTGTGTACATTAATATCATGAAGTATTATTCTAACTGTAAATCAATAAACATATAATTCATATTATAATAATAATTCAGTACTTGCTTATACATATTGTTGATAATTTTAAGAAGAAAGTTCGCATGGTTTACTTTTAATGAGTGAAATTTAGATCACTGTTCACTTTATAAATGATAAGTGAACATTTAATCAAAATCAATTAACATAAACCATTTTAACATCAGTAACATAAATGATTTTAGAATACCTGCTTATCCATTTGATAAAATACTATTTACAAGTTGTCATGTTGCGAAAATTACTAATTCAGATCTAAATTTTCACAAGATATCACTGTATGGATTGCGGAAGGCATACATTTATCATTATGACTACTTACTCTTATTGCAGTGTTGAGCATTTACTCAATATAATGAGATTGAATAGGCTAGTGTTAGCTACTGGTCCATGATAGAATCACACTGTGGGCACCTCCTCTGCCGACATAATGCCCTAAAGTATGCAGCTTCCTCTTCTAGTCTCTTAATGTTCTCCATTATTCTTGCGTTTTCTGACTGCAGTGACTTAACTTCTCCTTCTAGCTGGGCTATCTTCTCCATCTTTTTTCTTCTGCACCTGTGAGCCGCTTCTCGGTTCTTCATTCTCCTCCTTTCCAACTTCTGTTTTTCTTCGTATTCTCTGTCTGTTAATTCCTTGTCAGAAGTGGGTTCTGAGGAGGGTTCTTTTTTCACATGCTGTCCCAAGTCCTCAAGTTCCGTAGGAAATTCGTATTCGACTGAAGAAGACATATATGGATCGGCTAAGTAACCATTAGATATATAAGGTATTGATATTTCAGGACTAGCCAATCTATCGTTCTTCTTAACATCAGGTTCTGCCCAATCTTCAGAAACGTGAGTTTTTCCAAAAGTGGCAATCCTCTCATGGAAATTCACTTCTTTCAAAAAATCGGGTGTGGTCAGAACAGCAAGCATAGGATTGTTCTGATAAATACTAGCTGGATCGCATCTCATGTCTTCTAAGTCCAGCCTCAATTGGCCCCTTGACATGTTAAATTACTGTTTCTTCTAAAGTAAAAATGCACAAATAATTACAGAATGTAACTCCCGACGAGCACCCTCTCGACAGTAGGAAACCTTCTCGTGTGGGCTACAACACAAAACTAATGAGTAATTGCAGGTTCCGCCTCATTTGAAGCGTTATCTCTTGATATCGTAGCCGTTTTCCTTATCATAAGTGTTTTCTGCACTTGTTGTTAAAGATAAGGGACAGTTTACCTGGAAGGACAACTTATCTTTAGAAGTTATCAGTCTGTGAGTCAGACGCTCAAAAATATTACGGAAAAACTAGGTATGAATCATTTAATTCTTTTACAATTACATTCATTCCGATATGATAAATCACCTATTACGTCTGTCGGGAGTTCCCTCTAGACTGTTCGTCTTATTTTTAATGTTATTGATATACATCAGTGGATTAATAATAGTTCTAGTTTTTAAAGGTATTCCAGAATTAGTGATGTATTAAAGATCTATGCTGAAAATAATTATGTATTTTATAGGTAATAAAAAATAAAAATAATTAATAATAAATAGATTTTAAGGTTCATCATTAATTAATTATTAATTTTCTATCAGGCACACCGTAGCAGTCGTTATGTAAACAAAGTCGATCAAAGCTACGAATCTTAAATTTTTAGCTTTTTTTTTTTTTTAATATCTTTATCGTTTTTAAAATTTTTTATTTATTACGATTAAATATTACATAAAATTAATGTGTTTTTTTTCGCATATCTCAAATATTGCATAATACAAACACAACTGAGCTGTTAAAACCAAAATAGCGAACCTTTAAAATTTGTCATTGCCATCGTTTTTAGTATTTTAAAATGGCGAAATAGTTAATATTTATAAAAATTCAAATAATAATAATTAAAAAAAAATAATACAGTATAATAAAACCATAATATACATTTAAAGAGATAATCAAAACTCTATTCCATAAACTGAAATATATTAAGTATAATTTTTCTTCTTATTTTTTTTTTTAAATACAGACATATTAGTAATTCTTTTTATTTTTCTGTAAAACTTTTTGTGTTTGTTAGATATATGGTCATTGTTTCAATAAAGTGCAAAGGATGTCTTAAAACTTGTCTATAAAATTAATAAAATATATCTCGTGTCTCCATTCTTGTCGATAAGCAATTTATTGTATTACCAAGATTTTAAACTCATTAAAAATATATCCGTAAAAAGAAACATCGGTACTCACTCATACTACCAAAAAATAAAATAAAAACCCTAATATACTATAAAAGAATCCTGAACTCGCAATGGGGGATATAACCGCCATAAAAAGAGCTATGGATAATATTAGTTAAATGGGAAAACAATAAAATTACAATTATTAGCCTTAATTCTTAGAAAATAAATCAACCGCCTATAATAAACGAAATAAAATACTCTAATAACAGTTATAAAATAAGAAAAAAAAATAAAGTATGGATTTATCAAGTTGCAATTATTACAAAAACGGGCGTTGCTATATATTCTTATGAGGGGGTGGAGTGGGAGAGGTGTTCAAGATTCCAGAAATGTAAAAACTTGCTTTTGCCATAACTTCAAGCAGAAAAATGCAACATTATAACGCCAATCTTCCAACAAATTGACATTAAACAAGGTCTAATTTAATAAGGTGTATATTTAACCCTCCAGTAGTCGTAACCGATCTGACAGATTTTTATAATGAGATAAACGACTCAGTACCTTTCTAATAACATTCCTCGAATGCATTATTGACGTCAAATTCTCAATATTCTATCCAGATTTTTAGTTATTTAATTTCTATTCCGCTGTTACCGGGACAAGATCTATTAGGCTCATTGCGACTAATAACGCGACAGATTTCATTCTATCATTATTACATTATGAAACGTAAGCGCATGTTCGATTTAGAAAACCCAGACGATATTGAAATGATTTGTAAAATCATTCTATGTAATACGGAGAATAATAGTGATGTTGCAAATTTTGATGAAAGTGAAACAGACGTTGTTGAAGAAAGAATTGAGCATTCAGATACTGAACCCAAAGATGATGTATCTACTGATGAGGAATGCATTACCAATAATATATTTATAAGTAAGAGTTCCATATATTATAGAAAAGAGAATGCTCCACCTGAAGCAAGTCATGAAGACGCGGCTCTACAAGACGACGCACAGTGGAACGAACGTTAGGGCGGAATGGACATTCGTTAATATCTCCGCTTCTGCTTCTCCTAGAATAATGCTATTGGTACCGTTTTAAAGCTTTTTGAATGGACTATTAAATGCTATGCTAATCATGATTAGCTTACATGAGGAAACATGTAAGAATTCCTGATTTGATATTTCGATGTTGGATAATTTATCATCATTTACTTACCATTTATTGTACCTATATACTACGAGAATATATGCAATAAAATATTCTATGGAATGATAAATACATATGTATTAAATAAAATTACAAAATAAAACGTAACAAACTAAAATATTTAATTATTAAAAAAAAATAATATAACAATTGATAATTACTTTTGTCAGTTAATATCCTAGGACTAAAATTATAATATATGTAGGTGCCTATATACAATTGTTTATTTAAATAACGATCAGAATTAAACTCATAACAACATAATTTTAATTAAGATTCTTTTTTCTATATTCTAAGTAACAATAAGTGATTTTGCTTCTGGTAATAAATCACGTTTAATGTTTATTATTCTCGGTCTAAGAGTCGAAATTAAGGGATCCGAATTTATTAATAAATTATTTAAAACATCTCGATTGTTTGATTGCCTCGATGATTTTCTGGCATGAAACAGTCTGAAATTTCGGAATAACTTGTGATTCGCTTCTTGAGCATCTTCTGACAATTGTCCTATAGGTATTATAGCATTTTTGGCTATCAGTGTTCCGTGCACGAGCAGTTTGTGCACGGTGACTGGCATATAATACCAGCCATACAGAGATACATATAACCGTGCTCTCTCTTTCGTGTAGGCTTCAAAGTTATCAAGTTTTATAATTGACCCAGAAGAAATAGCTTGTAATATTATTGCAAAGCGTCTAATTAGATTTTCGTCAACCCCTGTTATAGGTGATGAAGTTTCTGGGGAGGCAAAAAATTTCCTTGCAGTATTTCCATCATTGCTTGTACCAAAACCTTGTCTTACGTGGTCTACACAAAGTCCTAACTGAATTTTAAAATCATGTTGAACTTGTTTTTTTTTTTTTTTCCTTGCAAGTAACTCCTTTTGCTCTGTTGTTTTTGCACTCCAGGACTTGAAATCTAATCGGTAAGAGATGTGAATTAAGCACTCAAAACACCTGATCAAACAATGCAAAGGGGACCAGCCAAATGAGTAATACTCATCATTAACTATTTCCTAGTTTGTAATAATTTTTAAATTGTTCATTTCTTTAGGTGTTGCATTGCACAAAAAAACACCTCGTAGCTGAAGAAGTTTCAGTTAAAATATTACATATTTTGCCATCAACCATAGTTAATAACATTCTATAATTGATAGAGATTTTGTCATTTATATAGGGAAGTAAATTATCAATTTGTTTCTGAATGTCTCGAACTAAAGACGTTACAGTTTCATCTGTTTCTTTCGTATATTCGTATATTCGTATTAAATGAGATAGGCCTACAAAATCTGGTCGATGACGGACATTCATTTTGCCAGACTATTTGACAATTCTCTGAATTTATCAAATTAATCGGTACTAAACAGGCAATCAAAATGACCGAATCTTCGCTGAAAGTTTCAGATGAAGAATAACGTTGTTTATATTGTGATTGGTTACCCGCCCCATCACATCCCCACTTAATGTTTAACGTTAAACGACGAAAGTTATCATTCCCTATTTCACCACCCACGACTTGTAAAATCCGAGAAGAAGTATGGTCAAGTAAATTTTGCAATACGATATTTGCTCCAGTGTCACTAACCGATATGGATTCTTCTAGGGGATAACAATCTTTTTTTAATTTTGGATCTGATAGTAGCTGGGGTAAAGTGATGTATATCCTAATGCTTTTGCATTATTTCTGACGGCATTGTACTGAAACTTAGTAAAATCAGCGGCTGTATATAATGCCGTTCTCTTGGTCCTTTGGATTTAAAAGGTTTTCACAAAATTTTTTGACACTTAGTACATGTTCTGGATGCTCCCTAATAAAATTAACAATGTAATCTACGTCATCAGATTTGAACCTTTTTTTCATGACAAAAGCGAACATATCCTCTGAACATTTTCTAAAACTTTCCGTTTTTCTCCGTCTTTGTCTATCAGATAATTGCTCGAATGATTGAGAACAAGATGGTATACTTGCGCTTGTTGATGATGATGATGAAGGTAGGTTCTGGGTAACATCTTCAGGAACAATGAAATCCAAATTCAACCAGTTTTCATGCTTCTCCAAAAAACTATTGATCTTCCTATGGGACGAAATCCTGCGAGAGTTCAAACTACTACTGAATTTTCTTTATTTTTCCCGTAAGCAGAACTTTGCGGTATTTGAAATTTGTTCCAGTCCAAACGAATTAATCCATGTTTCCAATGCCAGGTCATAATCTTTAAAACTTATATGATTAAATTGGAAAAATTGAAAAACTTGAAAATTTGTTTTAGGAACCATTGCACCTATGTCGTTAAAATAACACACACAAACTGAGCATTTCATATGAGGACAAATAAATGTAAACAGACAAACAAAAGACAAAAGTAGGTAAACAAAAGAAAACTTGCGAAAAGTAGCGCCAATATCAACAGAAATCATTTAAAATTAATTCTCAAGACCTAGAAAAGAAAAGAAAAAAATCATTTTCTCGGAAAAGAGCACCTAAGAGCAAAATCCAACTATTGGAAAAAAACTTCAAGCATTGTAGTTATTTACTGTGAAGTTAGTTTTTTTGGGCGATTTTAGGCGATTTTCGCAATTTACATTTGAGTTTTTTCTCCTAATTTTCATCGAAAAATCCCAGACGTTTGAAATAATCCCGAGTTTTATTTGCCTAAAATATCTTATTATAGATAAGTTGTTTTCCAGTAGTTGCACGGTTAATTTAAAGCATTACCTCAAACAATGGATTTTTTTTTTAATATGAGTTTAAAAAAAATATATATATTTTCAATGCAGAATTTTTCCTATAAGATTTGATTTTAACATTAATTTATCTATGGATTTTGTTGAAAAGAAGTATAAAGTATAATTTAAGATCCAAATAAAAGACAAATTTAGTTATTAGAGAATTGGTCCAATGTCCAACAAATTCGTTGATTCGTTCCACTGTGCGACGTTGTGAATTATGTGAAAAACGAAGCCTGACTAAATACTTCTGTGAACAATGTAAAATGTATTTATGTTTAGAACATTAAAAAATTGCCTCTAAAAGCTGTATAAATAAAATTAGTGAAGTAAATAATAGTTAAAAAGTTGTGATAACAGAAAAATAGTCAAAAGTTGTTATAATAGATAAATAATATTTGTATTACTTATTTTATTATTATATGTTGTTATTCGCACATAAAGTGGTGATTGTATTCTTTCGGGGGTTTTTACCAACCGAAACTTTATAAGTTTAGTGTTTTCCTGAGTATTGCGGTTGTGTCTAAAAGTACTGCTTTTTATGCATCTTCTAATTTTCCAAGTAATATTCTTTCTTCATTAAAAGAATTTATTGTAGTTTTTGGAATCAGTTCATTGCAAGATATTACCACCGGCAAAATTTTGACTTTATCCAGCCTGTATATAGCCTTTAGCTCCGCTACCAGATCCTGATACCTGGAAATCTTTGTCATTATTGTCTTATGGACATTGTCATCTACAGGTATAGCCACTTCAAATATCTTGCCGGTTGCCTTGTTCATATCGAGCAACAAGATGGCTTATTGTGAGCGACTGGATGGTCGGTTAATATTTGTTGATCCTATTACAGTCTATATCCACCAGTTGCCAATACATTTTTCGACTTATATTTATAATATGGCACCGTCTTGTCAATCAATCCATATTTTTTACTAATTTCTTGGTGGATGATTCCTGCCACATGATTATGTCGACGGAGGTATTCCGATCCTGCTAACCCAGTGCAACCCGAAGCCAAGTGCTGCACTGACTCATGACTTTGCCTACACACTCGACATACCTCAGGGATATCCTCCCCGCATATCCGTCTCCGGTAAACATTAAAAAAAGTTGGTAGTGTTTGGTCCTGCATCGCTATTACGAAACCTTCCGTCTCCGGGAAAATATGGCCACGTACGAGCCATTTTGTGGACATTTCTTAGTCGATTGACTCCTCTTTTAATGAATAGTAAAATCGTCCATGTAAAGGCTTCGTTTTCCATTCCTCAACCAGCTTTAGGCATGATGGTTCCATATTGTCTTGCCTTTCTGCAAGATATAGAGCAGTTAATTTGTTATCCATAGAGCAAAGGATTCGGAGCTTTTCTTTTTGGTTATTCCAAAAGTATTGCTTCAGATTGGCTTCCAATCGCCTACACATAAAATGAGCGCTTATAAGTCCCCTTCCTCTTTCTTTCCTTGGTATGTAGAGCCTGCTCACTGAAGATCTGGGATGCCGTTTTCTTGTTCTCACCATTTCTGTCCTTAAAAACCTATCAATTTCTTGTAGAGTAGTGTCTGACCATTTGAGGATCCTGAATGAATACATTAACGAAGGCAGGGCCCAAGTATTTATTGCCTTTCTTAGTTTCACCCCAGATAAGTGTGTTTTGAGCAGTTTTTTTGCCCTTCTTTTGAACGTTTCTTCGAATTGCACTCTAGTGTCCTTTTTCATTTTCAGAATTTGAGATATTCCTAAATATTTATATTCTCCGGTTTCATTTAACCCTAGTATTCTTTCGTCACTTGAAAGTTCTATTCCATCGCTAAATGTCACCTTTTATGACTTTTATAGACGCGCATTTTTCCAGTCCGAGTTTCATACCTATATCTTTGCTGAATGTAGCGACCATTTCCACTAAGGTATGCATATCTCTCTCAGTCTTTGCATACAACTTTAAATCATCCATATAAAAACTATGCGATATGATGGGTCCTATTGTTGGTCTCAGAGCATAACCTTTTTTACATACATTCAACATTTCACTGGGTGGATTTAAAGCAAGACAAAACCAAGGCGGACATAAAGAGTCCCCTTGATATATACCTCTTTTGATTATAATTGAATCTTCATCATAATCACCTGAAAGCCGTATCGTACTGAGAATTATATTCCAATTAATCATTAGACAAGAGAGTAAATCTATCACAGATTCATTAATTTTATGAATACGCATTGTTTCCAGGAGCCACCCATGCGGTACTGAGTCGTAGGCTTTCTGGTTGTCAATCCACGTGACATAAATATTTCTCATTTTTTTTTACTGCTTGTGCAGCTATGAATGAATCTATAACGAGGAGTTCTTGGCACCCTTTTTTGCTAGCTCTGCATCCAAGTTGTTCATCCGCCATTAAGTCTTTTTCTTCTAAATGTTTCATAATTTTATCATTTATGATTCTTGTCAGGATCTTATAAACACCGTTGAGACAAGTTATGGGCCTATAATCTTTAGGTTCTGGGTTACTTTTTTTGTTCTTTGGTATTAAATACATAATTCCTTGACAAAAGTCGCGTGTAGGCTGTTCTTTCCCATCTATTAGACGTTGATAATATGCCGCCAAAGGACCGTGTGCACTTGCTAGGTTTTTAAGCCAATAATTTTGTATTCGGTCAATCCCTGTAGTTTTCCAATTGTGTAATTTCCTTGTGGATTGGACTACATCTTCAATCGTTATGGTTACGGGCTGCATAGATTCTACTCTTTCACGTTTATCATAAGCTTGGTCATTATAACTATATTCGTTTTCCCAGACACCTTTCCTGAATTCAGTCATGTTTGTCTGTTACGGTGTCTCTTGGTTACAGTCTTGCTCTTCCAGTTTTCTATAAAATGCTTTTTCGTTTTCTTTAAACTGTTTGTTTTGTTTCTTTCGCATGTAAGACTCCTTATATCTACGTAGCCCGCAAGCAAATACTGCTAGTTTCTGTTTTTGTTTATCCATAAAATCTTCTAATTTTCATAGGAGTTCTTCTTCTTATTATTATTATTATTATTATGTGCATTCCTTTAAAAATCAAATTAAGTAAGTGAGAAAAATAAAAGTGATAAAATCATCAGTAAAACGATTGAATTTCAAGAGGTGATCTGTCAGATCGTTGCGACTATTGATTTTAGTCCTAGGGTTGCGACTACTGGAGGGTTAAGCTGCAATAAACGATAGTTACTCGAAGTACCTTTTAATAAAAGGGTTTATATCCGTAAAATATTTATTTATGTCAGAAAGTAACAATGCAATTTACTATTTTTGTTTACGAGGTTTTGGCCGTTATTTTTTCCCACAAAGAATTTACAAAAAAAATATAATGAAATATAACAGAAGCATCTACTTCGGTTATAAAATGAATATTTAAATTTCACAATAAATTATTTAAATTTATAGAGCAAGCTATAGATGATCCGTAATGGATATAAAATGTAAATATTCCACTTTTTTTTTTCAGTTTAAAGGGAGGCTCCAGAACAAAGCGTAACGTTAGAAATATTTTCACCGTCTTAACCGAAATGTATACCTAAGTTTTGTAATTGTCTGGATAGACTTTCGTGAATTTCTTCAACTTAAGAAAATAAAGAAGAAAATTTGATCTCCTACAGATGAAAAAGCTTTTGTAGGAGCAGTACTTAAAATAAATTTTAAGTAAACCGACCAAAAGCTTTTCTTGCTCAACCAAACCTGCAATCTCTTTGACATAATGAAATCTTAGTAAATCAGAATTGAGTGGCTTAGATGCAAAAGGGTACAAGTAACAAAACCTTATTGTAGAGTAAAAGCCAATCAAAGTATCCGTTTGCCACAAACACTTTCAGGATTTTCGGTAAGTAGTTAGATTTCTTCTCTATTGATGGCATCACCTAACGGGATATTCACTTGTATCTCTTTGCCACAGAATTATTTGTAATTTTAAGTTTCACAATATGCACTTACTCCATTTTTTCAAAATTTGCCACTTGTACCCCTTTGTATCTAAACCACTCAATTATAGTGAACATCCACATTTTCAGGTCATTCCGAAGTAATAAAATGTATTTTTTTATTTATTATAATATCTAATTATTTATTAAATTAATTATTTTCTGTTAGATATGAGTAATACCATGTTCAAAACAATATAAATAAAATATATTTACAAACCTATTTCAAAACGTATCCTCTCATTAATTGATCATTAATATTACTATATATAATATATACATAATAATATGTATATATATATATATATATATATATATATATATATATATATATATATATATATATATGATATTACTAATAATATTACTTTCCTATTTACATGGTTAAAATCGAATAAGCTGGGATGTAGAATTACCTGAACTTCACCTCACCTGATTCTACTCACAATACCCACAAACAATTGGGTTACAAAGACCCAACAAACAATTATCTATCCATGCACAATTGTCATAATACTTATGTTATTTACTTACGCCTTCAATTATATTTTATATTCCATTCTAATTTACTTTTTGTCAATCTCTTCTTTATTTGTTAAACATTTAACGAGCCTTACAGTTTGATAAACGTTTTTCTTAATTTACTGATTACCCAAAAAATTTAAACAATAAATTAACCATCTTTCGATCCATATTTAATAATAAAATAAAGTCAGGCACGATGAAGAAGAACATTACCCAGCGGTTACTCTTCCAGGCTTTAGATTATTTAATAAGATTACGAGAGCAGATCTCTCATCCACAACCTTTTCAATCTCCTTTCTCTGTTTTGGGTATCAACGTTCTGACCATTATTTCTAAGATCGCGTTGTATCCTTGTAGTCTGTCATGAAATGTATTTACTGTGTTTCAGCATGTATTTAATGTTTTATATATTGCTATTTTATTATTTCCACTGTTTAATCAATGTGAACACAGTTCTTTCAAATGTTTAAAATTGAAAAATTAGTTTTATTATGAATAAAATTGTAGGCAGTATATACTTATACTTAGTCAGATATCAATATAATGATTTCAACAATTTAACTCCCACATATCGTCTTCAGTGGATATAGGAAAAGTAACTATCCCAAACTTTTTCCACTTAATTTATTCCTTTCCCCCATAATTTATAAGAGGGCCTGTAGACTGGAACCTCTTCCGTCAAATTATATCCGACTCTACAAACCTCAGAGTATCCCTAAAAACTCCCAAAGACCTTGACAATGCTACCAATTCCTTCACAAACAAATCCAACAAGCTACCTGGGCTGCATCCTTACCTCGTTCCCCTCCCAAAGGTCGAAAGAAAAATCCTTTATCCCAAGATCTACTGGACCTTATCCAATCCAAACGCCATGCCATAGACATTAGGCAAAGAACCAGGCATCCAAATGATCGGTAATCCAATAATTATCTTACCAAACTCCATAAAAAAAACATGGCTACCTTCAAACCTGAATCCTACAATTCCTCTCTTTCTTCACTCTCTCCTTCAGATAACGCCCTCTGGACCACCACTAAAAAATTCCTAAAATATCAACCCACCTCCCATCCCCGAAGATGGTTCATGGGCGGCTTCTGACGAGAGCAGATCCGAAGAATTTGCTCAGCATCTTTCCAGCATAGTTGTCCCTCATCCTGAATCTAACCCGACCCACTCATCGACGGTCCATGAATTCCTTGATTCACCAATTCCTCTATCCTTACCTCCTAAAGCAATTAATCCCTCTGAGGTCAAATTCCTTTCAAAAAAGATTAAAACCCCGTAAATCCCCTGGATACGATCTCCTTAGCTCACAGATCCTCAGGCAACTTCCTCATAAAGCAATCATATTCCTCACCTACCTATACAATTGCATCCTCCGGACAACCCATTTTCCTTTGCTATGGAAGCAATCCATTATTATCCTTTTCCTAAAACCGGGCAAACCTCCCAACAACCCTTCATCTTATAGACCAATTAGCCTTCTCCCAATCCTCTCAAAAATTTTTGAAAGGCTCCTTCTTAAACGTATACGTAACCCATCCTCGAATCGCAAAATATTCCCTCTCACCAGTTTGGATTCCGCACTAGCCACTCCACAGTCCAACAAGGCCTTAGAGTTGTTGACCACATATCATCCACACTTAAAAGCAAACAATATTGCTCCGGTGCATTTCTAGACATAGCGCAAGCTTTTGACCGGGTATGGCATGCCGGTTTGGTTTTCAAACTCAAAACCCATTTACCTCAATCAATATTCCTAGTTCTCCGATCCTACCTCTCTAACCGTTCCTTTCGAGTTCGCTGCGGAACGGAGTACTCTAACTGCTCCACAATAGAGGCCGGTGTTCCACAGGGTAGCGTTCTTGGTCCAGTCCTAAATATCCTCTATGCTGCAGATATCCTTCGCTGATGACACTGCTATCCTTTCATCCCATCCAGATCCCTTGATAGTATCCTATAATCTCCAAACCCACCTATCCATGATTGAAGACTGGTGCAATGACTGGCGGATCAAAGTAAATGAATCTAAACGCACCAACACAACCTTTACCCTCCACCGTAAATCCAGTCCTCCTATCTATGTCAATAGTATTCCGCTACCTAAACCTGACAGAGTTCGGTTTCTTGGTTTCTACCTTGACAAAAGACTTACATGGAACCCTCACACTCGACTCAAAAGGCAAGAACTTAACAGACTCTTCAGCCAATTGTATAGACATCTCATCGTTCCATTGAAAACAAACGTCTCATATACAAAACCATCATCAAACCTATTTGGACTTATGGACTTGAACTATGGGGGACAGTAAAAAAGTCGAATATCAAACTTATTCAATCCTTCCAATCCAAAATCCTCCGAACTATCGTAAATGCTCCTTATTATGTCTCCAACAAAACCTTACATAATGATCTCAATATACCATACGTCCTCGACCTCATACCTCTTAAATTTTCGTAATTCCATAGTAATCTTTCCTTTCATCCTAACCCTCTGGCTCAATCACTATCCGCTTCCACACATCCTGATAACCCCCTTGCAGACTAAAACGGCAGTGGCCCCGAGATCTTTTGTAAAATTTATTTATGTTGGAGTTCTGGCAATGGCCAGCTTCTACACTCATGCCCTGAGGTTTGTTTTTTTTACTTCAGCGACGCAGCTGAGAGAGAAGAGCTGGGAAATTTCTGTGCCTGGCTTGTCCTTCCATAAATGGAGGGACGGGTCTGGTCGGGTGATCTCTAGGATGAATGTAAATTGTAAATAAAGTATAATTGTATTTTTAACCTTTAATTAAATTTTGTAATATTTTCACTTGCGGCTATTTATTTTAGTTTATTTTTTTAATTTATATATTTTACCCAGATGTATATTCTATATTCTATATTATTTATGTATAGCATACTTTTTTTTTTTTTTTTATTTTATATTTTTTTTATTATTATTTTTTTTTTTTTTTTAACTTTTTTTTACTGTAAATAATGTGTTAATGTAATCATTAAGCCAGCTATATTACTTATTGGCCATAAATTATTATATATATATATATATATATATATATATATATATATATATATATATATATATATATATATTATTAATCATAAATTAATTGCCACTTCTATTGGAACTATTTTATTTGAAGACTAGTTTCGAATGTGAAACATCCATCATCACTTCTAAAACATAAAAAATTTTCAAAACATCAGCACTTTGTTACATCGGGTATATATACTAAAGTTTTCAAAAATATAAGGCAAAAAATCAAATATATATTGGTCCTCAACTGATGAGGCAAAACGAAGTTCTGAAAGATATCAAGATTAGAAGGGGAAGTAGGAAGAGCCAGGCATGTTAAATTTTCAGGTTTTTCCAATGACTAATTAGTTTTTCCCTTCCTATTGGAAACAAATTTAAAATGGAACTGTTGGAAATGTTTATCTGGTCATTTAAACAAAAACCTGGATTTGTTTTGAACATTTTTAATGAGTCATAAATATTCAATTTTAGGCTATTTTCGGTTTGATGTCATATAATTATATTCTAGCATCCCTCATTGCGGCTTCCCCAGCTCTTATAATTAAAAAAGTTTGATAATTTTAACTAATGATTAACGTTTTATTTGTATATCGATATAAATCTTGTATTGAAGTTTGCAAATGAGCATTATTTCTTCAACAATATTTTCAAACATAGAAGTTATTTTGAACCTGGTTAAAGTTGCACTGATTAGGTGGTTAAAGACTACGTAAAATCATAATTAGACATAACAATTTTTAATTGTAATTTGTGAGGTAGTAATCCAGATGGACAGAGACTATTAAGAAAAACTCTTGGGCATGATGCATTATCGATGCCTACAACTAAAGGCCCATGAATCATACTTTCACTCACAATATCAAAAAGCAAAAGTCGAAATTTTTATTTGATTTTAATTTTTATTCGGCAGAAATAATTTTATTGGTTTCATCTGGTTGGATTTGAATTTCGTAATATAAAATAGTTGTGCTCGGGATGGTGATGATGATAAAAGAAAAAACTATAGGTTTAATAGATTCTTCAAGGTGGGAGAAGGTGAGAGAAAAGGTTACAAAATATAAAGCTGTTGTTCATGAAAATATCTAAGTACTGTTAAGAAGTGGTCTTCCAAAACAGAGCATTCCATCAATTTTTTTTTTTTTTTTTTTACTAAGCCGTGCGAGCGCGAACTAACTACCATACTTAGTTTTACTAAAAACGTATTTCCAGTCAAAATAAATGCCTATAGTTTTTTCGTCAAAACAACAGTTACCGTTCTTTTCATTTTTATTCTACGTATTAACTATGTTTTTGACAAAAGTCAACATGTCCCCATCCTTTCGATTCGGGATGTGACGATGTTTTGTTCGAAACTAAACATATCTTCCCAGTTAATTTTTGATGTTGTTTTTCTGATATTTTTCCTGTTTCTCTCTAGTTCCTTAATATGATGTCACGTCCTTTTGATACCTTCTATGGAGATTCTTGGACTTTCCGCTGGTGTGGATTACTACCAATTGTAGTATTTAGTTCTCCTAATCCCTGTTAACCCTATAATCGGTAATCCTAATCACAATTGTTGTCAAAGTGAAGTGTTACCTGCGTTCCTGATTTAATTCTAAGACTGAGGGATTTCGAAGCACTGTTAAGCAGGCCCGTATCCAGGGACACATTTTAGGGGGAAGGGCGTAATTCCAATATTCCCATACCCCCAGAGCAAAGGGGTTCAGTTTGATTTTTTATTTTTTTTTTAAATTACAACGTTTAAGGTGGCCATTTTACATGGTTCCAAGACTTATAAAATTACTATTTTGATGGACAGTAATATTCTTAAAGTTTTTTCTTCTTTTTAACGAAATCCGATTATCCTTTAAGAAGAGCTATAACTAGGTTATATAAATAATAAGACATACCTATTTTTGAGCATGTTTATTTTGTGTTACTAGCTAAAGGATCAATGCATATAAAAAGTGATGCTTACATCACCTTAATATAAATTACAGTTATTATAATGGAGAACGAAATTCCCTTTTTTTTATTGCAATAACCAGTGGCAGGATGACGTTATTTTTTTAAGCTTTGGAGTTTAGAGGGGGGGGGGGTGTCCCCATCACTGCTCTTGGATCCGTGCCCGTTGTTAAGAAATATCAAATCGAAGAAATTTTGCACCAACTGATCGTGGTTCCTAAAACCGATGCGTTCACCAACGAAAAAAAAAATTGTATTCGTTTCTTTGCGGCTTCTTTTATTGGTATAGTAGTTTTGATAGTTCTCCAACTCTGGAATAACAGGATAAAGCCTAGGTAAAGAATATATTCAATAAACGTTAGTCTACCATAAATTGGAAACATTCGCAACTTAACTGCTTCTTCGTTGCAAAACTTAGTCTTGATATGTAAACTTATCCCTATTTAAATAAATCAATTTTAATTTTTGTTAGTAATGAGGAAAAAACATAAGTTATAGCCCAGCCATTAACCCCCTCCTCTTTCCAGCTCCTAGCTTACTCTGCATTATTATGATTTGTATATAACCCCTGCTATTTCAATAATATAATATACTCATATGTTATAAATCGATAAACTGTTCAGTCACTATTCGCTAGCCGTTAGAACTCATTTAGTTGTAGACTTTTATTTTCTGTAAATTATACCAATAAAAGTTTTTTTTAAAGTATTTTGTGGAGCGATATCAAAATTATATATTAATCGTACCACTCATTGAAGTTTGCAAAGTATCCGACACCAAAGAATACTTTTCGCAAATAGAAACTAAAGTTTATAATGATCCGTCACTAAAAATTAACATAAATCGGAAAATTTTGTTTTAATACCTAGTCTCTATAATGAGAATATCCTTGTTCATACTCTGAGAAGAAAGCATACTGTTAACTATTTAAATAAACATAGAGACCACGGCTAATGCCAAATTTTTAAAAAAATCCTTGTTGGTATGTACAGTTGTCAATGAAATTTTTACTTTTGCTCTAATTAATGTTTTGATATCATATATTATACTTTGGACCTGCCTAATTTTTTCCTCCTTTTCTTTAAAATTTTAAAATTAAACTACAAATCTGTCAAGTTTCGTGTTATTATCTATAGAAGTAAATCCGCAGTGAGCCAAATTGTAGCTCAATAGAAATAGGCCATTTTCGGGTGGAGTAGTGTTGTTAAACTTCAGAAGGTCTCAGAGTCACAAATAAAAATGAAATTGATAAAAACGAATTGTAAATGTTTTCTCTAACTAATAATGAACACAACAGCCCATTAAACACTACAAAAATAATATAAACATATAAACATCTATTATGATTCGTGTTGTAGGGAAAGAGCTTTAAACGGCCACCAAATCTATAAGCCATTATCTTTTAATATTGATTATATTAATTCAAATTTACCAATATCTGATATAGGCGTCATAATGAAAATTAGAGGCGAACTTCTCAACTTGAACTACAGGCCTTCCATCCAGGGACAGAATTACATTTGTTCTATGTGTAATATTGGAGAAAATGAAGATGTATTTCATTATTTAGGACGTTGTAAAGTCTTGGAGGGAATGAGGAAAAAATATTTTGTTGCAGTTACTATGACTGAAATATATATGGTCAAATACCTAAATGGTGAAGACTGGGCATCTCTAGTGAGTTACTTAAAGAAGCCTATATCTACCGTTCTTTTCTTATTCAAAATTTTAATTATTAAAAACCTAATAAATGTTATATATTATAATTTGATTGATAATATACTCATATGTTATAAATCGATAAAAATTATATTAATTAGATATTACTGAATAGTATAACTGATGGGTAGATATAAGTATATGCTCGTGTTATTATTATATCGTGTTATTGCCAGATATAATTAAGATATTATTAAAGGATATATGGTAATTATGATATTATTGTATAAGACATAATTAATGATTAATAATAGATTATACAATATGTAATTAGATTGTATTGTATTGTTTGTATTGTTTGAGGGTAAAGTAGTTAATAAATTAATAAATATTTACATTTTTAAAAATAAATAAACAATTATGATTTAAAATCATTTTCAAATTAAAAGCGCTCCTGACAGTCAGCCGTAGCTATGTCAGTAATATTACTTTGAACACTTTTGTAAATAACATAAAATTCTGTAAATATTATTAACAAAAGTATTGGTAACGGTCGGCTTAAGAGGAGGCACCAAACTGGCTTGACCCGTGCTACACCGACCAGTTCGATGCTTACGCTTCACTTCGAGTTTACATTTATCGATAGCTCTTTTCTATAACCTCACATGTAAACAATCTCTTCTACAGTTTCAACTTGGATTGTGTTGTTTATTGTATGATATTGATATTTAGTCTTCTTAAATGTAAATAAGTGAAACAAAATGAGTTTCATAAAGGATTAAGTGTTTTATCAATTCATGTTTTCTTATTCCCTCTTATCTAATGTGTAAAAGTGTTACAAAACTTAAGAACATTAATTTGTACATGGATTTGGTGTTTTATATATTTTTATTTGTTGTATCAATTGAAGTGATAAAATTTCAGTATGGATATTTTTTTAATGGATTCTTTGTCATCCATAATACTTATTGTCCTAAAGTAAGACAGATAGTATAATTAATTCAATAAAACATATTGATTTAAAAATAAATGTGAGAAAGTATATCACAGGTTTCATGTTTTCTTATTTCCACTTCTCTTGAGAAAATATAGCAGAAATTAACAACATAACTTTCAACAAGGGTTCTGTCTTATATTATATAATCCCTCATAACATAGAGAATGGACAATGTGAAAATAATCACAGATTAAGAGGTAAATGTCATATTATGTAAATGTAAAACTATTGGTGTAATGTTATAGATTAATGTATTTTTTAAAAAAATTTAGAAGCCTGATGATGGAGCATTTTCTCCGAAACATGTAGCTAAAAATGTTAAATAAATAGGAGTGATGTGAAATAAATACTTGAGGATTCTGTCTTTTAAATATTTACAATTTGTTATTTAAACTTCCCTCACATTACGAAGTTTATCAAGAATTAACATTACTGGTGGCTTAGCATTATATTAATTCTGATTTAATATAAAATTAATTCAAAATTGATTTAGTGTCTTATATTTTGACATTTTCTTATTTCCACTTCATTATTTTCTGATTTCTCATTTTAATATCATAAGGTAAACAGAAGTTAATATTACTTTGAACAGGGATTTAAAGTTTCTCCGTAAATAAATGAGAATAACCTTTCCCCTCGATAGGTAGCGAATAAAACACCGAAATAAATCGGAGGAGGAAGGTAAGAATCGATAAAAGGTATTCTGGGCGCGCGTAGGGGTTGCGTCCTCTTAACCCGACCGCTACCAAAGTATTTTCTATCTATCTATCTATAAAAATTTTCAGAGTGTTTTCGAAATCGATTGCGACAGCTTAGACGAAGATGCTCCTTCCCATTCGATTTTACTATTTTAATTAGGATTAATGAATTAATTGCCACTTCTATTGAGATTCTTTTATTAGAAAACTAGTTTCGAATGCTAAACATTCATCTTCAGTTCTAAAACATACAAAATTTTTTCAACACATCAGTACTATGTTACATACTATGTACAAAAAAAACATAGTACTTTTTAATCAGTCTTATAAGTTTTTGTTATGATATGTAACTTGTTTGATACAATAAGTCCTGTATTTTTAAAATAATACGGAATTTTAATTAAACTCTATTTGTAATGGGATTTATAATTGAATGGGTCCGCCGAAAAACAAAATTTCCGATCTGGTGATTTTAAAGGTTTTTAAATGTATTACAAATAGTACGTCACAGTATGATATAGCAATCCATAATGTTATTATACATGTAAATATCACAAATTACAAGGGGGAAAAAATCTAACTTACAAAACTAACAAGAACTTCAAATTATGATTTTCTTTCACTGATTACTCAAAATTTTGTTTGTCGCTTAGAACGTTTTTTGGCGGACCAATTCAATTAAATTGATATTTTTGATTTACTTTGTTTCCATTAAAACTCAAAATGTCCAAAAAACTTCTGCTTATAGCATTATCGGTCATAGATGCAGGAACTTGTTATTAGTAGATATCTATCAAGGATATAAAAAATATAATTGTACATACTTGATTTTACAGCAGAAAGAGCACTAGTGAAGGGTTTTCGCTATTCCTAAAAAAATGTTCTGAAGTGTACTTGTTCAATTTTGAAATACAACTCCTCTGTTATCCAACGAATACCGGAAAAGATCAAACCTTAAACAAGAAATTATGGATTCACTCGTATCGCAATCGTTCGATTTATTAAACTCTCAACTTAAACCTTCATTCAGAGCAGGCGATCATGACTCAGGTATTTATTTAAAAATACTAGAAAAAAATATTTTTCCTAATGAACCAATTTTATCCAAATCATATCAATGTCTATAAGTATATTGTGACAAA
The DNA here is from genome assembly GCA_003667255.2 of Euschistus heros. NCBI lineage: Eukaryota > Metazoa > Arthropoda > Insecta > Hemiptera > Pentatomidae > Euschistus > Euschistus heros. The sequence goes on along the minus strand of RCWM02000002.1, from coordinate 752,326 downwards.
GGCATTTTCTAGCTATCTGAAACTAATTAAATTTCCAGAAGATTTATCATGTCATTGAAACTCAACAATGATTAAAGACAAAATTTAACAAAAAAAAAAAAAAAAAAAAAATTTTTAAATTTATTCACTTGTGTGATCACTGAAGTTTGGCATTTGAGGATGTACGTATACGAAATGGAACGGCATTTCATTACATACTATTTTTTCATCATTATCTATGAGGAAAGTAGATTCAAAATTATAAAACATTTAAAATAAAACAATTTACGAATAATATTATTTTGACAACTTATGTGACAGTGTATGAATTGAGTATGAGCCAAATGACGATTTAAATCTTTTTAATATTGTGATTAAGTTTCATTTAATTTTAATAAATCAAATATTTAGGAAGATATAAATTAATATAAAATATAAAAAAGTAAGAATGCAAGAAACAAGAAAGAAAGCACCTGAAGAAATCTATTTCGCCCTCATTGGGAATAACTATTGAACATAGATACGTCTATGCTTCTTATAAGGAAACTGTGGGTGGATTATGGATCTGAGCAGCACCGACTGATCTAATGCGTGTCAAAACGTGACTCTTTCATTCAAATCAATGAGCTCCTAGACGGTAGGTCCTAGTGACAAATTCTATATAACGAAAAATTTTCTCTATTAAAATTTCTGATAAGGAAACTGTCGTCACAATTACGATCAGAGCAACACCAAACAGAGCTATTCAAAAAGTTATATGTTTTGAGGGTGACAAAAAGTTACGCAAGAAAACCATAAACCCCCAGTCAAAAGGCCATGGTGTTATAGTACTATGGAGAGGCCCTTCCCGTATATTGTTCCGTTAGGGGCGAGACCAAAACACTAACCGGCCACGCCCACAATGCCCAACTGGCGACTTGCATTCCATATGGGCTAGGACAATTGAAAGGGTTCGTAATAAATAAAATAAGTAAATCACTAAAGTAAATAAATCACTAAAATAAAATAACAGCAGTATAAAGCCTAGGAAACCAAAATTTGAACTGATAAGCGGCTAATATACTGATAATACGGTTCACTCCAAAATGGCTGCCTGCCCTGGCTATTGAGAGGTAAGCCCTCTCCACTTTTCTATAACTCCATGCAAAAGAGATATACATGTAAAATTAATTTCTTAGAAATAAATAAATCCATTTGTAAATAAAAATTAAATCAAAAAAGAGCCTTCAATTATTTATAAAAGAAGATGGACTAGCACTCCAGAATTATTAGATCCCGCGGAAATCCGAGAACCTCACCCTTGGAGATATGCTGAAGATTTACAATGTCTTTATTCATTTTATAAGCCGACTAGCAACACCATATCATTTTCTCACGTATTTACCCGTAGTAAAACATGTGATTTGCTTTAAACGCGTTGGTTAAGTTTTTAGCGTTAAGTTGGTTAAGTTTGGTTAAGTTTAGTGTCTAGCATAGTGTTCAAGGTTAGCAATGGATATCTGAGACTGCAGTGAAGGCGAATATAAATGGGCACCTGCAGCCCTTGCATTAGTCCTAGAGCCAGGGCGGCTATGGCCTCCTTAGTGGAATTGGTAAGTCTTCAAGACATTTAGTCCGTTTATTAACAATTTACGACAGAGATTAGAGATAGTATCCTAGAATAGCAATAGAATTTTGAGACAATAGGGTAAGCCTCAGGCACTTAAACAACCTCAGCGGTGCTAGTTTAAATCCATCATGGGCGGAACGAAATAACTTAATTGATCTCCATCTTCCCACTTTGCTAGAATGGATTGATGACCTGTAAGATAGCCAGTCCTTCCTTAGGTACAGGACATTAAGTCCCAACTCACAACGAGATGAAGAATTTAATATAAAAATTTACTTTGTGTTTTAGTGTAATATATTTGCTTTATTGATTAATACAATCAAAATTTGCATTATTACAATTTTTTTTTTAATGTTTAATTTATACATTCAAAAGTTTAATATTATTTTTCTCATAACAAATATAAAATGTAGAAATTTTACTCAGATATTTTTCATTTAATATCACGTAATTTAATTTTTGATCTGTAAAAAATCCTTAAAAAAATATTATCCCTATCAAAAATATTTCAATTCGGAAAAAAAAAAAAAAATCTTAGAAAGATTATTACCATGGTGAGCAAAAAATTGTGAGATTTATGTTTAAAGTTGGTTTCAGCTGTTAATACATTTTATTGTAAATATATTAATTGGGTTTTAAATTTTGCAAAGCTTTTGTAATCCATTTTTGGGATGAATATGTCTTTTGACTTATACTTTTTTTTGACTGTCTATACTTTTTTGGAGTAACTTTTTTTTTTTTTCAATTCATTTTTACAAGCTCTAGCTCAGTTGGTGTTGCTAGGAACGAAAATTTGACGACGGTTTATCTTATCAGAAATTCAATGGAGAATATTTTTAGTTATATAACATTCGTCACTCGGACCTAGTGCTTAGGAGCTATATTGGTTTGAATGTTAAAAGTCACGTTTTCTTACACTTTTTCACTTACATTTCTTACAGTAAGGCGCTTGACTACTAAGCTCCCAGGCCCGAGTTCGAGTCCGACTGAAGGCAGAAAATTTATATTCTGTTATTTCAGCCGTAAATCGAATTCGAGGCCGGGAGATCCTCCTGGGGCACACCCAGCCTCTTAAAAAGTGGGTACCCTTAATTAGGGAAAAACCTGGTGGTTGAGCGTGAATTCTGGCCAAATCACCTCCTTTCACAACCGTTGGCACAGAAAAAGTTCTAGCTCTGTTGGTGCTGCTTGGATCAAAAAGCATTGTTACAATACCCTTCCTCGAACGCTGTGGTAATGTTTCTAGCAGCTTGGACTGCCGAGTGTTCAAGTTTAAACCCATAAAAAAAATCGGTTCTTTCCATGCCTCATATTTAGTGATGTAATAAACCGAGTGTGATCAACTGGAGTGACAGGAAATATTTTTTTGCTTCTTTTTCAATTTATTATTTATAAACAACTGAAAATGGAAAAAAAAATATATTAAAACAGTTTTCTTAGTTATGTTCTTCCCAAGACAGTAAAATAGAAATGTAATATTGATATCGTGAAAATGCATTTACTATTTCATAATTAAAAGGAAACAATTATCGCACTTTACATTCATGATCATCTTCATCCTTAACATAAAACATTGGCACGGGATTTCCCCTTAGATATGCCTTCTTTCCTTCGCGCCATCAAGGCGACACGCTTTACTGTGGGAAACCGCGGCGTCACCTTAGTGTGACGCAATTCTTCAGGATTATGCGTCGGTTTCACTCGCACGCTTGCCTTCACGCTCCATGAGAGTGGGAAAACGTACGCTAATGGGTATTTGATGATATAACCATTTTTAAAATCTACAAACAGGTTATGAATAGGTATTTTAGATTCACGACTTTTCTCCAAGATCGTCCATAGAAGGAATATTAGGTCCGTAGTAGGATTGCCGTTTCTATAGACACCCTGATAATTTTTAAATGATATTTTATTTAATCAAGTGGATAAACATTCTAACAGAGCTAAAACATAAGTATATGCTTCATTTATAAATAAAATAAATTTTTATATTAATTTTTCAGCTATTGGGCCTTAGTCTAGCGGCACTCCATGGATTATGTTTGATGAAAATTATCACTGAACGGCAGGTTTATGGCAAGTATTTATACAATATAATTGATTTTAAATAAATTCAAATCAATTTATAAAGTTACAATTGCATATGAACGTTTTTTGTGTTTTTTTAAAAAATATTATTCCGAGTCCTTGTAGTATATTAATAGTAAAATTCAAATTTCAATACATAATATTTATTTTAAATAATTCATGAGGACTAGGAGCAAAAATGACTAGTATTTTGAACTAAAACAGGTTCTATAACCTGCTGGTAGAAAGTACACTCCTTAAAAAAAATTATAGGCCATACTAATTTTTTAGAAATATTCTAGATTATTATAACATTACAGATAACAAACGAATACCAGTATATTCAAAACACAAAATAAAATTTGCCGTAACCAAAATATAGACCAGTTCACTTACTTATTGATTACCGCTTAGTAGTTTTACTTCTCAGTAATGTGTTGTCTCACTGTTTCTCTCCAATCGTTTTGGAAGGGATTAAAAAGTTTCTTCAAATACTTTCGGCAATTATTGGCTCACTTTTTACGATGCAAGTTTTGAATTCTTCTATTGAGTTAAACTTTATCTATTGAACATTAACTGCTCGAGAAATATCATTTCAGCAGTTCCCAATAGTGTTCAGATCTGGTGATAAAAGATTTTCTTACGATGCGAGCTGTGTGGGCAGGTGCACTGAATTGCTGAACGATAAACCATCCTCGAGCCATCTCCTCTCCTCTTTGAACAGTCGGTTCTTGTCTGTATACTTTTTGCATTTTCGCTGAAAAAAAATATATTAATTCTGTCTTTCCGTAGTACTCTATCCCAGCCCAAACCACGATACCACTTATTAGACATTTGCTTAAAAATATTTTTTCTTTTTAAAAATCATGAAAAAAGTATGGAAATTCATCAGGACCTTAAAAAGCTTTTTATCACTGAAGATAACATTCTTCCATCTCTTTCCCTATGAGACTTTTTGAGAAGCGAATTTCCTGCTGGCTTTTGAAAGAAGGGATTTCGTCTTCAGTTTATGACACTTTAAATGACCAGCTTAGTGCAAAATGTGTTTAACATTCCTAATGTTCGTTTTGACCCCTGCTTGTTCACAAATATATCTCGTTGTGGAAGAACAGTTGGACGCTTGGCGTAAAAAAGGTTTTCCGACAGTTGTTTACGGTCTGCTGACAAGTGTTTTTCCTTTGGCCATTATACTTGCACAGGCTAGGGAAGTTCCTCATGAGCAATTTTCTATACTCTGCTGATTTTATTAAGTAATGTTTTAATTACGTCCATTTGAGTCTCTGAAACTTTCCCTTTCGGCAATGCTTAGTTAAATTTAATTATGTGAAATAACAAAGACGTAATGTTTTGTAAAACTGCACTTAATGATATCTATTAAACTGATTTAAACAAAAAACCGATACTGGCTGGCCTTTACTTTCGTCCCATGTGTTTTACGTTTATAGATAATCCGTAAACGATAAGAATCAGAACTCAATACAAGCGAGCATTTCAAAGAATTTGTAAATTAAATGATATAACAATAATAAGCAAACAAATGGAATGAGATGGCCAATAATTTTGTCGGGAAGTGTAGCTATTAAACCCGACTGAGCGATCACAAATCAAGAAGTAATGAATAATCTGTAGTTAATTAATAGTATTCTTGTGATTGTAAATATGGAACCAAAAAAATTGGAAATTCTGAAACTAAATTCTCATAGAAATGTCCAATATTTTGGGTAGCATTAAGTTATAAATAGCAGATCCACGGCTGCCTTAATCTTCCTATTCATATACGTTTTGCGCTGAACATATTCAAACCACCATCCGCTCTTGATTCTTAATCTGCTTACCAAATCCGTTTATTCATTATATAAACAATGTCAAATATACGTGGGACTAGGGATGCTGGTTGAAAGTAAATAAAGGGAATAGAAAACTGAAGTTAAAAATTTATAATTACTATTAACAAGCCAACTATTGTTAGTTTTAGAGCTCAACGCACAAAACGCTAGATAGCTCAGAGGTGTAAACTAAAAAAAAAAAGACAGATAAAGAAAGAACGGAGCATATATAGATTATAGCATCCCCATCGCGGCTTTGCCTGCTCTTATAAGTATACAACTTAAGATAAATTGAACTAATAATTGAAGTATTATTTTTTTATTGACGAAAATCGTAAATTGAAATATCCAATTGAGCATTATTCCTTCAAAGATGTTTCCAAGCATAGCAGTAATTCTTAACCTGTTACCAATACACAGGACAGGTGGTTGAAGATCACCATCATATTGAAGATAAAAAAATTTTTTAATTTAAATGGATGTGTTCCTGACATTCATATATAACTCAGAACCACATATTTTCCTGATCCTTGGAAATTATCCATATTAAAGATGATACCCAAGCCCAAAAAGCCACTGAGCACCCTTCTTCTTACCGTCCTATTTCCCTTTTACCAATCATGGGTAACATCCTAGAAAAACTCATCCTGAAATGCTTGTATTCCATCCTAGAATCCAATCACGTAATCCCACATCAACAGTTTGGATTCCGAACATCATACTCCACAATCCAGCAATATCATCGTCTCCTCCGCATTGGAGCGCAAAATGTACACGGGAGCCTTTTTCGACGTAGAACTAGCTTTTGACCGAGTCTGGCACCCAGGACTGCTTTACAAACTCCGTAAATTTCGACCTCCCACATACTTCCTTATTATCCGCTCCTATCTCAGTGATAGAACCTTCAAAGTTAACCATAACATTTCCTATTCTCCCTTCTTTACCCAATCTGCAGGAGTTCCTGGACAAAGTATTTTAGGTCCCATTCTCTACACAGTGTATACAGCTGACATCCCTACCTATCCTGGCACCGTCCTCACCACTTATGCTGATGACACTTGTGTCTTATCAGTAAACAATGATCCCTTAATTTCCTCCCAAACACTCCAATCAATACCATGAGCCTTTAAGAATGGTCTCAAAAATTGAGAATCAAAATAAATCCAAATAATAACATTTGCCCTTCGTCGTAAACCTACGATTTCCTGTCCTGCAGTATCCTTTAATGATATCCTGTTAATGCCTGTTGAACAAATCCGATACCTAGGACTCTATCTGGACAAACGTCTTACTTAGAACCTACATACAAGACTAAAACGACTAGAAACTGTACCCCGTTTTCGATTCCTTCAACATTTACTTGACAAATGCTCTAACCTTCCGATTAGTTACAATTTTTTTTTTTTTTTTTTTTTTTAGCTTTATTTTACGGAATTTAACAATTTACAATTTTGTAACATATTTGTATAAATACATGTTTTGCTAATAAAACAATTCACACTACATTTTCGTTCAGTATAAATTAAACTTAGAAGACATTTTTTAAACTGTAGGAAAAACTGACAAACAAAAAACCTACTAAGTAAAAAAAAAATAAAAAAATAAATAAATAAATAATAATAATAATAATTAAAATAAAACAACGTGATAAAATAAATAAATGGAAAATATGCAAAAGTTTTGGGCGTTAAAATTAATTGCTATTTAACAATAAATTATCTCTTACAATACTTTGATTTGTTAAATTAAAATTTAACTAAAACTAATAAATTCAAGATTGTCTTATTAAATAAATTTTATCCTAGTAATATGTGTCTAGTTCGTTTGTGTACGTATCTTCTTAAGGTTAGCTTGTTATATTTGCCTATTGCTTGTATTATGGGATTGTCTGAGTTTATTGTTGAGTTGAAAAAGTTCTGAGTCTGGGTGTAAATAAACTGTTTAATTGTTTGAAAATCTAGATCGTGCAGGATGTCAGTTATTTTTGTGTATCTTGGGTAGTCGTTAATGATTCTCAAGCATTGGTTTTGAATTCTTTCTAATTTTTTGTAATTGGAGTCACATGTGTAGCTCCATACCGGAGAGGCGTATGTAAGTAATGGTCGAATGACTGATTTATATAAAATAATTTTGTTACGAGTTGATAGAGGGGATTTTCTTCGGAAATATGGTGACATTTTACTGATAAGTTTTTTGGCTTTAGAGCATTTATTATTAATATGAGTTGTGAAAGTTAAACGTTTATCTAATTCAAGACCTAGGTAGGTAACACTTTGTGCCCAGGGATTCGAATTTTATTTAGGATGATATGATCTACTATTTTAGGCCTTCTTTTTGTAAATATTATTGCTGCAGTTTTATGTTCGTTTATTTGTATTTTCCATTTTTTGTAATATTTATTGAATTTCGAGTATAGTGATTTTAATCTTTTTTCTATTGTATCTATCCTGTAGGAACTAGTGTAAATGGCGGTGTCATCTGCGTAAAATGATCTTTCAACTGAAGGAAGAGAAGGTAGGTCGGATATGTATAGGTTAAAAAGAGTAGGGAAAAGGCAGGATCCTTGGGGAAGACCAGCTGATAGGGAATGTTTAGGAGTTGTGGTGTTGTTGATTGTGATTTGAAAGGATCTATTAGAAAGGAATGAGTGGATAATATGAATGATGTAGGGTGGGAATTGGTAAGCGATAAGCTTGTATATTAGTCCGTTATGCCATATTGTGTCAAAAGCTTTTTCGATGTCTAGTAAGATCATCCCAGTATGTTTTTTTTTTTTCATTAAAACCTGCTGTAATAAAATCTGCCAATCTAGCGAGCTGTGCCACTGTGGAATGATTGTTTCTAAAACCAAATTGTTCATTAATCATGATATTGTTGTCCGATATAAACTTGTTCAATCTCTTCAAGAATATTTTTTCAAATATTTTTGAAAGAGTATTAAGAAGGCTGATTGGTCTATAGTTAACGGCTTCTGAAGGGTCTTTATTTGGCTTAGGTATCGGTATAGTTTTTGCTGTTTTCCAGGAAGTAGGGAAATGTCGGAGGCGGAAGATGGAATTGAAAATTTTAGTCAAGAACATTATTGATTTTTTACTAAGATTTTTAATCACTATTGTAGGAATATTGTCTTCGCCAGGAGCTTTTTTAGTTTTCAGCTGTTTTATAATATGGATTATTTCTTTAGGTGATACGGAAGGGAAATTAGATGGTACCTTTTGCTGGAGATATTTATTTACGGTTTTGTTAACTGAGCAATTGTGGTGGGGTGAGCCAATGTCTTTGGTGATCTGAGAGGTGGAAGTAAAATATTCCGCTAGTAGAGTTGCTTTGCTTTTATCAGAGTAGGCAAATCCATCCGGTATTTTAAGGGGTGGTATACATTGCGAACGATTTGTAAAATACGGTGAAATTTCCACAGAGAATTGTCACCTGGTTTTATGTCTTCAAGGGTTTGGGTCCATTTGAGATTTTTCCAATCATTTAATTTATTTTTTACGAATAAATTTAGTCTATTAATTATTATTTTATGTATTGGATTATTGGTGCTTTGATATTTCTTTCTTATTTTGTTTTTTAATTTTATGAGCATTTTTAAATGAATTGGTAAACTATTATTATATTGCTGGGATATTTTAGGAACGGCAGTTGATATAGCTGATTTAATTGTTGAATTGAATTTATTTATGTTATGTTCTAAATCGGTAGAAGATGTAATTTCGGGATTTATTTCTATATCTTGATCAATCATTTGTCTAAACATTGGCCAGTTGGCATTTTTATAATTCATTCTAGGAGCTGTGTTGTTTTTATTAACTTTAGAAATTATCCGAAAAATCACAGGGTAGTGATCCGAAGAGAGACATGGTAGCGAGACAAACGAGAGATATTATGGATATTTTTAGAGAGAGCTAAGTCTATAATACTCGGTTTAAAACGGCTTTGAGATGGAATATATGTGGGTTCTGTGGGGCTATGCAATTCTATGTTGTGTCTTGATATTAAATTTAAAAGTATTTTTCCATTTTTATTGTTATTATGACAATTCCACTGCTTATTTTTGGCATTTAGGTCTCCGAAAATTATGAAACGGTTACTGATATTAAATAATTTAATTAGGTCTGGTGTATATAGTTTGTTAGGAGGTATATAGGTAGCAATAACTGTGGTAAATTTATTATTTATTTTAAGCTGAATGGCGACTGCTTCGATGTGAGTGAGGCCATCTACCGGCAAATATGTGTGACTAATATCCTCGCGGGCTAATATCATAATACCCCCCCCCCCCCCGCCTTGCCTGTTTCGATCTTTCCGATATATTTTATATCCCGAAAACGAAATTCTGTCACCTGGGGCTAGTCGAGTTTCACTTATAGAAACGATGTCCGGTTTATTTTCTAATAGAAATTGATTAAATTCAACTGCATTACTTTTTATGGTTTGGGCATTCATACATCAAAAAATTGAATTTTCCGTTATTATTTATCATATTATGTTAATTTTAGAGTTGATATTGCTAATATAAACGATTAGATAAATTAGATAGGAGAATAATAACAGAAATGACAGGTAATATTGAAGAGATTGTTTATTATTTATGTTTATAGTACGCGGGTACTGTAAGTAATTTGTTTTGCACGAGGCATATTTCAGTATCGCTTTACTATCTGTTAGGTGAAGGTTTATAAGTTGAGTGGTGTAAAAATATTTATTTAGACGGGCGAGTATGTAACTGTAACAAGATGATGTGCTGTTGTTATTATGAGTGTATATTGTAAAGATAGAATTAGAGAAGGCGAAGTACGTAAGTAAATCTATATCCTTTGTGTTTATAACATATTTGTACATATAATTAAAAAATATATTAATATTTGTTATATTTACCATTAATCGATAAAGGATAATAGTCCTTCTATTAAAATAAAAATTTTAGACATACCGTCTTCAGCATTTTTTAGTTTTGCCATTGTATTTTTGAAATTTGAGATAATTTTCCCAATGTTAAATGAGCTAAAAAAGTTTTTTATTTCTTTAAAACAACCGGATGAATGAAGGCTCCTGATTCTGTTGGTCTTTCGACGGGAAGGTGTTTTGAGGCCACTGAGATTTTGTAGTCGGAAGTGATGGAAATGCTTCGTTAGTTGTTTTGAAATTTTTCCTTGGTGCAGCTTTAATTGTAGGGTTTTTCTTGCTTAATTGCAATTCCAAGTTTCTCCTGTATTTGTTGCAGTTCGGGGAATTTGAAAAATGTTCTTCGGAGCAATTTATACATTTTGGTTTAAATCCGTCGACAAGGACGTTGGGGCAGTCTTTTGATAGGTGATTTTCTGAACATTTAAGACACTTAGGTTTCTTAAAACAATTTCTAGCCACATGATTAAATTCTGGCATACATAACATTGCGTGATTATTTTATTAGATCTGTATTTTTCCCATTTTATAACTAAATCGCAACAGTAGTTGATTTTATTAATTTTATTTAATTGATCTTTATTTTCCAGTATCACTATTGCTAATGGGAGTTTAATTGGTCCTGTTTCTGATTTTTTTTCCATTTGATATATTTTGTATACCTGAAGGCCTTGGTCTTTAAGATTTTCTGATATCTCCTCCATAGAAAATTCCTGGGGAATTCCTTTTAAAACTAATTTAGGTTTAATTTCACTTTTAGGCGTATATGAATGAAATCCTACATTGTTTTCTTTAAATATGTTTTTAATTAATGAAAAATCTTGACTATTATATGTGTAAATACTGGTTTTATTCCCATTGTACTTAACTTTAATTTCTTTTACCTGGGATTTTATTTCTCTTATTGTATCTTTTATATTATTATAAGAGCTATTTATTATGATTGGTGGATATTGGTTATTTTTTCCTTTGGTATTTATGGATGCGGATAGTTCCGAAATTTCATCTTCGTCCATATCGGAAAGAATTTCATAGCAGTTTGCCACGTCAATGTTGTATTGTAAAGCATCACCTCTTTTTCTTTTAATATATCTATTTGTTGATTGTGATGTTCCCGGTGGTTCATCCATTTGGTTTTCAGCCCCTCCTCCAAGGGCTCTGGATAGTTTTGGTAACTTCGTAAATAATTAAGAAAACGAAAAACTAACTATAATAAAAAAATGTCTGAAATAAAAGAAACTTTAAAAAAAAACCTAACTATAACTTTGAACTGCACTGTTTACTCTGCGGCTGCTACAGCGAGACTGATTAGTTACAAAAGGCTCATTTAGATAACAGTAATTCGACCTATTCGGACGTATGGAGTTGAGCTTTATGGCTCCACCAAACCATCCAATTCATCTCGTATCGAATCCTAACAAACCAAAATCCTTAGAAAACTCTTCAATGCTGCTTACTTTGTCACAAACAAATTTATCCACAAAGATAAGTTCCTTATGTCTCTGACTTAGCCCAAACCACATACTTATCCGTTCAAAGCAAACTTCATAATTATTCAAATCCATTAGTATCACAACTCGCTTCCCACTCTATTCCAGATAACTAACCTGAAAAGAAGTTGGCCTCCGGTCCAGCTAGTATATTTAGTACTTTATTATATAGAACATTTATAAGTGCTACCAAGTTTAGCACTTGGGTAGTTGCTTTTAAGTAATTGGCATGCCATTTTTAGAATTATCATTACATTTGCTTGCTGTACTTTATATATATTCTATATAGTTGTGAATTTTGGTAATCCAGATAGGGAGAGGTTATTCAGAAAAGTTTGCAAATAATGGACTGCACTATCTGTGCTTGCAACGAAATACCCATGAATCATATTTTTAAAAACAATATCAAAAAGCAAAGGATCGACATTTTGATTTGGTAATAATTTATATTTTCATCTGGTCGGATTTTTGGATTTTAATTTCTAAGGACTACATTAATTTAAACAAATGAACTCTACAAGATAAAATCAACAAAAGTGAAATATTGTTTTTGTTTTTTTTACATGCATTCAAATTGCTGGGACAGCAACTTGCCATTAAAATAAATAAAATGACCTACCTACCGTTTAGGAGCTATATTGGTTTAAATGAAAAAAATCACGTATGACTAATTGTTATAATTGATGGGGCGTTTTTGAGACGTCTAGCTTTATTATATTATATAGTATAGCTTTATATTATATTATAGCTTTATATTATCGAAAATTTGACGATTTTGTCAGAAATTTAAGGGCAAATTTTTCTTCCTATTTAAAATTTGTCGCTAGGACTTACCGTTTAGGAGCTATATTGTTTTAAACGAAAGAAGTCACGTTGTAACATTTTGTTTACACTCAAATTTTTAACGCTTTTTCCACTCTCAAAAATTTACATTTTTTTCCTACATTTTTTAAGTGTTTGAGGTATTTTGACACGCTCTACCAATGCTGGTGTCACTCGAATCGAAACATTTCCCCTAGTTTCCTTACCAGAAAATTAATGGAGAATATTTTTTGTTTTACAGCACTTACTGCTAGGGCAACGGTTTAAAAGCTATAGAGATTTGAATGAAAAAAAGTCACGTTTGAAACCTCTATTTGCTCTTTACTTTGTTTATTTCTAATAATCATTGATTGTTAATTTAATTTAATTATTAATTTAAGTATCCTGTTAATTGTAAAATGTAAATTGGGAAAAGCAGTAGGTTATAAATAGACATATCCATGATTTCGTATTTTGCTGAAAAAACAAAAGAAAATAATAAAAAATGGGTAAGACAAAGGGAATAGGGTCCGAGAAGATTTGTGGAAAATGGACAATCGGTCATTTTTGTCGAGGAAAACATGAATGACTTATTCAAACTTTTAATTATTTAAGAATATCTTACCAGTGAACGAAAATATATATATTTTTATATATATTCAGAACATTTCTATATTTCCTTATAAATTACTTTTTCATCTGAATTTCAGGTCCTTACTTTCGTAGTGTAGCATCACGTCAAGCTCCACCACCTGAGGCGCACTTCACTGGATACCATTCTTTTACCTTAATCATGGCGATTGTGATGGTGACTATTACACCAGTTTTAGTTTGTGGAATATGCAGGGTATTAAAAAATATTATATTCTTATTAATTATATTTAGAAAATATTACAAAATTAGTTGATAAAATTTATAGGTTTAGCCTTAATATATAAAATTGGGAAGATAAGTGTTTTTTTTTCATTTTTGAAAAAACATTAAGAGAATTTCGTTCAGCATCACTTTTGAAAGAAAAATTATTTGATACAAACAAATTTATTTTATATTTTATATTATTCCGAGTTGAATAAGGAAAACAAGAAATGTAAACAAAAGGCACTGTTACCGAGGAAGTACATTATATTTCAAAAACATTAGTGTCAATTGTAAATATGAGTATCAAAAAATCGCTGAATTAGACCAGCAAAAACGTTTGGAACAGTCCATCTCCAGTCTTTTTATAACTAAAAAATTCTGTGTTAATATGCAGTAGCCTGTTACTTTAATTTTTCAACATATTTTTTGTTAAGATGCCTAATGTTCCACATGGACCATTATCATGAGGAATTTATTTCATTAATTATAATTTTAAACTACGGAATCCGAAGTATAAAGTAATCAATTAGGATCAAAAAATGCGTTAATTTTTCCATTTAGCTGAAACTTTCACGAAAAAAATATGATTGGTAATATACTTTCTTTGTCATTTCCAACCTCACAGGTGCCCTGGATTCTTGTATTCTCTGGAACCTGATGAATTAGGATTCGGTAGGAATGGAAAGTTACAAGAAATGATTGGCACAAAATAAAAACAGAAAATTAAGAAAACCTAAAACAAGTTAGTTTACAGTATCGTTCAAAGACGCTTCTCTGAAAGTGTTGCATTTAGCCTTACACCTATTGGCAATGATTACTGATTAGTTACAAGTTTAATGATGTAGTTTTGTGTGATCTAGCCTACTGTCTATGTTATATATATATATATATATATATATATATATATATATATATATATATATATATGTATGTATTTATTACTTTAAATTTACATTACACTAATTAAGTTTTTACTTTAAGTAATTCAAAATTGTTGTAATTTCTGACCTGATTATTTGAGGCTGAATTCACACTAAATACTGAATCCAGATTGATTACGTAAAGCTCGTCTAGCCTTGTTAAATCATCTAAACATTCATTTAGCAATTCTTATCTATCTTTCTGTTCTTTTCCTAAGTATATGCTAGTTATTTTTACCACGACTATTATTTTTTTTTTTTTTTTTATGCCTGTATACATATATACCAAAAGTTCTATTTTCAATAATATTTACTATTTTCGAAACTTGAATATTTCATTTTTACATGTATTAATTATCATCTCTGCCTGAAATCATAGAAGGCAGACTATTGCACCATATTTTCATTAACAAAATGTCCCAGAATAAAGACTATTTTTTCGTTTCATTTCAGAACCTATATATTACAGACGTGCACTAATCATAACCTAAATAGGCGGTTGTATGTCGGATTGTTTGTTGACTAAGCTAAACGTCTATCGAGAAAATGAAAGCTCCACTCATTCTCTCGATAGATGTGAAAAGTTGTAGTAAATAAAAAATAAGGTATAGTTTTCATTAGCAATACATTTAAAGGTTATCTAAGAATTAATTTTTCTAAAAAGCGAATTTCACACACTTAGTCTATCACGGATCTTGTTGGCAATATTTTTGGAGGCTCCTACATGTGTTTTACCGTTCTGACTAATGGGTCCTAGAAGCCGAGAAAAAAAATGATAGCATTAATCTAACTTATTTTATATTTCGAACTTTAAAAAATGATATCAACGTGATACTAGCACCACAATTTTTATTTAAAGCAATCAACCTTTATAGAATTTTTTACACAAAAAATTACGTCAGATCCTAATTCAGTAATCTAAAGACCTCTTAAACACGAAATTTAATCCAAATAGAAAAATATAAAATCGTAACCTTCAAAATTTGCCTGACCTGTTTTAATTTTTTCTTAAAATGAGAAAAACTTGAATTACTGACGGTTAAACGTATTAATTTCACATTTTTACCCAAAATAGAGAGTGAGTAATACGCTTGAAATGTATTTCTGATTTTCTAACTTATCGAATAGGATTTTGTTCATCGAATTTGGTATTTATATGCATCGAAACAAAGCTTAAGCTTTCCTATTACCAGGGTTACCAATCAAGTTGAATTGTATAAACGTTTTTCAATGTTTTTGAGGGTGCTGAATTTGAATATGACGTCATTTTTTGTGTAAAAAAAATCTGCAAATGTAGTTTGCTTGTAAACCTAGTTATTTTTTTTATTTAGAATTTAACTAAGCCAAACCAGTAGCTGTATTCTTCCTTAAATTTGCAAACTAAAATAAAAAATTTGGTGCGTTGTCGATGTTAATTTTTAAACTCGAGTTAAACATTTTTTTTTTTATTATTTTTTTTTTATATCAATTTATTGAAATTTACAACTGTGCAAAATTTATACATCAAGTAAATGTGCTGTTAACAATTACAATAACGTGACAAAACTTGAAAAGAACTACTCATCAGTTGCACTTTAATAACAATTCTACATTAGAAGGTCTCTGGGCAATCTTCTTTTCAGACGCCTCGGAGGATTATCAGGAAAGGTGTGGGAAGTTGAGAAATTAGGGGATTTGAGTGGTTATAAACGAGATTTCGGTAAACAATAACTAATTAGTTGTGCCCTCTTAAAAAGTGCACAATTCTGACTAATGTTCTTCTTAACGACAGCCCGGAATTTTTTTCCCAGGAGTGATTTATTTAAAATTACAACATAGCTTCTCCTTTGTTAACAGGAAGCTCTTGATCTAAAGGCATACATTTGATATCCAATAATCGCAACTGGATAATCCAAACTAATAAATATCTTTACGATAAGTTGGTATTGTTAAAGATCTAACAATTTTTTAAAAATTTTATTTCATCAATTTATTGAAATTTACAAATGTACAAATATAGATACAGTAAATGTGTTAAAAATGTTTAAAATAACATGCTAACAATTGAAAAAAAACTACTCATCAGCAGCACTTCATTAAAAAAAAAAAAAAAAAAAAAAAAATCTACAAAAGAAGATCTCTATCTAGGCCATCTTCTTTTTAGACGCGTCGGAGGATTGTCGGGAATTGAGTGTGAAGCAAGTGGAGAAACTAGTGGATTTGAGTGGTTATGGAGCTTACTATGAAAAGATTGGTATCTGGTTTAGACTAAATCAGCAACATATGGAACATTAAGATCTTTTTGGATAAGTTTATTCGTGACAAAGCAAGGTGCATTGAGGATTTTTCGAAGGATTTTGGATTGTAAGTATTGGATACGAGATGAATTGGATGGTTTAGTGGAGCCCCAAAGCTCAACTCCGTACGTCCATATAGGTCTAATCACAGTCATGTAATTAGTCTTTTGTAATTAATTGGGTGCGTTTGAAGTAGTCTGTAACGACGAGCAGTTTTTTGTCTTTTAGTCTATCAGTAAGACGTTTGTCCATCCTTGGTGGTTTGAACCTGAAATATTGAAGTAGTCTATAATAGTTATAAATTAAATTATTTTAATGCTATTTCATTATAGTCTCGGCTTTTAGGGCCCATTAGACGGAACGGCAAAATACGTTTCTAATATTTTTTGACAAGGAACCTCCAAGAATATTGCCTATAAATCCGTGAGAGACTGAGTGTGCCCTCCGCTTGTTAGTCTAAATCGAACATAAGATTACAGTTTTTGTTTAGTTTTTTATTAGTATTAAAAAAAAAAAAAAAAAAAAAAAAAAAATTAAGAGTAATATACACTCATACTGCAGATTTAATAGGAAAAACCTGACTGCATCTGCGCCTGGATAACTTGCAATTGGATGATGATCTTTGTATATGCTCTTATACTCTTGTTCAGTTTGAGAGTTTGGATATTGGGTTTCATTTTGGAGAATGTCATAGTGCTTGGTAAGAATTAAATTTTATTTATTATTTTACTATAATTAAGACTTTTGCTAGAAAAAATAACTATAATAATACTCTTGATTATCTTGTAAGATTCTGACCAAAACAAAATTAAATGAAATAAAATAAAAACAGTAACACGGCGTTCAGTGAAGGGTGTTATAGCATGCCAAAACCCAATGCGCATGCAAAAAAATTATTGGTTCCTGTGTGGTGGCTAATAATGGCATTAATAATTCAGAGGTATTAATAATTCTTCTTTTACATATCTCTACCATTTGGGAAAAACTAGATAAGTTCAGTTTTGTCCTCAATAAGATAAATATTTTGAACAACCCATATTGGAGTCCTATTCATGATGTATAAGTGGGCAAGTTGTAATGGCAATGGTATCCTTTCATACCATTGCCATTACTACTTGCCTAATTATCAAGATGTGTAAGACACCAACATGGGTTGCTCAAAATATTTATCTTATTTTGGACAAAAATCAACTTATCTTGTTTTTCCCATATAGGACAGATATATTCTTACACAAAACCAGAACTCATGTTTTATGAAAGACATTGAAGTAACTAAACGAGCTATGTTTCGAAGTCCTTAAAACACCCACCTCATTCGTCAGACTTATCACCAACAGATTTCTCTCATCTGTTCAGAAATTTGGAACTTCCTTAGAGGTAAATTTTTTTTTTAATGATTTTCATGTTAAAAAGGCATTTTCTGAATTTATTTCTTCACAAAACCCTGAATAAAAAATTAGGGCAAAGATTTCGAATAAAAATGTTTCCTTTCATACAGTTTTCTTAAGAAATAACTTTTCTTGTGATAACGGACATTTCATATGAAAAGACCCAATATAGAATCTTCTTTCAAGAGGTTGAGACCGATTTCTGCCACTTTCATTATAGTTTGAGAATAGTGCATGAGAATTCCTAAATCTTCACCATTCCTAAACGGTTTATTACCATTTTTTCGGCTCGCTTATTTTTTCATATTCGTCATTTTGAGTCGAAATATTTTTTTTTATTTAGGGGCTACAATGAAAAAAAATTGAAAATACTGGGATTTGGGCATCAAGCTGTTACATTTAAGCATAGTGAATTTTAGTTGAGTGGTGCATTAGTGAGCTAAGATGAAAAATAAAGAGGCTGAAAAACGATCAAAGGCGGAATGTAAAAAAAATAATAATCAAGAAACGGCTGTTTAGGCACAGTGCACTGTTATTTAATGCAAAAATTAGAATTATGACATAAAATTCGATATCCAGAATTTTTATTCATAATACTTTCGTTACATATATTTCATTAACATAAATGTGTGTCTTAGTATGAAAAATTAAAGCGTTTTGCTATAAACATTCAGAAGCCTTTTCTGGCACTGGGTTTTTAAGTTTGAATCATCTTTTTATGTTTTATTGTTTAAAATTATTCGACATTTGAACATATAACATTCATAAGTAAAAGTGGAAATGGCCAGATTCAGAATATCTTTATAAAATCAATCATGTTCAATCAATGAGGTACAAAATTTAGCTCAGTAAATCTGTTATAAAAAAAGGGTTCACTGTACTAAAGATTTTGATTTTTTGACATGTTGCTGTTGTGCTTGTGTACTAAAATCAAAATTAGAATTTGATACACTAATTGATAGCGTTAAACCTTAAACAATTTTAACTTTTTCTACGTTTCAGCGGAATTAAACTAGACTAAACTTTCTACGATTCGAGTAGAAAATAGGCTGTGTAGATTAAAAGCGGGCTAAGATACTGGCTTTTAAATTTTCATAATTTTCTCAAAAATTGGTTTAAGTTGTTATTTGTTAATGTTTCTTTTTTCTATATACTTCCAAAACAACGACCTTTAGCGCAACTGTGATCTATTTTAAAAGTGAGTTAGCTCGCTGTAAACATAACCACAAAAATAACAAAATATCTAAAAATCAAAACTAATTTTTCATGCCAAAATATACAATTTTCCTGAACTAATATGGAAATCGGTATAAGTAACGTGATATATTCTTTTTTGAAAGAATTTAGCAACTAGTAATCGTAAAACTTTGACAAAAAGTTCTTGTTAAGTAGATAATAACAAATCTTCTACTGATAACATTAAAAAAAAATTACAGCCTAATTATAAATGGTTTTCCATATAAATCATATATAGAACTGCTGAAATAGATTTTAAACACAAGAATCATTGAGGATAGAGAGTATCTAGAACAAGTTATGAATAGATACATAATAATATCAAAGAATAAGGAAAATAAAAATAACAGATCTCTTTAAAACGTCATAACATGTTCGAATGAAATAAAACGTCATCGGATGATCGGAATGATCCCAGTGATCAGAATGTAGCTTAATTCCGAAACGGAAATCTAAATTTCTTTAAAATTAAAAAAAACAAATTATACAAACAAATATAGTTAAAAACAACGTTAAGGATAAAAAATAAATAAAAAGTCAGTTACTGAGATGTGAGGGAAAGATATGATTTTTGATTTTGATATCTGGGAATGGAATATTGATTGATGGATGGACGGATGGTAGGAGTAGGTTGATGGATTTTTAATATGAATGCTTTTCAGGAATTCAAGGCAACACCGAATCTTTTTACCAATTAAAAATTGAGGCATTGCTTGTTCATTAGAAGAATACATTACATAAAAATAAAATTAATTTATTGAACTAGCAATGAAGAAATGAATGAGCTGGTGATAGAGCCGGCTATAATCCTAGATTAGACAACTGTTCATTTAAAATATTTTAGTGGGTTTACTCATAAATGATTTCTCAAAATAATTATTATTATCACAGTCATTACGTTCAAAAGAATTTAGAGCTCTTACATAGTTTTTAGCTACCTGGTCGTATCACTCAGTTATTCGGGAGAGCAGTATAAAACGAATTTGTTTTATCTATTACAATGTAGTGATTTCATAGAATTTGTTGATAACGATTCAAGGTTATAGATATTTTCTCTACGCATAAATAAAATGGATCTATTACGGAAAAGAACAAAAACAAAGCTTTTCCAGGAAGATGACGTCAGTTATTAACGATACATATATAATATATAGCTTCATAAACAGACTAAAACAGACTTAAGGGACTGTGGAATAATGGTTACTACTGTTAAATAAATTTACATATTTTTAAATAAATTAAATTAATTAGCTTAAATAAAATGTTTAATAGTATTATACTAAGTCCCTAAATGATATAAATGTTTATAAAACAACTCATTGAAGCTTCAGTAAGCTTATTAGTTTATTTCAAGAATTCAATCTTAAAGCCTAATACGGAAAAAAATAGGTTGCATTCGTAAACATTTTTTTTTCCCATTAACACTATAAATTTGATTTTTTATCAGTTTGTGTTGTTATTTTTTCTATTTTTTTAATTTTAATTTTTTTTTTTTTTAAATTGTTTTAGCATGTGTTTATTATGAAGAAAATAAATAGGAAACATTTTCTTGGTCACTTGTATAGTTCTAGATCGACCTAAGGAAGGGTGGCCGTGAAAAAGCACTGGAAACAATGTTATTTAAAGATTTAATATATAATAGATATAATATATTAAATTATATGAAGTTTATGTGAGCTGGATATTTATTAGTTTATCATTCCTTCTACCACGATCAAATAGAGACCGTACCAAATATTTTATAAACGAAGCCTCCTTATAACTAATAGTAGAAAGGGTCTATTCTGTTTTTAATTTGAATGACAGGAAGTATAACTAAAAACAAATTTAAAAATTAGCATAATTATTAATTTTGACATAACTATACATATAACTATATTGCTAATTTTGTTTTTGTATCACCTTACTTTTCTTTTATATCTTATTCTATTAATTTAAATTTTGTGTTTATATCTTCTGCTAATCACTAATTGCATGATATTATTATTGTTTTTTTTAAAAATCAATTTATTGAAATTTGCAACTGTACAAGTATTCATCAAGTAAATGTGTTAAAAAAAAAGTTTACAATAACATGCCAAAACTTGAGAAGAATTACTCATCAGTGGCACTTCAGTAAAAAATAAAAGAATCTACACAAGAAGATCTCTGGGCCATCTTCTTTTCAGACGCCTCGGAGGATTATCGGGAATTGAGTGGGAAGCAAGGTGAGAAACTAGGGGATTTGTGTGGTTATGGAGCTTACTATGAAAGGATTGATATCTGGTTTGGGCTTAATCAGCAACATATAGAACATTAAGATCTTTATGGATAAGTTTATTGGTGACAAAGTAAGGAGTATTGAGGATTTTTCGAAGGATTTTGGATTGTAAGGATTGGATACGGGATGAATTGGATGGTTTAGTAGAGCCCCAAAGCTCAACTCCGTACGTCCATATTGGTCTAATCACAGTCATGTAAATAAGTCTTTTGTAATTAGTTGGGAGCTTTGAACGTTTTTTAAGTAAATGTTGAAGTAGTCTGTAACGAGGAGCAGTTTCTTGTCGTTTTAGTATTTTATGTGGATTCCAAGTAAGACGTTTGTCCAAGCGGAGTCCTAGGTAGCGGATCTGTTCAACAGGGATTAGTGGAATGTCATTAAAGGATATTGTAGGACAGGAAGTCGTAGGTTTACGACGAAGGGTAAAGGTTATTGGGGTTTATTTTGATTCTCCATTTTTGACACCATTCTTGAATGTTATTATTGTTTAAATTGATTTAATTACAAAGACGAATACAACTTAAATTATTCTTATGTTATAACTTTTTGAGTTTTATTTTTTCAAGGTTTATTGCGTTTCAATGGTATTTACTGTATGAAAATACCGTATTTAGTTGTTATTGCGTCAAAGATGATTTCGTCGTTACGATGACGTTCAAATGGCAGGATATCTAAGGCGAGTTTCCTTGAAGCATACCAGAGGAAGGAATTGTTTCGGAATGATAATTCAGCTGAATGTAGTTGAAGCAATTTAAGGGAAATGGTGGAACATCTGAATTAATCCGGATTACCTAATTGCAGTTGTAAAAAAAAAGATTAGAATCTCGGAAAGAAGGGAGTTCAGGCATTGATGAGAATTGTGAGCCTTGATTGTTCTGTTTCAAAGGTGCTGATCTGTAACACTAATTGGATTGTATGTTGATTAATCAACTTTATCAACATTTTAAACCACACAAAATTATAACAACTTTTTTTTACCACATATAAAAACCTACACAACTTTGCACCAATCCAAAAGAACACTAAGAATTTCGATAAGATAATTCGACATCGTATAGTACTTGACTATCTGACATGAAACGCTATATTAATATAAAAAAATCGTGTAGATGCACATAACAGTTTTGATTAATTTTATGATTTTTTTTTAATTTTTTTATTTTAGCTGTCATAATCAACCTCATATGTTGTGTTAATCCATTGTATGACGTCATGAAACTTGAAAAAAGGTATATAAATTTACTTTTTTGTAACATTAGTATAAGTACATTCATTTTATTTATTGCCTAATTTCATGATAATTTATAGGCTTCATTATCAGTCTTGATTTATCCAGTAAGTTAAATATCTGAAGATGGAAGGCAACTTAATCAAGGGTGACCTTCAGCCAAACTCATTACTTTTAAACCGATTTTGATTTGATTTCGAATTTGATTTCCTGTCCTGATTAAACAATAAATTAGTTTTGATATCATATATTTTTATCTTAATTTTTATATAACTCATAGGTTGATCTAAAAAAAACGTCATTAAAAAAAACAAAAAAACAACAACTTGGAAGCTTCCTTTAGGCAAATATTAGTAATCAATCATAAAAAGCTAATTTTATTGAAGTCAAATCCAGCCAGGACGGGATGACAGATGCCTTGTGGCAAACCGCCAACTGAATCTCAACCTTCCCACTCTAGCTAGAGAGGATGGAAACTTTTAGGATAGCCCATCATACCTTAGTTGGATTACATAAGAACGTTGGGGATTCGATGTTCAAGCGAGTAGGGGGGAGGAGTGCGCTTAGTCATGAAGTTCATGGGTTCGACCTAAGCGAGTGAAAAATTATTTCGTGGTGAACCCACAAAATGAATCTTGACCTTCCCAACCTGGCTAGAATAGGTTAGTAACTTGTAGGATAACCTGTCATTCCTGCCATCGTTAGAGTACATAAGAAAGTTAAGCCCTAACATACAACGATAGCGATTCTGTCAATTGTTCCCAGAACTTAAAATAAATTTACATCAGAAACAGTATATAAAATCAACTCTCGATAATTTGAAAACCGATTATTTAAATTGTTTACCGGTTCTTGAAAAATCCTCAAGAAATTGCAAAATAAAATCAATGTTTCGGTTCTGCACATAATTTAAAATCGTAGAAACGGCATCTTGTTCAAAATCAGCAATCTCTATAGTCTATAATTCGTAGTATACCACTTCTGTAATTAGTTTCAACCTGAATAGAGCGATTGTTTACTTGAATCTCCTAATTTAAGCGAGATTTAACAATCTACTTAAGTTCTGTGGTAAAGTCTTCTGTTTAGCTAAGGTCAGTTAATCTTTTAAGAGTTCTGTTGGGTCTGACGCTATGACAATCAGGAAAAGAGAAAAGAAGAACAATGAGCAATCACGGTCATTTGAGCAAGAAAGTCAGACCGAACTCCAACGCCCACGTTCCGTAGACTAATATTTCGCCCCAGCTCTGATAATAGTTTTTTTTAAATTCTTGTAGTTTTTGTATATGATACATTACTTGTACATGATAAATTACTTGTAGATGTGAAAAGATATTTTTCAAAATAACATGTAAATGCTTTCAAAGACAATACCCATTGGTAGCTCTTCAGTATAATGTTATGCCAATTAGATCTAATCATTGTCATAGAAATTTCTAATCTTCCGAAAAACGCTTTGTCTTGTAAATACTAAAGTAGTTGAAAACGGCAAGCAGCTTCTTGTCCTTTTAATTTTGTATGTGTATTCCCCAAATAAGGCGTTTGTCCCAGTGGAGTTCTAGGTAGCGGATATGATCTTTTAAAATATATATTAAAAGAATTTAGAATGGAGAATAAGAAAAAATGATGAATTAATGATATTGTTTGGTGAGCCAGATATAGTCGCCCAAATAAAAAAAACGAGATTAAGGTGGCTGGGACACGTGGAAAGGATGCCTGCAGAAAGATTTCCTAGAAAACTGCAAAAAGAAAAGCCAGAAGGTTTTAGAATTCGAGGGCGGCCACGATTGAGATGGTTAGATGACGTAGTGCAAGACCTCCGTCAGGCAGGCGTTAGAGGATGGCGCCGCAAGGCCGCGGATCGTGAAGGTTGGAGAGACTTATTGAGGAGGTCCTGGTCCTGCTCTAAGGACTGTCACACCGAATAAATAAATAAATTAACAGAATTTAATATGAATGGTTTTACTATATACCTTTGAGACTTATCAGTTTATTATATTTTAAAATGGTAGACGATTATTCACAGAGTAACAAAAAAAATGGTTCACCCACAAAATATAGATTTTGAGTCATTTAACTTAATTAATTCAATGAGAACAAAGTTTTCAAAATAACATTTGGAGAAGGCTTTTCATCTATTCAGCGTACAAAACACAGTTTTAAAGCTTTAGAGTTATGAAGTTTTGTAGCTATCCTGTAAAATGAATTAATTTGACTGGTAGTAATTCGTATTTGTTTAGTTCTTTCAGAAATTCATGCCATTACATGAGGTATGCATGATGGTATAGAAGGATCAATCTTGATTCATACCATTGCTTATTCCAATACTAAACTATTTGGATTTACAAAAACCCAAATTACAGAGGAGAAAGTAGCCAAGGCGATAACACTTGTTAAAGATGGCCGAGGTGTTCTGTGGCTCATTCTATCATTAAACCAGAAACTAGAGTCCACAGAGAAATTAAAAGGTACAGAGAGATTTACTCATACTCCAGACTTAATGGTTCGGGACGATAGAGGACGGCATTGGCTCTAGATGAGCAATATATGATTTTACAGAGCCTCTGAGGTCTTCACTTTACTGAAATTCAGTTGGCTCAGCAGCTCATGGGAAAGAGGTAAATCTACAAACTGTGAGGTAAAGACTGGTTTATGGCGAACATAGATAAAGTAGACTACGGCGTAAGATCCCAACAGATTAGCTCGTGAGCTCAACTAATTCTGCAGTACCCAAAACGTTTGGAATTTGCCCGGAATCAAGCACTGAATAACGCATGACGAGAGATTTGGTCAAGCCATAGTATCAAAATCTTTTTCTGTGGCTCAGTTATAGTTTGAGTTGGCATTTTAGTTAATAGAAAAACCGAACTGTACACTTTAGAGGGATGCAATTTGAACGCTTATTCATACCTAACAGATATACTTAAGGACTTATTATATTATTAGCACCATTTTTGGGGGGATTACTTTATTTTGACAATGCAAGACCAGGTGTGTTAGGGAATACCAAAAAAAGTCAGAATCGAAGTTTGGACTGGCCTATTAGTAGGGAACAACTAGGGAGACATGTTAGATCGATAGTTGCAGTTTCTGAGACCCTCAATAAGTGCTTTAAGAGGATAATTAGAGAATGTTGGCCATAACAAAAAAAATTTAATCTTAGAACATAACGAGTTGAATAGGAGCTTTGTCGGCTGCAAGTGAAAGGAATACGCGCTTCAGATAATATTTTCAGAAAAAAAAAACATGAAATTTTAGCTTTCTAATTTTTTGAAAAGTGTCAATTTCTCAATAAAACCTTTATTATAATTATTTATTGGTCAAAATTGTGTTGTTTTATATATTTTTTTTTAAATAAATTTAAATGATAGTTATAAAAAATGCAAAATTAATTAATTATTTTTGTTTGATTTAAATGCCGACAAATCCATATTTTCTATGTGCGCCCACTTTTTTTTTGTAAATCCTGTATATTTTAGAGATAAAATTTCAAAATGATTAAAACTTTCAGTTATTTAATAATTTTCTCTGGTCCGATGAATGTCAAATTATCGAGAGTCGACCATATTTACAATCTTTAAGGACTTATAAATTTAGTGATGAGTATCATGTTTAAGTAATGAGAAAATCTTTTTTGGTAAGCAAAGTGGTGAAATTACGGACATCCTTTTTTCTTGTCGCTACCAGAAGCAAGAAGATGACCTTTTCGCAAAATTTAAATTAATTGTTCAGTCTGAGAGCAAGGATTTATTAAAAAACGAAGGAAAATGAGATATTGAAGGTTAGTGTTTTGTTTAAGTTTATTGCCTAATTTCATTATAATTTATAGGTTTCATGGTTTGACTTGATATGAATGATAAAGCTCGAGAGACCTTGGTCTTGAAGGGCCCAGTACAAAAGGTCGTGGGTTCATTTCCCACCTGGTTAGGTTAATATTTATTTCTTAGCGATACCACGAATTAAATCTGTCTTCCCACTCTGGCTAGAATAAATTTTTACCTTTATCATAACCCATCCTTCCTGCTTCGAGCACATATGGAACTTGAGCTCAAACGAATGAACAAGAATTTGACATATTCATATAGTAAGCTATATATGAAAACCAAATATGAAGTCAAATTGATTACTTTAAAAACGATTGATTTTCTGTCATAATTATACCATGTTGGCCGAAAAAAAAAACAACTTTGTATGTATATTATTTACTAAAGAAACGTTTGTTCGAGGTTTGGTTTTTTCACTGGTATCATATTTTGATCTTAAAGCGCTTGAACGACAAAGATATATATTTTTTTCATTAATACGTGAAAATTATGATAATCCATAAGAGATATTATATAATAAAAGTCAAAATGAATGTTCGCTAAGTCAGAGATTAATTCATGATTTTAAACTATTAAAATATAATTAAGAAAAAAGTAGAAAATCATAGGTTAGTAACCAGAATAAAATAAGAATGAAACAATGTTGCTATACTATTGTCACTTTGAAATTATATGAATTGATCAAATACTTTTGGTGTTACTAAATTTACTTCCCAAGATAATCTTTGATGTTTCAGCTATTGTTGGGGTAAGGGCTTTTCGTTATTAAAAACCAATCTGCACCCTAGATGAACGCTGTTCAACCCGAAGTATGAAAAAAAGAGAGAAAAATAATATTAGTATTATGGATATGAATTAATGGGAAAACCTAATGTTTCAGGTTTGTTTCATTCTCTGTTGGGTTAAGGTCTTTTCGTTAATAAAAAACAATCTACACCCCAGGTGAATGCTGTTCAACCCGAAGTATGAAAAAAAGAGAGAAAAATAATATTAATAATATGGATATGAATTAATGGGAAAACCTGAAAATAAACACATTAAAAATGAACACCAGTAGTAGAAATATTAACCTTAAATGATAAGATTATATTTTAATTTGAAACACAAAAAAAAATTATGAAAAAAGAGAAATTTAATTAAAAGTAAAAACATAAAAAGCAAGAGAAAATTAAACCACTACTTACATTAAATGAACAGAAAATGTTACCTGAACTAAACTTAACATTACACTAAAAAAAAAATTACAATTAGAAGATGATATGAAAATGAATCTCACGTACTGGAAAATAAAAACTAGAATACAATTAATATCGGTGATTATTGTTTATATTATGTTATTGGGCTTTTACAGCCATTATTCTTTTCTTTTTTTTTTCAATATTCATATAAAAACAAATGTTTAAAGTTCCAATTTTAGTATACGTACCTCAGAAGCGAGTACAAAAGTTAAACTTGTTAAAAGTAAAAATAAATTAATTTTTAAAAAAATTAATAAATAAAGTGAAATAGAAAATTCCAATTTTCGTAAACGTATTCATTTATATAAAATATTGTAGTTAAAAGTAGATTTTCTATGGAGCGAGAATTACTAAGCTTTTATTTTGCACAATACAAAACACTATCATGTATGAAAATATTATGTCATTCGGAATCCTCAAAAATCCATAACATATTGAGACCATATGTACCTAAACTTACCTTATCTAATGTCTCATGATGAAAACACTTGATGTTAAGAATAAACAAAAGAAGTGCGAAGAAAACGTTATTGGTTCCCGGTGGGACTTCAATTTGTTTATCGTTAACAAATAGATGGTAATGTGCTGGGAATGCGCTAATCTGGTAAATAGATATGTTTTTTTGTATCGGTCTCAACGGGGCTTTAGAAAAGTAGCGGGAGGAAAACGGTCGCTTATTAGGTTCGTTTTGACATGTCGGTAGCATTAAATCCAAGTAGGTGACCACCAGGTGCATCACCAGATTGGAATCCGAAGGTAGTTGGTTGTCCCACTTGATGTACCCACAGCTACCTCCCGAGGGCCCGGCAAACTGATTCATGATATTTCCTGTGGCTAGTTCTTTTATTCTTTGTACTAAATAATCCTGCCTATCCGAAACTTCTAAGAATGGTAGTATCATAACTAGTGTCGGCACGATCACAGAGATCTCTTCAGATAATGCTAGGGCCTTCAGTATTTCAAGTCCAACGGCACCGACAGATATCAAAGGAAAACCATTACTATGCAATGTTTCATCAATATTAGATATTTCATTGACAAGTCTTCTCAATATAGTATTAGATATCCAGCTTCTCAGGTTAGTTACCCAAGTAACTAGTTTACTCTCATTAACCTTGAATATTTTCCATATTTCATTTTTAAAATGAAAATTTACCTTAATATTGTCAGTATGTTGTGTTGGCAAAGAGCATTTCGTTGGCATTATATTTAGTGTATTGAAAGACTTTTGTCGGAACCAAATGGAGTCATAATTTTCTGAACTTGTGTCTGGTAATCTCAAAGAAAATATGTTGTGGAGGGGTTGAAGGCCGTGGATTACATCTTCTATGCTTCTGCATTGGCGACATATACAGTTGCAATGGATATCGTCTGGTATAAGATTAACTCGCGGCTGTAAAGGATGTTTCATTGCAAAACAGCAGTATTTGCACTTGCATTCACAATAATGAAAAGGGTATTTCGTCGTCAATAACTTTCTGTACTCGAATTCATCGATCATAAAATTTTCTCCGCAACGCTTACATATATTAGGATAATATAGCTCGGAATGCCAAAACCAATGTTTTAAATCTTCTAACGATATTGATCTAAATGGACATAGGCGACAGTTTTGGTTTTCGACAGGACATTTACAACTTCGTACAGCCCGCCTATTCGGAGTAATCAAAACGCCATATTCATACATGTAAAAGCATGAAATTGTCTGAGATTCATCATCACAAAGCCTATTAATGTTTTTGTTACTTTCATGATTACCACTTGATACATCGTTTCCTACGTGTATCACTTTGGGTAATTGATGAGTATTTGGAGTATTCTGGTTGAACTCATATCTATTGTTTTTGTCTAAACTTCTCCCTTGATGTTTATAAATTCTGTTTCGGAAAATTGTATAAAGATGCATGCAAATATTAAAAATAAAGTACATTGATACCATAACCTTAATATATGTTCTTCCGTACGGTGTCAATGACAGGATACTTGGTATTGTAAGAATGCAAGTCATATTCACAATTGTCCAAAAGAGTGCATTTCTTCTTTTGTATGAAACTTCATACGATATCATGTCTAGCATCAGGTGATAAAAACAGGTTTAAAAGTATGTACAAGTGGTGGAAAATATTTAATGGGTGCTCAATAATATGAGTAATATATTTTATGTAACGTTGGCAATTAACATTTTCCATCCGTTCACATTAAAGGTAAAAAATAAACAGTGGTATCAAAATAACATATGATTAGGAGAGAATTTTAAATATCATGATTTTTTTTATTTAATTAAATATTTCCACTTATCCTGACCGAAGTGGAGGATTGAAATTTTTGGTTTAATGTAATTATTTTTATATGTATGTATTTCACTAACAGTCAGGTATCTAACTATATAAGGAACACGAGTCAAAAATAGTGATAAGTAAATGGTGCGCTGACCTTTAAGTTTAGATGAAATAGATTTATGTTCATAAATTTAAATAGTTCTCTTTGCTAGATAATCATAATGATAATAATTAAATATCATTAAATGGGAATATGCATATCAGTTCTGATTCATTAATGATTCTTACATGCCACTAATAATAATTAAAGTCGTAAAATACGACACCGTTAAGAGAGGAAGTCCAATAAGAATATATCATATAAATCAGATACCTACAGGAGGGAGGCTTGGCTGTCACTGATTTAATTATTCAACGGGTTTAAAATTGTATGTTTTTAGCTGTTTGATTAAATAACTTGTAAACCGTTACTTTCCGAACACTTTGTGCTCTATGCATTATTAAATCAAAACAAATCTGGTTCTATTCATTGTTTTGCTCGGATTAATAATTTTAGAGCTGTGGGGAGGAAAAAATTGAAGAGATTGACTAATTCTCAATTCTCCACGAAAACACGTTTGTCATTACTCTTATGGCTATAACTCCGAAACTAGGTATTTGTCTGATCCAAAATTTCTTTTTTTATCTGAAAGCTGGTTAAATTCCCTATCAGAAGCATTATATATACAACCCCACATATATAACCCTCCCCCATAAAGACCCAACGCTATTTCAAGGAAGACTTTTAATCACATTTAGAGCTATGGATGGTAAACCATTTCCAGCAGTCAGACCTTTTTATTTTTGGAGTGCAAGGTTCGATGCTAATTTCCCTGTACTATTACTACAACTCTACTGTTTCATGCATAGGAGTTGCTGTACTATATGCAACAGACTAAACCATGGTGTAGACAGATTGACAGCATTCAAGTTCCGCTTGCAGAGATCAAACCCTTTTCAGAGAAGTTCTTAACTTTTCCAAATAACCAAGAAGAACTAGCTATAAGGCAGATCGAAATATCGATACACTAATAAATGTTTTTTTACAGTAACCTAGGTGTGTTGTGTCACATTCTGAGTGCATCTCTACAATGCTTAACTATTAACTTTATATTTTAAAATTAAGACCTTCTGATCGATTAAACCATTGTAAAGTTAATATAATGATAATAAATATCATAAGCTACTAATAAACATAGGGTCAGTCAGTATTCTAGATTTCATTGCAGCATTAATGCTTTCTTATGAGCAAATCTTGAAATTTCTGTTATCTCAGATGCAACAGTACTAAAACCTTGGCACCATAAGCCACCTTTTAAGGTTTGTTCTAACTAAAGTTAGGCAAAACATATCTCAAATATATATTTAAAATAACTATTTCTAGTACAAAAGGCATTTAGATTAATAGTTCTATAGTCTAAATTCAGCTTTTTGTATTAAGATACATTTGTCCCTAAAATATAAATTTATACTTTGTTTTTTAATTTTTTTATATGTTGTATATTAAAATAAAAACACATTTTGTATTTAGAGGAACTAAAATCCCTTAACCCTTTTCCTGGAAAAGGGGACTACAGTTCCCCTCAACTTTGGTCAAAATATATGAAGTCACTCGCAGGATGGAAACCAAGTCCTGCAAGGTGGGAGAATCACAATGAGCTTTTCACCTTAGTGTCTTCATATATTTTGACTAAAGTTGAGGGAAACTGTAGTTCCCCTTGACAAAAAAGGATTAAAGGAACAAAATACTTTTTTTCAGTGGTTTCTTCAAAATTTCTAGCCTTTTGTATTTTGCTTCTTCAAAATACATAATACTTTTTGTGTTTTGTTCCTTAAAAATGCAAAATACTTTTTTATTTTGTTCCCTCAAAACATAAAATTCTTTTTGTATTTTGTTCCTTCCAAACACCAAATCCTTTTTGTTTATTGATCCTTCAAAACATAAATATTTTCTGTATTTTGTTTCTTGGAGTCAAGGTGGTAAGAAATGCATATAAATGCATGTTTTTTTTTTTTTTTTTTTTTTTTTTTTTTTTTACAGATTTATTCAATATTTGGCCAATAAAAAAGAAAAAAAAAACAGTGAATTTAAATAAGCTTGTTTGACCTGAAAAGGGTTAATTCTGCTCCAGCTCTTCATATGAACTATCATCAAAATATTGTAATATGGTCACACTCCTTAAAAGGGGAAAAAATACCATCAGCACATGTATAACTGGAAATGTACCAGTTTCTCTATGACGTTGAAATGTGGAGCTAAAGATAGACTTGTTTGGTAATCTTCTATTTGAAAATCGCCTGGAATATTCACAATGGGTAGCATTATCATTACCATCGCAAAAACCGTACACAAACACCATATCAGCATATTTAGCTTTAGTATAAATGGAAGGCATAATGATGAGTACTCAGTGAAAGCCTCAAAAAAAAAGAAAAAAAAAAAGATAAATGTTGTTGAGAGTTCCCAATGCCAATTCCAAATAGTATTAACCCTTAAATCAATAGCTTATGTACAGGAGACAAAGTCATATTAGTATTCTATCTATGTACATACTAACCTAAACAAAGTGTTAGTAGACATACCTTCATAGGATATATTTTTTTCTTATTTTGAGGTCCTTAGTTCATTTTTTTCAGTTTGATCATTGCTGCTATTGAAAAAAGATGCCGAGCCTGTCTTAACCCTAGAACGCCAACCTTCTCTCCACACCCCATTTTACCAACTATTCATCATATTGACGAATATATTTTTATTTTAATATAATTATTGAAAAATGCTATGAATGAATTTTCTTTCACGAGAGTTATTATCCCTGTAATTAAAAAAAATGAAAAATTCTATCTAGTTTTATGGGGGGAGGGGATAATTAAAAAAAAACAAAAACTTACCAACAATTTTTATTTTAAAATACTGTATTAAAACATGAACATAAAAAGGTATAAAATATATAAGCATAAAATGGACTGTATATGTTACAGCAAAAATAGGAATACAATTATTTTTAATACATATTGAGTACAATTTCCTTCGGTGACATGCAATAGATTGTCAGTAGAAGGCTTAGCTATTGTGTCATGGAGACAGCATGACTGGGAAGGAAGTGGAAAATAATTCATAACAATGAAAGTATTTAGTTGTCAATATCTTCTAAACAAAGCATTAGCAGACATATCTTCATAAGAATAGTGCACTGTTGATAGCACACAGCACAAATGATAGTTTCTGTAAAAATATAGTGAAAAAAATAGTATTGAAGTTTTAATCATGGCACCTTCAAATATCTCAGCAACCTTCACTATACTAGGTTGTTACGGAAGTTTTTGTCTGTGAACACAATCCTCCATTCCAACTCTTATAATAATAAATAATCCTTTAAGAATATTTTTGTTTCTACTATAATGTCAATTGAATGTCTTGGACTATTTCTTTGATTCCTTGTGTCTTGAGTTGGCTTTAGGAGGTTATTTTTAAAATACATTTGCTAAGTTAGAAGAAAAATCTCAGCGCAAAGGCATTGGCTGAATAAATTTTTGCCACAGAAGAGTCAGTTACATTTTGCTTCAGTTTGGATTGGTTTGGGGAAAAAAGTGGTACTTTGGGTATAGTGGAAGTTAGAAGGTGTTTTACATTCTGAACTTGTTCTTAATGAATGATCAATGGACTCAAGCCTTTACTTTGTACAGCTAAACAGAGTTCATGTATTTTTGAGAGCATAGCACCCCACCTTGGATAACTGAAACCAAGCCATTTTTTAATAAGCCAATGCCTCTGCACATCATTCTGGTTTGACCAAGCAAACATTATCAGAACTGTGAGGAGAAAATGTTTTACCTCATCCTGCATGTAGCCCAGATATTACACCATCGGATAATGGTTTGTTTAGAACAATTGGCCAGGTTAAGAGTTCTTCGCTTCTAAACCAAAGGAGTGGTGCTAGCATCAAATTCAATTACTGGCTGAAAGGTAGGTGAAAGTAATTAAAACAATGGATTTTACTTTGAAGATTGGAATTCAATTATGTTTAAAATGTGTAATCAGAAATGAAGCTATATTTATGCACAAGGACTTTTGTAACAATCTAATAATACAAATACTCACATATTGCACATGTACTTCAAAAGTAACACAACTTAAAAATCCGTATTTTTGATTTGTCTTTCTCTTTAAGTTCAATAGTCTTCTATAGAATGTCAAAAATGTATGGAATCAACTTCAAATCTCACCTGATACATCTCACTTGCGGTTGGGATTAAGAGATAATTCAGATACACTTTCAATATTTCATACAAGAAGTGAGAATTTTGAATTTTTTTAATGCAGCTTATTAAGTTGTGTCACTTTCGAAATACACATGCAATATATAAAACTGTAAACTAACCACAATTTAAAGTTTATTTCTTATAGCATTAGATACACCTATATCAGCTCTGTTTTTTAACAATTTATTTCTTATCATATATTTAGTTAAACTAATATTTGAAAATTTAAAAATGCCAAGTTCCAAAATATTTTGGTTCTTTTATAAATCATCAGACAGTTTTTTTCGACTTCATAATTTAAAATTGTATACAGAAATTCCATGCATGGATTTAAGGATTTGTAGAAAGTGTAAATAAACTAACAGAAAGAATTGTTTAGACATAGCCAGCCCGAGTTTTGAGTTTTTTTATCAAGAGATGGCCATATTTATTTGTTCACTTATTTGTAAATGGAATAATCAATTTTCCATCTTTATGCAGATTTGTTATAAAAAAAACTAATAAAATTCGAGCTAGTTATTTCATTATTTTTCATGGATACCTGACCTGGACACCACGCAAAACCAAAGTCCAGCTGTATAAAACCTTAATAAGACCTATTATGACCTATGCCTCTGAATGCTGGACAATTTCTAAAATGCAGGAAACCTTACTCCAGAGGTTCAAGAGATGGATTCTAAGAAGAATTTTTGGAACAGTTTTCAGAGGCAACAATTGGAAGGTGAGAACCAATTCAGAGCTTACACAGCTATATCAAAATACAAATATTATAAGATATATTAAAATTGGAAGGCTCCGATGGGCAGGGCATATGGCGAGATGAGGTCCCTAAAAATCCCTATTAGAGGAAAAAATATTTGCCAAGAGAAGTGGCAGAGGATGTGTTGTCCATGTTGGGGGTGAGAAACTGGAGAGCAGCAGCAACACAACGAGATGATTGGCAGTTGATGCTACAGGAGGCCTTGACTTACTATGAGTTGTAGCGCCGTTTTGATTGATTGACTTGACCTTCCATTTACCTGCGTCTATTGATTTGTGATAATTTATTTTTTTATTTAACTGGGTCTGATAAATAGGAAGGAAGAGAGGACACCATAAATTACAAATGGTGTTAGATAAAGAAACCACAATAAAACAAGAGTTGCATTCGTAGGTTTCTGGTGCAGTTCTGTATTTTGTCTCAGCCTGCAATGAATGCCAACCTTTATAGGACCAAACATGCTTCTAAAGATTTTCTTCACGAAGACCTCTAAATGCTAAAGGCATTTGTTTGTGATAAGAGCCAAGTCTCTGAGGAATAAGTTAATACTTGCCTGATTAGTGTTTTATACCAATAAATTTAACCAATTATTGACAGTAGAATGGCTTCTCAACTGTACCTCAAAATGACAACTGTTTGCTTTTGTGGTTCTCCGTTGTATCTCTGAACCAGACATGCAATTTGCATACACTAGGCTTTCTAGATGCACAAACAATTAATACTTTTCCAGATGTACTCTCCTTACATGTATCCGAACATAATTGTGGATAGTGGTGGCCATGGAGGGTTAGTAAACTTGTTTGATCTTGCCTAGTTTGTTTTAAGACTAATTACAGATAATTCTGTCCTGTTGTCAGAAAGCCCTCTTCTTGATTAGGCTTTGATCTCTATATTGCCTGCCTAAGAATTTTAATGACGCAAAAATCTAGACTTAAGAAATTAAAATAGGGTTGAACATTATTATAAAATCATTTATTAAGATTTATTTTTATTTATTAATTTAAAATTTTATAAATGGTCTAAAGTTTTGTAATTTAATATATCATACTGCATTGTACATAAAATTGTTACACAGTACATTTTAATAGAAAATATTCACAATATGGCTTATATATAAAATTCATGAATTTCTGATACTGTTCTTGGAATTTGTTTCGAAATATTCATATTTTCAATTGAATTATATTTTTTATATTAAAAGATTAAATTTATCAAAATACTGTTTCCATTATTCAATTTCCTTAATTTCATTAACTTGCATCATATTGAGGCCCAGTTTGAAGTGAAGGCATATCTAAAACCAAGTGATCTGAAAATTAAATAAAGCAGTTCAGTTGTTATGATAGGTGCATCTATAATATTCTGTAACACAATAAGATGATTTAAAAATATATATATTATTATTATCATTTAACTAGTAATGTGTATAAATATAAACAATAAATACATAATCTATGATAATAATTAGAGATTAGCCGACTAGTCGGTCAAGCAGATCACGGCTTCAGTTAAAATTCGGGTGACATTGGCAATTTTGTGGTGCTTCGTTTAATGGGTTTATTATCATCTGTAAATGAAACTATTTGTTTTAGTTTACCTTATATCCTTTTCTTCTATTTTTTACAAGCATGCTGGAATGATTTTATTTGACTATTCTACAATGTATATAACACAAAAATAGCTGGTATATAAATTGCTAAAATAGCAGTTTTCTTTTCATGTTTGTACCTTTATATTACATTTAAATTAAGAATTAATAATTTTTAAATATGACATAAAACCGAAACATTGATTAAAAAGAAATAGTAGGTTACGTAAATTCTTTATTCAGTACTAAAGAAGTTATCCAATTTATTTTATATAAAAAAAAATAATAAAAAAATAAAGAGTTACTATTCCTGGATTAAATAACAAACTACAACAAAGAATCTAAAATAAAAATTATTATCAATGAAGGCCATTTTTTCATTTCAATCAATCTATTTTTAAGCATAGAAATATGAATGAATAAAAATCGCCAACTAGTTGGCCCATATCTAATAATAATACTTATATATTTTTTTTTTCAGAATACATTTTAAGTAGACATTCAAAAACAGAATATTTATATTACAATTTTTCCGTTTAGAAAGTTCACTCTGTTTTGTTCTTACTGCAATCGGGAGTGAATAAACTATTGAAAGTGAAAAAATTTCACTATCCATTGAGAACCAATCAAGCTAAACTGTACATGTTTGAAACTTACGACTGTAAAAAAATATTTTGATACAAGATAGACTTAAAATATGTAATGTCCTATCTTTTATTAAAACTAAAATTTCAGAATGAACTATATCAGGGCTGTAACTACAAATGACACTTATGACAGCCCAAAACATATTCCACATAAAAGCCTGTAATGGCAAAGTGTTTTGAACTGTCCCCAGGGTGCCCAGTTTAGAGAACTAAGGGTTTGAATTAAAACTGCATTTATTAGTATTTACTATTTGGTTGTCATTTGAAATAAATTTTGACACTTTCACTCTTGTTAGCAGTAAGAAATTAGAAAAAACACTACTGTTACCTGTCAGAGTGATTCCCTCTTACTAATACTATTACATGTAGAATCGGATCTATTACTATTATACAGTATTAGACTGGAACTATTTGGTACGTTCTAACTCATTTAAAATGACTAAGTAATATTAATAATAAATAAATAATAATTACAATATTATTTATCCATCACATCAGCTGATATATACCTAGTCTAGCCATAAGTTATGTTTGTTTGTTTATTTCGTTTAACGTCACTTTATGCTGCTATGGCTAATCGGACGATGCTACGGTGGGAGTCCTAAATTTTGCCTATCCAGGTATAATTAGGATAGGGATCTTTAACGAGTACCTGACATTGCACAGGCTCGGGACCCCCATTTCACGTCCCTTCCGAAGGACGGCATAGCTAAGGATTTTTTTCTCCCTTTAAAAAATCCTAAGGTCATCTGCCGGGCTGCGAACCCGCGATCTTGGGTTTAGTAGGTTGCTATGCTAACCACTACACCACAGGTGACCCCGCCATAAGTTATGTCATACGCATTTTAAAGGGTAAAAAATATAATAATGTGTTTTATTACAGATATCGAATACATTTATAAACAACAACAAAAAATAAGTAGTTGTTAATCAAAATACCTTCCTCTGGCTTTGACACAGGACTTCAGTCACTATGGCAACTCGTCAATTGCTACTCAGCTTATCTATAGGAAATGCTTCTGCTGTCTTGATCAGGGATTTCTGTAGGGCTTCAAGGGTTTTGTATCTTCTTCTGAAGCCATGTCCTCCAATTCTGGTCACAACTTAGAATCGAGTGGATTGAGATCAGGGCCATCCATTCTTCTGAACTTATAAACTCAGGAAAATTGTCTCTTAGACTAACCTGAGTGGTTCTTGCTTTCTGAGCTGGTGTAGAATCTTTTTGAAAGACCCACTGCTCTCTGTTAAATAACGTATCCTTCAAAGGTTGTACAACACCCTTTAAAATATTTGTTTCACCCCAGATTCACAAAAATGTATTTTTGTGACCCCGTTCAAGCTGACTCCCCACCACACCATCAAACATGCTTAATGGTGGCCTCTTTGGACCCTTTTGACAATTTGAGAGACTTCTCGGGAACTTGTAGCATATACCCTCTCATTTTGTCAGTTGAATTTTTCCTCAATAGTAAAAATTTTTTTTATAAGTAAAAAACATATAATAACTATAGGCCCAAAATATAAAACTTTCCCTCAACAGATGAGACAATGATTGAACTGAAATGTTCATTTACTGGTACTTCACATTTTGCTTACTGGGAGGGTTTTTTAGAATCCAGTTCTTAACTGCTTTAAGCTTTGCTGCTGTCCTTACACTTCTTGGGTCACCTGAATAAACCCTGTATTGATAGAGCGAGCCTCCTAGAATCTATCAAGGGTCCTATAAACATATCCCCTACTGATCCCTAGGACCTGAGCAACTTGAAAATCTCACTAGGAGATTTTCTTGAGCGGGACAGAGCTACCACAGAAGCACAATTCTCTTTAACAGAACTTTTCATCTAAAGAAACAGATTGTAACAGAGAAGCTTTGTATTATTTCAATGCCTTATCATGTAAACATATAAAAGATTAAGATTAGAGGCTTCTAATAACTTTCAGCAGTACAAATGTCAGAGTGTCAGAACTTTTGGCTGGTCTAGGTATAGCCAAGTTATTATAAGAAACAAAAATAAACTTAGAGTCGTACATACTTAAAAAGGGCTTCGCTAACTGTATTTCTTGGTGCAATGTTCAAATGGACATCAATTTGCATCATTCCCAATTTTTTTGTTGTAGCTTCAACAACAGCACGGCCATATCCTTTTCTTTTTTCATTGTCAACTGTCTGGACCTGA
The DNA here is from genome assembly GCA_003667255.2 of Euschistus heros. Classification (NCBI taxonomy): domain Eukaryota; kingdom Metazoa; phylum Arthropoda; class Insecta; order Hemiptera; family Pentatomidae; genus Euschistus; species Euschistus heros. Next base: position 712,671 of record RCWM02000002.1, on the reverse strand, counting down.
GAAATTTATTTTACTATTACAAACTTAAATATTTAGAGAGGGCAATAAGTTATCATAATATTGCGTTGATTGAGGAAATTAATATTAGTTTTCCTCAAATCTGTTGTTTGGAATCAATAAAATCTTGTTCATTTTTATAATATGAATAATCCCAGTACTCCTGTTTATCTGTAAATGGTTATACTACATTGAAACTCAGTTTACATATGATTAAAATTGTGGTAATTTAGAATTAAATATAATTCATCATTTAATACTGAATTATTTTTGGAAAGAAAAACAGTCAAAACAAAGTGAAGTTTTATATTGATGATTGTATTGTTGACTGTGAGTTTTTACTAAGGAGGTGAATTTGTCAGGGGTGCAGTCAAGGTTGAATAAACTCAGCCAGTTTTTAAATGAAAAACTTATATTTTGGCGTGCCAACGTTTCGACCTGCCTTGCAGGTCTTCATCAGGGCTAAAATAACAAAAATTGGATGTGACCAAGATGATACAAACATTAAAAAAATAAATAAATATATAATAATAAATAATTTAAAAATGAAAAAGAAACAAGAAAAAAAATCTGTAGTTAATTAGATATTGAAGTTTTATATCTTCAAGGCCCTCACCGAAGGAGGTTTTCTGAACAAAGCCAGTAACATAAGACTTGTTTTTCTGATAAAACAAAATCATCCACATTGGCTATCAATAATATACTACCATTAATTGTAAACAATCTGTTTGTGCTACCAGAATATCAGAGGTAGTTGTCACTTTCTTGTAAACATTTTTAATTTAAAGATGTTTTTAAATTTCTCGAAAAATTTGATTTATTAAAACTTGGATGCTAATGGATTATTCATAAAATAACGGAAACTTTAAAGTTTTCATATTTGTTTGATATTGGGATTACACATGTATGTATATGTATATGTATGTAAAAAGATAAAAAAATTTCAGGGAGGATGCGATAAAGTAGTTGCTGACACAGAAATGAGAAGTAAATGAATAAAAAAATAATACTAAAGTTTTTAGAATAATCAATACTAATGAAAGCTCAAACTACTTTCTGATCTAGATAATTATATATTCCAAATAGTGTAAGTGAAACATTTATATTATAGCCTTAGAAATATTTTTTTTTAAAATAATATCCAGTAACATGCAGTTATGAGTAAAAAAAATCATTAAATTACACTAGTGAAAGAGTTTAATATAAAAAAAAAAATTAAAGGTTATATATGAAAGCTTTACTTAAAATAAACTTATAATTTTACTTACCACACCAATACCACCATAAAACCAATGAATTGCCCATGATAACAAACATGAACCTCGAAACACACCAAGACCAAAATTAATTGTTATTATTTCAGCAATCAAGTCTCTGGAGCCTTCGTATCTGTGCGGCCATATACAGTTTATCTGATCTGCATGTTCAGGGCTTAGTGGTCTGATTTCAACACCATCTGGTAAACTAAAAAGATGAAAATATGTGTTTATTAATTTAAAAAAAAAAAAAATTAGATAACTAGATTCATCAATTACATAATGAACACTATTTACTGAGCAAAATAATTAATTAATGACTTCTACACTGGTCTGTTTTGATAGTTCAATCTTATATAGGTCTCTTGGTCTTGCAAAAATAAAGAATACTCACTGAACCTCCATTTCCCTGGCACAGTACCAAGGTAACCAGTATACTTTGTCATCGTGTGTTCTCCTTGTTGTAACATATTTGATAGCTTCAAATGATTTATCAGTCATGCAAGTAAGTAAAACCATTTTATACTGGTTGAATGGAGTTTTCTTTGTTGTCGTTAGTGCTTTCTGTAAAGATGCTCTCTCATTATCATCATGGCAATAAATTGATCCATTGAAGTCATCCTGTAAAATTTTAAAAAAATAAAAAAAAGTTGCATTTTACCATACATTTTCATGAAAATGGAAAAAATAATAAAATGGAATAAAATCATCAAATAATAGTGGTTATTTATTAAACTCCTTGAAGCATGGTTCTCATATACAATACTAATACTCATTAATAAATTTCAAAAAATATTAATGTCCATATCAATTTCAGTTCTATTCTTGTTAGTTGGACACTTTTTTAAAGAATAATTTTGTATCATGTACAAACTTCTTTCATTCAATGGTTTTCTGAATCATTTTAGGTCTCATAGTTACCGTAGGCATCCATGCAGTGCCAGGGGTGCACAGGCACCCCCTAATGACCAGAACACAGGCACCCCCTAGGGCTCCAACTAAATTGAAATGTACGATGAAAATCTAAAATAAACTAAATTAAATAATATAAAACTAAACTGAGGCGGACTCAATGGTCAAGTGAGTTGGGGCGAGGGCCTCAGTGCGCTCATAACCAGAAGGTTGTGGGTTCGAATCCCACCTGGGGGGGGGGTTAAAATTGGCGGACCCATGATATGAATCTTGACCTTATCACCAGGCAGTATAGAACTTCAATGGAAGTCTTGGGTAAAAAAAAAATAATAATAAAATAAGAAAAACTAATAAATTAGACAAATATATAAATGAATACTAAAATAATATAAGATAATTGGCCAAACATTGAATTTAAGAACTTTAAATGTTGTGGAACGATGAATGAATGGAGTTAAACTCTGGATGATGTAGTACTCTTCCGTGACAAGGGTTATTTCTTGCCATAGATTCTGGATTCTACCAATTCTGAAATAAATTAAACTTAGCTATTCATTATAGTTCTTATTACTGGTTCTCCAACACATAGATATAAAAGTAACAAGTATCTTCAATTCAAATATGAAATGGAGTTGGAAGAGATAAAGAGAACGTTCAAATGGATGATAGAATATTCAATGTACTTTAGAAAATGCTTGTGACCCTGGTCAGGGAAGAAGACTGTTCATCTTGACAATTTGAAATGTTGTTCTTTCTGAGGACCATAAAAATGAATTTCTTGCTTACATTAGTAGCCTGACTGCTGAAATATTGAAAAAATTATTTATTTTGATATTAGAAGCTCCTCACCTAATTAGTGAATGTAGGGCTGAATGGACCGTATTATAGAATTTAATTCCTTTGACAATAATCATCAGATATTAAGGAGAAATTCTCTGTCCCTGAATTTCATAAAGAAGGGTGCAGCCCACTTCACAGTAATGATAGGCAACTTATTCCTCTATTCAAATTATTATTCAACATTTATAATTTTAATAACATTCATTTTGGACTTACTCCATTTAAAGTGAAAAATATTATTCCATTCCTATAATCTCCTTCCGGAGCCAAGATTGACATCTTTAGATCAGGTCTCTTCCTTTTCCATTTTAGAATGGTCCTCACATATTCATGAGCCTTCAAACATTTTATTATAAAAACAACACATATTTAGTAATGCTTAAATATTTTAAAATTAATTGTAAAATTATTTTGATTAAACTAACAAATAATTGTTAGTTTCAAGTTTTCACTCATCATAAATTTATTAACACCTTCAGTGCAGTAATGAGAAATGTGGTTTCTTCTACAGTGGGTTATCGGTCCCTGGCGACTGATAGTAGTACTTACTTCTGGTGCGGTATCAGTCCTCACCGCCCGATTCATTAATTCTATTTAATTCTGCCTGTAATTTTTCAATCAGACTATAACCTGATTTTTATTATTTCAATTTGTATCGGTCCCCGAGGACCGATGCTGCAGTGAAGGTGTTAAGTAGATTGTTTATAAATGTTTCTGGATTGCTCCTTGAGAGGGGCTCATCAAGAAATGACAGTTGAAAGAAAGGAAACTTGATAAATTAAAAATATTCTTTGCACCATTTATAATTTTTTTTTTTTTAATTTTGATAGTAGTGTTTCCAGAAAACCATTCTCCCCTTTTTATTTTTTACTCACTCCGTAGAAGAATCTACAAGGCTAAAATTAGTTGTAATGTTTTTGAAGAAATTATTATGACAAAATTATTTGATTATTTCAATAAACATGTTCAGTTTTATGATAGGATACTCAAATTTAACTTGTAAAATATACTCGTGGACAATTGATTTGGGAAAGTGTGTAATCAAAACAAGCATAATGCTTTGAAATTTATTAATCTCACTTTTAGTTCTAATCAAAGTTTCCTAATACATATGTCTTTGGTTGCATGGTAAATTTTATTAAGTCCAGAAATATTGATTTTGGAAAATTAAAATGTAGAGATTGATCATTTTTCATTTGTAAAAAAAAATGGTAGGTTCAGAAATATTGCACATTTTTTTCTCAGATGAAGAAATCAAGCTGTCATTTTTAAAATGTGTTATGCCAAAACATGCACTTTACACATTTTACCTAAACACACATTGAAATTTGTAGATATGCACTTTACACATTTTACCTAAACACACATTGAAATTTGTAGATAATATTTATAATATAATATTATATTACCGATAAACTAGCATTTTTATATTGAAATACATTGAAAAATTAATTGAAATGTAATTGAGGTAGTTATAACATCATTATAGCTGCAGGTTAATTTTAATATTGTACCAATTCAAAACCCGTTATGTATGGTGAAAACACATTTCTACCTAAAATGTTATTATATACAAATGTCTCTAAAAAAAAATGTTATTTGAACAAAACAACACATTTGTTGTTCAAAATCAAAAGTTAGAATTCATAGAATCATTTAAAAAAAAAAAAAAAAAAAAAAAAAAAAAATTGTTTTTTCAGATCTTCTTCTCTAAACTCTATATACTATATAGAGGCGATAAAGGCAAGAATCAAGAATGGAAACAAGTGCTATTGGTCGCTCAGAAAGTTTTTCTCGAGAAATTCCAATTAAACTAAAATTAAGGATATATAAAACCATCCTTTATCCAGTTGTAATGGTAGTGAGAGTTGCATTAGTTTAACAGCTGATCCAAAGGATGTCTCGAACGATAAAACAATACAACCTTAAATTACAATATATAATTTATTAAAACTTACATGAATAGCTAATGGAAAATTATTTCTCATTCTAAACAACATGTCAGGAATATCTTCAGCTGGAACATCCTTCAAGGGATCTACCACTTCCATTTTTATATTATCCCTGTTTACTGTGAAGAAAAAATCTTAGATGAGTTATCTAAAAAATTTGAAAGTTATACTATTTTTATTTTTAATGAAATGAAATTTAAAATTATAATATATTTTGAATAGAAATTTTTAATGCTCTCTTTGCTAAACTAACTCCTACCACTCTTCTCTATTTCATTGGTATGATCTTGAAGATACCCTAGAATTATGATGGAGTTTATAGAATTACTAAAAAGTAAACTTTGTTCCATAATAAACTTAAAGCTTCTTTACTTTGAGATCTATCTATACAGACAAGGCCAGAACTAGTACAGGGGGGGAAAAGATCAGATTGCCTACCCCCTCCCCCATCATTAAAAAACAATACCTACCCTACATAATACACTATAATAAAGTTTATAAATTATGCAAAATAGTCAAATAAAATTAAACAATTGTAATTGTGATATTATTATAAAAACGTTCTTAATAACTTTTTTTTTTCCATAAACTTTTCAAATTTTGCCATCCCCTGAAATTTGCCCCCCCCCCCCTGCCCCGCCTTAGTTCGGGATCTGAATACAGGAGTTACCCAGGGATCAGTGTTAGCACAGTTATTCAACATCATCATGGAACAAAATATAGAGGCCTTCTACAATAGATAATTTCATTTATTTTTCTTTTAATAATAATTTTTTGAAAGTTAGAACAGTATATATGTGTCATTCCAACAAATAAGTGGTTAAGTTGAATTTTCACCAAAATGAGTTAATTGACTAAAAAGAAACTGAGGTGTTTTCTTCACAGCAAATAATTATTTAAGTAAGATGTTCATTTTAAAACATAGTTATTTAAAATGAGCATCTTCCTTAAACACTTATTCACCTTGAAGAAAACAGCTCTACGTTCGAAAATTCGAACTATTTATTCACTGGGATGACAGATATAATGCATCTAGTAAATTTGAGAGATAATGATTAATAATTAATAATATTTAACTATTTTAGATAAATCATTGTAGAGATAGTGAACAATAATAACGTCCACAACTTGCTAAGTGACTATCTGTTGGTAGCAATTTTATTAAAGTTCTATATTTGAAGGTCCTGTTGCCATCTTCTTTTCAGGTCCCTTAGACAATTAGCGGGAATCGAATTAGAGGCTAGTTAGTTGGTCATTATGGGGATCGGCAAGCTGATTTGGACTATATTAGAAACATCTAATTTACAATTTACTTAATTTAATATTAAATAATCGATAAAATTACGTTATCATTTGGGAAAAAAAATATTAACAGATTTAATAAAATACGATGAATTTATTTCTTTGAAAAAAACAAAAGGATAATACAATTTAGAGAAACAAATATTTATTCTTAATGATTATTGACTTTTAAAATTTCAATCTCAATAGGCTCTTGGTTTTTTTTTTTTTTTTTTTTTAATCATAATAAAAGAATTGTGAAAAACTTCTCGTTCATTTCTTAATTCCTCTTATAAAATGTTCTCAAAATGTAAGATACAGGTATTCATATGAAAACCATATGCATAGAGATTAAAAACGATGTTAACACTCTTCATCTTATCCATTTTGATTTTCCAAATGACATCCCTATCAGCAGCTACGACAGCCCCAATCACTAAGGGTATTTATAAAGGATATTAATTGAAATAATCATTAATTTGAAGACAAAAAAATCATAAGCGAAACTTATAAGTTCAAATCCATGGTGAGAGGTCCAAAGTGGTTTCTTTATTATTATAAATCAAACCTAATATCCTATAAGAGCAACTAACGCCAACGGAAGTGCAGCCAAAATCGGATTGCCTCTAGACTTGCTGGTAACAAGATAGCGAAGCATTGAAATATGTCATAATATGCAAATATATTATGAAAAAAATAATGATTAAACATTTATTCATAAACATATAACTAACAAAAGATTTTTATTCCATTATAAAAAATAATATTCATTATATCGATTTTTCATGTTTATAATTTATGGATTATTTAAATTTAGCTAAATATAATACATATGGTTTCTAATTTCAACTACGGCATCTAAAAAATAGCTACGGAGGTATTGTATTTTAATGGTGGGGGATTGGGGCGGCAAACTGATCTTTGCCCACCCTACAAATTTCCTAGTTCCGGCCCTGGAATGACCCATGAATAGGAAACCCATGGATTCGTGAGCTTATCTCTTAGTAAACTACTTTTTTAAAAACTATTTATTGATATTTACACCTGTATACATACATAATATAAAACAAGTAAATTTGAGAAAAATTATTCTATTGACGTGTCAATAACATTTTAAGAACTACTTACTGGTAGATCTTCATTACATTAGTTCTCCAATAGAAGGTCTCTTGGCCATCATATTTTCGGAACACTCGGAGGATGAACGGGAAATGAGTGTGATGCTAATTGGGAGACTAATGGATTCAAGTGGGTATGGAGTTTACTATGAAAGAATAGGTATCTATCTGGTTTGGACCAAATCAAGAATATATAGAACATTAAAATCTTTATGGATAAGTGGTTTGTAACATTATAAGAAGCATTGAGATTTTTATGAAGGATTTTAAGAATTGGATACGAGAAAAACAGGAAGATTTAGTGGAGCCCCAAACTCAATTCCATATGTCCAAATGGATCTACAGTCAGAGCCAAAAGTATTCGTACACTAGTATAAGTTTTATTTTCTTTCGTTTAATTTTGTATTTATAACATATTTATTTAATTTAAGCACATATAATGTCATTTGTGAAGGTGTTGCGATTATTAGTGTTTATTATTGCTGTTCATAAATTGAAAATGGGACGCAGAACCAGAGATACGACTGAAGAGGAGATACAAATTATTTTACGCCTACATAATGAGTTACCATAGTGACCAGACCTCACTCAATAGTCCAAGATGCTATTAGAAAGTATGGAACGAGAAAAACTTTTGAATATATAGAGAGAACAGGATGAATGAGGAAAATTTACTCCAAATATGAAAGACATATGATGAGAAAAGTTAAAAGAAAACCAAGAATTAGTGCCACTAATTTAGTGGGTGAACATTTGTTTGAAAGAGGAGAAAAAGGGGAGTGTTTTAACAATGCGCTAATGCTTGAGACGGAACGAGCTTCTCCCAGAACATCTAGGAGAAAATCGTCAATAAGCAATGTTAAGATATCAATGTGCCAAAGACCATAAAAAATAAGATTGTGACCTTGGGAATTGGATAATATTTAACAACGAGGGTAAAATTGAAATGTTTAATCTTCAGAGGGGCCATAAAGTATGTAGAAAAAAAATTTAGGAATAGAAATAAGAAATATAGTTCCAACTATTAGGAATGGAGGAAAGTGACTCGTGGTCCGAGGTTGTTTGAATGATGCTAGAGTTAAATTTATATAATAGCATAATGGATCATATAAAATACATCGACGTAATGAAAAGAAATTTCCTAATCAGTGCTGAAAAATTTAGGATTGGAGAAAATTACATTTTTCAGCAGTATAATGATCCCGAGCATACAGCTTGGAAATCCTTAATAGGGAACCTGTACAACACATCAAAGTGGAGGTCACATCCCCTCTATCACCGTATATTAACCCTATAGCGAATTTGCGGAAATATATAAATGATCGAGTATGGAATAGGTGTGTTTATAAAAATCAAAATTTAAGTGATGTTATTATAACGAAATTGTAGTTACTTTGTCACACAACTTAGTGAAGTCAATACCACAAAGGATATAAAGCATTATAAAAGCAAAAGTTGGCCCTACTAAACATTAATTGTTCTCGAATGTCAATATTAAATAAAAATTTTATCAAGTTTACGAATACTTTTGACTGATGATTTTATTGTTGTTTTTCAGTTATTCTTTATGTATTATTTTGTAAAATGTTCTATAAATACAAAAATATATTTATAAATAAACTTATTGATGTATACATCAAATGGATTTATTGTTTTAAATAAATCCTATTAAATAATGCTAATATTTGTTATTTCTAATGATTTATAACAGGTGTACAAATAATTTTGACTCTGACTTTAATTACTGCCATATAAAGTATTTTGTAATTTATTGGGAGTTTTAAACGTTTGGCTAGTAAATGTTGGAATAGTAAAGGACGAGCAGTTTCTTGTCATTTAAGTCTGGTATGTGAACAAAATTTTACGATAACTTCGTAGGTATATGTATACATTTTTTTTTTCAAGTTATTGCACCTTTATTATTGTTCGTTTTCTAATACATTTATGTTTCATTCTGTGGTGTTTCCCAAATTTTTAAAACCAACAATCAACTCTGACATGAGATATAAAATTGTAATACATTACAGAATCTATTTTTTCTCTGAGCCAAATCGATCTTTTCTCATTAAACCTAAGTGAAATATAAACTTAAGTGTTAAAATTTTATGAAATTTTGTCATGGAAAAAGGTGTCAAATGAATTGTGATCCTTCAGCTGCAATCTCATTTTGTGCTTTAAAAAAAAAAAAAAAAAAAAACAGTAGTGTAATTCAGTAGTAATAATTTGTTTAGTTGGTGATTTTTACCTTAAAACAAATGCCTTATGGAAAATAAATTGAATATTTTAAATAATTAATTTGTTTAGATGATAGATAATTTTTTCTTTTCCTGCAATGGAGAAAATGGGCTGCCCAGCTAGAAAAATACCAAGAATAATGGTGACCTGGAATCTGTTCCCCCACTACCTAATATGTAGCTGGATATCAGTCCCCCCACTATCTGAACCTTGTATTTCATGTTTTGCCTGAAAGCTTTTTGTTAGTCCTTATCAGTTGTGAAACCTTTATTTCTTCACAGACCTATGAATAGTAAAACATTTTATTAAACTTAATCTATTCTTATTTAATTTATTAATTATTGATTATGTGTTAACCCACAGAACTTTAATTTAGTATAATTTATAAATATTTAAATGATCCAGTATTAATTTTTCAAAAAAAGGAATAATGGTCATATACAGATACACTGTGGATTTGTTTTAATTTGTTACAGTTGTTTGAGAGATGAGTAACTATTGTTCCGTGTTTTATTATAATTCAGAGAAATGAGGTAGGGAATTACTTTTTAATAGTTAATCAGTTAATAATAAAGTAGTTGTAATTAAAATGATTTTCAAGTAACATTTCATACACAATATCACTATTAGCTAAAAAATAAAAAATACTATTTAAAGAAAAGGGGGTGGTTTTGATCACATGAACTCGGATGTATTCTTTTCTCATCAAGAGTATTAGGAGTCTTGAAATGATCATTCAATGCCGTACATAATATTTTTTTAAAATTTTTTATTGATAATTTAACATGACTATTAGAAAATGAGAGTGAAAAACTAATACTATATGAACCCTTTGTTTGTACAATTACCTTGGGAGTGATCTTCTATGTTCAGCTTTCAACACTAGACTGCACCACCAAGCAGAAGATGAATTAATAAGTGGACACTTATGTTTATTTCTGAGAACACTGATTTGTATTATGTTTTAACCTACATCATAATATTATTACATAAGAGATTATTTTTGAATGGGTATAAATTATCAGAATGGCAAATTTTTTATTAAAGGATTAATGTTTATTTATTATTCAAGGATTAGTTAATTATTTATTTTTGCCAATTTTAGAAAACCTCTCTTATCCGGAATATAACATTACAAGAATTAGTTATTACAATTTTTGCTGGGCCACTGTCTCGAAAATAACCTCATTCAGTGAAGCTTGGTTAAACTACAAATTATAGTATTAACTAACATTTATCATTAATAAACATAATAATAAAATAGTTCTAAGATTCTTTACTCTTCAATTGATTGAGAAATGCTAAAAGTCTGTATTTTTCTGTTCTAAGAAAAAATATATTACCTTATATTATTGATATTCAAGCAGACTTAAAGTTTCTTATATTTTATGTTATCTAAAAGGAGGGGATTTTATAGAAAAAGAATAAAAAAATGACTATCTGGAAATACTTCCTACTCTGTTAAAATAGAACCTTGTGCATAAATCAATTTTTTTTTTCTACTATTCATGCAGTTAGAACTGATAAATCTACGTACAAATGAATTTTGGCTTTAAATAAATTTTATGTTGGTTATTTCTGACTGTAATTAATAGATTTTCATAAGATTGCGAAGAGAATGTTTAGAGTAAGTTAATTCTACAAAAAAAATTCATGATGTTGGAAGTAGGAAAGATAAGATTATGTCAAGTTTTATCACCAAAAAATTTCCTTATCTCATCTCAATTTCTGAAAAAATGTATTATGACATCAATTTTTACATACTATCGCCATACATATTCTATGCAGAAATTGTTGTTTGATTTGCTTTTTTGATATTTATATGTGATAATTGCAAATATTTTTATAAATATTCTAGTTGAGGCTTTTTTAAATTCTATTTGTATCCTAACAATAAATATACTACATTATGATTGAATAAAATGTTCAGAATACATCTTTCTACAATGATTATTCTTCATATTATTTATATATTTAAAAATTTCAAAATAGAAATAATAGGTGTATGCTTGTTATGGTTTAACTATGACACCATATTTTAAATAAACCTTTATTTCAATTTCACTATTTTATTTTGTAAGCGTGAAGGTTTTCTTTTATGATTGAATAAAATGTTCAGAGTACATCTTTCTACAATGATTATTCTTCATATTATTTATATATTTAAAAATTTCAAAATAGAAATAATAGGTGTATGCTTGTTATGGTTTAACTATGACACCATATTTTAAATAAACCCTTTATTTCAATTTCACTATTTTATTTTGTAAGCGTGAAGGTTTTCTTTTATGATTGAATAAAATGTTCAGAGTACATCTTTCTACAATGATTATTCTTCATATTATTTATATATTTAAAATTTCAAAATAGAAATAATAGGTGTATGCTTGTTATGGTTTAACTATGACACCATATTTTAAATAAACCTTTATTTCAATTTCACTATTTTATTTTGTAAGCGTGAAGGTTTTCTTTTTTATTTCATTTGTCGGTTTCTTGAGGATTTTCGGTTTGGCCTCAGGCTTTTTCTTTTCAGGTTCATATTTCTTAGTTTCAAAACTGTATCCTTGAAAAGCAAGTCTAAACCCCAAAGCTCTACAAAAATTATATTTAATTTTAGAAGATTAATAATAATATTTTATGTCCTTGAACTAGGACATCAACATTCACCAAGGTTATAGTCCAGGAAAATCAAGCATATATGAGAGTTATGTTCTAATATAAATCTATAAACAAAAATACCTGTGATTTGCTTGAAACTTATTTTATTTAATTTTTATTATTTAAATTACATTTACATATAAATATATATTTTTATAACTTTAAACTCAATTTTCCTTGTGGATTGTGAAAAACAATTTATCTGTTTTGTAGGTTGTGTTTGAACCTTCAGAGGTTCAGGATTTGTGTTAGTCCTGGCATCTAGTTCCCTTTCAAACTTCTAAGATGAGAGGGAACATATTCTATGTACTTTAAAGTTCTTGTTGAATGTTTTTTGTGTGAATGTGTTTTTATGAACCATTTTTACCTGTATTAAAATATTGAAGTTTAAAAAAAACAAAACTAAAATATGTTGTTTGCTGTTAACAAAACAAGAAATACTTTTTTTTTTCTGGCGTATTGATGTGTACCTGATTCGAAAATATGCACTTCCACAATACTTTAAAATCCATGGATAATTAAAACTTCCAGATGTTGAGAGATTATTGTGTCTAAAATTGGTATTTCTAATTGTAAAGAAAAACGTTATTTTTTGAAATACGTATCAGATTTACCTGAAGAAAGTTAGATCTCTTCTACGTCCCCTTGTAATGTTCAAATGAACATCATCTAAACACTCCCCCATTCTTTTTGTTAGTGCTTGGACAACTAGTCCACTATAGCCTTTTCTTTTTTCAATCTCAACCGTCTGAATCTGTAATATAAAATACTATATAATTTTTCATCTATTTGATGGCTATGGCCATGGTAAAAAAGATTACCGGAACTTCTACCATCTTTTAAAAATATTTTAAATTAAATTAGATAAAGTTAAAAAACGTTAACTTACAATTCCAATGCCTCCATGGTACCAAACAAGAGCCCAAGCCAGTAAAATGTCTTTATCAAACAATCCTAAGCCGCGGTGAACGTCGAACATATCATCTATAAGATCTCGGGAACCTGGAAAATTTTCTTGCCATGATTCATTTATTAAGTCGATATGTGCTGGACCCAGTTCTCGGATTTCAACAATGTTATTTGGTAGACTATAATCAAAATATTCTAAATTTCAATTACGTCTTATAAAAGAAATTTCTTTCATAGTACTGTGAAAGTGAATAAAATTTTAAATATATTATTGTTAAGTTTAGCATTATGTTTTATGTAATGTGTCTTGATAGAATTATAAGTAGTAAAATGTAATTCCTACTTTGGTGTTTAGTAAAAACATTTAAACTTTTCATGCAAATGATATTCCTTTACCTATAGACATAAAGTATAGGCTCGGTGAATACTTCGACCTTAATGAATTTTTTTTTTTTTTTTTTTTGCATACATTCTTTTGTTCAATAACATTTTTCCAATGAGTAAGGGGATCAAAGATGCCCTTCTCTCAGAACTACTTGGATTTATCAATGTTCAAGTTATTTAATGGCATACTGGTTCGGAAATTGTTTCTCTATAACAATAGAACACACGGAAAGTGTTTATAGAACAAAGAATTCGCAGATACTAGAAAAAGTGGTAGTCAGGTGGTGCAAGGTAAGTACTATAACGAGGTTGTGCACAATTGATCACAGTATTTATTGGAATTAATGGTCTTATTCAGTGGGAGAAGCTCATAATAGACTACTAATATATTTAAAATTACGCGAATTGCACGTCAAATTTTTCGGGTGGAGCCCGTCTTTCAAAATCGCTTAGGGGAGGGTACCTTTAGGACCGTAAGATCTACTGGGTTTTTATTTGTATTGTTATTGCATACAATCCATTTTTCATCCACTGTAATTAGTTTTTTCATAATCGGATGGTTTTGGTGGTTCTTTTTGGGGAGGTGATCGCATGCTTGTAACAAACCCAGATTTATGTCTAGCTACACACAATTCTAATGGCAAAATATAAGATAAAAGCTGCACAGAATTAAGCTAAAAATGCACTTAGCCGTTTCTAAAGATCCTTTCAATATAATTTGTATCCAAGGAAGATGTAGGTTGTTGTGAAATGTTTTCGTAGATACACAGCAATTAAAAATAAATTTTATTTTATTGTACCGACGTTTCGACTTACATTACAAGCCTTCATCAGAGCTGGAAGGCTTAGAAAAGAAACAAAATAAATTTTCATATATTTTTGTTTGTTTTTCTTCTAGCCCTGAAGAAGGCTTGCAATGTGCAAGTTGACACGTTAGCACTATAAATTAAAATTGATTTTTAATTGCTATGTATCTATGATAGCGTACCCCAACAACCTACATCTTTATTAACTTCTCAGTCAACGAATACCTTATAATTATTTGTATTCAAGTACCGAAAGGATTAGGCGAACAATTCAGAAAATCCTGCCATCAAAAAAAAAAAAAAAAAGAAGAAGAAGAAGAAGATGAAGAGTTTAAAGACCGCACGGTCTTTAAAACTGACCCTATATATTGGCTGGTGAAATACATGTGTAGTAAGTTTTAAAAGAAATTGGAAAACACTTTAATGTGTTGTTAAATTCCCTCCACCAAAATCTAGAATTATGATTACGCCTATATTATTTCTAATCACCTGATTGAGATCAAATTCCTAAACTTTTTTCGCAAAATTTTTCAATTTTCCCCTTGGTTAATGTATTACACTATTATTTTGGAAAACTTTGACTCAGACTATTAAAATAATAAGTGGTAGCTTACAATTTGATTGGGAACACATACTTTACTTCCATTTCTCTTGCACAGTACCAAGGCAGCCACATAACTACGTCTTCAGACCTGCACCAGTTTTCTTTAGAAAAAATAGATCGAACAGCTTCAAATGTATTAGTTGTCAAACTAGTAAAGCGGCAGATGTTGTATTGATCTTTAGTTGGTACATATCTACTATTAGCTAGTGCTTCATGCAAAATAGATTTATTCGTTTTTTCATGACAATATGCGGAACCATTGAAATTGCCCTGGGAACATAATGCAACTGAAACATCTATTTTTATTTAATGGTATTTCTATATAAGTATGTAACTACAACATTAATACTCCTTTAACAATATAACTTTCGACTATCGAACCCATCAGTGCATGATCCCAATGCAGAAATTCTCTTTCAGTAAAACACACCGTAGTGATTTCACTATAATTGGCAATGCTGTAGTGATGCATCGTTAAACCAAATTTTACACGTAGGAAATTTTTATGAACGATTTTCACGAAAATTGAAGTATTTTTGTTGGGAATATATATCTGTATATTTTCACAGCTTAACAGCTGGCTATATTAAAAGTACTCCATCTAGCTAGAAAATCTGTAGAACATTCGATAATCATCTGCTCTGACTCCTGATAGATCGGAAGCCCGCCACATGCAAATTTTATTTGGAGAGACATGAATTTATTTCCTAACCTATTTCATAGTATCATCCGCCTTGAAATGATATATCGTAGTCTGGCAGCCTGTATCCGTCGGAACGCGGTGTTGCGAACGCTTAAAATCGCCCAAAATTGCAACAAATAATTGGAAAAAGGGATGTTCTTCAGTTTGGCCTCATTTTTCAGTGCATCCTTTTCTAAACACGAATCAAGTGGTCTGGCAGTCGAAAGCCGTCGGAAACATGCCGCCAATCCGATTTTTATGTCGCGGAAAACTGACCCGAAAAGGGAAAAAAAAATGTATCCACTATTTTTTATTATGTTGTAATGACTCGAAAGAGTTGTTAAAATCCAAGTTAGAACTCGAAAAACAGCGAAATGTTTGTACTATTTTCATTTTTTCGCTTATATCTCGTAAAATATGAAAATTTTCTGGACATATCATATTTGCAATATTAAAGAGCTCTAAATTTTTGTCAATTTAATTCTAACTGCATCTCAGTAAATTAATTTATAACGGATATAGAGCTCTCCGAAAATGGTGTTTTCACAAAATTTGAAATTTTTCTGTTAAGAGTAATTTTTTCGTTCGGATACTGATGAAAGTACTGGGTTTTATAATAACACTTTCAAAAATTAATTTAAAGGAAATTTAATTAGCTATAATTTGAGCCCTAAAAGATGCCAGTAGATGTAATAGTTTTCTAAAAAATAGGAAAGCATTGGAAATTAGGAAAATCGGGTTTGCAGAGAAAACCATATATGCTGGTTTGACAAGTGTGTGAGTCGGTTGGGACACACCTATTACATTTTTAATTTACTAATATATACATGTAAGTATCCATTTCAATTGTGGTTTTCGAGTACTACAAAAAATGCTTTTGGTTTTGAGGGTTGCAAACTTGGATTTCAACTATTCTTATGAGTCCTAACAACATAATAAAAAACTGTGGATAAATCTTTTTTTTTTCTTCACTTTTTGGGTCAGTTTTCAGCGATATCAAAATCTGTCTGGCGGAATGTTTCCGACGGCTTTCGGCTGCCAGACCACTTGATTCGTATTTAGAAAAGGATACAATGGAAAATGAGACCAAACTTAAGAACATACCTTTCCAATTATTTTTTTTTTTCAATTGTGGGCGATTTTAAGCGTCCGTTCCGACTTTTGGAACGTACTAATCTACTACTATACATACTAGTGAATGGCCGTTCCGAGTTTAAAGTGGAAGGAGAATTTACGGCCTGTTTTAAGTCAGTTTGACTAACCCTTCCTATGAACCATGCATTTTCGTTCTATCCCTTTTTGTGACTTCGAGCTGATAACCTCCTCCTTCTATTTCATAGTTAAAAATTTAATAGGTACTATAATATTAAGAAGGTTTAAATAGCTAGATTAAATAGTTGGTTAGTTAGTATACTTTTAAAATAGATAGTTAAAAAAATTAAGATTTTTTTTTTGTGGGGGGGGGGGAAGTTAACTTATGCATATTGCACGATTGAGCGAGAATTTTCCAACTACATTGGTTTCGAGAAAAAAGGAGCAATCAATTCTTGGAGGATGATCCATTAGCTTTTAAACAAATAGCGAAAAAAAATATTTAATTGCATAAGCAGTAAAACCTTGTGTGGTGCATTTCTTTGAATCCGAAAGAAGAGGCCGAGCTCCGTCGGCAGAATAGAAAATTTCAAAGAAAGCGGTTTATTTTAAAGATGCCCATGCGCGAGGTGGTGGAGTGATAGAGAGGGGGGAGGGAGTCAAGAGCGGCAGGATCAACGCAACAAATCAGTCGGAACGATCTTGGGTGGAACGGAACCAGAGGTAAAATCTAATCTCTAATACACCGAGGGAACGAAACGAGAGATCTTTTGGCGTTGGTTTTCGTTTCAGGTGAAACGAAAAACTTGAACGATTGGTTTCGTTTCAAAACGGTTCAAAGCTGGAACCAGTTCCAAGTTCTGTTCCACCCAGAACGAGCCATCACTAACCGCCACACCGCGTTCCGACGGATACAGGCTGCCAGGCCACGATATATCATTTGAAGGCGGCTGATACTATAAAATGGGTTAGAAAATAAATTCATGTCTTACCTATTAAATTTGCATGTGGCGGGCTCCTGAACTAAGAGTGCGATTTAAAATTTATTCGGACAACCTTTTAATCCAGGAAATTCATTTCATCATGAATCTGATCACCAAATCATCCAAAGAACAAACCTTTTTCTGGGTTCCCAGAAAATGAAGAATTAGATAAATCAGCGACAAAAGCTCGCCAATTACAAAACGATAACGCTTACTTTCTTGCCCGTGCCAGACATGTTTCGACCACTTCATATGAAAATTGTAAGTGAACGGCAGAGTGCATGGTCGACATTAGGAAATAATAAATTGATTATCACACGGCTAAGAATTGGACATAGCCGTTTAACGCACAACTACCTGATGGTGAGGAGAGGTCGCCCTCAGAGTCAACTCTGTAATGGTGCTCTTACAGTGGGATACATCTTGGAGGAGTCTCAGCACTAGAGAGATGTGGATAAATACGTTGTATCTCGTCAGCTTTGTAAGGCTATGGGCAATAGTGAACGGTGCATTTTTAGTACATACTATCATATTCATTATGCATGTTGGATTATATTATTAAATGTATTTTAAATGTGGTTGCTATTGTTGTAATTTAGATGGAACATTTACGTTAAAATTGGTTGTTGCTACAGTTTAAGAAGTTAATATGGGAAATTTCAAATTCAAATATAAAATCAATTAACAGTTTGTTGCCCTTAAAACCAAACAATAATAGCAAATATAAACAGTTTATGGCTCAGAGAGGTAGTTAGAAGATAACCAGAAAGCTTGCATTATTTTCCAGACTATTCAATATTATTACTAGGATTAAATACATTACAAAGTTGTTGGCCTTACTTTGTAAATACTAAAAAAGTATATTCCATTCTTATAATCACCTCCAGGGGCTAGGATTGAGATTTTTGTTTCGGGAAATATCTTCTTCCATCTTATCAATGAATGAACGTGTACATAGG
Organism: Euschistus heros; assembly: GCA_003667255.2. NCBI lineage: Eukaryota > Metazoa > Arthropoda > Insecta > Hemiptera > Pentatomidae > Euschistus > Euschistus heros. The sequence goes on along the minus strand of RCWM02000002.1, from coordinate 694,000 downwards.
CCTTGAAAAAGATATATTAATTGTCAATAGTATAATTTAATAGTATCAACAATATTATCTCAAAACTATATGGGGGAAATAAATGAACAGTCAATAGTGGCAAAGATTTCGTTATCTACTAATGATCTTTTCTGAAGATAAAACCTGTTAATTGGTTAGTCATCTAACAGGCTCAATAATCGTAATTTTTTGATAAACGTAATGACAATGTCGTACACATATACAACAATCTAACTTAACCTTGTTAGTGAATCAAAAAGTATTAAAATATACTCTGGATTAATTTTTCGGTGAAATATATATGTTTTTGAAAATCGTAAATTTTATGAATGCTGAGTAAAAATCATAATGTTACCGTTACTTTTACCGTGTAATTCATTCATATTGCATGTATGGTTGTAAACTGATAAAAAAAGTTCGGCATAAAATTTCAAACTTTCAACATACGATGATAAAATGGATATATATATATATATATATATATTCATCCTATATGAACCCAGATCCATAAAATAATTCAAATCAAACGAGTCACAATTTCTTTTTATAATTTATACCTATCTGTTAATAAAAACGTATTTCAAGTAGGACAGTTAGATGAAGATTCCCTCTGAAAGTTAAATATTACTCATCTCTAAAGCTACGTTCTCACGGGGCGTGGCACGCATTCGTGGAATATTCTTCGTCTGAACGAGGTGGCGTGAGTTTGCCTCTGACGTCATCTAGAGAGAAAGGAGCCCACGACCGCTCACGCTCGGTATCAAACATGTTTGATTTTCAGGCGTGGCCCACACCAGTCGAGAAAGTTAGCAAGTGGTTTATTTAGAATAAAAATGGATAATATGTTGAAATATTCCAGGATCCAAACGATATTCCGCCATTGTTGTCCTTATAAGGATACTGTTTTATTAATATTAAAATATTTAACGGTTTTTAAGTTATCCGAAGGATGTTCAGTCATTGTTGTCCTTGAGAATACTGTTTTAAAATATTTTTTATATTTAACGATTTTAATATAGTGGAAGGATATTCTTCCAGCTCCTCCATGGTAGGTTTCAAGGGGCAATCTGAATCGTGGTCCTGTGAACTGTCCACGACTCTTGGCTAGTTCACTTTTCTCCCCCACTCCAGGCAAGCACCACGAACGAAAAAACGAAGGCGTGCCACGCTTTCGTCCTTTGCCCCGTGAGAACTTAGCTTAACAGAAAGCATCCTTCCTGTTGAGGATCAAACGAATCAACCGAAATGTTCTTTTACTACACAATGGAAACTATGAACACCGGTCAACCGAAGACCAATAGCAGATATAGAATATAATATACTTCATTGAATCATTCTTCTTTTTAACTGAGTAATGAACATTTCGAACATCTGGCACCAAGATTCGTAATTAATTAATGAAGGTTAATCTGTTCAATATAACATTCAGTTGAATAATCTAATAGTTAGGTATCTGTTATAAGTTTTTATTTTTTATTTTTCCATTCTAAGATTAGGTAGTTTTAATTTTTAACTTAATTTTAACATATTTAAAAAATAAATTACTCTTGGGGCTCGAATTACCGACGTTGTTTGGACCGAGATAGACCAAATCCTTGGTTAGTCGAGACCCCGAAAAATTAAGGTATATGCATTAAAAAAATAATAATAATAATAATGGGCTATTGCTGTGTAACACATCTATGTATTTAATAACAAAATAATTTTTTTTATTATCGTTTTTATTTCTTTTAATAAATTGTTAATAATATAAATAAGTAACATATAAGAAAGAAAAAAAATGGCTTTAAAGAAACCACTAATAATCTTTTGTTCCAGAAGCAACATTCTATCTGTTGGTAGCTGCACGATCTTTCCATTGTCTAAAGACCATCAAATCGAACGATGTTGCGTCAATTCTGCCTTCGAGATATTGAAGCACTTTCTTCAATCCAGCAAACCCTTATTCATTAGAAATTGTTAACAAATATTCGTTTCCTAATTGTCCGTTTTCCCCATTACCCAACCTTCTTGTAGTAATGATGTACAAAGATTGCATAATGTGTTGTTCGGTAATAGAATGTTTTTTAAAAAAATAATAAATCATAAAATACAAAAAAATAGGATGTCTCGGTTGATCGAGGCATTGGCTAATCGAGCCTCGTTTAATCGTGCCCCGAGTGTATATAATAAATACCTAATAAATGTACTTATGGAAACATTGAAAGATACTTTTAGAGCTTCTCAATGACATAGAATGCAATGTGTCACCACAGACCTTCCCAATTGGGTTTAATGTTATTCTTCGGATCAGAATTAATTTACGATGAATCCATTAAAAAAACAAATAACAATAGATACTGTCAAAAGATTACAGTTTGAAATTTTATACAAGCTCTTGTCGAGCCTTTTGTGTTTTACCTTTTTATATTTAATAAAATTCCCTAAAGTTCTAAAGTTCATCTTATTCTTATTATTTTTTGTATTAAAATTTAAATAACTGCTTAATAATTCTAAGTATATCGTTAGTATTACATTACAACCTAATATATTTGTAGGGAAAATGATGTATATAGGCTCATACGTTACACAATGTCACGTCTCACAAATAGAACGACTTCGGAAAAAACGTAGAAACATTGCATTGATGCAAAAATAATGCAGATTTTCAATATTCATCTTGTTTGAAGAGAACAAAGATGATCCTCCAGTTTAGTTAATGGATTATAAATGATGGTTATTAATGTTGTTTTTCCTCGAAGATTAGATTAGTCTGTGTTACATTTACTATGAGTTAGGCCCTCTGAAATTTACCATGGCGAAAAAATATTTTCGTCAAATTTATATTTCCGAGTTCATACTTAGGCGAAGTGCGGCACGTACTGCGCGTTACATCAATTTTGTTTAGGGTTTAGTAAGTGTAAGTAAATTTAAAGCACAGCGATGGTTCCAAAAATTTCGTATTGGAGGTTTTTATTTTGAAGACAAGGAAGATTGCAGTAGGTCTTCTGTTGTTGATCACGATTACCTGAGGGCTTTGGTGTAAGAAAACTCTCTGACAACTATTTGGGACATAGCGAGAGAAGTTATTTTCGCACCAACCCATTAACAGATAAATCCACTTGCTTTGGGTCCAAAACCAAAAGAACACTGAAAACACTGATCGAGAAGATTCATCGGCATAACCATCTGAATGACTATATATATATATATATATATATATATATATATATATATATATATATATATATATATATATATATATATAGTTATAGAAACCCAATGGTATTAATACTATAATAAATTAATGTACACTATCCCCTCTCCTAGATAATTGTATAAAAGGGGCACCCCCACCTTCGTCCGGTGACACTCTGCCTCTACCCGTTATGATGTCAGTTTGTTCCACGAAGTTTTGTAATAGGCTTTAAGATTGTGCTTTTTCTTGTATAATGTATGTCTGACAATAAAAACGCTCTTTTTAAAAACTCAGTCCCGCGAACCTTTTATTTAGCTGGCGCCCGAACGGAGGGACATTTGGAAGCGTTAACGTAACTTCGCGGCAGTTCTATCTTATTTCAGGTACAGAACAGCGAGACCTCTTTCCACTGGCATGAGAAGATTGGGAGCTGAGTACTAATACATCAGCAGATCTTCAAGTCTTTGGGAGCGCTTTGGTATTCCAATACCTTAACCAGAAGGACCTTCAACCTCTTTGCTAAGGAATCGACGGGAAGGAGCTAAAGGAGGAAGTCATCGAGAAGACATCGAAGACAACGAAGACATCGTTGTATCAAGAAAAAGTATAATTAATTTTATTTTTATTTTTATTTTAAGTAATTTTGTAATTTAAATATAAGTTAGTAATAAGTATAATAATTTAAAATATTGATTTATCTTTATGAATGGTTTGGAAGAAAAATTAAGTAACTTAAAAATAACAGGTTCAACGTTAGTTAAAAAAGAAGATATTAATATGGCTCTTGAAATTAAAAATCACGATTTAGCATTAATCCCGGAATACGACGGAAATCCGTTACAACTAGTTGATTTTATCAGAAATAGCGAATTTTTATATAATTTATATTGTAAAGAGGACAATACTCATAAAAATACAAATCAAGCAAAATTAGTTTTAACAATTTTAAATAAATTAACAGGTAAAGCTAAAATCGCCGTATATGACAAAGAATTTAATACCGTCAAAGAAATAATAAAATTCTTAAAAAGAAAATATCAGGACACGAGAACTAGGGAACAATTAATTTCAGAAATTTTAAATACGCGGACTTATCATAACGAGAACCCACTCGATTTCTTGGAACGACTGGGCCAAAAAAGATGCGATTTATATGCGCGAATTTACTCCGACAATGAGATATTAGATAAACAGGACGAAATGTATAGGTATGACAAACAGATATCCCACCACGCAGTACATAGTTTACACCCAGCACTAACGGACTTTATTTACCATATAAAATTCGATTCGTTAGAGGACCTAGAAGAAATATTAAGAAACAGCGCGGCTCATATTGTACATAGACTTTACGGAGATAAAAAACAGTATAAGAATAACCCAACTCAAAATAATTACAAAAAGAAAAATTTCGAAAATAATTTTAAAAACAAAGAGTACCGACCAAACTTTAACAACCACCATGATTATCAAAATTACAACCGACCCCATCAGTATCACCGCGAGCAATATGCGTCGTACAATAATCCTCAACAATACCGACCGTATCAGCATGAACAAAGTCCAACCTTTAATTCTTATAACAATAACAATCAACATAACTTCCGGCCACAACAGCGAGCAATAGAATATCAAACACCAATTTATAACCAACAATGGGACCCCCAGTCACAGTATAAATTTTTTAATAAACCGCCCTCCAGAAATTTTAGGCAACAAAATTATCAGCAACCCCAAATAGACTCCAACACTGTTTCAATGAGAACCGTTTCTAATAGAGTACACGCGATAGAAGAGGAAAAGGATAAACAGATAAAATTATTACAAGAGCGTATAGAATCATTAGAACAAAGACAGAATCATTTTTTAGAATCAGGCCCGAGCACGAGCAGACCTCCGGACCGGATATAAACAATTTAAATTCTAAACAGACCATTGATAACCAGGATAAACAAATAGAAATTCCCGACTTAAATTTAAATAACGACTTACCGAACTTAATTGACAGTATGGGAAATAAATGGCTAATTGATACGGGTGCCACAAAAAATTATATACACCCCGATCACATTCCACATTTCTCGGAAATTTCTAAAGAGGATTTTGCAATTCGAACACCTACGGGAACGGCGGAAGGATCACAAAGCGTGATAATTGACCTAATGCCCCTGATAGGAATTAATCAAAAAGTCAAATTTTTAATATTTCCATTTAGCGAAAGGTTTAATATTTTATTGGCTACGAGACAATGAAAAAATTAAAATTAAAAATCAATTTAGAAAAAAATGAATTAAAATTTAAAAAGAAAAAATTCAAATTAGAGAATGATTTATTTTTTATTGATGATAAAAACGAAATTAAAAACTTAATTCGCCACGAACATATTAGTCCGGAAATAAAGGAAGAATTAATCGAAATTATTAGCCAACATGGCGAAGTATTAAAAAGGGACGACGAGAATTTAAAATCAACAGGGTTAATAAAAAACATAAAATAATAACAACGAATGAAAATCCAATTTATACGCGTAATTACCGTTACCCGGAACAATTTAAAAAACAAATTAATGATGAAGTTCAAAAACTATTAAAAAGTAATATCATAAGACCTAGCAAATCGCCGTATAATTCTCCGCTTTGGATCGTACCGAAAAAATCAGACGCGTCGGGACAGAAAAAGATTAGAATGGTGATCGATTATAGGAAACTAAATCAGGCTACAGTAAAAGACAAATTTCCCCTACCGAATATCGAAGATTTATTAAATAGACTAAAGGGGTCAAAAATATTTTCTACCATAGACCTCGCGTCGGGATTTCACCAAATCGAAATGGATAAAGATTCAATAGCTAAAACCGCGTTCTCCACCGAAATGGGCATTTTGAGTTTCTACGTATGCCTTTTGGCTTGTGTAATGCACCCCCAACCTTTCAGAGAGCGATGACGATGATGATACAAAATATCCCCAATTCTATGATTTACATCGACGATATAATAGTCTACTCAAAAAACGAAAAAGAACATTTAAAAGATTTAAAAAGAGTATTTGAAGCCCTGAAAGAACATAACCTATCAATACAACTAGATAAAACCGAATTTTTTAAAACCGAATTGAACTTTTTAGGCTACATCGTAACCCCAGACGGATTAAAAAGAGACGAGAAAAAGATAGAAGCAATTTTAAATTTCCCCATTCCGCGTAATGAAAAGACGACGAGACAATTTTTGGGCATGACGGGATACTATAGAAAGTTTATTAAAAATTACGCAAAAATTACCAGACCGATTTCTAATTCATTAAAAACAAAAATTTATGGCACGAAGGAAATAAAGGAAGCATGTCAAACCCTAACGGAAATGATGAGTAACACACCAATTTTAAATTATCCGGATTGGGAACGGCCATTTATATTAACTACAGACGCCAGTAATAAAGCCATCGGTGCCGTGCTCTCACAAAAAGACGAAAATGAAATAGAACACCCAGTAGCATTCGCGTCCCGAGTATTACAAAATGCGGAATTAAATTATAGTTCAATAGAGAAAGAATTACTAGCGGTAGTTTGGGCAACCCAACACTTTAAGCCTTATTTATACGGTACAAAATTTCTTTTATGCACGGACCATAAACCTTTAACGTGGATTTTTTCAATGAAAAATGGTAACACGCGCATAATGAAGTGGGTTTGGAAATTACAAGAATTTGAATTCGAAGTTAAACACATTCAGGGAAAAACAAATTACGTGGCCGATGCACTTTCCAGGGGAAGCGACGAATTGAATCATAATAGCGACGTGGAGGAAATGGACGTCGAAGAATTATTAAATCAGGAAATAGCGGACGAAAACAATTCCGAGTATGACGCGATAATAGAGGACTTAGAAGTACCACCGGAAGATGATTTAGAGACAATCCATTCCCAGGAATCTAGTAACGAACAAGTACGAATTTGTGAACCCGAAAAATGTATAAACATAGAAAAAAATCAAATAATTATAAAAAGGGGAAATACAAAAATTAATTTCACTAAACCATTTGGGAAACGCCGATACGAATTAAACATTTATGCTAAATCAGATATCGCTTCATTATTAGAACAAATACTCGAACCTAATAAAACATACGGGATAATTTGTAAATCACCTAACGAAATAACCGAAAATTTATATGACGATTATTTTAGAACAATACAGCAAATAATAGAAACGGAATATCCATCGGTTAAATTGAAAAAATATAAACAAATTGTAAATGACGTCGAAAACCCGAATGAACAAATAGAAATTATAGATAATTATCATTTAGGCAAAACAAAGCATAGGGGTATAAACGAAACATTCGAAAAACTTAAAAAAGAATATTATTTTCCAGGGATGCAAAATAAAATAGCCGAGTATATTAATAAATGCGAAACTTGTAAAGTTACGAAATATGACCGAAAACCTATAAAGACCAAATTTCAAATTACACCTACACCAGAAAGACCGTTTCAGGAATTAATGATTGACATTTTTAATTTTAACAACGCAATAATTTTCACAGCAGTAGACACATTTTCGAAACACTTATTTGCTCAAACCTTACAATCAAAGAACGCAATTAATATTTGTAACGCACTGACTAACTATATGACATACTTTCCCACACCTCTACAAATATCATTAGACCAAGGGACGGAAATGAAAAATAATTTAGTAAAACAGTTTTGTGAAGAAAATAATATTATCTTACATTATACCTCAGCCAGCCACTCAAACTCTTTGGGATTATTGAACAGAGTCCACTCTACCCTAAACGAATTATTAAGAATAATAGGAAAAGAAAAAGATAAATGTTCAATGCAACAAAAATTAAGATTAGCGGTAATAGCGTATAATAATACCTTGAACAATAAATTAAAATTAACGCCTAATGAAATTACATTCGGAACCTCCAGATTAGAGTCAGACGAAAACACCGACCTGACGGAACAATACGTATTAAAATATCACAAGGACCAACAATTATTACATAAATTAATTAAATCCAAAATAAATGACGAAAAAGAAACAAGGACTGAAAAATTAAATAAAAATAGAGAAGACCCTTTGGATATTCAACGACAATTAGGAGATGTAGAATATTTAAAAAATACCCAAGCAAAAATAAAGAGTAGAGACAAATTTAAAAAAGTAAATGTACTAGTGAAAGATAAGAGACCGATTAAAACCCATATTGACAATATTAAAAGGCCCACTAGAAAAAAGAGAAAAAAGAAACAATATATTTCAGACGACGATAATGAATCCATTCGCGTAAATATTTCGGATGTCTCGGATAACTATGACTCAGATAATGATTCTGATTAAAAATATTTAATTTTATTTAAACAATATTAAAATGTCTTAAAAATCTTTTATTTTAAATATAATAAATATATAATGGTATTAGGAGTAATGTTTATGTTGTATTGAAAGAATTATCTGTATTAAACTGACAATGCTGTAGTTTATTTTAATAAAGTCGGACTTTTGTATTTTGCTGTGAAATATTATATTCCATGTTAATAATGTAAAAGATCATTCAAAGCATTATTTTATTTCACGATAATATTCTGTTTGATTTATTTTGTAATTAATATTTTGGAGAACTATAATAAATATCAAGATACTATTATTTTGTCTTGAAATATTATTTTGATTGATCATTGAGAAAGGTATATTTTATTTTGAAATTATTATTAATTGTAATTAGAAGAGTGTTTGAATTATTATTTTGATTTAAAATATTTTAATTTAATTGTGTAATTTTGAATTTAAAAGTAGTATTTGTAATAGAAGAAAGTAATTCAAAGACTCTTATTTTATTTTCCTTTTGTTTAAATAATGTATTGATATTAAAATGTATTGTTTAGTATTAAGAAATATTCTGTTATCTTTTAGTTGTTAGGAAAATTGTACTTTAGCATGTAAGGAATTTTGTAATGTATAAACATTTTATAGTTTAAGCTTATTGTTAATATTAAGAGATGGGCAAGGTTTAATCCTTTTATTTTGCAAGTGTACAGATCCTGACTTCATAAACAGGAAGTTCAAAGTCTAATCCTTTTGTTTATAGGAAGCTGATAGTTGTATTTCAGTACAGAGTTTAATCTTTTTATTTAAAACTATAGATAGTACAAATCCTAAACTTAGTACACAAGTTATAATCCTTTTATTTTTGTATAAACTTAAATTATAAGGTCCAATCCCTTTTGTTTATAGAATCTTATCTATTGCAATGTTATGACTTAGTGTAAAAGGTATTGAGAAATGTATAAGGTCCAAACCTTTTATTTTTATTGTATAGAATCTTACCTATTTACACTAAGATATTTGTTCCATCGGAGACCTCGGAACTTGGGGGGGGGAGAAGTTATAGAAACCCAATGGTATTAAGGAATAATAAATTAATGTACACTATCCCCTCTCCTAGATAATTGTATAAAAGGGGCACCCCCACCTTCGTCCGGTGACACTCTGCCTCTACCCGTTATGATGTCAGTTTGTTCCACGAAGTTTTGTAATAGGCTTTAAGATTGTGCTTTTTTTGTATAATGTATGTCTGACAATAAAAACGCTCTTTTTAAAAACTCAGTCCCGCGAACCTTTTATTTAGCTATATATATATATTTTTTTTTAATAAGACTGTTGAGGTTCAGACAATAAATAAAAACAACTATTTTGGTAACGTTTCGAGACTATATTGTTATCATAAACATGCTCTAGAGTGAAAAAAAAGGATACAATATAATTATATATGTTTTTCAAAACATTTAACAGGTTATTTCAAAACATTAAGTAAGTTACAATATAAATGTATAAAGACATGAGTTAGAATAATTAACAGCATATAATTACAAAATATGGAGGAGTAGGAAACTACTTATAATGTTACTGGTGGGTATGCTATTGAAACAATTCTGGGTATATTAAATTATAACAATTCTAGTACAAAACTGAACTGGGGAATTTTTGAAAAAAGGTAAGGTTTGAGAGGGTTGGTATTTCCAAATACAGGTACAAAAAGGATTTCCATATTTCTGTGTAATATATAAATGGTAATATAATAATAAAGTTATTTATTATAATTAGTTATTATAATAATATAATATAAATGGTTTGAGCATCACCTCCTTTTCTTTGAAAGAAAAATCCTTCGAAGAATCTTGGGTGGAGTTTTTTTCGATGAAAACTGGCGAAGGAGAACAAATAATGACGTCTACTCAAAATATAAGAAAGTAGATGTAGTTCAGTCATTGAAGATTAGAAGACTACAATGGGCCATCTGGCTAGAATGGAGGATGAGGCCATTCCTGAAAGGCTGTTAGTGGAACCTCTGTATGGCCCAAGAAGAAGGGGAAGACCGAAGCTAAGGTGGTCGGATGGTATAGCCGGAGGCACGAAACATATCCTAGGAGTGAGGAACTGGATTGCGGCTGCACAAATCAGAGAAAGCTGGTGGAGCAGACCAGAACTCGTTATCGAGTTGAATATTTATTGCCATAAAATAAATAAATAAATAATGTATAATAATGTAAATGTATATTATTGGTCTGAATGTATTAAACTGGAATAACATGTGTTGAGATTTTTATTATTTACATGTTATTCAAATTTAATACATGCAGACCAATAATATACATTTACATTAATATAAATCATTTATCCATATGTATGTATGTATATACATATATTACACAGGAATACGGAAATCCCTTCTATCACCGGTTTACCAACCCTCTCAACCCTTACCTTTTTTTTAAAAATTCCACAGATCAGTTGTGCACTAGAAGTGTTATAATTTAGTAGTAAAGCCAATAGCATATCCACCAGTAACATTACAAGTAGTTTCCTACTCCATATTTTTTTATTATATTTAGTTAACTATTCTAACGAAAGTTTTTATATATTTATATTGTAACTAACTTTATGTTTTGAAATAACCTGTATTACTTATATAATTTTATTGTAACCTGTTTTTTCACATTATGGCATGATAATGAGAACAATATACCCTCGAAACGTCACCAAAATAGTTGTTTTTATTAATTGACTGAACCTAAAGATCAACTGTTGTCGCAGAGTTGATTTTTTAAGTCTTAGCTTAAATAAAACGCACACAATTCGTCTAAACCAATACCCTGGTTTTATTATCTAAAATAAAAAGAGGAACTGTATAAACATACGTGAACAGCATTAGGAAAGTCGTTCCCCATCTGAAAGAGCATGTCCGGATAATGCTCTGATGGAACCTCCTTCAAAGGATCGTCTGGAAAGGGTTCCGGCTCCTCAACATGTTCCTCAGGTGAATACGATACAATTGTTCCTTGAGTAAAAACTGATTTCCCTGAATACTCTATAGAGCCCTGTTCAGAAAGAGTTTGTTCTTCAAAATCAGAAAAATCTTCGAAATATTCTTCAACTGCATCAATAGATTCGTCTTGGGCTATTTCAGATGAAGGGGGAACGCTTTCAGGTACCACCTCAGCAGACATCCTTCATTGAGTTGCTTCTAAAAGAATTGAAGAAATTTAATTCAGAACATGTTTAGACATTACCTGATATAAAATTTATAAATAGTAGTTTTATATATAAGAAATGGGGTACGGTCGAGTCAAAAATAATCAAGTAATTACCTTTCATACAAATTAAAATACTAGTGACATTACACATTTATTTACTAACCATCTCTAACAGGACGAACTGTACTAACACATTACCTCATTAATTATTTTGAATAGGATGTAGTTGGAGATCAGTAAAAAATAAAAAGGCAATGTTTGAAATAAACAAACAAATTTATGAGACAACGTTTCGGGCAATTTTGATGGCCATCATCAAGGCAGAAAAAAATAAAAATATCATCTTGATACTAAGTCAGGAAGAGAACTGATTTCAGTTTTTCAGTAATTTCTTTTTTTTGCCTTGATGATGGCCAACAAAGGTAGCCTGAACGTTGGCTAATAAATTTTAATAATAATATCAAACATTGCCATCTTATTTTTTACTGATCCCCAGCTAAATCCTACTCTTTATTTCTTCAAACCAACATAGTTCTTCAAATTAATTATTTCGGAATAATTTTACATTAATTACTCAACAGTCAGCGATTCTAATATCACATGTATTTCACAAATTTAAAGCATGTTAATGCCTCTAATCGTAAACCTTATAACAACAATAGTAGTTACTGATTATATACTGGTCACAAGATAAAAATAAAAAAAAAACTGGTATGCTCTTCGAAATAATGAAACAAAAGATATACTGTTGTGCTATCTATTCATACAAAACCTTCGTTTTGAAGTCGTAATACCTATTCAATGTCATATCTTTTTCAAAATCCAAGGAATTGAATACCTTTGATCCCATCCCCACTTCATCCTTTCTTGATGTTTTTTTATTAATTATCAGGAAAAATAAAGCACTTCGTCTAGGTTTGGATCTGTAGTTATTGACATAGAGTGAAACTTCAATTACCCGGATATCCGATCATGCATATTGATTTGAAGAAAATATATATATATATATATATATATATATATATATATTTTTTTTTTTTTTTTTTTCATTACATACAATTTTTTTTAAAAGGTAGTTTTAATTTGTTTATTTCAAAATTTAAGGTCAAAATATGAGTGAAGTTATCATCACTGAACTTGTAAGGATAAATCATTAAAACTTTTATTATCACAACTTTTGTTAATAGAGATATGAAGGAATTTTAAAAAAAGTAGATTTTTTTTTCTTAGATAGTTTATTTCAAAAAAGTAAAAAAAAATAAAAATAAAAATTAATTAGCATATTCTTAGTTTTTGCAATAAAATAATAAACATAGTAATATAATTGTTCATAACAAATTTTAAACAAAAAGTTAATTTAGTGTTTCTCATTGTCATAGCACCACTTTAAATAGTTACAACTGGTTATTATTACCGTAGCGATTGTCGTGTTGGTTTACCGTCTACAGCCTTAGCCAAAAGTATTAGGCACCTACATAAAAGTATTAGGGAATAAATATAACTTCAACCATTTAAAACATATATTTTTTTTAATCATAAAAAACACGATTTAATACTTCGTCGTCAGACCATTTGCTTTAATTACCCCAATTATTCTTTTTAGCATGGAATTAACAAGTTGTGTACAATCTTCTTTAACTATTTTTTTCCCACTCTTCTTTTAATAATGTAAACAAATTGTCTTTGTTTGTAGGGTTACGTTTACCAACTCTGATTTATAATTTAGCCCACAGGTGTTTAACGGGATTGAGGTCTGGGGACTGAGGAGGCCAGTCAAGAAAATTGATATTGTTTTTTTCGAACCATTCGCTACTTTTGCGTGAAACGTGGCATGGAACATTATCCTGTTGAGAACAATGTTGGCACTGTCCTCAGTTCAAATATTTTTTCAAATGAAGGATTTAAAATTTGGTTTAATATTGATATGTAGGTATCGTTATTCATCCTCTTTTATATGATTTAACAAACAGTGAATAAGAAAGAAAGATAAAAATTGGATTTCAATCGCCAATCATCTTGGAACCGATAGCGGTAAGTACCCCATCCACAATTTCTTAGAAAATAAACAAAAGAAATACTGTAGCAACCAATTGTAATCAATAATTGTATCAATAAGTTGTTTTTTTCTCACTCGGCGTTAAGGGGCTTACCTATATACAGGGTGAGTATCTCTTAGCGTAAAAAAAAAATTGGGTGAAACTAGATCAAAAGTGTAGCCAAATGCCGCAGACCTCACCTTTCTATTCCAATCCGTTGCAGATATATGGTAAATAAACGATTTTTTGGAGGAAAGCATGTTTTTTACGATAAAAGCTGTAATATCTCCATTTTGTTTAAATATTTTTCAAATATTGATCACATTTTCGGATTTAGCAATAAATTTCCTATAAGATCGGAGTAATTTAACCTTGAATTTTACAAACTTGGGACCTAAAAAATATCTTTATCTTCACCTAATTTAGGGAAGTTACAATTTCTTATAATACTTCAGCGCTCACTGCTTTTCATAAAAACAATCCACAAAACTGCAAAGCTCTCAAAAACTTGCAAATTTAATAAGCTTTCAAATGATATGTTAAAAGTAATGATTTTGTTTTAATTTCATGGAGAAATTTACTTTTGAAACCGAAAAAAAAACATGGTGTTCTCATTTAGCATACAAATCAGGTACTTTGGTAAATAAGACATTATGATAATCGCTTGATGAAAATCTGTATTTTAAATAAAAGAAACACTTCATTAGAATAAAAAGCAAAGAAAAAATTTGTTAATTTGAAAATAAAAGAATCACTGTCAATAAAGCGCCGCCAGAGTCCGTTATTTTATTAAATTTTCAAAATGTCCTCCATTATTTCGAATGCAGCTTCTTGCTCTCTTTCTCACAGCCCCTACGGTCACTGCTAAAGTCAGACGCTGTTGCAATTTGGCTCCGGCCTCCAGAATTCTCGTCTTTAGGACCTCAATGCTGGTCACTTCTCTGGCATATACCTCGCTTTTTATGTAGCCCCACACATAAAAGTCCATTGGAGCTAAGTCAGGTGACCTAGCTGGCCAATGTATCACACCATTTCTACCTATCCAGGTCGAATATCGTTGGTTCAGCCATTCCCGTACTGCTGCCGAATGATGTGGAGGAGCACCATCGTGTTGGAATATTATGTTTTGCTGAACATCAAGTGGAATGTCGTGAATAAGTTGTGGTAGAATATTTTGTAAAAAATCCAAATAACTTTCTCCATTCAATCTGCTGGGCAAAAAATGTGGCCCAATGAGTCGGTCCCCTATTATCCCAGCCCACACATTCACTGTAAAACGATGCTGGAAAGATGCTTCTTGAACCATATGTGGGTTTTCAGCTGCCCAGTAGTGCCGGTTGTGGACGTTAAAAATTCCTTCCCTTGTAAAAAGAGACTCATCTGTCCATAAAATTTTCCTCAGAAACTGGTGTTCTTGAATGTCTCTATTTAAAAGCCAGCGGCAAAATTGTATTCTATGTACATGATCATTAGGTTCTAGCCCTTGTACTTGTGTGAAATGATATGGGTGAAAATGTTCTCGGTGCAAAATGTTGATAACTGACCTTTGGGAGATACCAATTTCACGGGCCAAGTCTCTTGATGAAACACTGGGATTTTCATTTACTATATCAATAATTTCCTCTTCGAGTTCAACATCATGAGGAACTTGTCCCAATTCTTGACGTAACTTATGAACGGAACCTGTTTCAGATAAACGTTGATGAGTTCGTGAAAACACTATCGTAGAGGGGAGGCGCCTATCTGGAAACCTAAGTTGGTACTCCCGCCGCGCTGCACTCGCGTTTCCATTACAAAAACCATACAAAAAATGTATGTCAGCGTACTCACCATTTGTGAACGTTGCCATCTTCGCAGGTGTATTGCCAAACAGAAAAAAATAATCCCAATAAATAAAATGGGCCCTCAAGCTAAGGATAAGCAATATTAGCAAGGGTCTTTCTAATGATAGTGACACTTTTATCTCTGTAGCTTCTTAATTTCCAAATCAAACTTTCAATCATTATATCAAAATAAAAATAAAATAATAAACAATAATCCCCTCCCATTTCAAAATAAACAGGAAAATAACTATGAAATAGCGATAATGTGCTTAGTACTGAGAGAGGTCAAAGTCGCTGTTGTTATTATGAATACCTGAACTGGCCTAAAATTTATGTCAATAAATATTATATTTTTTCTTTGCTTTTTATTCTAATGAAGTGTTTCTTTTATTTAAAATACAGATTTTCATCAAGCGATTATCATAATGTCTTATTTACCAAAGTACCTGATTTGTATGCTAAATGAGAACACCATGTTTTTTCGGTTTCAAAAGTAAATCTCTCCATGAAATTAAAACAAAATCATTACGTTTAACATATCATTTGAAAGCTTATTAAATTTGCAAGTTTTTGAGAGCTTTGCAGTTTTGTGGATTGTTTTTATGAAAAGCAGTGAGCGCTGAAGTATTATAAGAAATTGTAACTTCCCTAAATTAGGTGAAGATAAAGATATTTTTTAGGTCCCAAGTTTGTAAAATTCAAGGTTAAATTACTCCGATCTTATAGGAAATTTATTGCTAAATCCGAAAATGTGATCAATATTTGAAAAATAGTTAAACAAAATGGAGATATTACAGCTTTTATCGTAAAAAAACATGCTTTCCTCCAAAAAATCGTTTATTTACCATATATCTGCAACGGATTGGAATAGAAAGGTGAGGTCTGCGGCATTTGGCTACACTTTTGATCTAGTTTCACCCAATTTTTTTTTTTTACGCTAAGAGATACTCACCCTGTATATCATATCGATAATACCAGAAAAACCGAGTGAGGTGAATTGAGAACAGCGAAAATCCACGGGAATGTTTAGCGCTTTTGTGGGAAAGGATAAAAACTTTTTTTCCACCCCGAAGTTCGCTCTTCGATTATTTACTTTTCGGTGTGTGGGACGCTTTATACAAATTCGCACAAGCCTTATGGATTCGAATTTTGCCAATAGAGTATTACCTGTACAGCCATTACAGTATTATGTTTTGTTAGTTGTGACGTTATTCCCTGGGAGATGCAATGTGATATATAATTGATATCAATATTATAGGATGTCTTACTTAATATAATGCTATAAAAAATAATACAATAAAAGATAATCTGGTAAAAACAATCCATTATACTAATAAGTTTCTGGGTGTAATGTAGGATTTCAATTATGTGTTATTTCTATAATAAATAAATTTCCGAAATGTCTTTAAATTTTAAATGATTGGAAAACAAATTATTTCATAACAGTAGGTTATAAACTCATGGAGTACCTTAATCACTCATTTGAAACATCCAATCTTCAACAAACAAGTTTCATAAAGAAATTCGGGAATATACTTGCCATTTATAGTTTGTCACTTATATTTTTATACTGATCAGTTATACAGAAAATTTGTTTTTTTAATGTTAGTTTTTTTAAAGCTATCTAACCTTAACATATATATAACACATTTTAGGTAGGATTGCCAATTATGTTTGTATCATGATAAAAATAAAAGAAAATGCCTTAAAAAAATATTACTTTTATTTTCATACTATCAATATCATAAAATAATATATTTTTATTTTATATCTACTTATTTAAAAAACCAAATGTCTGGTTGGATAGGAGAGAATGAATTTATTTTTTATTCCAAGTTTGCATTAAACAATTTGGTTCACTAAATATGTTCAGCTTTTGTATTTCTTCAATTTGTTTTTTAAATAACTTATTTTTTTTATTTTATAGTGTTTCTTTTCCACTACTGTTAACAATCCAACATTGTTTAGATTGGTAAAATTTTGGTAGTATATCTTTTTGGCTTATTACGATTATTCTGGGTTTGGTATTATTTACTTTTCCACTTTCCTCATTGCTTATGTATATTTTTTTTTGGTTGAGCTCTCTTAGTCAATGTTGGCTCCTCCTGATTCTACCAATCCTGGGTGGATATTTTTTTAGACCTTCTTACTGATGTTGATTTACTTTTAATAACTTATACAGTATATATTGTATAATATAGTTTATATAACTTACCTTTATAGGGTTGGTATTTATGAATTTGAATGGACATCTCTCTAAAATAAAATAAATAGGATGTGATAAAAATCATGATTAATGATTTTAAAGAGTGACAGAATACCATTTTTTAACAATTATAAAAATTTGATTTGTGTACAGTTTACTTGTTAACATTTAATTTTTTTAATGTATATAGTTACAAATTTCTATGTAATATCATATATTTATTTCTACTGAAGTGAATATTCAGTGTATAAGTTTAAAACACTATAATACAAATCACAATAATCAGTGAAACAGACATCAAGTGACAACATATATATTACATTTATTTTATTTACAAAAATAAAAATATAGAATAAGTACACAATATAAACAACAATCTTATTTTTTAATGATCTTTTTAACTACAATTAAAATAACTAAAATTCAATTTCAAAATATCAGAACCAAGATATATACATACACTTCAGATTGATGCAAAACATCTAGAATGAGTTTCCAAAATTCCATAAAACAATCAAGTAAGGAATATAAACTTAGATTTATCTTCTTTTAGATATAACCACTACCACTATTATATATGACATATTAAGGCATGAATATTTTTTATATAATGTGGAAACCACAATATTATAACAGATTTTACACTTTAACTTTACATTGAACCTAGCCTCAGATCAAGAGACCAGCATAAGGTAACATAAATTTTAGATACAAATACAAGATAATATTTGGATCTCTCGATGTCAGGACAGGAACCTCTCAGATGAACAGATAATTTACAACTATCCTATGATAATCAAACTTACACAACAGTACTTAAATCCAGTCTTTACCATTGTGACACAATATAATTTTAGTTTAATTTATTTTATAACCAAAAATAACAATAGAAGTAATATTAAATAACTATTTAATTTTAAATAGTTTGAATCAGCTGAATTTGATGGAAAAGCAATCCCAGGGCCAATATAAGGTTGTAAATTAGTTTTATTATAGTTTTGGTAATACCAAGCTATTGATTTATCAATTTGGTTGGATTTAGACTTTGGCAGGGTTTCTTCAATTGTACTTTTAGCCTGCCTTGGTGCTGGTGCTTGAATTTCTTCAGCAATCGGTGATGGAGGTACAGTCACTTTAGTTATTGTAGGTCTTCCAGGACTCCTATAAGGAGGAAGTTGGCCACCTGGAGCTAGAAACGCTGAGAGAGGTGAAGGACTGTTCCCTGTGACAGTATTAGTTTCTTTTAAACTTGGTGCTTCAATATAGTTGCTACCTATAGGAAAAAATATCATTAAAAAGTAGATCAGTTTTGGATATTTTATTCATCATTACTTTGATAAATAAAATTACAATATTAGAATATCTACCTAAAAGAGTGTTGCGATATATTAAAAATTCATTACACTATTGAAAAGTTATAATAATAATAATACCAAACATTCTGTTCACTAAAAAGTTTTCATTAACTTTAGTAGGAATAAAGGCAAATCAATGATAAAAAGTAATTTTATTGTTTAAATTTAGTGAGCTTTGGGTTCTTTTCATACTATAGCGGTGAGGAATAGGTATTGGGCAAAAATAAGCCTGGAAGAAAAGTCCTCAGCAATGTTGCCCGCTTCATAATAAAAAATTCTTTTCATAATTTAAAAATTATTATACGGTATTAAATATTGGTGGTTAATTTAATGGAAAAGAATGAATTTTAAAGCATTTGAGGCCACAACAGTTGAACATGTTGATAGGCGTACTCGTAACCGCTGTGGTGTCAGTTCAAATCCAGCCTGAGTGGGTTGACATTTATTTAATAGTAGACACACAAAATGACTTTCCTATTCTAGCAACTAAAGGTTGTTTACCAGTAGGATCACCTATCCTTCCTGCACTAGTTGGCATACCTAAGAGAATTAACCTTCCATTAGTCGGGTGATCCTATGAGGTGCACGATGAAAATGTTTTGGCCATATCTTGACGGTAGCGAGCTAGTAAGGGGCAAGACTACAGTTATGTCTTTTCCAATGTTCCCTTCAAGTGTTAGCACCGAATCCGATTCCACCCTGAACTTTTCTGTTCCACAGCATATCAAAACTCCTGGGAGGTGCAAGGCAACTAAACACGTAAATTTTGTCTTTTCATTTTTTTGCTATCGTCTCATTTTCTTTTATATGTTTTTTAGTACTCAGATACAGAGTTTCGTAAATCTTTTTTTATAAAATATATTGCAAATAATCTTCATGAATTCATAAACACCTGTGAGGTGCAAACAACTACTACAGTGTTATTTTGGTTTTAGAATTCAGCATGGCTTCACTGTAGAATTAATATATATATATTTTTTATACCCTTAAAATCAGAAATTAAAATACATTTTGAGTTGTTTTTATCGAAGAAAGGTAAAAACACCCTACAGGTGCCATGCCATGACTCTTGTCCACATTGGCCACGCGACTAACGGAAGGCTAAGCCCCAACAAACTACATCAAGAAAGCAAATCTTAAATAATAAAATTTTTAGTTACCTCCCTCTGTTGATTCTTGAACAGCATCAAGATTCACTTTAGTTGTTGGAGGAACCTGAAAAGGTGTTGGTACTAAACTGGAATAGTGTCCCTCAGTAGTTCCTTCAAGCCCTGTATTGAATTCATATACTGACTGTAAACTGTAGTTATCAAAACTAAATTTATGGCTCTCATTAATTTCATCCCTGGTCTCATCATGTTCTTCAACCTCCAGTGTACTCACTACATTACTATTTTTTATTTCTGTCTTTGGAGGGACGACCTTGACAAGCTTGTTATAAGTTTCATGAAATTGAGGATCTGATGTTGGGCCAATAGTTGAACTAGTAGATACTGTTGTAACTTGTCTGTTCGTCACAATACTTGATACACTTGGGATTGTTTTAATAGAATTAGAAGAAGTTGATAGATTGGAGTATGGATTAAATATAGGTCTGAAACCTCCAGTATTGTAAAGTATAGGTTTAAATCCTTCTTCTTGTTTTGGTGGTTTATCTAAAGGCTCAATGCTACCCCTGGCTCCAGGAAACCGACTTTGTCCATCTCTGTTTCTACTTGTACCCCACAAGTTTTGAATGTTCAATGAAGGAAGTGGCATTCCAAAAAAAGTAAAAGTGGTTGATGGCTGTTTAGTTGGTTTTTTGTTCTTTGACAGGTCATTTCCTGGCCTAGCATACAGTGTAGGCGTGTCTCCAGGTATAAAGTGAGACATTACAGCTGGAGGTATAGCTGTAGTTCCTGCTGTACTTATTACTATATTTGTAGCAGATGTGGTTTGTATGTTATATTTTGTTAGGTTAATTGGAAGAGAAACATTTTCATCATAATCAACATATTCATAAAAATATTCAGATTCTTCAGGGGTAGGTTTCTCGTTGTTTCCTTTCCAATTGTTTGTAGTTGATGTAAGTTGTTGTATTTGCCCTGAAAAAGAAGAAAAACAAAATTTTAATTTTCTGTTTAGTAATAATTTAACTGTTTTGAAATAATAAAAATAGCCATTAGAATTTAAGACAAACAATATATTTCATAGCTATCTGAAAAAACTCATTTTTTTTTTTTTTTTTTTTTTTTTTTTTTTTTTTTTTTTTTTTTTTTTTTTTTATGAAATATTAACTGAAAAGAAATTATAAAATGTTGATGTATAAAAATCATTTGCTTTCATCTTGAAATATTGTTGAACATAATTGAACCTTTGTTTACATGGTTTATTCAAACTAAATTTGAGAAACACTGTAAATTGACAAATTAATGAATGATATAGATATAAGTTAGCAAGTGTTAAAGTAGCCCTCATTGCATTAATTATTAATTTAACAATAACTAATAACCAGATTGCCAATGTAAAAAAATATTTTAATGCTGTAATATAAATTGACTGACAAAAAAGTTTTGAATATTACATTATTTAGGATACATTTAAAGTACAGTACTCATATATCACATCATTTCCATAAATTTAATTTTTATTTTAAATTTTTTGTGATAGCTGATGGGTCATTAATACTATGGGAAAAACATACAGTGATTTAAAAAAAAAAGTTCAACTTGGCAGATGACTAAAAGTAAAAAACCAGAAAGAAGATAGTCATTTTCTGAAAATAACTGATCAAGGCAAATCATCCATATTTCCAATTCAAATAATACATTGTTTACATAATTGTTAAGTAAACTGAGATAAGATGCATACATTAAAATAATGTAGAATGTAAATTACCAACATTCTATTGGGATGTGGACTTATTTCAACATATAATTTTCATAACACCCATATGTCATTATTAAATAATTCAATAATTTATAATTTTTTTAAAAAAAGTATTTGTTACCAATAGAATTGCTTTCACAACTTTTCTGCAAATCACTATATTTAGTTTGTGAGCAATCATCCGTTATCATCTTGTGACCTTGGAATAATGGAGCACCATCATAACAAATTGGAGGATGGAATGTGTCTTGGTTAAACGTCTTCTGCCATAGAAAGGTGCAAGAGCATCGTAAAGGATTCCCTGTTAACAAATCATAATAATAAAATTTGTAATATAGGTGAATTATTTGAGATAAAGGATCAAACAGGAAGCAAAAAATTTAATTGGTCTTTGTGACCAATTAATCAAAAATAATATAAAACTGAATTTCTAATTTATTTTTAAATTACTTATCGATGGCCAAACGAGGTGGGGCGAGGGTCTTGGCTTGCTCAGTACAGAAGGCCATGGGTTTGAATCCCACCTGAGGGGGTTAAATTTTATTTCGTGGCCGACCCACAAAATGAATCTTGACCTTCCCACCATGGCTAGAATAGGTTGGAAACCTGTAGGATAACCTGTCCTTTCTGCCCTAGTTGGTGTACATAAGGACGTTAAGCCCCAAATAAAAAAAAAATACTTTTAAAAAAATTAAAAGTAATTAAAATTACTAATTAAAAAAAATTATTTTAATCTTTGAAAAGTTCACCATTTCAAGTTTATTATTATTTTTATTTATTTATTATTATTTTTATTTTTTACTCATTCCTTGAACTGACATTCTAAAAAGTTAAAGTTTTGACAGAATCTATCAGTATGAAACAAATAAGGGTGCAGCTGAATATATACTCAATTACAACCTACCTCCAAAGGCAACAGCTTAGTAAGATAATGAAACAATAAGTAAAATAAATGAGAACAAGGACCTAGGAAACTAGAAAATTTTCTAATTTTTGACTAGAAATGTTAGGGGTTCTTATAAAAGTTTGACAGGATTTTTAATGACCTAGGGGCAGACTTCAAAGGTCCTCTACACTGAAAAGCATATATGGCATGGAAAATAATTTATACACTGAACAGAATAATTTTCAAATCTATTAAACATTCAAGATTGAACAATCTTGGCTTTGGACCATTCTAACTATATTTAATTCATCTGAAGAATCACTATTTCTCTTTTTCATATTACTTTTCTTTCTTGTGCTTCCCTTGTTTAACAAATAATAAATTTAAAAATGATGTCTTTCCCCATAAAATATGCCTTCAAGCATTTAATCTTCTTAAAATAATTACTCTACTCTAAGGGAACTTAATGACAGAGACCATTACGATGAGGATCTCAGAGCACCCAGTACATAGAAATTTATTTTGTGGCAGACTCACTGAATGCATCTCAACTTTCCCACTCTGGCTAAGTTAGGTTGGTAACCTATTCTTCCTGCGCTATTTTGAGTACATACACCCCAACACAAAAACAATACCAGGTATGCAAGTTTAAAATGTCGTTTTAATTCCAATAGAATGCGCTCTTAGCCTATTGAAGGATTTGCTTATCTCTAAACGCTATTTTGTTTGTTAGTCATTTGTTTACAAAAGTCAGTTGTTTTTAAGTCGTTTACGTGGACGTATCATACCTTTCTTTGGTGTTAAAAATGTCTAATTTTAAGCCAAATAAAGAGCATTTGCGGCATGTCATGATTTTCTTATTTAATCAAAAGAAAAAGGCATCTGAATGTCATCGAATTCTTGTTGAGACTTATGGCGATGTTGCTCCAACCGTCAGGACATGTGAACGTTGGTTTCAAAGTTTCAAACGTGGTGATTTTGATGTTACTGATCAAAAACGAGAAAATCGACCAAAAAAGT
Organism: Euschistus heros; assembly: GCA_003667255.2. NCBI lineage: Eukaryota > Metazoa > Arthropoda > Insecta > Hemiptera > Pentatomidae > Euschistus > Euschistus heros. Next base: position 670,086 of record RCWM02000002.1, on the reverse strand, counting down.
TTGAGTACTTCGAATTGCAATCTTTATTAGACGAAAACAATACCCAAACCCAACAAATGATGGCAGAACAGTTGAATGTCACTAGGCAAGCCATTTCCGATCGCCTGAGAGCTATGGGAAAGATTCAAAAGGTTGGAAAATGGGTTCCACATGAATTGGACGAACGACAGATGGAAAAACGAAAAACTGTGTGCGAAATGCTGCTTTTACGCCACGAAAGAAAGGGTTTTTTGCATCGAGTTGTAACTGGCGATGAAAAATGGATTTATTTTCAGAATCCCAAACGAAAAAAAATCATGGGTAACGCCAGGACAACCATCCACATCGAGTGCAAGACCGGATCGTTTTGGGAAGAAGACAATGCTGTGTGTGTGGTGGGATCAGAAGGAAGTAGTCTACTACGAGCTTCTCAAACCCGGCGAAACAGTCAATACCGAGCGCTACCGACAACAAATGATCAATTTGAGTCACGCATTGATCGAAAAAACGCCCAGAATGGGCTCACAGGCACGCCAAAGTCATTCTTCAGCATGATAACGCTCCTGCACATTCAGCCAGATTGACTAAGGAAACAATTTCTTCTTCGCTTGGTTGGGAACTCCTACCCCACCCGCCGTATTCACCTGACCTGGCGCCTTCTGATTATCACCTCTTCTCATCGATGGGACACTCATTGGCGGAGCAACACTTCAACAATTTCGAAAACGTACGAAAATGGCTCGATGAATGGATTTCAAATAAAGATGAAGCATTCTTTTGGAATGGTATCCATATATTGCCCGAGAGATGGACAAAATGTGTAGAAAGCGAGGGTCAGTACTTTGAATAAAATATATTATACTTTTTTTTAAATTACTGTGTATATATTTTAAGAAATAAACGACATTTTAAACTTGCATACCTGGTAGTCGCATTTAATGTGAAACTCTTCAGGTGTTTTACAAATCACGATTAAAATAAATAGTTCATATATAAAAGCAATACCTTCAATATCAATCTGGTAGATTGTGCTTCTTAATGGTTGAATAGCAGTTTCTGATATTGAAATCAATCGGTTTTTACGTAGGCTGAGCACTCTGAGATGAGTCATTTTTTCAAAAGGTGACCCTTGAATAGCACATATATTGTTACCATCCATCTGAAATATACAATATAATGATTGATAAATAATTCACTAACTCAAACTTTATCTACAAATAGAATTTATATATTTTAAAGGCAATAAAAAATCCTAAAACACACCAAGTAAAAATATACAATAAAGATTAAAATGAATAGCCTATCTAAGGAATTATATTTATTTGATGTTTTGATTGAAATACAGAAACAGTAAACTGGAAAATATAGTTTTCTCTCCTTCAGGGATTAGAAAAAAATATACATTTATATTTAACCCATTCGCAATGGCATGGCCTGATATCAGGCCAAATGGACGTCCAACATACTCTCCAGAGGAACGGTGAGAGCCTTGGCAGGCAATCTGATTTCTCACAATTTGAAATTGCCAACTTGAAGGGGATTTTTATATTTCTATATTTTGCCCTATTCCTCTCAATTGTGCATTTATACCTGCTCCCCACCCGTTACAAAGGTTTAGAATGGCCGGTTACTAGTTAGTTTTTGGAACTCAAACACGCCACTTTGAAGGCGACTTTTTTAAAATATCATCAGTAAGTAGGAACTACTCATTCTCTATTCTCTATATTTTTTTATAATCAAGCAAAATTTACAATGCATTGCAATTATGCAAAAAATTTGAAATGTTGGCTTTGTTAAATAAATATCTATCAATAGGAGATTGGAGCTATCTGAGGTTTTCAGGAGGGGGTTCGGTCAAAAATAATATCCAGATTTTTGAGACAGGATCAGAAAGAGATAGGATGGTCAATGGGGAGTTGAGGGGGAGGGGAGTTTGAGGGTAGAGGGAGCTTACAACAATGGCATGAGTCTTCATTTCATTTAATCTTAATTTATTTAGAGTCACCTAGGCACTGATGGTATTTGTTGTATTTCATGCACAAAATATGCTATGATTTTTGAGTAAAAATATTTGTAGAAATAGTTAACTCAATAATTTAAACATTTTAAAAAAAAATTGTTTTGATCATTTAAAAAGTAATGATTTTATTTTGTTACAAATTTTACTAAATCTACTTTAAAATATAAATGTTTTCGTGGAGGATTTATCTGTATATATCATTTTACTAACTCAAAATATCAAATGAGATTTATACCATGTTTAATTTATTTTTTCTCAGTTCTATAGGCCCTAGCATTAGACGTGAAAAAATTGTATCTATTTTTTTAAAGTCATCAAAACAAAAATTAGGATCAATATTGGAGATGGACGGTCTTAAAGATCTCCCGTAAGATATGATAACATTTAAAATAACAAATTCTTAAAAAAAAATAAATGAAAGCATGCTTCTAAAACTTTTAGAAAATTACAACAAGCACCAGGACACCTTTATGTCAATTTAAATTTTTCTCCATTCTGTATTTTGACATGTGGTATAATTTAAGTTGAGAGAGTAGATAAAAAATATTTGAATAAGTAAGACAGAAAATAAGATTAGAACATTATTAATATTGATAGCAAGAAGTCAGACGAAAATTGAAAACACTTTTGAGATTAATTTACACACAATGATAGACAAACAGCATAAGTATTGGCTAATGATTTGTTTTGATTTACTCAAGTTATCATATCGTAATCCCATCCCTCTTGATTGATATTTTCTTCTTTTTTTTTTATTATTAAATATTCTGAACTGAATCATATAAACCCCTTAACATCCTTAGTCAAGTTGAAGTACACTGAGGGATCAATAAAATAGAAATTAATGAATTATTTGCCACATCTGATTTTATTTATTTATATTTATAGAATCAAATTTCGAATTACTGATTCAAGAAAAAACTGACAAACAATTCATCAATTTATAAAAATAGTAATGTATCTAAGTCAAATAAGAGCTATATAAAAATAAAGGACAGTGACAGTAGCTATAATCCAATAAAAGTTTTATTATATTACATTTTCAGCAAGTAAGATCTAAAAATGTGTTTTTACCTGTATCCTACATTCTCTTTCTACCTTAATTGAGAAACTTAAATGACATTTTTTTTTTAAATACTACAAGTCATAAAAATATCATAACAAATAATTAAACAAAAAAAAATACTGGCAAATAAAATTTTAAATTGCATTAAAAGAAAAAATAAGAGCAGTGTCCAATAAAAACACAAGTAATTTAAATTAAATAAGAGATTCAGGAAATAGGAAGTAGTCTTATTTATTTTAAATTTTCCTAATGGATATAAATTTGTTATATACTGTAAGAGTAAATTAGAATTCAAGAAGTTTATGCAAGAAAAAATCATTAATTTGTGATCCATAAGAAATAATAAATTCTCTATGGATATTTTTAATTTTATTTCCTAATTAATGGTATGCAAAAACGATAAGATAATATGTCTTTTTAGAAACTGATATTAATAAAAATCAGGCTAATTAAATATTTATAAATTTTCACAATTTAAAGCTATAATTAGAAATATATACTACCTTCAATTGAATAAGAGAATTTAAATTAGGTATTCCAGGATTACTGAGCTTCGATAATTTATTGTGGCTAATATCGAGTATTTCCATTGATTTCACCCCATGAAGACCGATTTTGTCCAAACTGGCCAAGTGGTTATGACTCAAGTTCATAACCAGGAGGTTAGGTACACCAGTAAATGCATCACTAGCCAAATGTGAGATCTGATTTTGTTGCAGTTCTATATCTGTCAAAGCAGGTAAATCTGAGAAGGCTGCACTTGGTATGGTCGCAAGTTTGTTTCTGGATAGTTTGAGATTGACCAATGAAGGCATTGATCTGATTACATGAGGTGAAATAAATTGAATTTGATTGTTGTCTAAATCTAGAACTGTTAAATTTCCCATGTTAACAAATGTCCCTTCCAGCAATGTTTCAATTTTATTTCCAGACAAGTTCAGATAGGAGAGGGATTTAAGATTGTATAATGGTCCCAGAATCTGTTTGATTCTGTTGTAGCTTAGATCTAGAAATTTCAGTTCTCCAAGTTTCGTGAGTGGGTTAGGAAAATGGGAGAGAGCATTATTTGATAATGAAACTTCTTCCAGTGACCTGAAAAAAGAAATTTACAATCATAATATACATTATGTAATATACAGCTTTGTCAAAACGTTATTTTATCAATAAATAATAGGATGAAAGTCTATCATAACTAACTGCTAATAACTAAATAAAAAATCTGAAAAAATAATATAATCCATATATTTACAACATACATTTTTTTTTATATCAGAGCAGTGTCAACTCCAACCACTTAAGCTTCATTATTTACAACTCTATTTGATATTTGGGATGTTTCCCATAATTTTTGCAGTAGTTAAAAGTTATGCTTCCATATGAAATATTGCTATCATATCATCAATCAGCGATGTACCTACAATGAATGAAACACCATCTATTCCTCACACAGCACAATGGAATGTGCTTCCCTCACCCCTTCCCTGTACAGTATTAGAGAAATAATTTTTTTCTCAGTCTTGTAAGTTCGGTAGGTTCTAATTATTTTAACTTATTAGATATGAGTTATGTGTCATCCTGACTGGAAGCGAACTTACTACTGAGTTAAGATAAAGAATAAGAAGTTTTCACATCGCAACAAGAAAGTGCTCTGAAGGGCAACTACGAATGGTAGAGCCAATTAACGCCTGCTTAAGTAAAATACAGACTGCTTGGTCTGCAAATAATTAATCTGCTACAAATTTTCAAGCTTCATTGTTACTGCTTGTAAGAAGAATACAGTTATAGAGTTTCTCGCAGTCATTGAACTAAACAGTATTATATTTTTAATTTGTATTATATAGTCTAATAACTTCCATTATTTAAATGTTACAAGTTACCATTAAGATCTAGACGCTATGACTTTTTTGCTGTTCGAAAGGATTTTGCCTTGGGAAACTGATTTCCTATAGCAATCTTGCCAATGGACAATATTTTTATTTCAGTTTGCTTAAGTTGGTCAAAACATCTCCCACGTAATTCATTTGATATCCATTATTCCAAATGGTGGTTTATAATAATATATCTTATAGATCTTTTTTAGGACTTAGCAGACTATTTTACTCTCCTTCAAGATTTCATATAAATTTTTAAAATAGCACCTAGCTGTTTACAGTGTTAAAATTATCCACCAATAATGAATGCCCAGAAATGGCAATGTAAAAGTTGGTCTGGTGCAGTAGCTATGGATATTATTGAAGTTACGCACAGCCCCATTTGGTAACCACTTGGGTTGGTATCCGCTATGCCAGAACCAGCACCTCTCCTCCAGTCAGGCTACAGGAGATGAACTCATCCTGTGTCTAGGACTGTTAACCATACCCCAGTAGGCATCAGTCCAACCTTAAAATTGTCCACTTTGTATTAACCTACTAGGGACATCAAACCTAGAAAGCCTTAAAATAAAATAATACAAAAGATGGTGTTTTTTTAACAGAACATTTTAAAATGATGATTTTATAGTTGACTGTAGGATGTAATGTAAGTGAAGAAATGGTCAGGGGTGCAGTCAAGTAAATAAACACGTCCAAGTTTTTTAATAAAAACTTTATATTTAGCATGCCAACACGTTTCGACCTGCCTTGCAGGTCATCAGGGCTAAAATAACATAAAAACTTGGATGTGACCAATATGATACAATTTTTTTTTTATTATGAATAAATTAATAAAAACGATTAAAAAATGAAAAAAAAAAAATAATACACAGTCAATTAGTCAACGAAATAATTAATAGCTGTTTTCATAATTAAAAGTATATCTGAAGTTAATTAAATAATTGAATATGAACTATTTAGATTAATAGTTAATTAATTTAAATTAATATAAACCTAGCTACTATTTTATATTGACTGCACCCCTGACCATTTCTTCACATACAAAACATTTTAAAAGTTTTAAAATATCATCCCGATATTAATTCAGAAAATTCTTTTATGAGGAAATTTTTTTCTTGAATCCTAGCCTTATAAAAATAATTTAATAAATCTTTCCAAATAACTTACTTGCTACTTTCAAATGCTTGATCAGGTATAGAAGCAATTTCATTTCTATTCAAATTAATTGATTTCAGTTGGCCATTTTCACGGAACAGAGATGGTTTTATAGTAGCCAGCCTATTTCCGCTCAAATCTAGATCCTGGAGTCTCCTTAAGTCTCTAAATGCATTCAGATGAATGTCGTTGATGCGATTATCGTGGAAATCCAGTTCCTCTAGTCTTCCTAATCCATCCAAAGAGCGTTCATCAATTTGTAACAATCCATTTTCAGCTAACAGCAGTTTACGTAGTAACGGCATTGATATAAGCGCTTCAGAAGGCAGATGTCCAAGTTTGTTGCCTAATAAATTTATTTGTTATTAAAATATGTTTTATCTTATGCTTTTAGACATTCAAACAAATTAATAATTCATGACAGTTATCAGAAGCAGACTGGTCCTAGTTTTTTTTTTCTTAACGGAGTGCAGCCGAATGCATCGTTTCGATCAACTTCTATGTTAAACGCACTAAACATTCAACTATTGCTTATTATTTTACAGTAAAGGCGTTCATACGTTTAAATAATTTATTTTATTTATCTAAATTTCAAAAGTTATAAAGGCATAATTCTTTTGAGAAAATTTGGCAGTATAGAACGCCCGCCAGCTCATCATCCAGGATTGATAAATAAAAAGTAAGATTAAAAAATATTAATAAAATTAAGATATATAGTGGATCATTTATAAAATATTTCATCATTAAAATATCTGGCTATAGCCTTGAATAGAATACAGCATTCTATAACTAGTCTTAAGACATTACTTATTTCATCGGGCAAAACCAATAAAGCAACGTAAGAAACTATAAATGTGACTTGTTTTTATGGGCCAGAAAGACTGGATTATAGCTTTTTTAAAATAATAATTACTTACTACAATATTTATTTAAATAATATGCTAATGGATGCAAATCAGTTAGCTCCTGTAGATGAACCATTCGATCTTTTTAATAAATGTTTGGAATAGTAATTTCAAATCATTTCATAGTCATTGATTTTCTACGATTCAATAACATTTTGCTGCCATCAGGCCATTTGCTTCAGGGCCTCGCTGTATACTATGCTGCAGAAGCAACAAGTAGGCATAAAAAACTTTTCCTTATGTTGTAGAAGTTTGATGAGGTTGGATCACTCTTACCGAAAGCGCACTGATGAAGTCGGTAATATCGGTGTCGATCGTTACACTTACATTAGTGAATGCGCAATAAATTATTTAATTTTGTAATAGTCATTGATTAGATTCAATTAACCTATTGTTCGTCAGAAGTTGAAAAACTAAAATATTAGATATATGGGCTATTTAATTTTTTTTTTTTAAAGTGTATCTGTTTAGGGAATTTATTCCAAACATCTAAAAAACCCTCACTACAGAATCAAGCTGGGTACAGAAACTCTGGATGCAAAAATACCAGGGAAAATATCGCTGTCTCTAATTAGGTATCATTGCTATCATAGAAATCATAGGTATCATATACAAACGCTGGTTTATTTTATTTAAAATGTTAGATGGCAATATAGAATGTTGAAATTTTGGAAAAAGCCTGAGTGCCCTCCGAAATGAGCGTATTTTTCCCTTCATTTTTTAATTCATAGATGGTTAGTTATTTGAGGTTGAAGTGCAAAACTGTCCCAAGTTAAAGGCATTTTACTGTAGGTATATATAAATATTTTTTTATAAGTCTGAGGCAGAATCCGAAAACGTCTCTTCAAGAATACTATAAAATAATCTATGACCTCTGCGTGTCATTGATAAAAGTCTTTCAGAAAATTGAAACTGTCATCTGTCAGACTTCCGCTGTCATGTAATCTCTAGAAAGGTTCGTCCTACATCTTAACTATTGGCGGAAACCTATAGTTTTGATTTACATTAAGCTCTGAAATTGAGCCACCAATTACTTGTCTGTGTAATAAAAAATATTTATTTATTTATATATTTTACTAGCTTAATCCTATTTTCCAGGTACAGAGGTCTGATTGCTCACGCCAAATTATACTTATAATATCAACATTGATATAAAATCTTTATAAACTGACTAAATCTCAATAAAAAAAATCGGGTCTTTTGCACTTGTTCCCCGCATTTCATTTTGAGTTTATTATCATATGTTTAGGTTGCGAGTAACCCAAATGTAATAACATGTCAATGAGAGATTGTTTGATTGTTCATATTATTAAATAATTAAATAAAAAACAAAAAATTACAAAAACAAAATTTTTTTAAATTTCATTATGTATTTAAATATTTTATTAGGTGTTATTCAATGTAAAATACCTTTTTCCTGAAGAAATTCTATCGCTTTGCTTTTGTATTTATTCGACGAATTAAATCCAACAAAGACATGTCGCGTATAATAATAAATTTGTTTTTTTGTTTTTTATTTGATTATTAAATAATAGTAACAATTCAAACGATCTCTCATTAACATGTTATTACTTTTGGGAAGGTTACTCGTAACCTATACATATGATAACAAACTCAAAATGAAATGCGGGGAATAAGTGCAAAAGACCCGAAAAATCTATACCTGCTTGAGGTTGCAATAACTAAATGCGTACTAATCTTTAAAAAAAAAACAAATCGTAAATATTAAAACTCGTTTATCAACATTATGGAATAGTCATTTAAGGAATAAAGTTAAAATTCAAAACTTACCACTAAGGTTCAAAAGCCTCAAAGCTGGTAATAGTAAATCTGGAGAAGGCGACCTGGGTAGAGCAGTAATCCTATTGTTTGATAGATGAAGTAATTCAAGGGCTCTTGGTAGTCCTGGAACTATACCACTCAGTTTATTCCAGCTCATATCCAACTCAAACAGATTGTTCAAGTGATTAAATGTTTGAGGTTGAATGAGATCAATCGCGTTTCTTGATAGATTTACATGTTCAAGAGCGGTGGTTCCCAAGAAAGAGGCTGGGTCAATAATGAATAAGTTATTGTTGCTTACATCCAGGCGGCGCAATGAAGGTAGGTTGGCTAATACCCGCCGGTCAATTCTCCGAAATTCGTTTTGAGATAAATCCAGCCCCTGTGAATATTATGAAACAAGGATCACTATTTCCATTTCTTGGTACATAAATATAGTATATGAGTTTAAGTATTTATATGATTGAAGAACAATTATTTTACAGTAAGAACAAGTGTAAAATAATCTACTTAAATCAATAGTATTTGAATATAGCATGTAAATTATCATTTATTAACAATCTCATTAGACAAATCCCATCAAGCTATTTCATTAGTTTTGAAATTTAACGTTATGTAAATACTCAAAAATCACAAAATAACAATTCTGTAAATATTTAATCTCACCTTTAAATTTGGTAGGTTCCAGAGAGGCATTTCAAGGTAGTTAGAGAGGGAGTTGTTACTTAATCTTAGTTCTCTTAAAGAAGGCATGCCAGAAAACGCTTCTCGGACAACCCTTCTAAGATGATTATTATTCAAATGCAGGCGTTCCAACGTAGGATGACCTCGTAATGCACCAAACATAATATCCTGCACTTGATTATTACTCATATCAAGAAATTTTATTTGAGGTAGAGTTTCCAAAATTGTTGAAAGATACATCACATGGTCAAGCTGATTGTTTACAAGAGATATTTCCTCTATTTGGCTGTCGTAAGACTGTAGGAAGAATTCCGGGTGAATCCTTTGAATTTTATTGTTGCTGAGATCTAGTTTGGTAAGCGAAGGAAGACGATGGAAAGAACCTCTGTGTATTTCTGAAATTCTATTATCGTTTAGATACAATTCCGTTAGTGGTGGAATGTCTACAAAAGTCGTCTCTTTAATTGACTCAATTGCATTACCCGAGAGTTTTAATATAGCCAAGTGTGGTAGTTCTCTTATGGCTCTGCCAATTTCTCCTGCGTCAACAAGCTGGTTATCTGACAAATCAATCTCCTTTAGGGAAGGAAGTCTGACAAATGATCTCGGGTGTATCCAACTAATGCCGGACCCTGAAAAATTTGCTAATGCTAGCCTAGGAGCATCTTGAAGAGAAGAAGGGCCCAAGTTTGAAAGACGGGACGACCTTATTAAATGAAGTTGTTCTAAAGCCTCTAGCTTATTCAATCTACCAGGACTTATTTCTGTAAGAGATGGAAGTTCAGTAAGTAGGTATCGAAGTCTTTTCAGTCCTGAAAAAGACGGGAGACGCTGTACAAATCCTGCTTTAATCGTGACTGCTTCCAGTTTATCAAGACCTTCGAAAACATCTTCTGGTAAACTTCGAAGTTCATGTTCTACAATAAATACTTCTAGTAAACTAGGTTCTAAGCCTCCTAACCAGTTTGAGGAAAGCCTTTCTAGTTTGTTGTTTCTTAACATAAGCCGCGTCACTCTTAGAGGCGCAAAAGCACGACCTGGTAAAGCGGTTATCACATTATTTTCAAGGATAAGTTCGTCGATGGGACGGGTGATTTGGGCTGATATTGCGGCCAGTCCGCTGAGCACTGCTGACAGTTCGCTTTGACTGCACCTAAACATGATTAATTGATCAACTTTTTGTAGAGAACATGTTTAGTATTAATCTTTAAATATGGTTATTGTTTTAACAAAGATTTTAAAACAAACAAAATTAAGATTGGAAAAAAGTACATTACAAAGCGTGTCGAGTCAAAAAATAAATTATAAGTGATAAAACATAATTTAATATGGCGTTTAAATTGATATGTTAAATAAAAAAACTTATGCTTAATTATTCACTGCAAGATATATAAATCAAGGAGCATAGGTATCAATGGAAAACGTAAATTTCACTATAGCTTACCATATTTGCAGTTCATCAGCTTTGTTACTGCATTGACATGGTTTTATAGTTTCAGGGGGAGGGCAGGTAGCCGTGCAATCCTCAATGGTCAAGACGAATAAACACAGCGTTGCAACTCGGCACCACCATCGCAGGCTCCACATGACAACATAGCAGCTTCAACTCTCGTTTTCCTTTCTGGTTTCATTAAAAATGTTCAAAAAATTATAAGCCATGGTGTGCTACCAATATTAAAATAAATTGTTTCAAATGTAGTTATCTAAATACTTTTGCATATTTGCGGGTTTTATCTATAAAAGAACTTTAAGGGTCTAAAAGAAATTTAAGGGTCAAAGAGAGAGAGAGAAAGAGAGAGAGAGAGAGAGAGAGAGAGAGAGAGAGAGAGAGAGAGAGAGAGAGAGAGAGAGAGAGAGAGAGAGAGAGAGAGAGAGAGAGAGAGAGAGAGAGAGAGAGAGAGAGAGAGAGAGAGAGAGAGAGAGAGAGAGAGAGAGAGAGAGAGAGAGAGAGAGAGAGAGAGAGAGAGAGAGAGAGAAGAGAGAGAGAGAGAGAGAGAGAGAGAGAGAGAGGAGGGAGAGGGAGAGGGAGAGGGAGAGAGGAGAGAGGAGAGGAGAGGAGAGAGAGGGAGAGGGAGAGAGGAGAGAGAGGAGAGAGAGAGAGAGAGAGAGAGAGAGAGAGAGAGAGAGAGAGAGAGAGAGAGAGAGAGAGAGAGAGAGAGAGAGAGAGAGAGAGAGAGAGAGAGAGAGAGAGAGAGAGAGAGAGAGAGAGAGAGAGAGAGAGAGAGAGAGAGAGAGAGAGAGAGAGAGAGAGAGAGAGAGAGAGAGAGAGAGAGAGAGAGAGAGAGAGAGAGAGAGAGAGAGAGAGAGAGAGAGAGAGAGAGAGAGAGAGAGAGAGAGAGAGAGAGAGAGAGAGAGAGAGAGAGAGAGAGAGAGAGAGAGAGAGAGAGAGAGAGAGAGAGAGAGAGAGAGAGAGAGAGAGAGAGAGAGAGAGAGGGAGAGAGAGAGAGGAGAGAGGGAGGAGGGAGAGAGAGAGAGAGAGAGAGGAGAGAGAGAGAGAGAGAGAGAGAGGTCAGAGAGAGAGAGTCAGAGAGTTAATTATCTTTAGAGGGAGAGGGAGAGGAGAGAGAGAGAGACTTAAAATAAACGAAAATTGTGTATTTTAAAACGGTCAAATCTATAAAAATATATTCTTTTCATGTTTTCACTTTCATCGTCACTCTTATCTTTAATGTTTAATTATCTTTATTCAATAAGCTATTGGAAACTTTTTATTTTGGTTAATTCACATGTTTTAGGTCATTTTATCTTGCTGCTCCAAGGTATAAAATGTCTTCCAGGATGGTCATTTTATCTTGCTGCTCCAAGGTATAAAATGTCTTCCAGGATTAATGTTTAGTAGTAAAGTATTAAAACACCTGGTCGTGTGGATTTCCCATCTGCTTTAGATGAGAAACATTTGTTTCAGCATTCTGTATTACCATTATAAATATGTTTGGTTACTGATCTAAATAAATAAATAAATACATAAATAAATATATAATATATAATATATATATGTGTATATATATATATATATATATATATATATATATATATATATATATATATATAAAATTCGTTTCATTTATACGTTTTCGAAATATGTTTATAATAGAACAAATTATTACTGAAAATTACCAAGTTTATGACTTCTATTAGGTTTCAGAAAAAACTCATTTCAGTACAGAAAGGAATGTATTTACTAAAATTAATACACATGTCATTTTGCATAGAACATAAATTTGTTTTGATTTTACGCAATGCAAAGATTGATGTAATAAGGTTTTTATTTTAAAGATTCGTTTCATCTCAAATTTTCTTTTATAACATTATCATTATGCATAGCATATTGCTTAATGTTTGGAAAGATATATGTACATCTTTGTAAACCATTGAAGCAGAAGCGCTCTCTGTGGTAGCTTTTCAACAACATTTAAAACCTGCTCGTTTAGTGCTCCTATGACTATGTTTACATGGGCTTTTCCTTAATTGTCAGGCTTAGCTAATTAGACTTTTGCTTGGTGTGTAATTACTAACTTGATGTTAATTTCAGTCAGTAATCAAGTTTTATAGGTAAGGTAAAGATGGCAATGTTTGGTTTGTTGGCCTCAGGGAGGTTGGTAAGTAAATTAATATTTTAATATTTTAATTTATTTTTAATCAATTTAATTGACTTCTATAATATTACTTAAGAAGGTTTGAAAAAAAAACTTTAAGTATATTTATTACACAGGTTCAAACCAATTATGAAATGGTTGGTGAGAAACAGTTCCTTATAACGATTCCTGATGCACATGATATTAACCATGTCGTCGTTTTTCTTACTGGAGCAGTTGCATTTCCGGAAGGATATGCTGGTTTAGGTATGCTATTTATTATTTATTGAGTTGATGCATTGTTTAATTGTGTAGTAAGAGTATTTCAGAACATTGTGGCTATTCTGTTTAGTTTAAGAAATAAAGTTTACCAAAATATACATGGTTTGTATTTAAATGTTTTTTTTTTTTTTATAATTTTTTAATCTCAGTTCTTGTTGAATTATTGAAAATGGCAAATAGCTAAATCATTAATAATTATTGCGTAATTGTGGGCATTAGTACCATTGGTGCTTCAGTAGTTATGATGTCATTAGTTAAGATAACTTACAAGTTAGGGCTATAGCTGATGTGTCTAGGATTTGATTGAAACCTTTTTTTAAAATACATTAAGAGATATTAATTGGACCTTTGTCCAAGAGTTAGTGTAAGTAGGTCCTTTAACATTGTATTAATAATGAAGATTAATTTTAATGCAACAATAATAAGATTCAATCTCTACCAGACCAGCTAAGGTTGGTTTTATTATACGATAGAGGAATTTAGACAGTGAGACAGTCACTAAAAAGTTATTAAAGGCTTTACTAGCCATTGAGGGAAATTATTGCTATAAATTTAACTTGTCATTTATGGGAGGAATAATCAATGAAAAAATGATGACATTCAGAAATCTCTTATTCAGAGCATCACTTTCCAACTAATTGTAAGAGAGAAAACTCTCCATTGGGAGAAACAAAAAAAAAAAAAAATCTTATAGTTTTTAATAAATCAAACTGAATTTGACAATCTATTTTTGATAGACCGGTTTTAATATTTTTAGTTAGATTTTTTCTTATTCTCAGGCTCCCAAAGCGACTAGAAATTTTCTGGCAACTCTTTTATTCTTCTCACATGTAAAAAAGCCACAGATTTCTCAGTTCCTCATCTGTTCAATTATTGTCAAGTATTGTGTTTTAATATAAAACACAAGTTTAACCAAATACTTACACCAAATAATCTGATAAAAACAAAACCCAATTATAAGTGGAGGTGTAGGAAACGTTTTTTTCTCATTTAAAACATATAAGGAATGGTTGGACATCATGAACTAAGGAAATATAGAAGAGTGAATAATGGTGAATTCCAATGAAAAAAATATTTTTATTTTGTTTTTCTGTTATATAACTGCTGTTTATTCAGCTTAAAATATTTGATTTGAATGTTATTAAAATCTTTGTACTGTAGTATTTATACTTTCTTCATTTTTATGTTTTATCTTATAAATTAAAAATTGTTTATGTAAACTGCTAATTTCTGATTTTATTGTGCTAATTATTTCTTCAACTTTATTGTTTAAATTACATTTTGCTTTTTTTGAAACTTTAGACAAACAAACCAAACCTGTACCTTGCATTTCTCGATCTTAGGGCAGTATTTGACTCAGTTTCTAGAAAAGAAATTTGGAATGCTTTGGTTGCAAATGGTGTGCCAGGAGATTTGATCAAGGCAGTGAAGTCAACCAACAAGGGAGCCACGGGAGTGATGAAGGATAAATGGCACAGAATGAGAAACTTTCCCATTTGCAAGAGGAGTTAGGCAGGGAGATAGTTTAAGCCCTCTCCTGTTTATAAACTTAATGGACGAAATCCATAAAATCTGCAAGGGTCGGGCTGCCTAGACTAAAATTGGATACTGGAATATGAAAATAGTCCTCTTAAAAAGCTTTTTATATGATGACATTGTCCTCATCTCCGATTCAAAGGTGAAACTACAGCAAGCACTGGTAGAATGGGAAGAAGAGCTGCTGAGGAAAGGTATGCGAATATATGCCTCCAAGAGTAAAGTGCTGGTTATGGCGAGAGAGGAACAGGAAGACGTCCAATTGGTTTGCAGTGGAGAGGTTCTTGAAGTTGTGAAGGATTAGACCTACTTAGGTACCGTAGTTACTGACTCTGGTAAGATAGATGCGGAGATTTCAAACAGAAAATCGAAGGCAAATCAAGCATACTACCAGATCACTAGCAGTATCCTCAGCAGCTGTGAAGTGGATTAAAAGACAAAGATGCACATCTATAAGTAAGTATACCTACCTATTCTCACCTACGGCGGAGAAAGCTGGACCATGTTGGACAAACATTACAGTCGCATAACAGCAGCGGAAATGAGGTTCCTATGTAGATCGGTGGGGAAAACTAGGAGAGATCACATTAAAAACGAAACTATAAGAGAGCAGCTGGAAGTGTCTGAACTCAAAACCATTTTGGAAAACAGGCAACTAAAGTGGTTTGGATATGTCTGCTGCATGAACGAGGACATGGACCCTATAAAGGTATTAGAAGCTCGACCCACTGAGAAGAGACCACGAGGGTGTCCCAGAGTTTCTTATCAGGAGTTCATACAGAGGATTGGAGTTAAAAAATGAGGCAAAAGCCTTCAACCAAATGAAGCGGTTAAGCGGAGACCGAAAAGTGACTGCGCTGGATAGAGGCTACTCGATGCTAGAAATGGCACTGTGAGGAAGACGAAGAAGAAGAAGAAGAAACTTTTAACTTGTTTTAAAGTTTTTATCATATCTCATTTGTTTTAGAATAATATTATAAATTATCCTTTTTATTTAATCATCAATAACTTATTCACACTAATATGTTATTTACTGAAAAATTTTATTTTCTTGATTCTCATTAACATGCCACATTTTTAATTTTTCATACCTTTAACTCATTCCCCCAAAAAACATTTTATGCACTCAGTAAATGCTTATGAAATTTTTAATCTCTTACAAGAATGTAATGCCCAAATGATGAGAACAACTAATTTATTTAGTAACCTATTATAGTCTAATTGAGCGGAATGCTAATCAAATACGAAAAAGTGTCGATTTTCGTTTCATAAATTTTTTTTTTTTTTAATTTATTTATTTATTTTATATGAATATGGGTTGTTTTCAAATAAAATGGCAATTTGCTGTCCCAGCACTTTGAATGGCTGTAAAAAAATAAATATAAAAACAACCAATATTTCACTATTGTTGACTTTATCTTGTCGAGCTCATTTGTTTAAATTAATGTAGGCATTAAAACTTTAATTTCAAATGTATGATAAAGAATAAAACAAAATTGTTTATTAAAAATTTTGACGTACGTTACTGTCCACAGGTCAAGTTTTCAACTTCTAACCTTCACAAAGAGTATAGAAATTTGTTTTCATTTTATTCTCTTTGTTATTTCTTGTTAGATTATGTGTATATTAAATGAAAATTGAACTTTCTTTTGATAATATGAACTTTTGGGGGCTTAAGAAAAAATTTTCTTTGTGTCAGAATTTCCGTAATTATTCATTTTATGTACGTGACCGGGTGCAGAAGAGTGGGTTCTGGAGCTAGGGGAGTCGGGTTAACATCCAAACACCCTCCAGACTATGTATTGTAACCATTTGCAACCTAGTGTGCAGGTCGCTGTATTAACCGAAGTAAGACGAGCTTGATTTTCAAAACATAGTGAGTGCCTTAATTTATTTTGACATATGTTACCATTGTTTTCTCACATTGAATTCACCACTTCCAATCTAACTGTTTACAGTTCATGGTTTTCTACATTACCAGTGTTGCAATCCCATTATATTTGAAAAAAAATTGTAGTTTAATAATCTTTTTCTAATTACAATTCCTAAAATTTGACATAGGTTACTGTTGTGATAATGTGTGTTAAAATTTTGGTAACGTACATTAAATCTGGGGTTCCATTTGTTAAATTTATGGTAAAAAAAAGAAATAATTATGGAATAAAGCTTTTTTTTCTCTTAATATATACATATACAATGAGAAATATGTTTATAATATATTATTGTGATAGCTAGAAATGAAAATTAGGTACTAGCATTTTGTAATATTCTTGATGTCGCTCAGACTAAAAGCCATTTTTTGTTTGGCTGTTCCTGGGGCTCACACATACTAAAACATATAATAAATACTTTTAATATTGTTTTTAAAGACTTTTTCTTAAAATTCCATTTTTATACATGTTTCTCTTAGTCACTATTAAGTGTGCACATATTTTCGATGTACATTACCAGCAATTAAAAATAAACGAATTAATCAGTTAATAATAATTGTTTTGGTAATGAAGGATTATTGAATGGTTCTAGACATTCTTAACAGATGTTAATAACTTTAGGGGGGAGGGGCAATAATAAAATCCATAAACTTTTTAACAAAGTGAAAAAAAAAAATTGGTAATGTACATTAAATTTTTTGGGGGGAAAAACGTAAATTTTTCATACAAAATTTATTACAATTGTACCTGGGAAATCACTTTAAATTAGCAACCTTAAGAAACCTTTACAAAAACCTGAATAAAAATCATAATGCTGACAAGTTACAAATCCGGTTATGTAAAATTATTAAAAATTTTATTTCTTTTAAAATTCATTACAAATCATGGTAGCGAAAATTTGACGAACCAACTCAGGTATATATTCTCAAGTAGTTTGGCAACATCATAGTATGCCACAGAACATAAATAAGTAACTTTTTTATTTGAAAATGACCCATATATAAATTTATTTGAATTTGCAGATAGAAAGAAAGTAAGTAGGAAGTTTCTTAATCAATGAAAAAATAAAAAAAAGAGCATCATTAGATGTTTTTTCACTCTAAAGCACAACAAAACAAAAGTTTGTTCATTATAATTGTGCTACTAATTTGTTTTCATTTTTATTTTAGTTTACTTTTCATGGCCAGATCCAGCGGCTCCTCCTAATTGGCAACTTTTGGGCATCATTTCAAATGAGAAACCATCATCAATATATAAAATATCATCTCTCAAGAAAAATCAAGAACAGCCTACACTTGAGCAATCAGGGTTTCTTCAATTTGGGCAAACGAAAATATCTCATGTTGCTCAGATCGGAATCTCAATAGAGAATGCAGATGTTGTTCAACATCAACATCAACTTTTAGAAGCTGAAAATGCGAAAAACCAAACACAGTTTGTGGAATTTGCACAAAAAATGATACAGAGTTTTCTTAACTATAGTTTAAGTTTTACCATTTCCCCAACTCCAAATGAATCTTACATTCCCGTGAAAGCTGTTGAAGATTGGTATAAGAACTTTGAAAGAAAATTGTCACTTAACCCTTACTTCTGGAAACAATTATGATGTTTTCTAAAAGGGCTTGTTCAATGCATTCGCACTGGTGTTCATTTTCTATTTCTTTTCAATAGACTGAGTAATTTATAAAGTGTACACTGCTTGTTAAATTCTCCTGAAGGCCTGTAAATAATAAGTTTCTATATCTTTTTTTGAAACTACTTAGTTTCATAATTGTACATAGCATTTCATTCAGGTTATGAAATATATCAGTAAATTAATTAATAGTGATGAAAGATTCATATTTTGTTTTACATTTTAGAAGTATAATGTATACATGCATTGATTATATTTTGTCTTGATGTCAATCTTGCCTACAATTCTGAGATTATTCTTTTTATCTTCTATTTAAGAAAATAAAATTTAATCAGTAATCTTCATTCTCTTTGTTAATGTCAACAATTAGATAAATTTCAATGTTTTACATGATTTTGATATTGTAAAAATACCTTTAATCTATTTTTTTCCTTTAATGTTTATTAAAAAACATTAATGATGAAATAAAGTTTGTTTTGAAATCACATTATAATAAAAACATCGTGTAACTCCTAATATTATAGAAGTGAATTGTTTGCTGATATGAAGTTACTTCACCCAAATGTTGTAGTCTAAAGGTTTTGAATGTACATTCTATAAAAAATTAAATTGAATCAAAACAACAAGCAATACGGAATTTTCAACAGAATAAGGCTTTATTTGGCCATATGAAATGGTGTTATTTATTTATTTCTCAAATTGTCTATGTTTTGTTTTCCATAAGTTTATAATTAAATTTCAGGTAAATGTTGAATATTATTTGCCACTTGGCATCATACAATAGAAATAGAAAAATGATCTATTTCACTAGTTTGGTTCAATTTATTGCTAATCTGTTTGATGGATTTTTGATTAATTAAAACAAGCATAGTGTGTATAAACAAGACCTTCAATTAGATAATGTTTTATTAACGTAACATCTAAAAATTTTAGAAAATATCATGATAAATACGTAAATGAATTTAACAATCATCATTATTTTTGTATTTATTTTTGAGTGTTGAGTATTCTAGGTTAGGAGAATGTGATTTTAAAATCCTTGGTTCTTATGCTTAATGTTTTAACAAATTAAACCAATTAAAATTAATATGTAATTTTATTGTGTTATCTATTAAGTTAATGGGAGTCTTTGACCAAAGTTTAAGCAGTTAATTATTATTTTAATAAAGATTTTGTTTAATAATGATGGAAATTTCATGACAATGTCAAAGCAGAGGTGAATTATGTTGCTTAAATAAAGCCTGTTTTTTATTCATTCTGTATGTACATTGTAATAACCCTTTGATCCCACTAATTATTTAACACGAGCTCATCATTTAGGCAACAGTTCTACTTGAAGTAGGAAAGAGTTGTATACTTGAAACTTACCTTTAAGTGCATGTTATCTAATGTAATTGTTTTGAATTCAAAAAGTTAGATGATATGAGATAAAATCATTTTTTAAAAATAAGTAGAAAGGAAGGCTACATAAATAAATAAATAATGTAAAAAAAAAGTGGTTTATCAGAAGCCAGGGTAAGAAGGTCAGGATTCTGCCAAAAATAAATTTTACTTTTGTAACCAGCACGCTGAGACCCTTGCCCTAAGATGCTTCGTACAGCGGTTGTGGGTTCGAATTCCACCTGTATAGGTTAAAATTTATTTCGTGGTGGCTCTATGTGATTCTATGTCAAAATATGTTGAAGCTTGATTTAAAAAAAAAAAAAAAAAAAAAAAAAAAAAAAAATGTTCGAATTGTAGTTGATGATTTTTCTTTTTATGAGTTGCAATTTTCCTCTGCCTATTTATTTAATTTTATCTATGTAACTCACTAACCTAAATTACTGGAGCTGACTATAATTGATATGACTTTTGTGAGAGAATTGATTTTGGGTGACAATGTTTGAGTTCCCACTAACTAAGAATAATAAGTGTAAGTGGTTTACAAGTATTAGTTGAATTGAGAGGGTAAAATCTCTGCTGTCATTATGGAAGGCCTGCTCACTCTGTTCATATTTCTGATCCTAATCCTTTAAAGAATGGTATGCTCTTTCCCTAGTGAACAACCAATACACTTACTTAATACATGAAAGCACAAGGATGCACTATTAAGTTTATTTTGATTTTCTTAAAGTTGATAAACAGTTCTGTTATTTAAAAGATTAAGTATGCAGCTAAAGGTATACCTATGTTCAATGATGCCTTTCCCCTCCTCATAGATAAAAAAAACTTGTAAGTTGTGTTATAATTGTTATAATTTATTTGAAGTTTTTCATTTTCTTATGTGTATGTCATATAGTTATAGTTATGTGTTATTGACTAAGAAATGGAAAAGAGTGAATAGTTCCTGGCAGAGGATGTACTGAGGGAGTTGACTAATTATACTGGGGAATCCATCAACAACCAATATATTTTTATATTATTTCGTTTTATTATTATTTTTAAACATTTGATCGCTGAACATCAGGCAATCTTTGTATGAGGATTATAGGAAGGTTGAATGATGAAGACTGTTCACTAGGAAACAAACAATTTCTCATGGTAATGGGTTTCCTGAGTTGGAGAAGGTACTTCAATATTTCCTAGTCAGAACTGTAGCAACTTTAGATTTGATGTTTTTTTCGACAATGGAGAAACCGGGAGGCAGATAAAATGTTGGTTCTTAAACAAATGGAAATTAGTGATTTCTTTTTGCAGCCATAAATTTTTTGATTTATATATGTAATAATGTTAATCTAGTATTCAAGTATTTTTTGGCATAACTCTTATTTTATTCTTATGTTTGGTGCAATATGTTTCAGAACTCTAGTCCCATCTTCAGGCTTCCAAAATATTTTACAATACATTAAACTACATAATTATACTAATCAATACTAGAACTGATTAGTATAATTATGTAGATTATACTAATCTAAGCACTACTCCACAAAATGGGGCCTATCACATAACATTGTAAATGGGTCCTATCTAAACCATTTTCCACTTATTCATGATAATTTTACAACTTAGTTAAGCTAGGTTATTATTAAATATTACATATTCGTGTGGAAATCTTCAGCGTATACGTATCCAGTACCACTGATGCAACTAAGGGGAATGCTTAAGGGCTGAAGCCCCCCCCCCCCCCCCAGACGACCGAAACGACTATTTTTTTTTAGTCGATAAACATGATTTTCATTTATATAGTCTCGAACGCCCCCCATTCCTTGTTTTAGTTTAACTAAAACAAAAAAATATATTCCTCTCTTTCTCTCTCTCTCTCTCTCTCTCTCTCTCTCTCTCTCTCTCTCTCTCTCTCTCTCTCTCTCTATATATATATATATATATATATATATATATATATATATATATATATATATACACAGCCCCCAAGATAGTAATCCTGCTTGCGCCACTGTTCAGTACTAAGAAAATCTGAGAATTGTGATCGCCCAGTTGGCAACGGCAGACTAATAAGATTGGTCTGGGCTACCATCAGTGGAGGCTGTTAGATGAGGAAGTCACCATGTGAAGACATGGTGGCTGAGGATGTCGCGTGTGGTGAAGAACAAAGGGATCGTCACAGGTAGCTGACCATCGAGAAAGTAACAGTTCTTATCTCGGTTCCTTACCTTCCTCCGCAGCGTTCCTACCAACTTTCCCCTCGTTTTGAAGTTTTATTTATTATGCAATCATTCGGGACTAAGTCGAAGAAGTGGTCTAACAATACCTTTGATGAGGATAATGAATCCGCTAGCAATGTTTCGCATTAAAAAAAAAAAAATCTGAATATCTTAACTTATTTAAAAATAGCGCTTGATTGAACAATCCGTGGAATGCGGTTGATTGAAATATAATAATAAAATATATTTTCATCGTTGTAAAGTTGATTGTTTTTATTTAATAAATTTCAGTGTTTCCTCTGATTCAATTTCAAAAATTCAACTTCTCCTTGACTAGGAAAATAATAGATCATGGATATATTCATCTACAATCTACTCCTTTCCCCAATATACTTTTAACATTAAAAGTATCAAATTACTTCAATTAATAATTAAATTAAATTAACAATTAATTATTATTCAAAATAAACAAAGTTGATAGGAAGTAGAGGTTTAAAACGTGATTTTTTTCATTCAAACCAATATAGCTCCTACCACTAGGTACCTCCTACCTAACCACTACCACTAGGTAGGTCCTATTGAAAAATGTCATATAACAGAAATAGTCTCCATTAAATATTTGGTCAGGAAACTGTCGGAAAATTTTCTATCCGAGCAACACCATCAGTGCTAGAGCGTGTCAAAATGTTACATTTTTGAGTGTGAAATAACATTATATATTTGGAGGGTGAAAAAAACCCGTTACAACGTGACGTTTTTCATTTAGACCGATATAGATCCTAAACGGCAGGTCCTTGTGACAAATGTATAACATAATATATCCTCCATTAAAGTTCTGATCTGAAACTGTCGTCAAATTTCCGATCCGAGCATCATCAACAAAGCTATAGCGTATCAAAATGTTACATTTTTGGGTGTGAAAAAAAGGTTACAAGGTTATTTTTTTCATATCAAACTATATTCAAAATATAGCTCCTAAACAGTAGGTCATAGCAACAAATATTTTATAACAAAAAATACTCATCAAATTTTCTGACTAAGGAACTCGTCAAATTTTGATGTGATCGACACCAACAGATCTAGAGCGTGGCAAATATGTTATACAAAAGACATATCGATGTAAAAAAAGATAAATAGATAAAAAATAAAAAACTGATTTAAATATTAAATTTCATTTAAACTGTATCCGTTATATCTAATTGCATTAAAAAAAATAAATAAAATTTAACCACTACTAACCATTGAGGGTTTTGGTTTCAGTACTTGTTATGTTTGATCTGGGTCTAGGCTAACGGTTGGTATCAGAAACCCACTCAACCGACATGTTTTCCCTATTTAAGGGTTACAACATAACCACCCTCAAAAGGGCTACCCGATCCTTGAGTAGATGATTCGATTTTGATTTAACAAAATAACTAACTATATGCATCAGCCAGAATCGAACTTAGGTCTCAGATTTAATAGTTTAGTTCCTCAGACACGGACCTGCAGCACCTCCTACCTAATTACATGCATTTTCTATATAGGCTATATTTTAAGTATTAATTTAATGTTTTCTCAAATTTCATGCAATTATTAGTTCACATATCAACTTTTGCTAAAGCGCTACAAAGCTATTGCGTTATCTCATGAAACAAGTGAAACCGAGGGTCAAGTAAGTTTGAAGTCAAAGTAATTTAAACGCCTGCTTTAATGAACCATTGGAATAGAGTTGAAAAAAACGACGAGAGGACGAATTAATCTATTACTCGGTTTTGTCACGGATTATCCACACGTTAGTAAACTTTTTCATCAGGGATCTATCAGCCTGAACAGATCAAGCCAACCGCAACAAACCTCAGTCAATCAGCCAAATAATTCTCTCATAAGTTTGAGTTTAAGTTCCTTTTATAGCTTATTCAAACCTACTTTTTTAGACGAACTCGCTTTTAATACATTATTTAATTTTAACACTGAATTTTCGTAATTACTTTAATGACGAGCCAAAAATATTGAAAATTATTATCATGCATACTAAATTAATTTTAAATAAATTGTATTGCAACTTGAAAAAAAATATAATTAAATAATGATTTAAAAAATGCATATTATAGAGAAGTGTCGATATGTTCAGAAACAGCTGTCCGGTTTAAGAAAAAAAACATATATAAAAAAGAAGCAGAAAATATTAAGTAACACCACATATCGTTTTCATAGAGTTATATCAAGTTTATGACAGTTAATAGTGCAGTGGCTCGCACCACTCTTATACATAATAAATACATATGACGTCCCACTTGACATTAACTCTTTAACAGCAACTTACGCTTCAACACAGTCTTCATTGACTCTTCAAGATTGGTTTAAACTTTGGAAAATCAAACTAAAAAATGTACAGTCACTACACATTACGTTCACACTGCGACACTACACATGTCCATCATTATACTTATACAAAAAACCAATTCAGCAGACTAACATAGTAAAATACTTAGGACTAACATTCGATAGAAGGATCTCATGGGCCTCTCAGGATAAACAGACGCAAATTACTTTAAATAACCGTTTACGACCCTTGTTTTCCCTGCTGGGCCTAAATACATACTCTGACCTACTAAAACTCATACAAACAACAAGCTGTTCAGTATCAAACATTACAACTAATTACATGATCTCCATTGTACTACGTCCTTATGTACTTATCCAACTAGGACAGGAAGGATGAATTATCCAGCAAGTTGCCAAAATATTTTAGCAAGAGTGTGAAAATCACGATTCATTTCGTTGGTCCAAAGCAAAATAAATTTAAACCCGCCCAGGTGGGATTCGAACCTACGACCTTCCACCGACCCTCACATCAACTCACTCGGCCATCGAGTCTCTACTTAATCATTGTACTGGACCACACCAAAAAGTAAATAAAGAATATTTTACTACAAACTGACCATGCAAACATCCTCTTACAAAACATGGTCTCAACTACAATAAATATTTCTAATAGTACAGGAGCCGACGACACTAAATACAAGTTTTTATGATATAATGTCGTATCATAAATAGTGAAATTTCTCACTAATTTGTTTAAATTTCATACTAAACACAAGACAAGTCAGAATATCTCCTCGTCTCACTCTTTAGTGGACATAAATAACATTTTAAAATCAAGGTATCTGGTAATACTCATAATCTAAAATTCACGGAATTACACTTAACACTAGTCTCAGGTGTCAAAGATATTCAAATCATTTTTCAGAATAGTGACACTGTTCATTAGTTTATTTAAATTGTTTTAATTACTGTTAGTATGTAATATAGATTATATTAGAATGCAGCAGAGTGAAGGCAGAAAGCGTATCGCAGCAATAATGGCAAGGGACATGCGAAACGCCTCTTTTGTGTTCCTCACTGGCTGTTGTCGCTTGTCCCCCCTTTCGTGTTCTCTATCTCGCTATAACTTATTTTGGATCTGGCATAGCTAATGACTTCCTCTAAGAGCTTCATTATCGTATCTTTGGAGTAACCACTGAAGCCGCGGGCGGAAGCAGGCCATGGAACGGTCAGGTAATTAATTATGTAATAGAAACCCGGGATCTTGTCAGAAATGTATCCATGTGCAACTTTTTATAAGAGAAAGTGCAAAAATACATTTTTAATATATTTTTGCTAGTATTCTGTCAATCCCTAACTTCACTGATTATTAAAGGAACAATGCCTCCAAATCGAGTAGAATTGAAGAATTGAAATTCCTATGTTGTTAACACAGCTGTAAGGTTTATTAAATTTGTTTTCCTTTACTCATTTAGATCTTGTCCCTAACGACACACTAGGGTAAACCATACAGCTATTAACACCCTATCTTAAACATTTGAAGAAAAAAAATTAGCAAAATATGAATATAAAATTCCTTTTAAATCCTACGACTTTGTAAAAGTACTTTCAATTTTGTCCGTATTTTAAAAGTTATCCACAGGGTGTCAATAGCTGATTTTACCTTATTTTTTGTCACTATATTTTAAAATACATTCCAGGAATAATGTTTGGTGTAAACTTTTTTGCTTAGTTTAGAGTATAGTAATTAAGGAAAAAGTACTGCAAATTTCAACTTATTATATTCTTATTGTATTATATTCAACTTTCTATTATTTCATGAATATTTCCTTAAGGGTTTCAATAACTGTCTGGTCTGCCGTAGAACCCATCTAATGATTGATCTATTAGAGTTCCATCTATCGTGTTAACCAGTAACTTTTAAGTAGTGGCTAAAAGTAATGATTAATTATTAATGTTGGTGAATATAATGTATTTAATGATATTATTAATTCAAAAGTATATTTATAGGCGATGAACCGGCATCGCTAGGTCGTCTCTACTATGTCTAGCCTCATTCATCATGATCGCTTCCTATAGCGCTCCTCATCCTTCTAACACCTCTTCCTCTGTCGCAAGCTCCTCCAAAAGAGTCCTCTTCTTATTTCCTGGGCACATTTTATATATTACCTCCATCAAACCTTTCAATTACTTCACTTGAATTTTTGAATCCTTTGTCAAAACATTTTCTATTTAATTGAACCCTAAGGCTCATAATATACTAGCATATCCCGTCGCGGCTTCGCCCGCTCTCATAAGTAAAGAACTTAGATTATTTTAATAAATAACAGAAGTTTTATTTGTTTATCGATAAAAATCTTATATTGAAGTATGCAATTGAGAATTATTTCCTTAATGATATTTTCACGCATAGCAGTAATTTTTAACTTGGTTATAATTTTACTAATCATGTTTTTGAAGATTACCTAAAAGAATAATTTGATATCCAATTTTGTATCAGTTGTTAATTTAGACGGACAGAGAATATTAAGAAACTTTTGCAGATAACGGACTGCATTATCATTGCTTACAACTTAAGACCCAAGAATCATATTTTTACCCAATGTCAAAAATTTTGATTTGGTAATAATGTTTATTCGGTAGAAATAATTTTATTGGTCTAATCCAGCTGGATTTTAATTTCTAACCATTAAAGTATACGACAGTGTGGCAAACCTCGTTTCTACCATTCAACCATGGAGTTATAGTGCTATGGAGAGGCTCTTCCGTATATTGTTCTGTGAGGGTTATGAGACTAAAACATAACCAGCCACGCCCACTAAGCCCAACTGGCGACTTGCATTCTATATAGCCTAGGGCAATTGAAAGGGCTCGTAATAAATAAAATAAGTTAATCAGCAAAGTAAATAAATCACTATAATAAAATTACAGCAGTATAAAGCCTAGGAAGCCAAAATTTGAACTGATAAGAGGTTAATATACTGATTATACGGTTCACACCAAAATGGCTGCCTCCCCTGGCTATTGAGAGAAAATGCCCCCTCCACTTGTCTATAACTCTATGCATTCAACATTTTACATTGAAATTTTTACTATTGCTTAACCTTCCTAGAACAATGAAAACGATTTAATTAAAATTTGGTACAGATGAGCTCTTTAGTTTTACAATTAAAAACTTTAATTCGGAATTGTTTTAATATTTCGGTAAATTTTCATACTTCACTGGGATCCACATGTCATACCACATATTTAAATTGTTTTTAATTATTTAATTGAATTTAAGTAAATTTCATGATCAGTTTCAAGCCATATATAACACCGTAGTACCTTTGTAACCTCTCATATAGCAAGTACAGATGGGTTCAGTAGTTTCACAATTGTAAACTTTAATTCGGAATGGTATTAACCAAATATCGGTCAGTTTCCAAACTTCACTGTTATCCACATGCAATCGTTTGTTTAATAACAAATTAATTGAAAATCAATAGATTTTATTATTGTTAAACCATCCTGGAACTATAATGACGACGTGGTTCAGATCGATTCAGTAGTTTTCGTGGTTAGTGATCACATACAAAAATTGGCTTGTCTTTTATAAAATAGTATATATATAACAAATTCATGCTATTCGACAGAAGATGCTGTAGGTCAGTGCGTAAAGAACCAGACTACTAAATCTGAGACCAAAGTTCCGTTCCGGCTGACGCATATAATTATTATGTCAATATTATTTTATGTTTGAAATAGGAAAATGTTATTAAGAAGCCAAAAGAGCTGTGCATTAATAAGAGAACTTCTTGTATCTTTAAGTTGTTTACTGAGGCAGCATGTAATTAATCAAATAAAAAGATTTAATCAATAAGAGAACAATCTGATTCCAGTTGAACAAATAAATGTTATTGAATTCTTGATGGCTCTCAGCCTAAAAAGTGATCGACATCTTTGATATATCATGACACCTTAATAATGATTTAATGCTGAAAAGAAACATCAAAGGACACAAAAAAAGGAGAGTAGACTTGAGTAAAGTTGTGAGAAAAGAATAGAATTCTTGCAGATATACTATTTTATTTGAGTCTTTTTTTAATTTTTTGTTTTATTTGAATAACCGTCAATAAAATGATGTTATATATTCAGACAGTTATCTTATTATAATTTAAAATAAATAAAAAACATGCAAAAATTTGTAAACATAGAAAACATAATTAACCGAAATCCTTCAGCTCATGTTTAACCAAAACATACTTTATGTTAGTAGCATGGGAGGGGCTCTTATCCGCCTGAAACTTCACGTCGACAGTATTGGTACCAATATCGATACGTCATCGTGCCTTACAGCGATATCTCCTTGCCTCTTGGAATGTCAGACCAAATATTATAGTTAAAGAGAATTCATTTGAATAATTTTAGAGTGTAATTTGAGGAATAGGTGGAAGATACCATCGAAGAGAGCATGACTACAACGAAAAAAATCTATTGTTCCATAAAGTTTGACAGTGGTCCCTCCTCATATATAAATCTCCAATTTCCTCACATATCTTGGGTTTTTACATTTTTGGGTTTTGATTAGACTCAGTATTAGGAGAACTGGTATCTTAACAGTTTGTTAAGTGGTTGTAAATCGATGTTTCAGGTTTGCTGATATCTTTTATTTTTTTAAGCATTGATTAAAAAATGTACACCTTACTGCTTAAGGTTCGCATATGGCTTGATGGCAGCGTTTGGCTAAGCTCTTTAAAACCTAAAGATCCTAAAGCGGTGACTTTAACACATCGGTAAACACGTTCCTGGATGATTACTAGAAATAAATAAAAAATTGGAAAACTTGCTATATATATAAATTTCTGAAGAACATAGAGTTTGCCCTTCATAATACAATTATAAACCTGAAAGCTGAGGAGCAAAAGAACAAATTAGTAAACTTATAAAAGTTGTATTTAAAAAAAAAAGAAAGAATATCCTTATTTGACTATTTTGTAGATCAAGTTCTATCAAATTTATCTTACGTTTACGCTACTTAAAGAAAACATATTAGTTTTTTACTATCAATAATAAAATCCTTTGTTATAAATCGATTTTGAAATTATTAAACCCCAAGAACTTTTTTATTTTTAAGCAAATAGTATATTGTTAATGTCTATACCTATGAATGTTCTAAATTCAACCTAAGAGATGCGGAAATTATAAACGGTATAACGAATAGTAACCATCGTGAATTATGTCAGCTAAGACAAAATTATTTGTTACTACTTAAACTCTGAATCATAATCAGACGTCACAGATAATTTTTTTACTTCAATTAAAAAAAAAAGTTATAAATTTATAAGGAATCAGATTTTCATTGTATTCCTAATTACCAGAGAGTGTAGTAAGACAGACCGCAGATAGGAAGGGGAGGGAAGTTGCGAGGCTCTGGTGGCGACACCTTCTACATTATTCACAGATCTTCAGGGTTGGCGGCTCTTCTGTTCCTAACCACTAAAGTATGTCTTATAAACAAGGTTTACTGGTAATATTTTAATATATTTTTTACAATCGACGCACATAGGGGTATTTTACAAATCTAGGCGGCCAAAATTATTTAATCCCAGTTTACTGTCGAAAATATACTTACTAATCATATTAAGCTAAGAAATAGTTATTTTCAGGCTTATTATTAAAAAAAAAAAAAAAAAAAAAAAAAAAAAAAAAAAAAAAAAGGTTATTCAATATGATTCCTGATTCCTGGAAAATGTTCGTGTAAAATTCTGACTGTATAGCTTGAAATGTTTGTTGTGTGCCTCAGCGGCTTCTTCGGAGAGCAACCGTTTTGGCAACAGTGCTTTTCCATCAAAGCTGCACCGTGAATAAGAATTTTATGCATCGTAAGAGGATATAGACTTATTTATAATTTTGATATTTAACGTCAGTCTTCAAACGTTTGTAAATGGATCTTGTGGCCACTTGATTTCACTTCAATGATAACTTTAAATTGTTATAACAAATAGAAATCAACACTACAGATATATGCATCTAATCTAATATCAATTGCTTTGTCAATATCTGTTTATAGCTACCGCCTTTTTTTAGGAAGCTAGTATGAGAGATGCAATATGCTTTTGAACATACAAATCCTGGCGTGCAATATAGATAAACCAAAAGAAAGAGTATCGGCATCAACTTATTTATTTATTTATTTATTTTTAATCAAATCATTGAATTTGATAAGGTTATGCCACAAATGTAGGACCTCATGGTTGATGTTAATGTGATGGCACTACACATTTGCGTCAATCAGAGTAAGTGACACGATATGTTTCACAGTATAGCAATTGTTTTCAGTGTGAATAGGCTGCTTTTTAATAAATTTAATTAATTAAAGTAAGAATTTCAAATGTTTTTAGCAACCAATCGTCTTTTTTAAATGTTTTTTTTTTTTTTTTTTTTTTTCATTTTATCAGGTTTCTTCCATCTCTGATTAAATTTAGATTTTAAACCGAAAATTGGTACTTCGTGTCCTTTAACTGTTCACTAAAATAGTTCCCAATAGTTAAAATATATAATGTTAGTTCAAAATTGGGACGTTTTGCTCCTGTATTTTATCGTTCAGTAATTTCCGGGACACTCTTCTTACTCCTGAACTAGTGAATACATACAAAAAAATTGAAGATCCCGTAAAAGATTTTTAATATTTCATTTAATATTTTAGAATTGTTGGTGCCTCATCGTCATGTTTGGTGCCGCTTGAATCGAAAAGGTGCGGCTGATTTGAAAATTTTACAAAAGGTCCAATCTTTCTAAGAAATTAAAAATAACAGCTGGGACGCACCCTGAGGTACAACAAAAACACTAAAATATGTTAAAATGTGGTTGCAAATAAACGGAGAATACAGTATTTTTCAAACAGCCGATATGGCACTGATACATTATTGATAAAATAGTAACTACTTCAAAAGTATATAGATTATCATTAACTCTATTTATGAAGAATACCACAAAACATAAGGAAACCCATTTTAACTGAAGCGATCACACTTATAAAACAGAGAGAGATCCGTTGGTCTGACGCGTTGGGGCAGACATGACTAGTTGTACGACTTAGGTATTGCAGGGAAGGAAGGGACAAGGGTCCCATAATGTCCTCTGTTTATCTAACTTTATAAATAGTTTGGTTTTAATAACCTTCTGTGGATTTTATAAAATCGACTTTTGGCCGCCTAGATTAGCCAAATAACCCTATTATGCTAAGGCATTTTAAACTCGAAATCATTTGCTAATCGATGCATCAACAAGGCCAAATGTTTTTCTCAATTTAATAAGGTTTTAGA
This sequence comes from Euschistus heros, assembly GCA_003667255.2. NCBI lineage: Eukaryota > Metazoa > Arthropoda > Insecta > Hemiptera > Pentatomidae > Euschistus > Euschistus heros. Next base: position 638,472 of record RCWM02000002.1, on the reverse strand, counting down.
CATTAAGAAGCATACATATTTTAGAATAGAATTAATTCATGATTAAATTAATTCATTTAATTGATCCATCGTATAATTCGTATTCCAGAAAGAAAAGAGTATGTAATCTCACTTATTTTCAATATTTACGATTAATATCGAAAAAGGCTCTATAAGTTCATTAGGTAAATAGTCAATTAAAAGATTTATTAAAAGGATGTTCAATCCAAAAATTCTAATAATAATTTTATCCAAGATTTAGAATTTTGTAGTAACGACCTTATCAGTAATCTGAAATATCATAAAAAAAATATTAACTAAGAAATAAAACCTCCATATCAGATTTTTAAGTTCTTTACTCATATAATTTATTATTAAACTGATTATAATTGAATCCAAATTATTCCAGGTTAATTAAAAATTAACGGGATCAATAAAAATTAAAAAAAACTAAATTAATCACAATTCATTTGGAATAAAGGCCAAATTTTAACGAGATATTTGTGCAAATTACGTCGGTACTCTTTTAAGAAAATAATTCGAGGGCTCTTCCAGTTATTCTGCAGGTAGAAAGAGTTATTGTTTTCACTAAGTACTACAAATTTTATTGATCATAAAGATATTATCTATTGGATGTAGTTAGTGATCAGTCAAAAGTGAAGGCAATGTTAGATAACAACAAACATATTTATTAGCCAACGTTTCGGCCGACTTTACTGGCCATCATTAGGGCAGAACAAAAAAAAATACATTTTAATATGGATTCAAGAAGGGAACCTGAAACGTTGCATAGTAAATATGTTAGTTTTCATCAAACGTTGCCTTATTTTTTGACTGATTCCCAACTACATACTACATATACATTTCAACCAGTCAACCGACATTGCTCTACAAAGATGTTATAGTTTGTTAAACATGTTTTCAGTTCTTATATTAAAAAATAGGTTTGTGCATAGTTATGCGGTATTGAAAATAAATTTAAGCTATGTATGTAAATAACACAAGTGTTTTCATACCACAAAAAAAAAAAAAAAAAAAAAAAAAAAAAAAAAAAAAATAAAAAAATTTTAAAAAAAAAAAAAAAAAAAAAGAAAAGCTAAAATTCGTGGATATTCGTATTTTAAACTTAATATATATATATATCTTGATCAGGAATCTGATCGTGATATATAATTTCAGTTGACAACTGAAAGAATGACATAATTATAAGACTCCTACACCGCTATCGTAACAAAAAAGTGCAAAAAGAGTGTTTGCGATAATATCTTGAATATGGGACTAATATTTATTCGCTTTATCAAGAAAGCTAGCTAATGAAAAATTGAATTATTTATAAATACGCCATGAAATCTTTGTGACCTTTTTTTGTTCGACTTTCTTTAAAAACGGTTCAGTAGTTCATGGGATCGAAACGAGATCAGGACTAGGAGAAAAAACGTCTGGACGACAGTTTCTATTTCTTCCTGAGCGTGAAGCAATTAAACTTTACATAAAATGTTTCCACCTTACTGTGTGTTGCACTTGCGTCTATTGTCCTTCGCTTTTGGAAAAGGACAAAACCAATATCAGAATCATTTTTCTTAGAGCAAACAAATGAGCACCTTTGGTTAAATACGTTTTACACACACATCATATTATTGAGAAAATGTGTATAAATTTCCAATCCTTAGAACACAAGAAAAATGAGGAATATGATTCTAAAAGGTTGTAAGGTCAAAGAACAAAAAAGTCAAAGAATGCGTTTTAATATATGGACTCTTCTGTACAGAACATTTATCATCATTTTGTTACTTTCGTACTTAAGAGTTATAGGCCAGTCAAATAAGACATGAACATCGGAAAAAATGAAGAAGTTTGAATTTTTGATATGTTGTTAGGACACATGAGAGTAGTGTAAAACTAAGTTTGCAACTTCCAAAGACCTGTGCTAGCTCCGTGGTGGTCAAAAAACCTCGATTTTTTTCCACTTTTTTCAGAAGTTTGTAAATATCTCGTGAATCATGCATCTTACGATATATCATTATCTTCTTCTTTAAAGTAGATAAAATTACCTACAATTTGAGTCCAAGATCTGCTCTTTAGCTTTAATAAGTTCGGAGATTCAGCTCTTCAAAGATGGAGTATTTTTTCCAAAGATTTTTCATTCCACTTTTAGTCATATGTTCATTAGAATAACGCCTTCTATACTCATTCCTGCGCATTTTTTCTATTATAACTCTGCTGTGGAGCAGTTATCACCATTAATCTATGCACTTAGCTGACAGGCCAGTAGCTCTATCATTTTCAATAACCGAAATAGGCAAATTCTGAAATTTTGCAACTTGAGAGTCTGATAATTAGCATGACTCATATTATTTCTATAGAAAGAGAGAAAAAAAGACAAAAGAAAGCACAAAAGATTTCTAATGTAAGTTTATTATTAATTTCGGAAAAAAATTATCATTGAGAAAGACAGAAATAATAATGAATGTGAAAATTGTGTATCATGATTGAAGCTAATTGTGAAATAATATCTTATACAAAAAATATTAACATTGAAAAAAGATTACATATGTATATGTTTAGACGCAGACCTGTGTTCTAGTCCTCATCGTCGGATTCTTTGATATCTACTGTAGAATATCGTGTATTGAAGCACGTCTTTCAAAGCTGCACAAAGCAGAACACTTCAGCCCTGATTTCTAGCAGCTGAAGCCTCCTCCACAGCATTTCAGGAGATAAATTTCAGCAAACTTTGTGAATCAGGCTCTTTTGTTGTTGGCACTGCTGGCTTCAGGTCCATCCCCACAAGGTTGGATCCTTATCCACTCTTAGCCATTTTTGAATTTGGTGGTACGTTCGATAGGAGTGTTGGAAGGCAGCCTCTTCAGTTGAGGGCAGACGAGCCAGGTTGACCTTTACATTGGCAGCTGCGTGCACAAACAGCTTGTACCACATAGAGTGCAGAGTGTCGTAGGTGTCTCCTTCATACAATGCTACAAGGCACTTGTTGCCAGGTGCAGCTACCTGTTCTTGAGTTATACCAGGCTTTAGGAGCACGTCAACCTCGTCCACTAGACGTTGATTTTTCTCCAGAGCAGCCAGCATCTTTGTTTTGCCTTGCCCGAATATAGGCGATGTGGTGTCACAACCGCTAAATGCGTAGAGGAGCAGGACGAAGGATGGGGAAAGAACAGATCTCAATGTTTGAATGAGGTGGATGAAAATTGCTGGCAATCTGACCTGCTACTTTTCTGGAAGAAGACGTTTTCCTTATCTGGACTTAATCCATTCAGAAGAACCACCAAGTCGACATCTTCTCCATTTATTAATACATTTTCAAAGAAAGAGCTCTTATCGATTGCAGTTCTTACGATGGTGGAGTCTGCGTCCTCTTCTGGCTGTCTTGTTTCAATGCCCACCGGACCGGAGGAAGCTGACTAGGCGTTGTTTGTTGCTTTCATTGGTCAAAAACTTCTCCTGGGGCACCACTATTTGAGTCGACTAATCAAAAATAATGTCGCTGCAGGATGAGTAAGCACAACGACGTAAACGCTCCGCCGATTTAGTACTTCGTTTTGAGTCATCCTCAGGGTAGCCATCGATAGCCAACGGTTGCATTTCTTCCAAATTCTTGGGTGTGTAACTTACGTGATACGCTACTATTTGACTTATTGTATTTTTTTTTTTTTGGGGGGGGGGGGCAAATTACTCGATGTAGCTAGTAGCCACCATCTAGCACCGCGAACGAATTTGCTCCTATAACGATAATTTCAGGACGTGGCATGAATGCTAAATAAAATGTTGACTTGGTGCCTCTGCGCATTCCTTCTTCACTAAATAATTGACATCAAAATTCCCACTCGTTTTACGTTTTAGAACACCATGAAAAAAATTGGTTCGGTGTCTGTCTGTCCGTCCGTCCATATGTAGTCACATTCCCTGACCTTCCCCAAAAACTTACCCAATTTTTATCCGATTTCAATGAAATTTCCAGGTAGTGTGTAGTTTGTAGTCTAGACGGTCCCCCTACCAATCTAGTTGCAATCGAATCAATAGGAGGCTTTTCACAATCGTTAGAAATTACATGAGATTCTGTAAAAATTTGCTGCGAACTAATCGTCGAATCCGGTTGATCGACTAACGAGGTAGTTAGGGACTAGCATCGGCATTGTTTCCTATAAATTCGTTGCGATAGGATTGAACTGTCCAGTTGGACAGTTGTAATCCTATAATCTACCAATATGAGGAAGCTATGTGCCATCCTTCTTGGCAGACGAGTTTTTAATTATACGGAAGAGCTACTGGGCTCTCCTCTTTGTGCATAAATTAAAGGTAATAATTTCTCTACAACAGAGTTACAATAGAAAAAATGCAGTGAGATCAGTGTAGAAGCCGATATTCTATTGAACAGATGACTTAAAGTGGACTTGGAAAATCTTTGGAAAAGATACCCCATCTTTGAAGAGATGAATCTCCAAACTTATTAAAGCTACAGATCTTGGGCTCAAATTGTAGGTAATTTTATCTTCTTTAAAAAAGAAGTTAAAAATATTTTTCGTACGATGCATGGCTCTCGAGATATTTACAAAATTCTGTAAAAAGTGGAAATAAATCGAGGTTTTTTGGCCACCAAGAAGCTAGCACAGGTCTTTGGATGTTGCAAACTTAGTTTTACACTACTCTCATGTATCTTAACAACATATAAAAAAATCAGAACTTCTTCATTTTTTCCGATGTTTGCCCTTTTTTTTGTCTTATTTGACTGGCCTATTAGTATTAATCCCATTCAATTTTTTAAGTTGATTATTTCATAACATTTAATCAATCCTTACATTACAAGCATTCATTAAGAAAAATAAACATAGAAACATATTGAATTGAATTCATCAATCAGAATTGTGAAATAATGTTATTATAGTTTTTTTTTATTTTTTATCATAGACTTGATATTCTCATAGCTATTTTAACATACAAGAGAAAATTTGAATTATTTACTTTGGATTTGATAAGGGATATAACATAATATTTTCATTAATACAAGAAAATTATTTATTTTTTATTGGATTTAATGTCTGTAATACATCAAGTAGATTTTATTAACAAAAATGAAGAATGAGGATGATGATAATTTTGTTAAATTTTAATCATTGTTTTCCATTATTGTACTTAACAGTATGAAAGATATCTTGTAATCAATACAAAAAATAAAAATAAAAATAATAATAATAATAGGAATAAAAATTATATCACAATTTGTCTCGTATCCTATACAAAACCTATCGGAAAATTCTCAATGTTCCTTATTGTATCACAAATAAACTTACCCATATCGATTTTGTTGTCCAATATGTTGTCCTTTTCTTTTATTTTTTTATCTCCTCTTCCTACAAAAGGTTTCCCGGCCAGAAGAGGTGGAGCGGAAAATGAGTTACTCAAAATCATTACTCAGCTTATTTAGGCTGACCTAGGGTAACGCATAGTTTTTCCAATTGCGTTACTGCTGTACTAGGCTCCGCCCCGATTAAGCCCAAACGAGAAGCAATCAATCCATGATAAGCTCCACAACTCGAATCCTTTGGTCTCCCAATCGCTTCCTGGTCTATTTCCAAGAACCTTTCAGGCCGTCTGACCTTCTAATGTAGAATTTTTATTGAAGTGCTAAGAATATATTTAGCGTGGTAATAAATGTCATTAATTCATAGATCCATTAATTCGGTTATCGCATGACTGTATATTTGTAAATATCAATAAATAAATAAAAAAAAAAATAAAAAATAAATAAAATGTACTATAAAATATCTACTTTTTTAATAAACACAGGTGTAAAATTGTGAGTAACGCCTGCCTAAGTTGACACTCTCTTTTTTCTATGTCTATTAATTAAATAAAATATGTCTTTTTTTTCCTTACACGGTATTAATATCAGAATTATGCATTTTATTCAAGTCACCTATTATTTGCTGAGCAAAGAATGTGGTATGATATTTCAAATACCCGTTTTTTCAGCGGATATTATAATAAGTATATTAATAATCAAAATTGATTTAATCCTATCTCAACTTAAACACGACGTAAGTATTACAGATTAGGCTAGAAAAACTGTTTTATTATTATTTTTTTTCATTGCATTTAATTTTTTTTTTTTTTTTTTTTTTTGGTGAAGACCGTAGAATGTGAAAAAACAATAACCTAACCTTTTGGTGAAAAAACTATTTGACAGTCATTCTACCCATTTATGCATTGCTATACTTATTTCTAGAATTCGTTCACAACAAAAACGCCATCTGAAAGAGCAACGTGAGGCTGTTTAGAAGAAAGCTGAATGGTTGACTGCATATACAGTAACTTGTTCTAGATTGCAGGCGCAGGAAATGTTAGGTTCCTAACCCTGTTAACCAGGAGCAGAAAGACACTTAGGAACATAAGGAAGTATGTGACATTATAAATAAAGGCTAGTGTAATTTCTAAGGTCTAGTGTTAGAAATTAGTTTAAAGTATTCTATTAGGTGGAAAACGCGAAAGAGACAATCTATAAACCTGTGCAATGATCAATGGAATCGAAAAATTAGTTACTGTATCATCTCATATCATATCCCAATGTTTGTGTACACTGTGGAGTTTTTAACTTATAACACTAATCTTTGATTTTAGAGTAGGATCAAGATCAATAAAATATGTTTAATCCTTTCAGTGCCAATTAAAAATAAGACATATTCTGAAGATTATGACTGTATACTTGAAAATCTATTTTCTGTGGCAACAGAAATTCACCGATGTTTTCACCAAACCCGTGCGCATTTTATACTAACAATAAATATAATCTGATTTTTTTTTTTGTAGTATCAATCGCCCACCCTTCCAAATTCAGTTCTATGGAATGGAACAGTTATTTTATCTATGGTTGTTTTTTAGTAATGTTGTATGAGTAATAATAAATGCAATCAATTCCATAATTTACTTAGATAACTATAACTGTGAATATTGAAAAGAAACAAACAACTCAAAATAATACTCGGTCCTTTTACTGAGAATTATCAATCATGAAGACTCTAATTAAAAATGAAACCAGATATTTATCGGTCATTATCCACTGTTCGTGACCATTGTATAGTAAAAAAAACTTTGATTATAAGAAATCAATAGGTGGCATTCAGCACATTGTTCCACGTGATATAAAACTGAGTAGCAACAATAAAGTAACGATTTTAAATTATGTATAAAAATATAATAAAATGATATATATATATATAATAAAATGGCGCACTTTTAATGTCTAAATGTTTTACTTAAATTTTATTTATGTAAATATATTACCAGGTATGCAAGTTTAAAATGTCGTTTTAATTCCAATAGAATGCGCTCTTAGCCTATTGAAGGATTTGCTTATCTCTAAACGCTATTTTGTTTGTTAGTCATTTGTTTACAAAAGTCAGTTGTTTTTAAGTCGTTTACGTGGACGTATCATACCTTTCTTTGGTGTTAAAATAATTTTAAGCCAAATAAAGAGCATTTGCGGCATGTCATGATTTTCTTATTTAATCAAAAGAAAAAGGCATCTGAATGTCATCGAATTCTTGTTGAGACTTATGGCGATGTTGCTCCAACCGTCAGGACATGTGAACGTTGGTTTCAAAGTTTCAAACGTGGTGATTTTGATGTTACTGATCAAAAACGAGAAAATCGACCAAAAAAGTTTGAGGACTTCGAATTGCAATCTTTATTAGACGAAGACAATACCCAAACCCAAAAAAATGATGGCAGAACAGTTGAATGTCACTAGGCAAGCCATTTCCGATCGCCTGAGAGCTATGGGAAAGATTCAAAAGGTTGGAAAATGGGTTCCACATGAATTGGACGAACGACAGATGGAAAAAACGAAAAACTGTGTGCGAAATGCTGCTTTTACGCCACGAAAGAAAGGGTTTTTTGCATCGAGTTGTAACTGGCGATGAAAAATGGATTTATTTTCAGAATCCCAAACGAAAAAAATCATGGGTAACGCCAGGACAACCATCCACATCGAGTGCAAGACCGGATCGTTTTGGGAAGAAGACAATGCTGTGTGTGTGGTGGGATCAGAAGGGAGTAGTCTACTACGAGCTTCTCAAACCCGGCGAAACAGTCAATACCGAGCGCTACCGACAACAAATGATCAATTTGAGTCACGCATTGATCGAAAAACGCCCAGAATTGGCTCACAGGCACGCCAAAGTCATTCTTCAGCATGATAACGCTCCTGCACATTCAGCCAGATTGACTAAGGAAACGATTTCTTCGCTTGGTTGGGAACTCCTACCCCACCCGCCGTATTCACCTGACCTGGCGCCTTCTGATTATAACCTCTTCTCATCGATGGGACACTCATTGGCGGAGCAACACTTCAACAATTTCGAAAAAACGTACGAAAATGGCTCGATGAATGGATTTCAAATAAAGATGAAGCATTTTTTTGGAATGGTATCCATATATTGCCCGAGAGATGGACAAAATGTGTAGAAAGCGAGGGTCAGTACTTTGAATAAAATATATTATACTTTTTTTTAAATTACTGTGTATATATTTTAAGAAATAAACGACATTTTAAAATTGCATGCCTGGTATATGTTTTTAAATATATAATAATGTATATATAATATAAAATAATATAATAATATAATATAATATAATAATAATATAAATATAATATACAATATAATATAAATATAATAATAATTATATATTAAATATATAATATATAATATAAATGTTTTTTTAATATATAATATGTTTTAAGGTCGATAGGTGGAAAAAAAAAAAAAAATGTTATTTAAGGTTATCAATAGTAAATAAGTCTAGCATGGGCGTAAAATTTAAAGAAAGAATTAAAAATTGAAATAAAAAAAAAAAAACTCAATTTCCCCCTGACTGGGAAAAACAATAGATATGTCTATCTACAATCTACTGATTTTCCTAATTTACATTTTAGAATCAAAAGGATCAAATTACTTCAATTAATAATCAAATTAAATTAACAATCAATTATTATTCTAAATATACAATATTAATAGAAAATGGTGGTTTAAAACTTGAATTTCTTCATTAGAACCACAAAAAAATATTTTTATTAAATTTAAATCAGAAAACTGTCGTCACATTTTTGCTCCGAGCAACACCAACAGAACTAGAGCGTTTCAAAAACGTTCCGACATTTAAAAAATGTAGGCAAAACGTTCCTTGTTTTTCATTCAAACCAATATGGATTCTAAACGGTAGGTCCTAGCAACAAGTGTTATCAAACAAAAAGTATTTTCATTAAATTTCTAATAAGAAAACTTTTAGGCAAATTTTTGATGTGATAATGTTAAATTTTTGAGGTTGAAAAAAACGTTTCAACATGGCTTTTTTCATTCAAACCGATATAACTCCTAAGCGGTAGGCCCTAGGGACAAATAATATATAACAAAAGATAATTACCATTACATTTCTCATAAGGAAACTGTTCTTTACGAAACAATGTTCTAAATGTCAAGATAAATTCTTTACGATTATGACTGAAGAAAATAAAAAATCCCTCAATGATAGATTTTCTCTATTTCTCAATTGGGGAAATCTAAATTTAAAATAACTTCCTCTGAGGCAGATATCGAGGAGGCTGTGGGAGCGGTTTCGCCACCTTTATCGCCATCAATAGCCGATGTTCATCTACCGAGGCGGCATCAGATACAAGAATCATTAGCGAATAGGTCCTTTCTACAACTATACCTTGGCAATGAAAAGGGATCTTTAGAAATAACAAATCCATTAATTTTAGGTTTTATTTTTATGATAGTTAGAAAATCATTTGCTTTGAATCAATGTAAAAGAGAACTCCGATTGTAGGAGTATACCTATTTACGTAAAGGGATTAGAAAAATGAGCATTGTTGCAAAACATGGCTATTACATCCCCTTTGATTAAGACCCATTCTTCTCGGCAATCTCCTTCAAAGGGAAGTGATATTAATCAACTGTACCATTCTATTTGCCTTCAGTATGATGAAGAAAAGCAGAAAACCGCTCCACAGAAATCGAATAAGGATAGATTTTAATCTGTTAATGTTACAAGTTGGAAGCTAGGAAATATTACAATAAAAAAATTCCCTTTATAAATGTTTCATAATGTAAACTTTTGATGCATAACTTTTACTACGAAAAATAAGGGGCGAGTTTCTGAGAAGAGATCTCTCGAGAAATTATGGAAACCTCATTGTTGGCTATCAACGTAATACAGTTAGTAATAAATGTTTCTGGACATCCATATTTCTTCAAAAATAAATACGATTTCAAAGATTATTTTTCTCTCTTTATTTTTTTTTATTCTCTTAAATAATTCCGCAGGCAAAGCAAAATCTGGAGAAAGAAAAATAAAAAATATACAGCCTACACTTAAACAGGCTCTTTAATGGTGTGTGTGGGGGGGGGGGGGGGTATGGCGGCTGCAGGTGATAACCAATGGGCTTTCATTGATTGGAAAATTAATGCAGCAATTTATCCTGATATTCTGGAAAAAATTAATATCAATTCCGGACAGCTTCGTACTGAAGGTTAAGTTTCGTTTCTATCAGAACAATGACCCTAAACATAAAGTCTGATTACTCGAACTTAGTAGCTTTACAATTACCCAAAATTGGTCAATCCACTTTCTCAGTATGCACACATGAACCCTAAAGAGCACCTTTGGGATCATTTAAAACGGCATATAACGAATAGTTCTATAAGTTTCATGGAAAAGCTTAAGAATGGTTTTTTCTCTATGTCCAATAGGCTGAGGGAGGTGATAAAAACTAACGGTGACCCTAAAAAATATTAGTTTATTTTTTTTTAAACCTATATCAAATTCGTTATTGACATTTGCAGATAGTGTCCAAATACTTTTGTTACCATCTAGTTTCTTTGTTTTTTGTTCTATTATTATTGTTGTTTACCTGAAAAAAGATATCGGTGTTAAATATATCGGGAATACTCTTATACAAACATTTCATTTTGAAAAATATATATATTTTGCAGCAGGTAAACAAAACATTGAGTAGCTTCATGCCTGGTTACATCATTCTTCAAATTTTAAATGGACGTTCTTAAATGGTGCTGAAACTACAATTTTAAATTATTCAAAGCAGGTTCTATCTTCTAGAGCACTAAAATATTGTAGATCTGCATTATCAAAATCAAACGATTAAATATTCCTTCCATAAGTAGTTAGTTACCTATGACAATAACGACATTTAAGTTTCCCATTGTTGATATTGCTGTTTTGTCTAAAAATATTTCTTCAACCAAATCAACTAAGTGAGGATAATGTATCTCATTTTCTAACTTAAATATCCTTATATTTTTCTAGAGTATGACAAAATTTAGTAAATTACACGACAATGCTGGAATATAAGTGATTCCACTAATCTGCGAATATTTGCCAAACTTTATTTAGCTGTTAGGGAGGTTATAATTAACGTATTTTTAGTATTTCAGCCGAGAAAGATCTGAAATTATTTTCAATATATATACGTACATATAAGTACCCCTAGATTCATTAAGGATCTTGGGTTCCGAACTTACTAAGGCTACGTATTGTTTGGCTAATGGTTGTCCAGATTTGGACTGAATCACAGCATGCACCAGGTTTTTCTAGGGCACCCACTTTAAAGAGGCTTGGTGTGCCCAGGAAAGTCTACCCCAGGATCGATTATAGCTGATGTAACAGAATGAATTATTATCAGCTGGACTCGAATCTGAATTTGGAAGTTAGGATTCCAGTGCACTACCCACTGCACCACTGTACCTTTTAAATATAAATAGAATTAATTTAAAATAATCATTTTTTTTTTAAATAAATATTTTTTGAAATGTGTTTAAATAAATTATAATATAGATGAAGAGGAACAATGGCTCAAAAATGAGACAAAACAATTCCATTACTAATTAGTATTACACTGTAAGCGGTTTAGAAGAGCTGCAGATGTCTGAAATGTATGCATACATTTTTCCTAAACACAAACAAGATTATATTAGATTACATGGAATTAAACGTGCAGAGGATAATGTTTATTTGATACCTTTCATTTATTTGGTTTAAAGGCATTGACTTTTAATTCAGTAGATTAAGCTGTTCTTAAACGGGATGTGTGCAGAGCTAAATTCTAATCAAAACACCACTAACTCATTGCCTCTGGTTCTTGCAATGAATTATTATTTGCATTGATATCGGAAAAAGGAGGACCATCTCCTAACCGACCAATATGTTAGAAAATGAACAAAATGACCAAAATCAAAAGGATTAAACGGGAAGAGAGAGTAACCTTTTAAAGAACGTAATAATTAATTCAAGTTTCAAAATACAACAATGGCGGACACTCCTACTACGATAAAAATAGTTTGAACCTGGTATATATAAAAATATTATCCGTCCTTTTCCTGTGAAAAGGATTAAGCGGAAAGAGAGAGTATCCTTATAAAAATTAAGAAAATTTAATCAATTATCAAAAGGACGAGAAATTACATCAACGGGAAAGAGTGTCCAAGAATATTCTTCGGCAGTCAAAAATCGTTAGATCCTGGCATATCGTAAACTTTAATTTTCAGAAAAAACACAAGAATGGCAACTTTTTTTTTTTACGCTGGTAAGTTAATTGAGGGTTAATGAAAGAAATGAGCCCTTTGTCAAAAGTAAATTCTCATTGAGCTTAAAATTCCGCTAGTCTTTTATTTTTAAACACGTATTTTATTCGATGAATTTTCGGACATATATTACACTTTCTGAAATTTTCGAGAAAATTTCTGGCAGTTCTCTAGTTCATTAGCCAATCTTCTTGACTAGTAGGCATATTGATCAGTTTTGTAAACGCCTCACGGATTGATTTCGCAGGACCACCACGAGATAAATAAAAACAACAGACCCCAGTGAGGTCGAAATTCACACAGCTTTATACCAGACGTTTAGGATCCCATTCCCACTATAGTGTGATTAACAAAATATATTTTTTTTGTGTATTTTCAAATAGATCAGTTATATAATGATGTATTTTAAGAGATTTCTAATACTTTTCATTTACTAACTAATGTATGTAATATATGTAAATTTACAACTGTACAATACATATTCCTGTACTACGAATATGATCCGAAATAAACTTGTAGAATTACCTGTGGGTTGCATTTTAATGAAAGTTTTACGTTAGAAGACCATGAGGTCATATTCTGTTCCGAAGACACCGACAATTATCGGGAATGGAATTGTAAGCAAGTTGGGAAATAAGTGAATTTTGGTAAGTATTAAGTTTATTTCGAAAGGAACGACATCTGATTTGGTCCAAATCAGCAACATATAGGAGAATTAAGGATTTTACGAAGAATTCTAGATTTTCTGCGACGTCTTGTTCTTGTGGTTTAATTATTGGGGCTTAACGTCCTTATGTACTTTAAATAAGGCAGGAAGGACGTGTTATCGTACAGGTTATCAACCTATTCTAGCCATAGTGGGGAAGGAAAAGATTTATTTTTTTGGGTCTGCCACGAAATAAACTTTAACCAGCCCAGGAGGGATTCGAACTCTGAGATCTCCGCCCCAACTCGCTCTGTCATCGAGTCCCCCTTATGGTTCTTAAAGTTATTTGAAGTGTGCGAATGTTCTAACTAAAGGGATTTTTTTTCTAAATATAATTCAACATTTATATGGTATATTATTTAATGATGAGCTGAGTGTTTTTAAAAATTAGACTGTGAAACACCTTTTTCATGTGAAAAATGTATTCTGGTTGATATTATCTAATTCACCTAATTAAAATCATATTTTAATTAACTTCAACAAATATGAAGAAAACCAATAATGGAACCATAGAATCAATAATGGAAATATAGATAATTAAAATCCATGTCACATGATTATACAACCTTTAAGTGCACTTTATATTTGAAAACTATGAAAACCACATATGCACTTTTCCAGCATTCACACGGGCTGGAAAGAGCAGCGAGAGCTGTTACGTGAATAAACTACTTTTGCATTGTCATTCAGGAAAGTCTACATTCACTATTTTTTAATATTTGAAAAAAAGATTTTCACTGGCTTTCACACCTTATTTATCTATTGTTTCTTTTATTAGTCATGTTGCTTTTATAGATTGAATAATTTTATTATTGATAACATCAATTCCAATAACATATTATATTAATCATTTGGCTTGATCAAAACCTCGGATATTTACTAGAATAAGACTAATGACGAAGTTAGTACTATGATCGAGTTTGAATTTAGCAAACACTTTGGAATAATAATCAATTTATAAATTAAATATGATTTACTGTTTATAAATAACAATTTTCTTCATAATCCTAATGAGAGAGATTTAGGTTTGAGTTGTTTCATTCCTTGTCATCTCGGATATTGGAGCAAATAAGATTATTCTGAAACCTCCTGAAAAATCTCTCAAAATTGATTACTTGTTCCCAGTGTTTGGTACTCAGCCAGTTAATTTAGTATCGTCTCTACTTGTAGTTTTATTATTGGTAGCACTTCCTACTTTTTTTAATTCACATTACTATGCCTAACTTTAAAAGTAAGTTGCATAGGAAATATAAATTCATCTAGCTCCACTACGCTATTTGTCGACAACTGTAGGAATGGCTTTATAAATGACGTAGAAAAGGCATATTTAATGTCAATTTTTTTTTTTATTTATATATTTTATTTTATTTTTTTTCAAATAGCAGTGTTTGGGATAAAAAAAAAAAACTTTAAAATAGTTTATTTGTATATATTTATGGCTCAACAATAAAATGTGTTATCCTTTTTTCTCTTTCATATTATCTAGATATACTTTTTATTATTACTTGGTCTCGAACCGGCAACACATTCCGGAGATTCTTCTTACTCTGATTGAAAAATAATAAATTATACCCCATTATTTTTATTTTATTTACCTTTATCTTTGAATTCAATTTATATCACATCTTTCATTAAAATTCTTTATCCCTTTGTTTGATTTTCAATAACAAATTTTTCTTTTTTACACACAACTTTTTTTTGTGCATGTCTATTTGTGTATCTTTTTCTTTACTCTCTATATTTTCTTGTTACCACACATATTTCACATTTTCGATTTCGAATATTTTTCTAGAACATTACCTATATAAATTTTACAATGCTGAATTATATTATATTCAAATTTGTTATTTTCTTAATACTGTTTAGTGAGTTAGCTAATAATTGATTTTCTTAACTTTGCGTTATTATGCCAATGTTACTTCCCTGCTTTTGTCCTCTATTAATTTGCTTTTATTCTGGCTTGAAAAATAAAATCATAGAATAACGCCTGAGCTTGGCATGGATGTCTTTTAGCTGGGGCTCAATCCTTTTTTGTTGTTAAGTTTTTTTGTTCACCTTCAAAAACGTAACATGTAACATGTAGCTCTGTTGTTAATGCTCGGATCGAAAATATACCGACGGTAATTTCATATCAGAAATTCGATGGAGAATATTTTCTTGGTATCTAATTTTCAGACATTCTTACATGAACAACCTATAATATTGTCTTAATCTTATTAGGCGGGTGACCTCCATTTCTCCAAACAGCTCGTATATCACATTATTAAGACAGCATTTTCAAAGATTTCCTGGTGGGTTCTTATATTCGGGGCATGATTATGAAATTCATATAGGTTTTGTATGACAGTAGTGTCATACACGAAGACAAACCGTTCATACATCTGATTGATCCTTAATATATCCTGTTTCTAACGTGCGAATTGTCATTGCATCGGCTTAGGAAGAACTTAATTACGACAATAGTTCCAACTCATTACATAATTTATGCATGTACATTGTCACCGAAGCTTCGAATGCAGGGGAGACATGCTTTTCAGACCGTAACAGTCAACATGCTCAGAATTAAGAACCGTAAAGAAATAAAACAATAAAATTGGACAGATTATGTACATACAGTTATTTCCTAGGAAGTCAGACACGTCCTGTTAAACAGGAATTTTTCTCGGTGAAATTATTTGAGTCGACCATTTTCAGTTTAGAAAAAAAATCTTGATATATGTATATAATAATTTAAAGAATAAATAATTGTCTAATAGAAATAATGACACTGTTCGGCGAATTTTGTAGTTGTGGATTGCTTTATTTATAAACATATTTTTAATTCATGAAATTTAAAAATAAATAAAAAATGAGTAACCTATGGCCTTAAGACCTGGGTCCTGACAAGAGTTATGGTGAGGTGGTTATGCACATGGGAAAGAAAGGGACTTAGGAAAATATGTAGATCAATCTAATCTGATGGATAGTAGAGAATTAGACCAAATAATAATTTAACAGTATTAAATGACCAGCCAGATATTGTGAAGGTTATAAAAATGGGAAGCCCGTATGAAGATGAACTTTTGTCCAGGTTCGAGGACAAAAGGAACTTATATCTCTAACAGGAGAAAGAAGGATATAACAGATGGATAGAGGGCAGTGAACCTAAAGTTTATTACGAAGGAATAAGATGATTGAAATTCATTTTTTTCCTCCAGTTTTTACACGATCCATTATGGTATGTGATACGTCGTTGAAGAGATTTGGATGCAATAAATTTATCACTGCCAAATGATAACATACACGTGTCACCAATCTGCATTGTGTGGAAACCTTTGTATTGTCAGCTAAACAAAAATATCAATCTTAAACCTTAGTAAATATTATAAGACTTTTAAAGAAAATCCAAAAGCAAGCCCTCCGTAAGTATTTAGTTTTTTGATAACTAATAGCAAAATAATAATGAAGATGATTAAGATATATTTACCTGTATAGACTGATCAACATATTCTTAGTATTTCTATTTTAACCTCCTACTTGAAATTAAATTCAAACACGTATATTTTTTTAAATCCATTTAATTGTTTCAGAATTGCTTAGCTCTGGAAAAATTATAGTTGAAAGTCCATTAAGGTATTACATAATGATTTTTTTCTTGATTATATAATAAATACGGAATGTCATGGTGTTGATAAAGTATCATGCATGATATATAAGATCGATATCCAATGTTTATTCAGAAATAATAAACCAACTTTCAAGTGTTTTAAATCCAGCCCCATCACCAAGCGAACAATTAGAAAAGTCAGTTGAGGTACTCATAATGGCATCGAAGGATCAGTACAACCAGGAATGGATGGGTTATTTGTAGAGATGGGCCGACTGATCTCGGCTACTTTTGTAGTCGGCAAAAGCATTGACTAGTCGGCCATTTTATTAATTTATATTTCTACGCTTAAAAATAGATTGAAATGATTATAATTTTTGTTTTAGATTCACCTTTACAGTTTGTTATTTACTTTAGGAATAGGAACTCATTTTTTTTTTTTTTTTTTTTTTTGTAATCAAATATCGAACTTTAAGAACGATCATCATATTTTCAAAAAAATAAGTTAGATGACTTTTATATACTGAATAAAGAAAATATGTAACCTACTATTTTTTTTAAATCACAATTTTGGTTTTGTGTCTTAAAATAAAAATAAGTCTTTAAAAAAAAATACACTATAAAAACTAATCGGATTTTTTACTAGACAACTAGTCGGTCCATCTCTAGTTATTAGCAGCTTCTAATGGTATTTCAGATTTAGATTATTTGTATATCAAAATTTCTGCTTTTAAATTCTTGTATGCTATTAGATTTGATGATGAATGTTTAATATTCAAACCTAGTCTTCGAATAAAACATACCATAAGAAGTGGAATAATTGATCAAATCCTTATTAGAGAAATAATAATCATTGATCTGTTGGCAAAATTCAAAGTGTAAAAAGAAATTTAAGTGAAAAATTCACGTCATAACTTCACTTTCCTAGATTTATATTTGAATGTAGTTTCTGGCTGGTTAAAGCATTGAAACTTCTGGTTTGCTGAACTTTCTTCTCATATCACAAAAAATCGATAAAAAAATTTAAATTGATTCAAAATGAAAATCTGAATTATTTCAAATAATAAATCCATAGTTATTATATCCATAATATCTACAGGAAGAGGGATCGAATAATAATCGAGTAGGTTATTTTATTTAAATTAAATTTTAATTAATATGAATTGGTTAACAAGTGCAAATAATGATAATTAAAGCATTAGTTGAATTCAATAATATAAACTTCAATGGAACTTTAAATATAGGACAACAGAAAGCTGACCTGCAACATATTGAAAAAAATGAGCTGGTAAAGACGATTTTAAAATTAATTGAAAATCAACAATTCTGATACTGGCAAAGTGAGATCCAAAGTAGCAGAGATAAAGCTGCTTAAAGATGAAAAATAAACCTCGTCCCATTTAAACGTACAATACCAGACGAGGAAAAACAAGGACTCAAATCAAGGCACTATCACAAAAAGTAGAAGAATCAGAGCAAACTATTCCTTCGCCAGGAATTTTCAAAAACAAAAAATGTCAGGAATTAAGATAATGGTAACCATAAGCAGTATTTTCCCCTATAAGCCTAACAAAAATTCTGCTTTTTTCGATGTCTATGAATAATTATCTTGATTCTGTTCCATCATGTTAGATACATCAACAGAAGTCTTTAAATAACAAAAAATACAAGAATAATAAATTTTATCAATTTTTTTGAGGAAAACAAAAATGTAAAACACAGCTCTGGCTTCTGTGCCTGAAAAGTAAGGCTGCAGTAAAATTTTCAAATCCACGATTTTTTTTTTTTACCTTAAGCCCTATTGGAATTTGGAACAGTGCCACACCATCAGACTATCGGTATGAGTTGCTTCCACTAGAATGATCACCAGAAAACATAGCAGTATCATCTAAGAGATGTCACACATCAAACCAGGTTCGCTAATGAAAGTATGATTAGAATTTACGAAATCAGTCATTGCTGGGCTGTCGTGGTATAGAAAACAAAAACAAACAAAAGACTAACATAATAAATAGGAAACGAATACAATGTTGAAATAGTGAAGAATTTGCATTTTGTACGCACAGCTTCCGAACTACTGATCTAGTTAGTTAGTTCCATTGTTTTCATATGACGAAACATAATTAATCACCCTAATTCAGCAATTCCGTTTTAGTTCTCTTTTGTGACTTCCGTATCAGTCCCAAGAAATAGAATACAAAAAAAGAGGCCCAACCGTATTGTGAAAGATGTCAATCGCCAATGACCATTAAACACATAATAGAAGATTGCACATGATTACAACAAGACTTGGAAAAAAATAAAATACCCCGATCCACAGAACTTGCTATAGGGGACTTAAGGAATTCTAAAACCAAAATTATAAATCTATTTAAAGAACATTCACTTTACCATAAAATATAATACGAAAATGATAATACAGGACGAAGAAAAATAAATTTCCAACATTTAAATGAAAAGGGCGTAATAACCTGGAAGTTGATCGCCCAAATAAAAACCTCTATCTACAATCTAAAAAAAAAGATGACTGGAATAGTAAAATGGTACTGCTTATGCGAATAAACAATCCCTACAAGCGTTCATAATAAAACTAATGTAATTTTTAAATATAAGATATTTCATTTTTACTTTCCTTTGCAAGACTAAAGCGACAAGAAACAGCTCGTTGTTACAGACTGCTCCAATATTTACTAGACAAACGTTCAAATCTCCCAATTAATTACAAAAGACTTATTTATATGACTATGATTAGACCTATTTGGACGCACGGAGTTGAGGTTTGAGCTCTACTAAGCCATCCAATTCATCTCGTATCCAATCCTTACAATCCAAAATCCTTCAAAAAATCCTCAATGCTCCTTACTTTGTCACCAATAAACTTATCCATAAAGAGCTTGATGTTCCATATGTTGCTGAGTTAGCCCATACCAGATGCCTATCCTTTCATAGTAAGGTCCATAACCATTCAAATCCATTAGTTTCTCAACTTGCTTCCCACTCCATTCCCGATAATCCTCCGAGGTGTCTGAAAAGAAGATGGCCTAGAGATCTTCTAGTGTAGAATATTTATCGAAGTTCTACTGATGAGCAGTTCTTTTCACGTTTTTACACGTTATTGTAATCGTTATCAGCTCATTTACTTGATGTATATCTTTGTACAGTTGTAATGTTCAATAAATGGATATAAAAAAAAAAAAAAAAAACTCATTTGAAATGAAAGATTTGTATTCAAAGTTTAAAACCGAAGTATTAGTAGATTGAATCGTCCAAAGTTTGAAAGCCCGATATTGTCTTTTTTTTCTTATATATTTTTTTAATCACATTTGCAATAGCGAGAAGAAAATTATGTTTAAGTTTAATAATTAATAACTGTTGTATATAAGTATTTTTTGGTAAAGCCTAAATGTAAATATAGTGGTTCAAGATACGGCTCATGGTTTACGTTTACGTACTAAAGTACGGCATATGTTTCAAGTTAAAAAAAAACACTAAAACATATAAAATGTCGTTAGGGACAATAACAAAGTGCAGTCTAAGCCAGGCCTTCATAGCAAGTGAGACAGCAGTATAGCTTCTTCACACTCTGGTAAATTGCGACATAATTTATTTCATCACAGAATAATCACATTAAAAACTTTTCAATTTTCAATTGAGTAAAAATTAACTATATATTACATTGATTTTTTTTATTAATGGTGTTCTAAAGCAAATAAAGCAAAATGGTGTATTTCTCAATTTTGATGCACATTATTAGTATTTTTATCTCTTTTTTATTTTTTTTTCATCGTTTGGCTGACAATAATTTTAACCAGCGAGCTGGTTATTATATCTCTATTTCTACAAGTCAAAGAATCTCCATAATTAACCTGTTTCTCATTTTTAATGTTGAATATCACCAGGTTTATGCTTATCGATTGATTTGGGTGAAGTAATTTAAGTTCCAACTCTTCTACTAAAATTTCGTTCCATTGAATAATGATTATATAAAAAAATTTTAATCAAGATATAAATATGCCGTTTTAGTGAGATATATGAGTGATCTGATGTTCGCGTATTAGTATATCAGATTATTTTTTTTTTATAACTATGACGGATTATATTACTGAATAAATATAAATTGTGAAAAAAATAGGAGAAAAAGAGAAAATATGTATCAAAAATATCAAATGTAGTCTATAATTTTTTGACACGGATATGTCTCTTGGTTGGGGGTCTAGTTTTCTTGTGTAACCTTTTTTCACTCTAAAAAATGTAACATTTTGACACACTCTAGCTCTTTTGGTGTTGCACGGATCGAAAATTTGACGACAGTCTCATTATAAATTCAATGAAGAATACTTTTTGTTATATAATATTTGTCGCTAGGACCTACCCTTTAGGAGATATATTGGTTTGAATGAAAAAAGTAACGTTTTGTCTACATTTTTTAAGTGTTATGGCTTTTTTAACACTCTGTTGGTGTTGTTCGGATCGCGAATTTGATGATCTATGTTTTTCTTGGTCAGGGAGAAATCGAGTTTAATTAAAAAGCAGACAGAAGTTTATCAAATCAAATATTTTTTTTTTCTTTTTTTACTTTCAAACCTGTC
The DNA here is from genome assembly GCA_003667255.2 of Euschistus heros. NCBI lineage: Eukaryota > Metazoa > Arthropoda > Insecta > Hemiptera > Pentatomidae > Euschistus > Euschistus heros. The sequence continues at coordinate 617,001 of RCWM02000002.1, read as the reverse complement.
ATGAATGCAATATTGACAATCGGTGCTTGAGGGAGGCTAGCACCCACTGGCACCTTTTCCTGTCATAATAATAAGACATCTTGTTATTTCAGGAGATCTCTGATCCAGCTCCTCTTCAGTCACCGACGTGTTTTGTCTGGAATTTGGTTTGTGCATTTGTGTCTAATATTCATGAGTTAGAATATCCAAGTAATTTGTCATGACGTCATTTGTAGTGGATTCGTCGACTTAAATTATTAAACCATATATACAGTCCTGTGAAAAAATATAAACTCAAGACAAAAAAAACTTCTTCAAGTCATTTTAAGTCTTTAATTTTGGAATCTGGGTAACAAAGTATATTATTTAATGTATACAGTGAATGATTAATTACAATTTTAATAAATAATTTCATCATATGGCTAGAATTAGGTACAACTGGGGCAAAATAACGAAATACACCTGTGAAAAAGTATAAACTTTAATGTTTCTTTAATGAGTAAATTCGTTTCAATAATGAGAACTTCCACCATGTTTTTTAATCACCTCCAACAGTCTTTTAGGAACACTTCTTACCAAATTAAGTAAAGTGCTCTCTGGTATGTTTTCCCAAGCTTGTGTGATCCTTTCCTTGAGCTCATCAATGTTTTGGATTTCTAGTTTCTGAGGGTCGTAGACTTCTCTATACATGATTCCCCACAAGTTTTCAATGGGATTGAGATCTGGACTAAGAGCTGGCCAATCCAAAACATTGAGTCTGAAATCTTCAAACCATTGTCTTGTTGAGCGTGCTGTATGAAATGGCGCATTATCTTGTTGAAAAATGGGATCTTCTTCTTCTAACATTGTAATAAACGGCAAAAGGAACTCTTCTAAAACATTTTGGTACCTGACAGCATTCATTTTGCCAGCAATGAATGCAACTTGAGACTTTCCCTTTTCATTAAATGCAGCCCAGAACATCCAGACTCCTCCAACCCAATGTGTTCTTCGTGATAATTTTTTTTTTCTTTTCTAAGGTCATGCCAGTAGTAATTAAATCCATCTGGGCCATCAATGCTAAATTTTTTTTTAGCACTAAAAATAACTCTTGACCATTTATTGCTGTCTTGGATATGTTTTTCTGCAAACTGCAATTGTCGCTGCAAATGATGTTTTTTAAGCTGTGGTTTTCTCATAATTTTACGATATTTGAAGAACATGGATTCAGCTAACCACTTCCTCACCAAACTAGCATCACATCCTAAGTTGAATCGCCTCACAATCTGTGCAGAGGAAGCTCCTGTTTTCGAAATTTCTCTCAAAACTGCCCGTTTCACCTGCTTAGAAATTTTTGGAGGCCTTCCACTTCTTTTCTTTTTTCCGTAATTTTCAGGACCGCACTTTAAAAAGCTTTTGACTACTCCCTGGGAGCAGTTTATCTCATGAGCAATTTGCCTCTGGGTCATCCCAGCTCTCACTAAGTCCATTATTCGTTGCTGCTCAATTTCCGTGAGTTGTGACCCCCGCGGCATTATTAAAAAAAAAAATTAATTACTAAATGAAGCTTTATGGTATCAAAGATGAACACTCTTTAACAGCAGGAATAAAACTGAAGTGATATTTTAATCCTTAATACTCCAGTCAATAGAAAACAAACATTGTTTATACTTATTCACAACATAAATAAGATTTGTTTACAAAATCTGTTGATTGTAAATTATCAAATAGATCAATGTCCACTTAAGCTTCACACCAATCTAATAAGATAAATCCAAGTCTAAAAACATAATTGTGTAATGCATTTACTTTTAAATTTTATAAATACATTATTTTTATAAGTTGAGTTTATATTTTTTCACAGGACTGTAGGTATTATATTTCACCCCGTTGTGTTCAATATGTAAATATGAGAATCTCTATAGTCCAAATAACAGATAGGAAAAGACAAGTTGGTAGCCTTTAAGCCAACCAAATGTAGCTTCACCAGCCAATTCTGCTAACAGAAGGGGGTGTATATATAAAATATCGATTATTCATCAGGAATTATTTGTTTCTGATGTTTACTAGCTTCATTTAAATTAACGTGGTCGGTACACAGATTTTCCTTGTCACCAGGTACTTTACTTTCTTAAAGAGGTTATCCTTTTTCATGATTTTATTCTGTTCAAGAACGTTATATATCTTATCGGTGGAATTTCGTGAAATGAGAAAAGCTTCTATAAATCAAGTACATTAGGAAAAAAAATAGAATGAACAACGTTAGCACAACATGAACGTTTTTGAAATTAGTATTCGGTGAGGAAATATTGTTTTAAAATCAAATGTGACAAGATGATGAGGTCAACATCCGCGCTCAATCTCCAGCTCTCCTTCTTAAATCAATATGCACAATTAATAGAGACGGGGTGTGAGTCTTACCCATTGAGATACTCCGCCCCATTCCCTCTTTGAAATGATATGATATTTTTAAGTTAAACATTAGACCTTAAGAGTAATTATAGAAATGTTTTTTTTTGTTTTTTTTATGTGAATTCTCAATTTGAGTGTAGTTTACGATTACTTCCTCGTCAGGTATAAATTCGAATCATTAATTATGATGAATGTGATAAAGATCGTTGTTATTTAACGCTTTAATTCTTATTTAACTAATCCAATTTTCCCTATGGAGTCAGTTTTTAAAAATAAATAAATGGTTATTATACTTACATTAAACAAATGTTTCAAACTTATCCGTTAAAATAGCGTGTGTCGATCGTCAAACTGTACATCATAACTATATCCATGCGTAACCCACTGCATCATTCAAATGTCAGAGACTAGTCTAATAAAACATTGGGTGAAATCTAGGTGGCCGTGCTTGACATTTTTCCTTATTCTTAGATGAGATTTCTAATAAAAGGTCAAGAACTGAGATTGTATAAACTAAGTTTTTTTTAAATTCTAAAACTATAAGACAAAAAAAGGTAAATTCCCGTATCTGTCAAACAAAAAAAAAAAAAAACATCGTTGAACTGAAAGAGCTACCTACGTAAATAAAATGTAATATGTAGATGACACCGAGTTGATACAGACTAATTTCATGAGTGTTTCAACTTTATGCTCGATCAAAAATGTTTAAGCATATTGTCAAAAATAAAATAAAATTCAAAACCTTTAAGTCCATCATTAGTTTAATGGATATCATATTTCTGTTTGGTTAACACTAAAACTAACATGACGTGTCAAAGGACCCTTTTCGGAATTTTTGGCAGAGATTCTTGGAAACAACATTCATTTTTTTGATTTTTTACTTCACTACTTTTATTAAAAAATATAAAAAGATTTGTTTTTCAATATCCACTCCTCTCTTATTGTGTTTTTTTTTTTTTTTACCGAGGACTTATGGTAGAAAAAAGTAAACATGAAACGTCTGCAGTTTTAGTGTTGAAGTACTTCTGATTAAGTATTCCTTGTGTTCAAATGTTTAAGTTATCGTTAACTGTATAGCACATTTTAAAGAACACGCAGTAAACTTAATGATCAAAACAATAAAACTATAACCCATAAAATTGGAATATGTTTAAAAAAATAATGAATATTTATCAAATAGCAAGAATGCTTGTTAACATACAATCATATATATAATTGAAAAACAAATAAATACAAGATATAATCTAATGAAACATACCTAACAGCTTTAGTCTTGAGTAACTAACGTAAACGCAGGCTGCTACTAGGTATATTGCGCTGGTACTGCACAACCACTGGCTACCTACTGGAACCAGGCCCCACCAAGCCCTCCCTCCAGCAACTTCTTTTGCGCTCCAGTGCTCATCAACCTTTCTCCATTCTGCTGATAGAATACCTGAAGCTGTTAGCCAACCGTTCATAGCGCTATATGGTCTGTAATCCACAAAAGCGATGTCACCGAGAAGATGGCGTGTGATAGGTGGTTCGATGAAAGGACATGGAGAGAAATTTCTCTTAGGTTCTCCACAATGACGGATGTATTAGCCACGCGAGGTTTCAAGCAGGGGGACAACTCCGGACAATACAGAGACAATGGATTACGTACGTCGCACTATAGTCAAATTAATAGCTTACTTCCTAACATGTTTACACTAACTACTACAAGGATATAATTAAAATATTATGTATGCAATCTCCATATCGCCTAATTTTAGAATGTTAAAGCAATGTAATTTGTTTATTGAAAAAAAGCGAGTAGTTTCACCACATTTACATTCTACACAGTTTTTTATTTTATTTTTTTTTTTTTTTGTCTTTCTTGTCTCAAATTAAACAATTTGAGGGAAGCAGAATCAATATTTAATTTTAGAAGTAAGTGATAGTAAATTGTTCAAATGTTTTATTTTCGTAAAAATATATCACACATGTATTTCTTCTAAAGTGATACAACTAAAAACCTGCATTAAAAAAATGTAAAATTCTCAAAGTCTTATATGAAATATCGAAAGTGTACCTGAATTATTTAAATACCAACCACAAATGAGACAGTTATTTTTAGTTTCATTGAAGACTATTGAACTTAGATATGAAGAAAAATAAAAAATATAGATTATGGAGTTGTGCCAATTTAAAAGTAGATGTGTGATATGCTGAAGTAATTGATTTGTTAGTAATTCTTTTCATGTTAAGATCTCTATATTTTTGTATAAATTTAAAATAATAAACCAAATTCTATAATGTTATTTTTTATTTATTTATTTAGTTTTTGATAGGATAGGTTTGGTAAATACTAGTGGATTTTCATCAAATAAATAAAAGTATTAGGCAAACTGTAAAAATTAAAAATTGATACTTAATTTTTAAAACAATATTTAATCAGTTCAAATACAAATACCATTGCAATCCAAACACTTCTGTCAATGATTTAAAATTATTTTCATGATCTACAAATAGAATTCCATTTTATTAACATTAACATTTTCTCTCATGTTAATGATAGAATTCTATCACTTTAATTATTAAAATTAAAAAATTATAAACTATCTAGGAACTATGACAGGTTATTAGGTATGAGAAGGCGAAGAAAATATAGCTAACAACAACCGATATTCATACCATCATCTACCTTAATGTACCAGTATAGGAAGTAAAACACTACAGAGGGAATAAAGTTAATTAAAAGTTGAAGGAAACCTGATAAACCGAAGATATTAGTTTTAAATTAGGCTAGTGGTAGGGTGGAATTGATTTCCCATCCTCCCAGCCAGGACAACTCTGTATTGCTAAACCAACAAGGAAGGATAGAATAAAAAAAAATACCAAAAAATAAAATCACAAAAAGACAATAAATAATCTGTATATTTAAATAAACAACAAATCTTAGGCAAACTTTTCAAAAATATAGTTTCTAACAATAAGGCACAAAAGATTACAATAACTTATTTTCTAAGTATTAAGATATAGGGATTTCAAGTTTGGTCATTTAAAACAACTTAATATTTATGTAGTATTAATAAGAGGACTTAATATTCAAACTAAATATAAAAGGATAGTAAAAAATCAAATTATAAAGCACAAAATAGAATGTAGATCAAATAAAAGTCAGTCCTAAAGGGTTCCAAAAAAAATAAAATAAAATATGGAGCTAAAAATTAATTACAATACACCAAAAATTTAAAACCTGCTTGAACATAAAAGAAAATATATTGAGCATATATATTTCTTTTTTATTCATATCTCAAAATTACAAATCAATATAAAAAAATTTATAGCAACCTAAATAAAATATTATCAGTCATATAAACAAGCTATCTCTAAACAATAAGTGAATGATGAATTTATTTAATTAAATTTAAGTACTGTATATCATCTGGAATTATATAAAAAATTGTGCGTTAAGAAATACAATTGCTTTGTTGAAAACTTAAATTTGGTTCCTAAACAATAGTAGTGTTATAAAGGGTTTTCAGAACTTTTGAATCACATTTGTAACATTTAATAAAATAATTGGATATAATACAAATAGTAATAATACAAACCGAGTAATAATACAAACATAGTATCCAATTTCAGGAAGCCCAGATCTTTCTCAATATATTTAGGAGACTAGAACATTTCATAGAATGAGATTAAGTACAAAAATAGCAAATCACAATTATCATAAGCTCATCTCAAAGGTATGAAAAAGGAGGCGAGAAAACGGAAAGTCAGTACTACTTCACAGTGGCCTATGAGCCTGGGAGTGGATTATTCTCTGAAAAAAGTTAAGCTGCAATTAATAACTTTATATATTTACAAATATTAAATCTTTGCAAGCTGATAACTACACTAAAATAACATAAAATTCAGCCCTTAACTAATAGGCAAGCAGAAAATTTATCATGCAAAAGGAAGACGTTGTGCAGGAACATAATAGATTATAAAAGTAATTACATATATATACACTACTTTCTCTTATATAATTGGGTATTAGGTCTTATTTACAAAATTGTTTTAGAACAACTTTTTGCTTTCTAATTTTTGTTTTACTGATTACGTTTCGATCCCCCCCCCCCTAATCTCATGGGATCCTCTTCAGAACTGGAAAAATAAAATAATAAAAGTCTTTCTTAACATTGGCACTCATCCAGTTAGTAATAATATAGATTTACAAAGTAAGATGGGCACCCCGAAACTCCAAGTCAGTAAGCTGACTGACTATTGCAGCAAGTATTCGCTAGCTTCCAAGGTCCGATTACATCATTTTTGGTAATAAAAATATATTATCTTTAACTAAGAAAATATATATAAAACCTAAAATCTTTTTTACAATTTTCAACAATATATTTTACAAATAATACAATAAACAGTCAAATAACTTAAAATTAACAATGATTTTTAAACTTTTTTAAAATACTATTTTTAACTTATGGTACGATAATTTAAATAACTAAAATTTACAATTTGAAAGATAAAAAAAAATAACCGTAGACCAACATAAATGTAATTTGGACCTTGGACTCTTTGGCTGTGTGGTCTGCTAGGCACAGTGCCCTGGTATCTGAGCTGGCAAGTACTTGCTGTAAGAGTTGGTGGGCTTACCGGCCTGAGAGTTTTGGGGTGCCAATCTTAGTATGTAAATCTATATTATTACTGACTGGATGAGTACCAATGTTAAGAAAGAATTTTATAATTGGTATTTTTTCAGTTCTGAATAGGATCCCATGAGATTAGGGGATCAAAACGTTAATCAGTAAAACAAAAATTGTTCTAAAACAATTTTGTAAATATGACCTAATACCCAATTATATAATCTAGAGTAGTGTAGTAATAGGAGTAGTAATATTTTCAATATTTTAAGGTCGATAAAATAGAATTTTGATACATATATGTTACTATTATTACCATAATTATCATGGTGTTTTGGTGTAACTTGAGATAATCCACAAATATAGGGGGCTAAAATAATCCTGAACACTCTATTATTTGCAGACTGTGTAATGACTATTAATTTACATTAAAATGAAGTAATAAAGATTTTATATTATCATCACTAAACTATGAAAATTTCATAAAATTTTAGTTACGAATAATTTCATTTATGACTATCCAATAGAGTATAATAACCAATATAAATTTATATAAATAAAATGGTGATTAGTATTTGAGGATTTCAGCTTACTCTTATAGTATCCATCTCAAAAGATCATTTAATGAAAAAAATTGGGGAATATTTGTAATTTTAATCAGAAGCTCAAAACTAATCAGAAAGCCCTACTTAAATATGAATTTATTTCCTGAACATGATTTAGCAATGAAATGCTTATTTATGGAGGAATATGCATAAAAACTGATAGTTTGTATTAAATTAAAACATAACTTTAAAAGAACAAAAATAGCAGGAAAAAGCACAAATAGTTTTAATAGAAATTTTTACATATTTAAAATTCATTTTAAAAAAAATCCAATTAATCCCTAAACACAGGTTTCTGCTTTTGAAATAAAACTATAAAATAAATGATAAAAAAACATTTGTTTTTTAAAATTTAAAATACCCTTAATTCCTCACAATAAATTTCTGCTAATATGTTGTCTCCTCTGAATCGAATTTTGAACCATAATTATAAATTATTTCTAATATCTATCTACTTTTGATCGATTAATTTTTTAATATTTAAAAAGTTGTCATGGTCCTTAAATAAATAGTAGCAGGTAGTAGAGGTCTGGTGTGCAGGGTAGTTGAGGGAGAGACTGACCCAAAACTAAGCTCAGAAAATTTTATAATGACAAATCCTTTCATAACAATGATTTATTTGAGGCTGTTTAAAGTGGCTCTTTGTCTTGGTCTTGTGATCAAGTTATGACTAGGACAAAGAAAATAATTGGAATGTAACAAAAAAAATTGATTTTTTGAAACAATGATGTGTGTATATTATGTTTTAAAAGTTTAGGAGTTACGTTTATAAAAGTTTAGATGTTATGTTTACATTAAAGGATAATGTAGGAGGTCAAAGACTTATATGGCCTGGAGCACCAAAAGTTTCCTACATCAAAAAAGAGAATTATCCAAAGGTTTTAAGTATGAGTGGAAAACAATGGCCATGCTCCATAGAAGGAATGGACAGAGGAGGTGCAAACAAAAAAGGTCAAACAGGAAAAATAATGACGATTAAGGTTAGAAATCCACTTTTCTCTTAATTTCTATAATTTTACAGAGCAATCCTGGGGCAATAAGATGGAGTAAGGTTTGGTTTTTTTAATATAGACTATAGGAATCTAGAGTGGAGTGGTAGTTTGAGGTTATAAGGTATATAATATAAGGTCACCATCTCAGATGAGGAAAAGGAGTAGATTACAGTCAACATAAGTTTCCAAATCAGATCATAGGCATTGCCAAGAGATCTAATATATGGATTAAGATCACTTTAGAGATGATGAATCTAACGGGTATTGCACCACCAGTGCAGTAGTCCCATTCATGCACAAGGAAGGGAACATAAGAGACGAATACTCCCCACACCGTCTTTATTATAAAAATTCTCTTACTATTCTATACTGTTACTACAGAAGTTCCTGCATTCCTACTACATTTATGCATGATATCTTAAAATGTGAAATTTTCAAGATGTCACACACTGAGGGTGCGATATATTGAAAAATAGTAGTCAGATAGTTTAGTAAATAAAAAAGGAAAAGATCATCCCACAAAAGGAAATAATTATAATCTAAATTATAATTATTAAATTATTAATTATAATTTAATTAATTATTTAAAATAATTAAATTATAATTATAGAGGTTGATTCTAAGTCATCAATTTATCAAAATAACTAGTCCTTAAATGATCAAAATATCAAACACAAATACCATTTTAAAAACCAATTTTTTTTATAAAAAAGAATGTTATAGGGCAGTTAAAAACATCTCCAGTCTCAAAAATATGATAATGCAAAGAAAAACCTAAATACTAACTAAAATTTCCCCATAGCAATTGATACAAACAAGCACAAACTTCATTCAATAAAAATCATGAGGGATTAAAGGTCAAATATTTGTACATCACAAATAGTTTCATGCATTACAAGGACAAAAATGGGGAAAGAAAAAAATACTATAAATGGAACAAGTGTTTACTTGAAAACTGGAGACTGCTTTAGTACCTTCGTAACCCTCTCAAAAGAACTTTTCCATTTTTTTTTAGGGGGATAGTTGCCGTTTAAAGACTTGAATGATGACTGAAAAACAGATATAACTTTATCTGACTCAAACTATTAAATCTTTAAAGAAGAAAGTCGTATTAACTTTGTGGAATTCAAAAACAAGGTTCTTCCTTTATTTTAAGCATGCAGAGTTATAAATAATGCACATGCAATAAAAACTTGTTAGGTCAAACTCACACACTGGACAGGGAGGGTGATTGTTGTAGCAAATGCTTCTTCTCAATCTGGATTTTTAAAAAATTAGTAAATCAGTACAAGTCAATAAAAAATAACAAAAAACAACAACGAAAAAACAAATAAAAAATAATATATGTTGGATTAACATTGCAAATAAAAAATTCATATGGTTTTATAAACCACAGCATGCGTCAAGAATACACTTGTAAATGTAGTTCAGATTTTTTTCCCATAAAAAATTATCATTTAGTGGAACGGTGGGTAGTATAGAAAGGGAAGCCAATTAGGGAGAACGGTAAAAAAATAAATAAAATAACTTCTAAAAATTAACATGGCATTTCATCATGGAGATGCAACTAATAAGAGGACACACTCAGCCTCTCACGAATCTTGTTGGCAATTTTTTTGGAGGTTCTTGGTCAAAAAATATTAGACACTTTTAAAAGACAAAATATAGAAAGATGTACTGGAAATGTTGAAAAATACAAACAAAATACATTCCGATTGTTAACTTGAGTTTCAAACCAGAAGATTAAATCAAAGATTTTACAACCGTATTACCACCCTATATTATGGGTAAAAATATGAAATTGACACGTTTATCCATGTAACTGTAATTCATGGTTTCGTCAGTTTTAAAAAAAAATTGCTTACTAATACTATACAATATATTAATTACCAAGGAGAAATTAATATTAAGGTGTAATTACAAAAGCAATTATTCTCCCATATTTATAATATAATATACCTTATTCGCAATTTGCCATGCATGTGTGTTTTTGCATGTTTCAGAGCTTGATAATGTGGCAATGACCATGAAACATCGCAAAAAATGAAATAAAAAATTATTTTTGGACAATCATGTAACATTATATGATTTTTAATAAATAAATATGGGAGAATAATTGCTTTTGTAATTACACCTTAATTGTTTACTAATTTGGTCAGGCAAATTTTAAAGGTTACGATTTTTGATTTTTCTATTTGGATGAAATTTCGAATTAAAGGTTTCTTTTAAATACTAAGTTCAAATCCGAAGTCATTTTTCTAGAATTTAATTAACATTAACCAAAATCTATGAAGTAGCTGTATTTTTCCTTAAATTTACACTCAAAAATAAAAACTTTGGTGCAAGAATCATGTTCATATCATATTTTAAACTACAGATTATAAAATAAATAAGGTTAATGCTATTTCATTTTTTGACCAGGAACCTCTAACAAAATTGCCAATAAGATCCGTAAGAGACTCAGTGTGTCCTCCTCTTATAAGCTTCTGCTAACCACGATTTTAGGAACACTAGGAGGCCTATACTACCTACCTTTCTCCAATATTTTAAATTGAAAATTAAAACATACACATAGGCAAACTTTTAACAATCAGGAAAAAAGAAAAAAAACAAGACTTGATACAATTTGTAATAGCAAATAAATAAGAAAACTTTTATAAAATAAATTGTATCTCGAATCAAAACTGTACTGATACACAAATGTTTTTAAATACAGAAATTATAAATAATGAGAGTAAAAAATGAGACAAAATAATAGTTGATGATTTCAAACTAATAATAATAATTGTATCTCTTGGCCAAAATATTTTGTCACCTAAAACCTCTTGTAGTTCTATCTGTTCCCCCCCCTTTTTTTTTTTTTTTTTTTTCCTCTAGTTTTTTGGTCCATATCTGACAACTAAAAGTACTATTAAAAGGATTCAACATTCATTTCATTAAAAAAAAAAATGGTTCAGCTGAACAAGAGGTATTCTGAGTTTCTGAACAACAAAAACAATTTTTTTTTAAAGATCGCTTTCTTTATTAATCTCACAGAACTATGTTTCAATCAAATGAGATATAAAAAAAAAACTACTTAGAGATCAATTACTATACTTAACCTCAGGTAGTTGAGGAAGTAAAATGATTTAAAAATTAATTAATTTAATCAATTAAGTAGATGGTCAGGCTGTGGAGTAAAAAAAAAAAAAAAAAAAAAAAAAAATGCTATAATTTATTTTATTATAATGGCCTACAACAAATAGACTTTGAAGTAATGAGAAATGTTTTTTATTGTTTGAGAAAAGTACTCAAATTATTTCTTGGAACATGCCCAAGATCAGGGAAATGCAAGTAGAGACAGTCTCTATTGTTTTATTCGGTCATTCTTAAGATAAAATTAGAATCATGCCTAAAACATACATCTTTACCTTTAAAACAAAATTATCATATTATATTATTAATATGGGAGATAAAAAGGCTTTGAGAGACCAACGAATTCACAGAAAGTGGTCGTGAAATAAACATGCTTGTCAATCATAGTAATTGTGTTTGAAAATATAAAGCCTAAGGTAGCTTCTTAAGATTGAATTTAAAAAAATAAATGACAATTTACCTCTATATTTAAAAAAGTTTATGTAAATTGCAAATGTAAAAGATTTAAATAACGAACATGGCAAATAAAACTCAATAGTTCAATTATATTTTGTAATTATAACTTTTTTTTTCACAATGTGGTTGAATATTATAATAAATAATGTCCTACTTTTTAGGGTACATTATGTTGCATATTTCAGAGTGTGCTTTAAAGTATATTTCAAGGTTTTTTATTGCATATTTAGTCGGACCCTTTGTTATAAAAATTAATATTTAAAATAGTTTATGTAAATTGTATCAAAAGGCAATGTGAAAAATTTAAATAATGAACATTGAAGATAAAAATATTTTTACCTATTTTAATAATATTTTGTAATTATTAACTTTTTTTCATCATGTGGTTGAGTATTATAATGCATGTCATACTTTTTATGGTATATTATGTTGTACATTTTAGTATGTTTTAAGGCATATTTCAAGGTTTTTTGGTAGCATTTATATTCAGGCCCTTAGTTATAATAAAGTATATATATTGAAAAAAAAAATAAAAAAAATTAAATACATTGTCTCAAACCATTTTAAAATTTGTAATATCTAACTAATAAATTAGGTAAGTGAGGTTTTGTTCTTAAAATTTATTTGCTTGCTCCATTTTATGCCTCATATACCACATAAAATAAAAAAAAGTTAAATATGACTTTACCTGTAGTTTCAGAGCCTGTTTAGCTTTGTAGTTGCCTCTCGCCAGAGCAAGCCTAACCCATTCAGGCTTGTCAGGAATAGCATAATGTATGATCTGCCTGCAGCCAAGGAGAAAATGCTCAAGGACAACGAAAATAAAGAACCAAGATTCTGCCTTCAGGTCGTGAGCTTGTGATCGTAAGGCAGGATTCAATGAGAGGAGAGCACAATTTGTTACAACACTCAATGTGCTAAGAGCCTGGAAGGCCCTCTGTAACAGGACATACTGTTCAACCAATTTATAGAGATAAAGAAATCAAAAAGTACTGAATGTTACTTTTGCACACATAAGTATGTAAAATTTTTACATATACACATACACATGCCTTATTAAATAAGAAAGAGCATTGCTGTATTTTACCTTTTTATTAAATATTTGTGGTAGAGAAAAGAGAAAATACTCAATGAATAGTGAGATGGTTCTGTCTAAAACCACATCGATTGTCTGATTATTTATTTGATATATTCCCTATTTTGCCCAGTTAGAATTGACATTAATACTTGATAATTTATAAAATAATTTTATCCCATATTAAGCTGAAATAGTTAATTTTGAGAATGTGGTTGGAATTGGAATGACACTAATCTTTTTAATTTTTTTTTTTTTTTTTTTTTTTTGGAAACTTTAAAACAAATATTACAATCCAGTTGAGGTGTCACCAACAAAAGCAAACATTGAAGTTAGATATTATGGCTAGCTAACAGTCACAGAGAATCTAAACAGACAATCCTTCCACATTACAAGGGACTTCCTTCATAAAAATGCTTGCGACTAAAAAATTAACATCATTGTTATAAAATAGTTCAAAATTATCCTTATATATTTCTTAAGAGGATGTTCAAATATAAACAGGAATCATTCCAACTTTATTTAACAAACTCGCAATTATATGTTATTTTTTATATACTCTCCTGCCCTCCAATTGGGAGCTTCATTATTCTTTCAACATAAAAAACTTTTCAGGAAATTCTATAGCCACTAAAGAACTAATTCTTTCAATGTTCTATTGTCATCAAAATATTGGCCTTCAAGGGATCTCTAGGGGGATCCCAAAAGATGGAAGTCACGAGGTAACATGTTTGGACAATATGGTGAATGTTACAGTGTTTCCCATTTATCAGCCACATGATTGGTGTCCTTTTGAAAATTAATTAAATTGTTTTGTTATTTAAAGGCTTCCTGTTAACTGATTTGACTCAGTTGATTAGTTACAAGCATTGTTGTCGGGAAGTTATAGAATAGTTCTCCCCTCTCCCTAATGGTATAGTGTATCTTCCCATCAAGAGGCCCTCAGGAATTTTTAATGAAATCAATCTTATTAATATTTGATTCATCCTCAAAATTGTATTTACCTGCCAAGCACCAGTATCCTTAACCTTTCTCGCAATTGGCCTCTGGTAAACACAGCAAAGCTTGAAGGCATCACATCTTATTTCTAAAATATTGTTAAAAAGAGCCCAAAAGGCAGCCATGGGATAGACAGCAGAAAACAAATAGACATATCCAAACTGAACAAACATTTCCAGGTAATCATCGTATGGATCCTGAAAAAAAATAACCATAAACTATTTAAATGATTAAATAAATAAAATCATTAATGCCAATTTGCTTATTTTTAATAACTTTCCTAACATAGTTCAAAGTTAGAAAGTAATATATTATATAGGTTTATTTCATTTGATTTTTTTAGTTATAATACTTCTTACTGACTTCAAGTAACACAAGTTTAAAAGTAAAGTTGAAATTTTGCCGTCAGTTTGTAACTAAATTTAAAGCTAAGGAGTATGATTTGTTTACACATTTCCCGATTATTGTCTAATAATATTTTTTAAGATTTCTCCAATTATAGTGTCCCCACTCTGACAAATTAGCAAAACTGCAAAATTTATTACTTTGCACTTTGATTACCAAATGAACAGTCAACTAGGGAAGTTTATTGTGAAGTAGTGTTAATCCTTATCTTGCTTTGAAAGGCTCCTACAGTTTATTATTATATCCACAGACTGTATATTATGGTGTTTTAAATCTTCTTAAAAATTTTGAATTGTTCTTCTGAAAACTCACCATTTTGTAGTTTCTCTAGTTTGTCAGAGTGGGAATGAAGTGGTTCCTACAGCATAAAGAATAGATTTTAATAAAATGTATTTGTGATATTTTTATCATTACTTGTTTCTATAGGATCCCTCATTTTTATAAACAATTTTTTTATTTTTTATTTATTTTTTTTTTTAGTAAAAACTGTGGTGGAAACAGCTAAAATATAGTCACTTTAATTAGTTAATATAATTCATTAAATAATATTATTGCATAACAATCATACCGAATTGCCCAGAATCATTTTGTTCAATTCTATATAAGAACACATTTTAAGTGAAAATATACTTACGTCATATTGCTCCATCATTCCTTCTGTGATAGCCTGCTTTATCCTGGAATCTTCTGGGTCCAATTCATCAATTCCTATGGCTTCAATTAATTTTTTAACATCTGTTTTTTTACTTTCTAGCTTCAAAGATGAGCTTTTACTTCTGAAGTTAGCAAACTATAAAAAAATATAACAATGAATTATCATGATTTCAATATAAATAAAGCAATGACCATTAATGATAATTTATTTATTTATTTATCTATATATGATGATATAATTGCATGAATATATAAAATGTGTTTCTAATTGTATATCTAAAAAAAAAAAAAAAAAAAAAAAAAAAAAGCTTAATAGAAGGTAACGACTAGATATCTAGAGACAACTTCACAAAAAAAATCTTAATTTTGAATTAATTACAGAAGAAAAATGAACAGATGATTTGGTCATATAAGCAGATAGTAATAGAAAAGATTGGCAGGACTCAATTAAAAGAACAGAGCCTATGATTACACTATGATTTATAAAACGATGTATGGACGGCACTGAAGATTTCTCTAACGAAAGATTTTACATTAATTATTTTTTTAATGATTTTTGTTTTCAAAATTAAATTCATGATTTTAGCTATCAAAGTAATCTATAATGATCATATAATGAATCAAAATAATCTATAATATGAAAATGAACAAAACCTAATGCCAGGTAGGGCTTATTGAATTTAATTCCACATAAGGGCTTAGTCATGGTAATGATTAAAGTAGTAAAAGAAACCTCTAATAAAAATTAAAAAAAAATTTCCTATGACCAATTATCTCAACTATTATTTAAACATTTTCAACTTAACAGATTAAAATTTTCTGAGAGAGCCTAAAGTAAGCCCAGATGAACTTAATCAAATTAATGTTACAGGTGACGATTCAGGTAGCAGTTTCCACACCATAAATAGCCTATGATCATCCATTAGTTAACGAGTAATCTATCACCCATTTTTATTAAGATAAATATAAACACTATAACACCAGAAATCAAATTTGGTAATAAAAGTGGTATCAAATCAACACTAGAAAAAAAAAAATAATCTGTATAAAGTTAGATGAAGAGTTTTAAAGTAAAATTATTCTTATCTTACAGGTCATACTATAGTGACTTGATAAAAACAGCTTGAGCCAATTTCAACACTTTAAACAAGAATCCAGAGATGTTTAAGGTTAGTCATTACATTGCAGAAATTGAGCACAATTGTGAATTCGAGGGAACTTAAGATTTGATTTATAAATAATATGACACTTTCACTTCAGGTTTCAGGCATTATCTGAAGATGCATTAAATATACCTTGTTTGCATTTTAGGTGTATTAGAAGTTAATACTGGTATATTAATGTCATTTACTCTTCAGGATCAAACAAACTAACTTCTTTTTCTTTTTTTTCCACCCTTATTAGCCTTTTCAGGCATACGTGGTTTTACACCAAACAACTAAACAACCAACAGTCAGTTCTGCGGCACAACAATCAGGAGTACGGCCTGAGCCATGGCCACCAGATTCCATCAATATACTGATCCCTATTCTCATGCCAAGATTCTATAATACATCATTTGCAATACCATCAGTAGATCTTCCACACTTTTAGGTTCTGAAGAGGTGATTCAGGATCTAGCAATCAGAACTAGTTAATGAATGGAGTCCAAAAAGCCAGCTTAACAGTTGAAGTGGGCAACTCCATAGGTCGTCTTTCACAAATTGAATGGGAAGACAAATACTACTGATTTTTCCACAGATTTGTTTATATTATGGGCTTTTTACCGAATAAAGGAATAATTTGACAAGATTAAGTCCTAATTTTGGAATGGCATCAGTACACAACAGTGCTAACAAGCAGTAAATATGAAATTGATATGAATGGCAGTAAAATGAAAACTGCCAGGTTTTTCCAAGAAAAAAAATAAAATATAAAAAAATAGAAGGATCTAACTTTACTTGAATTTAAGTTTAAGTATCAAACTACAAATTAATTTTAAATGATTCATACCTTATTCGAATAGCACCTCAAAACAAATGGTAAAATTGCCTCTTGAATGTTATTTATAGCTTGCAGAACAATCAACAAAGTAGCAAGTTGCTGTAAAAAGTAAACAAAAGTAGTAATAACAAACATAATTAACATTTATAAATCTGAAAGTTGAAACTTACATATCTTAAGAGATCCATATCTTGCACGATGAACGCAATATAGAAAAGAGACATAAAATTATTGACAAACTCAAACAATACCAGTTTTGTAACACGATGCCTATCAAATTGTGACTGAGTCCTATGATTTTCTACAAAATAAATAAATATTTATAAATGTGTCATAAATTCAATGTAATATATTTGATTTTATAATTGAAATATATTAAATTTGAATAGATGTATAACTGATTATCTGTAATAAAATATAAGTGTTTAATAATATAAATCTATAAGCCACTGTATATCATATTAAAACTATTTATACTTAATTTGATATTATTTGTGTTAGCTTTGTTCACCAATTATCAGGGGCGAACGCAAAAAACTATTGTTATTGTAATTTAAATAAGTATATTTTTCCATTACCCCATTCAGTAAGAAAATTGGCAAATCTCCTATAAACCATATTCATTGCATAGATAAGACCAGCGTAGATAATACTAGGGGCATAAATAAGCCACATTGGTGTGTTTGGAATAGCTTTCAATTGATCTTCCACCCAAAATGACAGAAGCATTATGATAAATGCTCCAATCATACAAAAGAAAACAAGCGGCAATGATACACAGTACATCTGAAATAAAAACCAAATGATTAAATTGGGAAACTTCTTTCATTCTTTTACACATATTCAAAACAAATTCCATAAGCACTAGGAAGTAAACTCAAAAATTATGCTTTAGTACTAATATCACACAAACAGTAAGACAATTGACAAACAGGAGCAAATAATGATTGGTAAAACTTTTCCTATGTCACATTATCACAAGTAAGGGCAGTATCTCTAATCTTTTAAAATATGTTATCTCTTTATTAATTAGAAATAGAAGTATGGATGGCTGATTGTAGAAACATAAAAAAAATATGGTCAGGCAGTCCACATAGCAGACCTGTTCCAGTGCACAACAAAAGAGAAACAAAGAAAAAAAAAAAATAGTTGAGCAGATTAACACACAATGATAACAGCATGTCAATGGAAAGTACTTAATATTACCAAATGAAGCCAGAGTAAAGCTTAATTCTATTCTATTCATTCGGCGCTACAACTCAATGTCGAGTCTTGGCCTACTGCACCAGCTTCCACCAATTGTTTTGATCCTGCACTGCCACCATTCAATTCCTCATACCCAACATGGACCTACCATCGCCAGCCACACCATCATTTCATTGTAGCAGATGTTTTCCTCTGCGCCTAGTTCCATATATCCCCTCACATTTCTTTGGCAGGTCAATCTCAACCTACCAAGTTTCATAAACTGGACCATATCAGATACTTTAAATAAATCTTTAAGCTCTTAGTAACCTTAGTGGATGACTAAAATAAGTGATTTTCTATTAATATCATACTTACTAGTAAACCATAATTGTTGAATACGACTAATAACTTCAAAATAAAGTCAAAGTGACTTATCAGCGAAGATAAGAATCCAATTCACAATCGATATTTTACAGCTGACTAGACATGGTGGGTATATTAAAAAGCTTTGCATACAACTTAAAACCTCACCACATGATAATCATAAATTTATTACTTAAAAAGGTATGTTGAGGTCAATATTTTGATAATGATACAGGAATGGAGTTTGTGATAAGGCTCAGAAGTGGGCACGAAACTGTTTAGAGATAGAATTTTAAACTACTAAATTTCTATACAAGATAAATGTTTTATCTTAGGAAACAAAATAGAGAAATATTGTTTTTTGTTCTTATTTTTAAGTAATAGATATGCATACTGCATAATAAACAATAACTTATTTTATAAGATATTAGGTCTTCTGATACTAATGTTTAAAATCAAGCAATACAACCTTACCTTGATATGAGTTTTGAATCTAGGAGCTTGTGGCAACAACTTTCCAGTCACAGCATCTACACCCATTGTTCCTCTAAAATTTGGGCGAGGTTCATCAAAGCTTGTCATTGATATGGTTCCCCAAAGGTAAGCAAGTTCAGAACATTTACGCCGCCAAAACTAGACAATCCACTGAATAAAATATAGATGTATTTTTTTTAAAATCTCAAAACTAAACTGCCATAGAATAACACCTACTTCCAGAAAAAGGGTAGCACAAACAATATTTAGAATACTGAATACTGCCACTGTGCTAGGATCAACGAGCATTTGTAAAAATCCAAGCAGAGTTGGTCCAATAAGAGATATTGAATAAAAACCAATAAATTGAAAATACAAAGCTACTGATTCTCCAAAATATACTCGAATTTCATCTGAATAGAAGAAGAAGCACTGTAAATAAGATGCTTAAAAAATATATAACAATGAAAAACAGGTAATTTATTTTTTTTAAATCCAACATTACCATAAGGTTGTTGTTCAAATAACCTTTTATACCAGTGAGCGCCAAGTTTCCTTACAGCTTCTTCATCATGCAATGGATACATTTTCTTTATAATACCATAATAAAGACATGCCATCACTGAAAGAAGAAAGATAACATATTGTAGAATAATACTATAAAAAAAATAAATTAATTTAAACTGATAATCCTTCAATATACAGCAGATAATTATATCAGGATCTTGTTATGTTAAGTACATCAGATTAATTTTTTTAAAACTTTTATCCACTTAATTTAATAATATATCATGAAATCATCATATCACTACACATTAAACATGTCATATAACTTAAAAACCAATTAACTTTAGTAAATAAAAAAAAAAAAATAATAACATACTAATAGACTGTCCTTCATAAAGAGAATAGTGTGGATACCCAACAATATTGCTTTCATTTGAAAGAGCTCGAATATTTTCTATTTCATGTCGGACAATGGTTTGTTTTTCTGAAGTTGTGAGGAATTCGCCCATTCCACTAATATCAGTAAATTCATTCAATTCATCCATAGTAAATTCCCTCAAATTTCCATGCTTATCATGCTTTCTTACTTCAAGATCTTCAGCAAGTGCCAGAAGTGCTCTGTTATGAGCAGAAACATGTATTATCAAACTCTGAAAATAAAAATAGAAATAAATAAAGAATAATGAGACCATAAAAATAAAAAACTATTGAACAATTCACTAACCGTTTCATTACCGGCTGGATGGCATCTTACAAGTAATTCAGCACCACCTTTTTTTTTCTCTTTAGTAATTTTTTCAACAAGCCATTTTGCAGTTTCATGTTTAATTTTACGATTAAATTTAATGACAATATAAGAAGGAGGAAAGTCTTTATTTATTTCTTTTTTATTTAAATATTCACTCATATCTGACATTCTTGTACAAATAAAATTTTTAGATTAAGAAGAGTGTAAATTAATACAATAAGAAAAGTAACTGAATTTATACATTAAAAAAAAAAAAAAACAACTAAAAAATGATCTCATAAAAATTAAAACAAACATTAAGAAATCATAAAACAATTGAAACAAAACAATACATAGTATCAATTCATATAAAGGCCTCCAATTAATACAAAGTTTTAAGATTAGATAAGAAGCAACTACACAGTTAGGAGAGGTTATAGACATAAATGTCTCTGTTAAAAATAAACACAAAGGGAAGGCA
Source organism: Euschistus heros (assembly GCA_003667255.2). Classification (NCBI taxonomy): domain Eukaryota; kingdom Metazoa; phylum Arthropoda; class Insecta; order Hemiptera; family Pentatomidae; genus Euschistus; species Euschistus heros. The sequence continues at coordinate 595,980 of RCWM02000002.1, read as the reverse complement.
TCATAATAAATGGAGGGCAAAATGAAATGGTAAAAATTAAACGTTTAAATAATAAATATGTAAATGAAAGGAACAATTAACTTTTACAATCAGGATAAATGGAAAAATATTACTAATAAAAATAAATGGGAATTGGGTAGGTATTTCATCATAAAACTAATTGGATGTTAAAAAATCTATATGTTAAAGAAATAATAAAGTAAGTCTAAACGATCCTGGAAGGATGAAACCAGTAATAACGTCTAAAAAGTACTGAACAGTCTTAGGATACTGTCAAAATTACAATGCCAACATTTCTGATCTTACTTCAATGTATTGTCATTAGCTTTTGACAGGTCTATTTTTAAAGCTTATAGCTCAGACAAGTGTGTTGTGTCATTATAAAAACAATTGCTGAGAACCTTAGATTTTTAGATTTCTTAGCATGTGATAAGAGTAGGTTACACTTGTCACAATAACTTTCACTGCCACTTAGGTCGTCAAAAATACGATTCGATGCAGTGCATCGAATTCTGGAAAAGGTAATCTCAGGAAATAGTAACACGAATTTTGCGAAAAGTTACTAAAAATTATTAAAATTTTTGTAAAATTGATGAGGTAATTATGCATCAGATTACAAAAGCTTAGAATTGTCAGAGTAGGAGCCTTAACCAAAAGATATTCAAAAAAGACTTCTAAAATAACGTCCTCTACTAAAAAAAACAGAGTGCAAAAATGCCGTAATGTATTTTAACTTAGCTTACCACCATATACTATTGACAATAAATCTGTTACCTATTATCCACCCAATACAAATTGTATGAGTACTCTTATTTTACTCCTTTGTAGTACCGATACAAGACAAACTACTTAAAAAATCATTGTTATCGTGCATCCAACATCCAATAAGAAACAATACACTAAGTTTCATTACGATCCTTAATGTTATTTCAAAGAATTTCCAATGGGTGAGAAATCGCATTTTCTGCGAATTAGCCGCGATCCAGACTGATTTTTTAAAATTCCTTACTTAGCGAAAACCTACGACCCTAGAGGAAGCTACATACCAAATTTCATTCCAATCCGTTCAGTGGTTTCCGAGATTTCGTGATGAATGAGTGAGTGGTATTTGAAAAATATATAGTAGATAATTGTTTGTTTTAGCCATGAAGTTTTCAAACACCAAATTTAAATACTACTTTTTAAATTATAGGCAAATGGATATTATGAATTGCATATAAATATTATTTCTTAGCATTTTTTCGACCAAAAATAGACGTAAAATGTCATTACTATGCCTAAAACTTTATTACTATAATCATATAAGTTTTAGCTACGGTAATGACACATTGATTAAACTGCAAGAAAATAGCAAAGGCTGGCACATGACTTTTTTAGTCCTTTTCATCGCTTTCAAAATATAATAAAAAGATAATCATGCCTTCAACATGTTAGACAAAGAAGTCTCCGGAGATAAAGTATAGAGCGATGGACTCTTACGGTAATGGCATTTTTATGACTAAAATCCGTTATATAACCATTTAAACCTTTAATATTTACATCTGTAATGCTGGTCATATTATTCTTAAGGAAAATAAAGTAAGGATACTAGATAGAAATTAATTAAATTTGCTTACAAAAGGATGTTATATGGTGATATACGACTCTAGGATGTGTAAATAGCCATTAATCTTAGAATCACCCATATGTGTAATGAAATACTAGCTTCTTAAATGTATAAACGAATTCAAGCAACATTAATTTCTTTGATCCACCGGCCTATCTCGTACTAATGACAGTTATTTAGATAAATATTTATGAATAGAACTTCACAACTTATGAAAGATCGAACTTCAAATTTTTTCGTGTTACATATCATTGTTATGAGCGATATCCTAACTTCACGGAAGTCTCGTTTAAGTAAGTTACGTTCAAGGATATTACTTTAATTAACACAGAGTACTGGTGCAGCGCCAGTTAATAACAAGTGCAGAACCTGCTATCTTAATTAGTACTGCCGGAAAAAGAACAATATGACAACGACCTGTAAAACTTTCCCTGAACTGAATAACCCGCGTTTCAGTGACATGGAGGTGCACAAATTAGATAACTGCTATTGTTTCGAAGAGGTACATAGAGCGCACGCAGGGTTCGGCTTGCCAGTGTTGTGAAAAGATGTCCCTCAGTTTGTTGCTCATCCTCAGCTTTTGCTCCTGCAGCTATGGATATAACTCCAAAAGACAGCTAGGTGCCTACCATTGGTATGATCAGGCTGTGCTCCCAACGGGTACTTCTTTTCACCAGAACCAACTCTTCCACCATCTCCGCGACCGCGCTGCTGTTGTCTTCACGCCGCAGTACTCCGAACTAGAAATTGAACGGAAATCCGAACCAGAACAGGTATGACTGGATAGAGAAGTATACTGTTGTTACATTTATTTATTTTAAGTATGTTACTGTTTTAATCACCTATTTATTAATTATATAATAATAATACATTATTATCGTCAATATTTCAATTATCAAATTTTGAAGAATTAATAAGAGAAAGATATATGCTTTATTGATATACAGAACAAACTGCTGCCCAAATTTATTGGGTTGCTACATATACAGCTTGCTAATCTGTCTACCACTATTATAAATGACAATAATTCATGATATTTATAAATAACTTAAATATACAATTGAATAAATTATTTTTTAATATTCATACATTGTTAGATCGTTAGATCTTTTATTAAATTTATTTCCTTTTAACAAAAACAGGCATGCAATTAATAAGCCTTATTTCCTGAATGATATTTTCACGCATAGCAGTGATTTTAACCTGGTTAAAATTGAACTGATTAAGAAGTAGAAGCTAATGTAAAAGCATAATTAGACACCCAGCTTTTAATTTCAAATTATATGTTGGCAATCAAAAAAGAACTCTAGCGGATAATCGACTGCATTATCAGAGCTCACAACTAAAGGCCTAAAAATCATATTTTTATACACACATCAAAAATCAAAGGATCGAAATTTTGATTTGGTGATAATTTTTGTTCCACAAAAATAACTCTATTTATTGCATTTGGTTGAATTTTAATTTCTAATTAAATAATACGACAGTGTGACAAACCTCGTTTCTTTCACCCAGTATTGTACATTAAAATTTTTATTATTGTAAATTACGTTATTGCTAAACTTTTGTAGAATTGTGAAAATGATGTAGTTAAAATTGGGTACAGACGGGTTCAGTAGTTTTACCGTTGTAACTTTATTGCGGAATAGAGCTAACCACATATCAGTTGATTTTCAGACGTCACAAAGATCCATAAGTTGCACCACATATTTAAGTCTTTTTTAATAACAATTTAATTGAAAATAAGTAAATTTGATTGACATTTTCAAGTTCTATATTTCCAAACTTCACTGTTACCTTCATATTATCCTTTTTATAATAACAAATTAATTGAAAATTAGTAGATTTTATTATTGCTAAACCTTCCTGGAACACTTAAGTTAACGTGGTTAAAATTTGGATACATGGAATGGTAGTTTTCGTCGTTATTGATCACAAACAAAAATGGCTTGTCCTTTAATACAAGTATATAAGTATATATGTAGTTGTATAAGCTGGCCTGGTACTACATATTTAAAAACTCAAAAACCTCTCATGTTTAAATGATCCCTGTAATCCTAGAAAAAACTACACTTGCAATAATGTTGGAAATCTGTTAACGTGTTATTAGTAGAATGGAATAAAGTTTTACAAAAAAAAATATATATATATATATAAAAAATAATAAGAATAATAAGACATATTTCACGCTTACTATCTAATTTTTCCTATTTTCTTTTCTTTACCTTTATTATGGTTTGAGATATTAGAGAAGATTTCCATCCTGGGACTTTACGATTATACGATTTTTCTAAATGATTGTTGCTATGTCCATATTTTTCACAAACTTTTTATACTTTTTAAAGGGTATGCGTTCAATAACCTTTTAGGTTAAGTTTGGAAAGCAGCATTGCTAACGCATCCAAAATATTTTAAAATTATTTTAGACCATTCTTTGCTACCGAAGAAAGTACATTTTTCTTAATACATTAATTAATGTCTCTAGGTTTAAACAATTTAAAATAAAATAGAAATGTGTATTAAATATTTCTATATTTTCATTATATCCTATATTTTCATTATTTGAGGATATATCTATATAACGTAAATAGATATATCCTCAGGATAAGTCTAAGAAATAAATAAATTATTACCTCTACTAATGTTTATTTCGTCAAACAGTCATATTTATATAATTTGTTTCAAAACTAATTTACATTTTTCAAGAAGCAGTTTTAACACTAGAACTAAACTATTAAACATCTAAAACATTCTCCTAATCAAATAATATAAAATAATCACAATTAATTTTACTCATAATTAAAATCACATTTGAATACAATTAAAATTCTTAACCATGCATTGGGAATGAAAATCACATTTACCTAAAATCTATTATTTACTTACAATTAGAGTAGATTACATCGTAATGAATATAGATGTTAATTTATAAGTTAATTATAATACATAACATTTAACTTTTATTCCATGGATTATTAATTAATAAATTTAATCTTATTTTTAGATTAATAAGTTTTATATACATATAAAACGAAATAAAAGAATATAGGTTACTCTGCCTTCAACTAGACACGAACACTAGTAAAAAAGTCATGTGCCAGCCTTTGCTATTTTCTTGCAGTCAATAGCTTTACCCACTGAGCTACATATATCTGTGTATATAAAAGAATATTCATTTGTGTTTGCGTATATAGTTAGATAGATATATATGACTATATAATTCTTTTATTTTTCACTTTAACTGTGCAGACGTATATGGTGAGGACAAAAAGTGAAAATTCACTCCTTGTATTTTTTTTTACAGATGTGGCCAACAAGCGGTTAGAGAATAATCAACTCTTCTTTTTATCATCACTGTCAGATAGTGGAGCTAAATATACAGTACTAATCTGTCAATTTTATTAATTTTCATGGGACGATATTTTAAGCCAGAAGTTTTTTTTTGGATAGCGCAGTCAGCAGAGTTGGGATACAAACATATTTTCTTTCCCATGGACAATTTTTCTTCGATTTCAGCCTTTACTGCATAAGCTGACCAAATCGAGATATTTAAAAACTTGCCAAAACTGATCGTAATCCATAATGAAAAAACCTCTCATAATGAAGTAATTCCTTTTGTTCAAGAAAAAGCTACGTTCACAATAGTATTTGTAACCTATTCGATTACATATTATTACTAGAACGGAATAACGATTGGGAACGAACAAAAGAAAAATAATATGCGTTTTTTCACGATCTAATTTTGTCCATTTAAAAAAAAAAAAAAAAATGAAAAAAACTCAGTTTCTCCCTGACTGGGAAAAACAATAGATCATGGATATGTCAATCTATAATCTTATGATTTTCTCAATTTACATTTTAAAATTAAAAGGCTCAAATTAATTAAATTAAATTACCAATCAATGATTATTTGAAATAAACAAAGTTGGGAGAAAATACCGGTTTCAAACGTGACTTTTTTCACTCAAAACAATATAGCTCCTAAAAGGAAGGTCCTAGCGACATATGTCATAAAACAAAAAATATTCTCCATGAAATATCTGACAAGGGAACTGACAAATTTTCGATCAGAGCAACACCAACGGAGCTTGATCGTGTCAAAATGTTACATTTTTGAAATGAAAACAAGTTACTCCAAAAAGGTACAGACTTGCAGCCGTAAGACATATCAATGACAAAAAAAATTAATGCTATTTGTTGAGCATAAGTGTTTTACTCACAACGACCTTTCACCTGAGACTAAATCAAGGAGTGGAAAGATTATGATAATTGTTATTTTAAGGATATTTACCATTGCAGGTCGCAACGGACTATAGACTGGCTAGAGTATATCCCGTGATGATCCACTTCCTAGCCCCGGAGCCGCTGGATCAGTCGGCCAACCTGGAAGTACAGTACCAGCTGACCCTTGAGCCAGTACCGGAATACCATATGATGGAAATTGAGGAAAGTAAATATACAGAGAAACCCACAACCGACAGGCAGGCTAACAATGAAACGGAACGAAGTAAACATCTTCAATTCGGCACCAAGGTCACATCCGCCAGCAAGTCTTACTCAGCGCCTGACAAGCCTTCTTCCAAGACACGTACTGAAAATTCCAATGGGCAATAATATTTTAAACTTCATAAAAAAAATTTATTTCATGTAAATAGACGTTGTTATATAAACCCTTTTTTTTCCAAAAAAATATTTTTATTTCTATAATTTCTATTTCAAAATTACTGGGTAAATGATATCATAACGAATTAAACGTACGTTCGTTGGTAAAACATTATAAATATATATAATGTTATACATATAATTATATAAATAAATTATAAAATAAACAAATAAATTATATATATAGAAACATCATCCAAGAAAGAATGTTTCCAGTATCGCAAATTTAAAAAAAAAAGGGTTGACTATATATTTTATTTCCACTCATAAAAATCGTATTATGTCAGTATTAAAATTTAAAAAAAAATTAATAATAATTAAAACGGAGTGGACCAAGCTATTTGAAAGATTCTAGCACTGTCAACTTAATGACAAAAACGCAATCAATGACTATCTCTTGGACTGGCCCAATATAAATCTTCGAAATTAATGAAATATTTTATACTGCAAAAAGCAAATATTTTTTTCACGTGAAATAGTCCATTCCAAGTTCGTACTTAGATCTTAATGTAAGTATTAATACAGATATTTAAAAAACTAAGTTTCAATGAATATTTATTTTAATGACTTAAGTATTAAAACAATTTTTACTAAATAAAGTAAAATTTATTAAATTTACATGCACATTTTCTCATACTCAGATATACGTAAATTGGTACATTCATTTCATAGATAAATACACTGGCCTCTCAAAAACTATTTTATCAATGATCCTATTTCTCCTTTTAACTCGATATTTGACATTTTTAGGAGCAATTTTAATGAAGTTTCCAAAATCTGTTCAGTCAATCTCGATGTTTACTACAAAATGAATACGATAGAAAAGTCAAAATTGTTCAGTGATTTTTGAACATGCATGTATGTTGGAAATGATTCATTCCATAAAATTATTTCCGGCTAGTTCATAGTAATATTTCTTTGTTTTTCTGAATAGAATAAATTGTAACACACACAACTTATGTGAATTTCAATAAGAATACCTATCATTATGGTGAATGACTGAAGCAACGTAGGAAATGTATCTACCGTTGTTGTAAAACTGGCTACGAATGTAACTTTTTCCTACACCACTCAGTCTCTCTTGTGATTCCTCGTTTCCGAGTTCGTTATATCTGGTATGCTCGTTTGAGGCAGAGTTTCTATAGGTGTGAACAGCTAACAGTGGAGAGCTAATATCATAAAGTGGCTTTTCAGTATTCGTCGTAAATTTTTCTTCAAACAAATGATTGGTTTTAGTTGAATATTTCACTAAAGATGGGTACGATTTTATGTCATCTTTATAGTAAGATAATTTATTTTTACTGATTGGAGCCCCTTCTGTTTGAGAATAAGTATTGTCCGAATATATGGATTCAACTGTCACCATTTCTGGAGTATAACCTTTTGTTATAAATTTTGATGAAACTGGACGAGACGGTTGCCGGATAGGTAGCTGATGAAAAGAACCACTAACTTTGTACTGCTTCTTATTTTCTTTCTCGGTCGGGGGCTTTTGTGAGGTTTGTTGAAAATCAGCAATAATTACTTCAGTAGATTTTTGATCTTGAGTGTTCGCTGAGTAAGATGTTTTGACTTTCTCCATAGAGCTGATCTTCATTTGAAGAACATCATGATCGATAACTGAAAGTGGTTCGTGATTTTTCTGCCGTAGTTTAGTTCCATACAAACCCTGAGGATCGGAATCTACAACTTCCTCGTCTTGTTCCTCCGCTAGACACGGTCCTTTTAACAAAAATAACACAAACAATATGAGCAAAACACGAGTCACAATCTTGTGGATCATACCGACAGACAATGCCCATAACAAATATTCGAAGGATCTTATATCGTGCTCGTCCCCACTGCGAAAAACACTAGACCATGAAGAGCTCGACTAATTAATCAAAAGTTATTTCATCTAATTGAAACTAGTGCAGTGTGATATTCATAAGAGTAAGCTCAGGCATCATACAGCAAGAGTTATTTTGTTTATAACAAAAATCTAATGATTTACAAATAGATGGATATTGATTACTATTTCAATTATTATGGGATAAAAAGAAGTTGCGTGTGTCTTAAAATTATTAAATACGTGTTAGTAAACACAACTACACTTATTTTGAAAGACCAATTCAATGGCCCAAAAAAAAAAAAAAGTATTTCACAGATAAACTTATACTTGGGAAGATATATGTACAAGTAGGTTGTATAGATTATAATTTAAATGTAACTCTAGTGTATTTAAATGATTAATTATTATACAACTAATCTTAACAAATGAGGCATCAAAAGAACGAGGATTTCCCGGAGCAGAAACTAATTGAACTTTCTCTTCATGAATATTAACAATTTGTTTACATAAATAACCCGCCTTATTTATTATTTGTATTAACCATCACCTTTGCTGGGTGAAGAAACCAAAACCACATTTTTTATTTTCACCAAAGCCACAATTTTTTCAGAAAAAAAAATCTACTTCCTAAGATGTGCCAGGGGGATAAAACGATTTCTTGGTTTCATTTGATTTTTAATAACTATGTATGGACAAACGGCTGACTTGGAATCCACATACGAGACTTAAAAGACAAGAAACTGCTCGTCGTTTCCGACTACTCAAACATTTCCAAGACAAGCGTTCAAAGCTCCCAATAAATTACAAAAGACTTATTTACATGACAGTAATTAGGCCAATTTGGACATGCGGAGTTGAGCTTTGAGGCTCCACCAAACCTTCCAATTCTTCTCGTATCCCATCCATCGTAAAATACTCAATGCTCCTTATTACGTCACAAACCAACTTATTCATAAAGATCTTAATGTCCCATATCTTGCAGATTTGGCCCAAACCAGATACCTATCCTTTAATAGTAAATTTCATACCCATTCGAATCCACTAGTATCACAACTTGCTTCACACTCAATTCCCGATAATCCTCCGAGGCGTCTGAAAAATTATGGCCAAGAAACCTACTAATGTAGATTTTATTGAAGTGAACTAGTGAGTAGTTCTTAGCATGTTATTTATATGTCATTGTAATCGTTATTCTCAAATTTACTTATTGAATATAACGTATACTTATATTGGTTCGCCGCCGGGAGGGTGCGATGCCGTAAAGATGATGGCCACCCAGTGGTTATCATTGATCAGCAACAAGACCTCGACGCCTTCTGACTTACCGGTCCTCATCTTCTTGTCGGCCTACATCGGACTTTTTCACGGACTATATATATTGCTCTACGGCTCTCGTTATATCTATTAATATTTTTACTTTTTAATTATTCTACATTAATTTTCTTTTATTCTAGTAAATCTAAATTTATTTTCGTATTTTTATTATTAGCTATTGTCATTTTTTCATTTTTATGTCATAACTCTAATAGTATTCTCCTTATTATTTTATATTATATTTTATTAGAATCTAACTGTTGCCTTATATCACTATTATTTTTTACTAAATTCTATTATTGGTATTCAACCAGTTACCTAAAAGGTTGCGTCTTCCTATCAGATACTATTTACTTCCCCATCTCCTCAAAATGACCAACATCCTAACTACCTGTCACATAAATGCCCAATCCTTACCCGCTCATTATGATGAATTCCTTCAATATTTTTCCCGAAATTCCTACCATATTATTGCAGTGTCTGAAACTTGGCTCAAACCTTTCATTCCCTCTTCCTTAGTTTCCCTCCCTAACTACACACTTATCCGCCATGACCGAGTAGGTCGGACTGGCGGAGGTGTGGGTTTGTTTGTCCATGATGGCCTCAAGTTCCGAATCCTTGACCGCTCAAATCCTACTGATCTACCCCAAATCGAGTTTCTTTTGTAGAAATTTCCTACAAAACTCACCATCTCCTATACGTGGTAGTTTACCGCCCTCCTCATGTTCCTTTTGACTCATCTTTCGAAACTTCCCTATACAATTATGTTCCTTTCTATACCAATATCACCATTTCAGGAGACCTGAATTCCAATTTCCTCTCTGACTCACGTGATAAGTTGTTCCTCGAAAACCTATTTTTTTCCCTACATCTCTTTTTAGTTCCGTTCTCCCCTACCCACCACACTTCGTCATCTGATACCTGGCTTGACTTGTTCATTATTGACTCAGAAAAGAACCTCCTCGCTTCTTCTCAGTTACCTGTTCCTTTCCTATCCTCCCATGATCTAATCCGAATATCTTACAATATCCAAGCACCTTCTTTCAGCCCGAAAACTATTGATTTCCGCAATATAGAATCCCTAACCCGTGAAAAGATCCTTCCAGACCTTGAAGCTCAGAACTGGACTGAAATTTATACCTCTTCCTCGATTGACTCCATGGTAAACATCCTCACCACAAACCTCTTAAATATCCTTAAAATCCATGCACCTCTCAAATCCTCCTCCTTTCGTCGTCCTCCTGCTCCTTGGATAAGTCCAGAAATCAAACAGCTCCAACGAAATCGAGATGCAGCACGCAGACGATTCAGACGCACGAGGATAACTGACGACTACCAAACTTTCAGGATGCTTCGTAACTTGACACAAGCCTCGATTCGTCGAGCAAAATCAACTTATTTCCATGAAGCCCTCTCTTCCGCTCCTGATTCCAAATCGAAATGGCATCTCCTCCGTAAGCTTTCCCTTCTCGATTCACGCACATCTCCATCTACCTATCCTGTTTCTCCTGAAGAACTAAATTCATATTTTGTTTCTTCCTTCTCTTCCGATTGTCCTCACCCTTCCTCCCATTCTACCTCAGCTCCTGCATACAACGATGCTAATTTTTATTTTTCCTACATCTCCCCCTCTGAACTTATTTCCTCAATAATGAAGTCCAATTCCAATTCTACCGGCATAGATGAAATCCCTATAAAATTGATAAAACTATGTCTTCCCGAAATCACACCAGTCCTCTTATTTATATACAATTTTTCCCTTCAAAATTCAGTATTCCCTACCCCCTGGAAAAAAGCCCTAATTCATCCTATAAATAAAACATTGAATCCCACATCTCCTAAAGACTATCGCCCGATTTCCATCTTATCTAACCTCTCTAAACCCTTAGAAAGATTAGTACAATCTCAATTATCTAACTTCCTTGAAGAATCCAATCTCCTCGATCCCCTACAGTCTGGTTTTCGACCCGGCTACTCCACACAATCCGCTCTCCTCAAAATCACAAATGACATGTTTACTGCTATAGACGAAAAAAAAAAAAAAAACTGACTGTACTGATACTTCTGGATTTTTCTAAAGCGTTTGATTCCCTGGACCACTCTATCCTTTTTTCCAAATTAGAATCTTTAAATTTCTCCATCAGTTCCATCCGCTGGTTTCAGTCTTTCCTTTCTCACCGTTCCCAAGCAGTTAAAATACCTAACCAATCCTTATCCACTTTTCTCACTATTACTTCTGGTATTGCCCAAGGGTCCAGCATTTCTCCTCTCCTTTTTAATACCTACATCAACGATCTACCTAATTCAATTAAGCACTGTTCCTATCACCTCTACGCAGATGACTCCCAAATCTATCTTTCCTTTCCTCCTTCCGAGCTTCCTTCTGCTTTCGCCAAAATTCAGGAAGACCTGAATAGAATTAGTGCCTGGGCAACCTTAAATAAATTACAATTAAATGAACAGAAAACTCAGGCCATTATAATAGGATCTAGCTCCCTCCTTAGTGCATACACCCAGTATCCTCCCTTAATCCTAAATGATCATCCTATCCCTTTCTACTCCTCTGTTAAAAATCTTGGAATTATTTTTGATCAGACCCTATCTTGGAAATCTCAGATTGCCCAAATCTCCCGCCGTTCTATAGGTCTACTTAAATTATTCCACCGATCCCGTCACCTTCTTCCCCAGTCAATTCGTAAGCTTCTAGTATCCTCCCTAATATTCCCTTACCTTGATTATGGTTGTCTAGTTTATGGTGGTCTCTCGGCAGTTCTCGAAGGCAGATTGAAACTAATTATGAACTGCTTTGCCAGATTTGTCTTCGATAAACCGAGGCGCTCCCACGTTTCCTTCCTCTATTCCGAATTAAACTGGCTCTATCCCACATTCCGTAGAAAATATTTCCATGGATCATTCCTTTACCAAATCATCAGCACCCTTCATCCTTCCTATATTTTTAATGCGCTTCAATTCAGATCTGCAATCAAGTCACTGAACACAAGATCCCGTCTTTCTGATCTATATACCCCATCCCATAGAACCACTACATTCCAGCGCTCTTTCCTATACCGCTCAACCATCCTATGGAATTCCATTCCTTCTCATATTAGACAAGCGAAATCTTTAAAAACATTTAAATTCCTCTACTTCCAGTACCTCCTCCTAATCCAAGATGACGCTTACTAACAATATATTTATAATATAATTTTTTCTCATTCCGAATACAACATTTGGGTTCTTATATTGTATATAATTTGCATTGTCTCAAATAACCTATTTATTATCTCATTTGTAGAATATTCTCTTATGTTCCTGTTCACATATCACATTAGTATCTAGGTATATATTATTTCATTGTTATATTAATATTTCTTCTTTATTTTATTATTTTTTATTTTTATTTTTATTGTATTTTTATTTTTTCGTGTTATTTTTCATCATGTCTCTGACCAGATGTAACTAATATCATTTCTTTATGTACAATTTGTTATTCTTAAGGGACTTGGTCCCAGAATAAAATTATTTTCTATTCTATTCTATACTATCAATAAATAATTTTAAAAAATAATAAAACGAATTTACGTGGCAGTATTTAATTAGTGCATTTAATGTCTTCCATTTCCTATATCATTCATTATTTATTATATACATCAACATTTCCAACAAGTCGTGATTTGTTATTTTTTGCGAATTTAACAGGAAGATTTACTATTGCCCAGTGGGGTGTCACATTTCTACAGTTAGTCGTAAATATTCAAATAATCATATTTTTTTTCTTTCCCGGGAAAACCTTGTGGACAGGTGAGACAATTAAGATGAAGTTCAGCTGCAAATCGGGATAAGTATGTAAAACTTTCTTTGACTACTATATATTCCACTTAGATCAGTTTTTTTACAGTTCCCTAATCTCAAATATGACTGTCGAATTTAGAGAAAAAGAAACATCCCCATAGAGATTTTGAATGTTGTTTCCCCACTTTATTTTATTTTATATTTTTTTCTGTTTTCCATGCTTTGGTTCTCGGAGCTAAATGCTCAAGTGAATAATGCCTACAGCAGTAATTATTTTAACGTCTGAAATAAACTGTATAAATTGAGTATATGAATTTGAAACCTAAATATGACAATATTTACATAATATTCAAATTTTGCCCTAATGTGCAATATAAAAATTGGTCTAAAGACTTCGAAAAAAATATTTGGTAAAAATATCAATTAACATTAGGAAAAAAAACACGAAAACCACGCTAGGTTAGCCCGTAGTCCCAAGCAAAGCTTATCAGCCAGTAACCATTTTTGTCGCTCTCTTAGTGGACACTCATAGGTCCAGTAATAATTTTATATATAACAGTACAATCCAGCAAACCCTGTACACGATGACCCGGCAGTCCGGGTTTCTTGGCATCCTCGTGATAATAATGGATTCGGAAGGCACCCTTTAATATTTTGAGCAAGAAGGAGCTTTAGGGATGGATATACTTGGTCCTCTACCAACTTCGATGAAATTGTAAGGAAGCGAATTCAGAGTGAAAAGCAAATGGGTATTAAGAACTTTTTTTTTTTTTTTTGAAACAACTAAATAATGCATTTTCTTTAAGTTAAATTTATGTACTTGTATTTTAAAGTTTTTTTTTTTTTTTTTTTTTTTTTTGGCTTTAAAGACTTGCTTACACAAGTCCTATATTGCCTATTTTAAAGTTATGACATTGTAAATATAGTATATATATATATATATATATATATATATATATATATATATATATATATATATATATATATATATATGAAATAAAAGAAAAAAAGCACTATATTATGTGTTAGTTATTAATTTTTGCCATTATATCATGATATTTCACAAACTCCACAAACCTTCCAGTCCACAATATGCAAAGTTTGTGAGACTGTACTGAATTCATGAACTTCTAGATCCTCATAGTACAAATTTTCAGTTTGGCTACTTTACCCTGAAACACCCTGTATAATCTGTGTATCAAAGTGCTGATATTCTAAATTTTTAGTATGTTCTTAGAACTAATGATGAATTTTTAATAATCAAAACAAGTCTTTAAATAAAAAATATAAATAGAAGTGGCAAATAATTCATCAATTCTAATTGTATTTATTAATAAATTACCTACTTAATTAATGTGCAATATGACTTATATTAGTATAACAATTTTTAGGGGTACATAAATAAACTTATGTACCTCATGATTTTGCAATTTATGATCTTTATTATCCTATCAAAGTATAGAAACACAAACTTCAGATGGTTTACAACATAAACTATGGCCCAAAGACTATTTCTTCATTCCTTGAGTCTTTATTAAAGGCTGTCTTCACTGAATTGATCTGTTGGAATATTTTTCACTTCTTCTTGATCTTCAAGAAATTTAGGTTCCACCATTACCAACCTGAGGCTGTTATGCGGCCCCTGTTTGAGCACCAGATAAAGGACTTAACCGCAAAAATAATTAAAAAAAAAAAAAAAAAAAAAAAAAATATATATATATATATATATATATATATATATATATATATATATATATATATACATATTTGTAAAAATAAACAATTATAGAAATTATCACTATAACCATGACTAACAAGCTAGAAATTAATAGAACAATTGGAATGAATACATTTTCCTACTGGCTGAGGATATACATACAAAAGGTGATAGTGCTGCCTCATATAGAATAGAATAGAATAGAAAGAAAACTTTATTCTGGGACAAAGTCCCTTAAGAATAACATTGAATATCACAAAGTAAGATCATAACTGGCCGAGAGGCTTTTAAAAATAAAACAACATAGGTAAATTAAATACAAATAGGTATGAAAAAAAAAAATACAGAGAAAAACTAGAGAAAGAAAAAAACTATTAATAAAAAGAGAGTGAAAAAATAAATATACAAAAAAGAGGTTAATATTGTAAACAAAATTGCAGAAGAGAAAAAAAAAAACAGAAACTTAAAGAAAAATAAAAGATAGAAAATCCAAAATTAGCATTACAAGAAATCAAAACATTATCATAGTTAAACTATAATTTTTGCTAATGTTTTATGTCTGACGGTCTTAATAAATAAATTAGACGATTACATACATAGTACATATATCCTTATAATTAGAGAGCGTCGGATTGGAGGGAAAGAAGATGGTGAAAGAGTAGTGTTTTGAATGTTCCAAGGGAGGAAGCATTGCGGATACAGGGGGGGAGGGAATTCCAAAGATTAGAGGATCGGACAAGGAAGGAACGTTGGAATGCAGTACTTCTGTGGGATGGAGTATAGAGATCGGAAAAGACGAGATCTTGTATGCAGTGATTTGATAGCAGACTTGAATTTCAGGTTACTGTAAATAAAGGGAGGGTGACGGGTGTTGATAACTTGGAATAGGTAGGAGCCTAGAAAGTATTTTCTGCGGAAGGAGGGGAAAAGCCAATTTAACTCAGTATAGAGATGCGAAACATGGGAACGTCTCGATGTTCCGAGGACAAACCTAATGAAGCAATTCATGATGCGTTTTAATCTGTCCTCAAGAACCATCGAGAGCCCGTCATATATCACGCAACCATAGTCAAATTGGGGGAAGATAAGGGAGGATACTAGAAGTTTGCGTGTGGGTAGGGGAAGGAGGTGACGGGAGCGGTGAAATAGTTTTAGGATACCGATTGACCTTCGGGAGATTTGTGCAATATGGGATTTCCAGGAGAGGGTTTGATCAATGGTTAAGCCTAAATTTTTAACAGAGGAATGGAAAGTTATTGGATGACCATTAAGGAATAATGTGGGAAAGTTGGCATTTGAATGGAGAAGGGAGTGTGATCCTATGGCAATTGCTTGAGTTTTAGCTGCGTTTAACGTTAATTTGTTCAGATTTGCCCAGGCACAGGTTTCGTCTAGGTCTTCCTGAATTTTGGCAAACGCAGCTAACATTTCGGATGGAGGAAAGGAGAAGTAAATTTGGAAGTCATCGGCATAAAGATGGTGGGAACAATGGTGAATTGAATGGGGAAGATCATTGATGTAGGAATTAAACAGTAGAGGGGAAATGCTCGAACCTTGAGCTACTCCTGACTGTAGAGTGAGGAAAGAGGATAGGCCTTGGTTAGCAGTGGCAACTGCTTGGGTGCGGTCGGAAAGGAAAGATTGAAACCAAAGGAGGGAGCTGTAGGAAAAGTTCAATGATTTCAATTTGGAAAAAAGGATATTATGGTCTAAGGAATCGAATGCTTTAGAGAAATCAAGGAGGATCAGGATGGTCAGTTCTTTTTTGTCCATCGCTGTTTGGATGTCAGTGATAATTTTAATGAGTGCGGATTGTGTTGAGAAGCCGGGACGGAAACCAGATTGGAAGGGATCGAGTAACTTGGAATGTTCTAGGAAATTGGAAATTTGGGATTGCACCAATCTTTCTAGGGGCTTAGAAAGGTTGGAAAGTATGGATATAGGGCGGTAGTCCTTTGGGGATATAGGGTTTGGGTTCTTGTTGATGGGATGAATTAAGGCCTTTTTCCAGGAAGTGGGAAATACTGAGTTTTGAAGGGAAAAATTGTATATAAAGAGGAGAACCGGAAGGATTTCAGGAAGGCATAATTTCAATAATTTAACAGGAATGTTGTCTATACCAGATGAGTTGGATTGAGATTTCATAATGGAGGTAATTAGATCAGAGGGGGTGATATAAGAAAAGTAAAAATTGTTGTCGTTAAATGCTGGCGGAGGTAAGGACTGGGAGGGTCGAGAGGGGGCAGATGAAGTGGAAGAAACGAAATAGGAGTTTAACTCATCCGGAGTGACAGGAAGGTCTCCCGAGGGAGAGGAACTAGGAGGATCACACAAGGAAAGTTTGCGTACATATATGTAGGGTTATGAACATTAACTTTCATTCAAAGTACACAAGTCATGGAGGAAATCAAAATTTAAATGATGACACTCAAATCATTCAAAAATTGAAATGAATACAATATTGAACAAGTTGGCTACTATCGAAATTGATCTTAAGTTTGTGGAGGATCACATAAAAAATTCAAAGAATGAATGCTAAACTGTGGATGATGGTTTAAATTACTTTTAGTCAGAAACTCAGTTCATAGTGCAGTGGGTGAAGCTATTATATAAAACAAATTAAAATAGGTTTAAACGAAAAACATTGGTAAGGAAATATGAGAATATTAAAACAAGGTATTAAACAGTGACATTTCAATGTGAAAAAATGTGCACTTATCATGCAAATACTGTGGCTCACAGTGAAATTGATATACCTCGAAACAAGAAAGAAGTGGTTAAAGAAAGCAAAACCAGAAATTCATCAAAACATTTATTTAAAACAATTTTTAATACATACACAGTCAAAAAATTAAAATATTCAACTTGGATTATTAATTTTAATTTTATTAATTAATTTATTTTTTCTTAGGAGATGCCACACTGTTTCTGCACTTACTAGTTTACCTAAGTGTTTAGATAGTTCTGTGGCTATTTTGGGTGCACTGAAACGTGGATTTCATTAAGTTTTTTAATGCACTATTCCTTCTTGAATAATCTTTTAAACAAAAAACAAACAAAATCTTTTCACTATATGCTGGACAATTGAGCGGCTTTTTAAAATTATTTCAGCTATTTGATTGAAAGATTTCCCATCATAAAAATGTTGAAGGACCAAATCAAGTTCTTTTAACTTGTGTGCTCCAATTATCGAAAAAAGTTCAAAAACATTGCAGACTTAGCTCAACTCGCTTGGAAAAAAGCCAAACCCTTTCGACACAAGAGTTTAACTAGAAGTAAAATAGTTTAAGTTAAATAAATATTTGGAAAACCAAGGTGTATAATTTTCACTGCGAAATACCGAATCGTAAAAACAAATGTATTTTATTTTTATAGTTAAATCCTTTTTTATTTTATATATATTTATTTTGTTTTATACATATATATTATGAATATACATATGTTTATATACAATGTACATACTAGTAGGATGTTTAATGATTACAATAATTATTGTTTTTAATGTTATACAATTTTAACGATTTACTTATTTAATGACAGCTGTAAATATCCTGGTGTATCATTTTGACTGGAAGTCACTGTAGATGTAGAGAGGACTTTTTCTGAAACTGACAAATGATTCAGTTTCACAGAGAACAAATTTGAAATGCATAAGGTAGTTGATTATAAAGCTTGTGTTAAAATTATAAAGGTGTTGATGCTCCTGATTAAATCGAAAATGTTATTATTTAAAATTAAAATAATTAATTGATCAAAGACAGAAAAAACAAAATGGAGAAAGCCTATTACCTCAACAGAACAACATATGCCAAAATGCCTATCCAAGAAAGCAAAACTAAGACACTATATGACATTCATACAACCGGAGGCTCTCTACGCTAGTGAGACGCTAATCCTGAACAGAAGTATGGAACAAATTAAATTAGTCGACAGAAGAATAATCAGAAGGATCCTGGGTCCAAAGAAGATCGAACAAGGCTGGAGGCACAAAAGAAACGAGGAAGTGTACGAATTCTCAGAGAGCATCGTCTCCAAAATGCGGAAAAGACGTCTCGCCTTTTACGGACACTTGACGAGGATGGATCCGAACAGACTGACCAAACGGATATTCAACTATTTTGGTAAACTCAAGGCATATGACAATTCATGGATCATGAAGTGCAGAGCTGACCTGCAACGTTGCGGAATACAGGAAAGCACAATACACAACAGAGCACAGTACAAGAGGGAAGTGGAGGAGAGGGGGCGGATTGAGTACGGAAGGGTGAGCAGAACGAGCACGCGTGTGTGATCGCAGGAGGAGGAAGGAGCACAGTGAGAGGATGCAGGCGAGATGGGCGGAGGTCAGAGCGGGAAAGAGATCCTGGAGAAGATGACTGCCGGGTTTCCTTCATGACGAATAAAATTGTAGCGTGATCCACAGCGGTCTTAACGAAAAAAAAAAAAAAAAAAAAAAAAAAAATTTATGTCATTGTCAAAAGATAACACATTTTTAAAAATATTATGAAAATCCTGAATAATGAAGTTGTTCACTTATAGTGAAATAAAAATCATTTGTTTTTCTGTGTATTTATTGTTTTATATTTTATCATAATTAGCTTTTTTTAACAATTCAGTGTATAAGTTTAATTTTAAGGGCATTTAATATTAAACAACATATTTCAAAGTTTTCTAGATTGCATGTGAAATCTGGGCCTTATTTACAAGTAGGTAATTTTTTTTGTCAAAGAAATAGGGATTTTAATAACTTTATTTTTAAAAAATTAAGATTATTAAAAATAATGACAAGAGTGAAGCATGATAATAATATAGAGATTAACTAACATATAAATCATGGGTTCATTTTAGAATTTCAAAAGAAATAACTCTGGGTGACCGCTGCATTCTAATAAAATAATTTAATCTTCACCCTAAACTCTAATTTTTATATTATTTTGATTCCTTTACAATAATAAATAATCGTCCTTACCAGAATAAACAGAAGTCAATAGACAGAGGATCAAACACACACAATTTTAGTGACACATTTATTTACAATTTTGGTACAAGACAGTTGTCAACGCTTATGACAGCTGAGAAATTCTGTTGCATTTCATCCATTTTTTGTAATCTTTCTATTGTGAAGGACTTTTCTGATTATATCATTTGTTTTTTTAGGCCCTAAAATAAAACGAATAAAAATAAATTTAGCTAAGATAATACATAACCATATCAAAATATATTTTGAAATTTTTATTAGATATTTACTAACGCTTTTTTTGAGTTAATTTTTCAATGACACTTTTCTTCATTATATCTTTTTTTACTCGAAAATTGTCTCTTTTTTTCCTGAAAGAAACTTTTTTTTCTTCTAACATCTTCTTAAACTCTTCTTTTTTTTAGGTTTTTTGATACATCCTGAAAGAAACTTTTTTTTCTTCTAACATTTTCTTAAACTCTTCTTTTTTAGGTATTGGCTTGATACATCCCCATTTCTTTAGATAGTTAATAGAAATGGTGGTTCCACCTGGTACAATAAAAGTAATTTAAGTAAATCATGAATAGAAATATTTATAGAATTTCCTTATCATTATAATATGGGCGGTACATTAAAAATCTTTAAAATAGGAACATAAAAAAAAAAAATAATCATGAATTGATCTATAATAAAAACTGCAAGAGTGAGTTTTTCATATATAATAACTAAAAAGAGGAAGAAAACAGTAACTATGGGACTAATAAAAGAAAAAAGCACAAAACTTAATCATTTCAGCATGAAAACAAAATAAATAAATAAAATGAAATAAAAAAACAATTAAACACAAAATCATTTAGCAAACTAATTATTATTAAATTATGACTTGAAAGTCTAATAAAGATATTGTTTTTATCACATTTACTTTTGATTATGCAGACCAATTTTCATCTCTACAGTTTAGAAGACAACAATTCAGTAGTTTAGAAGACCAAGGGTTCTCAAATATCATATATAACCATTTATGTGTGATTATTTACAAATTTATTTATCCATCATTTATAAAAATATATATGATCATTATATCATTTGATATATTTATTCTTATATATCGCAATTATCTTATTTGTGTTATAGCAATGAGAGTAATTTAAAATTTATGCACTTTATTTTTCTAAATCAGTCTGGTACTTCATACTTGAGTAACTATACAAAATAAAAATATTCACTCTTCCTTAATGATATTTTTTAAATATTGTTAGTCTAAATTATAAATCCAATTTTGAACACAGCCTAGTGTTAGTTGCATTAAAATAAACCAGCGTTTACAGAGGGACTAAACAGAACCAGAGATATTAACAAAACCAAAAATGCATACAAAATGTAAGAAATGTAAAGTGTATTCTAATGAGAAATTAAAACCACATGTCAGTCAAGAAACGATTAAATGATTCAAATGTGATTACAGGTTGTTTCATTAAAAGATTGTTTTGATGAAAAAAATAAGAAAGTTAAAAAAAAACTAAGAATCTATTTAAACAATACATTAGTAAAACCTATTATTAATACTTGCCAACTGTTACAGTATAGCGAAGTGGTGTGAATATTTTATACAATAGATATGATACAGCAAGATGACCTGCCAAAGTATTGCTATTTTTCCTAATCTTGTCAACAGTTTCATCACTAAGGTGGACCATTTCTGCCAGTGAAGCAATATCAACTCCACTATAAAACAGAAATGATAATCATATAAGATGTAAAATGAAGAAATACAAATCAATGATATTATGGACTTATATAATCTCTATACCTTCTAGCCATGTAGTAGAATGAACCAAACCAAATAGCAGAGGTTACTAAGTGAACTGGAACAAGAACATACCAGTAATCACGGTACATAGCTTTAAATTTTTGAAAAATAGATAACTTCTTTTTCTGTACATTTTCATTATTGAGGTCATCCTGTCCAACAGGCTTTTTACAATAGAAAGCTTTAGATGTTGTAAGAATACCATGTGGTCTAAGGAAATCTTGGTCGGACTGAACAGAACTAAATGCTACAAATAAATCGTATTTTTAATGGATACTTTTGTTTGTTATTCCCATGAAACAATAAATTAGAAAACTCTAATCAAAATACCTTTATTTACACTAAGTCCTATCAAAGATTTACATGGTTTCTTTGTAGAATTACCACAGCTGTAAATAAATCCTGTAAAAGAAAAAAAAAAAAACTATACATGATTTAAGTGAAAAACAAAACTTTGTAATCTTTTCTTAAATTATGAAATTTTATGAATTTACATAAATATATATGTTTACTATTATGAGGATTCAGTCTATTTTTAGGGCAATCTATAAGGTTATTGTATCCAACTTATCTTGTTTCAGCTAATATGCATTAAAAATTACAGAAAGGACTAGGAATATAATGATTATAGGAATATACAACCAATATATTACGTAATATCGACACAAATAATTTAGCATGATTGAAATATTAACATTCGAGTATATCTAAATAATGTTAGTGCAGATATATAAGGAAAAATAAACTTAGAAAGAATTGATAAAGAAATATCAAAGTTATTGACAATTACTTTAGGTGCTAACTAACATAAACTATGAAAAACAGGATTAAAATATAAAACTAGTTTATTCTAAATGTTGGAAACGATGAAATGAGAAATTTGATCAAAGCAGACTACATACGAAAATTACAAAACCAAGAAATCATTCTGAGAATATATAGAATATATTTTACAGTTAAGTATTAAAATAAAAATGAGGCTACATTTAAAAAATGATAATAAAGATAATTTTCTAGTACCACACACTTCAATATCACTAAAAGACATCATGTGCAAGTACATTAACTGTTCAAAAGGATATAACAATCCCTATAAAATGTGCATTTATTCAAGAATCTAAATTATAAAACACATCTAAAGATTTTTTATTTTGGAAATTAATAGAAATATCTTCCTAACAAACAATTATATTATAGTTAATTATCCCTAAATAAAATTAAGTTATAATGCCAAAAATAGTATACACGATTTAATTCATACATTGTTTATAAATATGCAGAACCTAAGGACATTCAAAATAAAATTACTTCAACACTATTTCAATTTTTTACCAATTGATAATAACAACTGAGATTATCATATTACAATTACAGGCAAGAAACTGGAACTCCAGAAGGAAAAATAGCCGATGAACACTATTCAACAGAAATTAAAATAGAACTTACGATAACTTTGTGGAACGAGTTTGGAGCAAGTAAAATAATTCTTTCTAATTAAACAAAGAGCCAATAATGGCCCATTTAATTTATAGTTCATTTTACTTAAGCATTAAGTCTTTCAGAAGTTTGCTAACTTCTTTACTGTCATGACAAATGAAAATTCGTGAGAAAAGAAACATTATTTTCCTCTCCTTAAGGTTACATATTCTAACTAAACTGTAACCTCGCGGTTTTAAAGAATTTCAACAAACAACCCAACAAACAAAGAGGTTCAAGTTACAAGTAATATAGAGGTCGAAATGAAAACTAGGATGGATTTAATATTTATTTCAGACCAGCGTTTCTCATATAATGGTTTGTGAGGAATAAATAATTCCTCGATTTTTCAAAAGAATGACGCAGTGTTGGGCATATTTATATTCGTAAATACGAATACGAATATATTCACATAGATTATTCCTAAGAATATAAATACAAATATATTCGTGTTCATATGTGTGAATATAAATATATTCGTTTGTTTGTTTATTTTGTTTAACGTCACTTTATGCTGCTATGGCTAATCGGACGATACTACGGTGGGAGTCCTAAATTTTGCCGAACCAGGTATAATTAGGATAGGGATCTTTAACGAGTACCTGACATCGCACAGGCTCGGGACCTCCATTTTACGTCCCTTCCGAAGGACGGCATAGCTAAGGATTTTTTACTCCCTTTAAAAAATCCTAAGGTCATCTGCCGGGCTGCGAACCCGCGATCTTGGGTTTAGTAGGTTGCTATGCTAACCACTGCACCACAGGTGACCCCACATTAGTTCATTCTCTCTTTGGCGGCGGTAGTACTGAGCAATATAAACATATGGCTTATAAGATATATTTACAAAATTTAGAAGGAAACTACAGGTGTAATTTTGATGTTTTAGATCAGCCAATTATTTGTGAAAATATTACACATTACATACATGCAAATATTACACAGGTTAAGTGAAGGGCCTTGGATTGATGAATTGTTTGCTGCTGGAGTAAAATTATCTGATGTCTACGAAAATAATAAACCTGTTGAAATACTGATTGGAGCGGACATTGCTGGAAAAATTCTAACGGGGAAAAGACTAATATTAGAATGTGGACTAGTAGCCATGGAAACAGATATAGGCTGAACTCTAATAGGTAAGGTTTCACAAATTGCTTGCAAAGTGAATGCAGGTATATCTATTTTATCAATGTTTGAAAAAGAAGCAGATGTATCTCAGCTATGGGCAGTAGAATAAGGGATGCCGGTGAGAGCAGATCGAAAGACCAGTTACATGTTGCTACGCTAGATCATTTTGATAAAACTGTGTCGGACGATGCTACGGTTGGAGTCCTAAATTTCGCCTATCCAGGTATAATTAGGATAGGGATCTTAAACGAGTACCTGGCATCGCACTGGCTCGGGACCCCCATTTTACGTCCCTTCCGAAGGACGGCATAGCTAAGGATTTTTTACTCCCTTTAAAAAATCCTAAGGTCATCTGCCGGGCTGTGAACCCGCGATCTTGGGTTTAGTAGGTTGCTATGCTAACCACTACACCACAGGTGACCCTGTATAAATATATTCGTATTCACATGTTGGTCCAGTGAATGAGGGGTGTAGAGTGCATGGATTATGCGATAATTTCACTTCGTTAGGACTTCATAGCTTCGTTAGGAATAGTTAGAAGGTAAACATACTAAAAGTCCCCACCCCTAGGAGGTGTGCTAACCGTGGGGGAAGGGGAGAAGTTCAGTTTTTTTATAATACAGTGGACCCTAGTTATAACGCGGGTTAAAGGGAAATGAAACCTCCCGCGTTATAGACGTACCCGCCGTATAACGAGGGCAAAAGTATGAATCATTGGGGGTCAAAAAATAATGAAAATGCACTCTGATATAAACCCGGGCTAAAGGAATAATACACAGCTTTTAAAAAGAAAGCGAGGGGGATTCTGTGAACCAAGAAGGCAGGAATAGAGACAACTTCTCCGTACGTCATCTAGGTTGGTTACCGGGAAGATATTTAATCGACATTGTCTAAACAACACCTTTCGGCTTATTTCCAGGACGACACAAGCGATGTACACACTCTTTTCTAAAGTTTTTTAAAATTCTAATAAAAATCAAACTTTAAAAAGTAATAATATTGAAACAAAAACAATGAAACTTGGTTAAACAAAAAATAAAC
Source organism: Euschistus heros (assembly GCA_003667255.2). Classification (NCBI taxonomy): domain Eukaryota; kingdom Metazoa; phylum Arthropoda; class Insecta; order Hemiptera; family Pentatomidae; genus Euschistus; species Euschistus heros. The sequence continues at coordinate 570,649 of RCWM02000002.1, read as the reverse complement.
GTCCCACATACGTAGTTTTACTTCTTACGTTAACAACCAGTTATAATTTTTTTCCTTTACAAATTCCTTTTAATGTTCAGTAAAATTAGAAGTGTGTTAAAAAAAAAAAAAAAAATTAACAAATGTAACTTAATTTGCAGAGTTCACTTTTCCCCAGAACTTATTAAACTTTGGAACCTTTTCGTTTTTTCTATTGGTTTTATGACTCAATTTTCTAATGAATTGTTTTAAGTTTTCTATTGTTGGTTTTAAAACCATAATACGATGTAATCTAATTTTTTATTAATTTTAATTGAATCAGGATCGGGACCGGAGCTTGACCCGCGTTATATCCGAATCCGCGGTATAACGAGCCGCGTTATACCGAGGGTCTACTGTATCTCGAAAACAGTTGACTCTAGAAAAATATTCTTTTTTTCTAATATATATAAAAGCTTATCCAATTTCCTATAAAATTAATTATATATAAATTTGTCGTAATTCCAATCGTTTACGAGATATGCGTTTTTGAAAATCGGAGATTTTCGGGAAAAAAAAAATGTCACCTCACTTTTTGTCTAACTTTTGCTTTTACTACGTTCCACAATCGTTTTTCAGAAAAAAACGTCAGAATCAAAATTGTAGACTATTAAATTTACTTTAATTTCATATATACGTTTTTGGTATTTGAAGCAAATGATTAATAAAAACTGATAAAACATTTTTTTATTTCTATAATTGTTGATTTATAATAACTTATATCTCGAAAACCGTTGGAATTTCGACAAATACGTATATAATTAATTTTATAGGAAATTTAATGAGCTTTAATTTTGATCTGCTACATATTTTTCTAGAGTCCACCGTTTTCTAGATATAATCGAAAAACAAAATTGGGACCTTCTTCCCATCTCCCCACCCTTAGCTCACCCCACAGGGGCGGGGACTTTTCGTATGTTTACCTTCTAACTATTCCTAACGAAATTTTTATCAAGTCCCATTAAATACCTATACCAATACGTTAAATACGGCTTACTATTTTGAAATCTAAGGCTTTTTGGCATAATTTTCACCATAACCACAAAACTGTTTGTCAGATCTGAAATTTATTTTTTTCAACTAAAATCTGGTGAAATTTACTATCAGGCCCTATATGTGAAATTTTGATTATGTCACGTAATACACCCAAACCCGAACGCTAAATATGTATGTTTTGGCAAGGTATGACGATATTGACAAATTCAGTGGGCTGGTTTGAGTGTATAACGTGACATGATCAAAATTTTGTATATAGGTTCTTATAGTAAATTTAAGGAGCATTCAAATAAAAAATAGAAATTTTGGATCGAACAATTAGTTTCGGAATGGAAAAAAAAAATTAAAAACAATGTTTAACTGGCGAGATTGAAAAATATAATCAACCAACTCAAACTTTATTCTTTTTATCAATACATTAATAGCTGGAAGGTAACCATGGTAACAAACAATATATAATATTAAATTGCCAATTCAATTAAAAATCTTCTCTGATTCTGCTCATCCTCCCACCTTAAGCTGGAGAAGTCATTGACAGCTTAACACTTTTGACTCAACTCAACTTTACTAAACTTCATATTTCTTTGGTACTTTGCCACTGCGAGAGGATACTGGCTGTACCTCTTCGGTTTTTCTTACAATAGCTTTTGAGCTGCACTCTTCTTGATTAAGTGGTTGATCTCCCTAGTATTTTATAGGAGAATCTGCCATGCTGTTTATTGAATGCCAGAGGGCATTCTCTGAACTAGTCGCATTATCTCCCCTCGTTTCCTCTTCAACTTAACTAGCCTCACTTTTCCGACTCGTCCGGGTAATAACTGAATGCCATGGGCCAGTCAAGTCTCCTTTTATCGTCACTGCCAACCAAAACTATTTCACCTTCTTTTATTATTCGACTGATTCCTTTGATTCTGTGCTTTAGTTGACCGAGATTCTCTGAACGAAATCTTTTACGAAGATCCTCCTTCAATTTCTGGCGATATGCTAATCTGCTTTTCAGGTCTATCTTGTCTAGGTCTGGTGTGGTTAGTTCTTTTGTCTAAATTCTCTCATGTGTGTCATGCTTGAGGCCATTTTTACAAAACTTGTAAATCCAACCAGATCTACGAACGTTACTTTCATACCTGGCGACGTCTCTGTAGTACCAATCAGTATCGTCACTACAATCATAGATAGACACAATTGAAATAAACGGCCATTCACCACCCCACCAGGGGGATGAAACCGGCATGAATTTCCACTTGATTATTTTAAATGAACTGAAACGAAATAACCTAGAATTATTCATAAAATTCATTGCATTTTTTAAACTAACAAAGTTTGTATTACATTTTCCAAGCACCCAATTAGGAATTTAAATGTTTGCTAGTAGAGGTAATGCGTAGGACCAACTCATAAAACGCTTCTCAATATCTGAATCTACCTCTTGGTCCCAGCTATACTTGCGTTCAAATAACAATAGTTTGGGCTCTAAAGAAATTGGACATGTTAACCCTATTGGATCATAAATCCGATTTACAACTTTCAAAATTACTCGCTTGGTAATTATTTCGTCTTCTGTACTTTTCAAGAAATTTTCACACAGATAAGTCATGTCTCTGTCTGAATTCCAAACTAGTCCTAACACATTTACTAGCTTTGGATTTTCCGAATCACCAGAACTATATACCCATCCTTGTAAATCAAAATTTACTTGTTTCATTACGGCAGTTGCCCCAACTATAAAGATGTCTAGTTCTGCTTTTGATACACTCGTCACACAGTTATCAACTTAAAAACTTAACATTAATTTATTAGCAAGAGATATACACTCACTATTGCTATCTACCAATGACTGAAGGTGGTGTCTAATAAAAACTGTAAGAAAGGGCTAGTTGTCACACCAAACACGACTCTGCAATGTTAGAAAACTATAATTTTTCCATTTTTGTCTTTCCAAATAAATTTCAGAAACTGGTGGTCTTGCTGACAAATACTAATCTGAAGGAAAGCTAGCTTAATATCTGATATGACACCAATCTCATTTATTCTGAAACGAAGTAAAATTTCTGGGATTAATTCAACTAAATTTGGTCCCTTATCTAGGTCATTTAAAGAGGGCTTATGTTTCTCTTTGGCTGAAGCATCGAAAAATGGTCTCACTATTGTTGTACTGCCAAGTTTAATAACGTGTCTGTGGGGTAAGAAATGGCCACTGTCAGGATCACTGGAATCACTGACATCTTCAATGATTCCTTGCATCAACCAATCTTTGAATACCTTATCATAGTTTTTTAACTATAAATTCCAATCGTTTCAATGACAATGTATAATTACTGGCATGATAAACTTTACTCTCATTCCATGGTAGGTGGACCTCATAACTTCTTTCATTATTTATGGACACAGTTTTATCAAAATGATCTAGCGTAGCAACATGTAACTGGTCTTTCGATCTGCTCTCACCGGCATCCCTTATTCTGCTGCCCAGAGCTGAGATACATATGCTTCTTTTTCAAACATTGATAAAATAGATATACCTGCATTCACTTTGCAAGCAATTTGTGAAACCTTACTTATTAGAGTCCAGCCTATATCTGTTTCCATGGCTACTAGTCCACATTCTAATATTAGTCTTTTCCCCGTTAGAATTTTTCCAGCAATGTCCGCTCCAATCAGTATTTCAACAGGTTTATTATTTTCGTAGACATCAGATAATTTTACTCCAGCAGCAAACAATTCATCAATCCAAGGCCCTTCACTTAACCTGTGTAATATTTTCATGTATGTAATGTGTAATATTTTCACAAATAATTGGCTGATCTAAAACATCAAAATTACACCTGTAGTTGCCTTCTAAACTTTGTAAATATATCTTATAAGCCATATGTTTATATTGCTCAGTACTAGCGCCGCCAAAGAGAGAATGAACTAATGTGGGGTCACCTGTGGTGCAGTGGTTAGCATAGCAACCTACTAAACCCAAGATCGCGGGTTCGCAGCCCGGCAGATGACCTTAGGATTTTTTAAAGGTAGTAAAAAATCCTTAGCTATGCCGTCCTTCGGAAGGGACGTAAAATGGGGGTCCGGAGCCTGTGCGATGCCAGGTACTCGTTTAAGATCCCTATCCTAATTATACCTGGATAGGCGAAATTAATGACTCCAACCGTAGCATCGTCCGATTAGCCATAGCAGCATAGAGTGACGTTAAACGAAATAAACACACTAACTAATACCTGTTCTCCTGTTGCTTGGTAACCCATTTCTGAAGCAGTACTTCTTAATATGTATGATCGTTAACTGCCTGAATTAATAATAGCTCTTGCCTCACGATCGTGTGTCTTACCTCTTATTTTTACAATTAAAGTTTGAAGGAATACTCCCTTAAAATTAAGTTGACCCAAGATAGCTAAGGTTTAATCAGTTTCGATGGTTTTTTTCACTTTCAGGTAAAGACGTAGTAGATGTTTTATCAGAGTCATGTTCCTTATGAAGTTCTGAACACATAATAGGATAGTAGCCCTTTTTACTATGCATTTTGGCCTTAACCTACAAAATTTTGCTTCATGGTTTTTTTCACTTTCAGGTAAAGACGTAGTAGATGTTTTATCAGAGTCATGTTCCTTATGAAGTTCTGAACACATAATAGGATAGTAGCCCTTTTTACTATGCATTTTGGCCTTAACCTACAAAATTTTGCTTCATGGTTAGGTCTAAAACACTCATAACAACAATTGTTATATTTTATGATTGCCAACTTATCTTCTAACAACATATTTCAATAACAACATGTCATAGACGGTGCTAAAATGCACATAGCAAAATTGGCAATCTCACCGACAATATGTTGTTTTTATTTGTTATATGGTTTATTATGTTAATTAATTTTTGTGCTATAATAGGTAATCTAATTGTATAACTTTGCATTTTTTTTAATGTATTAAACAAACATTGAAATTTTACCTGGTTCAATTTATTCTTGAATTCTTCTTCATGAATAAGAGAAGTCAAGAATAAGGAATGCTACTATATAGCCACTTCGCAAGCCTATCAATTGTGAAATAGAGTTTTTTAACGTATAATTTAAAACCTTAAAAGATTAGAAGACAGATTAATAATACAGATAATATTTGCAAATTTTATTGGTTTTTCATTTATATAGCAAAAAATGGTGTAAAATATGTTTTCCCCATTTTTTATGCACAATTCTATAGGGAATCGGTCATGACCCACTAACATGGATGTATTCGAAATCTACACAAGATTACGGAGGTTTTGAATTTTGTTCAACTTTCCAATTGATGACAATCCATTTCATCTACCTAACCAATGCATGGAGAACTCTAGGGCGCCTTCACTAGGTCTCTCTGCTCATACTGCTAGTTCAGATCCCAAATATTTTCGCATACTCGGCCTTTAGTCCATAAGATTACACCTATTACATATTCGTAGGTGGAGAATTTATTAATAGTGATGTTATTTGACAGCCTTAGTCAATCTTTAAAAAATATTTTTAAAGAAGTTTTTAGTTCTGTGTGAGTGTTAAAATAAATAACTTTTCAATGGTTAAACTAACTACACTACAAAGCAAGAAATTTACAAATATATATCACACATGCATCTAAAATACTTTTTTTATCTTTATTACTATATTATATTCCATATTGATACATTGAACTGATTAGAAGATACGCCATAGGCACCTTCAGAGAACTACACTTCTTTAGACATCAACTAAATTCGTCAACTAAAGATTATTAGGTTGACTGAAACACTGATCTAAGGAATGTAGGTAGAATCAGCAGACACTTACCTTGATTCACCATATTATCAGGCATAAATATTAATACCTTCAGAAATTGGTAATCTTTTGGATTTAGATATGATAGGTTTAGAAGTCTATCTAGTTACCTGTTGGGATCAGATAACAGAGGATTAGGGTATTTGCTTCTTGGTGGTAAACAGGATTCCATAGAAAATATTTTTTTTAAATCATTGTTATGTTGTTCATAATACTGACACTTACTGAGAAATTAAATTTAAATGCCAACATGAATAAAGTACGTTGTATTTTATTTATTTTTTTATTCTTAAGAGACTTCCCTTCTCCCAAAACAAAGATTATTTTATATTTCATTACATATTCATACTGGTTTTGGAGCCACAATACACTATTAAAATAATATCCATAGAAATATCATCCTACCATGTTTCTTTTTATTTACTTTTGCTGAGTAATAAACGAAACCCAGAATATTTGGAATATTCACCGTCTGAAGTTAGAAGGAGAGGTAGGCCTCGCATCAGGTGGAGAGATCTCGCTCTCTCTCTCTCTCTCTCTCTCTCCTCTCTCTCTCTCTCTCTCTCTCTCTCTCTCTCTCTCTCTCTCTCTCTCTCTCTCTCTCTCTCTCTCTCTCTCTCTCTCTCTCTCTCTCTCTCTCTCTCTCTCTCTCTCTCTCTCTCTCTCTCTCTCTCTCTCTCTCTCTCTCTCTCACACACACACACACACACACACACACACACTCATTTATTCTCTCTTTCCTTTAACCATGAAGTGATTATTAAGAAATATAATTAAAACCATTTACCTCCCACTTTGGCTTTGTAATCCTGAGAAGCACCAAAATTGTTTAATGTGAGATGAGAACTATTAACAAAACTATTTATAAAATAATATTTATTTCTTGAAAAACACATGCCTTCAAATATGATTTCACAAATAAAAAAAATTGTTTTGAATCACAGTATATTTTTATTCATGTAAATGACAAGGGAAAGCTGGAATCTTCCTGTGAAAAATAAATAATAAAATAAGCATTACAAAATCAAAATACAATAATCTTAAAATATTTAAAGTTTTTAGTAGTTATACTTACGTTTTCTTTAATCTGCACATGGTGCCTTGATCGCAGCAAGTACGTGGCAAGCGACAGCACAGTCCAGAAGAACAGTGTAATTTAAAGCCCTCCACGATAACAATTGACAATATATCTGCACATAATTTATAAATTAGTTGTTTCTACCTCTATTTTGTTGTATTTTTAACATCTACCTCGGAGTGTACTTCGACAATGAGGCGAATTAAGATCAACCTATTGCTTTTGTTATCATTTTAACGATTAAAGTGAAATCATCTACTGTGAATTCAAGACATTATGGCGATATTGGATCACATTGTCAATATGTAAGACGGCTTTATTTTTTATTTTAGAATATTGAATCATAAAAAGAGAGTTGTAAACAACATCCATTGAAAGTGGAATAAGACTGAGGAAGAAAATATTTTAATAATTAAGCAAGGGGGTGAAAAGATTATGACCTAACCCTATAATCACGAAGTTCCAGAAATTAGAATGGTCTGCAATTAAGTATGCCAAAAATGTCAGTATTTAGAGACAATATTTGATAGAAAGGCATTTTGACCAAACTAGAGTGCAGTATAGTGGGACTAGAAATCAATATGGTGAACAGTATCTTCGACATAATAATTAGAAGAAAGCCTTATAACATATCTTTTAACAACCACTCTTTTGAAACTGTTAACCATTTGTATTTCGAAAATAAATTCCAAAAATACTGTGAGTGACCAAGAAGCCCCACGGATTTTAGAAACGGAGATAGTAAAAATAATCTTCTTCGGCACTATGTACGTCCCTGTATGAGCTAGATTACTATCGTGAAAGAGGACCTGACGAAAATTATAATATTTTACATCATTATATTTTTCAAAGCACATCTTACAAATTTTATGAAAACGAAATATTTTAAAATAGAAATGACTCCAAAAAATTTCAGTTAGTTCAGCAGATACAATTATATTCACCTGGCATATAGTTATAATTATTTTGTAGTAATCCAATGCATATCAATAATACCATAGGACTTGTTTTTAAACCCCATAAGAATTATGTTTGAATAAGAATGGATATGACAAAAGAAAACAAAATCCATATATTTCATAGTTACGAAATAGTAATAGTGAAGAACGTCTATAATTGTAATAAAGGTATCATTAAAATTTAAAATTTAGTAAGAAAACATTTTTTTGACTGATTCCAATATTTTACAGTTGAAAAATAATAAAGTTAATTATGCCGTGGATCAATCTGAAGGAAATAAAAAGTAATTAGAAAAAAAAATAATTACCGCTACGGTCATTGTTGCTTGCAGACGGAGTAGAGAGTTTGTGATTTTTCTCAATTGAAGTTTCAGATAATCCAATACTAAAACTAGTTAAGTTTAAGACACAAAAAGAGCAAAGAAGAAATATACCCAACCTTGTCATATTTGTGGTATAAAGTATTTAGAGTATAAATTACAGTACCTTCTTAATATATACTATTATCTTTTTATCTGGATTAAACTACATTATCCCAGATAGAACCAAGCTTTTAACTTTTTAATTGAACGAGGTGCATTGTTCCTGACCTGATATGAATTCCAGTAAAAAAAAAACTAATTTTATCCCAGCATTGTTGATTCAAACAAAAACGAATTTACTAGTTAATATTATAAACTTGGATATTGATTAACCTCATTTCAATTTTAGATGTTTAAAATAATTTTAAAACAACCCGTAGGATAAGAGCCCCAGCCAAAAAGAAAAAAAATAATTTTTTCGGTTTGAGAACAGTACTGTATTTCTCTTCTGATCAGGTCTTATAGCCTGTTTGATTGTTTTGTTTTTTTTTTTTAATTTCCCAATAATATCATATTATTTCTCACATTTTTAAAACATTGTGCATTTTAATTTAGCTTTCTGATTGTATGTTTTACGAAGGAATTTACATTAAATATTCGGTACCCGTGATAAATTTTCAAAGAGACCATCAGAAAGATTAATCACTTGGTCCTAACGATTCTACGACTGCTACTGAAATACGATTGTCATTTTTTATATTTACACTGTGAAGTTAAATATAATTGCAAGGGTTGCCGTATCTTTATTCTGATCTTTTTTTCGGTTGTTTTAGTTTCTTGTCTCCTTGCCCAATAATTAGTCCATGCCTATTAACACTGCTGGCTATAGTACTTTTAGGCATCTTGGAGAACGATTAGAAAGTTAGGCTTGGAGAACATGGTTGGTTTTCACCTGATTAACAGTAGAATCCGCAATATAAAACAAATTATTTCCACTATTACAACACAGTCGGATATGCAAAGAAAATGTTATATCATCAACTCCTCAGTAAACTTCGTTTACGTCGAATCACTTTACTATACGGGAATGGTATGAATTGAAAAAATATGGATAAATGCTGGGGCGAACGATTGAAAAAAATGAAAGCGTAGTTTTTGCATAACATTTTTCATAATATCTGGGCCGAAGGTTGATGTTATTTCCATAAACTAGGACATCATCTAAGTTTAAATAATTTTTGTATGAATATTTGAAAATATAAACAAGTTTTGCCTGGCTTGAGAAATTAATGTAGTCAATAAAACTGTTGATCGTAAATAGCTAGGACGTGAAATTGATCCTTGTAGCACTCCGTTTTCAGGATTTATAAAACGAATCCCAGGAATCAGGGTGAACACAGACCCAAAAATACTATTTGATCTGATAGCTATATACAAAACACAATAAATAACCTTTTAAATTCATTTGTTTAATTTTTTAGTTGTGTTGGATTTCCAAAGACTTAAAGAGTCAATAGCAATCTCAAGATCCCTATAGAGCACGAAAACATATTGGTTACAGAAAAATGTGGTTAAGAAAATGATTAATCATAAAAACTTGATGAATAGTATTTAATTTTTTATTTATTTTATCGGAAACCAAACTATAATGCTATATAAGGCAGTTATAAGTAACTATACAATTAATTTTCAACAGATAGAGGTAAAGAAATTGGCCAATAACATTTTAGTTTTGAGTTCATATAATATTTGCAAATTGAGAAGTTAAAACAGACCGAGGTGCATATTTAATTAATTTAAAGCTGGTTCAGATCTGGATTTAAAAAGAAATATCTGATACCCATGTCGAAATTTGTTTTATGGGCAAGACACTCTCTCACTCTCCCTCTCTCACTTTCTCTCCCCCTCATTCTCTCTCGCTCTCTCTCTCTCACTCTCTCTCTCTCTCACTCCTCTCATTATCGGTCTTGAAAAGTTACTCTCAATCCTAATAAATAGAAATTAATAATTTAATATAAATTAATTAATTTGTGGAAATATCTAATATCAGTAATGGTGATGAGGAAGTTGTTCATGTAAACAATGTCCATTTCAAAGGAGTTAAATGTATTCCTTGTACATTTCAATTGAAAATATTTTAAATGAATAAAATAAGCTTACAAGAATATTTATAATATCATGATATTTCAATTCATATTTCAAATGATTTCAGTAGTATCGATTGGAGGGGCTTAGTAACTAAGGTTGCGTTTACATACTTCACTACGTTGAGTTTATTTAATTCACAATAGAAGACCATCACATTTTACAGCTGGAATCTTCCTGCAAAAGCAACAGATAATGACATAAAATTAGATTAAACAAAAGAACGTTATTTGATGTCAATGATCTTTTTGAAAACGTACCAAAAACTTTTAGAGCATGAGAAACCATCATCAGAACATTTGTAATCTGCATTGCAACATAGTCCTGACCCTGCGCATCTTCTTACACCGATTGAACTTGATTCCAATATAAGTTCTAAAATATTATTTAAGATATTTTTAAATTCACCAATGATGGTATTTTACAGCAATATTTTCATTTAATTTAATAATGATTTTTAAAATTATTTTAGCTCTATTGATTATTATTAATTATATATATATATATATATATATATATATATATATATATATATATACAGGGTTAAGTACCTCTTAGTGTAAAATTTGGTAAAACTAGATCAAAAATGTAGAAAAATGCCGCAGGTCTCACCTTTCTATTCCAATCCGTTGCAGATATACGATAAATCAAAAACTTTTTGAGGAAACCACGTTTTTTACCATAAAAGCTGTAATATCTCCATATTGTTAATCTATTTTCTAAACTTTGACCACATTTTTAGATTTAGCATTACATTTCCTATAAGAGCAGAGCACATGTAACCTTGAATTTTACAAACATGGAATATAAAGAACATTATGACTGTCCCTCAATGGAAATGTGCATCTTAAACATAATAACTCTTCATTGAAATACAAAGCAAAGAAAAAAAATATCGTTTAATAGAAAAAAAAGGAAAACTGTCAATAAAGCGACATTAGATCAAAGGATCTATTGATATTACATTTATATTATTATTTAGGATTTTTTTAATTAGATTTTCAATGTAAGGTTTACCAATATAGAATACCACTTTTTGAGGTGAATTTTATGGGCAGATGAGTCTGTTTTTACAGGGTAAGGCATTTCTACCTATCCATGTATATCGTTAGTTTATATTTGTATTGCTTTCGAATAATGTGAAGGAGCACCATGGTGTTGGAAAATCATATTTCGCCGAACTTCAGGTGCAATATCGTGATGAATTTGTGGTAGGATATTTTGTAACAAATCTTTGTAATTCTTATCATTCAAAATGTTGGGCAAACTATGTATGACTAATAAAGGATATTTGTTTATTTATAATTAACTCATTTAATACAGGCATTGATTAGGTGTCTTATTTTGTAAAGTTGAAAAAAATAGAAAAAGGGAAAAGTTTTTAGTGTTTTTATTTATTTATGCGTGATTTAAATATCAGTGGATTTTGCGTTATATTCGGTTTTTTCCTGTTTCAACAGATTATGTTTTTTTGTAAGTCAGACCTATAATTGTATTTTTATTTATTTATTTATTTTTTCTTTTCGTAAAATACAGCATATATTCATGTATTTATTTATTAAATATAAAGAAACAAAAAGCTCAAATTTTAGGAAAATTATAACGCAAAAAACATTAAACATAGCAATAGGTAAATATAGAGATATGCATCTCCATACTACCTATTCTGGAAAAAAACAAAAACTCACGTTTATTGTTGATAGCAGTTTGCGTATTTGGAACATCAAAATGAAATTTCTGAGAATTTCTTGGTTGCTCTATAAGAGAACTGACAAGACTTGAAACGCAAAATGTGCTGACGATGAACAATATGGTTAGTGAATTCATTGTGAACAGGCAAATAGAATTGAATTTCAGAAGGTTTATATTGTTTACATTAATCTCTTCAGCGACCTTTTTTGTTGATATGATGATTTATCTTGATCTACGTTGGCTTAATATAAAGAAGCTTTTCATATCTCCATTCTCAGCCGGATCACACTCCAATCGAACAATAACTTATTCCAATACTTTTAATGATCCATTTTCTATTTTTGAAATGAATACATTTAACAAATTTCATATTACAGAAAATGCATCATTTTTAATACTCAGATATCTAAATTATTATTTAGATAATAATTGGCATACTGAAGTGTCTTTGTAACGTAAGTGATGAAATCCATTAAGTGCCTCTTGGTAGCGTCCTATGTGTGTCTTATTTACTACCTATAGGTTCTTCTCCTTTATCAGCACAGAACAGATCACACGACGACACATAAACATTTATGACAACCTCCCCGCCTCATTTAATCCTCTATTCCGCTCCATCACTCCAACACCCCTTCCTGCTAGATTTCAAGGAAGAAAGGGTCACAACACACTAATCGACATCATACTTTGATCTCATCACATTATAAATGAATTGTAAATACTGTAAATAGTTTAGTTATTAGTTAGATTAAGTTATTTATAAGGATTGTTATAGAGGTACCCTCACCTCTCATTAATCACAATTTATACCTTTTTAAGGAAAATTGCATCAAATTATCAACTGATCTCAGCATACCTTCTAATACCAAGTAGGAAAGGTAGAAAAAGGTAAACATTTTGTTATTTTCTTATGAGGTATATATTTTGTTTTAATTATGCATGTGTTTGATATCATTTTTGTTTTTCTTTTTAGAGAGATTAGAAAAAAAAAATATATGGCTGACTTAAAAAAAAACATAATGCGATAATTTTTGACTAAAAGTCCCCGCCGCTAAGGGGGGGGGGGGGGTGAGCTAACGGTCGGGGGGAGGGGAGAAGTTCCATTTTTTTGGTTTTTCGATAGTATCTCGAAAACTGCTGACTCTAGAAAAATATGTTACAAATAAACATAAAAGCAAATTAAATTTACTATAAAATTTATTATATATAAATTTGTCGTAATTCTAATCGTTTACGAGATATACGTAATTGAAAATAGGTGATTTTCGGGAAAAAACAAATGTCACCTCACTTTTTGTGAAACCTTTGCTTCTATTACGTTCCATAATCGTTTCTCAAAAAAAACGTCAGAATCAAAATTGTGGATCAATAAATTTACTTTATTTTATATATACAATTCTGGTATTTGCTTCAAATGTTTAACAAAAATTGAGGTAAACATTTTTTTATTTCTAAAATTGTCGATTTTATCGATTTTCCTCTTACTCCTGCCTGATTAAGATCTTGCTCCACGTCATCCAGCCATCTCAATCGTGGTCGCCCTAGATTTCTGAATCCTTTTGACCTTCCTTTCAGTAATGGGATACAGGATACGATGAGAAAACATACTGGAATCTGGAACATATATTGCCTAATGGATATATATATTTGTCATCTTATACAAATGAAAAGAATAAGTGCTCAGAATTTAGATCAGGCCTAAGAACTTGCTTAGAAAGACTGCAAGAGGAAATTTTGAACCCACAAAATGAAAACCGTTTGTACAGTCCCAAGAAACCTATATTGATGTACAGCTAGTTATATGACAACCATCCAAAACCGAATTCGATATGAATCTAGAGTTTAGCAGACTATGGTTTCTGTGTAATTAATATTTCAAAAATAAAAATTGCAGTGTCTCATCTAAATTAATAAGTTTCTATCCATCTTATATGGATCATTCCAAGAAAGGTCGTAAGGTCACCAACAAATGCATATTGGTGAAAAATAGATTGGCGATTTAGAACAAGATAGAGTTATTTTTTGTACTAGGAAACTGAAATTGACGGATATATGATAGGGTGTTTAGGTGAGAAATTATTAGAAGAGGGCAACAAAATATTTGATTTAAGGAACGCCAATGATCTGTTATGTTAAATAATAAAAATAAATGTTTAGAGCAATTGAATCTAATAATGAACAAACTAATGAAAGCAATGATTTCAAGAGTACAAATATTTATATCTGGGTCTTGAAATAAAATAAGCCATTAGGAAATAATCATTTTTATGTACCACAAAGAAAAGAGCAACATTTCCAAACTATAAAACTATTATCTTGAACAATTCACTACTATACTTCTTTTATTACTTATTTATATATTTGTGTTCATTTACATACTTACTTCTCTCTTTTGCAGATCCAGAGAGGTCATGGGATAGTGAAGTTAGCCTTGGCCACCTGGTGGAAATTGCGGCTCGTCTGTCACCACTGGTCACTGTGCTGGATGAATATGGCCAGGTATATGTTGTATGAATGTATGTCCATGTTGTAATGGATGCTATAATCTGATAAAAGAATGTAATTCAGAGAAAGTTATAGCTGTGAATTTAATGCATACTCTTGTAGGAAGAATTCAAAGCCACTAGAAGTGGCAAAATCATTTAAAGCACAACTAACAAATTAATCAAATAAATTAAGGTTCACTGCGAGTTTATGTCAAAATTGAATTTTTGCAAAAAGAAATACAATTACATACAAATACATAAAATTGTATAAATGTAAACGTTTTAAATATAAAATGTATAGTTTTTACAATTAATGTTTTTTTCCCACTTTTTCTTATTTTGAGCATTTTTTGATACTCTCTAAAGATAGAAGATTGGTCATACTACTAACCGTTAAATATAAGATATACTTTCTTCTTGGGCTCAACGTACTTATGTACTCTAAATAGGGCAGAAAGGACGGGTTGTCCTACACGTTACTAACCTATTCTAGCCATGGTGGAAAGGTCAAGAATCATTTCATGGGTCCGGAACCAAATAAATTTTAACCCGCCCCGGTGAGATTCGAACCCACGATCTTCACTACCGAGCGCGCTGACACCCTCGCCCCAAATCGCTCGTCCGTCCATTCCCCTAAAATTAGCTTTAAAAGTTAAAATAATGAAAACATGTCGAAACTATTGATACTAACCGAATATAGCAAAGTGTAGTCCAAGTTGAAGAAGCCACACACACTGAGCACCACCTCTCTTTTCATCGAAATGTGCAGAATCAGCTTGTTTTAATAAATCATTATCAAATTTATCGATAATGAATTATAAGTCACTATTGAAACTGATAAAACGCATTCCTGAGTAGTACAAACATAAGCTATAGTGTGTAGGGATTATTGATTAAGATATAAAAAATCAAATACTGTTATCATTTCTTAAGATAATAATTACTCAGTTTCTTTATCCCTTCTTATGGAAATTAATGTTTAATTTTTTTAATCTTACTTTCCTGGTTTAGTCGAAGAAAATACAATGCTAAAGATTTTTTTTTCCTTTGAATCGGTGTTTCCCTTATTTGAGTTTCCGTAAGGTCAAACGTTCTTCCTTGAGTTCCCGGTCCCACCAATCACCGTCCCTCAGACCTCTTCCTACCATTTCCCTCTCACGCTCTCCGTAATTTCCATTTTCTTCTTTATATCCTCATTTACCTTACCCGGTCTAAGGATGCCTAATGATTGAAAGATCCTTTTCTTATTCTTTTCGGATAAGGTCCTGCTCCACAGAAACGGATTCATGATGCGATATGCCTTCTTACCCATTCCACATCTGCTCTGCATTTCCCTTTCACATCCTCTTACCTACTCCAAAATTGATTTTAAATATAAATTAAGAAGTGAAAATTACATGGAAAATAAACTAATTCTAGAATCTTGATTTATTATAATATTAAGAAACAAAAACTGTTACTGATTGTTGATTGAATTGAAATGAAAGTCAGACAATAAGGTAATATAATATTATTTTATCATAGTAATATACTCGGAAATCTGTATTTTTGATGTATCATTATGTATAAGTTCAATAATCTTCTATGAAATGTCAAAAATGTATCGAATTAACTTCAAATCCCACCTGATACAATCACTTTCGGTTGGGATTAAAATCTCACTCTGGATATTTCGCTCAAGACTGTGAGAATTTTAAATTTTTATAATGCAGGTTTTTGAGTTGTGAAAGGGGTTGGAAGGTTAACAATTTTAATATAAGACAAAAAAAAAATATCAATTACTACATGTATAACAATGTTTTAAAAAAAATTTGGTTGCCTAATCAGCTTTTTGAAAATATGAAAGATTAGAAAATTTAACAAAAGATTTCATGATAAACGATAAACAAAGACAAAATTGTCACAATATATATTTTTTATGAAATTTTCCTTCCTTATTTTTTTCTCTTCTTATCCTCACTGATAACTATAAATAATAATAAAATAAAAATAGGTTTATTTTTATAAAATGAAAAAAAATGTTATAATAAGAAGAGGAAATAAACTCCCATATCAATTTTGTTGTAATCTTTTGTTAGGATTACTAAACTGTTTATTTTTTCGTTTCTCCAATGTAGGAGGAGGTACAGTAAGAGGTGGTACACGAGATACGATAGACTAAATTGGATTGTTGGATAGGGGATATAGCATCTTTAAGATTAGTGTGTTACAATTTAAAAATGTCTGTTGCCAAATACTATATTATTTTGCGCATTTCAATTATGTATTGCTTAAAGATACGTATTTTTCTCCAAGTCACTAAAATTGTTTTGTCTTCTTTCTCAGAAGAAGATAGTATAGATGGAAATCTATACCATCACGTATTAAATTTTTGGCCAATTTCCTATACGTTTTAAGTTAATTATTTTAACAGAATGCTAAATGCGGCACTAGAGAAAATCGTGTGGGCGTTGAAAGTGCTGAAACCTGATTTGACTGTGAAGCAATTGAAATTAAAAGCCCAAGTCTGTATTCAAATCATTGTTCACCACCAAAATCATCGACACATGTGAACTGCTCTAATTCATGAAGAGGGGGTTTTGATCAAAAGATTGAAGGGCTGATTGACAATCAACCAATCTATCTCTCTCTCCTTCATAGTAACAACTCAACCCTATTAATTTGAAGAAATTAAATAATTAATAGAAATATTAAACAAAGGTAATGGTGATGAAGTTGTTCAAGAAAAAAAATGAAACATTTATTACACATGTTTGTACATTTCAATTGATAAAAAAAGCTTACAAGAATATTCATAAAATCATTATATTTTTATTTATATTTAAAAGGATTTCAATGGTATCCAACGGAGTGGCTGAGTAACTAGGGTTGAGTTCACCTAATTTACAATAGAAGACCACAATTTGCAGCTGGAATCACCCTGCAAACAGCAACATATAATCTCATAAAATTAGATTAAAGTAAACAGCCTTATTTCATATTAATGTTTATTTTGAAAACGTACCAAAAACTTTTGGAGCAACCGAAACCAGAATTACAGCATTTATAATCTGCAGTGCAACACAGTCCTGATCCTGCGCATCTCCTTACACCGATTGAATGTGATTCCATAATAATTTCTAAAATATTATTTAAGCTATTTTTAAATTCAACAATGATGATATTTTACAGCAATATTTTAATTTAATTTAATAAAGATTTCTTTATTTATTTTAGCATATATATATATATATATATATATATATATATATATATATATATATATATATATATATATATATATATCAGCATTCAAACTATTTGGGAAAAAAATAAGAACTCACGTTTATTGTTGATAGCAGTTTGCGTGTTTGGAACATCAAAATAGATTTTCTGAGAATTCCTATGAGGCTCTATAACAGAGCTAACAAGACTTAAGAAGCAAAATGTGCTGATTATGAACAATATGGTTAGTGATTTCATTCCGAATAGACAAATAGAATTGAATTTCAGAAGGTTTATATTGTTTACATTAATCTGTTCAGCGACCTTTTTTATTGGTCTTCTTATCTTGATCTACGTTGGCTTAATGTAAAGAAGCTTTTCATATCTCCATTCTCAGCCGGATCACACTCCTATGGAATAATGGCATATCCCAATACTTCTCTTGTAAATATTTATTTTTATTTTTGAAATGATTACATTATACAAATTCCATATTATAGAAAATGCATCCCTTTCAATTCTATATCTAAATTATTCGCCTTACTGAAGTGTCTCGTTTATTTGTTTATTTGGGCTTAAAATCCTACAACTAGGACAGGAAGAACGGGCTATTCTGCAGGTTACCAGTCTATTCTTGCCATGGTAGGAAAATCAAGAATCCTTTCGTGAGTCCGCCAAGAAATAAATTCTGACCCGCCCAGGTGGGATTCGAACCCACGACCTTCAGTACATCAATGTATAAAATAAGCCATTTTGAAAGTAATTTTAACTTCAGTAACACTTTTTTACATTAGGGAAGAGAAAATAGAAATAACAATATATATACTAAACTCTTAATATATTCTATACTAGTGTTAATTTCTTTTCTAACATTTTAGAAAATCAAGTCATTTTTTTTTCGGAGTCTCTTTCTATTCAAACAAATAATTAATTTGTGTTATAAATATATTTATTTTCGATTGTCATTTGCAAAGTTTTATTAACCCTAAATATTTATAAAAAGTTCCATTCATTAGAATCAATATTTAACGAAAATAATGGATGGGGGGGGGGGCAATAATTTTGTCTAGGGGTGTATTGAAAGAATGTCAAGCCTCTACGGCCCTGTTGCGGGGTGGTGGAGACTGCGTGTCATCACGACCTGAACCACTTTTGAGGTCGCTTTTGGAATTCAAGATTACTTTATGTGTAAGGTGAAACAGCTCTTAAAGCAGGACCAGGACCTCCTCAACAAGTCTCCTTCGACAATCTCGGTTCGCCTTGCGGCGCCGTCCTCTCTCTCTGGCCTGACGGAGGTCTTGCTCCACGTCATCTCAATCGTAGTCGCCGTAGATTTTTGAATCCTTCTGGCCGTTCTTCCAGTAATGTGAAACAGGATTCAATAAGAAAATGTACTGGAATCTATAGATATAGAAATACTCGCAATTCACGATCATCTTATAAAAATGGAAAGAATATCAGCTCAGAACTTAGATCTGGCGATAAGAACGTGCTCAAGAAGACTACGAGGTGAAGTTGGACAATAATAACGGAGTCCACAAGGTGTAAGCCGTTTGTACAGTTTACCTTTCACCACTGGTCACTGAACTGGATGATACGTATTTTTTGTATAAGTCACTAAAATTGTTTCATCTTCTTTCTCAGAAGGTTGAGTGCGGGTATATGCTAAAATTATATTAAATATGGAAATCACGTTATTAATATTTGTTATATTATGCATTATGCATTATAAACTTTCTTAGTTCTTTGATAAGAGTTGTATCGTGGTGCAAACCTTTGATTATTACTCTTTGCATTTTATTTACGCGAACTGCTAGGTATGGGAATACATACCATCACGTATTAAAATTGTGGCCAGTTTCCAATGAGCATTAACTGTTTCAAATTAAACTGCAGCATCTCTGATGCTATTTCTTATTTTAAATGCATTAGGACCACTCATGATTTCAATAAATATCTGGGCAGTTCAGTAACAACAAGTAACATTAGGAGCGCCATAAGAGGAGAAGCCGTAGCACACTTTTGTAAACGATAATACGGAGGTCGGTGTTGGTTAGTTTGACCGTTTTCGGCAGTGTTTTTTTCATACCCCCCTGGTGCCCGAACACAATAATTTAGCATGTGTTTTCGGCCTATTTATTCTAGTGTTCGGGTGGTGTTTAGGCTGCTGCTCTATATAGCAATGTCGTCGGCATAGTCGACAGTCGACCTGATGATAATAATGCTCTGCCGATCATACCAACTGTACTGATGCTGAGCAGGGCTGGGGAAAGTACGGCTCTTTATCACACATGAAACTATGTAGAGCAACAAAAAGCATCATGAACCCGTACAGCCAGACTTCTGTCGCTTAGTATGTTTACATTCCTTGAAACTATTAGTGACGATAATGGTATTGATCCGATAAATGGTTTTGGATATCGATACGGGATTTCTTATCGGACTCCTTGCCTCACCCACCAAGCTGATGTAATATTTTACCGACTTGTGACCTACACTTTCAAGTTATGAATCTCTACCACCCTTCCCTCTCTCTCGTCTGGTATGGTAACTCGGGTTACATAGACATTTTTGATTCTAAAAATGTGAGAATTTAGGGATCAATAAATGTATATATCCGATTTATTTTCAGAGCTAAAAGGCTTGACCACAAAAAGAAAATTTATAAAGGAATTGGCTAGTTGTGAGCCGCGGACTACCGAAGGCTCAACTTTACGTGCGTTGAGTGTTGGACAATGAACTACATAAAGGATTCATCGAGATTCCAAGCATGTTTTATTTTGGTGTTTATATAAGTGTCTGTGTATATACATATATACACTCTGTTTTTCTTACCTTAAATTTGTTAATGCATTTTTTTATTTTATTTTATGTATGTAATTTTAATTTTATTAAATTGGTTTGTTTGTTTGGGGTTCTCTCTCTCTCTCACTCTCTCTCTCCCTCTCTCTCTCTCTCTCTCTCTTTAATCCTAATGATTTGAAATTATTAAATTAATTAATAGAAATTTTAAATAAAGGTAATAGTGATGAGGAAGTTGTTCAACTGAAAACTCTAACATTTTTATACATGTTACTACATTTCAATTGATAATATTTCAAATTATTATAATAAGCTTACAAGAATATTCATAAAATTATATTTTAATTCAGGATTTCAATTGAATCCATTGGATTGGCTAAGGTTGAGTTTACATTCATTTAATTCACAAGAAGAGATTAAATTTTACAGCTTGAAGCTTCCAAAAAAAAGCAAAAGATAATCACATAAGATTAGATTTAAAAAAAAAACAACCTTATTCCATATTAATGATTATTTTGAAAACGTACCAAAAACTCTTAGAACAATAGTAACCACCATGACAGCATTTATAAATCTCCAGTGCAACATAGTCCTGACCCTGCGCACCTTCTCTCACTGACTAAACGTACTTTTATGATTTCTAAAATATGAAAAAAATATTATTTAAGATATTTTTAATTCGCTAATCATAGTATTTTACAGAAATATTTTCATTTAATTTAATAATTACTTTAAATTATTGCAATTTATCTAAGCTATATTGATTATTTTTAATTTTTTAAAAATTTGGTTTGGTAATTGTTGGTAGCATGGATCATACTTTGCTAAATAAATATATAATCAAATACTAAGTACACAGATATATTTGTAAAGAGAACAGTGTTAAATATCAATCCGTTATTCTCTTAAGGCCCGTTTACACTGCCCAAGCATTCGTCGCAAACAGGGGTGACGAATCATCATTCTTTTGAGGCTCAGACAGTGTAAACAGCCGCCGCGACCCGGACAGGGCCCAAGCTAATGCTTGTTCGTGCTCGGCCCTGATCCGCCCGATTTCGGTTTTCCGGCGAATCATCAAAGGGACGCTCGTTCGCCGCTCGCTCTGTGTAAACACCCGCATTGTGTTCGCCGAATCTAGTTCTAGCCTTGCTGTTGAAGGGTACATGTTGTTGGGTATTACACACAGTGAGGCAAAACAGTTTTACTAAATATAGTTTTATAACAAGAAAAACAACACTTCACAAGAACTTTACACACACTTTTTATACAGGTTATATAAACATAGAAAAACAATATTTCTGGAGAGGTAATATCTAGATATAAGGTTGATCGCTATTGGTCAGTTACTTTCTGTATCTGCCAATAGGAACGTATGTTACAAATTATATAATACAAAATTACTTTTCCAACACACCCACTTAATTTTGTAATTTTTTTTTAGAACTTAGAAACAGTTTAGTTAATTTAGATAAACATTTTTAATTACAAGGAATGTTTCAATTACAAATTTTTTTAGAATTAATCAAATAAATTTAAAAAAAATTGTCATTAACAAATTATACAAACATAAAAAAAAGATTTATCGATTAATTTAAGTTTTAACCATTTGATTTTTAAATTCGGTGAACTTATTAGGTCCTAATGGTTTCGTCAATAAATCAGCAATTTGCTTGTTGGTTGGGCAATATTCAACATGAATAATTTTATTTTCACACAGATCTTTTAAGAAATGATACCTTACATCAATGTGTTTTCCTTTTCGATTAAAATTGCCCTTTTTGATTTTCCCAATTGTGCTTTGGTTGTCAACTTTGAGAGTGGCTTTTATATTTCTGTTTGTGAGTTCTTCATACAAACTTTTTAAATAAGCAAGTTCTTTAGCACAATCAGCTGCTGCAATAAATTCACTTTCAGTACTTGATGTAGCTATGATGGGTTGTTTTCGTGAAGACCAGCAGATAGGTCCTCCAGCAAAGTAAATTATGTACCCTGTTGTACTCTTCCTTTCTTCACGATCTTCAGCATAGTCTGCATCACTGTAGGCGACAAGTTCTTCTGATGAATTTATAGTGAAATAAATACCTTTGTTGGTGGTACCTTTGAGGTATTTCAATGTTCTTTTCAGATTCAGAAGATCTTCCTCAGTTGGATTTTCAACTTTTCTGCTACTCATACCGACTGCATAAGCTAAGTCTGGTCTAGTTTTAGTTGAAATGTACAGAAGACTGCCAACGCATTCTCTGAATGGAAATTCATTGCCCATCATTTCCTTTTTAACCTCCTGAAGTTTTTGAAATGGTGTACTAACAGATTTGGAATTTTCCATTCTGTACTTCTTAAGTACTTGCATGGCGTATTCTGCTTGAGATATTTTCAGGCCATCATTTTCATGGGTGACTTCCAGTCCAAGGAAGGTTTTAGGCTTGTTTACAGTTTTCATTTCAAATTCTTTATTCAGCAGTTTGAGTAGTGATTTCATTGCTTCTTCACTTTTAGAAGCTAGAATTCCATCATCTACATGGATTGGTAAGTACAGCGTTGAGTCACCATTTTTGAAGATGCAGGGCTCGTTTTTTAGGGCAGTCAATCCACTTTCTAATAGGAATTGGGTGAACCGCTTGTTCCACCGGAGCGGTGCTTCACGGAGTCCGTACAACGCTTTATCTAAGCGACATATTTTGTTTTTAGATCTTTCCCAGCCGTCTGGTATTTCCATGTAAACTGGACTTTCCAAAGTGCCATAAAGGAATGCTGATCCTATGTCAAATTTAGCTATATGGTAGCCTTCACGGGCGATCAGTGCATGCATCAGTCGCAACGCATCACTGCTGACAACAGGACTAAATGTCTCTTCATTGCAACCTATTTTCTGTTCACACCCCCGTGCGACGAGGCGTGCTTTGTATCTCCCGTCGTCTTTTACTTTAAAAACCCATCTGTTAGTGAGGATTTTTTGATTCCCTGCTTCAGCACGGTTCACTAGAGTCCAGGTGTGATTTTTCATGAGTGAAATATTTTCTTCTTCTATGGCTTTGAGCCATTGGTGTTTTTCTTCACTCGAAACAGCTTCAGTGTAGCTTAAGTGAGCAGTTTCAAAAGGTTCTTCCAACGAGTCTAGATCTAGCTGGTAGTCCTTTAGTTTCTCTGGCAATTTCTTGGTCCTGGCAGATCGCCTTGGAATTTCTCGAGAATTTTCCTGAGAACTTGTGGGAGTTGCCGGTGCTACCAAAGTGTTTGGTGATTGCTGTTGAAAGCTTTGAACATCTTCTTCAGTGGATGAGTCATCATCCGAATCATAACTGCTATCATCTGAGCTGTTACTTTCTTTAGAGAAATTTTCTTCAGATTGACCATCTTCTTCTTCAGTTGTTATGTTTCTTTTCACAATGGCTATAGTTTTACTTTCAGGTTTCCTGTTCGGAACTCCAAAGTACACATCACGAGAATGTATGATTTTACGTTTCTCAGGGTCAAACAAACGGTAAGAATTATTTGCATAGCCAACAAACACATACTTCTTGGCACGAGGTTCAAGCTTTTTAGTATGTGTAAGTATTTTAGAATAGGCATCACATCCAAAAATCTGAAGTTTAGATAGGTCGGGCTTTTTACTATACCAAATCTCAGCAGGAGTTGTTTTTACAGATTTTGAAGGGCTGCGATTGTATAAATACGTGCTTGTGAGCAACGCTTCTCCCCACATTTCAGATTCTAGTCCGCTATCAAACAACAGAGCCCTGGTACGATCCATGAGGGTACGGCCTAACCTTTCAGCACTAGCTTTTAATTGAGGGGTATATGGTGGAGTGAAATCCAATTCAATGCCTTTAGATTCACAATATCTTTTGAAGTCCTCTGAAATATTTTCACCTCCATTATCCAGGCGAATCTTCTTTACAGGTAGTGACCATTTATTTTCAACTTGTTTTATGTAATTATTTATGGTTGACTTTACATCACTCTTTTGTTGGAGGAGGAATGACTGTGCAAAGTGAGAAAAATCATCCATTATTGTAACAAAGTATTTATGATTGTTCCAAGTGGGCGTACCTACAGAAACTACATCCCTGTGTAAGAGCTCAAGTGGCTGAGAACCCCTAGTACGTTTAAGACCAAAAGGTTTGCGTGTAGCTTTGGCTTTTACACATATTTCACAGGATGAGAGATTTGAAAGTTCATCGCAGTCCAATTTCATACCAATAGAGAGTTTTTCAAGTT
The DNA here is from genome assembly GCA_003667255.2 of Euschistus heros. Lineage (NCBI taxonomy): Eukaryota > Metazoa > Arthropoda > Insecta > Hemiptera > Pentatomidae > Euschistus > Euschistus heros. The sequence goes on along the minus strand of RCWM02000002.1, from coordinate 545,969 downwards.
TTTTTAGGTTGTCAACACCCAAATGTCCCATCTTTCTGTGCCAATCAGCACTTGTTGTTTTAGATGCAGCCAATGCTTCCTCTTGATAAGAAGGTGTAGTCAGTTTTACTTCGAAGAGACCATTAGAATTTTTGGACCCTCTGAAAACTAGATCACCATTTTGGTAAATTTTTACAATATTTTCTTCAAAAAGAACTTTTCCTCCCTTCTGTGTGATAGTATTTACACTCATCAAATTTTTGGATAAATCTGGCACAAATAAAACTTCGGTGAGTTTACATTCAGGTGACTCAAAATTGCCTGATGATAAAGCTTGAATGACATTATTATTTTTAGCTATATTTATTTCAGTACTTGATGGATGAGTATCTTTCAATAAGTCTTGTCGATTTATCATGGTTGAGCTGGCGCCACTGTCGACGATCCAAGAGATGACATCACTAGATTTTGAATGACCGGAATCGCTGTTTTCAGCCATAAAAGCGGCTTGTTTTCCATTTGAATTCGAGTTGTTATTTTTACTCTTATTTTTATTGCGATCTCGGTGAAAACAATCCTTAGAATCATGATTGTTATTCTTATTTTTACAAATCATGCATCGAAACCAGGTTTTAGAACGACTTGAATCGTTTTTATGTGTGTAATCATTCTTCCGTTTTTGAAATTTATTGAATTTTTGCTTCTGAGAAGCTGAAAATGCCGCCACGGTTTCATCTTGATTTTTAGATTTTCGTGACTCTTCTAGTAAAAGTTGAGCAGTTATATTTGCGACGGTCTTTTCTGCCTTTGGCTTGCTATCCCAGGTTGTGGCAAAGTTAGCATATGAGGTAGGAAGGCACGAGACAATCTTTGCGACTAGCATTTCATCATCAACTTTGTTAGGCTTTAAAGAATTTATTGTGAAGGCAAGATTTTCGAGATGACTTATATTAGTCGCCATATCTTTATTTAACTTTTCACTAATTAACTCTTACCACTTACTTTATTTTACTAACAGTTTTACCTTGACATCACCTGGGCCCATAACCTGTTGGGTATTACACACAGTGAGGCAAAACAGTTTTACTAAATATAGTTTTATTACAAGAAAAACAACACTTCACAAGAACATTACACACACTTTTTATACAGCTTATATAAACATAGAAAAACAATATTTCTGGAGAGGTAATATCTAGATATAAGGTTGATCGCTATTGGTCAGTTACTTTCTGTATCTGCCAATAGGAACTTATGTTACAAATTATATAATACAAAATTACTTTTCCAACACATGTCTCCTCTCATTTTGAGTGTGGTAGCTATTGTTTATTTTCAATGTTTGTTCATGTTTGTTCAAGATAATGTGTTCAATTATTTTAAGTTTAATTGGTGTGGCAGCTAGAAAATAACTTTTATTAAAAAAAAAAAAAAAAAATGACACATGGGAAGCTGTTGCCGCTCTGCTGGAAACGTCGCCCGACAACGTTAAAAACAAGAAAATAACTTCCTTAAATCTTCATTTCTTTTCTTTAATAATGGTGACTCCCACATGCGACGCTTTTTCTCCGCTAGATGGTCTAGAACAGTGATGGGCAAGGTACGGCTCGCGTGCCAAATGCGGCCCATCGGGCTAATCAATCCGTCCCGCGACATGGTCACACACCATTATACATAAGACGAAATTTATTTAACAATGAAATGAAGTAACTATTTTTCAGCGTTTCTAAAATCGAGTTCTACAAAATCAAGTTTCCCACGCTCAGAAGAAAATTGTTATTGCATCTTTGAACAGGTGTTTTCTACTACGAAGCTTCGCAAAATAAGCGTCAGGAACCGATTGACCGACCATCAGTTATCTTCACTTTATTATTTATTATCTGATCGCGAGTCAGCACATCCCAGGTTCTACCAGATTAGGAACAACTTTTAGAAGCTCAGTTGCAATTTCATCTGTCACATACACCTTCATACTCATCTGAAAAATAATACATTATTGTAGCTTTTTGCAAGTTTTCTCCCGTTATTCCTTATATCTTGAGCGTAATGAGATAAAGTCAAAAATAAAGTTTATCACTTGTAAAGCTTTGTTTTGTTCAATTGTTTCGGCCCGCCTGGATGTTTTCCTATTTCATCCGGCCCTCACCTTAAAAAGTTTGCCCATGTCTGGTCTAGAATGAGAATAGCCGCCGCGGAAACCGCATTTTTGGATAGCCCGGGTGCTATCTATTCGCTGCGAATGCTCACGAGCAATTGATCGTCTGAAATGCTCGTGCAGTGTGAACATAGGGCTCGTTTGCGTTCGTGCTTGTTGGAAACCGGTGAATGCTCGATGCTCGAAGTTTGAGGATGTTAGGGCAGTGTAAACGCACCTTTACGATTCCCTTGTATAAAATTATGAATCGTTCATTTCCTTACAGAATCTTATGAATTTTTAATCATGATTCGGTATGATTATCAATATAAAGAAATACACTTTTAAGTTGACATTGGGGAACCTGTTATCTGTTAAGAGTGTAAAACAATTAAAGGATATTTATTTGTAATTTACTCATTTAATAAAGGTAGAGATTAGGTATCCCTAAATATTTTGTAACTTTGAAAAAAATATTAGCGTTATATTTATTATGTGTGATTCAAGTATCAGTGAGTTTTTTGTTTACGTTCATTTTTTTTTTTTTTAACAGATTATGTTGTTGTTGTTTTTTTTTGTAGTAAGACCTCATGCAATTGTATTTTTTTGTAGTAAGACCTCATGCAATTGTATTTTTTTGTAGTAAGACCTCATGCAATTGTATTTTTTCAATATTCAAAAAACATTATATATTCATTTAATCGATATAGAGAAACATAAACCACGGATTTTGGGGGAATTGTAATGAAAAATGCAAGAAATATAGCAATAGATAAAAAGAGAGATATCATTTAACCTTTTCTGGGAAAAAAAAGAGAAAAAAAAAGAACTTACGTTCATTGTCGATAGCAGTTTGCGTGTTTGGAACATCAAACTGGAGTTTTGAAGATTTTCTTGGCGGCTCTATAACAAAACTGACAAGACTTGATATGCAAAGTGTGCTGTTTAGTAAGGTTCTTGAGGTTCAGTCAATAAATAGAAACAACTATTTTGGCGACGTTTCGAGACTATATTGTTCTCATAATCATCCCCTACTGTGAAAAAACAGGTTACAATAAAGTTATATAAGTTACACAAGTTACTAGCATCCCCGTCGCGGCTTCGCCCGCCCTCATAAGTAAAGATAATTTCAACTAAAAATTAAAGTTTTATTTGTTTATCGATAAGATTCTTGTATTTTAGCATGTGGTTGAGCATTATTTCTTCAATGATTTTTTCACGCATAGCAGTAATTATTAATCTAGTTATAATTGCACTGATTAGATGGTTGAAGATTACGTCAAATCGCCATTAGACATAAAAATTTTAATTTTAATGTATGAATTGGTAATCAAGATGAATAAAGACTATTAAGAAATTCTTGCGGAAAATAAACTGCATTATCAGTGCTTACGGCAAAAGGCCCGTGGATCATATTTTTACACACAATATAAAAAAGCAAAGGATCGACATTTTGATTTAGTAATAATTTGAATTCGGCAAAAATAACTTTATTGATTTCATCTGGTTGGATGTTGATTTCGAACTAACTATATGACAGTGTGGCAAACCTCGGACCTGCCCCTCAAAACAAAATTGTACATTTAAATTTTAGTTATAGTAAATTTTACCTTTGCAAAACCTTCGTAGAATTATAAAAATTATTTATTTAGATGTCGGTACAGATAGATTCAATTTACCATTGTAAACTCTATTGTGGAATGGCGCTATACACAATCGGTCGATTTTCAAGCTTCACTGGGATCCACATATCGCACACCATATTTAAATCTTTTTTAATGATTTTCTTGATAGTTTAATAAGTAAATTTTATCATCGATTTCAAGCTCTTTTGTAACCTCTCGTGTAGAATGGCATTCGCCACCTATCGGTCAATTTTCAATTTCACTGTTGTCCACGTATTATCTTTTTTTAATGAAAAATAAATTAAAAATCAGTAGATTTTAATATTGCTAAACCTTCTTGGAACTATGAAGATGATGTACTTAATATTTAGTACAGATTGGTTCAGTAGTATTCGCGGTTAGTGATCACAAACGAAAAATGGCTTGTCCTTTTATATAATAGTAGATGAATATGATGTAGTTAAAATATGGTTCAGATAGGTTCATTAGTTTTACTAAAACGTTATTGTCGCTTGCCACATATTTATAGCTTTTTGGATAACAATTTAATTGAATTAAGTAATTTTATTATCAATTTCTATCTATATTTAACACCGGATCATTTAACCTCTCTTGAATGGCGCTCACTTTACTGCACACCACATATTTATCGCTTTTTAAACAGTAATTTGTAAATTTAAATTACTGAGTAAATTTAAATTAATTTTTAAACAGGAAATATGTAAATTTTATTATTGCTAAACCTTCCTTGAACTATGAAGGTGATGTAGTTATATTTGGCACAGAATAGTTCTATAGTTTTAGTGGTTAGTGATCACGAACGGAAATGGCTTGTCGTTTTATATATAACTTCATCATCCCCCGTCGAGGCTTCGCCCTCTCTCATAAGTGAAGATCTTAGATAATTTTAACTAATAAGTGATTTTTTTTTATGTTTATCGATAAAAATATTGTATTAAAGTGAACAATTGAAAATTATATTTTTGATAATATTTTCACGCATAGCAGTCATTATTAACTTGATTAAATTTAGATTGATTAGGTTTTTGAAGATAACATAAAGCATAATTAGACATCCAATTTTCAATTTTAATATATGATTTGGAAATCCAGATGGACAGAGACTATTAAGAAACTGTTGCATATAATGAACTGCATTATCAGTGCTTACAACTAAAGGTTCAAAGTTCGTATTTTTACACACGGCATTTTGATTTGTAATAATTTTCATTCGACAGAAATAATGTTATTGATTTGATCTGGTTGGATTTTAATTTCAAACCATAAAAGTATGTGATAGTGTGGCAAAACCCGTTTCTAACACTCAACATTATACATTTAAATTTTTATTGTTGCTAAATCTAAAACTATAAAAATGATCTATTTAAAATTTGGTATATTTCACTCCATATAGCTGTTTTAATAGCAATTTAATTGAGAAAAAGTAAATTTTATTATCAATGTCCAGCTCTATGTAACACTGTGCCTTTTAATCTTTCATGTTGATGGCAATTGCCGCCATTTTTGAACTTCACTGTTATCCACTTATTATTCATTTTTCAATAAAGAATTAGTTGAAAGTCATTAGATTTTACTATTGCTAAACCATCCTATAAAGATGATGTAGTCAAAATTTGGCAGAGATTGGTTCAGTAGCTTTTGGCGGTTAGTGATCACAAACGAAAAATGGCTTGTCCTTTTATATAATAGTCAGTGCTGCCGATTCGGATATTTTTTCCCGAAATCGGGAAATGTTTGGCATCTCCAAAAAACGGGTAATTTCGGGTACTTTTGCATTCCATAACTGATTATTTTAATACCTATTACATCGTTATCTTTTTCTAAATTGATAAAAATCATTATCGTCTAAAAGTTCAATAGTGATTGTAATATTTTTCGGTCAAGGAAGAATCGAAAAGGTCAGTCAGTGTTCGACGACAATCAGGGGGATGAAAGCCGTTCAGTTCCTCAGAAGTCCAGGTGAATGTGGCGCGGACGTGGCGCTTTTGTCTCTTCCAGGTTTGTCCTATTGAAAAAAGTCCGCGGCACGTCTCCACCACGTCCGTTCTGTGTGAATTGGAATGTTTGTTTAATAGGAGTGGCGTGGAAGAGACAAAAGTCCGCGCCAAGTCTCCGCCACGTCTCTTTGCCGTCTCTCGTGGCGTACAAGAAGGAGCCCGCCACTTCCTCGCCACGAGTTTTTTTTTTCTTTTTTAGTTAGCTTTCTTTTTTTGGGCAAGGGGTGAATCGGACATAAAAACAACATTAATAAAATTTGATATTGGAGTTACATACATATATACCAACAATTATTAGGTGTGAAACATCACTGATTTATTTTATTTTTTTTGGAGGGGGGGAGGGAGAGGGTCAATCAGACATAATTTTGGGGGGGGGGAGTTCCACGATGCTCAAAAATTGTAAGTTTGAGTTGGTGGCTTTTGTCAAAGCCCTTTTCGATTCACCCTTCTGCCGTGGAAAAATAAAATGTTTTCAGCGACTTAAAAAAGTATAAAAAATTTTATTAATCTCCGAACGCAATAGCTTAGGTTGTGAGACCCTGACAGCAATTTTGCAAGTAAAGGACAACATAGGCAAAGGGTTGCGTTAAAAAACTGTAATCTTAACAATACCATTTTGACGACTACAGCAATTTTGGGGACAACCCAGTTGAAAGTAAAAAAACTGGCGATAGTGATTTAGAAGAGTAAATAAATTTTAATGTTTTATAAATAATAAGCTAAATAATTTAAAATTTTGGTTATTACCTGTATGTTATATTATATATTATGTTATTACCTAACTTGTAGGCGCCACATTTATATCTTGTTATATATTATTATGATAATCGTTTTAGGTTTTGAATAGACATCATTATTTCTTTTTAAAAAAGTTATGTACAAAGTTGTACCTACTAGTCTTTTTGTTTTCTACGGTTTGAGTTTATTAAATTATCATATTTTAAGTTTGTGATAAATGGCAATTAAGTCTGAATTAAACGATTAAGACGTTATTTTAAGAACTCTATTAGATAATATTATAATTGCGATCCTTGAAAATAAAGGCAATAGTGATTAAGTATTATATTTGGTAATATGATAATAATTTTATTTAGAGTTTTTTTAATTATTTTATATATATATATATATATATATATATATATATATATATATATATATATATATATTTACTAGTCTGCCTCTTATTAGTATTTATGAGTGCCAGTTTGTGATAAATCATAAATAAAAGTCTGAATTAAACAAATTAGATATTATTAAAATATAAAAATTTTGCCTACTAATAGTTTTATTAATAATTCCTAATATTATATTTTGTACCTGTCCACTTTCCTTTTCTTTTAGCCACCCAGTAAAACGTCAGTAAGAAAATAATAATGTAGGTAAATACTGAACGGTTGATTAATTAAAAAAGGTTAAGAAATTGAGAAGGTAAATACAGAAATACAAATTAACATTTATTATATTACACTGGCCCTAAATTTAAAATATATTATCCAGAAATCAATTATAATAAATATAAAAATTATGCAGTAATGTTTTATTTTGCGGACCATTTGGCCTCCCTTTATGAGTATTTGATGCCCCCCCCCCCCCCCCCTCGCTGGGTTAATAAAGATAATTCCCGAAAACGGGTATTACTTCAAGCTTTGGCGGGTATTTCTCGGTAAAAACGGGACTTTTTATGCTTGGTGGCGGGTATTTTGGGTTGAGGGTATCGGCAGCACTGATAATAGTATAACCTTTAGTGATGGGTCGTTCCACAAATTTAAGGGAACCGTTCCTACCGTTTCGTTACATGACGGGAACGGGTATTTTATTCGTTACGTTACCTATTCGTTCCAAGAAAAATTGTTCCGACATTTCTCGACTATTAAACGTATTAATTTAAAGTGTTTAATTTTATTGAAAAGTGCAGAAATTTGTTTACAACCGTAAGCATTATTTACATCGACTTAAATATTTCAACAAAATATATTTTTTAGGCTTTTTATATTAATTTTACAACAAAGAGCAAGGTCATTTGTTATATTGCATTTAACTAATCAACGCTTACAATTTAAAAAAAAAAAAAATGTTTTTACAATAAAACTTTTAATACTTTCTGATACTCTGATAATACTGATACTCAGTGATCACATTAATCCTTAGAATTATTTTCCTTTCTTTTTTCTTTAACATTGAAAAATATGGTTGATGTAGAAATAAAAAGAAACTTTTTAAAATAAATATGTTGTAAATCAAAGGATTTGTTCTATTATATTATATATTCAAACTGCACTAATTTTATGTCTTCGTTTGCAATTTTATTGTTTATAAGTAAGTTTATAATGAATGATTTTTTTTTAAATTATTATTTCATTATTGTTTCGTGGCCCCGAGGTTGAGAACCGCTGCCATAAGGGATTAACGTTGGAAAATAGACAAGGACCGAAGAGCGAATGGAAAAGTGCTAACGGACCATCCCTAATAACCTTATACCGCCATATGTTAGAATCGTATAGAGCTAACAGATAATTGTGACTTGCAGATAATATACAAATAATATTGCGACTATAAATTAAGATATAATCTATCCTATCTTTCTTGTTGGATCAAACTGCACACGGTGGGCAAATTTGATTGAAATCGGTTCAGTAGTTTAGGTGTCAGCGTGCCCCAAGAACGTGATACGTAATTTATATATATTAAGATTTCAAAAAGTTACCTACATGCAAAACATAAAGTTAGCTGCAAATATAAGTATACAACAACATGCGTTAGAATAATAAAAAAAACTGGCCGCAACCTAAAGCCTTTCCAAAAATAATTACAAAATAAGATAATGTACTGGAAATTCCCTGGATGCTGGATTATTCTCCAAAAAAAATCATTAAGTTATTTTCAAAAGTACCCAAAGTGTGGAAAGTTTCAACAATTATCTTCCGATGGCGATATAGACAGAATGAAATAAATACAGGAATTACGGAATGAGATATATGAAGAACAGCACCTGTTGCTTGATTAATGTAATCCCAAGGAATAAACTTTGCCAACCAATAAATGTTGGACACGATAGTACGAAAATAAAACGTAGTTGTGAAACTTGTTATTATTAGAGAGCAAACAAGTTTATACTTGTTTATCTTTAGCTAAGATAGGGGAAGCAGTGAAACCTAAACTGGATTCAATTGCATGGATGGTTGGTTAGGGCGTCATGGTAGCCCAAGTTTAAGACGAAGTAAAAAGTTGATTAAAAAATGTTTTAGCAGGAGCATTATATTAGTAAAACACTATCTTATATTGAATGACTGCTTTACATTTCCATTGTATATTTGTCTTATAACTAGATAAATTTATGTTGGATTATTGATTGTAGATGATTTGAAGTAATCAGTTTATCTAGATTGTAAAAGTTTTCTCAGTTGTCAATAACTATCTCTTATTTTAATATTACACAATCAAAATAGCTTAATTTGCTCCTGCTTTTAACACCATTACCAAATGTTTGTAGTTTATTTGACTTAAACTTTAATTAATATGATTAATATCAGTCTGATGAAAAGACTTTCATCCTAAATTATTTCAAAACTATAACGTTGAACTTTTTTAGAAAAAACAGTCTTGTATTATACAATTTAATTTATATATATTATATATATTTAATTATTTGGTGGTAATTTTCGATAACTATCTTTGAACAGAAATGAAAATACAAACGATATTGAATAACATACATTCAAAGATTGATGACATATGTTTCAACCTTCCATTGTTATATGAATTAATAATGCTAAATATGTTATTCTTATAAATATTTGAACATTAAACAGGTGTTTGATACATTTCACTATAATATGAACAAATTTCAATGACAGATAATTGGATCGATCAATATACAGCAATATCAACAATATACAGCATATATATCACATTAATTTTTTGTAAAAAATAAAACAAACCATGAATAAACTAAAATTTATTCATTGTTTTTATTTTATCAAGCCAGAATCTACAGGCTTTACATCTTGTAAAGTTTATTGATGGGATACTGGGATTTTTAGAAGCCCAGCTTTGCTCCCAGGTAGAGCTTCCTTAAGGGATCCACAGGCTTAATATGAAATACCTTAAATTTGGATGGTTATAATAAAATGTTTTTAGCCATCTTTACTTTTCTTTAAATCCTTAGTTTTTCTATATATTGTGTGTATTCTCTTGAATATGAAATATCAGCATAAATGTAAATATCCTAGTGTAAATCACTTAGAGAAACATATTGTGATATTTTCAAGTAAGAAGTTTATAACTAAAATCATATTTTATTTTTATAACTCAGCTTTAGAAGTATTATTTTTAACATAATACACAACATAATAATAATAACATAATAATAAGTTTTTACCAGGAATAAATCGGTTTCAAGACTTTCCATCCATTAACTCTTGTAACAATTCTTTTATTGTTACTCATTGTTAAAAAAAAGTAAGACTAATTACACTCCCACTTCAAGATCACACTAGAGTCTAATGTGAATTAATCGTAATATTCTTATTCTTCTTACGAGTTTGGCCATCTGTGGACCACGCTCAACAATTTATTTCTTGCTCTTCCTCTCTCTCCAATATCTCTTCATCACCTCTGCCTGATGCTTCCTTCTTTCATCAGACCACCGTATATTAACTTGTGTCCTAGCCATTTCCGGAAATTTGATCCTGTTGACCACGGTCCGAAATTGGTCTCTGTCCCACATTGAATTCCAATGCACATTTGCCACGCTCATATCCTCCTTTACCATCCTTATCCATTTATTCTTTTTCTGTTTGTGGAGGCTGTGTTGGAAAATTTTCTTCGTCAGTCTTCTTTTTTCCATTCTCATCAAATGCCCACAAAACGTCAATCTACGTTTCCTCATTACATCACTCAAACTTATTATTATTATTAATAATAATATATTATAATTATATTATTATTATTAATCATAATAATATCATTATTAATATTTATCTAGTGTTCATTAATAACAAAAACTCCATTACAACATGTAATGGTTCTTGTATTCATTTGCATTTAATATCAACCTCACCAGTAAGAACTACGTTACCTACTTTAGTTATCATAAATCTATTTTAGCTATAACCGAAAAATGGTTGTATATACTCACATAAATATATCATTACCATCTTATGGTGCTTATGGTCCTTGCAGAACCCTGGCCTCCTCTACAATTCTCTTCCATTCCGACCTATCCTCTGCTGCCATTCTCTATCCTCTCACACCCAGAGTCCGAAGATCGTCCTCTACATCTTCAAGCCAACAAAGTCAAGGTCTTCTAGCTTCCATTCTTTGTAAATGCCCCAGCCATTTTATTCTGCCTCTTTTAATATTGGCCAATATCTGGGGCTGCATATAGTTTTCAGTTTTTCATTTGTCTTCATTCACAAAAGATTCAGTCCATATTTAGTTTTACTATATATTTTTCCATAAATACTTAACTATTCGAAAAACATGTAACATATATCCTTGATCTAAACTGAGATAATTGGAGGGTCTGATCAAATGGGGGTGTCCCCCAGAAATCATAAGACACTGCATATGCACACAAATCACAGGCAGCAATTTTAATCTGATTGCACTTTAACTTATTGTGTTTCATCGCTTAAGTACCCAAATATTTTAAAAAAATCATCTTCACATCAAAAAAAAAAATTGCCAGACAATGCATGCAGCAGGAACAAGTGATTCAGTGATAGGAAGGTAAAACATCAGGGTTCTTCAAAGAGCAGGTAGGTTAAAAATATAGAGTCAGACAAGATTATAGCATTTGATTTAAATATGGTGGCCAGGAGAAGGTTATCTGAAGAAGAATAAACTGTTTGGAGCTGAAGGAGTAATTATTTTTAAAGTCCTGGGTTTCTGATTTAAAATAAATTTCAACTCATTTTTTCATTGAAGGGACATTGGTTTCCAAATTTCAGAAAATTTCTCAAAGCACAATTACAAACTGCAATAACTTTTACTATAAAACCCCAAGCCATTCAATATTATGAAGGAAAAACTCAATTATAAAAAATGTTGTTCCACCAGATTTGAGTTAAAACTATATTAAGCCAGACATTTTTCTGACTATCAGTATATATTTTTATAGGTGTGGTTGAATAAAGTTAAAAAAAAAAAAAATCAATGTTCATAAAATCGAGTTTGCACATAAGAGACTTCATAACTTTTATGATTGTACCTAAATATATTATAAAACAATCTATTAGTTCACCTTAAAAATATGTTGGATAGCATTTTTGTAGCAAAGTGTTTCTAGGTTTCGGGTAGCTCATATTGCATACCTGGATTATATACAGTAACTGCATAATGCACATTGATAAGATGATAATCAAATACAAATACAAAGTTTAATTTTATCATAAAACTGCAATTAAGAGTTGATTATTATTTAATTTAATTATGATATTTTAAACTGCAAAGTGGGGGACAAAAATACAGCATACTTACAGTTCCATATTTATTTCCATTTATAACAGCATCATAGTTGATACAACCTTCGGTAAAAAAAGACCTTTATAATACATTAGTCATAAGTAAATCTTTTCCATATTTTTTTATTAGAATAAAAAATAAATATAAATTTTCAAATGTAAATACATGACTAACAATTGTTTCTCTGAGTTTAAAGTACACTAAATTCTGTCCCTTAAATATGTACTAACATTAACATTAAAATATAGAACAATTATAAGGTATGTTTCTTAGATTCATTTATAGGAAATACTGACCAAGAGCAAGACTACACTTTCAATTATAAATAGGAAAACTCCTAGATTTTAAAAAGCTACAATATAAGTTTTTTCAGAAAGTATTTGAAATTACTTTGAAACAACAAAGTTATCTTAATTTTTCTTTTAATTCTTGTTATGTTTTATTATTTAATTTATAATCATTAGATACCTGACAAAGTGGTCTTTAGCTCGGCAGTGATTTCTATTACCTTTGATAAATGCAATTAAATAAGACTTCTGTGTTTTCTTATATCAATAGCTTAATAAACCACTTACCTTATAAAGATATTTTAAAAATAAATCTATAATCTAGCAAAACTTTTATTTATGATTAAGTAAAGTTTAAATATATAAAATATTACAATCAATAACATTGTGTTTATCGCACATATAATAAACACACAAGGGGTACAAGTCATTTATAATTTCTTATTTAATTAGTAGTAGAAATTATGGCATAAATAAAATAATACAGAAGCCAATTTTCATATGGCATTAGTTTTCAATTCAAGGAGGTAACAAATTCATAAAAATAAAAAATTGGACTGCTTACTGATACAATATATAAATATGATATATTACTAGATGTTTTACAAATGCACTTAAAGCATAAAATGGACTTTACAAGTTGCACATTAACAACGTCTAGCAAATATACATGTATTCATTAACTTATGCATTATAATTTACATTAAATTGAAACTTAGAAATACAAAATTGTAATCAGTTTGGCTGAATATTTAGCCATGATTCCAGAACCACCTGATATTTTAATTTTCACACATTCATTTTAAGTTAATAAATATTAATATTTAATACTTACTGTTTTTCTTACTTAATAACTAACAATGTCCAATTATTGATTTTACTTTAATTATAAACAATAATTTAATTAAAGTTGGACCCACAATAAGAAAAAAAATAATAATCAATTTTGAAAAAAAAAATCTTATACACTAGGCACAGTTAAAAAAATTCAGTTCAGATTAAATTAAACCTCAAAGTCAACAGAACTTAATTATATTTGTTAATCAAAATAATTAATACAAAATTTACAATACAATCGTCACATTAAACACAAGAAAATAAAACACAATGTAAACTATTTACAGTTAATATAGCAATAAATAATCTAAATACTTTGGTAAAGTAATTACAATAAACTCTTAAATATATCACATCTATCAATTTATCAATCCTATGTACAAGATAAAAGTCGTTAGAACCAACATAGTCCTTGTGCTATTAAAATAAATTTTGTGGTGTTCTAAACAAACTTTTTAACACACAGGGGGGAATACTTTTTACTACAGTAAGTTTATTATGAAGAGCAATCAATTTTATCTTTAGGTATGGGCATGAAGCTACTATCATATTGATAAAATCTTGTTTCCTAATTTTAAATATTACAAGATTACATTTATAAGAATCACTATTGCATGATCTCCAACAAAGATTCAGTAGACCATAAACTTAAACGTCAGGTACATTTTTCTCCTGGGTTGAGTGCAATATTAACTTTTACAAGACTTCAACCAAGCTTGTTTATCTAATATATTAGTATATTACATTTAAATGCATTTAATGAATATTTATAATTTAGATATATTTTATAGACTAAAATATAAATACAAAGACAAAAATAATACAAAGGAAGAGAACCCTGTGTGTCTGTGCGTATAATTACCACCAAGAATCTTTTTAGTGTTTTACAAAAGAAAACAAAACCCATTTAAATTTTTGTAAAAAGAATCTAGTTATTAATAAAAAAATTAAGATCAATAACTTCACAACGTAATGGACCCTTATAATTCATATAAATATTAAATCAGATCTCAATAATTGGTATGATAAATACTATCGGTCTTCCAAAGAAATTAATATTTACCAAAAATATATTTAAAAAAAAATTGAATATACCAGAAGAAATTAATTTTATGATAATCACTTGTATTCGATGATCAAAATCATCAAAGTAATAATAGCAAAAAAAAAAAAAGAAAAGAAAAAAAAACAACCAACAAACATAGTGGAAGAATAGAAGTACTATTATATCTGTTTATATTTTAGGATTTTATAACTGTAAAGTAAATACAGTTGTGTATGTACTCACTTTCTTGTCATGGCATAAAATATCAAAACGCATGGCACCTACATAAATGTGCGCAACAGAATATGATGATACTGTAATTATATTTACTTTATTCAGAGTTACAACATTCACATTCTATTCTAAGCTCTAGATCCTAAAGGTTTAGGGAGTATTAGATAAATATAAAGATAGTGGGAACATCCAATAAGCACCTGGCTAGTTTACAATAATATAATTATTAATCATTTACTAAAACTTTGTTGCTGGGACAGTAATTAAATAAAATAGCAAGTCATTTTCAGGTATCCCTTATTATCTTAATAGTAAAGATAAAATAAATAATAATTGATTGATGTTAATAATAAATGATGATGATTATATTTATCAAATTTTTTTATTAGTATATATAAATCTTACAATTATGACACACAGTATCCTGGAAGCCGATGTACAATTACCATTGAATTACTTTTTGCACATGTTTATTATACTGTCCAATGCATTTGAGCAAACATATTTTGGCCTTCTTTTAAATTTATATTACTGGCAAAATTGTAAATTGGCTTATTCCAGTGACCAACCAGTGTGGGATCTGCTAAAGGTTCTCTTAAGCAAAAATGAATACACTGAAAGCAGTATTTTTTTGCTTCACTACCTACTTATTTTTGATTGTGGCAGAAATTGTTATAAAAATTCAAATGAATTCATAACAACCAAAATAGCTCCAAAAAAGGATGGATTAATCGATTCTGGGTTTGTAGCTTGTTTTCCATATCTCTGCAAGAGTAACAGCTGAATGAAATCTGTGGAAAATACATAACGGAAGAGTAACCCTCTGAACCATTGACCAAGCGAGAAATCCATAAAACTCCAACTGAAACCAGAATGCTGTGTTGGTATACATATAAATTGCTAAATATTAAATATTGAATAATTTATTTTTAACATTTTACCTGGACTGGATTAGCAACAACTTTTTGGGTCTCAAATGTGTAAATAATCCACATTGTAACATTTGCAATAAGAAGGAATGTTACTATCTGACGGCCAGGTTTGCTTCTATCATGCTCTGGCAAATGCACACGTCTTCTTGAAACATCAGCAATGAATAGCAATTGCAAAACTACCTAAAAATATTTAAATAATTTTATGATAGCATAGTTTAATATTATATTTAAATTTTTTTTAAATTAATTTTAATAATCATAGTTATTACATGAGAACCTGTACTGCTACAACCCATGAAGGGTCTTGGGTTTCAAGTACTTCGTAAGGAAATGTTGTTTCGTGAACAACAGCTATACAAGGAGGTGCTGTGGTCAGCAATCACACTCAACCACCAGGTTTCCCCCCAATTCCCCGGAACCCAGTTTATAGAGGCTGGATGTGAAGGTCCAGACCTCATGGAAGGATGTTCATTCAATATTGTCATCAATAACAGCAATTTTGAAATATATAAAACAATTGTCTAATGTGAAAACATACATTTTGGAGATCCAGATAGAATTATTTAATTTTTTTTTTACATCGATTACTAAAAAAAATTTAAAAACCTATCCCACCACAAACGGGAAAGGGTCTTGGGTTCAGTACTGAGGTAAGGCTGTGCTATTAAGGCTATTACGCACTGAGATTCTTAGTTCGGACTCATTGTCACAGACGCTCAGATTCATGTGTCAGACTCTTTGCATCGCAACATTGTATACAGGCAGGTACGCACTGGGATTCATTGTTTGGACTCTTTGCGTCTCGGATTCATTTTCATGCATCTGAGACGCTCCGCGACAATGAATCTAGCATCTCGTGTGTTGCGGTTTAGTATTTTTTGAATCCCAACCGGAATGGGATTCTTTAAACAATGTGTTGCAACATTGAGTCAGTGCGTACGTAAATCTTGAACAGAGTGGGCCTCTCACCGTTCTCGCGCATTCATCTTCGTTGTTATCGCTTATCTGTTGATTGGATAGGATAGGATCAAGTTATGAGACGATTAACAGCAGAGGTTATAACGCCCTAGCTTTTAGGTTACTCATTACATTATACTTATTCCTTAATTACATTTTTTCCCTTTATTTTTATTTACTTATTACATACACACACACATATATATTTATTTTTAATATAATGAATGTTTTAGTTGTGTGACGATTATAAAATAATCTAAAAATAAAATAAACATATTCTGGTAATTAATGTTTGATGTATAAGTTCACTTCTTTTATAATGAAAATAATTTTGCCAGATCTTTCGAAATAAAATGGGATTGATGGATCAACAGCGGATGTGCTTTTGTTTAATTGAAAATTAAAAAAAAAAAAAAAATATTTGCTTGCAGGGCGTCTTTTTTTTCAACTATTTTTTCTTTGGTGACGTCTGCAAATGATTTAATAAAGGTTGTGGGATTTTTTTCCCCCTATATAACCTTTTGGCCTCATTACAAAGAACTTTTTCAGTGACCAGAATTGATTTTATTTCTTTTTGTAATAGAAATACTGTACCGGTACAGATTATACATTTTTGATTTTTATTACATTTTAAATTATCTTGATGTTTACCTTCAATCGATTCTTTTTTGCATTAAAGGCGGGGTGAGAAAATCCTAATCAATTAAAGCACCTCATTTGGTTTGGTGTGTAAGGTTGGACCCTTATTGTGTGGAACCCTATTTTAATAGTTCAATAGGGAGTTTTGGAACAGCAAATGTTACAGTATAGGTGTGTGTTAGTTTTTGCTCTCCATTAATTTTAATTTATATTTTATTTATGTCTACGATGATATATTTAATTCATTTTTAATTTCGTCTATTTCAACGAACTGGAGATCAAAACCCCTTTGCTGTAGTTGATTGTTTTATGAGGGGTATCCTCAACTTGGAATAAACCGCTGAAATATTTAATATTTAACAGAACATCGGATTGCTTGTTATAAATGGTTTCTACAGGTAGAGTACCATCTGTTTGAATCTGAGCCATGTCGAATGAGGTCGCGCTTTCGGGAGTTGCAGTAGCATTTTACGTAGCTCTACGGAGTAACAGAAGTGCTACTAAAAAAAATACGGAAATATTATTTTAAAGGTAATAATTTATTAATTAAGTTACATATAAAAAAAGAAATATTATTTTTAGGTAGTTGCATTAAAAAATCAATTTACATATAAAAAAGAAATATGTATTTTTAGGTAATGATTTGTTGCTCACTTTACATATTTGAAAAAAAAAAAAAAAAAAAAAAAAAATAGGAGATTGAAAACTAAGTTTACATTTACATGTAATTCTACACGTATGAGGACAATGATTGTGTAGTGGTATCACTCCCACACAGTGAAAGAACAGCAGTATTAAGGCCATCAGAGTTGGATGCGGTGGTGTAAGGAGGGGTAGTGTCCAAAGACTGTGAACTATCAGCGTTTAGACCGTTTTGTAAATTAAAAATAATCTGAGTTATATGCTTCAGGAACAAAATTGGATATTAACTGCTTCGAAAGTATACATGAGGCTTGTATATGAATCTCCACTTGCGAGGAACCGGAGAGTGACTGCAAGCCTGTTGATTGCATAAACTGGCTTCCTAAAATTGGTCTTCTTCGAAATACTTGGTCCAACCATTTTCAGGAAACATTCGAAATCGACTGGACTCAAAAGAACGAAATAGACGAAATAAAAGATGAATTAAAACATCATCGGATATATAAATAGAATAAAAATTAAAATTAATGGAGAGCAAAAATTAACCTACACCTACATTGTAACATTTGCTGTTCCAAAACTCCCTATTAAACTATTAAAATAGAGTTCCACACAATAAGGGTCCAACCTTAGGCTTGTTTTATATTATCCGGCACGACACGTAGCGTATCAGACACGGCACGGTCAGACAAATACATGGTGTATTTATATTATCAGACACAGCGGGTTCCAGCACGGACCGGGAGCACAGGCGAAGCGGAGATTTTTTTTTTAATGATTTTTTGTTTATAGTATATTACTTCATACAAGTGCTTAGTCATTAGGATTAGTCCAGATGTGTTATTTGTCCAAGACAAAAAGATAAAAAAAATCAAGAAAGCATGCACTAAATGTAGAAAACCTCGAGTAGAAATTTATACAAATTGTTTTGATTAGATTTTTTTTTAATATTGCATATGTTAAATTTCTGTTTTTATATTCTTCTATTAATATAAAATGTTCAATGTGTTACTCCTTACGCACTCAATTAATTTTTCAAGTTTTGCAAAATAACTGGCAAAGCCAGTGCAGTACTGCACTGTCGGAGTCGTAAAGTAAAGTATACTACGAAAAAGACACCTCAAGACACAGTCCGGCACGGACACCTCAAGACACCAAATATTCTTTTCGAGAAATGTCTTAATGTCTTGACTGAAACGTGCCGTGTCTTGCCGGATCCGATCCGCTATATATACGCAGGTACTATAAAACTAACTATACTAATATTTGTCTTGTCTGAAACGTTACGGTCCGCTACGTGTCGTGCCGGATAATATAAAATAACCTTTACACACCAAACCCAATGAGGTATTTTAATTGATTAGGATTTTCTCACCCCGACTTTAAAAGCAAAAAAGAATCGATTGAAGGTGAACATCAAGATAATTTAAAATGTAATAAAAATCAAAAGCGAATAAACTGTACAGGTACAGTATTTCTATTACAAAAAGAAATAAAATCAATTCTGGTCACTGAAAAAGTTCCTTATAATGAGGCCAAAAGGTTATATAGCGAAACAAAATCCCACAACCTTTATTAAATCATTTGCAGACGTCACCAAAAAAAAAAAAAAAAATAGTTGAAAAAAATAAAAACTTTGCCGTACAAGCGGATATATTTTTTTTAATTTTCAATTAAACAAAAGCACATCAGCTGTTGATCCATCAATCCCATTTTATTTCGAAATATCTGGCAAGAAGTATGTAACCATCCCATGAAAACAACCCCGGTAACATTGAGAAAATTATTTCCATTATAAAAGGAGTGAACTTATACAACAAAATTTAATTACCAGAATGTAAGGTGTATTACATGGCAATATAATCTCCCATCATTATTTATTTAAAAAACATATAACGCTAACATGATTTCTTAAATAGGCAACGTTTCATGGCTACCAGAATATGTTCATTTTATTTTTAGTTTATTTTATAATTGTCACATAACTAAAACATTCATTATATTAAAAGGAAACATATATATGTGTGTAATAAATAAATAAAAATAAAGGGAAAAATTTTATATATACATACAAAATAATTAAGAAATAACTTTAATTTAATGAGTAACCTAAAAGCTAGGGCGTAAGAACCTCTGTTGTTAATCGTCCCATAACTTGATCCTATCAACAGATAAGCGATAACAACAAAGATGAATGCGCGAGAACGGTGAGAGGTCCACTCTGTTCAAGATTTATGTACGCACTGACTCAATGTTGTGACACATTGTGTAAAGAATCCCATTCCGGTCGAGATTCAAAAAATACTAAACCGCAACACACGAGATGCTAGATTCATTGTCGCGGAGCGTCTCAGATGCATGAAAATGAATCCGAGATGCATTTCAGCGACAAAGAGTCCGAACAATGAATCCCAGTGCATATTAGCCTTTAGGAGGCCAACGGTTGTGAAAGGAGAAGATTTAGCCGAAATCATGCTCAACTGCCATGCTTTTTCCCCAATTACATAGAGTACATAGATATAATATGATAGGCATATGATTCACTCAATCGTAGACAGCAAATTTCAATGGGAATGTAATATTAATAAAACTAACTGACAATGATAAATAAAAAAACATAAAGAAATAAAATGGAGCATTGTAGTAGATTATTAATAATCGTATGACATTATTTGATTATTAAACTATAGTAATAATATAGTTTGATATATCTTTTATATTATATTCAGCAGGGACCAGTTTCTACAGTTAAGAATTATTTTATAGCTTGTCATAAACATATGGCTCTATCATTTTTACTGTAATTTCATTTCATTAGTTATTAGCGATAGCTTATAATAACGTATTTTGGATATATAAAAATTTACCTAAATTAGTTACAGTAATATTTATCGATAACGATCAGTTTTTATAACAATTAAATGAATCATTTGAGATAGTAAAGTGATTGAGAGCAGTCATATTTACCAAGCATGTGCTAATGGGATCAAATAGGAATATAAAGAAAAGAGATTGTTTTATTCAAGAATCAGAAGTAAAAGGAAAGAGGGAGCACATGATAATAGACACAAGTAAGTAGGGGGTAACAAGGCCTCCTAAATTAGGCCAAATTAATCTGATATCAGATTTAAGGGTTGACTGTATGGAGAGGAGAGGGGAAGATGAAAAGTTTTTTTTTTTAACTTGTGATGAATGAAAAACAATTTCTCTAATTGATGTTATGGAATCAACAGAAATATTCCAATGTCAAAACATAAATTAATATTTGATAAATTATGTAAATAATTAAAATATAAATTTTTTCCATGAATCAGGCAAAAGAAAAAAAAAGAAAAAAGCTGAAATGATTACCCTTCAAACTTTTAGAAATAATAGTACATAAATATAAGGAATAATTATAGTTTTTGAAACTACTTACTTGCACAATAGATAGTATTCCAGTTATCATTACTAAGAGATTTGGTTCACTTGTGAGTGCAGCGAGAGATCCAGCAATAATGCTAAACACCGAGTAGACAAACAGACCAAATGCAGATACACGCAAAAGAATGTCATTGAGATCGCTCTGTTCTTCTCCTTTGAATTTCAAGCCCTGAACTCTAAAATAAAAACATTAAATCATTTTAAAATGGCAAAAGTTAATAATAATAAAATATCACAAGATTTGTTTAATAATCTTCCTATAATGTATTATTTTTTTATTTTTTATTTATCTATCTATTGAAATTTACTTTTCTACTAAATATGATGATAATGTTCATAATAGCATACCAATTGCTAGTAAAGCAAATAACAACCAGTGTCACTTCTAATAAAAAAATTAAGAAAAGATTTATCTCTGTCATTTTTATACTTTTTTATGGTAAAAAAAAATCATAAATAGTATTTTTTTCCAATATGGGTGGACTACAGGTTTGCTCCTAAATGCGAATAGTAGATAAATTAAACTTTAATAAATTGTTTGAGAAATTACAATTTAATATGTCTCACACCTTAATGAATACAATATAAGAGAAAGTCGAAACATTTATTTTGAAAAATCTATTATTTAGAATTTATTAAATAGTTGCTAAATACTTTAATACAATATGGAATAATTTAATAAAGAAATGAAAGCTTTAAGTATTGACTTTTAGTTTTGCAATTATCAAAGAATAATTATTTTTTATAAGTCTAATTATATTCATTCTGTAAAAAAAAATGATTATTTAAATATTTTCTTCTTATATTCAATACTATAGGTATTTTATTATAAATGCATTGCAATATACAAAGTAATTTCAACTCTAATGAGAATTACATAATTTATGTAAAGTTTAGAGGAGCATGTTTTGCTTCATTTTTTTTTGCTTCATTTTTTTAGTATCTAAAAAAAGTAATATAATTTACCTTATGAACCCAATGATGATTGCTAAAATTGACAAAGCCATAAGAACACAATGTGAAACATCTGCAAGGTAAATAGCTAAGAGACTGTGAATTGGGTTATGGATCAAAACAAAGAATAGAATCAAGCATATCAGAGATCCAACAAGCAGCAGTAGTCCCAAAAACAATCCTTTGCTAGCACCGACGCAATCCATTGGAGCACCATGTTGTGCCTGAGCCATAGCAACAGCTCGTCTTGATAAAATCACTTCCAGCCTTTGCTCTAACTCCTCTTCACCATGGTATCTATTAAAAAATAAAATAATGAGGCAGAACCACAAAATATTTACAGTGTCAAAGTACAAACAATGTGTATATATCTACACACATGTGTATGTGTTTTTGTATAAGTGCTTTTTCTTATTCGTTATTTACTTATTTGCCTTAAAGGCATCTAACTACATGTATGATCGCATAAGTGCAATATTTAAAAAAAACAGTTAAATAACTAGCCAGAAAAAGTAATGAAAAAAAAAAAGTAACTAAACAATGTAACAAGAAATTACTAACTTTAAACACTTTATATTTTTCCAATTCCATCAACTGTAACTACACTTCATGTTTAAAAGGAGTTTTCCAAAGAAACTTTTCTTTTTTAATATTGTAAAAACATTTCTTTTTCATTTTAAATGTTTTTTTAGTCAGTGGAAAACTACAAGAGAGTACTATTTAAATACTATTTTATTTAACTAATCACATGAGGTTATTCAAATAGTGTATTTGTTCAGTAAGATATTTGCAGTCTATGATTCTCATTGTTTAAATTTTCAGTAGCCAATCACATTACAGATTGGAATACTTGAGGATTACTTCAGAGAATTATCCAGATTTTTATGATAAATACATTATTATTATTATTATTATTCCTTGAGGGTTGCAAATTAAAAGGAGCTACTTCTACTTAAAGGGTTATCCTTTTGCATGCCACACAGATGACTTTGGGTTTTTCTAATTAGAACATTTAAATTTTGGAAATTTAATTTCATAACATTTATACAAACCCTTCAATTATATAGATTTATTTCCTGCCAACAAATTCATGCATTCTTGGTGATGTGATATTACTAATTCTAAAGACAGAAACCTTTTATGAGGAATCTCTTTTAGATTAATCATTTCCATAAACCTATATTTTATTAGGAATATATTTTACAGTGATTCTAAAAGCTTTACTGAAATAATCGGAGAATCAAATAAAGTAGATAGCTTTCACTTTCTTTAGGTTTATTTTGGTAACATTTTGACAAATGCCACATATGTATAGATCTGTAGTTAAACATTGGCTATAAAGAAAATTTATCAATATTTATAAGTTATAAATGCCAAATATCATTTATTACCTAGGATTTCGTCCAATATGTCTCCACATTACATAGATAACAGCAGCTCCAATAAGACTGTACTCAATAATGAATGGGAACAGATAAGGGGCTGAATCTTGTACAATTGTACCCATAATATTGTTCCTCTCACAGTTTTCAGACGAGAGGGACCTGTGATCTATCAGAGCTTGAGGAGCCAAAGGAGAATCGCCAATATGGTCCCAATTAATAATTGGACTAACTGGAGTTGACAGTTGTGTCAGTGCTAAAACATAATATCTTTAAATTAACATTTGTAAAATGAAATTATACATATAATACATAATATTTTCCATATTATATTAATTATATAACTGTATAATTTACTAGTCATGTATTAATATATATATATATATATATATATATATATATATATATATATATATATATATATATATAAATCATAGGCGTACACACAGGGGTTGCGAGGTGCGTAGGTACTGCCTAATGAACTGAACACAGGTACTCCCTAGGACCCTTAACTAAATTGAAATGCACAATTAAAATCTAAAATAAACTTAATTTAATAGAATGATACTAAACTGAAACTATATAAATGAAAACTAAAATAATATAAGATAATAAGCCAAAAATTGAATTAAAAATTTTAATTGTCATAGAATAATGAATAAAAGCTATTAACTATGATTGCACCCAAGTATTTAAAAATTGTATCCTTTCTGAAATAAGTTAAACTTAGCTATTCGTTTCAGGGAGTACTTATTTTTTGGGAGACTCACCAGTGTTCACCCCCCAAATGAAACACATTACATTTATGATATATATATAACTACTTCTAGGATGAAGAAGAAGTAATTATACAAACAAACATTAATTTATAATTATATGCAATGTAGAAAATATATTTCTTTGTCTAAGCCAGTCATCAAATACCATCATCTTGAATTTCTTACATATATGTATTGATTAATTTTAAAACTATTTGTTTTCTTCAAGAAATTTGTGACTTGAATTTCAGTTAACTTTTTTTGAGTTTTACACAAAAAAATTATTATCTGCAATTTTTTAATACCTTGTTTCTGTAACAGCTTTTGTTTCTTTCATAACAGAACTAGACCTGTCTATATAATAACCCATAACAAAATAAGGAACAGATATCTAGCATATCATGACATGCATTGGTCATGAAATACTAATGATTGCTAAGCACAATTCAAAGATCAGAAAAAGTTTAGAGAAATACCAAAATTTTTCTCTCTCTCTCTCTCTCTCTCTCTCTCTCTCTCTATATATATATATATATATATATATATATATATATATATATATATATATATATATATATATATATATATATATAGTTAATTCCTCATTTTCATTAGAATGCTCAATAAATGAATTCATTCTATAAACTTTATTTATATTTAAAAATCTTTTTTGATTGGATATGTAAAACAGGTCACTAAAAACTAAATAATAATTTTATTCTGTTTTCATATATTTTGAAAGTGGGTTTCTCAATCGGAAGGAGACCAAGGGCTATGGCAGATAATCTACATTATCAATCCTGAACCAACTATGGGTTAGGTTGGAAACCACAGAGCATGCACAGCCCTTATAATCTAGATAACTGATCCTTCAATGGGTTTCGGTGAAAAAACCTAGCAGTTGAGATTGATTCTATTTGCATTGCTGAAGAAACAGCATTTAGCTATTTAGTAATGAAATGAAGACACTTCATCAGTAGTGGATAGATTTTTAATTTTTTTTTATTTCCGTTCATAATAATTAATGACTATTGATAATTATTATATTTATTTATTCTCTGTACACCATATATATATATATATATATATATATATATATATATATATATATATATATATATATATATATATATATATATAAAGTTTATCAAAAGCATTTCATATTAACTCAATTAAAAATAAAATAAATAATATAAGTCTACTAAAACTACATTCATAAACACAACATTGAATATATAAAGTAGGTAATGAAGAATGCAAGATATAAATCCCATGCAAGTCTTTTTAACATACTCTAGAATAAAAAATGATCTTTTAAAATAAAATATATCAAACAACAGAGTTTCCATTTTTTATTTCCTAAATTATAACACAAATTGGTTTTAAAAAAAATAAATAAAATTATGGCACAAAATTTATTTTAAAAATCACAATGTTAAAACATTTTAATCTGCCAATTTTAAATTAAAAGTAAATACTTCACAATCTTAGGTTTCGGAAACAATGTATAGTTAACAGTTTCCCCATTACTGGAGATTGTTTATTAAGGCTTAATGTCCTTATGTACTCCAAATAAGGTAGGAAGGACAGGTTATCCAACAGGTTACCAACCTGTCCTAGCCAGGTGTGAAGGTCAACATTAATTTCATGGGTACGCCAGGTAATAAATTTTAGCCCCCCTCAGGTGGGATTCGAACCCATGACCTTCAGATACTCGAGACCCTTGTCACAATTCACTTGACTATCGATACCCTTCCTGGGAATTATTATAAGAAGATAAATACGATAATCCAGACACTATATTACCTAACAGCCTCAATACATCCTGTTTTAGGAATAGAATCAGCTCCCAATATTTCTTTTATCTTCTGTTAAATGAAACTCAAAAGTTTGACCTGTTTGAGGGGTCAGTTTTGAAAACTCACCTGATTACGTCAGTTTCCACTTAGGCTTATTAACCACTGGGTGTAATTTAACTGCTGTGTAAATTTCAGCTCTTAATATTTCTGTTGAATGGAACTTCAACGTTTGGTGAAAACCAAAAATATAACAACTGTTTTTGTCTGGTTTAGAATTTAATTAAATAACTTATTTTCATATTAAAAATTCAATTTGATGTGTTCATTAAATTTTTAAAGCAAACAAATTTTATTTAATTTCACTATTGAAAAAAAAAAAAAAATACTGTTTGTTGAATTAGATTTAGAAACTAAACTGCAAAAGAAAACACTATACAATACAATTGATAAACTACAGATCATGCACCTTAAACAGATAAAAATAAATTGTTTGCTGAGAAACCTCTATTACTTAGAATTGAAGTCTGAACCCATACTAGAATTCACAATTAATATTAAGAAAGAAAAATAAAAATTTTATTTTTGACCAATAATAGCTCTTTTAGTGCTTAATTATTTGAAATTATTACATTTTTAAGAATATTTATTCATTCGAGTGCTACCAATGAGTAGTTTTTCAACAAGTTTTTCTCATGTTTAAGTAATCGTAATAAAGCAAATGCTAGATGCATATTGTTGTACAGTTGTAAAATTTCAATTACTAAGTGAAAAAAAAAAAGGATATTTCCTTCCTATCATTTTATTATTATTATGAAACTAACTTATTTAAATGAAATATATTCTTTATTTTATTTTAAGAAAAAGTGAAATTCCTTCATTTAATCTAGAAATAACTTACAAGAAATTAATTAGAACATAATTTAGGTATAATTGGAAATAGAATTTTGGGAACTTCTGACTGGTAAGAATAAAACTAATTATAGACATTAATGCTTTGCTAATAGTTTCAACTTATTCATTGGAAATCATTCTATTTCTATTTCTATGATGAAAGAAGCTGTTAGTCTAAACAATTGCTATAGAAAATACTTTTAAACTAATCTCATCTTTCTTCATGTTTTTATGAAGTTTCCTTATTTTAAAACAAGATCTAGGTGTTTTCTTATATTTTAAGAAAATTAAAAGTATTTACATTTTGAATGATTGAAAATGTGCTTTTTATTTTATCTAAACAAGTTTTAAAAATATGTCCTTGTGGAATGAAATATTTTAAAATTATCTAAGCTCAAATAACAACAAGGAAATATAGCAGCCATGCAATGACATCAACCAATAAATTGCTCAAGTCATGCATAGAATAAATGCAATACATAGAAAAAAAAATTATTAAATATTGACTACACCAACAAAAGTATTCATCAGAATGCACAAACTTTTTTAAACTTTTATTTATTCATGCAGGGACACTTTGAGTAAGCTGAAGATTTTACCTTCAGTG
Organism: Euschistus heros; assembly: GCA_003667255.2. Classification (NCBI taxonomy): domain Eukaryota; kingdom Metazoa; phylum Arthropoda; class Insecta; order Hemiptera; family Pentatomidae; genus Euschistus; species Euschistus heros. The sequence goes on along the minus strand of RCWM02000002.1, from coordinate 518,355 downwards.
AAATTCTTGCGCAAATTTGAGTTAAAGAAGAAGGGTTGGAATGGGGTGGTAGAAGGTGTGGTTGAAAGTGTGGTAGTCATAAAGGTAGTGGTTGGAGTGGTGGTTGTTCTCATTGTTGTGGTAGTAGGGGTAGTTGTCATAATGGTGGGAAGGACTGTGGAACGAATTGCGCGGGCCGTGCTTGTAGCTAGTGTCTGCACAGTTTGACGAAAATATTTTGCCGTCATGGTGGTGGTTGTGGTAGAGGGAGTTGTTGCAACATTTGCCAGTACAGGCCGGAAACCCTCAGGAGCTAACAAAAAAAGCATGCTACAAATAATGGACAACTCTCATTCAGGATGGTAATGTATACAGCAATAATTGAATATTTATTTTAAAAGTTCAAATACATAAATGAGTAGCAGGATTAATATAAACATGACTTCAAGACGAAAAAAAAAGAAAAGATAACATGTATGAAGTATTCAGTTTATGTTGATTTGTTTTCTTTATTTACATCATATATAAAATAGTTTATTAATTTAAACATTACAAACAAATATAACTATCTAAAATTTATAAATAAATACTTAGAACTAAGAATCCTCCAAAGTATTGTAATTTGGATTTAGACTAATGAAGAAACGTCAGCATCATGTAATAAGTCGAATTCATAAAAAGTGTATTCAGGTGGTTTGTGGCAATTATAGAGACACATCCTCATTCTCATGTCCATATAAAGTGCTGTACAACAACTTTTATCAGTTTTACTCCCATTTGTTGAAAAGACCTTGGTTGCATACCACTGTGATTTTCAAAAAAGATGATTCACAATTGATCAAATATTCTGCTAATGCATCATACTTAAGAAAGGGCTGGAATTTAAGCTTCAATGTCATCATCTTTTTGTGAATTTTAAAGAAGCTTAGGATATTGTTCACATAACACGCTGTACAAAACAATGAGCGAGCTTAAAATCCCTGAAAAGCTCATTAGAATGATAAGGCTCACCATGGGAGAAGTGCAAGATGAATGGTGCAAATTGGAGGGAAAAGATCTGAAGAACTCACATCTGGGAAAGGAATGAGGCAGAGGAATGTAATGTCTCCGACTCAATCTAGCTCTCTTAAAGAATCTGGTAGTCAAGTAGGTGGAATGGTTTTAAGCTGAACAGTCAACTTCTTGATTACCCTAATGATATAGACATTGCTGGACACTCCTTGGAGATTATCTTTGATGGATTCTTAAAACTAATAGAAGCATTAAAAAGCATAGGTATGAAAGTAAAAATAGCAAAGGCCAAATATATGGTCACAGAGAAAATCCTCAGGCCTAGCAAGTGAATCACTATTGGGTAACACACTATTGTCTCAGATCCCTCACAACCCAAGACCATGTGTGGATTCTAAAATTAAACAAAATTCAATTTCTCCCTGACTGAGAAAAAAAATATATCATGGATGTGTCTATCTATAATCCACTGCTTTTCCCAATTTACATTTTAGAATTAAAAGGATCAAATTACTTAAATTAATAATTAAATTAAATTAACAATTAATGATTATATGAAATAAACAAAGTTCTGAGAAAAAAGGAATCTCAAATTGAATTGATTTTAGGTATTTGGGAACAAAAACGTTATGAAAGTTATATTATATGATATCTTGAATTTGCAATAGTATAATAAAATATCATTTATACTATGTACTATGTGTTTCATTAAGCTATAAATTGTTTTATAATTACTTTCAAGACCAAACAAATATTTGAATAAAAACTAAAAAACAGAATTCTTCATTGAAAAAATCTATAAGTCTGAACTGTAAAAAGTACAAACACCAAATCTGGAGAAGTGAGAGGAAAAGTTCAAATCTCTGGGAGATACAGAGAGGTCCAAAGGTTTATTATATTTGGTACATATTTTGATATTGATGGGTCTTGTTTAGTTGATAATGTGAGTATTCCATCTGAAAATTGCACTATTAGGACTTCAAGCGGACAAGAAACTGACATGAAGAACCCATCTCAGAACAAAAAGAAAACTAAACATATAGTATAGACTATTAGCTACGTTTCTTCAAATATGTAAATATAGTAGAAGTACTAAAAGCTTTAAGCACATGTAGGACTAATCCTTTGTCAAAAGTTTAAATACCCAAATTATACTTCTGTCCTTCCAATTCAAAATATTACTCAAGGTATAGAATATACCATTCTAATTAACAAATGATTTACAACACATGAAGTTACAAACCGTTTTAAACAATGCCATATATTACAGCAAAATTTTTATCAAATACCAACATACAAGATGAACCAATTAACACAGGTATTGAGATCTAACTTCAACCCATAAAGCTTTCTTATCACATTATTTGACAGCAAATAGAGTTAGGGGCCAAGAAATTTTCTGAAATGACCACTACTTGCATTGATTAATATTCTATCAAATTTACTATTGAAACATAATTTTGAAGTGGCAAAATTTACTTTTATTGTTTACTTTTTTGTTTTTGTTAAGTATATATCTTATTATTATTTTTAAAATACAATATCAGAACCGAAAAAAAATCATATTGTAGATCTCATTAGTATCTTCCTAATAACCATAAAATATATGCAGTCATTTAATCCGCACTGGTCTTTCACCATCTTTAACAAATGTCTTCTTTCATATATATATATATATATATATATATATATATATATATATATATATATATATATATATATATATATATATATATATATATATATATATATATATATATATGAAAACTAAAAATTTCTGTAACTAAAAAAAAAAAAGACAACACTGTCAACAGATTCTTAATTAATGGAAAACGGGAAAACTTAATGGGGAACTTGTTTAAAAAAAATTTCGTGTCAGCAAAAAATGCCTAAAAACACCAAGGCAAGAATGGCTCTTAGTGACAGATTTAAAATTTTCCTTTCTAAAAATTTACATTTAGCCTAAATTGATGTACTGGAACTGATATTTCTATGGAGAGAAAACAAGGCAAGTGAGACTATTAGCCAACTCTTGATGGCTACCAGGATGTTTTCACCCAGTTCTAGCTAGAGTGGGAGAGTCAAGATTCATTCTGAGGGACCCTACAAGATTAAAATTAACTGATCCAGATGGGAGTTAAAACCACACGGTTCAGAACTCTGCACCCTGGGACTCTCACCTCAACAAACTTATCCATCATGGCTCCTTTGAAATTATTTAACAACTACCCTCAATCTTATCTTACAACTTTAAAAGGGGATTGCAAGGGTATAACATTGAGAGAGTAATTGTAGTTCAAAAGAAACATAATTAATCCTTTGGCAATAGTTCATCATTTTACTCAGAAAATGTTTAGCTTACTGCAGAAGTTAGATATTAATAGCTAAGTGGGAAGGCCTGTAAATGCTTACTGGGCATTTGCAGAATATTTTATGGAAAAATAAGTAGCATTAGACCCCTTGATTTGAAAATTGAGCATCTTCCTGCTGCATCTCACCCAAGAAAACAAGGGTAACATTGTAGCTGAGAACCTCCAGGAGGATATTATAAGATGCCTGGATTAACCACTGCAAAATCTAGACATTGTTGCAATCGAACATTATTGTTATCTGGGGAAGAGCAGTATGTGAGACCAAAAATTAAACAGACCACTTGGGAACAGCTTTCACTAGAAAATCAAGCACTATACTTTGAAGAATACCACCTCATGTGTATATGTTTACTCAAAAACATATGCACACAAGCAAACACAGTTTCAATTGATATTTTATGAATAAAGTAACTAAGTGGAATAAATAACATGAAAAATTAATCATTTTTTTTTAATTAGTGATTTTAGAAACATAATGGTGCTCATAAAAAAATAAAATAAAATAAAAAAATACTGAGTGTGTATTTACATTGTATAGCACAGGTTTTATAATAAAAAAATTTAAATATTTTGAATTCTTTACAGGATAACCAAATTAATTTTCCAGAAAGGACTAAAACTCTTAAAACAGAATACTACAATAATTAAATTTAATAACATAGCCATTTCTAAGAAAAAAATTATTTTTAAATGGAGCAAAATAAGTCTATTTGTTTCTGATAAATTAGAGTTATTCCTATATATACATTTTGTACAATTCAAGCTCTTTAATATTGCTTGCCAGTTTTATATCACTTTTGCCCAAATATATACGATAGCTGAGCAGTCACACATACTGTCTATGTTTAATAATGAGACAATACCAAAAATAAGTATATAATATACATACATACACACGCATATATATCACTAGTCATATTCAATAGACTAAATACTAGTTTATTAGTATATTGTTATTTAATAGTTTATAATGACAGTCATAATGTAGTAATAACTCATGAGTAACTAAAATTATGATCAAAGTTCTTTCTTCCACTCAATAACCAAATTGTTTAATATCACTGCAATGTTATCAATAGTTTTTTCAATCATTAAAATGTTTATCTCTTATTAAAAATAACTATAAAGAAAGACTGATGTTTATATTGAGAAATAAATTAAACTCTCTTTAAAAAATCATACAATCATACTTAATAATATATGAAAATAAAATAAGACAGCAAAAACAACTTTACATCATTTATAATTACTGATGATAATTACCTGCAGCACGCCCAAATGAAGACAACTCATTAGCAAAACTAGCTGTTGAAGGTGAAGCAGTGGTTAAATTCCTTTCCAAATAACCAGATATTTCTTTGAGACTTTCTAACACTAGTGTCCTTATCCAAACACATAAGTTAGTAGCCACAATATGCATTAATCCAAACCGAGCAATTACTTTGAACCTGTGAATGTTCAGCTGAAATATAGAAAAATGGATATATTGTTCATAGATAAGAGCAAAATTGGTTAGAGGCAATAATGTTTTTATCATTTAATTCAACTTACTCTGGAGTTCATGAAAATGAAGTACATCTGCATAAATGTAAATACCATCTGAAGAACAGGATTTACACCTCTGAGAATCTGGTAGCATGGAGATGTAAATGGAATTTCAAAAAATGCACCAAATTCAAGACCATTGTATATCATTGTGGCAAGACCAAAAGCTAAAAAAAACAACAACAACAATATATATTATACATAAGTATTAATATAAAAAAAAATTTAAAAACGTCTAACAAATCTTATAAATCACAGGTAAGGAATACAATCATTATCAATTATAACTATAATGATAATAGTAAATTATTATTTGCATTTTCTTTTTAATAAAAGATTTATTAAAAAAAAAAAGTAAAACAAACTTTTAAAGATGCACATATTAAAAAATCAAAAAAATCAATGGAGCATGATGTATGTATTACTATCAAATACATGCCTCTTCCATAGGGATACAAGGGAAAACAAAAAATATATAATAAAATAATAGAAAGAAAAATAAGGTAATATAACTGTCACTGAACTTATGAATAAAAATTAACTTACATGCTTTCTATGAAATTTAGTAAATACTTGATTTAAATCAAAATTTATTTACTGACAAAAAAAATTAAAAAATGAGGTCCCTCCATTCTAGCTATGGAACAAGGAGGAAAATAAAGAAGAAAAAAAAAAGCTACAGATCCTGATACTTTTATTGTACAATTATTAATAAACTACAGAAGAACCTCGATAATCCGAACCCTTGTAATCCAAACGCTCGATAATCCGAACGCCGTTTTGGAAAAAATAAAAATAATCAGAATCGTAAGCACAAACTGAGATAGGGAAGGAGAAGTGTTGTTATTGTGCATCAGCAACAACCTGAATGCTGCTTACCTCAGTTGATCACGCTAAAGAAAATCCTTGATTTAGCAGCCTAAAAACGTTCTTCAAACTTAGTTCGGAAAATAATGAATGACTATTTTCCAAATGTTTAGTTTTTGTTTTCTTTAATTTTTTTTATCTTTCTGTACAGCATAATTTTTTTGTGTGTACAGTACTGTACTTTCAGTGTGTGTATAAGGTTGTATACATACTATGTAAAATATTACGAAATTCATGTGCAATCCATTACATAAAATATAGTTAGTTACCTTACTGTAGCACAGCAGTATTTCATAAAACAAACTATTCACCTTTAACAATACAACGTGCTTCTTATTTTATGGAACTAGTATGTCAGTGTTCATTTTTTGCATGCTACAAACTATGCCTGGGAAGCACTTTGTTTGGTAATCCGAACGATTTGATAGTCCGAACCACCCCTGGTCCCAATTAGTTTGGATTACCGAGGTTCTACTGTACTAAATAAATGAATATAACAAAAACATTAAGGGAGTAAATATAATTTTTGTTTTATACCTATTGCTCCAACTCTTAAGAAAAAACTTCCATGACTGCAAGTGTTTTGGGATGTTTTCCGTTTCCTACCAGGAGAAGAAATTTGAACAACACCAGCTTCTAAGTCACCACCTTCCTGAGTAAGTTTTTCTTGAGATTGACTTTCACATCCAGGTTTACCCTTCTTCAATGTTCCTAGGCCCTAAATAAACAAATGTTAAGTATATTAATACTATTGAATATATTTATTTATAAAGTCAGCGACAAAATAAAAATATATTTAATTTTATGAAGCTGAAAATTTTCCAACTAAACTAGTTCATAAGTTTTAAAATAAGTTTATTGCATCATTTACAAATATTAAACAAAACCACTTAAATAATAACACATTCTAGTAAATAATGTAAACATTTTCTGAAAATGATACTATAAACAAAAACAAAATACTGCACACAGCATAAAAAAGTTTTGTATTCCAATTCACTTAACTACCACAATTTGTACAGTTTAAAAAAAACAAAAACTTTTTACAAACAAACTGGACTATTCTTCCCTACATTATTCTATTAAAAAATAAAATAAAAGTTAAATAAGAAACACATTTTAATAAAATTTTAAAATGTTTTAATGAAAATAAAGAAAAAGCCTATCAACATATTTTCAAATAAAAAAGCAGGAGACATTGCATTTACCAAGTTTTTATAGCTTAACCAACTAATCAAAGTAAAATTTTGGTTAAAAAAACTGAAATAATTTTTGGATATTTTTCTGCAGTTACCATTGTTTAAATTTTTTTAAACCTCTTTTTAAGAAAAATGTTTGTGTGAATTTGATAAAGGTTAAAACTCCAAAAGGAAGAGTAAATATTGGACCAGTAGGGGCCAACAACAATCACTTGCAATTCTTTGTTGCGGTAATTGATAATGGCTGTGATAACTAGTTGTAAACTATTTTATTAAATCTATGTAATTTATGTAAAGTTTAAACCAAAGGTTTCCTTTTCAAATAGAAGCCAAATATCATTGCTGATTGTTGTTGTTGGTCTGACTTCGATATATAATAAAAAAAATGTTATTAAGGTAGTTCCTAAACTTTTTTTGTATATGCATGACCGACATTTTTAAACCTCATATTGCAGATATACTTAAAATAAAATAAATCTCTTTTTTATCAGTGGAGTTGTGACATTTTCACACCATGCTTACTCAAGTGGAATATTTTTACTGTTCAAAACAATCATTAGGAGTTAAAGTTAGTTACAAGAACTGTATTTTAACATTTCAACTGAAGGTTAAAGCAGATATTAGTCAAAGCAGACAGTCTTAAACTATCAATTTTCATTTTAGCTGCTGTACAAGAGGGAAAAAATGCCCATCCCTTTCCTTGATCCCAATTCCTCCTTACTTTTACTAAGGTTGGATGTTCAGATATTTTTACTTTACAACTAATAGAAATTTATATTTTCTATAACATACATTCCTCAATAAAGAAGTATACAAATTAACAAAAAAAAAAAAAAAAAAAAAAAAAAAAAAAAAAAAAAATCAAATAAAAATATCTAAACTAAAATATTCAAAATTAAAAAAAACAAAACACAGTTTTAAAAAGGTTACCCTCTCCAAAAATATATAAAAATAAAATTCACACCATGCATGTTTACATATAACAGTTTCGGCCTTTCACAATGTTCCTAAATAAATGTAATTTCATAAAAAGAGTAGTTCCATTTTTATGGGCTAAAATCAGTGGTCATTTATTTTTTATACTATGTTGTATTTTATCATATTTAGCTGCTTATAATATCCAAATTTGAGAAGAAAAACAAAATGAGAATAAAACCTAAAAATATCCGACGATAAACTTTATTAATCTTATGCATGGTGAATTCTGAAAAGAAAATGTAAAAACCTTATTAAACAATTTCCAAATATTTTTAAAAGTAATAAAATACAACCTATGGAAAAATTGCTTTCATGATCAGCTTTAAATTATAGCATTTTTTGAAGAATTTCCCTAAATACAGCTATCAAAGGTCAATTTTAATTGGAAAAAAATTATGAAAACAACTTAATCAAAACTAAGGAAAGAAATGGAAATATATAAACAGAAATAAACAGTAATTTCTATGGAGGATATAGAGGTATTCCTAAATGTTGATTGGCCAACTGAAATATTGGAAATTTAAAAATATCACAGAGTAAACATCAGTAATAACACAAATTTATGTGTATTAAACATTACAACAGAACATCCTTCTACTCAAGAAAGAAATTCTCGCAAAAATGTAAATAAATGCTCCAAAGAAAATGTATAACCTCATTCTTACAAAATATGCTGTATGCTTAAGAAGTACGCTACTAATATTAACTCTTCAAAGTGAAATTAGAAAAGAAAAAGTAAGTAATGTTATACTCGAACCAGGCCTACACTAGAAATATGTGGGTTCAGACTAAGTCCCTACCTTGAGACCATCATTTATTCAAAATTAAAAGATTTCTTATAAATAAATTAATAAGGTTTGATTTTTGAAAAGAGTAATGGTATGAAGGTAAAAGAATTACTTGGTCAGAAAGTATCAGAGTTTGAAAACTAGCGGAAGTGTTAGAGAAGGTCTAAAATGAGAACAAGCCACAGAAAATTCCTTTAAATTTGAAAACAAGTCTAACACTTCTAGAGCCACACAATATCTATAAACATGTTGTCCAATAAATAAAAATCATCAAGAAATAAAAAAATAGGTCTAATAAAGGAGGAGATGGACCAAGCACTATTGAAGAAAAGAACCATAATTTTTAATCTAAAGAATGATGACGTTTTTTTTGTTTTTTTTACGAAGTTCCAGAATGAAACATTATCAGGTCCAGTAATACAATGGAAGAAATTTACTAGTAAAGGAACAGAAAATCATAATAATCCCATATTATGCAAAGTAAATAATATTTAAGGAATAAGAGACTGGGTCTGTAAAGTAAATCATTGGGCAGTCGTTTAAAAAGTAATTCTATAAAATTAAGCTCCGACAAAGTTAAGCACAAAAATTAGTAGTAAGCAGAAAGAAGACATATTTTTAAATATAAAGTTATAAAAATAATAATTTTTTTTTTTAAATATTAAATTAATAAGGTTTTACAAAAAAAAAAATAAATATATTTACAGTAGGATATGATAACTGTGCAAAACTATTATTTGAATAAAGTATACTACAAGAAGTGTAAGGAATATATGTATATATGAAGAAGGATTAAAGCAGAGGTATATTTAGAATCTTTGGAATTTTAGTAGGGGCAAAGAAAGATCAAAGCAAGCAGGTTGCACATTTTGTTGTGCTTTTTTAGGTTATTTCGTTTAATCAAAATAAATATATTATTAGTTTTTACATATTTTCAAGCTTGCAGTTTCATGTTATTAAAAAAATATTAGAATATAATTGAAATTATAATTATTCTCCTAATGATACTCATAAATTTATATACAAAAAAACAAAAAAATTATACTTTAAAACAGTCCTTGCATCTCTCATGATATTCATTCTAATGACATTAAAACATAATTTATTATAAAACAGAAAATAAATTGGAAACAGAAAATAGGACTGGACGCACAAGTTGAGAAAAACTTTCTTTTGCTACATAAAACAGAAAATAGAAAAGAAAAAAGAAACAGTTCACAATGACCCATAATGCAAAGAGATTGCAAGCTCTTAGGAGAAGGGTTTTCTCGCAATAACACACTCACCATCTGACTCCCATCCACATCCGAGAGTGACTTCTGTCGTACCACATCGCGCATTTTGCGTGGGTATACGTCATTCTGATCATAATAAAGTACAATGGTAAAAATAAAGCAACTCAAAAAAAAAAAAAAATTATAATATGAAAGTGCCTCTATTTAAAAAAATAAATAAAAAATAACAAAGTAAAATAAAATAATCAAGATTATATTATTATCTACATATTTGTGGAAATTAAATACAAGCATAAAATAAATGAGAGAAAATGAAAATAAAAATGAGACACTTTTATATCATTTTGAAAACAAATAAAATAAAAGTAAATAATAAAGAAACATATATATAGAAAAAATAAAATAAATGAATAAAATACAGGGGAGTAAAATAATAAAGTAATTACTATTCAGAATCATGTGCAATTTTAAGATAATAAACCTGTCCTACAGGAGTTTTCTCTCTTCTACTTATCAGGTGATTGATTACACACAAAATAAGAACATGGATTCGTACTTACTAAACAGAGTGGTATATAATAATCACTCACTCAGAGTGGTATATATAATAATAATCACTCACCACTAGGCCTTCCATTACAACAATTTTAAGCAATAACAATGCTACAATATTTTCTTTGAAGAATAATCCAGCATGTAAATCAATTTATTGAGAAACTTTCCTTAGTTTAAAACTTTAATTAATATACGGAATGAACATAATGGATAAACTATAAACTATAAACTCTATGGATAAACTATGAAATTAGTTGATGCATAAGAGCAAATGCAAACATCACAGTATAAAGTGTTCAGTTGTTTATGCTTTTAACTAAATTAAAACTGGTTACTATATTGGAACCAATAACATCCACATTTCATGTACATTGTTCACACAGAAAAATAACATGTAACTTTGCAGGAATGTTTTTAATAATTTTAGGATCATAGGTTTAATTCTGTGGGATTAACAGCTTGTATAACTAAATGAAAATATAATTTCTTCCCATTATAAGCACTAATAACTGATTAAAAATTACTAATACCGTTATAAATTTACCGCTGCTTAAATTAAAATTTTATAGTTAAATTTTGTAATTAAAAGAAATTCCAAGATTGATTAATAATTTAATCCCCCAAAACGTATGTTTAAAATGGACGTGGTGCAGATTGTTCTGATAATTTGAGATAAATAATAATACAAGGTAATGGTTACTAAAAATAAGTAATTAAAATAGTTATTTATATATCTTATAAGATATATTTTTCAAGCCTATTAATTCACTTTCTTTATATAATATCCATCTAATAATTATAATATTGCTTAGCAATGCTGCTATGTTTGTTAAACACACATTTCCCTCCACTACTAAACCATGGGTAAGACCTAACACTACACTCCCATAAACCATAAACCCCATATGAGCAGAAACATAAAAGTATACATTTTGATTCAGAACAGATTTTATTTTTATATATTTCTTTATTATCAAGCATACCAACTTGACTTGCCGACCTATTTTTTTTTGGGCTGAATATGCTGCCACTTATTTTTAAAGATCTCATTTCTCTTCCTTAGGTCTAACCAGTTATGATTTGCAATTTATTCCCTAGTACTTTCTCCAACTGATCACTATTTCTTCAATTGTCTTGGTTGCTTCTTGAAACAATTTTCCAACAACTAAACTATTTAAGGATTTCTTTCAATAAAATAATATAATTACTCCTGTTTGAAATATGAAATTCTTATATGCAATATTTAGGTGTAGTAAGAAACAATATCAAAGCAAGAGAATTGTTAAGTTGTAGAAAATTAGGCTCAACATGGTACCAAGGTGCTTGAAGAGGTAATAAATAGCAGGTGAGAATGTGGGCATTAAAGATGCATATAGCTGTACCTGACCAGCTCAACAAGTCTGTTCTATTGATTTCTGTCCTCAATCATGTTAATTATAATCCCTAGCATTGGTAGGTCACAACTAGCATTGCTCTGCCGTCTCGTCTTTAGCCTTTATCTAAATCTTGGGTGTGCTCCATCTGGATCATAACAGATCTGTCATCCATCCTAATCATGCCCTTATCACTTTGGACACAGTATCTTTATGAACACATTTAATTCAAGACAGAGTAGATATATTTCTTTATTTATCCTCCTCCTCAATCTTCCCGTTTCATGCACTGCATCAAAAATCAATCTGAGGATTTTTATTTTAAACTGGTCCATTATTTCTGCAGTAGAATAATTGAACATCAGTGTTATCGATTTATAGGTTATAGTAGGTCTAGGGTTGGGGGGTATATAGAACCATAATCATTAAATAGCATTTATAAGTGACCTTTCATGATCTCATCTTAGCAATCCACCTAATGGAAAAACTTTAGTTTATCAGGTATTTGTTGTGACTGAATCATCCTTGGTAATCTTCATTTCGGCATTCAACAAATGATATAATTCTCTTATACAGAGAAACAGCAAAGACCTTAAAAGCAATATACCTCTGTAATTTTTACATTGTATGCTGTCCCCTTTTGTTTCATATATTCACTTTCCAAAAGTTGTAATATTAATTCACGAAAAACTGCTGGTATTTCCCAAATTGATTCTTTAAAAAGTTCTGCTGGAAGAACATCTGTCCTAGCTGTCTTGCGGTTTTGCTAGTACATCAATAATGTCCTGCATGCCTAGAGGTACATCCGAATCACCATCAAAATTTCCCATTGCCACATTTTCTTGCTCTGCTTGTTCTATTTTTTGGTTCAAGGACATCTGAAGATACTTTTTCCACTGATACTGTACTTCCACTCTTATGACCAGAACTTCTCTATCATTGGTATTCGTAATTTACAAGGCTTTCCTTCTTCTGTTTTTTTAAAATGTGAAACTAGGAAATAAAGATTAAGTAATGACTCAATTAATCAATAATTAAAAATATTTTAGTCTCATTGAGCCATTTATATATGGAGTGATGGAGCATTTTATTCTGGAAGTTATCAATTCAGCTCTCATTTTTTAAAGGTTTATTTATCTGTGGCGGTATAGAAGAAGTTTATAAGTCTGAAACCAAATATGATTTTTGCTTGGTATGCCTTTAATAAACCACAAGACTTAAATATGTATTTTATCTTGCTTATTTACCCACAGAAATATCAACAATTGAAATATTGCTTACAAATTGAAATATTGCTACTAAACAATATAACTAGCAAAACAATATGTTAAATTTTGGGCATATCAACTTTTGCTATATTACAATATGTATTAAGTTCCTCAAACAGCTCTTAAATTAAATTAACCGGATTTAGTTTCACAAATATCCTTAGTTTTTCACCATTAATAGACACAAGTATTTATTCATAAATGCTTTCCGCCTCTAGAAAAACAAGCATGGCCCAGTTTAAGCCCATAATAGATTAATTAATCTTACCCTAAATGTTTTACAAAAAAATGATCATTCATAAAGTTCAATTATAATTAAAGATAATTTGTTTAAAAAACAAAACAAAAACAATATTATAAGAAGAAAGAAAGTAAAATAAACTTAAAAAAATTAAATGAAACAGTAAACTATCATTTCAACTCTATTCTATAGTCAAGACTGATGACTTCATTAAAACAAATAAAAATATATCTATACATAGACATACATGAAATGTTTATCTGTGAACTGTAAACTTTTTTTAACTATTTTAAATTAAAATGGAAGGATAAAATACCTGAAAAATGTTTGAACGTGAGTTTCGCTGCCCCTGTGGTGGTGCTGGAGGTGGTGGTGGAGCTGCAGCTGGTGTACCTTCTTTCTCTTTTTCCTTTTCTTTAGTTTCCTTTTTCTTATCCTTCTCTTTTTCTTTCTTTTCCTTTTCCTTTTCTTTTTTTTCTTTCTTTTGATTTTTTTGATTCTCCTTCTCCTTCTTTTCCTTCTTTGGCTTAGGAGGTTTAGGCTCACCACCTTGACAGCACGAGCTCTCTTGTAGAAGGAAACAGAAGACATACAGCAAGAAAAGAATGCTCATTCCATATAAGTAGGTAAAAAATCCCTGGAAATAAACAACAAATTAATAAAAAAAGGAAAAAAATAAAAGAGATCATTTTTGTTTTTAGTAAATGATACAACATATTCGATTTATTTCAATTTCAATTTTTTGTACCAACAACAAACAATTTTTAAAAAATAAATAAAACAAATATTATCTTCAAGAGAGGATCTTGAATAAATAATGCCGGTCTGTACCCAGCTTCCACACAAGTGGAACTTATAATCTGATTGTGAGTGGATATCGCCATAATGAGTTTTAACGGTAAGCCTCAATTATCAACTATACTCAGAAAGTTTCACAATGGTTATAATTATTGGTGTTATTTAATGTTAGATTACCATTTCTTCATTAGGTTCAGTTATTCATTTTATTCAAACAGGTAATGAATTAGATTATTACAGTAAGGTCAAGATCCCAGATCCCACATTAAATGGTCTTGTTGTTTTAAATCAATCCCATTACATAATGGTAAAATTAGTTATCTCTTAATAGTCCAGTCAATGAACCACATTGTAGAGTGCATGGAATATGCGATAATTTTTGACTTAATAGCTTCGTTAGGAATAGTTTGGACTATAGTCTGGGGATTTGTTTATTTCGTTTTACATAACACTCTTATGACTGCGCGTATGGCTAATCGACGATTGCTACGGTGGGAACCATGTCCTAATTTTGCCTATCCAGGTATAATTAATGATTAGGGAAATCTTATACGAGTACCTGACATCGCACAGGCTCGTTTGACCCCCATTTTACGTCCCTTGTTTTTTTTTTTTTTTTTTTTTTTTGAGTTTTTTTTTTTTTTTTTTTTTTTTTTTTTTTTTTTTTTTATAGCCTGAGGATTTTTTCTCCCTTTAAAACAATCCTAAGGTCATCTGGTCCGGCGCGAACCCACGATCTTGGGTTTAGGTAGTTGCTATGTAACCACTACACCACAGGTGACCCTAGTTGGAAGGTAAGATGATGGGCTCGGTATATTTTTAAAAAAATTACTTTATGTCCACTGAAATTTGGAATAAGAAGATACCCAATGTTACATACACTTTAATAGAAAGCGGAACGCATGCTGATTCTAGTGATGCATCTACTTTTTTAAATCGGTTCGACCACAGCAAATGTTACAGCCGTTAGAAGTGGTTGCTAAAATCTCAAAGTTTCCGCAAAAAATTGGCATGACAGGGTTAAAAAAAAATAGATTTTCCGATTTTCTAGATCAAATTTAAGAGTGTAAGGGTTTTTGATTAATCTTGTGATGAATCCAATCTGAGGTCAGTTTTCCCAATTAAAACAATTTAATTCCCACTAATTTGCAGGGGATTTTATTTGAATTTGGTCATTCCATTTTTTCGAGCTTTGGAGCAATGTACCTCCTCAAAAGTCGCAGATCCCCACCAAATTCTTAAAAACTGACAATGAGTATATCCCATTGTTGTTTATTTTTCCATGTGGGGTTTCTCACGAAAATATTTTACTTGTTGTATCCAGACTGTACCAATAATTGTTGAGATAAACGTTATTCCATTTTTTATATCCGTATAGTTATAAAATAAATGAGTACAATTAATAATGACCTGAACTATTTCTTGCCACTAAAATGGGTGTATTTATTTTTAAGTAATTATTGTAAATTCAAGGAAAATCCCAACGGTGGGGTCGATCATCTAACTACCGTGGCGACATCCAATCCCGAGTCTCAACATCCAGTACCTATTCCATCATTCCACCTGTGAACTCTACATATTGGCCAACATCCCTCAAAAAAACGACCCAATCTCCTCGACATATTCATCACTTCCCAGATATCATCATCCCAGCTCACAATAAAATCCCTAAATGACCTTTCATCCGATCACAGTGCGGTACTGCTTTCCCTGCATTCAACTTCTGTTCCTAAACCCATCCATCCTTCGTTGATTACTGGCCGAGTAGACTGAGACAGTTTTCGATATGATATGGAAATGAAAATAGACTCAAATATTCCACTTAAAACAAAACAAGACACTGATACTGCCATAGAAATACTAACGACATCAATACGCAATAGCATAATAGATAACACCTCAAAAAGAAAAACGTACAATTCTTTTCAGAGTAATTTGCCACAACATCTGCGCGTCCTATTGAGAGAAAAGCGAAAAGCAAGAGCTAGGTGGCATAGAACCAGATATCCGTCAGACAAAAATAACTACACTAAATTGACTAATAAACTAAAAACAGAAATAAAAAAAATTCAAAATTTATATAAATATACTGAAAACCTTAACAAGACTGACAAATCCTTATGGATGGCCACAAAAAAACTCCTGAACTACAAAAATTGTAATCACCCTCTTCTAACTGAATCGAAAACGTGGTCAAGATCTGTCGAAGAAAAATCTCAAAATTTTGGTCAGCACCTTTACAATACCTTTAAACCTCATCCTGATATCCTTAACCCAAATCACCTTGAAAGTGTTGAAAATGTCCCCTTCTCCCAAAGCATTCCATCCCTCAGAAATATCAAGTATAATCCAAAGATTGCCCACCAAGAAAGTCCCTGGACATGACCTTATTACATCCCATATCCTAAAACTCCTTCCTCGGAAAGCCATCCTATTCCTAACATTCATATATAACGCTGTACTCCGAACAACATTTTCCTGATCCTAGGAAATTATCCATAGTTAAGATGATACCCAAGCCCAAAAAGCCATTGGAAGACCCTTCCTCATATCGTCCTATTTCCCTCTTGCCAATTATGGGTAAAATCCTAGAAAAGCTCATCTTAAAACGCTTGTATCCGATCCTAGATTCCAATCACATAATCCCAGACCACCAGTTTGGATTCCGAACATCACATTCCACAATCCAGCAATGTCATCGTGTGGTGGACGTTGTCTCCTCCGCATTGGAGCACGGAATGTACTGCACGGGAGGGAGCCTTTCTCGATGTAGAACAAGCTTTTGACCGAGTCTGGCACCCGAGACTGCTTTACAAACTCCGTAAATTCCTACCTCCTACATACTTCCTTATCATCCGTTCATATCTTAGCGATAGAACCTTCAAAGTTAATCATAACTTTTCCTACTCCCCTCTCTTTACCCAATCTGCAGGTGTTCCTCAAGGAAGTATCCTAGGTCCAATCATCTACACGGTGTATACAGCTGACATCCCAACGCATCCTAGCACCATCCTCACCACGTATGCTGATTACACGTGTGTGTTATCAGTAAACAATGATCCCTTCATTGCCTCCCAGACACTCCAATCCCATATCATAAAACTTCAAGAATGGTGTCAAAAATGGAGAATCAAAATAAATCCAAATAAATCCCATCAAATAACCATCACCCTTCGTCGTAAATCCACGACCTCCTGTCCTGCAGTATCCTTTAACAATGTTCCACTAATCCCTGTTGAACAGATCCGCCACCTAGGACTCCATCTGGACAAACGTGTTACTTGGAATCCACATACAACACTAAAACGACAAGAAACTGCCCACCGTTTCCGACTACTTCAACATTTACTTGACAAACGTTCCAACCTTTCAATTAATTACAAAAGATTCATTTAAATAACAATAATTAGACCAATTTGGACATACGGAGTTGAGCTTAGGGGCTCCACTAAACCATCCAATTCATCCCGTATCCAATCCTTACAATCCAAAATCCTTAGAAAAATCCTAAATGCTCCTTACTTCGTCACAAACAAACTTATCCACAAAGATATACCTTAAACTTAAGATATACCTTATACTTATATACCTTACGTTTCTGACTTACATGGGGAGGACACACTCAGTCTCTCACGGGTCTCGTTGGCAATTTTTTTGGAGGTTCCTGGTCAAAAATATTAGACACGTATTTTGCCGTTCCGATGAATGGGCCCTAGAAGCCGAGAAAAAAAATAAAATAGCATTAAAATAATTTATTTTATATCTCGGGTTCAAAAAATGATATCGACATAATTCTTGCACTAAGATATTTAGTTTTGATTGCGGATTTAAGGAAAAATACAGCCACTACATAGATTTTGGTTTAGATTAATTAAATTCTAAAAAAATGATTAGATTTTCAAGCAAACTACAAAAATTGACGTCAGATTCTAATTCAGCATCCTAAAAAACATTGAAAAACGCTTATTCAACAAAATCAAAAAATCATCATTTTCACGCTCTTCGAGGAAAATGAAATTTTTGAACCGATTATTGGTTATATACATTTAAATCGCCATTACTTTGAATAAGCGTTTTACAATGTTTTTTAGGATGCTGAATTAGAATCTGACGTCAATTTTTGTGTGAAAAATCTATTGAGGTAGTTTGCTTGAAAATCTAATCATTTTTTTAGAATTTAATTAATCTAAACCAAAATCTATGGAGTGGCTGTATTTTTCCTTAAATCCGCAATCTCTTCGAGGAAAATGAAATTTTTAAACCGATTATTGGTTACATACCTTTAAATCGCCATTACTTTGTCACACAATTCACTGGTTGGTATCTCTGGAAAGAGGAGAGCCTCAGCTTTCTTTTGATGTGTATAAATGTAAAATTCCATGAACATAAACCTATTAAAAAAATTGAAAAATCCAAAAAACATTTTGATTTTTACCTTGAGTTTGAAACCAGATAGGATGATGAAACTGAAGACATTTCAAGCGTATTACCACCCTATATTTCGAGTAATAAAATAAAGTTGATACGTTTAACCGTCTAAACGTAATTCATGTTTTTGCCAATTTAAACTAAAGTTGCCTACCATTTATTTCGTCAGGCAAATTTTGAAGCTTACGAATTTTTATTTTTCTATTTGGATGAAATTTCGTATTTAAGGGTTCTTTGGAATGCTGAAATCCGATGTCAGTTCTTTGGAACGAAATATATTGAATGGACTTCACTTGAAACCTTTTAGCTTTTACACAGTAAAATGTGATAGAAATTTTTTTTAGCCCTAGAATTCCATTTCAGCACCCTCAAAACTTAGGAAACGTATGTATACATAGATATCAATAAAGCAAATATATATATATATAATATATATATATATATATATATATATATATATATATAATATATATATATATATATATAAATATATATATATATATATACCATACAATGAATTGTGTGACAAAGTAATGGCGATTTAAAGGTATGTAACCAATAATCGGTTTAAAAATTTCATTTTTCTCGAAGAGCGTGAAAAAAATGATATTTTTTGATTTTGTTGAATAAGCGTTTTTCAATGTTTCTTAGGATACTGAATTAGAATCTGACGTCAATTTTTGTGTGAAAAAATCTATAGAGGAAGTTTGCTTGAAAATCTAATAATTTTTTTAGAATTTAATTAATCTAAACCAAAATCTATGAAGTGGCTGTATTTTTCCTTAAATCCGCAATCAAAACTAAATATCTTAGTGCAAGAATTATGTCGATATCATTTTTTAAACCCGAGATATAAAATAAATTATTTTAATGCTATTTTATTTTTTTTCTCGGCTTCTAGGGCCCATTCATCGGAACGGCAAAATAAGTGTCTAATATTTTTTGACCAGGAACTTCTAAAAAAATTGCCAAGTAGATCCGTGAGGGACTGAGTGTGTCCTCCCCTTGTTAGCTCAAACCAGATATCAACCCTTTCATAGCAAATTCCACAACCATTCAAATCAATTAGTATCACAATTTGCTTCTCATTCTATTCCAGATAATCCTCCGAGGCGCCTGAAAAGAAGATGGCCTCGGGACCTTCTAATATAAAACTTCATAATAAAGAACCTTTATAAGTGCTACCAATGGGTAGGTGCTTTAAAAACAAGCGACGTGTCATTTTTATCTATGTTATCACATTTACTTGATGAATTATATTTTATATTGTATACGGTTGTAAATTTCAATAAATACATGTAATAAAAAAAAACAAAAAAACAATTTACTATACAATTTATTATATATAAATTAGTCGTAATTCTAACCGTTTACGAGGTACACGTTATTGAAAATCGGTTATTTTCAGGAAAAACCAAATACCTCATTTTCTATCAGACTTATGCTTCTATTACGTTCCACAATCGTTTCTCAGAAAAAACGTCAGAATCAAAATTGTAGAGCATTAAATTTACTTTAATTTCATATATACGTTTCTCGTCTTTGCTTGAAAAGTTTAACAAAAAGTGAAGTAAACATTTTTCTTATTTCTAAAATTGTCTATTTTTGATAACGTATATGTATATTATACTACTAACGTATATGTTTCGGAATGAGTACCAACAAACTTGTTCTCTCAAAGAAGTGCAACCCCAGATAAAGAGTTCTGAAATGAGGGGTGTAGAGTGCGTGAAATATGCGACTATTTTTGACTTCACAGCTTCGTTAGGAGTAGTTAGAAGCTAAACATACTGTAAGTCCCCGCCCTTGGGGGGTGAGCTAAAGGTGGGGGGAGGGGAGAAGGTCCCAATTTTGTTTTTCGTTTATGTCTCGAAAACGGTGGACTATATAAAAATATGCTGCAGATCAAAATTAAAGCTTATGAAATTACCTGTAAAATTAATTATATACGTATTCGTAGAAATTCCAACGGTTTTCGAGATTTACTTTATTAAAAATCGACAATTTTAGAAATAAAAAAAACTACCTCACTTTTTGTTTAACATTTGAAGCAAATACGAGAAACGTATATATGAAATTAAAGTTAATTTAATGTTCTACAATTTTGATTCTGACGTTTTTTCTGAGAAACGATTGTGGAACGTAATAGAAGCAAAAGTTTGACAATAAATGAGGTGGCATTTGTTTTTTCCCGAAAATAACCGATTTTCAATAACGTATTTCTCTTAAACGGTTGGAATTTCTACGAATACGTATATAATTAATTTTACAGGTAATTTCATAAGCTTTAATTTTGATCTGCAGCATATTTTTATATAGTCCACCGTTTTCGAGACATAAACGAAAAACAAAATTGGGACCTTCTTCCCTCCCCCCACCTTTAGCTCACCCCCCACGGGCGGGGACTTATAGTATGTTTAGCTTCTAACTACTCCTAACGAAGCTGTGAAGTCAAAAATAGTCGCATATTTCACGCACTCTACACCCCTCATTGACTGGACTATATGATTTATTACAGGTGTATGAATAATTTTAACTCGGGCTCTAATTATATATGACTATGCACATCTGACTTAGGTGTTGTTATCGTTTGTTTCTGTGGTAAAGTTAAAACATTTATGATTAAAAGTCCCAAGGAAAAGAGCATAGCCTGGAGTCCAAAGGGCATGGTAAAAAAGGATATGAGGTGCCATAGTTCAAGTTGTTTTTTTATTATTTATTTATATATTTTTTTAGTGGGACAGGGGAATCAATTGAAGGGTGAGTATAAAAATCATGACAAGTATTCACTTTAGATGCATTAAAAAAATTTACTCTTTACAATTGATCACACAAGGAAAATTCCACAACCTTCCAAATCTTCAGAGCTAATGAGCCCAGTAAGACCAGCTTTACCTCCATAGTCCTAACATTGGAGAAAGAAAACCCAGGACAACGAAACCTTAGTGATGCTATCATTAACAATAAATAAATGTATACAAAGGAAGTGATTTTGACGCAATTATAGTATGACTATGTTACTTATTAACTAGATATCAAGGTACAAAATAATAACTTACTTCATAATAAACGAGTGGTAAGCTATGAGTCACTACTTCGGAAACCACATAAGCAACGCATATGACAACCAACAGCTTAGCATATATAAAGCTCATAATGATGAAGAGGGAAGTCCTGAAACACAAAAAATAAAGAGGTTAAAAAAAAAAGAAGAAAGTAGACATGGCTAGTGCATACTTTTATCTACATATATATATATATATATATATATATATATATATATATATATATATATATATATAGTAACAAAGGAAGTTTAATATAAGATTAAATTAATGTAGCTTGGGGTTAGAGGACGATGATTTTTTATAAACATTGAAAAAAAAAGTTTCGCTTCAAAAACAAACAAACAAAATATCTAAATTAATAAAGAAAAAAAATATTAACATGTTATAGATTAAAATATTTTTGTATACCTCAGGCATATTATGAAGTAAATTTATTTATCTTAATATTTGACAAAAAAACAAAAAAAAAACAGAATAAAACAATGATCTTGTTTAGAAATAACAAGAAAAGTAAATTAATAGTATATTAGAAATAAATATTTTAAGGATATTTCTGGGCAGAAGTGTTCTCTGTTTGCCCAATGGCCTGATGGAGATGATCTCTTGAAACAAGAGTCCTTCAGTTTTGTAGTAACCCATCCCACCACCACCTTCCTTCACTTTACAAATAAAATACTCAACAACAAAAACTTCATGGGTTTAAATAGTACTTATAATTTTTACTTTCTTAAATTAGAAAGACAGAGATAGTATGGCTATTAATAGTTATTAATACCTTTCAATATTTTACTAAAAATCTAATTTTAAACATTTTTTTTTTTACGTGTAGTTTTCACCAGTACATCATTCTCTCAAAAAATTTAAACTGTTGTAAAAGAAAGAACAATTAGCTTCAAATGTGAAAACCCATTTGCATGTTCTATAGCTGAAATAAAAGAGACTGAGGCCATGTACAATTTTTTTTTTTTTTTTTTTTTTTATGATTATAATTTTTTTTAAATACCTTTAGAGTCAGGTATGATAAATGTCTCAAAGCTAATTATTTATTATTATTATTTTTTAAAAATCCAGTTTTCATCACATATTTTAATACATAAACAATGAATTGAACTTTCCTGAGGCCGGCCACACACTATCAGGTACACCTGAGAGATAAGCTTGAACAGTTTGCCTGTTCAGGTGAACCTGATGCCTGAGGAGCATACACACTCTTCATGTATACCCTGTCAAGTTTGTCAGTTCACCATGGATTCTCCAGAAGATGATCCGGTCTTTCTCTCCTTATTTTGTGTAATTTTTTGCGAAACATAAAAACAGAGAGAAGAAACGCAAACAATGGTGTAAGGAATAGTTGCAGAGAAAAAATAAATTTGCCCATATCAATCTCCTTAATGAATTAAGACATGAACCATCTGTATGCAGCATCTCTCTTGTCTCAATTGTGTTAGTCATTGTCTTTCACATTCCACAAGCAAGGTTCACTTTTATAAATTTCAATGAAATTACCAACAACTTCATTATTTCATTGCTACATTTTTCAATTTTTGGGTTGTTTGTTGATTCTTTCATTTGGTATAGAACAAATATAAAAAAACAAAGATTTAACAAACCCCACCAGGACTGTAGAAACTGAGACCTGTTTCAGTTTTCCGTCACACACACATCATGTCTAATCCCGTGTCAGGCAGAACTGATCCAATTTTCATCAAGTGTCAGGTCGCCTGAGAGGCTAATTATTCCCGCCACACATCAAGACTGTTCAGGCATACCTATTAGGTGTGCTTGATAGTGTGTGGCCGGCCTTAGATTTATTGTTATTTTTAAAATTATGATTGTTGATATGTTTTGATTTATGATAAAGTAAAAATACTTAAAGCAACGTAAATCCAGTTAGCCATCCCATTATTTCTGTCCACAACTACTCACTACAAGAACAAGCGGAGAGACTAGTTTTGCAGGCTTATGGGGTTAGTTATGAAAGGATAGGTATCAGATTTGCCTGATTCACATCCATACCCACATCCTGAGCTGGATCTTGATTAGCTGGATTACATGTCTGAAACTGAATCATAGTTTAAAACACCTATAAGCAGCCTCCAGCTCAAATCAGAACTCAAAATCTCAGTCTGATAATTTTAACCTGATACCAAAAACATTTGCAGTTGAATGACCTAACAAATAACCTGTTTTAGACAGGTTTTCAATTATTTTTCAGTAAATTTGCTATGGTTTTTTAAGTAGTCTAATCCCTCCAGAGATTCCAAAAATAAACTTTTTTTTAAATATAATATAATTCTATTTTCTAATTCTCATAAATATAATTAGTTTCTATTATATAATTATATAAACAGTGTATGGTGAATTTTTGTAACAGTTATTAGAATTAATAATTATTTAGCATAAATTTTGAAAAACATTAGGAAAATGAATGTTAAGGGCTGGTTAACCTACTCAACTCCACAATCCAGAAATTGAATGACTGAAATCTTTTTAAGAGTCACCCAACCAAAAAGGGTAATTGTGCTGCAATTACAAAAATTGTAATTAAAGATAGGTGTTGAAGTCAATGTTCAAATGAAATACGTTTTGGTGAAAACATTGCAGGTAAAATGATAATTAACTGTGACCCATAACTTATATATATACTCGATTCAAATATAAGTTTTAATTATTTTATGCAATCGATTTGTTTATCTTAGTTACTTGCTTGAATATATCTTGTTCATTAATTGTTTTAACGTTCAATTGCTTCATTGATCAGCTGTTTGGGCTCCATGTGAAGAAGACACGCTTCAGGTCAGTACCAAAGATTTATATATTACGAGTGCCATTTATGCATTTATTGACTTTATTTTGTGCATTTTGAACAATATTAGTACCCGTGTACCATTTTTAAAAAAAAAGAGTGATATAGGTATATATAGCCAGTAAATTTATTTAACGCCTTTTACAGGCGTACAGAGCTTTGGCTCTGGAACAATATGGCAACAGTTCTTAATACCTCAAAAATGTCTCAGAATGTTTTGAAACCAACAAATCACAAACAGAAAGAAATGGAACTAATCCAAAGAAATAATTACTCGAAAACCCAGTCTAACATCAACGCAACTGAAACCACATATACTAAAGCCACCGCTTCAGACCGTTTTTCAAAACGAGAAAATGCTATCATTTTACAGACATTACCAGGCCTAAAACAAAAAGAATATATTCTCAAAATCGCATAATTAATAGACCCAAAATTCACAAGATACACCTCTAGAATATCCAATTCAAGATTTTGTATCCATTTGAGCAATAAGGAAGCAATCGATAACCTCCTAAAAAAACATCAATCAATAACCATCGACAACAAACAAATAATTATAAAACGTCCAATTAACCCAGCCAAACGTATAATAATTTCTAATGCTTGCCCTTCAATTCCACACAAAGCAATGGAAAATGAACTCAAAAGCCTAGGTATAAAATTAGTCTCTCCCATGCATTTTCTAAGAGCTGGTTACCAAGACCCAAGGCTGGCGCACGTTTTAAGTTTTAGACGGCATGTGTACATTCCACCCGAAGATTTGAATAAACTTCCAACGTCTTTATTTATAAAACATGGCAATGTATCATATCGAATTTTTTTCTGTGAAGACATTGTCACTTGTTTTATTTGTAAACAACCAGGTCATATATCTACAGATTGCCCTGATTGCGATAATGATAACAATATTCAGGAGGCATCTAACGGGAAAGAAAATCTATTAATACATTTTGATCAAGATATTAAAAATAATTGTGAAACAATAACCAATTCTTCAATATTAGACACACCATATCATATGGTTAATAAGGCTCCAACGACCATAGGAGGTTGTCATAGAGACCCTTTGAAAATAGAGTCACAAGAAGACAGTAACGGAATAGAGCCTTTAAACCAAGTATCACGTAGGTGATGAGTCAAAAAACAAGGACTATATCACTGTAGATAGTTCCGGTGCCGAATCAGCTGTTAATTCGAGCAATAATTTAGCAGCGTTACCCGTGGCGGTTTCTGGCATTAAACGATGTTACTCAAGTCCTGCTGCTTCTACTTTATCCAATATAGAATTAAGTTTATCTCTAGATTCTCCGGATGAGTTTGAAAATACCATTAATTTACAAGATTTCCCACCAATACCAGCACCTCAACCTTCTCGGAATAAGTCAAAAAAACTAAAAAAGACCAATATCAATACTGAAATCAACTTCGAAAATGTTAGACAGTTAATAGAAGATAATTTACATAAATATCCCATTTCTTTTGATGAAATGGTGAAATTCATTCAAATGTCTTCTGAAACTAAAGACTTCAGCGAACTAGTTCACGAGTTTACGAACAACAAAGAGGGCAAGACATTCTTGCCGAAGCAAAGAAACACACAACTGACAGACGATCCAAATTAAGGATATCCAAGATATTAAAAAGAAAGTGGGACTCTACAGAAAATACTTTAAATACAAACGACAGCACCGACAACTAGGAAGTTACTAACAACTTTTCATTACTTTAATAAAATGACTACAACAAAAAACCCAATCATATTACAGTGGAATTGTACCGGATTTTACAAACATTACGAGCGCTTCAAATTACTTTTAGCTGAAGAAAATCCCATATGCTGCTGTTTACAAGAGACACATTTTTTAAAATCACAAACTGTTAATTTAAAAAATTTTAACATCTACCGAAAAGAGAGAAATGATTGCAGATCTGCCTGGGGAGGAGTAGCGATTATGGTAAAAAAAGAAGTATATTCCGAACGGATTAATATTCACCTTAGAAGTTGTTGCTATACAATTATAGAAACCTGAACCTATCACAGTCTGCAATATCTATATACCTCCAAACCGAGACCTCACTGCCAATGATCTCCAAGCTTTAGTTGACCAACTCCCAAGACCTCTAATCATGGTCGGAGATATGAATGTTCACAATAAATTGTGGGGTTCAACTTTATCAGACTACAAGAATAGAGGAAGAGAAATAGAATTTTTTTTAGATCTCAATAGTTTTTTAATTCTACTTAATGATGGTTCCCCTACTCATTTTTGTGCCAATGGATCCTTTTCCGCAATCGACTTATCATTCATAGACGTTAAACTTTTACATAAAGTTCAGTGGAGCGTAAAGGACACCTTGTATGGAAGTGATAATTTTCTGTGACTGTTAGATTTTATTATATTTCAAATGCTACATTACATAGAGTTCCGAGATGGTCAATTAAAAGAGCGAATTGGGAAAAGTTTCCATTGTTAATAGAAACAGAAATGGTAAAGAAAAAGAATCATATGTCAATCTGGAGAACAAAATTACTTTCTCTAACCAAAGTGTCATAGAGTCAGCAAAAAAGAATACTCCACACAAAGTAATTTATAATGACAGACGTCTACTTCCTTGGTGGAATGAAGACTGCCGGATCGCAATTATGAATAAAAAAAAAACACTGAATAGGTACAAAAAAACAAGATCGCTGGAAGATTTAATAGAATTTAAAAAAATGAGATCCAGCAAAAGAAATTCATGGATGACTTACGTCAATTCTATCAACAATAATACAACCATTACAGAAGTATGGAAAAAGTTAATGCCATCCAAGAATCCAAAAAACTTGACTCTGTTTCTTCGATTTCAGTAGAAAATCAAATCATAACTGACCCTGGTAAAATAGTTGAGTATTTTGGAAATAACTTTTCTACTATGTCGAAAACTGATAATTATAACATCGATTTTCTGCTGCATAAATGTGAACAAGAAAAAAACTCGATTGAATTTCATACACACGGCTCAGAAATTTTTAATCAGCCATTTACTCTAGCATAGATAAAATGAATTTTATCTTAAACACATGCAAAGATAAATCTACTGCAGGCCCCGATCAGATCCCATATATTTTTCTGAAGAAACTACCGTCAATTGCACAATAATTTCTCCTTTCAATTTATAATGAAATATGGACGACAGGGATGTTCCCCGAAGCCTGGAGGAAGGCCATTGTTATTCCAATCAGGAAAACTACCAAAGATATAAATATCGATAACTATAGGCCTATTTCACTACTTTCTTGTGTTTCTAAACTTTTCGAAAAGATGGTTAACAATAGACTAATTTATTTCTTGGACTCAAAAAACTTCATTTCAACTTCCCAGTGTGGATTCAGAAAACACCGCTCTGCTATCGACCAAATCACGAAGCTTGAAAACGAAATTCAAAGGGCTTTTTCAAACAAAGAACACCTGGTAGCTGTCTTCATAGATATCACAAAAGTATATGACATGATGGGGCACTATAATATTGTCAGTACACTATCCAAACTCGGTCTCTCAGGGCAGCTATTGACATTTATTAACAATTTTCTTAAAGATAGGTCGTTTCAGGTTAAGGTTGGATCTAAACTTTCTCAATCATTCCATCAGGAAAACGGAACGCCCCAAGGATCTCCGCTAAGCGTAACATTATTTTTATAGCAATAAATAGTATTTTTTATAGCATATTATATATATATATATATATATATATATATATATATATATATATATATATATATATATATATATATTTTATTTATATTATATATAAATATATAAATTTTTATTTATATTATATATAAATATATATATATTTTATATTTATATAAAATACTGGTTTCAACTTTTCAAGTTCCAAAACTGTGGCCATCCATTTTTGTAAAAGGAGAAAATGCCAAACGCACCCGTCCTTAAGTTTGTTTCAACAACCTATTATGTATGAAGAAGTAATCAAATTCCTAGGAATCTACTTCGATAAAAAGCTAACATGGTCTGAACATATTCGTCAAATAAAAGCAAAATGCCAGAAAGGGGTAAATTTATTAAAAGTTCTGTCCAACACTCAGTGGGGATCAGATCGGCGAACTTTATTAATGATGTACCGTACTCTGATCAGGCCTATCATTGATTATGGAGCTTTTGCCTACAGTTCTGCTAGTGTTTCAACACTGAAATCACTAGATACTATTCATAATCAGGGAACTCGTCTTTGTATTGGTGCTTTAGAACCACACCCGCCCAAAGTTTGTACATAGAGAGTGGTGAGCCATCTTTAGAATTAAGGAGAAAATATTTGAGTTTAGCATACTTCGGCCATGTCAAGAAAACACCTCCTCGCTTATGATCCTACAGCACATACGATTTTGAATGAAGAAGGCGATCCTGCAAATGTTTCCATTGTAGATGCAAAATATGGGCAAATGATTTACAATTATATTTCCCTAAATATTTTAAAATCCCAGACAATCCAATACCTAACTGGATAAAAACAGAAAGCCCGATTGATTACAGTCTATCATTTTTTTCAAAACCCACGACTCCTCATCACATTTATCAGAAAAAGTTGAATGAACGAAAAGAAGTGTACTTCAATTACTGTTTTTGGTTTACCGATGCTTCAAAATCCAGCTCTGAAGTTGGATGTGCCATTATTACGGGCTCTGTTTGTTACAAATTTCTTCTACCAGAATCGAATAGTGTTTACACCGGTGAGCTCTATTCAATCTGGAAATCGCTGACATTGATAATGAATAGTCAATGCAAATATCATCTGATTGTATCCGATTCATTAAGCTCACTGAAATCCCTGGAAAACAGGAACTCAAAAGAGGTTTTGGTGATGAAAATCCAACTTCTTGAGAAGGAATGTCTACGTTCAGCAAAATGATAAGATTCCTTTGGGCTCCTTCTCATTTGGGCATCGGAAGGAACGAGGAAGCTGATCAAGCCGCAAATGCTGCAAGATTGAAACCTTCTTCAGATGTCATTTACATTGACAAAACAACTTCATTGGATTGGGGTATTTATGTAAAAAAAAAAAGAAAAGATTATACAAATCATGGTATACAGAGTGGAACAAAACAGATGAAAAATTAGGCAAAATTAAAAATAATCCAAAGGTTTGGAAAACGTCAGAAAGAAGAAATCGCCGGGAAGAAGCTGTCTTGGCAAGTATACGGATTGGACACACAGCCATAACGCACACGTTTTTTCTAAAGGGACTCTACCCACCGACCTGCAGAACCTGCCATGTACCCCTGACCGTGGAGCACATCTTAATGGACTGCGAGGAACACAAGGATGCAAGGAAAGATTGCGGAATGGCCAACCGGATGGACATCGCTCTTGGTGACAGTGAAACGTCCGTGCAAAGTTTATTTAAATTTTTGAAAATATCCAATGTTTATAACTTTGTTATAAACTAAAATTATGTTTAATTTTAAAATATCACATACCAATAATGTTTGAATTAACTGAATGTTAAAAAAACATATATTTGTTGTTGCTAATGACCCTCTAGGGTAGATGCTTGTAAAATAAATAAATAAATTGGTTCATTATATCTCAGGGTGGTTTTTCCAAAGTAGGAATCATAGCCTCTGTCCCTACCTAAAATATTTCATAAAATTTTTATGTATTCATCAATATAGGTTGATTTTTCAATGGCTCCATGCTCGTGCCTTACATAGAGTCACATAAATCGTGCAATCTCTATATACTGATTTACAATCGTTTTCATCAGTTAAAAAAATAAGGCATGAGATAACAAAGCTCCATGTCAGATCCAAACTCTGAAGATGAGTTATCCTAACCCTTGCCTGACACCAAAACCAGATATAACAAGAAAAAAAGTATTTTTTATGTTATTTGGAAACTTGATGAAGATTCAGTGGCAATAACCAATGACATTGCATTTATATCAAATCAAGACATATTTTAGTTAGCACTATAACCTAATTGAATTCAAAAACATAGTGCTATCTTATGGTATTCTGGTTTATGACATTATAGTCTATGAACTAAAAGTGGTTGAGAGTCAATTCCGAGCTAAAGAAAGATGTGTAATATTTCTTACATTGAATGTAGGAATGAAGTATCTATTTTTTTTTAACTTCAATGATTTATCCACACCTATCAAAGTATGTATCGACAACCAGCGGAATGTTTGGTAAAAATGTGTCAAAAGTTACCTGCCAGGAATGAGGAAGAACGATACCCAGCAGTAATTCTTTCTTGGCATTCATTTAATTAAGGAAAGTTACAAAAGTAAATTTCTCATCCACCTCCTTTTCAGTATCCTTGGAATTCTCTAATAGTTTCTAAAAAGTATCTTTGATCACTTCTTCAGTAAAGCTCCATATTCAAATTTAATAGATTCTTCGTTCAGTTCGTGACAGTTTAACATTTGAAATATTTAATCATTTAAATGTTTAAATTCAATTTCATTCATAAATTTACGATGTTTGCGACAGAAGATTAATATAACAATGCGACATATTTTAAGTACATTTTAATTTTTTTTTTATATCCCCCTTCCTAGCCGCCTCGGCCACCCTACTCCAGTCAGGTCCCGAAGCTGGGATCTTTGGTTTATCACGATAGCTAGGGTAAAGATTTATTTGAAAAATGCGTTCCTTCCGCCATCTTAAAAACAGTTAAATCATTTAATATTTCAAAACAGTGTCCTAATAAGGACACCAATGGCGGAAGTTATCCTTCCGCCATATTAAAATAGTTAAATATTTCAAAACGGTATCCTCAAGGACAACAAAGGCGGAAAAGCCTTTAAAACAGCATCCTTAAGGACGAAAAAAGCTAATAAAATTCCGCCATCTTGAAACAGCATCCTTAAGGACGAAAACTAATTCTAATTGTGGAAGGAGAGAGTGGCCAAGGATGTCCTTCGGCCTCAGAAATCGCCAGATCCTGGCAGATCTGTAAAACAGGCCCCGTTCTAAAGAATTCAATAAACATTTCGCATTCTTAATTACACAACTCCATCCTTGCTCATCACTCATAGAATCTGGTTATTTTGTCCATTCGTAAGAACTGTTCATTATTACATCTTGCTGTCCATAAATTAGTTTTTATTAAAATCGAGGAGATAATACTAATTCCATATGTGTTATTACTTCAACAAATTAGACAAATTGAAAAAAAACACATCGAGGCCAGGGAAGTTGTGATGAGGGTTTCAGCGAGCTCGGTAAAGATAGAAGGTCATGGGTTGGAATGCCATCTAGGAGGGTTGGATTATATTTCGTGGTAGGTCCATGGAATAAATATTGTATTTCACACCCTGGCTAGAATAGGTTGGTAACCTGAAGGATAACCCATCCTTCCTGCCCTAATTGGAGTACACAACGAAATCAACCAGGAGTCGGTTCGATCCAAAAATATAGTACAGCTTCGCTTTTCCGGCTAAACTGGAAACTGTTACCATTATTCTACTTTGAGGACGCAGCCTTGAAATGTTGAATGGCATGATACTTGAAAATAATTACTGTACAGTTAGTAACCTTTAGACTGTCATTTGATGGAATTGTTTTACAAAGTCGTGTTCTCAAAGCGGGGATACCAGTTAATTAACTCAAGTTTCTATAAAGTCAGCCAGTGAGAGAGAGAGAGGTCGGACAAGTGCGAGCTCACGACCCGGGCCAGAGGTGATGGGGAGAAAGGCAAAGCACTGCCTCCTTGTTAGCGGTACCAATCCAGTCTGCACCAGTAACGGTCCTCCAGCTCAATGGGGGTGTAGTCTTGTATCATAGCAAGGATTTTACGGTGTTTATTTCTCAATGAATTAGAATTTGCTATTTGGGGTTTTGATGTTCAAATATTTTTACTAGTTTTATAAAAATAAACCATTAAATTTTGTGTTAGCCTATTTTAAAAACTAGTGGAAAAAAAGAAAAAAAAAAGGGTAGATTTATTTAAAACGAGATCTGGAATATTTCGTACCTAGAATCAGTTTTTTGAGATGTTAAGCATCATTTTAATCAAGACCCAGGTAAGGACGAAGAAGGGGTGAGGAGTCAAAATGAAATACTCCTTTGTTGTGACTTTTTTTATTATTTGCCGACGTTTCAACCCTAATGGTCTTCAGCATTGTACGGAGGAATGTACACTACAAAAACCCTAGAACAAAGTAAATATTGCTGCAATGACTTTGGCATAATAAAAACATTAGGTGATAGTTTCTATCTTATTATTTTGGCATCAGTACTGAGGTCTAGGACATCCTTTAAAAAATTATGAGTATATATATTTTTTATGCAATCAATCAAAGAATCGTAATAGTTGAAATACTGTGCTATCACATTCATTAATGAAAACTGTGTAAGTCTTCAATTAGAATCAATATTTTCGAGATAGAAAAAAAAAGAAAAGAAAATTGACAAGATTTCAATCAATAATAAATTTTTAAAAAAATTAAACATTAGAAGTAAAAAAAAAAAATAATAAATGAAAATTAAGGAGAATACTTTACATTTTCATTAATATTATTGAAATTTTCGATCTATAGTAGTTGCATCATTGCTTTTAAGCTTGTCATGATGCTTATTTCGTCTTAACACAGCTGTTTAAAAGTTTTGGTGATGTCAACATAGTTTGGGACAAAAAATTGGCATAAATATTAAAATGGAATATAAAACCACGGAATGTCATCTACTATATATTTGTCAAATACCACTCATTTAACACGAAATCTCAGAAACCACCGAACGGATTGGAATGAAATTCGATAAGTAGCTTCCTCTAGGGCCGTAGGTGCTCGCTAAGAAAGGAATAAAAAAAATCGGCCTGGATCGCGGCTAATTCGCTAAAAATGCGATTACAATTTTTATTGGGTGAATAGTAATAGATTAATTGTCATATGGTATTTGGAGATAAGCTAAGTTTAAAAATAGGTTAGATGTTTAAGCCGCACAATTTGATCACAAATCAAGTTCCTTACAGTTGTAAACAAACA
Organism: Euschistus heros; assembly: GCA_003667255.2. Classification (NCBI taxonomy): domain Eukaryota; kingdom Metazoa; phylum Arthropoda; class Insecta; order Hemiptera; family Pentatomidae; genus Euschistus; species Euschistus heros. The sequence continues at coordinate 484,847 of RCWM02000002.1, read as the reverse complement.
AAAATACTATCGATGTCGAAACCTTATAATATTGTACTTTCTGTGAACCCATGGTGGCTGCAGAGGTGGATCCTTACAAGTTTGAGTTGCTTCGTGACGAGAAGCTATTAAAAGACTTATGCTAAAGGGGAGGTTAAAAGACTTATGTTCTCTGGGGATGAAATGTAAGGCCAGTTCGATGTACATATTCCTTACGAGCAACCCACCAACATTGCTTCACCAGTAGTTTCGTCCCCAACTACTCTTCCTTCAGGTTTCCGGTCACAAGATAATCGGCTATTCTCATCCAGGCCCAAGTTGTATTTTACAAATTGTACCTAGCATTTCTGAATTTCATTCCTTGAATCTAGAATATACCTTTTTCTCAGTTCAGATGAGTCTATTGCAACATTGAAGTAAACCAATTAATATAAAAGTAAACAACGTAGGAAATGATTCACAGATTCAGTTTGCAACAAACAACTAAGGAACTCAGCTGCAAAATATACTCAAGCACATGTAGAGGTCAACAGGGAAGCTGTTAAGAAATACTTGACAAATCATCCTGAAATTAGCAGAAAAGTGGTTAACAAACATAAAGAAAGCCAACCCGAAGTTAAAGGACATGCTGTATACACATATTCTGATAATCACCCAACTGCACTTAAAGGGACTGTACAGAAGTATTAGAAAACCCATCCTATAAGTATAAGAAAATCCATCGTATAAGAACAGAAGTATAAGAAAATCCAAAGAAAGTCTTAAAAAAAAATAATCCTCATGTTAAATGTGTAGTTGTACAAAACACGATGAAAGATGTTCAATGGAAAGGTTACAGCCAGTATGACCCAAAAACTGAATATGCAAATACAAAACCGTCGATATTTGATCACGGTCTACTTGAAATTGGTGTTATGCTGTAAAATGGAAGGACGAGAGCTCTGCCATGTGCTGCAGTAACGGGAAAGTCCAACTTCCTCCCTTTCAAGAATATCCTGAACACTTGCATAGCTTCCTTACTTACGAACATCCTGAGGCTGAGCATTTTCTAATTAATATTTGGAAATAGAACGGTTGTTTCCAAATCACGTCATTTGGAGCAAAAGAGATAAAAGAGGGAGATATAATGCCAACATTTAAGGTGCGAGTACAGGTATATATTACATAATAGGGAGTTTGATGCCTGGTACACAACAGCAACCGTCTTTTATTCAGGTAAATTTTGATGACAACCATAAAAGAGGCATTCGCTGTGATCACTTTCAAAATGTCAAGAATGTATTCGTAGGCCAACTCCAGAAAATTCTTCATGAACACAACGAGTATATCAAGGACTTCAGAGCTGCTGTTGAGTCTGTTCCCAAAGATCTACAAGATTTCCAGGTAGTTATCAGTGCTGACAAAAAGCCTTCAAGCAAATTTTCACTGAGGACGTTACAATACTCCTACCGCTAACGAAGTTGCTGTCTTGATTGTTGGTCAGGTGTTTGAAAAGCGAGACATAGTTCTCCACGGCAGGGACAAAAAACTGATAAATCAGTGAGTTTTATCAAGCATATGATTCTCTTCAGCATCGTCCATGTTCTACCATGGAGAAGATGGTTACAGTATTAACATCCCTCAGCGTGACCCAAACACCAATACACCACTTAAGAAAACTGTGTCGGCAGCTGATTTTGACCCTAAATGTTGATGGAGCGAGGAGGTGAAGAACCTTATTTACTTTAATTTCGTAATCTCCTCAACCAATTTATGCTTGATATGTACGCAAAAATAGAAACAGATATACTAAACTTTATTCGAAAAAATCAAAAAAGTTGAGACTATATTCACTTAAAGTATGCCATAAGAAAAGCTAATGGTCTGGTATTAGAGCTGGGTAAGATGGTAGTGCTGCCTCGAAGCTTCACTGGAGGACTATCAAAATAATATAAAATTAACTTTTGCAGATTGTCAAATTTACTTATTGAAATTATTCTAAGAATGGAATTCTTTATGTTTATTTAAGTAATAATAATTATCAACGTTAAGCTCAACTTTTACTAATTTAAATTGTCCTTAATCCTAAGGTTATTAAACCGTAGCGGAGCAGGGTACTTTCAGCTAGTTTAATATAAAGACTACTGATATTTAAAAAAATAAACAATGCTTATGTTTCTACACTGAAACTTTTATTATATTTAAATTTTTTTTTTTATTTATCTTTTTTTCAATATACATCTAAAATATGATAAAATAATTCTTTCAGATAAGTATCTACGACAGGTATACAAATAATCATACAGCTGAAAATACAATTTTTTCGTTTTGAAATTAAAAAAAAAAAAAGAAAAAAAAAGTGGAATATAATATGGCGAGGAAGGGGAAACCCTGGCACATTGGATGTATTAAAACGAACTTTCAGGTATGAATTTTCTGATTAATATACAAGAAAAACTAGAATAAAAATAAGTACTATAATTTTGTGAAAACCAATAATGAAGTAAAAAAAAAAAAATGTGAAGGTGTGAAAGACAAAAGCGTTTGGCATCTTTGAAATTAAACAGGAAAAAGTTAAGTAAAAGGAGTTTATTAAGAAAATATAGGTTAGTTTTCTGTATGATACATCTATTTTCTGCGTTAGATATAACTCTTAAGTAAAAAGTTGGAATCAAAACTTTTTTTTTTTCAAACATTTTTTTTTCTGTTATGAATGGATAGCGGGAATAACGTTGTATGTTGAGTTACATGATATTTTTTTTCAATGCAGAAATGGTCTATTGAGTCTCAGAATATCATTTGCACGCTTATTTAGCCAATTCCTACACCATAGAATGAGCTAGCTTCCTATATACATCCTGAATCTGTTATGTTTCCAATGAAATGATGTTGTATGTTGCCCTAGAGGTCGAGCTAGTTACCGCAGTAATGTTACATTAGTTAGCCCAAAGTAATATACAACATTGTTCCTACCGCCCATTCATTTATTAACTGAAATCGAAAAAATAAAACTATGCGTTTATTTATCTATTAAAAAGTGTTTAGGCAACTCGGAAAAAGAAACCAGATCGTGTCCCTTCTATTTTAGACACATTGGAGACACGTATCACAGATTTCGTCAACCTGCCCTTCGTTAACAATAAAATACTAATTCAGATTATTGTAAAAGAAAGTTTGTTTTTTTTCTTCATCTAGGATAAATTAGAAGGGGATTGGACTTGATAACTGTCACTAATTGTTGATTTTTTTAGTAAGGGAACGATTTTATCAGGTAATTGTATTCCGTTTCCCACAGTAGTAGAATAGCTACTGTCCCGTTAGCTACAGTAGCATGAAATCATAGTTCAAGGTACTTTGGAAATAAAAACTTTTTTATTTACGACATTAAAGCAAAAATAAATTAGTATGTTTCCTCATCAAAAGGTAAAGTAAGCGTGAAGATTGAGTAAGAAAATCTTTAGAGATATTTAAATGAATTTATATGTATACTATTTATACTACTCACCGATATTTTGCAAAACCGCTAGGTTTTCCAGTACCGTTATAAATCATTCCAATGTTTATAATTATACTTAAAAGTCTAAAATATAATTTTAATAAGAGGTAAATGCCTATACCCAGTGGCTTGTCAAGGTGGGAGAGATCAGACGTTTGTAAATATTGTATATATAGTGTGATTGTGCTTTTTTAATTTTTAACTCTTTATTATTACTATTCTAATTTCTTTATACGATTATTTTTTGTTTTATTTTATATTAATATTTACAATATTTTATATCCAGTTATTCCGTATACTTGGAGGTTTTTTTTTAAAATATATTTTTATTTATTTTCTTTTTACATATTGTATCCATTGCCATCCATATTACTCATCGCCCTTTAGAGAGGCTTGAAATATTTATTCAATGAAAAAATATTTTTAAAAAATATGAAGTACCTTTAAATTTTTTTTTTATTGTATCCATATTTACAGGATGTCATTTTAATATGTTGACAGTGGTGAATATAATCAATGGACAAAAAAAAATATAAAAATATTTATTTATTTATTATTGAACGCTACAGTCCTAGTCGGACCTTGGCTTCACAAAGTACAGACAGCCATTCCTGTCTGTCTTCCGCTTTCCTCCTCCAACCATTTACTCCCAGTCTTCGTAGGTCATTCTGAACGTTGTTTAGCCATCTCAGCCTTGGATTCCACTCAATCGTTTTCCTCTCGGCCTGCCATTCATCATCTTTTTTGGAAGTCTATCTTCCGTCATCCTTTGCACATGACCGAGCCACCTTGATCTGCCTACTTTGACTGTTGAAATGATGTTGGATTCACCGAACAGTTGTTCCAGCTCCAGGTTGGTTCTTATTCTCCAATTTCTGTAGTCATTCACCGGGCCGAAGATTTTTCTGAGGGCCTTTCTTTCCCAAATCCTCAGCAACCTCTCATTCCCTTGGGTCAGCACCCAACACTCGGTTCCATAAGTCAAAACTGGCCTCATTAAAGGTTTGTAGACCGCAATTCAGGTAGATCGAGACACTTCTCGATACCTAAGAAATTTACTTAGGGCAAAAAGGTATTGGCTGCCAGCCACTATTCTTGCTTTGATCTCTAATTTCATATAATTTTTTTCTGTTATTAGAGATCTTAAGTACGTGTTGCAGCGCCTAAATGTGTGCCCATTAATCTGTACTAATATTAATAAAAATATTAGTTTACAATAATTCGCCATTATCTGAGTTTAAAAAAAAAATATTTATATGTTTTAGTTAGGGTTAGAGTAGAGACAGCCTCGAGTGCCCGGAGAGAGTAGTCCTTGGGGAAGCCACTGAATTAACTGGAAGTGGAGACTATTTCAGCAGTTGTCACAAGGAAATTTGAGTTTTCTTATTTATCCTATTTATTAATAGGAATTTATAAATGTATTACAAAAAGACATGCAGTAAGTATGCGGTAATTACAATGGAGAGCAATGACATGACAAAGACGTGTAGAGGGACCGGCCCGGAACTAGGAGGGAGCAGATGGGGCACGTGCCCCGTGCGGCAAATTTCAGGAAGCGGGAAAATTTGAAAAGTATATGAATAAAAAAAAGTCATTATAAACCTTTTCAAAATAACAACACAATTACTAATGATTAATTTTTTTTTTTTTGCATTATGTGTAAACTTGATTATACTGTATTACGGAGGTATTGAATTTTAATGGTTGGGGAGGGAGAGAGAGGGGGGATTTGGAGGCAAACTGACCTTTGCCCCCCTGACAAATCTTCTAGCTCCGGCCTTGAAAGGAACAACCCAATGAACCACTCTAATAAATGTTCTATAATAGAAGAAGATCCCGATGCTATCTTCTTTTCTGACGCCTCGGAGTATATCTAGGAATGGAATAAGAAGCAGATTTGGGTGAGTAAGGTATCTAGTTCGAACCAAATCAGCGACATATGGGATATATAATCTTACAATAATAAAGAATCTCAAAATGTCTTATCGTACACGTTGTTACCAATTTTTAGGTTTCTGTCATTTTCCAAACAATACTGTTCCAGAGTAAACTTGATCGATGCGTATCTATTAAGGATCCTACAATAAGAATATTATGAATCGTAAATAGTAATTTAAGAATAGTAAATAATTTACTACAGTAGAGATGTACCTTTTGAAAAATGATGTAAATACATGATTTTTGATTTATTTCAAACAAGATAAATCTGAAAACGAAAAAGTTAAATTCATATTAACAAGATTTTGAAAATGTGATCCAGCTCAGTTCCTTTCCTATTTCTATTTTAAGATAGAAGTCAGTGACCTAAGAGGGATAGGTCAAACGTTCTAGTTATAACAAAAACTGTTCTGTTATAACAATTTAATTCAATTTCAATCTATTGCTTCGTATACAGTAAAATATTACTTAACAATATATATATATACATATAATCGCTTTTTTCAATTTTGTAAATAATTATACAAAAAATTGATTTGATTCATATTGATTAAGTGATTGCATTCATAACAGACACTTTCGTAAAATATGGAATTTTAGACATCGTTTATGGGAAAGAATCGCAGAAAATGGGCATTGTGACTTCAATTGGGATGTCGATGTTTCTTCCTTATTAATGGGACGTCATTAGCAATTAAAAAACGAGAAAAAAAAAGCCAAATTACGTCACAAATGCTACGTGCTTGTTACAGTTAAGTAGCTTTTTAACCATTGACGCACATCGTAAGATACGAAACGGGAATTAAAACTATCAAAATAAAGCATAATATCATAATATCATACATAATCATAATATCATAGAGAAATAAATAATGCACGTATTCAAAATGACCTTTAATCCAAAGATTGACTAAATTAATTAAATTTTAATCAATGATCATTACTGATCATTATTTAATAAGCGGGGATATGATGTTTTTTATATTTGTATTCACAAATAAGAATCAAATGACAGAAATGTTAATGATTTGTTAATGATACAATATTATAATGAATACGTTAATGACAGAAATAGGGATGTAATAATTTCCTTATAATGCAAAATACTGATTTTTTATCTAGTCCAGTTGGTAAGCTTCAAATGTAGACAAAATGAACCTGAAAATATTTTTTAACAAGCGATTTCTGAGAGTAAACACACTGAAAAACATATTAGGCCCGTTACACTGAATAAAAACCGTATAAAATATGTACATAATAAAGTACAAACACATTCATATGCTTTTCTCGAAATGGATATTCAACTAATGATACCGTTAAAAAAAACAAAAAAAACTGCTGTAATTATTTATGTCTTCTTCTTCTTTCGCTTTCTCCCATAGTGCCTTTCAGCGTGGGGGTGCACTCAGCCAAGTCCTCCAGACTTCCCTGTCTCTTGCCAAGTCTATCAGTTCTGGAAGCGTTTCCCCTCTCTTCTGTCCTAGCTTTTCTATGTGCTCCATATATGATGTTCTAGGACGTCCTCTTGGTCTCTTTCCAGTTGGGTGATATTCCATAGATTTGGCTGCATCACGGTGTTGTTCCATTCTGCAGACGTGACCAAACCACTGCAGCTGTCTCTTTTCCATCCTGGATGGAACTTATATTCAGTGTATCCCTAATACGTTCAAAGCTTCGAAGTCCGATAACCGCATCCGAAATGAAATTTCTTAGGACAGCAGCTGGAAAAACAAGACGAGATAGATTCAGGTAATTACGTCAATTCAAAAAATTACCACTTTATCGTTACACTTTCCAATTTTTTGGGGGTTGAGGTGAGGGAGGTACGATGGCTGAGCGTGTTGAAATTGTATTTCTTTGCGGAACCACGGAATAAATTTTGAGCTTCCCATTCTGAATGGAATAGGCTGGTTACGTTCAAGATAACAATTATATTCTTTCCTTGTCACTGTCTGCCTCACTGAAGGACAGTAGTTAATTTAAAAACTCATGAATCCATTCATACAATTCGTACATATACACAATTAAAAAAAGAATCATATCAATTGGGGGAAAAACAAATAATATTAATATTAATAATAATAATAATAAAAAAAAAAATATATGAAATAAAAAAAGGCAGCTAATAATCTCAAGTTAAGTCACTAGATTTCGCAGTTTATTAGATCTTCGTTACGGTTGTAATTTTTTAAAAATTGACTTTATAATTACGATTAATAGTGTTTCAATTATTAATATAAATAGACAAGATACATTACAATATGTATATATATATTTTTAATTTATTACACTTCCCATTTACTTGATTCATTTCTTTTTAGCATTGTAATTTCTAATAAATATAAAAATAAAATAAGAGTAATGTAATTAACAAATTTATGCACAGGAATTTACTAATAATATTTAATGACATAATAATTAATAATGTTGTCATAGTAATAAAGTTGAGGATAAGATGGATGGTGGGCGGTGACCTGTCCGCTTCTATCCGACTTGGCTTCCACGACCTAACTTCTCCTGAGGCTGAAAAAGAAAAAGAACTTCTTGAAGTTATTTCGATTAGAAATTTCTCATCCCCAGGGAAATAACTTTACACCCTAATCCTCCTCTCTCGCCTTTACATCAGAAGTAGGAAATTTCGAACATTTATTTGTCAGCTTTGCTATTACATTTTCTTTGAGTCAGAGCACTTCCCATTCTTAAATATTTGTTTGCCAGGTTGAAGTGAATCTTTCATAACAAGTAGAATACTGTTTCATGCTTTTCAATTTTCTGTCCGAAGTTTCCTTTTATTTGTTATATTTCCGCCATAAGTCCTATACATACGAAAGGTTCCAATCAATCTCATGCCTCCTTCATTTCTTCCCTTGGGAAGTCGTTAGAAAGTAACTCACATGGGATGATAATGTTTATTTCCAAATTTAAATTATTAAAATAATAATCGTAAAAATTAAAACAACTATTATTTAATCGACAAGTCCTCGATACACAGCACACTATCCATCATTTAAAAAAAAAAATTACAATTTAACTATGAACTAACCACTCAATAACTTTGTTTTAAAACATTTTTTGCATGCATTCACCACTTCATATTATAATTACATAAATTTATAATGAGAATTCATTATTTGAGTTTATTATTTTATGGTTATGGGGATAAAAGATATCTTATAAATGATAGAAAAATTGATTATAAATAAATAAGGAATAATTTATAATACTCGTAAATTATTCTGTAATTATACTTGACATATGGATTGACGACATTAAAAAATCTAATTGATTAATAAATTAAAAAAAATATGTTTTTAATAATAATACGTATCAAATGAGATGAATAATCTTAGAAGAATAACTAAAAATTATTGGCAAAGTAAGCCGTATCGAATGCTTAGATCGATATCAAGATCTAAGTGCCAATAAAGAGACAGAAAGCACATTAAAAAATGTAAAAAAAAAAAAAATGTCAAATTGATTATTTTAAACAACATTATTTACTTCAATTATAAATCCATGCTAAACTGAATTCAATTTAAGAGAAATACAAAAATAATGATTGAGAATAGAGGTGAAGTAAGAACGAATCTGGATCAATGTCTCTCAATAAGGGACTCGCTGTCTGTCGCTGGAAGTTGCTGGAACTGACGTAATCCTCCAGCTCCCAGCGAAATCTCACTCTATAGTGATGTTTATTTATTCCTCTTTCTATCAGACCACTTTTAGCTGGCCCAATTTCCGATTCCTTCTGTTTAAACAAAGATAAAAAAGCTGCTATGAACCAGATCACTGTTCGGAGATTTTACCCGTCCCAAGACTAACCAAGTTTATTTTTTTTTTTTTAGCTTTTCCTCAATTATCTATTCCTTGCTTCGGTTTTAGGAATACATATTAATGGATGTTTATTCTATCTTATAAATAAGCCCTTCAGTTGTCATTAAAGTCGACCCAGTTGTCTTGATTAAAATTGAAATCGTTGCTAAACGATGTTCTGAGTTCAGTTTCAACAAGTGATGGAGAGCAACAGTATCCATATGGTGACGTCTCCGGCAAGAGTTGTTCGCAGTAAAAGTGTTTCCATTATTATATAATTCCCTTAAATACTTTCCATATAGTTTCTATTCCGAGGATAGAGAATGAAAAAAGAGTAATGAGAAGAGTAGAACGCGGCATATAGGAAATCTGAAGAGTTCCATAAAGATAGCAGCAGTGAGTGGTACATGTTCCAATGCGCAAGATCTGCTACATGAATAGTCGATTGAAATTTATTGAATGTATTCGAATTAGTAAGAAGTATAACAGCGCATATGTTGTATATTGTATATAACATATGTTATTAATAAAAATAGAGGAGCTTCCAGATTATCTTCCTGACTTAATTTTACGCAGTTCGATTCCTATAACACTATAAATATTATTGCCATAACACAGTAAGAGGATGAGGCAAAAAAAAAAAAATCTGTATTTTTGATTTATTATCATATTTAAGTTCAGTAGTCTTCTATGAAATGTCAAAAGTGTATGAAATTAACTTCTAATTCCATCTGATACATCTCATTTGCGGTTGGGATCAAAAGATGATTCAGGTACCCTTCGATATTTCCTACAATACTGTGAAAATTTTACTTTTTTTTTTTTTTTTTTTTATATAGGTTTTTGAGTTGTGTCCCTTTAGAAATACAATGCGATATAAATATTTAGATTATTCAATACATACCAGACTTAAAAGTCATGAAACTGCTCGTCGTTTCCGACTTCTCCAACCTCTACTAGACAGGAGATCAAAGCTCCCAATAAATTACAAAAGACTTATTTAGATGACAGTAATTAGATCCATTTGGACAAACAGAGTTGATCTTTGGGGCTCCACTAAAACTTCCAATTCTTCTCGTATCCAATCCTTACAATTCAAAATTCTTCGTAAAATCCTCAATGCTCCACTTTATGCCACAAACAAACTTATCCAAAAAGATTTGAATATTTCATATGTAGCTGATTTGGCCCAAACCAGATACCTATCCTTTTACAGTTAACTCCATACCCACTCGAATCCACCTGTCTCCCAACCTGCCTCACACTCCATTCTCGATAATCCTCCATGGCGTTCGAAAAGAATATGGCTAAGAAACTTTTAAGTTCTACTAGTGAGTAGTTCTTTACATCTTATTGACATGTCTTTGTAATAATTTTTCTCCAATTTACTCGTATGAAATTTATAGTTGTAAATATTAATGAATAGTTAAAAAAGATTATTGAATGTGTTTTGCATTTTATGCTTGTTCCTGATGGATGGGCAATGGATTCAAACCTTAATTGCAAACTTCTAGAAAAAGTTTACTTGGAAGATCAGTAATCTATAATGTTTAAAACATGTAATGTGAAATAAAGACATACTTATGCACAAGAACTTTTGTAAAAACATAGTGGGATATTGTTTTAAAATATTCTATAATTAGATTTTTACTATAAATAGAGATTAAGTGAGGTTAAATTAGTTCTGTTGAATCTGTTGGTAATGGGAGTGGAATCTCTAAAGTGTTTTTTTTTTCTCTTCCCCCAAACGATCACATAAAGCTCGCTGTTATACAGCCCAGGAAAGAAACACCGGAAAAGGATAAGGAAGGAAGAGATGAGAAAGACAGGGACCACTTACGACGGTGACAGGGTAAATAATGGAACAAATTGAATGAATATTAAACTTCCCCCGAGAGCGAGGGCTATCAAGCCTTTTTTTAGACACGGGTTTCTCTTTAACGATGTCATCTCCTGTTTGAGTATTTAAGTTACACTGTCTTCAGTACACTCAGCGTTAGCTAAATATTCATTATATTTATATTTAATTAGTGACGAGGCGTCTCACGTTTTCTAATTAGCAAAAGTTAATAATAGTTGATAAATTAGTTTACTTCCTGAAAGGCTACCGTTTCTGTTTACTCGGGCTGAAAAGTTTTTCGCTCTGATAACTAATATTTAAAATCTTTTATACGGACAATTTAAACTTGAACAATCAATTTAGTTAATAAGGCTCGAAACGCAACAGAAAATTTGAAAAATACGCATGACTAATCTTTTCATACAAACTCACTATATTTCTCAACGAAAACTCACGGAACTAGTATGTAAGTACCAATAGCATTTGGACTTTGTCGGGCTCACTTCAGTTTATTTTTCTAACGTCCTAACTAATGAACCATTGCCGTCTAAAGGCTTCCAGAAGGAAAATGGCAAAATAATAAAAAAATGTCTGCTTTCTTTGAAATAAATAAATATTAAAAAATCAAAAAAAAAATCTTTAAGTATACATATAAAAAGTCCATATCAAGTTTTAATTATTATATCAGTGTTACTTGTTTCATAAATATAATTAATATTTGATTGAAATTTTTCATAGAATAAAATAATAAAAGAAACATACTGAGAAATTTTGAATATGATTGATCTTTACTAAAAGCAGCTAATAACAAAGCTACGTTATGAATCTAATCCCTCCATTAATCAATTATCAAGACTATCGAAGAAGTTACAATGCAGATTTTTTACTCACAATCAGATAAATAAGTGTTCTTATTTTTAAAAATATAAAAATGTATTAATACATTCATTAAGATTAAAAAAATAATTGATGGTATAGGCTTTTATAAGTTCATTTTCTTGATTGTTTAACATGCTTGATTAAATTAAGATGTGCCAAGCTAGAAGTAAAACAGAAAGTCAAGAGAAGTGATGTAAGAATCACTTTCTCTAATCTTGTCTTAAACGACGGAAATACCTCCTTCGGATCTCGAGGGTCTCAGACGAAGGAGGAAATGAAGATTATAAACCTGGAGGGGCCCATCGTTTACTTTCGAGCTTTTCATCGAATAAGAAATAGCATTCCGGATTCTGCATACGGTTCCACCCATACTCTAACCGAATATCACATTGATATCTTCATAGGAGTTTTCTATTTTTTTGTTAATATTTGTTTATTTTGTTTTATTATATAAACATTATTATGTTAAGCAAAAAATCATTTTTAAATTATTGAGTTCAAATAGGCTAATTTTGTTTTCATATATAACGAAAGCTATCCAAATTATCAAGAAATCATAAAAGTTAACAAATTTAGAGATAAAATAATTCAAAAAAAAGGCAAAAAAGTATCATTAGGCTATAAAAGTTACGAGACCCACAAAAGTCTTCAAAAATATCAGTAGTTTGGATTAAATACATTAAATTTTAATACAACAGTTCTTCAATGGCAAAGGGAGTAGGTACATGAAATCATTATCAAATTATATATACATATAGACATAATAAACATACTAAACAACAACAGGTTTCCTCATAATAGATAGGTTTACAATTTCCAACATTTAAGATATGATTTTAAAGGTAACCTTTGGGCAAGATTGGTACAGAACATTATAGAATAATACCAAGAAAATTTTGTATTTTTAATAATATAAATGAATACACCCTGTAATATTTGCAGTATGCCTATGATGCATGCAAATGATACGATATGATTATCTCTGTTTCCACTCATGGTAACTCCAAGAGTTTACTCTAATTGAGTTACCATGAGTGGAAACAGAGAAAATATATCCATATATATATATTATATATATATAAAGTCATATATATATATATATATATATATATATCATATATATATATATATATATATATATATATATATATATATATATATATATATATATATATATATATATATGTGTGTGTGTGTGTGTGTATGTATGTATGGATATATTTTCTTATCTGTTACTATTAGATGTTTAATAAGGTTCCTGAGGTTAAAAAGAAAAAGGTTTGTTATAAAATAACAACTTGTTTTGGCGAAGTTTCGAGACTATATTGTTCTCATAATCATGCCCTACAGTGAAGAAACAGGTCACAACAAAATTATATAAGTTGCATAGGCTATTTAAAAAATAAAGGTAGCAACAATATAAATATTGTAACCTGTTTTTTTTTACTGTAGGACATGGTTATGAGAACAATATAGCCTCAAAACGTCGCCAAAATAAGTTGTTATTTTATTGAGTGAACCACAAGAACCTTGTTAAACATTATATATATATATATATATATATATATATATTATATATATATATATCTATATATATATAATTATTTTTTTTTTTTTAACATTAAATACTAGTTTGCTAAGAACTCGTACCTCTTCGGTTCTGGGTGTGCATCCTTGGGTTTTTTCTTGAGCTCCATCTCCTTGTTGGTAACGTTATTCCTCTCTGGTGTAAGATCGGAGGAGTGAGGCCTGCCGACTGGGAGGGTGGCCATATTGTCCACCTCTACGGTGGCAACCTTCACCTCACCCATCGGGTTCTAGGGACAGCGAGGTGTCACTGAATGGTCGGTCAGAAAGGAGTCCGATAAAAGAAGGCTAGCGGAATGAGGGAAGTGTCGCAGCAAAAATGATGGAACAATTCGAAGATTATTAGAATAAATCTCATAAAGTCAACAGAAAAGGTTCTGTTTATAATCAAATGTACGTGAAGGATTGCAAATATTTAGTAAGGAGAGTATGAGATAGACGATGATGATATTTACGCTAGCAGGGTTAGTGGTACTTCACTAATGTGAATTCAAGCAATTAATTTACATTTTTCCACTAAAAGTACCCTCCTTAAAAGTTGAATATACGCTTAGTACACCGACAAACGTCTTAAGGGGTTTTATTCATATTTCGAAAGCGAATTATAATACTTACTGTCTTTAGAAAAAACCCTGTACCACTTACAACCTATGAAGGGTCTTGGGTTCAGTACTTAAGTAAGGCTGTAAGAGGCCAACGGTTGTGAAAGGAGGTGATTTGGCCAGAATTCACGCTCAACCGCCATGTTTTTCCCAATTAAGGGTACCCACATTTTAAGAGGTTGGGTGTACCCCACCCAGAGGGCTCCCAACCTCAAATTCGATCCACGGCTGAGATTACAGAATATAAAATTTCTGCTGTCAGTGGAACTCGAACTCGGGACAGTAGCATGGTAGTCAAGCGCCTTACCCACTGAGCTACCGCGTTTCCCTTTACTATCTTTAGACTCTTCAGTACATAACATAATTCTTATATTTTCAGGCATGAAGAAGGTGAATTCCTACTTTTGGCATACATCGATTCTTATGGTTGAACCCACATTTGAAATTCAATAACATGACACTGAATTCGTTTTTATCTATTCTTTCATATAAAAAAAAAGTCTATTATTTTTGCTGAGAGGGAATAAATTTGCAATTGTGGCTATTTCAACTCTTTCATTTCATAAAATTAATGATGCAGACTATGGATCTATTGAAATTACTACAAGTGGTAGATATATTTAAGATAACTTCCTATTTTGAATTCTCAAACAAGGAAGTTTAAAAAATATATACTATAATTTATTTTTCATGAATGTTAGTGACTTGATAGCTACAGAAGCCATTTCAAACAGGCCAGAGAGACACAAAGTTGGGTAAACAATAATATGATCGAACGAATCATGAGGTTCCGAAATTACCAACAATCGTTGCTAAGTGTTGGATAGTATCTACATTGAACCTTGTAGAAACCAAATTCAACAATGTCAGACCTAGCACAATACTTCCGATTCCGGTTTGATCTACCAATGGTCTAGGTTAATTGTTGATTATCCTAATGAATTCTCTATCATGTATCTTCAAGTCAAATATTCTTCGCGATTCTCTATTCAAAACCTACAGACCCTCTAATCCATAATCATAATGAACTGTGAGAAATATAATATCTTTAAATTTCAAAAGAGAGTTCGTGGACTGAAGAGATGAACAATATTGTTCAGGAACTGGGTTCCAAATAGAAAACATTTATAGTTAGGTAAGAAATATAGAGACTAAATTATTATAGCTTACGTTTTCCGAGAACACTGGGAACGAAAAGGTTAAATAGACACAGCTTAGAAAAGAATGTGTTTTACACGTATGTACCACCTGGAACACTATAGAAGCCAATTGATTCAGTCAGCCAGAACGTTGGCTCAGGAAGTCAAAGGAAAACTTCTTTTTAGATCGCTTTATCAACTAGTAAAGAAATCCTATTAGATGAAACAATAGCTTGTTCTTCCCACAGCTTGAGAGGTCCTGAAAAAAAATAACAGCATGCTGTGCTAACGACCTCTGTTCCTGCTGTTTCTTTTCCAGAGTTAAGCGCTTGGCTTTCTAAGGGAAAATAGTGAATGTAAGTTAACTAATATTTTATTAGTCCATTCTATCATTAAGTCTAAAATGTTTTTTGTTTTTTTCCATCATTATTGCCATCCTCAATAAATTTAGCTAACCTCCTTCTACAGACTTCTGACAGAACTTGTCCAAGATTGCTAACAGGTAAACTTTCGATTTAATCATATTCAGATTCAATCGGTGAATATTAAATTAGCTTGAATTACACATTTTCCATTGCGTTAAAATACACATCAGTGATAATTAAAAAAAAATGCTTATGTCAAAAATACATAATAGATGATGTGATTATAATGACCTGTTGACATGTAATAGTTATTATTTTATAACAATTTATTTTTTTTTAAATCTATAGTTCAGCACAGACAGACTAAACAGTGAAATGTGGTGAAGACAGACTAAACAGTTAGTCACTAAATAGCCATTAATCTCAACCAAATTTGAATTTAGATTGTTTTATTTTTTAATAACACTATATTTTATAGAAAATCACTGAATGAAGATTTCCTCCAGGCTTTTATTATTCCCTATTCAGTTCGCCTACAGCCGAATGGGCTGGCAACAGCTTGCTGAGTGGAGGAATACGTGCGATGAAACAGGAAACATGGGCGCAGTTTACTAATATAATTAAGGGATGACCTAATTATTTATTCCATCAAATTATCCTGATTATAATTATAAGCAGCTTAACGAGCCGCAGGCATAGCCTCTTACAGAGAAGGTAATTAATTAATAAGCAATAAGCGGTATATTGAGTGGTATGCTTTTATTCTTGATATTTGTTTCTTAAACAATATCTCATCTGAAGGGTGTCGAAAGATTTATGAACACCTCACGTTTTCTAGCAGAATTAAATTAAGAAAAAAAAAATTATTGAACTTTAAGAGCCAATTATTTTTCCAGTGTTTTAAGATTCAAGCAATCATTTTTTGTAACAAATTTTACGATGACCTGCTGAAGTCGTTTATTTTTTCCCCAACAACAACTATTTTCCTACTGCTTATTTTTTTTTGCTTATGGCATAATGTTATGTTCAGTGCTTCATAAAATAATTTACATCCCGATATAACACTACATACATGGAATTTTTAAGACCAAAATATGTCCTTAATTTTTAAAACAAATTGTATCGTTATTCGAATATCACTGGTTGTTGTTTATTAGGGCTTAACGTCCTTATGTTATCCTTCCAACTAGGGCAGGAAGGACGGGTTATCCTACAGGTCACCAACCTATTCTAGCCGGGGTGGGAAGGTCAAGATTCATTTCAAGGGTCTGCCACTGATTAAATTCCAATCCTCATCCGCCCGGGTGGGTTTCGAACCCACAACCCTTATGTACCGAGCGAGTAGTGCGAGGGTCTCAGCTCGCCTCAACTCGCTCGTGTATCGAGTCCTCAGTCACTGGTTGTACAAACTAGTCGTCCAGTGATTCCCAACGCTTTCATTTTTACACTATGTCTAAAGTAATCTGTAACAGTTTATTTTTTCCAAACACACAAGATATTGAACATTTTTTCGTTATGTTATTTCCAGTTTTTTCGAAAGATTGCTGATACTTCAAGAAGAAATGTGTAAGATTTGCAAAAACCCCAAGTTAGCGGGAGTGTGACTGAATTATTCTGTCTGGCTTTTAAGATTTTTTTTCTTTCAAGCATCAATCTTTTACCTATAAGGAAACGTGTTAGTAGACAGAATTATTAAATAGCCCCAAAAAATATTCAGAATAATTAAATAAGATTCGAATCACGATATCGTTCTTCTTACAGACATTGCAAGTAATACAACTAGATAATATTTAATTATTAATAATTAATTTTAGTAGCGTTACCTATGTATTAACTTAAAGCGATCAGGAAAATTTTCGGTATAGCGTTGCAGAGGTCTTGAGGATTTCCGGAAAATGGGGGACGAAACAGGAAGTGGAGGGATAACTACTGTATCCAAGCATGACTGACAGAAACGTTGAGGTAGGTGTCAGTCAATATATCAATGGCGTCTTGAAATTAAAACAGTGTTTACTTCGTTTAAAAATAAAACATAAGGGACTTGATGTTCAACAAGATAAAACGTTTTAATGGGTTTAACAATTGAAATAATTTATTTATTACAAGTAGACAATAAATTGAATACACAAAAACGTATTCTTGTTTTAGCAGTTATATTTAAGAGGATAACACTTAGGAGAAATGTTAAGGAAACAGAATTCTACCAATATCTATTTAAAAAATATATCAGGTATGCTTGATATATTTTCTAATGATCTAAGGTCATTATAAACAGTTCATCATTCCTCTAGGCTTTGCTGGAGAGTACAGGGGATGAAATAAATATTTATCTACACTGAAACTAATCATAAATACTGAAATAGAAAAATTCGAAAGTTTGCATGTATTAAATAAATCCAGCATACATATTATTCCATAAAATAACTGTCAAAGAGCAATCATGTATTCTTGTCAGCTGTCAGGCATCACCGATGTCCGTAGTGACAAGGCATTAGAAACATGGATTATTAACACCATATTATTAGGCTTTTTAATGTAAACGTTGTACGGATTAAAGGAGTGAGTCATGACTAAAATCGCGAAAACAAATCCTGTATCAGATATGTGATGGAAGAGGAATAATAGAGAGACAAAACAAATACTGAGGCCCGTCTTGAGGCTGTGAATACCCTTCGAGCCTCCATGTTTGTTAATCCCTTTGTTGCCCCGATTTTCTCCATCAATCTACTTCGGTTTTGTTTACAGCTTTAACTGGCGAGAGAAATTTCAAATATTTGGTTGAAAGTGTTTAAGTTTTCTTAAAACCAATGTGATGCAGGAATATCGTGTTTACATTACCGGTATAAACATTTATGTGTAAGAGTTATGACGGAAATCATAAACAAACAAATACAATGGGAGAACCGTAAAGCCGAAAACAAATGCGAATATAAAGTTTTTTTTTTAATAAATCGCGGATGAAAATTTCTGTGTTTTCGGCACGATGAGGTTGAATACGAACTCCTATTAAATTATGAATAAAGATCATAAGAAAACTTCGAAAACTTTCCTTT
The DNA here is from genome assembly GCA_003667255.2 of Euschistus heros. Classification (NCBI taxonomy): domain Eukaryota; kingdom Metazoa; phylum Arthropoda; class Insecta; order Hemiptera; family Pentatomidae; genus Euschistus; species Euschistus heros. The sequence continues at coordinate 466,177 of RCWM02000002.1, read as the reverse complement.
ATAGGGCAGTAAAAGTGCTCAAGAATACTAAAGTTACGACTTAAGAAGCGAACAAATCTCAGAAAAACGTCCTCAGAAATAGTCAGGTTTTAAGAAGTAAAGATTCTGAACATGTTAGTAACTTGATTTGATTTTCAATAAACAAAAATAGAACGATACCAGTTATGCGATGGTTCCAACAGAAAGTGTCATGAGTTTGTTGACTAGTGTTTTATGCGTGAAACAAGTAAGGGCGTGTTGTTTATTGTTGTTGTTGACAACTTGGCTACCGACGAACAGCTCATGTTTCGGTTCACCGTCGGGTAGGTCGAGGTCGCTACTGTTAGTCACTAGTGCTACTGAGGGGGATACCTCCTAATAGCGGTACCTCGCCGAAGACCTGGCACTGCGGAGGACGGTAGCTAGCAAGGAAGGCGGGCGAACGACTGAGCGGGAAAGGAGTCCCCGGGACCTAGTCACGTGACCTGTACGCGGCCTCCTATTGGCTGGCGGGGACGAGCCCCAGGGATGCTGTGTATTGAACTGCTCCCACCCCAGCCACCGCCCTCGCCGCCGCTGTCGTCCTTAGGTCAGTCCTTAAGGACCTCTTCTTCGGTCCTCTGTCCAGCGGGTGGCTGAGGAGCGCGATATCCATCGCACTATGGTCTATTATTAAGCAAAATTCATAAATTAAAAATATGCAAACGAACAAAATTTTACAAAAATAATGTTAATTTTTAGACAAAAAGGAAACAAAAGCGACTTCAAGATTAAACTTGAACTTAAAAGTAAAAAATAATACTTTAAATATTTCAAAACAAAGAGCAATAAACGATAATCAACGAAACTATCGATACTTATATAGCTATTCACAATTTATGATGAGTTATTTTTGGAGTCGGTGACAGCCAAGAAGGGCGGTTTAATCCTGTCTTTTCAACAAACTTTCTGCAATTCTTAACAAAGTAAAGTAAAAGTATCGATAATTAGGTTGATTGTCCTTTAATGCTCTTTGATTTGAAGTAATTACATATTTTTTTACTATTTAGTAAGTTTGCACATGTAGGCTTAATTTATTTTTTATGTTTAGTGGAAAGTGAGATTATTTTGTTTTACTTCCTATTTCAAGTTTGTATAAGTAGGTTTAATATTGAAGTCGGTTTTTCTTTTTCCATAAAAAGTACTGAGTTGATTTCAATAAAATTTTCACGGGACCACCTCTAAAGTATGACCTACTGAACGAAAAAAGTATCATCAAAATCGATTCATAATTGCGTAACTACGAAAAAGTAAAAATAATAAAATAAAAACAGTCGAATTGAGAACCTCCTCCTTTTTGAAGTCGGTTAAAAAAAAAAGAAAAGTTATTTAGTAATTATACTGTCATTTAAAATTAAAAGAGATCAAATGATGAATCGACTTCTATAATAGGATAAAATCAATATTTGCTAAAATTTTTTTTTTTTTAATTTTCTGTGATTTTTCCCTTCATCGCTTGATAAATAACTAACAATGAAAATTATACATGATGAAGAAAAAGACGAAGGAAACGGATGAGACATTGGAGAAAATTTTCAAGAATACTCGTGAATGACGAGGAAATTATTTGTATTATGTTATGGAAAGTAAGAGACTTCATTTTTATTTAAAGACTTATTAATTATAATTATTAATAAGTATTCTAGTTATGCCGTTTTTTATATAGCCTGAAAAATATTACGGTTTATACCATTTTCAAATTTGATGCCTGAAACACGAACTATATTTTTTATTTTATTTCCATAACGGCTTTTTAAGGCTTACATGCATGATTAACAATATTAATAATTTTGCTACATTGACAGTAAAATAAGTAAGGTTATAGTCTCATGCAAAATACACCCATAACAGACACGTTTGCCAATAATGTTGGAATAAATGAAACTACTGAATAAGCATATAACAACACATTAAAAGAAAATAATAAGAGAAAAGAAATACAATTATAATGATAATATATGAATAACAAAATACTTGAGAAAAAGGAATCAATAAATAATATTATAATTCAATAATAATAATATTATAATAAAAACACATTGGAAATAAATAAACACAGCAAAGCAAATCCTTAACGAACAATTAATAATAATAATAAAATAATCATAATTAAATAGTAGTAATAAGAACAATAATTGGTTTAGTAACGAAGAAGTAGATAATGGTGCTCGCATCAGGACGTCTTGCACGAGTCTTGCTTTCAATCTGCGGGAACTAGGAGATCCTATATTGAAAGTTATTGCAACATAAACCGCTGGTAACTGGCAATGAAACCTGGTGAAGCGATTTTTAATGAAATTGTTTATCGATTCTATCTATAATTAAATATATAGTTTACTATTTCTTATATACTCTACTGCAATTCTCAGGATCTCGTTTTAGAAAGTGGTTACTGTTAAACTATATGGCAATAGAGAATGGATGGATAACTATCGACTGATCTCACTTTGTTCTACAATTTCAAAATTATTTTCCACTATAATAAAAGAACGCCTAACAAAACAGGTTATGGAGAATACAGCTATCGAACAAGCTGGATTTCGGAAGGGGTTTTCAGTAATAGACCATATTCAGACAGTTATTCAAATTATAGAAAAATCTAAAGAATATAATTTTCTTCTGTACCTCGCTCGACTTTATTTATAACGCAAGAATATCCAAAGCCCTCAAGACTATAGGAATTCAGAATGGATATATACAGATTATAGACCAGGTATATAAAGGTATGTCAGCACACATTGAAATGGAAAGAAAAGGAAATCTTTTTCTTGTGGAAAAAGGTGTGAGACAAGGCGATCCACTCTCTCCAATTCTCTTCATTTTAGTCCTGGAGTTAGTTTTCTAGAACCTGAACTGGGAAAGAAAAGGAGTAAGAGTCGATGGAAGGTGGCTGAACAATCTACGATTTGCAGAAGATATTGTGCTCTTCGCAAAAAGTAGAGAGGAAATGGTTTCTATGCTAAATCAATAAGTACCAGAATGTAAAAAAAGTAGGTCTAGTCCCAAACTATGATAAGACTAAATTAATGACAAATATTGAACAAATAGAAATAAGAATAGGTAATGACTATATGCAATACACTAATGAACACATATACCTGGGGCAACTTGTATCCTTCACCGATAGAACAAATAAAGAGATCCAAAGAAGAATTTTACAGAGTTGGAAAAAATACTGGACCCTCAGGAGCATTATGAAAGCCAATGTTGATATGTGTATCTTTCCAGTTCTGTCCTAAGGAAGCCAAACATGGTCTCTCACAAAGTATCAAAAAAATAAAGTAAGAGTCTTGCAAAATCCAGTACAGAGAAGTATGATAAATGTTAAAAGAAAGGATAGGATCAAGTGCATTGATATTCAGAAGAAATCACGGCTCAGAGACTCTTCCATGCTAATAAAAAAATTAAAATGGAAATGGGCTGGACATGTGTTGAGATCTACTGACGAAAGGTAGTCATGTGCTGTAACCGAGTGGACACCATATGACAATAGTAGGAACAGAGGAAGACAATTGAAGAGATGGAGCGATTCTTTCAAAAAAGAGGCCGGCCCAACATGGTGGAGAACAGCAAAGAATAAAAATTCATGGTGGGGGAAATGGAATTAGATTGCGAACCCCGCTTCCCAGTAGGACTGGTCACCTAGGGAAGTGTGTTTTTATATTTTTTTGATAAACAAAATTAAGTAACGATCTTAATAAAACACGAATATTTGTTTAAAGATATTTACAAGATAGATATCATGGATTTAATAAATTTTTAAAAATGAAAAATTAATGAAATGAAGTAGTTATTGTCCTGGAAAATTTAAGAATGTTGATTAATGAATACCTATAGGATTATAACCAATGCTTGTATAATAATTTTATTTTAACTAAATAGGCAAGAATACTTTTTCGCGTATAAAATGTTTTGCTTTATTTAAATAGTTTAATATTCAACCGAGTTATTTTTTTTCAGAATTTATGAAGAATAAACAGTAATGTCTTTGGTTTCGAGATAACTGCACTTGGATAAACTTAATTATTCGAGGAACTTTTTCAATTAGGAAAATGAATTACTCATTAAAATTATAAGCGACAATAAAACACGATGGTAAGTTTGGATGAAACGGCTCAAAACAAGTTACAGAGACTTAACTTCAATATCCATTACAATAATTGTCGCCATTGTTCCTAATTTGTGAATTCATTTCACCTCAGAGATCTAAAAACACTCAATCTCCTTCTTCATCTTTCTCACCAATAGGATCCATTAGTAAGGAAGGTTAAATTAGTTTCCTTAATTCTTCGCTTTTCCCTCCTTTCATGATGGGGGAGAAGGCATTTTCATCTACTCAAGAAATGGAGATGGATTATTCAAAAAATGAAAGGAGAGGAGTTTTAGCCAAATGTTTTATTAATTTTGACAGGAAAAATGCTTGGCATAGAAACGTTTTTTTTATTTACTTGAAAGAAAAATGTAAATACACATAAAAATGGAGTCTATAGTTTGGAGTTAAAAAAAATGCTGTTGAATATTCTCCATGAAAATATTAAGATGTTGTGGATAGTAATATTCAGATTTAGAAAAATAGTAGATCACTGCAGAACGGAACACCATTGCTGAGTTACAATGCAGCTCCTGTAATCAATGAAGCGAAAGTCTCTTCAAGCAATTAAAACCTTTCTAAGGGATTTGTGTAGATTTTCTGCTGAGCCGGTTTGTGCAGTTGTCTGACCGCTCTTTCTATTAAATGTATATACATGGGTGTGTAATATACGTATGTATATATATATATATACTCAGGTATCTGTCTTCGAGCATATTTTGCTAAATGGAGAATTCATGCCGGGACGATTCCTCTGGTTTTCAGGCAAAGAACTATTTTTTTACATCAAACATCCAATTTTTACTTCCTCAAAACTATCGAAAATCCGACTTTTTAAAAAATTAGCCGTTGAAAATAAAAAAATGTGTAGAGGTATTTTACATTGCACTCAAAACCACATAAGCTATCTAGATGCTCACACCAAAGGTTTGAGTCCACCATCCGACAAATAAGAACTAGCTCAAAATGCAAAACACCTTCGAAGTTCTACAAAACAAAAAGCACTACATCTTTTCCGAAATCGAACCAAACGAAGTGCGGTAGTATTTGGATAACTGATGCTCATTGTTTCTGTGATATGTATTTCTTCCTAAGCTGCCTTTACGTTTAACCTTTTTTTCTTTTTGACCCGATTTATAAAAATGAGCCCAACATGCCAATTCATGTCACAAGGAATTAAAAGATCAGACAATGTAAAGAAATAGAGTTAAATAGTAGAAACAAAAATATTCTGTTATGATTGATTATGAGATTTGGAATTAAAGGTTTTGTTTATGTTCAAGGACTCTTGTAACAACCTAGAAGAGTTTAGATATTTGAAAGTAGGTTTACTAATGAAAAATGTATGCGTTTCTAGCACAATATAATTTACCATAATTTACTAAATTATTACAATTTAACAAAAAATAGCATGGCGATCACAGGGGAACAAATGTAATTTGTGCAAATAAAAAAAAATGCGGGTTCGTTTGTTCTACTGTACAAAGGGAGTAGAGACTGAAGCCTTTTTTTTGTTTCTTCAGTTTTCTTTTGTTCACGGGGTTTAAAGAGCTAAAGGAAAGGGTAGTTCAGGAAGCAAAGGGGTGTTTTTTCTGGCTGACTGTTCCCTTTCGTTGTTATATTGTACAGCCAAATAAGGAGAGAATGCCACATAGGACTTGTGATTTTCATATGCACAAAGAATTAAGTATGATTCGAAATAGCAACTATAAATATTTCAGCTAAGAATATAAAAAAAAAGAAACGCCGTTTAAATAAGTTTAATTTTATGCAAATGGGTGATTTTGTAGATTTCTCAAACAAAATAATGAAATATGATAAATTTGGAGATGTCCATTGAAATTTAATGTAAAACGTATTATCAAGAAGCCATTCAGGGGTAGATGAGAAAAGAATCTGTATCGAGAATTATTGCAAATATGAAGTTGTCCGGATATTGATATAGTATTTCACGTCTTCAATTAACTCACCTCTCCAGATAATCAACTGTCTAAGTTTGGCGATTATTTCTTTGTATGGATGTCTTCATTTATTTATCCTTCCCCAAACAAAAACTTTTTTATTGCCTCTATAGCGTGACACTGCTTGGATATAATCCAGTTTTGACTTAGATGTCAAAGCGCCCTTTTCGTCTAGTTTCGTTTTATGAGTTTAAACTTGTCAGTTGTGCAACGAACTCTGAGAGTACCGTTCAACTGCCCAAGATTTCAGCCGTAAAGATAAAGAATGAAGATGTTCTTAGAGCTTTTAGAGCCGAAGAAAACCCCAGAACCATTCGAGCACCTGCTGAGAATATCACAGTCGATACTCGACCACATCGAGGCAATATAAAAGATTTAAAAAACTCGAAACTTGAGTATCTAATCTAAATGGCCTCAAAAAAAAAAAAAAAAAAAAAAAAAAAAAAAAAAATCACCGTTATGAAGTTTGCACTTCACTTCTTTGTTGAAAAAGAAACGAACCTTTTGGTGTAATAATTCACTACAGCTTCTTGAATCCTGGTGAAACAATTAATGCCAAAATGTATTGTTCTTAAATTGAAGCAAGAATCCGGCGATAAAGAAGAAATCTTTGGAACATCGGAAAGATTCTCTTAAATTACAAAGCTTAACCATATGTTTCACTGAGGATTGCACGAAAATTGTTTTAGCTTGGTTATGAGACTGCCACGTCCATCCAATTCTCCAAATTTCTCGCCAGCTGACAACCATTTTTAAGACACCTCGACCACCTCATAAATACAAAAACTCATAATGAAAATACAATAGAAAATATGTTTTTAGAATTCGTTAAAACCCTAGAATCAAACTTCATCCATTCATTTATTCATTAGGCATAGGAAAGTAATTGACTGGTTGGTGAAATGGAAAGTATTTTGATTAATAAATTACGGTTTAGATTATTTATATTACTTTTTATATTTTAAAACCATAAACCTGTATTAATTTCGGGATAACCCAACATCATACATCATGGTTACTGGTCGATAACGTTGATTAACAAGCACTACGAACAAAAAAATATAAGTTCTGAGAACTTTTATAAAATATTCTAAAATTAAAATAAATTAAAATTTATCCCCGCACAGTATTTTCTTTATATTTTTATCGTCCTTAAAGAGGATTATTTACCGTTGGTCTTAATTTTTTAACTGGAATTGATGTAGATCACAGTTCTCGGAATGCTTTTTAGAGCAACTCCTTCAACGTCCGAATTATCTTGTCACCAATTCCTAATCAAGTTCTAAATCTAGCCTCGAAATAAGTAAATGGTTGGAGAACACGTGCTAGTAATGAACAGATAATAAACATTTCAATAATACAAAATATAGATACAAATTAAGGTAGGATTAGAGGCGTCTATCGCGTTATTCGCAAAATACTAACGCAAGTTGTTCAATTTTCTTGCTACTTATGGATTCAAACGTTTTATGAACACTACATTATGGATTGTGAAGTTTTTGAAAAATATTACTTCGATCGTTCTTTAGCGCGGTCACTCATATCTTTCATTCTCTGGAATAACATAATTTTTTTTTTCCATAATACTTAATCATACAAAAAAATCTTATAGGTTAACAATCTATTCAAGCTTGCGTAAAAGGGTCGAGATCCTTTCAGGGGATGCTTCACGAAATGTGATATATATTTTTAGGAGGAGTCTATAACCAAGTAAATAATAATTGTCTTCAAAAAAATGTACCACAACTTTAAAATAAACAAAAAACAATGTGATGAAATATAATCATTTCTATAAATGCACACTTTTTAATAAACATTTGATATAAAACTTATAAATGGATCATTTTTATGTTCTTTCCCCTATCATATAAAATTACATGGGATAATTAGTGCATACATGATCTTCCTTTTTGAGTACCTAATTTAGTTGTAGGATTTTCATGTAAAAACTGTTTCATGATTTAAACTCCGCTTAATGGAAGGAAACTGTTCTTCACGGGAGACCGATTAGACTAGTTTCGCCAGCCCCTGGTAATTTTAAAAAGATACAAATGTTCTGCGAATTAGTAACTTAATGCTTAGAGTTTCATTGAAAAGTTAAGATGGTAAGTGTCCATCCCTGAAGAATTGCTTCTTTTATATCTGTTGATAAAAATTTCTATATTTTAAAAATTAAGCTCTTACAGCCCAAAGTTTGGTGTATACACATTGCTAATCATTGAATTAACCATTTAAAATAATGAAAACAATATTCTGAACTGGCTCTCAATTTGAGTGTCTTCTAAATATCTTACCATTTTAATAGCTGCTAACGGTATGTTCTCCATTTTTATTTCATTAATTGACACTTGGACGGTTTCTAGCACGTATTATTACAAACTAAATATGATAAAAAATGTAACATTATACGCATACCATTTTGTATATATTTTCTCAAGCGTTGACCTAATGCCTAACTTATAATCGACTGTGCATTTTGTAATCTTTACTGTTTCTATCAATTATTTATTACTTTATGGACCGCTACATATTGACCAAACAAGGGATAAATGAATTGACAAAAGATACAAATAAGTACACAAGGTGATTGGTAACGATCACATGCATCAATCGACAACTGTTGTGATGAATGAACCAATCACAGAAGAAGCCGGAAGCCGGAACGAAACGTCCGGAACGATGACCTGGGCGTCATCAATGACATTAAGTGTGCAGGGGTAGCAGGAGTTGATGGCGAATATAATCCACAAGTAACTATGTTACATAATAATTTTATAAAGAATCAATACTATTGAAAAAAAAGCTGTTTGGAAGTTATTCAAATAACTAATTTTATGTACCTAAACAAAGTTTTGAAATAAATTTAATGAATGCTTGAATGAAGGATCACTGGTATTACATAAGGTACACAATTATATCGGTAATTTTCCCAATGAATACATACCTTCCTAAGCCTTTAGCTCAATGCACAAGGATTGTGAACTCATTGTCAGTATTTACAAAAATAAATTTATTTTGTATCAATTTATTGACATTTACAACTGTACAAATATATTCATGAAGTAAATGTGTTGATAAAGATTACAATAACATGTCAAAACTTGAAACGAACTACTCATCAGTAGCACTTCAATAAAAATTCTTTACTAGAAAATCAGTAGGACATCTTCTTTTTAGAGGCCTCGGAGGATTATCGGGAATGGAGTGGGAAGCAAGTTGAGAACCTAATGGATTTGAGTTGTTATGAAGCTAACTATGAAAGGATAGGTATCTGGTTTGGGCTAAATTAGCAACATATGGAACATTAAGGTCTTTATGGATAAGTTTATTGGTCACAAAGTAAGGAGCGTTGAGGGTTTTTCGAAGGAATTTGAATTGTAAGGATTGGATACGAGATAAATTGGATGGTTTAGTGGAGCCTCAAAGCTCAATTCCGTACGTCCAAATAGGTCTAATCAAAGTCATGTAAATAAGTCTTTTTTAATTAATAGGGGGCTTTGAACGTTTATTTAGTAAATGTTGAAGTAGTCGAAAACGTCGGGCAGTTTCTTGTCGTTTTAGTCTTGTATGTGGATCCAAAGTTAGACGTTTGTCCAAATGGAGTCCTAGGTAGCGGTTCTGTTCGACAGGAATTTGTGGAATATCATTGAAGGATACTATAGGACAGGAAGTCGTAGGTTTACGACGAAGGGTAAAGGTTATTTGGTGAGATTTGTTTGGATTAATTTTGATTCTCCATTTTTGACACCATTGTTGAATATTTAGGATATGGAATTGGAGTGTTTGGGAGGCAATGAATGGATCATTGTTAACTGATAATAAACATGTTTCATCAGAATAAGTAGCAAGGACAGTTGTAAGATGAGTTGGGATGCCAGCTGTACACACTATGTAGAGGATGGGGCCAAGGATAGTTCCTTGAGGAACACCGGTAGATTGGGTAAAGAGGGAAGAATAGGAAAATTTATGGTTTACTTTGAAAGTTCTATCACTGAGATAGGAACAGATAATTAGAAAGTATGTTTAAGGAAGGAATAAAAATAAATTTAAACTTAAAATGTCTATATCGATCTCCTTTACTTGTCCCCCAAGCTGATTTGCTAAATTTGATGGTAGATAAGTTCTGTTTTTCTGCAAGTATAATTTATTTCATTTTAGAATTTAGACAAATAGCTCTGTTAGCAATATGAAATAAAAATCCATAACTCCCTATTTCTACAGAAACATACTCTGTCACCACTTAGCAAAACATTTCATAATCGGCATTTGGAGCCGGGAGAGCAAAGTCCCTTAAAAGCAAAGGTAACCTATTTCACAGCATTCCTAGCTCTTGTGGTTTCCTGTGTGTCTTTAGGTACGATAAATCAGTGGTTTCATTTGACATCCTATCTCTCTTACACTGATATTTCCTATAAAGTCAGTTTGATCTACAATGCATTAGAGTTTATTATGCGTTTAGTGCATTAGAGTTTATTATGCGTTTAGAAGAAATTATGATAATACTAAAATTTTGTAGATAGGAGACCAATATTAAATGGTCCATTTTAATATTAAATCAAATTCTATCTTTCTTATGCTTTTATCCATAACACTTTTAAGAGTAGGAAATAGAAGCAGGATGGATATTTGGAATTAAAATAATTTTAATTCCTTTTGGATTTAGAATCGAAACAAATATTGAATATTCCTTACCACTTCGCATATTACCTTCAGTTTTTACAATATATTTTTTTTATATTATTAGGTTGATGCAAAAATAATGCAGGTTTTTGATCTTCAGTAAAAGCTTCTTTGTTTTTCCAATTGCCTTGATATGGCGTACGATTGTTGACTGATCCACATCGAGTTCTTCCGCTGTTTCTCGAGTAGTTTTGGTGGGGTCAGCTTTAACTATTTATTGCCTTTAACAAGTCGTTGTCAATAGTAGAGGGACGGCCACCACCTTCTTTGTTTGAAAGGTCAAAATTTTCACAACGGAAGTTTTGAAACCATCGCTGCACTGTAGATTCGTTAATGGTACCTGGCCAACAAACTTCATTAATATTTCGAGCCGTTTGCGCAGCACTTCGACCGAGTTTGAACTTATACAAGTAAATTTGCCGAAAATCGCTCCTAGACGTGATTTTGTCTGGAGGCACTGAAAGGACTGAAATAAATGTTAAAAAAAAAATGATTATATAGGAAAGTAAGCGAGATAAATAAGCTTTAAAATGATGTGTATAACTTAGCATTGTGGATTAGTTTTGTTTACACAATAGGAATTAATAATAAAACGGAAAAAAAATCCTGCATTATTTTTGCATCAACCTATCATATATAATAAAAATTTTAAACAAGTCTTTTTTGTATCAAAATAATTGTGCAGTTTCTTTTAAAGAAATTTAAAAAGAACAAACCTCATGAATCTTGCGGTATGAGAAAACGGCCTATTTAAATTTTTTTAGGAAATGTCGTTCAGGGAAATTTTATAAATTCTAATAGCGTTTATGATTTGTGAAACAGTAAAACCCATAAGAAGTTTGATTGCATTATTTGGTTAGGACTAAGAACCAAAGAACTCTTGTCCAGTCCCTTTTTTGCCTTTTTAGAATAATTGTAACAAAATTATAGGTGAACGTAATAAGCACATTATTCTCAAATTCACAAAGCTTACGAAACTTAGCTTTGTGTTCATTCGCCCTGGAGGATGAAAATCAGTGACTAAATCCTGTGCATACTGTATGTCACATAACTTGATGCAAAAAAACAAACGAGAATAGAAAATAAAAATAGACACGATTATATTTACTAAACAAAGGAACATTATTTTAAGATTATTTCCTAAGACTGAAGTATTTACTACTAAATTGTATAATGTTACCTGAGAAATCGCAGAAATGTACTCACCTGAAACAAAGTTTAAGATAGTTAAGCGCATATAATAAAAAACTAAGTAATATATAAATAATACATAATACAAAATAAATATAATATGTGCTAAAAGAATATGATAGAAAACAATTATATATATATATATATATATATATATATATATATATATATATATATATATATATATATATATATATAATGGATATTTATATACATACACACACACATACATACATATAAAGAATTAAAATATAACATTATAAATGTAAGTTTGTAATGCTTTTAGCATACATATATATATATATATATATATATATATATATATATATATATATATATATATATATATAATGGATATTTATATATATATTATATATATATATATATATATAATGGATATTTATATACATACACACACACATACATACATATAAAGAATTAAAATATAACATTATAAATGTAAGTTTGTAATGCTTTTAGCATACATATATATATATAAATTATATCTAACTTAATATTTATTTAAGACATAAATAAAATAAGTATGGTATTGCGATGAAAAAAAGGATTTAATTAGTAATAGGAAAAATGAATGAAGTTCACTAGCTATACTACAATGCTAGTCAATAAAGTAAGATGAAAAAATGAAAGAAAATCATAAGTATATATTTATGACAAAAGCTATACACAATTGTACATTTCTCGAGAGTTCTCGTTTAATATAGTAGAAAAAAAAAAAAACAGAAATAATTTTTTCGTGATTGGGGAAAATAATAGATCACAGATATGTTTATCTATAATCTACTGCTTTTCCTAATTTATATTATAGATATATATATATATATATATATATATATATATATATATATATATATAAAAAAGGATCAAATTACTTAAAATAATAATTAAGTTAAATTAATACTCAATGATTATTTGAAATAAACAATGTTGAGAGAAAATGGCCGTTTCAAAAGAGACTATTTTATTTTTACTTTTTTTTTTTTTTTTATAACTATTATTATAACTCATAAACGGTAGGTCATAGCAACAAATGTTTTATATATATATATATATATATATATATATATATATATATATATATATATATACAAGAAGCTAGAGCTTGTCAAAATGTTACATTTTTTAAGGGTGAAAACAAAAAAAAAGTACAGACCCCCAGCCAAAAGACATCCGTGTTAAAATCATTAACTGTTAATGAAATAATAAAAGTACTAATTTTTTAATGAATAAATTTCACTAATACGTCTACATTTCAAAAAGTATAAAAAACAAAAATTATAAAAAGATTAAATAAAATAAAAACTAAATTTTAATATACGTAGGATTTAATTGCTGGTATAATTTATCCGATTTTATTTTACTAGAAAACAGCAGTAAATAAATAATTGATTATTATGGAATATAACTAACTAAAAAATACAACAAAAGACTTAAAAGTTTTAAGACAGTTCTATAGGAACGTCGGAGAAGACAGATGAGGTTACACAGGCTAACAGATGGCTCTCACAGATCCAAACTATACAGACCATAAACCACGGGGACGGCTCATCTAGTTCTTAGTGGGCATCACAACTCATCTAACAAAGTTATATCGCAATAAGTGGAACATTAAATAATGAAACAAATATGAGAAGTTAAACAATAACCACTTAGAGGAACATATACATAGTTAATCAAAGATTAAAACTTTTGTTAGAACGACTGATCGATAAGGTAGCTAGCTATAAATGACTCCCCAGGTTCCGATACAGTATCGCGATTGGTCCAGCTCGCAATAAACCGCCACTGAGATTTATTGGTGGCTGATTCATTGGGGATAGCTAAGCCATTTCGACCGTAGGTTCTAAGCTCTATCTTGTTACTTAAAAAGTGTAACGTATATTGGATCATTTAAAAAGTTATATCGTTTTTATATACAATGTGTTTATATTTTTATTTTATTCAATTAATAACATTTAAAACTGCTTTTACACAAGTAAGCTTGGGACCTCTATTAACCGACATAGTCTGGAACAAGTAACGCTAGGATAATCAAATCCTCGGTTAATTAAGACCCCTAGAAAATTAGGCGAAACGAAATAGTACTTATTATGTATGCAATAATAATATATCGCACTCGTATTTCAAAATTGGAAACTCAAAAATCTGTATTTTTGTTTTACCAACATGTTTAAGTTAAATAACCTTCTATGAAATATCAAAAATGTATCGAATTAACTTCAAATCACACCTGATACATCTCTTTGGATTAATAAAAAAAAAAAAAAAATTGAATTGTTCGTTTGGTTTTGATTTTGAATTGGAACCTCTCTTTTTCGTCTTTGGTTATTTACTTTTGCACTTTTATCCGTGACCATATTTTCTGTGATACGGAGTTCGTTTAAGTCCTTCTCTGTTTCCTTAAACCAATTTTGTTTGGTCTTTTTGTTGCGGATGTAGTCAAATATATTTTTTATTATTATTATCAATATTTTTTTTATATTTGGTGTGATGTTAAAAATATAACTATCTTAAAAACAAAAGAAAAAAACTTAATTCCACTATGACAGGGAAATACAATAGATCATGGATATGTCTACCTCTTATCAATTTCTTTTCCTAATTTCCCAATTAAAGGATCAAATCACTTAAACTAATAATTAAGTTAAATTAACTATCAATCGCTTCAAACGTGACTTTTTTCATTCAAATCAATATACTCCATAAACGGTACTAGCGACAAATGTTATATAAAAAATATTTTCCATTAAATTTGTAATAAAAACTTCTGATAAATCTTCAAATTTTTGATCCGAGCTAGAGCACCAACTCGGAACAGCAAATCATAAAACGTTCCTCCACCTTAAAACAGCATCCTTAAACGACGAAAACTAATTCTAATTGTGGGAGAGAGTGGTCAAGGATGTCCTTCGGCCTCAAAAAATCGTCAGATTCTGACAGATCTGTAAAACAGTGTCCTTATAGCAGTCCTTCATCACTTAAACATTAAACTGAAAAAAACAACTAAAAACACGGATCTTTTTGAGCCTAATAACCTAGCTAACAATGAATGTTCAATAGTAATATTTTTATTTTTTTAACCTCCTTCCATCTATTTATTTGTACAGTTCACCAAGTTATATTTTTTATAAAATAATGAGCTGTGGGAAAGGTAAGCTAATGTAGCCCCTTGGATGTTAAAATAAAACCTGAGACAACCAGACAACCAAGACAAAGTTTAATTTACATTAAAACAGTAAAGGAAGCCGCTTTTATTAATTACAGAGAATTAATACATTTTTTTTCATTATATTACACAACTTTAATATAATTTTTCTCTAGCTCATTTCCAAGCCTTTTTTAACGGAATCATTAATTTTATTCCCTTTTACAAGTGCTTTTATTATTGCTTTTTTCAGATAGTGTAGAAGATTCAGGTCTTTCCAGGCAGAACATCAAAAGAATACGCTTTACGTTTATCTGCACATCAATAATTACTAATAACTTCATGTATTTCACATTTAAATTTATCTTTACTTAATAAGTGACTGCAGTTTGTTAAATTATAAGATAAAAAAAATTCGTGTTTGTACCATAATGCAACTAGGAAATGGAAGGGAGAGCGAAGATATCAAAGCGGCTTAGGTCCTTGCTATTGAAAAGATAGTGAATTTTTGATGATAGGTGTAATTTAAAATACATTTCCAGTTAGGATCCAGGTAACTAGGATATACTTTCTAGATTTTTTCTTCTGAATTATACGTTCAGATTTTAAATTAGACAGTTAAAGAAGTGATATAAAAATGTAACCGATTTTTTATTTTATTTATTTTTTATTCTTCAATTTACCCTTAATTTTACTCCGTTCCTCATGCCCTACTATAGACGTACAAATACGTTATGAAGGAGTCTAGCACCAAATTATTTAGTAAGCAGTTAGATTAGGAGATACTTTAACCAGCTTCTTTTCATTCTGGGAGTCTCACTATATTTATGCGATTTGCCTAGAAATAGTCTTTATGTGTTATTAATTTGATTGCGACTATCGGGATAAGTAAATCTGTATTCATTGTACAGTTAGATATGTAAAGAGTTGAATTACAACTGTATTTCATTATAGTTGTATTAAAAATATAAGAAATAATGCAGTAGAACGAACGAATTACTTGAGCGTTCATTGAAATATTCTTATTTTCAATTTAAAATGTGCCCAATATTTAATTTCGTATATTTTTAGATTAAATATTATTTAGATTATGGTTTTGTCAATAATACATTACAACACTCATTTCGTAGTAAATGTAGATTTAAATTTTTATATAAGGGTGATTCTCAGATTGCGGGCAATTTTTAGTCCCAAAAGATTATTAATCAATTAACTAAGTCCTACCTTAATTTTTGTCAAATGATATTAGAGTGGTGAAACACTTTTTCATAATGAAATATTAAACATGAAATAAAAACGAGTAATTTGATTTTAAAATTGTTTATAAACAACGAAAATGTCATTACCACGGAGTGTCCCACTCGTAGTTTTCTACTTAACATTCGTCACTTTGGTTTCGTTAACTATGGCGAATGGTAGTGAAATTTATTTCCTCGAATTAAGGATGACCTAAAGATTCTAAATGTTTTCATTTTTGTGTTTTTGGTAATAATATAGTATGTTTATTTTGCTCCAAACTTGGTCCCATCACTATGATGTCATTACCAAGCAAGAAATAAATTTGTAGGGAAATCAACTTTACGAAATCGAAAAGTTGGGAAATTTTTTTCAAAATGTAGTGGTACACCTTTTTCTAAAGACCAGCCATAGCGGTGGAGCGATAGTCAGTTTGATAGTTCCCTCACAAGTGTTTACAGCCTAAGAGGTAAGTCACGTACCTTTATTGTTGTCATTACCACGACTAGTATTATCACTCTTGCTTTTCTAATTATTTCATTGGCTTTATTTTTATTTTTACTGTCATTTGTTCCTAAACAGTTGGAACAAGCAATATTTTTTTTGTTTTAATCAAATCGGTTTGTACCGAACAAAATGCATGCAAATGTCATTACCAAGTTAAAAACCCATGTCATTCTCATGCTCGAATTATAAGCGTGGTAATGACATAAACATGATAATGAACATTTTTATTATTTTTTAGTTCTTTTAGTTATTTTTTCTTTAACCTAGGCACCCAACGACAAAATGAGTCGTCCCAAGTCGAAATTGACTGCTAACGAAAAAAAAAAAATAAAATGCTGCGGATTGTCATTACCAAGATCCAGTTTGTCATTACCACACTTTATTAATTTGAAAATTCTAAATTTCTCGTGAAAAAATCTGTTTTGATTTTGACCAATTGTATTTTTCAAAATCTGAGAGGCAATAGAAGCCGTCTGTAGTTATAAATTTTTATTGAAGTCTAAATTTGTAAAAATTTGATACTCGAAATTGCCCGTAATCTGAGAATCACCCACAAATTTGTTTGCACTACATGTCAGATTTCTAGACTAAAAAAATTCATTTATTCCGAGACTGAGAAATTCTAAATATCTATTGTTCTGGGAAAAACAATAGATCATTGATATGTCTATCTATAATTTACTGATTTTCCCACTTTAAGTTTTAGAATTAAAAAAACCAAATTGCTCGAATTAAAGTAACACTTTATTACTATTCGAAATAAACAAAGTTGAGAGAAAGTAGGGGTTTCAAACATGACTTTTTTTTATTCAAAGCAATATAGCTCCTAAACGGTAAGTTAAGAGATAAATGTTAAATAAGAAAAAATATTTTCCATTAAATTACATTAAATCGGCACATTTTCAATCCGAGGCAGAGCGTGTCAAAAAGCCCCAACAATTAAAAAATGTTGGCAAACAGGATTTTCCCATTCAAGCCAATATAGCTCCTAAACGGCAGTTCTCAGCGACAAATCTTATATAACAAAAAACATTTCTATTAAATTTTTGAGTAGAAAACTGTCGGCAAATTTTTGATACGAGCAACACCAATAGAGCTAGAGCGTGACAAAATGCTAAATTTCTGAATGTGACAAAAAATTTCATCTAAGAGTACAGAGCCCTAGCAAAAACAAAATATATCAATGTCAAAATGATAAAATCAGACATTCATGAAGAATAATAAGAGTTAATATATAATTGGAAGCGAATACAATGTAAACTATAGCTACCGAGTTAGGCTGCTTTAATATACCTGTATTGTTAACGAGGGTTGCGCCCACATCCGGCCAACAGCTGAGTGGTCTGTGGTCAGTTTATAACGCTACTAGGAAATTGTCAGTTAAAGATTATCTAAGAGTTCAAACATTCGAAAAATCAATTATTAATTTAAAAATTAAATTAACATTGATCTGAAAACCCCATCATGTTAAATAAAGAAGACGAATAGACACCTGATTAGTGTTCTAAATTCATAGGACAAGTATAAATATAATAAATAGATACGCCATAAGACATTGTTTTTATAACTACAATATCGACTCGTTTACTTTAGCTATTGTACAAAGCCACCCATGAAGCGTTATAAAAGAACTTTGATAGATAATTGTAGGGAGTTCCTCATAGTGTCTGTCAAAACCAAGGAAATATACAAATTTCAATTTAAAATAATATAATACAAGACTAAAGCGACAAGAAACTGCTCGTCGTTACAGACTACTTCAACATTTACTAGATAAACGATCAAACCTCCCAATTCATTACAAAAGACTTATTTACATGACTGTTATTAGACCTATTTTGACGTACGGAGTTGAGCTTTGGGGCTCTACTAAAACACCCAATTCATCTCGTATCCAATCCTTACAATCCAAAATCCTTCGAAAAATCCTAAATGCCCCTTACTTTGTCACCAATAAGCTTATCCATAAAGACCTTAATGTTCCATATTTTGCTGAGTTAGCCTAAACCAGATACCTATCCTTTCATAGTAAGCTCCATAACCACTCAAATCCATTAGTTTCTCAACTTGCTTCCCACTCCATTCCCGATAATCCTCCGAGGCGTCTGATAAGAAGATGGCCTAGAGATCTTCTAGTATACAATTTTATTTAGTGCTACTGATGAGTAGCTCTTTTCAAGTTGCTACATGTCATTGTATTCGTTATTAGCTCATTTACTTGATGTACATATTTGTATAGTTGTAAATTTCAATAAATTGATATATATATATAATATATAATAACTTATACTATAATATAATATATCCTACGGTCTTGTGTCTGTGTCTGTTGTGAAAAAAATGTGTACCTATTACTAAAAATTTCCATCACAAGCTCGGATGAAACGATAAAAAAGTTTATTAAAAGAAAAGTTTTTGAATTATAAAACATACTATTTTACGATCTGAAACACGGACAGTCAGCATAGATTAGTATTCGTAAGTAGGAACTATTGGATTAGTGACAAAATGATGCAGGTTCTTTTGTAAGTGACAAAAAAAAAAATATTATGGTTTTCTATTACACACTAACTTCTCTCGCAATGTCCCAAGTAGTTTTGCGAGAGTTTTCTTCAGCCAAAACCCTCAGATGGTCGTGACCAATAGTAGAAGGCCTTCCGCGACCTTGTCTTCGAGATCGAAATTTCTAAGACGAAATTTACTGTATGTTTATTTGAAAGCGTGAATAAAGATGCTTCCTTTATGTATAAATTTAAAAAATGCTAAGAAAAGTATATTTTGGCTTATATTTCAACAATCTTTGAACTACTGAATTTTGTATGCCATATACAGAAATAGTTTGAAAAAAAAAAAATGTTTACTGACTAAATTCTTATGTCTTAATGTTACAATTTTTGTATATATTTGTGACCTAATTGTGAATTACTGAATATCCAAATATGATTCAGGAGCATACATACGGATCACATAAAAAAGCATAAACTAAAGCTATTTACAATAAAAGCTGTTACATAATTTCTGAATGAATCGAGTCCTTTGGAGGGAAAACCCTTAAGGCTGAAACACCGTTGGTCTTTGTAGAGAAATAAAGGTTGAAATATTCATTGAAACCATAAAAGAAGAATGAACTTAAGTAAAGATTCAGGTTCTTTTTGGAGAAAAGTTTTAGAACTCTGTTAAAACATTAGATCAATGTTCTGAAGGAGCATAATTATTTTATTAGGCAATAGGAGGTATTTCATATCATATAGTTACCAATAGTATTATTATTATTTATAATTTATCCAAAAACATTAAAACTTTTTTCTTTTCTGTCGATAAAGTTATCAGAATAAAGTACTTCAAGTGAAGCATTATTTGGTATTTATATGACCTATAACTGTCTTTATTATTGTTTCATGAAATTAATTTTATGAATGATATTTTTCAAATGAATTTACATATATTTTACAGAAAATGTTTTTTATGTTAATTTCTAAACTAAAAACAAATTTCAGCTGTATTATCAGATGTTAAGTACACAAGGGGATATAACACAATTAATAAAAATATTTTACGTCCACTGATATATTGTACGATTGCGTATTGCCAGATAAAAAAAAAATAAAAAAAATAAGTATACCATTTTTACTGGAATGTAAAACTGTTTTCATTAAAGATTAATGATAAATATTAAACGAAGATAAGAGAACTCCCATGAGAAGAGTCAAATTTGCATTAGTACCTTACAGTAACTCCAACCGAAAACGATTTAATTCGTTACTTAAACTGTATTAATAACCGTTGTTTAAAAGTTTATTTATTCCAACGTCATCATGATAATCTCAAAGCAGTGTAGAAAAAGTGAATTAAATATTTGTTCTTAGGTAAATGATTAGTACATTAATCAAATTAACGTAAAAAAATAAAATAATTCTAGGTTATTGAATTAATGCCAGGGGTAATATCATTTTATCCAGAAAAATCCAAATCATCAAAAAATGGAGAAAAAAAAAAAAATGGAATTTGAGGAAGAACTATTCATAAAAAGAAAATGTCTCCCTGACTGGAAAAACAATAGATCATAGACATGCCTCTCAATAATCTACTGCTTTTCCTAATAAAAAATTTAGAATTAAAAGGGTCAAATTATTTAAATTAATGATTGTATAAAATTAACAATTAATAATTATTCAAAATAAAGAAAGTTGAGAGAAAATAAGGGTTTCGAACATGAGTTTCATTCAAACTAATGTAGCACCTAAATGGTATGGCCTAGTGACAGCTGTTAAATAAGAAAAATATTTTCTATTAAATATCTGAACTTACAAAAATAAAATACCTAAAAAACTGGTTATTATGTTAATTTTCATGAATTGCTGTCAGTTAACAAACTCATTTTTGCAAACTGTTCTAGCTTAAACATTAATTAATTTACGTACTACTGAAAATATCTTAGAAATAAAAAAACTAAAAAAAACTGAGTAAGTCTATGACTAGGCAGATCTATCCTAAATAGTCTTATACAATCTATATTAAGGATGTTCGCAAGAATTACAATGCAATATAGCCTAATCTGTAAGCTGTTTGGGATAAGTCCTGGTGAGCTTGTTATAGGGTATAATAAACCTGACGCACGTACTAAACTTTCTTGTTAAGAAGTTTAATCACAACATTGTTACTACATATTAACAAAGTCGTTTCACACTTAAGATGAAAGGAAACTAACACTTTCAAGTTCTGACGTAAAGTTTACCTTGAATCAAGGAGACATGTCAGGTTGAGTTTGGAAACCATCTTTTGAAGAAAATGATGGAACGGTTGTAAAACTTTCATAGCAGCTGGAATATACTTTGCATGATTCTGGAGTTACTATTTCAAGCATGACGACTCATAAATTTATCTCAATTGTAATGGCCTTCTTCTAATGTGTTACTATTGTAAAATGTTTCAATAAAAATAGTTGGTAAATTTGAAACAGTGTATTATGTCTGTAAAATAGCAGTTAATAGTTCATTAATCAACATTCTGCCGATCAATGAGTGAACCAAAACTGAAGAAACCAAACACACAAGAGATTGATTATCTCATGTCAAACAGTACGAAATGTACTAATCAGTTTTTGTTTTCGTTACTTATATTTATATTAGACGCACATTATAACCGGAAAGTCCAGTGCAATGATTCACCGTACCTACTCTAGTTGGAGTAGAACGTTAAAGTTCTATAGTAACGCTAAGCTCCGGCAAAGGAATAAAAGAAAAGCAACATGATAAGCAATAGTGCTTGCTAATTCTGAGTGGCTAACTAAACAATACGATTATTTTTTAATTAATTATAATATTTTTATATTTTCAATTGTATTTGTATTTGAATTAGAAATCACTCGTCGTTTCAGACTTTATTAATTTATTAGACAAATGTCTAAAGCTTCCAATTAATTACTGAAGACTAATTTGCAGAAAAGTATTAAACCTGTTTGGACACACGGAGATGAGCTTGGGCGCATTTCCAAACTATCCAATTAATGTTATATCCAATCCTTATAATCCAAAACCATACGAAAAATCCTCAATGCTCCAAACATTGTCTTAGATCTTAATGTTCCATATGTTGCTGATTTAGCACAAACTCAATCTATTATATTATATAAAAGGACAAGCCATTTTTCATTTGTGATCACTAACCACTAAAACTACAGAACCAATGTGTACCAAATTTTAACCACATTATCTTTATAGTTCTAGGAAGGTTTAGCAATAATAAAATCTACTGCTTTTCAATTAATTTATAAATAAAAAAGCGATACACATGTGGATAACAGTGAATTTTGAAAATTGACGCATAGGTGGCGAGCGCCTTTTTATATGAGAGATTACAAGGGTACATTGTTAAATAGAGCTTGAAATTATAATTATAATTAAGTAATTCAAAAAAATAATAATATTTACTTATATTCAATAAATATCTCAAAAACATTTTAAATATGAGATTTGTTACACTCTCATGTAGTTTTATGGTTAGAAATTCAAACCCTACAAGATGAAACCAATAAAAGTATTTCTGCAGAATAAAAATTATGGTCGATTCATCGCTTTTTGATAATGTGCATATGATTCATAAGCCTTTAATTGTAAGCAATGATAATGCAGTCTATTATTTGTAAGTTTCTTAATAGTCTCTGCCCATCAGGATTATCCACCCACACATTAAAATTAAAAATTGGACGTCCAATTATGCTTTTACCAACGAGGTTGTAAATTACTGCTGTGTGTGGAAATATTATTGAATACGAAATGCTCAATTACATACTTCAATACAAGATTTTTATCGATACACAAAAATAAAACTTTTATTATTAGTTAAAGTTATCTAGGTACTTTACTTATGAGAGCGGTCTATGCCGTGAGAGACTTGAATATTGTATACAGATGTAAATACCAATAACCAATGAAAAAAATAAAAAATATATAGCCCATTTAACGAAATGTCAATACGTAATATTGGTATAGATATTGACAAATGTACGTACATACTTAAAGTTAATGAAAAAATGAAATAAGGTACCGATGAAAGAAGACTTCCTTCATCACTGAATATGACGGATATAACATTGTATATCGAGTACTTCGATTAATTAATCAAATCATTCTCTTAGATAATCCAGCTAATTAAGTGTCATGATGAATGTGGAAATGTATATGATGATGTTTGATAATTGCAGAGAATGACAGAAGTGTAAAAAGATCTGCGAGGGTCCTTTCGTGGTGACATAGGAATAGTGGTTATTAAATTACTACATACAAGATGAGTCTTCAGTTATAAAACAACTGCTAAGAAATGTGTTTCCGTGGATCAATGCCTTCTGTATGAAGACACTCAGTTTCTTGTTGAGCGTACCTCAAGGAGTCTTCAGCTGTTTTAAATAAACGAATTTTTTTTTGTGTTTCAAGACAAAAATAGTATGAGTCATACATCTGTAAAATGTTAGGAAATTGGAAAAAGGTAAAAAAAAATGTTAAGAAAAGAATCCACTGTAAGATAATAACTAAAACTAAAGGGGAGAAACGCACGCGCCAATAATGGAAACGAGAAAGCAAAGTAATTAAGACTAAAAGAAAAGAATCAAGTCTATTGAAGGAAGTAGACTGAAGGGTATTTAAAGGCTCAGTATTGAGGTGGAATAGGCGACGAGTCTAATTGCAATGCCTCTGACCATACAGAAAAGAAAATTAGTGCTATTGAGTGAGAGTTCCAATTTGAGCTAGAAAATGCAATTGGCGAGGTGTCCCAAGCAAGAATATAACTAAGTAATTAAGAAACATTCCGAAGAGAAAAACAATACTATATAAGAAGCAGGATGTCTATATCGAACCCATGCTACACCCCTTCGAGCGCCCGGAATACCTTTTTATCGATTGTTACCATATTCCGATTTTATGTTTTTGTTGATTTTATGTCACTACTATTTAAGGGGGAAGGTTATTCTCTTTTATTTTCACACAAGCTCTTAATCCGCGTTGAAACTAAAATTAACTTACGTCACACTTTCTCATATTAAAATGAGAAATAAAAAATAATTATGTGAATGATGTGGAAATATAAAAATAGAAAACACTAAATCAATGTTGAATAGTTATTGTAAATAAGAATTAGCATAATACTAAATCAGAAAGAAAGCTTATTACGTGAGGGAAGTGGAAATAACAAAATATAAATACTTAAAACACAAAATCCATGTTGAAAGTTATGTTGTTAACTTCTGCTATATTTCCAAACTTTAGGGAAATGATTATAAGAAAATATTTAACTTTTGTTGTATATTCCCAAATTTTTTTTTTTTTAGGTAATTTTTTTATTGAATTATTATTACGATTTGTCTCACATAAGGGCAGTAAGTAATATGAATAACAAAAAATCCACTTACACAATAATTACACTGAAAATATATCACACACAGGAAAGAGGAAATAACAAAATATAAATATTTAAAACACCAAATCTATGTAGGGAGTAATCGTGTTAGCTGAAGGTACACTTTAAGAAAGAGAAAATAAAACGTAAATATATAAAACACTAAGAACGACTAGAGATCAAAGAATATTAAGAAAAATTCTAGGCCCCAAATTTCATAACAACAAATTAATGCACACAAGAAATGAAACCCTTTACCAAAAAATTGAGAAACTTTCAGACACAATGAGGAAGAGATGAATAAATTTCTATGGACATCCTCAGAATGAACCTAAATAGACTAACTAAACATTTTTTTGACTTCTTCCGCTAGAACAAGAACAAACCAAATTGGTTTAAGGAAGCAGAAAATGACTTAAGAACTCCGTATAACAGAAAATATGCTCATGGATAAAAGTCCAAAAATAAAAAACTAATGACAAAAAAGGGAGGTTCTCATTCAAAATCAAACCAAAACGAACAATCCAAATCTCTGAAGAGGAGAGGAAAATAAGATCAGAAAGAATGAAGCAATACTGGGTTGAAAGAAAGGCACAGAGCATTCAGAAGTAATTGGTCCAACGTACCCCTAAGTCGGGTGAAACAAAAAGGAAAAGAAAAAAAAACAACACTAAATCCATATTAAAACTTATGTTGTGAAATTCTGTTTATAACATGAAAATATCAATATAACACATTTAACAATACAATCTAAGTTGAAGCTATAAAAATAGGTGTTTACATGTGAGGTTATAGGGAAGAGCTACCGATCCATTGCTTCATAAGATTTATCTTTAGTGTCGACAGACGGTCTCACGTATCTTGCCGGTAAAATGAGCTAGGGTGGCTTTTCCCCGATTTTCGACGGCAATACTTACTCGGCACTTTCCTATTCCAGTCATTAAAAACAAATAAGCCTTCCTATATCCTAGACCTACTTACTCTGCGTTCCTCCATTCACCACCTGAATACAAGATCCCAACCTTCTAACCTATATACCCCCTCACATGGAACTGCCTCCTATGAAAAATCCTTTGTCATCCGTGCTACCTCTTTTTGGAAATCCTTACCTATCCATATTCGCAAAGCCTCTTCCTTAACTTCTTTTAAACATCTTTTATTTATCCATCTCCTCGATCTTTAATCTTCCACAAAAATGTAAATGTATATAAGTTTGCTAAAATTTTTACTGTTGATTGTTTTTTATTTTATATATTTATTATTATTTTTTTTTTTTTACTCAACTTTAATTTTTTATTTTATTTTATCTTCTCTCTCCTTTACTTTTTGTTTTTTTTTCTAATAATTTAATTTTTAAAACTGATGTGCTGAGTTTTAACTAATCTCAGCCAGACAATTGTACCTTAATGTATTTTGCACTTTAATTATTCTTAGGGGACAGTCTGTCCCGAAATAAAGTTTATTTTTCATTTCATAAATGCAAGACTCGAAGTGAAGCGTCTAATCGATCTCGTAAAGCCGATTTGGTGGAAGATGGTTATTAGTCCAGGCAACGAAGGAAATTTTGAGTAATTAATTCAAGCCAATTTTGGCACAGGCGTAGGGGAAGGTGTCCTCAAAAACATACTAAAAGTGGGGGCGGAGCTAAATGTAGGAGGCGCTTTAAACGTCGTTTTTAAAAAGTTTTTCGTTAATTACTCGAAGACTCTTGCCGCTAGCGGATATATGTTCATTTACTAAATTAATTAACATAAAATTCTTTACAAAAAATATACAATACATTTTTTTGCTGTGGTCAATGCTTAAGGAAAAATAGGGGGATATGTAAAACTATAAAAAAGTTTTTATTGTTAAAAATTATATGTTTATAGTTAAAATTGAAATATTTATTATTATAAATGTATAGTTTAATTGAGCACCAAAATGTTTAATTAAATTTTTTTTTTTAATTTATTATTAAAATGCGAATTTTTACCATAGAGTCAGCAAAGTAAGTTGCGGTAAAGTAGAGACAGATTTGTAACTACCACAGAATTAGGTGGATTACCTAAGTAAGCGGTAATCAATGCTTTTAGGGTAATTGCGAACTGCGGCTCGGATAGCTCCGGTAACGAAGTTATATCACTCGAAGTTAAAACGGACAGCGTAATTGGATTAGTTGAATGCGAAGAGTTAGTGAATGAAGCATTTTTAAGATCCGTTAGTTTGGATGTAATGATGTGATGTCTCCGTATGTTACAAACGAGAGGTGTGGAAAAGTGTATGATAATAGTAAATAATATGAAATAAATATTACAAATTTCAGTAGTACCTTAACTTTAAGTGGAATTGAAAAATAGTTCTACGTTTGTCAAGTTGTCAACCCGAACCCTAAGGGACCATGGGGTCAATGAAAATACATGTTTTTCTACTGTAATATAAATTTTTAAATATGTACTTTATATAAAACGATAGACAAATATGTTTGCATACAAATTTTTTACCCAGCTATTTTATGAATAGAGGCATTGGCCTTAATAACAATGTATTATATTTGGTTTATAAGAACATAACTCAATTTTGTAAAGAAGTATGCTCTAAACGAATAGAGCAAAAACCGTAAAAAAAAACACAATTTCTATCACTTCTTGAAAGAATTCCGAAAACTTGAAAGCCTGTTTCTTAGTCTCCTTTAACGCTACAGAGCTTATTTTTTTCTCAAATTGAACACACTGTAGTTTAATTTTAAATATAATCAATTTTCTTTAGAACCAACAGTGCAACAGGTATTTTGGGGAAACGTTGAAAAGTTCGAAATATTTAATGCTATCAATTTGCAAGCGGCAGTAAATCAACATATCAAAAAATTAAACTATCCAAAATAATTCTACAGGACTATTAGGGATTCCAAGAAAATAGACCCGAGAGTATGAGATTCGAAAGTAGACATAAATTAATCCATAATATGTAATATAAAATATATTTTATTTATATTTATATAATAAATAATATAAAAGTATTGTTCTTAAACCACTAAAGGACACTCGTTTCAGATCTGAGAGAATCTGACGATTTTTGATGGCCAAAGGACATCTTTGGCCCCTCCTTCCCGACAAACTGTTGTGTTAAAAATTGATTAAATTTATTTCGTCTTTTAAAGGACACTCTCTTCCTGTTTAACCCATTTTACAGGACACCGAAGGATAGTTTTTGGGATCTTACCGATTTAAGGATTTTCTAATATCTTCGACACCTCCTTCCCGAAAAAATGATCCTAGTCCATCTAAGTAAACCTTGCCTCCAGCTATTTAAAAATGTTACTAATAGGACAAGGGGAAAAACAGTTACCTTCAAATATGTCGAAAATCCTCTCATGACCTATTGTTGTGAATATTGACAATGACAGAGAAAAGTATAGAATCCAACGATGCTGTCAACCTATTGAAAAAGATCAAGCATAGAACGACCAAAAAAAAAAAAAAATCGTTAAAGTGGTTTGGTCGTAATGAAATTGTTGGAGCTTAGTTATGAGTCTCTGCCCTTCACTCCAGACCTCTATATTACCGAATAACATTTTTTTATGGATATGAACCACTTTTTAAACGACAAAAATTGATTGATTGAAATGTAGAAAGAAATCAGAAATAGTTAATATTTAGTAAGAGTTCAAAATACTAATCGAAGGAGACAACATGTTGGCAGATATGTATTGAGAAGAATAAAGCGCATTTTAATTAATAAAATATTTTCTAATCCATATTTTTTGTAAATTTTATTTTAAAAAAATAACCTGCACTGATTTCCGGACAACCCAGTAATAGAAAATAATATAAAAAATTCAAGTCCTGCTCACTTGGAATCGATCAATGAAGAAATAGCTATCAAAGTAATATGCTTCACGTTAGAACAGCAACCAACTGTATCGTTGATTAGCCCAAGATTTATACTTTAGACTGAATTATTAAGCAATAAAGGGATGTGAACATTGTCATGTTTATTGAAATGTCTAATATGATAAGTGGCTGCTAATCTTGTAGCAAGCACTTGTTGCCTAGTTAAAACAACAATAAAGTTATAGGTCACTAGAGACTGAACTATGACTCAGTGTTGGACCCTATCTGATACAACATGTCGGAAATGCCCCAGAAATAGTCCATTGCTATTGTAGCGCCAGATGGCCAGGGCTATATATAATCCCTCAACAGTAAGCAATGCCCTGCCATCGCCAGAGGATGCATAGATCGTAAACCAGCTCACAGTAATACAAGTCCACGCATAAGACTATTACATCAACTTAATATTTTAGCTATTTTTTGATTTTTAGAATATTAAGAATTAATTATATCTAATAAGATATCTACTAACTTTAAAGATAATATTCATACCAACTGCTTACGAAGCAACTACCTACTTGTAGCACTTAAATAAAAGCCTCTATATTGGAAAGCCCTAATGCCAACTTTTTTCAGACGTATCGAAGGATTATCAGTAAAAATATGGAAAACAACAAGCATGTCATAGGCGTAAACTTTAAAATTTAATGATTCATTTGTCTAATATTTGGAAAGTCGTCAAATTTCAAATTTATGGATTCATCCGAAGAACAAATAAATTGTCTGTTTCCACACAGCACTCTATGAAAAAAAAAATTGCCGCCTGTGATTAGTGTTTATCATGGTACAGGTATTGTCTCTGAGTTTATCTCACAAGTTGACGTTCTGAGTTGTAACTAACAGATTTGAATGCTGATTTTTGTGTAGGTAGTACGGACCTATTATAGCCGGCAATGAGCATTAGGAGCCGAGAAAAAAAAATTGCAGTTATGCATGAAATTCGAAATAAAAAGCACTTTCGTTATGCTCAATACACTGCCCGGCTTTAGGGTGCTCAAAAACTCCAAAAAAAAAAAAAAAAAAAAAAACAAAAAAAAAAATTCCAAGGAAATCCGCCGTAAATCAGTGGAAATTTATTTTCATGAACAACTGACCTCAAATCTCGTTTTAACGCACTATAAAACCTTATATGTGAAATGTTATCAAAATAAAAAAAATATTGATTTTTTACCCCTTTTAAGGAGGTTAAAGTTTTGAATTTGAGACTTCATCAACAATTTCTAACGGCCATAACAACTGCTGTGTTAAACCGATTTCAACAGTATTAGTATCACAAGAATCAGCATACATTCTGCTTTTTTTCCCATGTATATAACATAAGGTTTACTTATTTTAGTTTAGTGGACAAAAACTGATGAGAATGAAAAAATTCGAGGTCAGGTATAACTTGAGATATCTCAATAAGGGGAAATCCTGCAATCCCGGATTTGGGCTAAACTAAGCAATTTTACGACTTCTATTTATATTTATATTTATATTTATATTAGTACGTCATTTAATAATAATATATAGGCCGAATAAAGTTAAAGTTGTACTGGTTATAATATCATGCAATGAATTAATTCCAGAAGTTATGATGGATTCCTTTAATGAAGAAGGAATACCCTTAGGGGAATTA
Source organism: Euschistus heros (assembly GCA_003667255.2). NCBI lineage: Eukaryota > Metazoa > Arthropoda > Insecta > Hemiptera > Pentatomidae > Euschistus > Euschistus heros. The sequence goes on along the minus strand of RCWM02000002.1, from coordinate 435,945 downwards.
GAAGAAAACACTAAGATCAGTACTTTTGGACACAAAGACCATCATAAGGAAGGCATTGAACTTATAAACATTCGGGTGATGAAAGCCCCCGAAAGAATACAGCTACCATATTATGCGTGAAAAATAAATAATAATAATAATATATAATTATTAATTCACATTAGACTCTACTGTGACCTTGAAGTGGGAATGTAATATTAAAAATATTAATATTAATTGATAATATTACTTTCTTTATTAATGAGTAACAATACTTTATTGTTACTAAAATTAACGGACGGACGGTTACACTCTTGAAACCGAGTTAGTCTCTGTAACAACATGTACCATGTTAAAACGAAAAATATTTTAAAACAATCTAAAGTACAAGCACTTAATAGGCTAATGTGAGCACCACTAGGTGAATAGATAAGCTGTTTATAAAAAAATTGAATTTTCGTATATTGAAGAGAAAAGCTAACCTGATTTTAAACTATTATGTTATTAATTCTTCTGAAATCAAAGGAAAGTCACTTAATTCGACATTAAGTATTAAATAATATTATGCGATGACCACCCATTTGGTTGGGTAAAGGGCGGGTATGGAGAGAAAAGTGGACGATGAAAAAAATCCACACATTATTTATAATGGTGTATAAATATGCATGCCGACTGTATTAAAAAAATATATATATACATAATATGAAAATGATTAAAATGTATCCGAAGTAAAATTAAATATAGCATCATAATGTGTATCTCTTTACCACACAGCGGCGTGAGGTGGAAATAAAATAAAAAGTAAAAATAATATAAATTCAATCAAGAGAGTATAGTCCATGAAATCACGAAGGAACAGGTATAATAAAGGTCTAAATATTTATATGTTATATAGAGAAAATCTGTACTTTGAAAAGAGGAGTGGAAGAGCTGAATTGAAAATATAATAATTTGAATGAAAGAAATTATTTAAGCATTTTCCTTAAATGAGTTATAGAGATAAGGGTCAGTCAAACTTCCCGAGGGTCAATATCTCACAATGCTTCAATAAGTTGAGGTGGGAGGGGGGGGGGGGGGGGGCACTCGATTGAGTTATAACTGTAGCTCAAGAATCAAAATCAAATCAAACCCTGTACCCCACACCCTCCGAGGGTTGTTGCAAATAAATTCATACAGTTTTAATGAATCGTCTTTGAGTTCTGTCTAGTAATTGCGACAAATCTGTATTTTGTAACTAGTTCTGAAAGTTAACGTGTAATTCAGGAACCTTTTTGAGTAAAACATGAATTTCGTAAAAATCAAAATAAGAACTCGCCCGTTACAGAAAATCGTGGGTTAGTATCCCACCTGGCTAGGTTAAAATTTATTTCATATGGGACTCAAGGAATAAATCTTGACCCTCTAAACCTTGGCTAGAATATATTGGCAATATCTAGAATGCGTCCTTTCTGCCCTAGTTGGAGTACATAAGGACACTGAGTTCCTACCAATAACAAATCTTATAACAACCTTGGTAACGAAATAAAAGCGGGACTCCACCAAAATCTTCGAACCAACACCTTCACTTCACATACTGAGTTTCACTTTCATCGATTAGTTTTTCTTATAAACACAGTGTTGAAAAGCTGATTATTATGAGTGCACTTAAAGTAATTCACAGAGACTATTGATAGTTAGGAAATACTAAATAAAATAATAAGACATGAGTGTAATAGATATTGCTATAATGGTTTATTTTTTACTTCATGTTTAGATAAGATCACGGACTGATTTTGCATAGGATTAAGAATTTTTGTAAAACCTTGAGTGCATTTAAGAAGGACGGTTATTCGATGGCATAAAGTTCCTCTATAGGGTGAAGAACAAAGGACACTTTGTCCACAAGAAGTGACGAAAACATTGAAATAAATCGAGAGAAAGTAACATTCAAGAATAAGTTATTTCGGGCGGGAGCTGGGGCGAAGTCGTGCTTCAATATCGTTACTATTGTCTGTAACATTTATTTTCTCACTCAATAGGTCGCAGTGACCCTTGGTCACTATAGTCTTCCGTACTATTTTTTTTTTTTTTTTCTTGGTCACCTGCAGAAAGTCTCTAGTCTTGCACTCCTAGCTTCGCCGCATCTTCTGTCTCTTCATTGTTCCGACGGCTTCATAGTCTTCCCCTTATTTTTTTCCTTTCCAATCTTATCATGTCCAGCGTTTCCGCTATCAACACTAGGTTTCCGATCCATGGGGAGTGAAAAAGATGAACTTTTGTTTCCCGTGAGAAAATTTAGGATTTGAATAGTTTGCTTATTTATTACCGGCCATTATCCGTAGTATTTTAGTTAAATATTGAGAATTCTAACACAAAAACAGTTGAAGCAAAAACTAAGATTCTTGAGGAACAACTGAGTAAGTTATAGCACTGTAATACACCTGTACGTTTCAAACTTATTACATTATATGGTATTTTGAACAAACTAAACGGAAAATTGTATATATATCTTTATAGGGTAAACCAGATAGTCATTGACACCCTTAAGGAAATATTCATACTAAAATTATAGAAAGAATAGTTTAATAAAGTTAAAATTTGCAGAGAGTTTTCCTTAATTAATTTAATTTAAAATAAGCAAAAAAGTTCACACCAAACATCACTACTGGAAATTTTTTACAAGATAGTGACAATAAATAATATAAAATCAATTTATGTCACCTTATGGATAGCTGGAAGTATGTACTTTTACCCAGTTAAGTTAGTTGTAGGATTAAAAAGGGAATTTTACATCTTTTTTTTGGCTAAATATTTTTTTTCTAAGGATAGATAGGGTGTCAATAACTGTGGTGGTAACTGGGGGTGTCAATTACAAAATATATTACAAAATAAAAGTTACTTACATAAGACATATAATATAAGGATTCCTTAACACTGACACTCCCTTTGGACTTAAAGATAATGTTGGGAGAAGACAAAGAAATATAACAAGCCGCAGACTGCCGCCTCTCGGTAGCTTACAGTGTCATAATGAAGGGAAGACGGGAAGCGCGAACAAAGCTTAGGCCCGTCACAACCCTCTTCAAAGCTAATGCGATTAGTGATTTTGAATAGCATGAATTTCAGAACCAAAGTCGGCAGAGGTCTCATCCTCCATCTTTCAAGACAACTGATATAACTGTTTCGCTAATTAGATTTGTAACTTATTATAAATAATACTTAATAATAAGATATACAATTAAAAGATAAAACCTGTACCACTACATCCTATTAAGCTGTTCGTCTATGACCTGTGGAAGTATGAGAAATCAGTCAAAAGAAATAATAATAAATGTTAAAATTAACAAATCATTTTATTATGCTGACGTTTGGCCACAATATTAATGACTATCATCAAAGCTTAAAAAAACGATAAGCCATATTTAAAATAAGAAACCATATTAAAAATATATTAAAATAAAGATGATGAAGTAAATAAAATAAATGTTTATAATAAATGATTTATAAACTTAGTCAGATAACCAGTTAATAAAATGTAATTGCAAATTAGAAACTAATAAAATAACGGTTATTATGCCTAGATTAGAGAAATAAAAATTTTTAAAAAAAGAAGTAAATTTTTATTAAAAAAAAAAAATACCCAACTTCAAGATTAAACCTACGTGTACAAACTTAAACTAAACAGTAAAAAATATTATTATAATGAATTCGAAACAAAGAGTATTAAAAGCAGGATTAAACTGCCCTTCTTGATTGGCACTGACTCCAAAAATAACAGATCAAAAATTGTGAATAGGTAGGTATATAAGTATCGATAATTTTGTTGATTGTCCTTTAATACTCTTTGTTTCGGATTAATCAAAATATCATTCTATACTGTTTAGTTTAAGTTTGTACATGTAGGTTTAATCTTGAAATTGGTTTTTGTTTTGTTTTTTCTAAAAATTAACTTTATTAATTTAAATTTTTAGTGGTGAGTGTATTTTTGTTCATAAAAGTAAATTATTTGAGTTAGTAATGTAGATTTAGTCACCATGGAGATATAAGTTTATAGTGTAAGATTATATAAACACTGATTTCTTATTAATTGTTTTTTTTTATCTTCCTGAAATATGAAAAACCAAAATCATCAAATTCGAATCATAATTGGCATGATAATCGTGTAAAAAAAACAAAAACAAAAAAAAAAAACGCTCGAATTGAGAATATCCTCTTTTTTGAAGTCGGTTAATAACCATAATTATGCTGATATGAAAAAATTCAAAAGATGTATGTTGAGGGTTTCGGATTCAGTACTAGGTAAGATTGTTCTGTTCCCTTTAAACAGTTTCGAAAGGTAACGATTTGACAAGAATCACACTTTCCCACCAGCTTTTAGCCCATTTAAGCAGTGATTTAAGCATTGTGTTATCAAAGGATATCCTAATGATTCAGGACTAAATGCACATTTAGTAGGTCTTAATGTCTTTCAGAAGTCCTTTTCGTTTCACTTCCATAGAACTGATGATAAATGTTTAACATTCGAAACTAGTTTTCAAATAAAAATAATTCCAATAGAAGTGGCAATTAATTCAATAATTCTAATTGTATTGATCCTTTTATACCATCAAGCGCACCTTAAGTAAATGAGAAATATGAGAGCGTGGATCTCAAAAATATCAAAGACATTCTAGAAACGCGACTGATGGAATGGAGTTGTTGTTTGTTTATTTCGTTTAACGTCACTTTATGCTGCTATGGCTAATCGGACGATGCTACAGTGGGAATCCTAAATTTTGCCTATCCAGGTATAATTAGGATAGGGATCTTTAACGAGTACCTGACATCGCACAGGCTCGGGACCCCCATTTTACGTCCCTTCCGAAGGACGGCATAGCTAAGGATTTTTTACTCCCTTTAAAAAATCCTAAGGTCATCTGTCTTGAGGATGATCAACAATGGAGTCGAAATGATGTAATGCTTAAAATTGAACAATTGGAGTACTAAAAACCCTATTTGAAAAAGAATCCTGGTAAGGTTTCCAGCGGTAGATCAAAATATAAGGAAGGGGAGGGTTCTACTAAGTTTTACGTAAATTTTTATAATATTTTCAAATGGAGACTCATTGCTTTAAATGCGTCGAGTTTCTCAATAATTTCTTTAACTTTATCAAAACCGCGGATAATTATTAACAATTTTTTATTGTTTTATAACAATATTTTATATTAACAAACACTAATTCCTCAATTATTTACCGTTAGCACAAATGTTGATGGTAATGGTAAAGGAAAATAATTTCACATTGATATTCTTTTTTGACAACTGACTGCCTGTACGAGGACGCCTTATGATAATAGGAGTTGGATTGTCAATGTAAATTTCACAGCGCTGTCAGGAATTAAAATTTACTAATCTCGAGCAGAGATCCAATCCATAGAGTAATTAATCAAATGCTCTCATACTTCAGCCCTAGCGAGCTCAGTTTTTACATCTTTCATCTCTTGGAAGCCTATACCTTAAAATATCTTGAATATTAGTGATTTAAAAATTAAGAAGGATTTTTTTTTTAACGATAGTAAATCTAACATTGAAACATTGATGAATCCCCATCATGAACGTCTTACTAATTATTGTTTGTTATAGTCACTGAAGGATCAAAGGTAAAAAAATATAAAAAGAGAAGCGAAAGTAAAAGAGTAAACACGAAAAGAAGTAATGGTGTGCTGATAAGACACAACCTTGACCATAAGGCATTCCTGCCCGGTCATTCATGCATATAAATTAAAACGGCACACTGGGGCCACCTGGAAACACATATTTCGTGTCGGCTTTCTGAGTCTGCAACCTTGGATGGAATGTCTGTATCTTCACGCCAAGGACGCAGTTCATAGTTTATTCATGTTAGTATGCTTTGCATTTCTAATTCATAGGATAGATTGCTTTTAAATTTTTTTTTTTTCTTTATACGGCGAGTATACTCAAGGTGAAATTATATGTGGTAAAGAAAGTTATATAGTATACTGTCTTGACAGTATATTTATTTTTACAGTGTAAAACGAAACATGAATTTGCAATAGACTATTTTGAAAGCATTGGATTAAATAACTCGTCCTAAAAGTGACACCCAGCATTAGGATCTACTTTAGAACTTAAAAATTTTTCTTTTACATCACATTTACTTGATGTACTTTATTTTCTATTGTATACAGTTGCAAAATAAAAATACAACTAGTAAATGTGAAGATAATGCTCATAATGGCATATCAATTTCGTGTACCTTTCCATTTCAATAAAAGTTTTTGATAAGAAGGTCACTAGGCTATTCTCAGACGCCTAGGAAGGTTATCTGGAATAGTATGGAAAACAAGTTGAGATACTAGTGGATATGAATAGATATGGAGTTTACAATTAAAAGATAGGTATCTAGTTTCGGTTAAATCAGTAACATATGGCAGATTAAGATCTTTATGGATGTTTGTGAAAAAGAGAGACACACTGAGGATTTTTCGAAGGATTTCGGATTGTAAGGATTGGGCACGAGACGAAAATGATGGTTTAGTGGAGCCTCAAAGCTTAACTTCGTATGATCAAGTAGGTCTAATTGCTGTCATGTAGATAAGTCTCTTGCAATTTATCGCATGCTTTGAAAGTTTGTCTAGTAAATGTTGAAGAAGTTGAAAACAACGGTTAGTTTCTTGTTGTTTTAGTCTGTTATAACTTTAAGACTATCTCCTAAAAGGATTTGACTTGGCCAACCAAATATGCCTGCGTTCATAAAGGTGTATTAAATCACAATAAAATCAGTTCTCTTTATTTTATGATTGTGCATATAAGTAGGAGATTGTAATTGTATTCAATAAAGTGCTTAAAGAAATAGGAGTTAAGTCTTAAAGTTATACCGTTACAAAGTTATAGTTTTTCTTGTTATAGTTAATATTTTATTATTATTTATTAAATATCCAATATATTTTTTCCCCTTTGTTTATAAAATCATATATTTTACAGAAGAAATATGGCTTTTTCCATTTCAATTCCAAACCCAGCCATGTGCATTGTTGAATTTTATTCACATCTTATTGTCCCCCCCTCCCAAAAAAAAAAAAAAAAAAAAAAAAACCCAACTAAAGATAATATAGTAGAAAAAGAAAAGAAAAAAAAATCTGGAAACTGGACTCGGCTGGTCCAAGTATGGGATTCTACGCCACAAATTAGAAGTTATTTAGAATTTTTGCTATATTTTAACTAACTCTATGAAACAATATTATTTATTTGTTCCACACTGCACAGCGGTAGAGAGGGAAAGATTATGATGATGATGTTTAATATGGTGGCTGTATAACACATTTGAATGACATTGAAATGAAATTAGAATCTTAAATTATAATACAACTTTGCAACATAATAACTTCATTATTTATTTGTTTTTTTTATTTGGTTACTACTTTATTTTATAGAATTGGTTGAATCATTCATTTTTTTATATTAATTTAAATATATTTTGGCAATGTACACATTTATACACATTGTAAATAACCTGAAGGATAATCTGTCCTTCCTACCCTAGTTAGGTACACAAGACGTTATGCACTACGGAGCAAACAAACATATTTGAAAAATCAATTAATTAAAAGATTGATTTAACTAATAATACATTTTTTTTTATATTTTAATTTAATACATACATATATTTCTAAGTACACACCAACAATGGAAGCAATCGGTTTTATACTGTATTTTTTCTAGGTTCTAAGTAATTTTTGTTTTGTTCTCACTTTGCCTCTGTTGAAAGTTTTATAGCATATTATACAACTGCCTATGTTTGAAGAACGTCTTCAAAATTAAATGTATGAAATAATTAAAATAATAAAAATGATGATGAAAAAAAAGGAAGGAACAGACAAATGATAAAAAATGAAACTTGTTATGACAGCATGTTTCTTAAATTGTTGTTAAAATTGATTACAATTACAAATAGGACAAAAACTAATACTCAGCAAAACACCGACCAAAAATAAAAACCGTAATCGATTTCTAATTCGTTTTATTAGGTTAAGATCTTTTTGTAATTAGACACATTCTAAATAAACAGAGGAAGAAAAACAACAAGGTTTTTACTTGAGGTACGCATGATAGAAGGATAAATACAACTAGGATTGATGAATATCTTTCATAAAAAAAAATATTAAAAATAAAAATAAAATATTCATCAATCCTAAAAAGTTTTTTTTTTAAATATTTATTTTTCAAATAAGATACTCTAAAATTATCATACGAAGCGAGAGATGATTAACCTTTATCTATTTATTATAATTTATTTTTATTTTTACCTTTTTTTCTAATAGATATGATAATTTCATAATTTTTTATAATCATTTATTGAGGAATTATTACAATCTGCCACAAATGTGGGCAATAAGTAATATAGATGACTTCATGATTACATTCACACAATATGTACAATAGGAGAAAAAAAAAAAATAAAATAAATAAAAATATAAAATGAAAAAAGAAAAAAAAAATTAAATTAAAAATAGAACAAAAAAGAGCTATGCTGATATAAATAAACAATATGTAATATAGAATATACATACAAGTGAAATATATGAAGAAAAAAAAAAAAAAAAAAAAAAAATATATATATATATATATATATGTATATATACATAAAATAAAATAATAATAAAAAAATAAAATAAAAATAAATTGAATAAAAGTAAAAATAAAAATAAAGCTAAATTAAATTAAAAGTTAAAACTACATTCATACTTTATTTACAATACACACTCATCCTAGGGATCCTCTGTATTCCACTCATGGAAGGACAGGCCCGGCACAGAGAGGTCCCAGCTCTTATCTCTCAGCTGCCTCACTGGTGTTAAGGAAAACCCAGTGGAGGCTGAGTGAGAGCGCAATGTAAATTTCATAAATTAGATGTTATTGTTAGCCTAAACATCCGTATGTAATCATATCAAATGCGAACTCATTCGAATCATGTTAAAGTATTTCTTTAAGTATTTTATTAAAAAATATTACAATATTCTACTTATTGGCAAAATAATCAAATAATGAGAACTGATTTCATTGCGTATTTGTTTATTTGGGCTTAATGTTCTTATGAACTCCTACTAGGGCAGGATGGACGGGTTATCCTACAGGTTGCTAACCTATTCTAGCCAGAATGCGAAGGTCAAGATTCATTCAAAGGTCCACCACAAAATAAATGCTGATCATAAATATAAATGCTAATCTGGCCCGGGGAGATTCGAACCGGCTATGGTTAAATAAATTGGAAACAAAAAGCAACAACTCCACTATAACTATAGCATAGTTCTAAACTTTATGTAAATTAAACATAGAAAAGAAGAAACAGGTTATCTTAACAAATTTATCTCCCTTCCCCCAAAATAATTTTATCATTTTATGTAACTAGGAGAACCCAATATTAAACTCATAATCATATTACAAGAAGAATACGGTTAGATAATTGGCTTTTATTATACCCACGGATCCGCGAATGGTATTAATTCCTCCCATAACTTTCACTCCCAACTTTCTTTGCGAGAGAAGCTGAAGGCTTATGAATATTCGAGGGGCGGGCTTGAATCTGGAATTGGGCTTATCCAGAGAAGAGTTCCCTCAGTGTTCTCTTTTATTCTCTACTTCCTACTGAGTGTTGTTCACTCTACGGCATCAGAATGAGAATAATGAGAATTACCAAGGTTTGAAATAATTAAAAAAAACGTAAATTATTAACCTAATATAAACAATGAAAAAAACAAAAAAAAACAAAATCATTTTTTGTACAATCTTGTTATGTAGCACATGCCTATAAATTGAGAGAATAATTTATTCAACTGCCTGTTTATGACTTTTTGAAATCTATATCTATACTATTATATAAGAAAATCAAGCTATTTTTCGTTTGTGTTTGTAACCACGTGATCTTTATACTTCAAGGAAGGTTTAGCAATAATAAAATCTACTGATTTTCAATTATTTTGTTGTTGTTGTTTTTTAAATGATTATATGTGGACTAGCATCCCCCGCGCTCATAAGGAAAGAACTAAGATAACTTTAACTGATTAAGATTTTATGTTTATATAGGTTAAAATATTTTATTGAAGTGTGAAATTGAGAATCATCTTTTTAATGATATTTTCACACATAGCTGCAATTTTTAACACTGTACTATTAAAATGATTAGGTGGTTGAAGATTACGTAAAAGCATAATTGGACATCCAATTTTTAATTTTAATACCTGAGTTGGAAATCCAGATGGGCAGAGACTATTAAGAAACTCTTGTGGATGATGGACTGTATTACCAATGCTTACAACTATATATTTTTATACACGATATCAAAAAGCAAAATATCGACATTGTGAGGGGTCACCTGTGGTGTAGTGGTTAGCATAGCAACCTACTAAACCCAAGATCGCGGGTTCGCAGCCCGGCAGATGACCTTATGATTTTTTAAAGGGAGTAAAAAATCCTTAGCTATGCCGTCCTTCGGAAGGGACGTGAAATGGGGCTCCCGAGCCTGTGCGATGTCAGGTACTCGTTAAAGATCCCTATTCTAATTATACCTGGATAAGCAAAATTTAAGACTCTCACCGTAGCATCGTCCGATTAGCCATAGCAGCATAAATTGACGCTAAACGAAATAAACAAACAAATCGACATTGTGATTTGGCGACTAGGCAGAAATAATTTTAATGAATTCATCTTGTTGGATTTTAATTTCTAACCTTAAAAGCTTATATCAGTGTGACAAACCTCGTATCCGTCACTTAAAACTGTATATTTAAATTGTTATTATAGTAAGCTTTACTATTATAAATCTTCCTAGAACTATGAAGATGTAGTTGGAATTTGGTTGATATAGGTTAAATAGTTTTAATTAAGCCACAGATCGTTCGATTTTTAAACATCACTGGAATCCATACGTCACACCACATATTTATAGTTTTTTTTTTTTTATAACAATTTAATAGAATTGAGAAATAAAGAAGAAAAAATAATTAATCAAATTTTATTATCAATTTCTTGCTCTACATAACACAGCTTTATAACCTTTCTTTAATGGCGCTCGCCACCTATCAGGCAATTTTCAAACTTTGCACCACATATTTATCTTTTTTTAACACTAATTTAATGGAAAATATGTAAATTTTATTAATGCTAAACCTTCCTTGAACTATGAAGATGATGTATTTAAAATTTGGTACTGATTGGTTCAGTAGTTTTCGTGGTTAGTGATCACAAACAAAAAATGGCTTGTCCTTTAATATAATAGTATAGATGTAGATAACACTGAAGTAGGAAAATTGACGGAAAGGTAGCGAGCGCCGTTCTATATGAGAGGTTACAAAGCTAAGCTGTTATTTAGAGCTTTAAATTGATAATAAAATTTACTAATATTCAATTAAATTATAAAAATGTGGATCCCAGTGAAGTTTGGAAATCTATCGATATGTGGTTGGTAGTATTCTTCCATAAAGCTTAAAATAAACACATCTAAACCAAATTTCAACAAAATCATTTTCATAGTTCTAGGAAGGTTTAACAATAGGTTTAATAATAAATTTTACAAAAATTAAAAATTAAATGTACAATGTTGAGTGGCAGAAATGAGGTTTACCATACTGACTCATACTTTTAAGGTTAGAAATTACAATTCTACCAGATAAAATCAATAATATTATCCCTGCCGAATATAAATTAATATAAAATCAAAATGTTGATCCTCTGCTATTTAATATTTTGTTTAAAATATGATTCATGGATCTTTGGTTGTAAGCACCAGAGTAATGCAGTACACTATCTGAAAGTTTCTTAATAGTCCTATGTTAGTCCATCGAGATTACCAACTTCTTCTTCTTCTTCTCTCACTATCTCCTGAGTGCTGTTAAGCGTGGAGTAAAGTGGTAGATTACCAACTCACACGTTAATATTAAAAATTGGAAGTCCAATTATGCTTAGGTTAAAAATTACTCCTATGCGTGAAAATATCATTGAAGAAATAATGCTAAATTGTATGCTATAATACAAGATTTTAATCGATTAACAGATAAACCTTCAATTGTTAACTAAAATTATTCAAAGCATTAACTGTTTTTCACAATTAATTATGCATTTCACAGTTAATTTTTAAAACTAAAACGGATGACTTCATAACAGTCATAAATTTGTTTAATAAAAGTTTTGTGATTTTATGTAGATTTAATTCTAAAAAAAACAAAAAAAACAAAACATGAAACATTATTTAAGAGTGGCACAACCCATGAAAAGTAAGGATGATAAAATCTATATGAGAAGGTCCTTAGACCATCTTCTATCATTATACAATTAAAAATAAAATAAAAATCTTTAAAAATTGATCTGAATTATAAATCATAATAGTTATTTAAGCCCCATTTTTCTTCACATACAGTTCATGATAAATGTGAGTTCATAAAGTAATAAAAAAAACTAAACAATAAATGTGGAATTTAGTGGTTTGACGCGATCCATGGCCAAAAAATGGGTCACTATATGTCGAGAATTCATTCTTTGTATGCATTCAAGACGATTTTAATTCTGTACCTACAAGCAGCAATATAGATCTAAGCGATATCACTGAATGTTAATGATACACGCGAACAGGCAATCGATACTTCGTTCGTCCTTCTTTTGCAATGCGATCTAGGAAAGTTTCTAACTTATAACTTTCTTCTGGAATCGAACTTGATATTTTCTGTCGAAAATCATTATTAAGTTAGAAAACAATTTTCTCCAGAACGTTTAAGAAAAAAGTAGTGTAGCAACAAAACATATTTACAGATATTTCAAACGGAGAGGATACAACCATTTTATATTCTATGACTGTTATAACAATATAGTTGACATTAATACATTTTAATATTTTTAAACAAAAGGAGTGGATGTACGAAATGACTGAAACAAAGCTTGGCCATTGTGATCTCTAAAAATAGGGCGTAAGATATTTTAATACACGAGAATATCAGAAATGAAATTTGGCAAACCTGTTACTGTTTACTGCAGAAGGTGGATTTTGTCTTTAGGTGAAGGGAAATAAGATGACAAAAAAAAAAAAAAAAAAAAATCTTTATGTAATTATTAAATTTGAAGATCTGTGAGCCTTACTATCATTAACGAAGGCCAATTAAGCAACTTTCTTAAGCATCATAAAATTAAAATAGTTACTGTACTATATGTTCTAGAGCAGTTGAAAACTAAAATACCGCGAACCTAATTACATTATTTAGAATAAATGAAGTTTTTTACTTGAACAAAAAACAACTACAGCTGAAATCTATTGGAGAGGTGAAAAAAGTTTTAAAAAGATCCCCTAACTTTCGTTATCCTCAAGGATATAAGGTCTACACTACTTCTATTGCCAGAAACTTCGAGACGGCTCTAACTTTTGTTCATCTTCAACTTTAGCTCTGTCCAATATAGACAGGAAAAGAAAATGAACAGAATCTTTCATTATAGCTTTCATGATTTTTAAAATAGAATTTAAATTATAACTTGTCCATTCACATTGCACGTGAGGCAACCAAATTTTTTAAAATTTAATATTTGCATTATTTGTATGTTAAGTTAATATTTCAAGGGGTAATTTCTGTGGAATTTAAAGAAACATTTAACGGTTCTTATGAAATTTCGGAGAATATAGAAGAACTGAATAGGATTTAGATTATAAATGATCACTATACCAACATACATAGATAAATATATTTATATTACAATTAAAACTACGTTAAAATAAGATTTGATTAATTTAAATAAGTTAAATTAATTTACGTTCCATAGGAAAGTAAAACTACTGTTTGAAAAATACCTTTTCGGTTCAACTGTCAGATATTCCGATTCCTTTATAGTTTCTTTCACATATATAAAAGGACATATACTCCAATCTCCACGGTCCCTTCAAATAATAAACATTAGTGTAGGTAATATTCTGTATGTAAGAATTATACTCTAAACCAAATTACATAATTAGTACTTGCATTCACGTACGAGGTGTGATCAAAAAGTTCCAGGACTGAATTTTTATACATTTATTCATACAACATACAGGTTTAAATTTGTCTCCTTCGAAGTACTCCCCTTGGGAAGCTACACACTTTTCTCACCGGTGTTTCCACTGATCAAAGGCCCCAGAAAACTCTTCTTTTGTAAAGATGTTTAGCAGCTCCGTTGTTAATTTCGTCAACTGTTTGAAATCTTCGTCCTTTCAGGTGTCTCTTGAGCTTCGGGAAAAGAAAAAAGTCGGCTGGAGCCAGGTCAGGTGAATAGGGGGGCTGAGGAATGACAGTCATTGCGTTTTTTACACAAAAAGGCCATCTTTAAACCTCTTGAATTACTGATGGCAGCATGATCGGCTAAGACATTCTTCACCAAAAGCCTCTTGTAACATCAAAAAGGTTTCAGAAAACGTTTTGTTCAGTTTCACACACAACTTCACACAAACACGTTGCTCTTCTTTCACATTCATTTTCATAAAATAGCCAAACTCTATAAAACTAACCTCAAACAAACTGTGCTAATGTTACTTTCAGTGATGTTATGATTGATCTGCAAACACAGCTGTGTTCCTGTTGAGTCAGGCAATACAATGCTGCCAACCGCATCGCTCTGAGACATTGCATTCCCATAGTATATAAAAAGTCCTGGAACTTTTTGATCACACCTCGTAAGTTAAAAGTTATAGTTTTTGGTATTAATTTTTAACAAGAACACGTTGACTCAGACGAAAGCTATCTAATAAGTCATTATAAGGTTTCTTCTGAAGTTAATAAGTAAAATTGTAACCTTAAAATTGTAAAACATAATAATGGTCCAGTGAAGTATTCAAAAAAAGTATATACGACACTGTTACGGGTTCAAAGTAATTTTATTTGGTTTTTGCGTGGGAATATAAACTTAATTCAGCATTTGCTAGGCCATATTTAACAAGTGTTAATGAATTGTAGCAATTTCTTCACACGTGTCTTAACAACTACATTCATATAATATATTTAAAGGAGTATTTTTTTTTTTTTGGTATTTTAAATATCACTCCAAATATTTATAATATAACGTCTGTAGAATATACCTTTATTTTACCTTTTCTAATCTTGAATCATTACAGAAAAATAAGACTAGAAAACAAAAAATCAAGCTACCAGAAAAAAAGCTTATACAAATTACGTCGTATAATTCAATGACAATTGCGTTTAGTCCTAGTTTCATTAACAAATATCATTTTCCTTAGTTTCATTATTAACAACAACAATTAAAATATGTTAACCAGAAAGACCGATACTATTGACGTTGTTTTGCTGTCCTACTCAACTTTAGTAATTTTATCGCTTTGCTCATCTAAACCTTCTATTTTCCCTATCCCATGATAAATCACGGAGAATGAGAAAATTTAAGTAATATCGATTCCATACTTCAATTTGCAGACAATATTTCGACTCCTTCCTGCACCATATTGTCGCCAAAAAATGTCCTCTTGAATTCAACTATGTTATTATTCGATAGACTTCAGCATTCTTACTATACGCTGTCATTTCAACCATCTCCGCTTCTCCCCTTGTCTGCATCTCATTCCGATCCGAATTCTCTTCCAGTGTACATTCTTCATGATATTTTTTTTAAAAGAGCCACAACTCTTTCCTTTCTTCATCCCTTTCCTTTCTAACAAACATTGACACTTGAATTTAAGGGCAAAAAACCGCTCTACCATACTAACTTTAAATTTACTAAATTAACTTTTTTAATTTTGGCAAAAATATTAATTTTAACTATACAATACTAAATCTAAATTTGCCACATTTTAACTATTCAAATTGTAGCAATAAGCAATTTACGACAGGAAAATTAAATTTCTAACAAAATTATAATAATATCATCCAAATTTAAAATTAACATATATAAGTACATGGAAAAAAAAATTACATTAAATTATATAATCCAATACGCTTAGTGAATATGATAGTACTCCAAATGAAGTGTTCACTATCGCCCAAAGCCTTACAGAAATGACGAGGTACGCCATATTTATCCGTATCTCTCCTGTCATGAAGACTATCCTCGAAGATGCGTTTCACTGTGACAGCAACTTTGAACAGTTGATACTAAGGGGTATCTATCCTTGCCATCAGGTAGTCTAGTGTTAAACGGCAGTGTCCAATTCTTAGCCGCGTGATAATCACCTCCAATCTTTTACATTGTTTGGAGGATGAGGCTCAGCCACTGGCGGTTTGCTTAGTTTCTTTTCATTTATAATCTTATAACGCCGATTAGGTGCACTGTCAGTCACTTAAAACCTCCATATGAAGTGGTCGAAACATGTCTGGCACGGACAAGAAAGTGTTTGACGGAAAATCTCAACAAGTGTCAATAACCAATGCCAACTCCTTTCAGCTTAGTAAGACTATCTAAAAAGGTTTTCGTTTTCAATAAATTTACTAATCTTCAAAACAATTTAAGCCTAAACAAACTCAAGGTAACTAGCATGAGTGCCTTCAAATTTTTTTTCAAGCTAATTGGGACTTATTGACTTCCTTATGACAACCACAAATATAATAATACATTTTTTAACAAAATCGCACGCGCATGTTCGAAAAACTCCCTGTGGCATAAGTTTGCTATAAATAAAGCTTGTGCGATGTAAAACTCACATAACGGGATACAAATTTTAATAGCAAATTAAAATACATCTGCCGAATGTTAATATAAATATTGTAATTTGAAAAGAAATGTCTATACATGTATATATATATATATATATATATATATATATATATATATATATATATATATATATATATATATATAAAAGGAATAATATTAGAAGGTAGCTTACTTGGCATTCTTTGGATGGAAAGAATGAGGGTCGTCGTGATGTTCGTTCGAATTCGTAGGCAGTAAGTGATGCGTCGGTGATGTGTGAGATCCATAACCGTCGGAGTTGAGCTGTAAAAGAAATTGCACCATAATTTTATTTCAAAACATAAATAAAATTGTAAAAATATCAATAATATTTAATATTTTATAAAAATTAACATCTATTTAAAATATTATCAGCTGATATTGGGCCTAGGACAGCATCTGGACACACGACTTACTTGGAACCCAAAACGAGACCCGTCACATTCAGACCTACTGAGAAATACACAGTAGAGCTTTGAGGCTCCACTAAACCAACCACTTTGATATCCAATCCTTACAATCCAAAACCCTTCAAAAAAATCCTCAATGTTCCTTAATTTGTTCTAAAAAACTTATCTATAAAGATCCTAATGTACTATAGGTTGTTGATTTTGCCCAAACCAGATACCCATCCTTTTACAGCAAACTTCATAACCATTCAAATCCATTAGTATCACAACTTGCTTCATATTCTATTCTAGATAATCTTTCGAGGCGCCTGAAAAGAAGATGGTCTCGAGGCCTTCTCATATAGAACCGTTATTTTATAGAACTTATAAGCGCTCACAATAGGTAGTTTCTTTCAAATTTACATGTCATTTTTAGTATTGTTCAAGTAAGTAGTTTGTCAAGAAGGAGTCCTAGGTAACGGATCTGTTCAACTGGGATTAATGGAATATCATTAAAGGATACTACTGGACAAGAATTTGTAGAATTACAAGGATGGGGCCTCAGATACTTCCTTGAAGAAAACCGGCTGATTTTTTATAAATTAACGACAAGAAATTTTTAATACGATAGTATTCCTGAATATCTAATAAAACTTAAAACTGTTTAAATTATGATTTGGATTTTTCATATGTTCCTACATAAAACCCTATATAAACATCTAAAAATAAAGGTACTTTATCTATCCCTGGGATAGATCTGTTAGATTGGGGTTAATGGAGTATTGTTAAAGGATACTGTAGGACAAGAAGTTGTAGGTTTACGACAAAGGATAAAGGTTATTTGATGTGATTTGTTTAAATTTATTTTAATTCTTCAATATCTACATTATTCTTGATGGATTCTGATATGGGATTGGAGTATTTTGGAGGCAGTGAAAGGATCATTGTTTACTGAGAACACACAAGTGTCATCAGCATACACTGTGTAGAAGATGGGACCTACAATACTTCCTTGAAGAAAGCCGGCTGATTTTTTATAAATTAACGACAAGAAATGTCTAATACGATAGTATTCCTGAATGTCTAATAAAACTTAAAACTGTTTAAATTATGATTTGGATCTTACATATGTTCCTACATAAAATCTATATAAACATCTACGTTTTTATATATAAAAAAGAGAAGGGTCCTTTATCAATCCCCTTGATTTTTAAATTGCTACATAAAATTGAATGATGACTTTACTCAATAAAGTCAATCAATAGCTGCAATTAAGGTGATATTATTTTGTCCAATAAATCTTTTTAAATTTTCTTTCAAATGACATTAGTACAATCACTTTTCTTTATAAGGTATAGATCCGGAGCTACCGTATTACCATTTAGGGTGAGTCTGCCTTCACCTTTTTAGAAAAGCTATAAATACTTCACAACGACCAATTATTGACTTCCCATTCTGATTAACCTTCATTGAGATTTAATTAATATTTTGCGACCTCCAAGAAATAGGTTGATCAATACTAATTAGATTGACATTGTTGCCAATGAGATGTCTGTATTACTGTTAAGGGCTATCTCAAACACGAATCTTACACAACTTTGAATGTGAGAACTAAAAACATGTTAATCTAAAGTAAACCTAGCAAGTCACCTTTAAAATTCATTTTGAATTCATATTTACTACGAGCATTATGGCGTTCGTATCTTAATTAGTACTAAGAACCTCATCAACAAGATCATATTCAAACCTATAAGGAATACACAGAGTTGCATTTAAGGTCTCAATAGACTATAAAGTTCCTCCCGTTTACAACTCATCGTAAAATCCACTGTGCCATATATGCTATGTCCCAGATAAAATTATGTATAAAGAAAGACCTTAAAGTTCCATTCGTTACAGATTTTTCCCGCAATGAAAACCAACCTTTTCACAATCAACTCTACACAAACCTTTAGCTTGTCTTTTTAAAAAAAAAAAACACCAGGTCTTTTTCCCAATTAAGGGTACACACTTTATAGGGGCTGGATGTGCACCAGAATGCTCTTCCGAATTCGAAGTCAAACCAGAATAATCAGAATATAAATTTTCTGAATTCTGCCGGACTTGAACTCGTGCCAGGGAGCTTGGCGGTCAAATACTGAATTAAATAAAGGAATAGGGCAGTTAGAAGAGCCACGAACGAAAATGGGAATATTAATTAAACAAGAGCATGGCCGGACACAAATTAACGGAAGAGGAGAAGCTAAGCAGAACAAAAGCAAGAGATTTGATGAATAAATTGGTTGAGGTAATCTGTTAGAAATTCTAAGGTTAATATCTCCGAAGAATGCAATCGTTATAAAATTCATCTAAGCCAGCTAGGGGTACCAACAATATTTCAATGGCGTAAAGAAAAGATACAAGCCGTTCTTAAATTCTTAAAAGATTTTAAATTAATAGCCAGCCTCTAATAATTTTACTCATAATTTATTTGTGTAAGGTGAAGTGGGGCAAGTGCGTCATATGGAATGCAAAGTTCAACTTTAACTTAATATAAAAAATCAGCTATTAATGCTAGGCTAATATTTTTTGTTATATTGCAAACGTTGAACTATACTCTTTTCAGCAATATAGTTGATTTTCCTAATATCCTAAACAATATTATCAGTGCGAAGGAAAATCAATTTTAAGTCCCATTTACGCACTTGCCCCACCTAAATGGGGTAGGTGCATAAATCTCTTGTAAAGTCCTTAGCAGTGAATTGATTCTTTGATGGGGTAAGTGCAAAAATAAGCAACTCCCAGAAATCATTTTACTCCTTGAAATTAAAAAAATAGAGAAAAATACATACAATACAATTTTATAATTTTAACTCATTCAACTTTACACAACACCTTGATCAACAGGTTGAACTATGAAAATTTCTACAGAGGTTATCTTCTACAGTAGAGTACTCTAGTATGTTAGGTTTGGAAGGTATGAAGTTCTGTCTACATACAACAGATGACAGTTGATGTAACAAAATGACCATAGAAATTATGGCGGACTAATGCACTTACCCCACCTTACCTTAATACTGATTTAACTTTCCTTCTATTTTATTTTTAAATCGGTGAATTAATTGTATTCATTCCAGCTCTTCATCAACATTCTTCTGCTAAACAGAGTATTATTACTCATAGAAAAAAGTTTTCAAAACCACACAAGTGACCCTATTGGTGAAGACTTGGGGTATGCCGGAGGGATGACTCTCCGTGCCTTCGGGGGATGTACTATAGAGCATGTTAGCTCCGGGGATTTGAGAGGATTTGGACTTTTCCATGATTATTCAGTTGTAAACATTGGTGGAATGTACTAATGTACATAGAACGATTAGGCCTCACATGGTTTTTATTCCCACACACAGTTAGCACCTTATACTTAATTAAATCCAAATTACCAATGATGACCTAGCTGTTAAACGCCATAACAAAGCAACTAAACTAACAAACAAACAAACCAGAAATTCTAATAACAAAAACAATACAAATTTTTTAGTTAATCTCCATAATTTCCTCAAATTATTTACAAAATATTCATTGAAATTTATTTTTTTACTTTTTTAAAATTTATTTTATTACTTTTTTTTAATAAAATGAATTTATATCCTAAAATAATTTATTTACTTTGTCAAAAATCATTAGTTACGTTAGTTCAAAATGTTTAATAAATATTCTAAAATTTTCATTGGGAATTTCAAATGTTCAAATTTTTTTTTTTTTTTTTTTTTTTTTTTATGTATTATTTTCCCAATGAACATTTCAATTGCTCGGATAAGAATTTGTTAACAAAAAAATTAACTAAACTATAGAACTTGGAAAAAGAAGCGATGTCTGTTCATTAAAAAGTGTTCCAGTAGGCAAGGAAGAAGGACACAATATAAATAGATTTGAAATAATAACAAGATAATGAAGAAGCATAATTCATAACAGGCTCCCGTTGAGCGAGGGAGGGAGAATAATGAACTGTCAGTAGGCACGGTTTGATGACGGACAGTGACAGTTTTGATTGAAGTTGCTGTCAACGCCGTGGTCACTCAAATATTCTGTGACCATTTTGTAGGTACACTATTTGTTTTTACATATTTATCATATTTAGACTGAATATTCGTTATAAACGAAATAAATCTCTATCATATACGAAAATTATCTTTGTTTAAAATTAACCTAAATATCATAATAATTTAAATGCAAGGTGTATCAATTAGTGAAATTAACGAAAATTGCAAGTAGATTAGCCATTGCTAGGCAACATAGACTCGTTCCTTTTGATAAAACTGTAGAAGAAGGTCAAGCTTATGCATTAGTAGATACAGTAGCCAGGTCTGTCTTGATCATAATTGTTTGAGCAGATGTTAACGCAGAGGAACTGGCATAAGAATAAACAAACAAGAAGGAGAGAGAGAATTCAGAAATGCAACAACACAGAAAACAAATAAAATAAAGCTGGTGCAATTCCAGATGCTTATTATTTAGAAGTAGGAATCGCTAAAAGTAACTTTGAAAAGCTATGTAGTAAGGGAAAAAAGACGTTTTCCAAGAAACTTAAAACAATAAAGATCAAAACAATAATTAGTTGGAAATAAAATAATATTCAATGGGAATGAACAGACATAAGAGAAGACAGAGTGTGGGAAGAATTTTGTCGTATAGAGGATGAAGAGCCCAAAAAGAAAAGATCTAAAAGTGAAGAACTGAAGAACTTTTAGCTTCATTTAAATATAGGAATTGTGTATACAATTGTATTCACATGTATAAGTCATGAATACAGTTATATTCTTGCATCTCGAATCTTTTAAGCAAAGTAAATTAAGATTGGCAACTATGGCGTGAAAATATGGGACATGGATAAATTAATTTAAATAACTTAATGCTAATCACAGTTAAATTGAATATGCATGTGCAGTACGTATCATTATGTACAATGTGAGATGAGTATGGACAATATATTTTAATTAAAAACAAAGCTAACTGTACAGCAATAATAGTGTTTTGATATTGATTTTGAATTATAAAGATAAATTGGAAAAATTCAGACAATTAGTACTATGATATATCATAAGGTTATAAGTGAAACACGCTAAGTAAAAAAACATAGTTTTAAATAAATGCCAATAAAAACTTTGTAATTTTTTTGTTTTCTGCACTTTGGTATTGCAATTATTTATTAAATAAGTTAAGGCACTGGCAATTTCAGGTTTTCAACTTATTTGGTAAAACAACGTCAGTACCAAAGTAGACAAAGCAAAGGCGTTTTCTCATATCCATGTTTATTGGCTTAGTGTGTTTCACTTGTAACCCGACAAAATGATTCACTAATATGTTTCTATCACAGAGATAGAAATTATTAAATCTAAAATTCAATTAAACTATTTTTTTTTTTTTAAATTAACGTTTTAAAATAATATGGGTTAGGGATGGGATTGAATAGTGTTGTACAAAAGTCAACGTCTAGAATCAAACCACTGTTCTCACATCGAAACTTGTCTGGAATTTCTTATATCTTCATTGATTTCAGACCATTGGAATTCCATTCGCCTAATACAAACCTCGGTATTATTCTCGATCTGAACCTAATAAAAACACCATGTGTCCTTAGCTTAGTCATTATATTCATCCTTTGCCAGGTGTATCTCAAATTCCTTGACTCGATCAATCTATATTTTGATTCGTATCTAATCATTCTTCACGTGACTATAGATGTGAATTTAAAGTAGATCTCTATGATGAAATATTGATGAGATACATTGCATAGAATCTCACAAAGTTCCACTCAAATTTTAGTCACCATCACACCGAGTTAGAGATGTTATTCCACTATATGCAGATAACACTTTCTCGTAGGGATGTGTCCATTCCAAATCTCGATTCTTCAGATAGGAATCCGTATCGAGAATCGATTATCCAAAGTCGATTCCTAAGATACGATTGATACATTTGACGTTGGAACAAATTTTCTGATATCAAATTTTAAAATGAAATGAAAATGAAAAATAAACTTTATTCTGGGACAGACTGTTCCCTAAGAATAATTAAAGTGCACAGTAAAAGGTACAATTTTCTGGCTGAGATTAGTTACTAATCAGTACATCAGTATTACAAATTAAATTATGAGAAAAAAAAAAGAAGAGAGAAGAAACAAAGAAAAAAAATTACAAATTAAAATTAAGTAAAAAAAAAAACAAAAAAAGAATAAAGAGTAAAAATTTTAACACACTTATGTACATTTACATGTTATTTACATTTTTGGTGAAGATTGAAGATCGGGGAGATGGATAAATAAAAGATGTTTAAAAGAAGTTCAGAAAGAGGCTTTGCGAATATGGATATGTAAGAAATTCCAAAAAGTGGTAGCACGGATGACGAAGGATTTTTCATACGAGGCCGTTCTATGTGAGGGGGTATATAGGTTGGAAGGTTGGGATCTTGTATTCAAGTGGTGAATGGAGAAACGCAGAGTAAGTAGGTCCAGAATAAAGGAAGATTTATTGGTTTTTAATGATTGAAATAGGAAGGTGCCGAGGAAGTATTGCCGTCGAAAATCAGGGAAAAGCAACCCTAGCTCATTGTACCGGCAAAATAAGTGAGACCGTCTGTCGACCCAATATCTAACTTTGCTTATATTTATTCACCGATTCTTCTCTTAACCATGAAAAAAAAAGATGATTCTCATTTTTAACAAGATCAAATGTAATGTTTACTTGATTCCTTTGTGTTGAATTTAAAACAAATCCGTAGCATCTGCAATCCAAGGATTTCAGTTTGTTAAAGTTATGTATTAGCAATTGGAAAATGAAAAATTTAAATTAAAAGAATCCAGACAATAGTGTCCTTTTATGGTAAATTTTTGTTATTCTTATTGGTAGGTGTGTCCCAGAAAAAAAAATATTTTAAATTTTATGGCCTGTCCGTACCGGTTTTCGAACACTAACATTATTGTAGGTAAGAAATACTTCTCCCGGTTCACTAAATTATTTCTTAAGTTATCATTGATTCGTTGATTGTTTTTTTTTTAGCTACTCTTTAGTTTATTTTTTGATATAGAAATTTATTCTTAAATCGAGGTATCGGTATCAAAAATCCAAAGGTTATGGTACCGACTCCTCTACAATTCACATAGCCTCCAATCAGGTTCTCTCTTGTAGAATGAAATAAATTTATCTTATTTTGTATTTAAGCCAAACTAGCTTTATATTGAGTGTAATGTAACTTGAAAACGAACTCGTCATAGAAAAAGCATCTTGAAAATTAATATTTTTGAATCTTTGAACTTAAACCGGGGAAGACAGCAAGGCAATGTAATATCAAATGCGTTCAATCCTTCAACCTCGTAATCCTCCGAACTATTGTCAATGGAACATATTAGACATAATTGCTGACAACCAACAGGACCTTCCATAATGACCACCTAAATATAGTTTTTATACTTGATAACATTTCTTCTGAATTCTCAAAATTATATCAAAATCCATATTGCAGATTCAGCCCAAACTAGATATCAATCCTTTCATAGTAAGCTCCATAACCACTCAAATCCCCTAATCTCAACTTGCTTCCCACACCATTCCTGATAATCCTCCGAGGCGTCTGAAAAGAAGATGGCCCAGAGACCTTCTAGTGTAGAATTTTTATTAAAGTGCTACTGATGAGTAGTTCTTTAAAAGTTTTGTCACGTTATTGTAATAGGTAACAGCACATTTACTTGATGTATAAATATTGTACAGTTGTAAACTTCAATAAATTGTTATTAAAAAAAATATATATATCAAAATCCATCTATTCTTCCAAGACATCGGTTCCACAATTCCCTTTACGTTACAGTAATGATTTAAGATAATTTACCTTTACAACGGTAGGTACCCCGGTCCCGTGCACCTCCATCACTTCGGCGTCAATTGGTTCTAAAAGGAGATGATCTGGGCCCGGCTGAGTCAGAAGGCGTTCCTTCATTTCGTGCAAGTAAGGGCACCTCTGCATTCTACAATCTGAAAAAAAAATAAAAATAAAAATTATAAGTAAAAATGTAAACGATAGAATGTACAAAAGAAAACATGCATACAAGCTAAGAATACCATTTGTATAAAGCTATTCGAAAGAATTTCTAACGATGATCATTAGGTCTAATAATATTGTGAAGTAAGTCAAACCAGATGGTATATATAAAAAGCCTTAAAAAGTTATCAAAAGAAAACATAAAATAGGCATGATATATAAACAGCAATTGTAGGGATGAAAGTCAATAAATCAAAAATGTTACTATTAAAAAAAAAAAAGAGTAATAAAAAACCAACCTTTTGATATTTACAGTTTGAAGACCTTTTAAAAATTACAAATGAAATGTATTTGTTTCAAGAATTATTCCGTTCAATAATAGTTACTTCCCAACTTTTAACGGTGTGAAAACTTCATAAATGAAATTGGTTCTAATTAGAAAGATACATCTTCATTACCAATTAGACAAGAGTTAGTGGATGGAACCAAACACTTTAGTACAAGAAGGTATATATACAATACAAGCAATATGATTTTTATAATAGAAGAACACATTTTCATTGAGTGAATGAATAGAAATTGCTATATTGCTATATCAACCAACTAATAAATATCGAAATAGAGTATACTGAATGCAGATTCAGAGTTTTGAATTATTTACCTTCATTTCCAGATTGAGGTAAATCTGGAGTACATTAAATAATTTAGTATTTTCTGCTGTGTTCTTGTTCAGTGGGAATAAGCTGTAAGCAAGATTGCATTTCATGCTCAATTATGTATAGTACAGTCCGTGTTATGATGGAACTTTTTTAGTTTAATGATAGTTTTTGGCGGTCCCATTTTTATTTTAATAGATGCTAATTTAATAAAATCAGTGCATGTTTAAAACGAGGGCTCTATTTCCTCACTCAAACAAATATGAATCTGAATCTGTTTTTCCGAATTAGTCTACAAGACCTAACCTATTCCTATGTATAAAGCAAGACATTTATTGTGTCTGAATTTGATAAGACAATTTTCATCTTCTAGTGTTTGGTTGGTTTTCCATTTTTACCAGATCTAAATTCTCTGCAAATAATTTTATAATTACGTAATAATTTCAAAACTATATCATCTTCTTCATTCTGTTTATATGGCTAAGTCGGGATATTAAATTGGGAATTGGGTGGTATTTCTAAGGTCTTCCAGGCTCCCATAGAGCAACCATATCCCATAAGATATCGTTTGCATGTAAGTTAAACGTTAAAAGTAATTTTAAAAAACAGCCAAAGTCGGTAAATAAAAGGTTTTAAATTATGAAGTGGTTGAGACAGAATCTTATATCCAAGCTTCAAGTATTTTTTTAAACAATGGTATTTAAAAATAAAAAATTCTTTTTGTCTTCCCAATTTTTCATCTTGCCGAAACACAACCAGGACATGGTCAATTTGTTTTAATTTGTAGTATTTTAGTCTTGGCCTCCTCCAAATGCTTCCTTTAATTGTCACGGTCTTGTACCGATGATACCAAGTTCCTAACACTCAAGACGTTAGCATCTTTCACTACATTACCCGACCACCTCCGCTATGATCTCCTCATCTCTTTATTCCATGTATTGGGCACTTCAACAATATCTTAGGCATCTCTGTATCTACCATCCTTGCAATATCGTTTTCACAAAATTTAAATAACATCCAGCATTCTCATCCATACAGAAGTTTGGTGTAACTTGAGAGTAGCCGCAAGCTCAGCTGCCTGCTTAAGCCAAAGTAGCACCGACAGGCTGCAATTAGCCTTCTACATAGTTCCACAACAAGTTTATTATTCTCGTTGACACCAGATCTTAAGCATTTTTATTCTGAACCATGTACTTGGTTTTGGTTTTGTTAAAATGTAGTCTGAGTCTACCGTCTAGTCCCACCAGAGCCGGAAAAACCTCCGACACAGCTTGAATAGAGAGCGCAACGAAGTCGATATAACCCAAAAGTTGAACAAGGATGGTTGGTTATAAGAAAGGAAAATATACTATTCATTAAGAATTGTAGCCTAAATTTATTAGGTTGCTACACCATACAGCCTTCTATTACATAAGAGTATAATAAGCAAACGAAGTATAATTTATATACATAGATTGAGCGAGAGAAAGGAATAACTATATATACAAATATATATAATTTACCAATTTTTTTCTTCCTTTTTTTATTTTTCTTTATCCTTTTATTCAACATTTTAAATTGATTTTGACTCTTGTTATAATGTTAAAAAAAGAACTAAAATAAAAATTAAAACATTAATAAAAAAAAAAAATTAAAGGCATCAAACTTAAGACAGGAAGGCCTTAAAATCTGACTATGAGTAAGGGAAACAAAATGGCATAATAATAAAAAATATATTCATAATTCAAAACAGTATGTTTTTGTTTTTGTTTTTTTTATATTCCACTAGTTGCATACGTTAATTTAAAATAATTACGGTTTATTTAAAATAATACATGAAAATAATTATGTTATTGCTAATATGATGAAATTAATCATTATATATTTCTTATTTCATATGACTTTATATTATTTACAAGAGTACTTTAAAGGTCTGAAAAAAAAAATCGATTTTTACAAGAAAAAGGACTAATTCATTAAGTATGAACATGTTCTCAGTATCATCATCTTATGAAAATTTACCACAGAAACGACAGAATTTACATTAAACAAATAATATTCCAAGATTGTACTTGATTTATAGTTTCAGGCAAGGAATGAAGAATGCTACTAACATTGTTTATATATGGACAAAAAAAAATAACCAAGAAGAATTTAGAATTACTTCTGATACCACAATGAACAGAAAAAATGATCCATCGATAAAGAAGCCCCTTGATTATTGAAGGAATTAGGAAAAACAGTCGAAATACATGAATCATACTTCAGATGGAAACAGTGCAATGTTTGACGCTACCAATGGCTCATTCGAGAAATAAATATATGCTGTTCCCGAGAAGTATCAATCCTCAACTGATATTTTATCTATGGAAGCTTATTCAGAGAAATATATGTATATACATATATAGGTCGAGCTGGTAATAGTTAATGATACCAATTCCTCGTTATGATAGCAATTATCACGGAGGCCGTACTTCTCCAATCCTTCTACGTTCTTGATGACAACAAAATCGTCCGTGAAGCTACTTGTTATCGGTCACGAGCCCCGAAAAACAAGTTTCTCACGGAGTCTCATTATCCAGCAGCAGAACCAATCTCGTAAAGAGAGGTAAACGAACAACTTTAATAAATGATCGGAGATGTTTCACAAACATAGTAACTATTATAGTCTCAAAGTAACTATTATCAAAAAAAAAAATATATATAGAAAAAATAATGTAGATAAATCAGATCAAGCGTTTACAGAAAATCGCAAAGATTCTACACAGTGGAACAGAAATATACTCCGAAAGCAGAAAGAATTAAAAGTTACGATGTACTAATGCTGCAATGTATAAGCAATAAAACAAGAAAAAAAGGCCGGTAAGAGATAAAATATGCTTTGAAACAATGAAACCGATTCGCTATGTCATCACCCAACGTTAAAATCTGAAATTCGGTCAGGGAAATATGACTGTAACAGATCAGATGGCTGTAAAGGCGACAGGAAACCCAGCGTATGCCAGGGCACGTATAGCGGCTGATTTATGAGAGCGTCGTAAAAGAGAGCAAGCTGGGTTAGGGACCGTAAAAACTCTAAGCAACTCTTTTTTGAATCCGCCCCCTTGTCCAGGGTATACGGGCTGCCATGGGAATCGGTTCTGTTAACCAATAATATTTAAAAAAGAGTATAATTTACTACCCTTAGTTATTATGACAGTAAAAATGAGGATTAATGTTCAGCTGAAATATGAAAAAAAAAAAATAGATTAGATTGAGAAGACGGGTCAGGATATCGTCCAGATAGCTGAAAACATGGAAATAACGGAGTTCGGAGTAATATACACATTGCCGATTTTCAATTATTATTATGTTTTTTATTGCTAATGCAATTTATTAGGTCAATTGAAGGGTGTTAGAATAGATGGGACCATAGGTCAGAAAAAAAATTCCTTATAAAATATAAATTACAATGTCTATATCTTGTATCATTTGTTTGTTTATTTCGTTTAACGTCACTTTATGCTGCTATGGCTAATCGGACGATGCTACGGTGGGAGTCCTAAATTTTGCCTATCCAGGTATAATTAGGATAGGGATCTTTAACGAGTACCTGACATCGCACAGGCTCGGGACTCCCATTTTACGTCCCTTCCGAAGGACGGCATAGCTAAGGATTTTTTACTCTCTTTAAAAATTCCTAAGGTCATCTGCCGTCTTTTATCATTTAGAAATGATTCTTAAACTCCAAAACTTGTGAGAACATCTTTCTAGCCTTCATGAGACCACCTTAAGTGATAGTACACATGACAAGCTGACAGGTGACGATGAAATCTCATTTTAGATTTAGTTGGACATAACACCCTTCAATTAAATATTTGCACTAAAATCAAATGATAATTATTTCTCTTTAGTAAATATTTCATAAAAAAGATGAAAACATAATAAGTATATGTAAAAAATATGCTAGATGCATGGTGCATATACAAATCTTTAAATACACGCCCCTGTTACAGGGTTCATATGTACACTTCTACCCTCAAGGGTAATTTTATTGATAAGTTAAATGAATCTTTTGAAATATATTGAAAACTGTTAACGTCTCGTAAATGTTGAAGTAGTCTATACCCCCCAAGATTTAATTTATTTTCTTTGGAGAACTCAATGATTTAATTTTAATTTTTTTTTAATTGATATATATACAACTGTATAAAATAAATACAACTAAATTTGTGAAATATATTGCAATGACATGTGAATAACTTGTAAATTATACTCACAAGGAGGCGTTTGGAGTTGTAACTCACAGATTTGAATGCCGATTTTCGTTTGGGTAGTCGGGACCTATAGGCGGGGAGTTATAGCCGCCAATGGGCATTGGGAGCCGAGAAAAAAAAAAAAAAAAAAAAAATTGAATATCAAGTTTTATTTTTTTTTTACCCTTCAGGGAAGATTGTGAAACGATTCTTACACGTTAAATTGTAGTTTTTTTATACATTTTGACATAAAAATACTTTCGTTATGCTCAAAACACGACCTGGCTTCAGGGTGCTCAAAAACTCCAAATAAATGACGAAATTCCAATAAAATCCGCTTTTTATAGTTTTTTTTATAGGAAAACTGACTCAAAATCTCGATTCAATTCACCAGAAAACCCTTATATGTAAAATTTGATCAAAATCAAAATTTTTTTTTAACCTTTTCGAGGACGTTAACAACTTAAGATTTTATTGCTGTGTTTAACCGATTAAAAAAATAATGTCATTACTAGAATTAGCGTGCATTCTGCTTTTTATTAATGTATATAACATTGGGTTTACTCTAGATTTTTTTATTTTTTATTCTTTTATTGATAGAAATTTACAACTGTATTACAAAACACATCTAGTAAATATGCGGTATATATGAGCTATAATGACATGAATAAAACTTGAAGAGGAACTACCCATTGGTAGTACTCTAATGAATATTTACAAAAGAAGATCACGAGGCCACCTTCTTTTCAGACGCCTCGGAGGATTGGCCCGAATGGAATGGGAAGCAAGTTGTGCAATAAGTGGATTTGGATGAGCAGTTAGTTTATTATGAAATGAGAGGTATCTGGTTCATGCCAAATCAGCAATGTATGGGATATTAAGGTCATTGTGGATAAGTTCATTTGTGACGAAGTAAGGAGCATCTAGGATTTTTCGGAGGATTTTGGATTGGAGTGATTGGATGCGGGAAGAATTCGATGGTTTGGTGGATCCCCATAACTCTATTCCGTATGTAAGGAGCATCTAGGTCTGATAATCGTCATATATATGAGTTTTTTGTAGTGAATCGGGAACTCCAGATTTTAGTGGACAAAAACTTATTAGAAAAAATAATTCCGAGGCCAATTATTACTCTCAGTAGTAAAACTTCAATAAAAGTTCTACATTAGAAGGTATCGTGGCAATCTTCTATTTAGACGCACGGAGGGTTATCGGGAATCGAGTTTGAAACAAGTTCACAGACTATTAGATTCGAGTTGGTACTCAGATTACAATGAAAGGATAGGTTTTTGGTTTGGGCTAAACCAGCAATATATGGAATATTAAGATCTAATAAATTAGTCCGTGACATAATAAGGAGAATTTCACGGAGGATTTTCTATTTAAGGATAGGATTAAGTTACATATTCCCCAGAAACTTGGCTCTAATCACCCGCAGATGACAATATTTTACCTATATCTTTAGAAAAATATTTGATGAAGGTTTAGTTAGAGAAACGATGCAGATTTATATCAGATTTACCAGGAATACAATTTTTAAGACTTCGGAGGAGAGGCAAGTACAACTGGATGGAGACTCCACTATAAATATACTATTTCTTGGGTTCATGGATGTAAGAAGAAATATAGTTCGAAGCCAATGTACGAAAATTTCTAGATCTCGTGTTTTCATGCAGAGACCTGCACTGGGTTGTAGTGTTATTAATGATAAATGATGATCTAACAAATAATACTAGCTACACCTGGTTCAGTTTTTTGAAATGCGAAGTAATTTTCGATGACGGTAGGAATGTACCGTATTGCAGTTGGTTGTCAGAGGTAAGGTAATAGTTTAAACGTCCATGTCGTTTGTTGTAAATGGGTTACACAAGTCTACTAGAATTCTAGTTATTCTAGTTCCTTTATTGAATTTTTTTCTAAAACAGTATACATAAGTTATTGAAATTTAGAGCTTTAAAGAAAATCTCGATTTAATACAACGATTTTAGTTATTTATCCTACCCTTATCACGTCAATTTAACCGATTACCTTCACATCGATGTATTTAATTGACATATAAATAGACGGTTCTACATGATCAACGGTTGGGAAAAACATATATGAACAACGTTATGAGCTTTTGTATAAAATAATTTCCTTATATGAGGAGCGGGGCCCGAGTTCGAGCACTGCTGAATGAAGCAAATTTAATTTCTGTTTCTTCGCCCGTGGATCGGCTTCGGGGTCTGGAGACCCTCCAAGAGCACACCTAGCCTCTATAAAGTGGGTACCCTAACTTGGGGAAAAACCTGGAGATCGAGCGTGATTGCTGACCACATCATCTCCTTTTATAACCGTTGGTTACGAAACAATACTTTCTTACCAAGTGCTGAACCCAAGACACATCATAGGTTGTAGCGATACAGAACGTTTTTTTTTTTTTCTTTAATATCCTAAAAGTAAACAATTATCAGTGCTTAGCTGTTATTTAAGAAAATAGGTAATGCTTAAAATTGCTACCCTGAGGTTAACCTATTCTTAGCTGTATTGGTAGTTATGGAAATAATTAGTACTTTAGGAAGGTTACATCAGTCTTCTCTCACAAAAGATTAGTACCAAACGAGACGTTTTAGCGAATTATCAGAACTTTACCACGGAGCAGTCTCAACGGTCTAAATAGCAAAGATAATATTAAAGTATAAAATGAAGCATAACAAAAAAACAGAATATTTCTATAAATAACAGCAATTTAGTAAAAAGCGGAA
The DNA here is from genome assembly GCA_003667255.2 of Euschistus heros. NCBI lineage: Eukaryota > Metazoa > Arthropoda > Insecta > Hemiptera > Pentatomidae > Euschistus > Euschistus heros. Next base: position 403,288 of record RCWM02000002.1, on the reverse strand, counting down.
ATTTTCCACTTTTATAAAATAATAGTTACTAGAAGCGTGAACATTTACAGACATAAACCCTTGTATGAATAAATCATGCAATGATTGAATACCATCCTAAAAGAACAAAAATTAAAGTAGAAGTAAGGAATAAGTATACAAACTGCAAAAAAAAAATCTATCAAATTAAATAATAAATAATTCGTAAACAATTAAAAGAACTTATTAAATTTCTTATTACCTCCACCATCTTCTACGGACCCTTTATGTATTTCAATTACTATCATCACGCAACAGAATTAAAGGCACAGCTTTGGGTATTAGTTAAGGTATCTAAGATAACTTACAAATTTCTTGCTCGCTTGCAAATATCGTCAGAGAAAACATTTTAACAAAAACTAATAAAAAAGGATTAAAAAAATCGTAAAGAAAATAAAGGAAACCTCTTTGAAACTATAACCTCAACAACATGTTATTATAACCACAGATAACTAGATAAAGGGAAAGAAAATTCTTGAAATAGAAAAATAGAACAACAGTAAAACAAGAAACAGTTTATTAAAATGAAATAGTTATTAAATACTTAATAATTACTTTTTAGCATCGTATGAAATGCATTAGTAGAAGTTTAATTAAACTAATTAAAAATATTTTGAATAAAGCTTTTTCAGTTTGTAAAATCGATCTAGTTGTTGAAAAGATATGATAAATAAAATAGTAAACCCTTATGTAATAACATAGGTTTAAAAATTTCATTAAACGAAAATTGATAATAATCGAGGGTCTATATTATAACACGATTAGAATTAAACGGAGGCATTTTAAAAATCAGTTTTGATTGTCTTAATGCAAAAATATACATAAAAATAAAAATTGGGCATAACGTAACTCTTTTGTTGTTTAAAACAGTTTTATTATCAGGGGTATACAAGTAAAAACTCAACAAAAAATAAACCGTCTACTAAACTTTATTATTATTAACAAATTGTCTTCTTACTTACAAAACGTAAGTGTTCTCACAGCTACATCTTGACCTAACGAAGTTTCGATCATCTGGTATACATGTATTATTAACACATTAATCAGTTAAAGACAATCCAGAACCTTCTAGACTACTTCGCTACTGTTGATACCGAGTTGAGATTATTATTCAAGTATCTGAATATAAGTTGCGTTACAAATGTAAATTATTATTATTATAACAAAGTAATTGGTAAGCAAATAAAAATTTCAACAGGTTTAAAAATACCACGTTCGCTGATGACACGTGTGTTACCAGTAAATCATGATCCCTTCTCAGCATTCCAAACTCAAGAAGGGTATCAAATTACAGAATGGAAATAAATCCAAACAAATCTGATCATAACATTTACCCTTCGTTGTAAACCTACGACTTCTTGCCCTACAGTACCCTTTCGCAACATTCCACTGATCCCCGTAAAACAGATCCGCTACATAGAGTCCAAGTTGACAATCGTTTATCTTTGAATTCACATACAACACTAAACGACAATGGCAGTTTCTCTGTTCGACTTCTTCAACATTTATTGTCCAATCGTTCAAAATTTCCGATTTACTACAAAAGACTCATTTACTCAGGTTATCAAACCTATTTAAACCTATGGAGTTGAGCTTTGGGGTTCTACTAAACCATCTGATTCATCTCGTATCCAATCCTTCCAATCCAAAATCCTTCCAAAAATCCTTAGTACTTTGTCACAACTAAACTTATCTTTGAAGATAATGTTCCAAATGTTGCTGATGTAGCCTAAACCAGATCACTAGCCTATCCTTTCATAGTTCACTCCCTAACCATTCAAATTCCCTAATCTCTCAACTTGCTTCATATTCTATTTCTGAAAACCCTCTCAGGCGTTTGAAAAGAAGATAAAAAAAAAAAAAAAAAGCCGTGGGACCTTCTCATATAGAACTTTTATTATGAATAGGTGCTTCACAAGAAATTATCATGCTATTATGTATTATATGCTAGTTTGTATATGCTATTATGTTATTATCAATTCAGTTGATGTTTTTTTTTTTTTTAAGTTGTAAATTTCAATAAATAAATAATAACAAAAAAGTACATAGTAAAAAATATTATAGTTTTAAAAAACTAGAAAAACACGCTTTTATAGCAAACCTAAGTTAAAAACTGAGTGTGGTAAACAATTTCCAGCAGTCAGATCTTCTAATTTTTGAAGTTGAAGGTTCGAACTAATTTTCCTGTACTATTCGTGATTCGTTTGCAATTTTAACACATTTTGACCAAAATCGAATATCAACCAGCAATTTTTGTTTTGTTTTTGACATACCTCAGAGTAGCAATGGGCAAATTATTACTTTAAAATTCCTATCTTGCAGAAAATGTAACCATCTACAACTTATAGTATGAAACATTTTTTGATTGGATTAGCCATTTCCGTGTTACAAACTCTTAAACACGGCCAAAACTAACTTTTTCTGAAAGTTGGCAAAATTCGTCGATGTTTGACGATCGATTGCGGCTAAACGCTTAAATCAAATTCAGCTTAAGGGATTTGTTTAGAAGAACAATTTAATAAAATTTAGTTTTGTAAATAAAACATTTTTCGATCGAATGCATTTTGCTATACGTTTTTTTCCAAATTCTGATAAAAGTTCAAAATATTTGTGTTTTTTTTTTTTGCCCTGCCAACATTTTACCCTTATCAAATTTAGTTTTAATTTTGATATTTTATTCTCAGGACCCATCTGAACCACATAATAAACATAAAACCTACTACTTCACATTTTGCAAAGCAGTACCCCATTTTGGGGGTAATTTAACTAGACTAAGTGAGAAAATTAGAAGAAAAGTTGTGCAATTATTGTATTGTCATTGGTCCTTGAAACGTGTGCGAATTTTCAAGTCAATTACATTGCTGGGAGCTAGTGAAAATTACGATGAACGATTCCGTTACGTATAAGTGAAGTTAATAAAAGCGTATTAAAAATAAAATAAGATATCACGAAATTTTCTTTTTGTCTTCATTCAGATCTTGGCAATTTTTATACTGAACGACTAGCTATACAAAACTAAGTAATTAGATACTTTTTTTAAAAATAAATACGAGTGGTAGCGGTGCTAAGTATTATGGAAAAGCACCTCAGGTACTGACTGCTATACCTCATACTTACAGTTTATGTAGAGCCTAGATTGGGAATGATTAGTGCATGTTACGAATATAGTTGGCTAATGAGGTGGAGCGATTCTTTGTCCCTTGATACTAAATGCCTCTGTGTGATTATAATGGTATTCAGGAGTGCAATGCTTAATAACCAAGGATACATTTAAATATTATTATTGATTTTATTATAATATAACTTGCAAAAAGAACGTAGTTTAACCAACATTAAATGGAAGAATATTATTCTAAATCGATGCAAGTTCAGCCAAACCATTTACATATATTACTGTTTTAAGCTCTTCTGCTTATATAACGTCTTTGTCTGTCGGTCCATTACTGTCTAAGTTCTCGTCCAGTTCAAAGACCACAAGCTCTTTCTATTATATCACGCTGTAGTGACAATATTACTCTTTGGAAAGCCGGTATTGTCTGAATTTTGTATAATATTTTTATAACTAATAAAAATAATATATAATAATAATTTATACGAAATCAATGTTCTCTAGTAATTTTTGTTGTAAGCTTATTCTACTTGAAAAAACTTTCTGCCTCGTTTCGTAAAACGGGTCCTCTGTGTTGGAAATAACCATAGGCTGAACAAAGAAAAAATATATATATTTTTTTTTATAGTTGACAATATTTCACTTTGCCCACGAGATACGTTACGCACTAACCAATAAGAGTTCATCATTAACAACACAGAAAAAAAAAAAAATCAGAACTAACAGATTTGACACATGGCATTTGTTTCTCGTTTTAGGGCGCTTTTATAATGTCTCGAGGGTATTTTTAAGAATTGAAAAAAAAAACTTCAACAATATTTTTGAATGTATTGTCGATTTAGTAATGGTTATTGATTCTTCACCAAATTGTATAAATGTAAAATACTTTTTGTAATTAAATTTCTTTTTTAAAAAAAATTAAGAAGAACGTATTCCTTAGAGTAGCTTCTTTACCTTAGACTCTATACCATGCAATCAGTTGGATGTAAAATGTATCTAGCTGATTCGGAATATATAGGTACTAATTAAGTTTATATCAAGTTGGAAGTGCTATCTGTTTGGAGATAGGATTTAACTAAGAACCAGACACATTTTTTTCTGATACGTTAGGTATAATATATTTCAACGTATTCAAGTACAACAATACAAATAATGTTTGTAACAAGTGTCATAAGATCATTCTGGTGCATAGAGAGGTGAGAGGTCTTATTAAAGAGCGAATACAACAACACTTCTGAAACGTTCTTGCCTTTCTGATGTGGGGATTTCGTGTATATATTTTATCAAGGAAGAAGTTACTTTGCTGTCAAATATGGCAATATAAAAATAACTTATTAATGTAAAGTACAATTATTTTTAGTTTAAAACTTATTTCATATTCACATTCATTAGTACAAAAGATTACTTCAAAATTTACTCTTAGGTAGTTTTACAGCAAACAACAGAAGATTACCTATATGATTAGAAGCAACATTTCTGATTCCAAAACAGTAATTTAGAATTTAAGAACGATAACCTTCCAAATTACTGGACTGGAGAAACAAAATCAGGCAGTTTACTTACCTACAATAACAGTAACAACCTACAACTTACTATAAGCTATGATTCCTTAAATATAGATTTATGTTATAGCCAGTATAGCATTATTATTATTTAAATACCTTTAAAAAGAACCATAACAGTAACCTTCCTTTGTTAACACCACAGTCAAATAATCGATTAATAGGTTATATGGGGCTAAAAATCCAAAAATTCTTTCAACAGAAGAAGTTGAAGTTTGTCTTTAAAATAGGTGCAACATTATTATGAAAAAGATGAACAAACTTTTACTTAAAATAGCAAGTAAGATACAATAAATTATTACCTGATACATTTAAAATTCCCGAAATTCTTTTGTCAGAAGAAGTTGAAGTTTATCTTTAAAATAGATGCAACATTATTAGGAAAAAGATGAAAAGATGACTCATCGTAAAATTGTCATTTACAAAGTGTTAGAATGACCAGGAATCAGTCAATTATATTTATAAATATAAATTTAGAAAATTACTTTTGAGTTTAAAACTTACATTTGTGATGAACATATTGATTCAATAATCAGGTATACAGTCAGTTAAAAAATTGTATGATATTCTATTTTTTTTATTAATTGCTTATTGCATCACTTACCTTAAACCTAAATCGTCTTATTTTTTAATTTAAAAATTATTTCAATATTTTGCAATATCAAATTGATACAGGAACTTCTTATAATACTGGGACCCAGGAGGATGAATAATTTTGAGTTGCTATCAATAAAAGTTATATGGAAAGATGACAGTTAAATCTGCTTTTTTTTCTGTGGGTGAGAAACTAGTAACATACGTTATTATGAGGCAATTTTTATGTCTTAGTAAAAATATTATTTAATTTGTAACTTTCATTAAAATATTATATTCAGCAATAAAAACAACTTTATAGCCATGAAATGAGTAACTAAACTAAAAAAAAAATTAAGTTTTTATCATGATCGATTTCCACAATCCTTGTTCACACAATGCTTGGACTTTTCCACAATCTTCCTAGGCTCAGATTTGTCTTCAGGTGAGCGGTCGGTAATCAGAAGATCGAATCCACATCTTACAGTCAACGAAATCTAAGACTAATTCTTCGACCTGTAGGTCCTTAAACCATTATGAAGCTTATTATGTTCCATCTTAATACATTCCCCAGCCCTGTTATTTTTTCCTGTATGTTCGTTTCAGTACGTGTTGTTTCATATACGTTCTTCAGCTCATTGTTAGTCTTCATCCATCAATGATTTTCTTATTTTGGTAGGCAATAGGTTATCCGTATATCGTTTCTTCAGGATTTTGATATGAGTTATAATAAATAAAATCTGAAATATTTTCATACTTACATGTTTCCTTATTATCCTAGTTTAGCAGTTATCTTTGAGTAGGGGAGTGTTTAGCCTCCCCTTCCTAGAATCCTGATCTAGCGGGGATCTGTTCCTCTCTGCCAGTAAAGCCTACCTATATAATCGAGGTGGGACATTCTTGGCTGTTTTCGAGGTCTTCTACCATAAGGGGCATAGTCGATCATCTCAAGCGGATCTCTGTGTTCGTTTATAAGTAAAACATGGGACGAACCACTTCTGTTTCCGGTCTCTCTTATCCTTTCATTTCGGATGCAGTCGGTCTTAATCTTCCCAGCAATCCTACGAAGGAACTTCATCTAAGCCGCTGTGACTCTGCTCTTCTGCCTGTCTGTGAGAATGCAGCGCCATAACCGTATAACCGAGTAACCGTGAACATACCGATTTGAAGACATGGAGATTCGCATTTCTACCCATTTCTCTTTTATGTATCACGGTGTTGCAGATCTGGCAGTAGTCGTGGTTCTTGTACTAATTATAGTCTACTTTCCCAGAACTGTTAATCACTGTTCTTAGATAGGCGCAATCTTCAACTATCTCCAAATCCTCTCCATTTCAGTAAACGTGGACAGATGACCATCTGCTTCTTGCCTTCTAACTTATAGGATCTTACTTTTGCTTGTGATCATACCTTTCCTAAGTAGCTCTTCAAGCAACTCTGTCATTGCATGCTGGAGCTTATATTGCCCGTCTTATTGCAAGAAATAAAGAAAAAAATGGGAAAGGAAAAATTACTGAAAAATATAATCTATACCTTATTTTAAAAATAATTAATTCCCACTACGATAGAACATAATTGAAGACACAGTTGTTGGATCTATGGTAAAGTCTATTCAAGTATTAAATTTTACGACAATACACAGACAAATCACACACCGGGAAGGTAAGAATCTAGAATTTTCAAATTAGCTAACAGTTGCTAACATAAAATTTTTATATAATCTACGAAGATGGCTATTAAAATATTAAAAACCGTTCTACTTAAAATTACTTACACCTCCGTAGGCCTTTTTGCTGAATTAGAAAGACACATCATCTTTTTGGTCTAATTGACAATGCCGTCCTTATCACCATAACTTTCTTCATAATAGATATAATAATAGCATTTTGTATACTTGAGTGAAAATGTTTCTTTTTCCCCCCAGAATTGAAAAAAATAAATAATATACAATATATTAGTAATTATGTATTGAAACTTTACATCGCACTATAGACTTAAGTATTGATAATAATTAATAAGTAATAGCTAGTGGTCGGAAAGTAATTAATCCCGATGACTTGTTCAAACAATTGCCACCGCTCAATAATGGGAATGTCTCTGTATCAAAAATAGTTTATTTATAACTATTTTTTTCTAAATTAAGAACAAAAGTAATCTTGTCTCAAAAATATAGTGAGTGACATGTAATCTTCTCTATAATCTACATCTTCATAAAATAAAAAAACACAATCAATGAATTTTGATATGCCTATGGTTTGGCAGGAGCCTTCAAATCATAACGAAAACCTTTATTTTTGTTTGAATCCTACAATAAAAACAGTTATCATTGTAAAAAGAGAACTGTTCAACACCTGAATCTCTCATCTTTTATTCAGCCTATTCAGAGATTTTACCAATTCCTTCTTTACCCGAAAATTGGTATTAGAGAATGAAGACATGGTGGAAGAAGAACCTAACTTTTAACTTCCAATCAAGCTGATTTTGAAAGTGGACTTCAATGGGTCCCAAAGCGTAAACGAAGTCAAAGAAACCTGCCAAATTGTTTTAAAAGAAAAACAATCTGTTTTTAAGTGTGGCGTTAATGGTTTGGTACAAAAGTTTGACTTTGAAGAATTATCCAACTGAATAGAGACTATTCATAGATCTTTCCAATCTTAGTTTGAAAGACATATTGATTCACATCGGCAGCTGTCTTTTTTCTATTCTTCTTGCTCATTCAATATGACAGAGATTTAAGCAAGCATGACAGCACTCCTCGACCCCATAATCTATGTAATGCTGAACATAAGTGTAAATTTTCTGGTGATCTAAAAGTAATTAGGATAAATACTGTTGCGCTTTATGTATGTGAGGCAGGTGAGAATAGGACATCACATTATTCCCAACAGATTGTACAGCTAGGAATTATAACCATTGATATAAAATGTTGCCGAGCTTCTCGCGGACCCAAAAAGATATTCTTCTTTCACCCTCTATATATTAGTTTGTTTTCAATGAAGAATTTCGTCACATGCATGTACTGAGAATGCTGGTGGGGGGGGGGTTAAGTACATAAGCAAACTAGTAAAGGATCATGTGGTCGACCTAGTATTAGAAGAGAAAAAAAAAATGAGCTGTGAAAGCTCCCATGGGAGTTATGTATGGATTTTCATGTAACAAAGTGTTGATAACTATACTCAAGCAGTGACAGTACTTTTATAAAAAAAAATACCATCAATTAGAATGAGACATATCCCATATAATTAATCCATTTTCATATAAATTGTCTCAAATCTTGTATTGGAGCTGTTGGTGAAGTGACCACGAAGAAAGATTTCATCAGGATATTTCTGGAATAGAACAGATATACGAATCTGTTTACTAGTTATTGTTTATTTATTATTATTATTATTTTTTTTTTGTAGGAATACTCGTAAATTTACAAGAGTAGTTCCAAAATAAGTCATTAATTGGTTTGTTTTCACTACTTTAGGGTGTAACTGTCATTAAAAAAAATAATTCTCTCTTTGAAAGATGTTATCTCACATAATTTATATTTAACATTAATCCTTAGGCATTAAAAAACATAAAGCATTTAATGGAAATTAAACCCAATAAACTTTTTCTTTATCATGTTCAATTTTACAACCACCATAACCATTAAGAGATGACTAATAAAGTCTAGAAAACATCAAAATATTTTAATTTTTGTTGGACAGTTTACGATAAATACTCATTTCATAAATACTCTTTTCATCATACTCTTTCCATTGGCTTGAAAACGAGAAGGAAGAAAGGTTTGAAATTAATTTATTGACTGTAGTTCTGTTCCACTTTTTTTTTCTTTCTTTTTTGTAAAAGGTAGACTGAAGCAATTCAATTACACAGTATTTTTCTGTTCTGATTGATTCTGGCAGTTCTCTTACATTCAGGTCATTCAATATGATACTTAAAAAACGGTTCCATGCTCTTCCTTTCAAGCAATTTAACCTCAAATTTTATATATTCCAGGATAATCCTTACGAAATGAATATAACCAAAAGAAAGGAAGTAATACAACTTCTCGGTTTGAAATTTTGTCAGACCACCCTTCTCATACTTTAATATATTAGTTGGATTTTCAATGACATTTAATTTTTTTTCAAAACATTTGGAGACGTTTTGTCAGATTTTTAAGTATTTATTTGTTATAATTTTTTTATGTTATAATTGTTTAATTGAATAAATATTACAATATGCTCCTTAAAGGGCAATGAATAATATGGATGACAAAGAATCAATTCATACAATATGTAGAATTCAATAAAAAAGAAAAAAAATCCTCTAAATATACAAGATATTAATATAAAATAAATAAGAAACTAAAAGTATAAACATAGTAATAATAATGAAACATAAAAAAATAATAACCATAAAATAGTAAATAATAATAAAAAAATTTAAATAAATTAAAAAGCACAATCACACTATGTATACAATGTATACGGACATCCCTAGGAAACCACAGACCAAGCTTGCCCCCCAATTTATACGAGGGCAAGCCAGGCCCACAGTAATCCCAACGCTGTTCTCTCAGCCGCATCATCAGTGTGAGAATCTGTTATAAATATTTTTCAAAATATTTTCATATATTTGTACTTTTATTCATTAGCTAAGGCACTAATTATGTATCAGTATAAAGTATGTTTTTTAGTATTTTAATGACTAATGTTATTTCAAGACTCCTACCAGTTCTGTATTACCTAATTAATTCATACTTGATATTTCTAATAAGCTCCACAGAGCTTTATTTACAATATTTTCTTAAATATTATTGTTCTTGTAATTCCTTTTTCTCTATGTTATAGGATATCGTTAATTCGTGCATAAAAATTAAAGACATTTTTTATTCATTAATATTGTTTCTTTATTTCTTTAATCTGCTAAGTGTAACCCGTAGATAAGAGTTTATAAGAAAATAGTTTATTAAAATAAATTGAAGGAGTTGAATGACTGGATGGATACTATATAGAGTAGGGTGTTAAAGAGGGATCTGTCATGAAAAAATTAAACAAACTTATTTTCATTTTTTTGGACAACGTTTCAACCATATCAAACGGTGGATGGCCATCATCAGAGCAGATGGGAAACTGAAAAAAAAACAACTGAAAAAGATAAATAAACATAATTTTTGTAATGAAGAAAGCTGATGTAGTTCTTTCTATATTATGCAAGTAGTAAAGGTGGCGTGGCTACCCTCTGAAATCGAAATCCTCGAGTCGCAAAACAAAGAGGCTTTGCTTCAATAGAATCCAGGTCACAGCGACCTCGTAGGTAATTAAAGAGCCAAAACTCTTGCCAAGTGAAGGTAATATATTACCCAAATCGAAACTATGCCGAATAAAAAGCAATTAATAAAGAAAGAATTTGGTGGAAGTGATAGACTTCAGACACCCATTCAAGAAAGAAACCTATTACTAGCTAGTTTCTAAGTTATTATGTGTATTTTGTATAAGAAATAGCTATAAACAAAATTCTTAATAGAAGATAAGGAACTTAACTAATTACGGAACCAATTCCAATTAGTATAATCAGATTCATCAAACTCCTTGTTGTATAACCCTTAAAGCTATCCCTGATCCCACAGTCTAATGGCAGACATTCGAAATGCTACAGTTTATTCAAATCATATACTACTATTGATCTTATCATGATTAAGAATTGTTGATCTTCATTAGATGTGTTTCATGTTACCTAGATCAATAGACATTTAATTGATATTTCTATTGATGATTGATCGAAATTAGAATTAGTCATGTTAATCATAAGAAAAGTATTTTAATTTCAGATTGAATTTTTTTGCGAATGGAAGGAACTGCTACACAGTTGGCCATGGAACAAAATTTTTATGGAATCGTTGTCAAACGTGACTGTTGCTGCCCTTGCCATTTCAGTAACTAGGCTTTGTTATTTCAAAAGGCATACAATCCTATGGAGAAGTACATTTCTTTTATAACTATTTAACGGTACTCAAATTAAAAAAAAAAAAAATATATATATATATATATATATATATATATATATATATATATATATATATATATATATATATATATATATATAAGACCTTATAATATTAAGGAGGTAAAAAAACAAACAAAAAAACAGAGATTTGTATAAGTGGTTTGCTTATCCCACATAGTAGTTAAGTATTCCTTCGAAATATTTTAGTTCAGAAGATAGACAGGGATGCCGTCAGGTTGAATTACACATCCAAGTTTAGAAAAAAGTTTATGTACGGAGTGCCGACATTTCGACTTGCCTTGCTAGTCTTCTTTAGGGCTAAAAATAACAAAAGCCTGGAGGCGACAAAAATGATACAAAATGATCAAAATAAATTAATTTATTGATTAAGAATATCAAAAGAGTTAATTACATAATTGAAAGAATGTAACCAAATGGAATACGAAATAGTATCAAGGCCTGGTTGAACAATAGAGTATGCAATTGAATTATTTTTGGTTTAATGATACAAATTTTAAATTGCGTAAACTAATTGGATGATACAATTTCAATAAAAGATTTATTTTGTTTAAAAATATTTTACTCGAAACTAGTAGTAGATATGATAATTACTATTTTTAGTCAGTGTTAGCTTGATAAGGATGAAAGATTTTATAGGAAACCAGCATCCCCCGTCGCGTCTTCGCCCGCGCTCCTTAGTAAAGAACTTAGATAATTTTAGCTAATATTTGAAGTTTTATTTGACTGTCGATAAAAATCTTGTATTGAAGTATGCGATTGAGTGTAATTTCCTCAATGATATTTCCACGCAAAGCAGTAAATTTAAACCTGGTTAACATTGCAGTGACTAGTTGGTAGGTATGAGTTGGAAATCCTGATAGACAGAGACTAATAAAAAACTGTTGCGGATAATGGACTTCATTATCAGTGCTTGCAACTAAAGGCCCACGAATCATATTTTAATACTCAATATAAAAAAGCAAAAGAATGACACTTTGATGTGGTAATGATTTTAATTTGGCAGAAATAATTTTATAGATTTCATTTGGTTGGATTCCATGGATGGGATCCACATTTCGCATCACGTATTTAAATCATTTTTAATAATTTAAATGAATTTAAGTAAATTTTATTATCAATTTCAAGCTCTATATAACACTGTACCATTGTAACCTATCATGTAGAATGGAACTCGCCACCTATCGGCCTATTTTCAAACTTTGGTGTTATCCACATTTTATCACTTTTTTGATTATACGTTAACTAAAAGAGGAGATTTCATTATTGCTAAACCTTCCTGGAACTATAAACATGATGTGGTTAAAATATAGTACAGATTGGTTCAATAGTTTTCATAGAGAGTGATAACGGACAAAAAATGGTTTGTCCTTTTATACAGGGTGAGTATCTCTTAGTGTATAAATTGGGTGAAACTAGATCAAAAATGTAACAAAATGCCGCAGACCTTAATTTTCTACTCCAACCCATTGCAGATATACGATAAATCAAAGACTTTTTTGAGGAAACCACGTTTTTTTTTTCATAAAAGCTGTAATATCTCCATTTTATTTAAATATTTTTCAAATTTTGACCACAGTTTCGGATTTATCATTAAATTTTCTGTAATAGCTGAGTACCTGTAATCTTGAATTTTACAAACTTGGTGTCTAAAGAACAGCTTGATCTTCACCTTATTTGGGGAAGTCACATTGTCGTACTTACTTCAACGCTCACCATTTTTCGAAAATACTATCCACAAAACGTCAAATTTCACAAAAAATTGCAAATTTAATCAGCTTTCGAATGATATGTTAAACGTAATGATTTTGTTTCAATTTCATGGAGAAATTTACTTTTGAAACCAAAAAAACGTGGTGTTCTCATTTGGCAAATAAATCAGTTACTTCTGTAAATAAAACATTATGACAATTCCTTAATGGAAATGTGCATTTTGAACATAATAAACTCTGCATTGGAATAAAAAGCAAAGAAAAAAAATTATTTATTACTATAATTTAGGATTTATTTTATTAGATTTTCAATGTAAGGTTTAAAACTCAATGATAATGAACATAAGCCTCAATTTTGCTAATAGCTTCTAAATGCAGATGATATTAAAGAATACCACTTTTTGCGGTGAATTTATGGCTAGATGGGTCTTTTTTTTTACAGGGGAAGGCATTTCTACCGTTACAAGTGGAGTATCGTTGGTTTATTTATATTTGTATAGCTGTCAAATAGTGTTGAAAAATCATAGTTTGCCCAACAGATTGAATGATGAAATAACAAAGATTTGTTACAAAATATCCTACCACAACCTCATCACGATATTCCACCTGAAGATCGGCAAAATATGATTTTCCAACACCATGGTGCTCCTCCACATTATTCTAAAGCTATACAAATATAAACCAACGATATACATGGATAGGTATAAATGCCTTCCCCTGTAAAAACAGACTCAACTACCCGTAAAATTCACCTCAAAAAGTAGTATTGTTCAACACAATCTGCATTCAGAAGCTAACGGCAAAATTGAGGTCTATGTTCATTATCATTGGATTTTAAACATTACATTGAAAATCTAATAAAATAAATCCTAAATAATAATCCATTAAGGAATTGTTGTAAATAATAATGTTTTATTTACACAAGTAACTGATTTGTATGCCAAATGAGAACACCACGTTTTTTCGGTTTCAAAAGTAAATTTCTTCATAAAATTGAAACAATATCATTACGTTTAACATATCATTCAAAAGCTGATTAAATTTGCAAGTTTTTGTAAAATTTGAAGTTTTGTGGATAGTTTATTCGAAAAACGGTGAGCGTTGAAGTAAAAACGACATTGTGACTTCCCCAAATAAGGTGAAGATCAAGCTGTTCTTTAGATACCAAGTTTGTAAAATTCAAGGTTACAGGTACTCAGCTATTATAGAAAATTTAATGATAAATCCGAAACTGTGGTCAAAATTTGAAAAATATTTAAATAAAATGGAGATATTACAGCTTTTATGAAGAAAAAAAAGTGGTTTCCTCAAAAAAGTCTTTGATTTACGGTATATCTGCAACGGGTTGGAATAGAAAAGTGCACATTACAAAGTGACCCAATTCTTGACCGAACACGGACAAAGTAATGCCTACTTGAACTGATTTCATTTAACTGATATTACATGCCAATTTTATGAGACAAAAAAAGTTTTCATCACATTCTATACAACTGGACAACAAGAGAGTACACCTAATAAAATCCTACATTAAAAGGAGACGATCCGCTTCCGGGGAAGGATATTTTCAAAAAATACCTCAAGAAATGAAAAAGTTTATCACTGAATGTGATTTAGAACTCCTCAAAGAAGTAAAGAAGACAACCATCGACGTGGAGCCGATCTCATTGATGTTTATAGTTTTGTTTTTATTCACTTATGTTTTGTGTTAGTTATGAAATTTTCACTTAATTTTGTTTTGTTTCTTTTTTTACGTTGCTTATTGTACCGATTCAAAATTCAACATAAATAAATAAATGTAAATCACTTCTAAATTTAAAATATTTTATAAAATACTAAACATGTTAGATACATGTAATATGCTAATTGCATGGAGCATGTACAGATATCTAAATACACGCCCCCCTTACAGGGTTACTGTAAGAGGGAAAACAAGAAAAAAAAAAAAAAAAAAAAAAAAAAAAAGAATAGGAAAGTAAGGTTTGCCGCATTTTGCTACATTTTTGATCTAGTTTCACCCATTTTTTTTTTTTATACACTAAGAGATACTCACCCTGTATAATAGTATAGACTACTTAGTTAAGATATATTGATATTGTTTAAGACATTGATCATATCTGTCATTGAAATGTTGTTTTTTTGTTTATTAGAGCTTCAAGGCGTAAAACCCGCAGGGTCATCAACGCCTGAAGTTAATTTATTGCCATTGAAATGTAATGACATACTACTACAAGCTGCATATTTTCAGTAGATTTTAAATTTCTTGCAGTGACCATTGACGGTATTTAGTGGAAGGCCTTTAACTGACTCGATAAATCTGTGGAGGAAGTTTAGCGGAAAGGACCGCCAAGCGAACCATGATAAAAATTCCATTTCCAACGGTCGTAAACACTAGAGATAATCTCGGTGGCAGTGCATTTATTTTAAAGAGGATGGGCTCCAAGGGAAGGGTGTATTAAAGGTTTGAAAAATAAATGAGACTATAGAGGCACAGAGTTCCGCTTAAGAGAGTTTGCACTATGTCGCTTCGATCGGCGTCTATTCATAATTAAGTGAAACCTTGCGACGAAATTCTGAGAGAAAAATAAAAATAGGAAATTCCTCTAACAGAAAATTTATGTTTTTTCGGAAGACAAACATTAAATTCCATAAAATCAAATTCCATTCTTTGTCACGTACCAGCATACTCAATAATTCAGTAAGGAACTTCCTTTAAATATTTTGTAGAATTTTTTTTTAAATTATGTTTTTAAATTCTTAAAAATGTCAGTCAATATAGATGAATATATTAAAAAAAAACTTTAAATAGATGAATTTCATTTAAAATGTAACAGAAAAATATTAATTTGACGTTACGTTAACGAAAATGAGCCATCACTATTCGTAACGTTATAACGTTACGTTTGTAACGCGTTACAACGTACTTCTCTCAAACCGGGAAGAACATTAGACCAGGATATGCCTGTTTATAATCCACTGCTTATCCAAGTCAGGGAGAAATAGAGTTTGTAAACGGACGCTGGCGGGTTGATGGAGTATAGAAAGTAAAAGAAAGAAATAATCAAACAATGCAGGAAAATGTGACTTTTTTCACTCAAAACAATAGGTCGCAGCGAGAATCATTCTAACCAGTATTTTTTTTTTCACAGAATGGCATCAGAGACCACGCGAATATCACTACTTTCACTTCGTTTCATACCCCATCCCTTTTCCCATCTCTTCCTCATTCATTCCGATTGGTCTTTCCTTCTTTCCTCGCTCCACGCTATTCCTATTTTCGCATCTCTCTTACAAGTACCTTAATTTCTTTTAGTCTTTTCCTATAGTCATCTCTATCGAAACAGTCTTTTCAGTCTCTCAGTATCTTCTTTCATCTCTTTGATATACCCACGGCACTCTTGCCGTTTTAAGAAGATTTCTAAATTTTATAGATTTCTCTATATAATCTCTTTGGGTGTATCCTCACCATATGCTCATAGAACCTTAATCTTCTTATTCTTATGTCTGTTTCCAAATCATTTATTTCTTTGTATATTTCCTTATTAGGTCCCAACCTATAGCCTTCTTGTGTCTTCTTTAGGCCCTAAATTCTTCTTATAACCAGTTTATAGAGAGAGAAAAAAAAAACTTGTACCACTAAACATCTACAAAGGATATTGAGTTCAGTACTTTGGTAAGGGTGTACTGTTACTGGCCCAACCAATGTGAAAGGAGGAGATTTTGTCAGAATTCACGCTCTACCACCAGGTATTTCCCCATTTAAGGGTACCCACTTTTTTGAAGCCGGATATGCCTCAGGAGGGTATCCCAACGGCAAATTCGAACCACAGCTGAAATGAAAGAATATACCATAGATGTTCTGCCTTCAGTCGGGCTCGGGAGCTTAATTATGAAGCACCTTACCCACTGAGCTACTGAGCCTCCTACTAATGTAAAGCTAATCTGTTGATAACCCTCCATGATTCCCTAGTCATGAAAAACTATAACTCAAACCAACAATCAGAAGCATTTATCAACAAAGGCAATCTGTAGCATTAATTGAATTATAATACTAAAACTAAAATGCAAGTGAAAATAAATATATTAAATAGAAAACTAATGCTAAAATATATTCAGTCCACCTAAGTACCAATAACAAAACTCCCAACACCGCCTAAGATTCAAGTTATTGTTCGATATCCTTTCCTACATTTCACTTCTAACTTTTAATCTGAACTAGCCACTATATCCCCCTCAAGCACTGTTGAAAACGGATCAATATTCCGGAACAATGAGGGGTTCATCGAGTGTTTTTT
The DNA here is from genome assembly GCA_003667255.2 of Euschistus heros. Classification (NCBI taxonomy): domain Eukaryota; kingdom Metazoa; phylum Arthropoda; class Insecta; order Hemiptera; family Pentatomidae; genus Euschistus; species Euschistus heros. The sequence goes on along the minus strand of RCWM02000002.1, from coordinate 386,022 downwards.
ATTTTGATTTGCTCCTTCTCTGGGCCTTAATACTTTTGAATTTACGTATTTTAATTCATTTCTACTTAGGATTACTATAAATAAAATACAATTTTATAAATTTTTATTAGCGTATCACTACATAAAAAAAATATACCAATATTCATTATATATATAGTATTACTACAACATAAATATCGAATAAAATACATCATGTTAAAAAAAAAAATTAAAAACGTGTTCCTCTGAAACACAATAGAAAACAAATTCCTAGGAAACAAAACCGGTTAACTGAAAAGTTGAATGTTAAGATTTTCTTGTCTGCATTATTAAATTTGCCTTTTTGTGCTTCAGGAGTATCTCAAATAAATAATAACTATTATAAATTCTAGGCAAAAATAAAGAATTTTGAATTTATCGGAAAGGGTCTCAGAAGTATCCATATGAGAGGTACACGAATCTCAAGGCTAAATATAAACATAAATTTATATAATACTATCTTTTAGATGGCTGAGATTACAAAAATTTGTTTTTCACATGTTTAAAACTGTGGTTTGTTTTTTTGGTATTAAAAAAAAATTCAGAGCTATTTTAAAATGTAGGTGTTTATAATAAAGTGAAGAGAGATATGGCAGAATGGTTCCTAAAAGTCAGTCTATTTTAAGACCGTTTTCCGAAAAGGGCACCAACTGACCCATCTTAATTCGGAAACAGTGTCTTGAATATTAACTAGAATCGTTAATTCAGGCTTACTAAAATCTGAAAAAAAAAATCGTTTATTTCGTAAAAGGATGTTTTTTGAATTTAGACATAATTACTAATGCTGCCACGATTTGGCAAATTATTTTAAAATTAAATAGGTTCATCGATGGTTCCTACATATTTTCTGGTACATACATATAATTATTTAAATAAACTTTTCTACAAGATTGATTTTAAAATGAGAGTTGAAGGGTTTGGTGGATATGAGGTTATGTAATAAAACACAATTTTGAGTAATTTATGTTTAAAGTTTTTTTTTATCATTTTTCTTTAGCAGGAAAGTATTAAATAGTTCCTTCAACTTCTTCGTAACTCTTTCTCTACCTATTTTAAAATATTCAGAATTTGCTAACTAACACTTCTGCAATTAAATTCTTCATCCAATGAAATTTTTTAAAAGACTATAATAATAAAGTTTTATGTATAAAAGTCCTCATTCAATCATGATTGAATTGGGTGATTGATTCCAGGAAATTAGTCGTCAAAAATTTAGTGAAAATAAATAAATGTTAAGGTTATTCATAATTCCTATATTCCTTTTCCTTAGAAAGGACACCGATTAATTAAAGCAACTCCTATTATACCAAGGGTAACACTCGCAAAACTAAATTGATATTCCCCTTGAAACAAAACCATTTTTGAGAAAACCACAAGAAGTATTTTACTTTTCCTTGAGATGTTTTACAGAAGTCTATTAATCATGATTTTTTTTTCTAAAAGCCGGGAAATATACTTCATACAACTTATCCATGACATGGTCAGCCGGTCAAAGACGACCACATTCCAGCTGGCGAGGTGTAACACATACATTTCATTTACAGGTCCGGAATAACTCATCACAGGATAAGATTAAAACTTATTCTTAAGTTTGTGGATAAAATGCTACTATCATGATATAATTCTATATTTGTCCATACCATAATGTCTACGAATTTGAATTTAAAAATTAACAATACAGTTGTCTATTGTTGACTGTAGGAAGAATTGACGTTTGTTCAAAACAGGTATGATTCAGAATTTTAGGTTGTAAGATATTTCTATTTTTTTTCATGATAAAATATTATTAAAAAATCCCAGAGGATCGTTGATAGCAATAAGTGATAAAATAAATTTGAAAAAAATAGTTCTCCTGCTTATGCACACGACTTTGGGTACTGAAAGAGAGAACCGATTTTCTCCGTATAATCAAAATCGAAATAATTTAATGATAATTTGGAACACAACTTGGAGCAATAGGTGTGAGAGCTCCTGTTATATAGTTTTCACTTTTTTGAAATTGTATTAAGATTCTAATAATTAGGTAATTGGTAACGACACTGAACCACTACTCCCCCGAATTGAAGAAACGAGCAGTTTCACATTTATGATAGCTCTTTCTTATAACCTCACTAGTAAACTTTCATTTCTTTAGTGTTAACTTGGATTAAATTGTTTAGTGTGTTTTACAAATTTGTCTTCTCGAACGTAAGTGTAAAGGACTTTAACTTCAGTTTTGACTTGGATTTAGTGTTTTATATAAATTAATGTGACCTAACTTACTTTTGGCTGTCGAACGTGAGAAAGTGTAACACAAGTCTTCTCCTTCATGGATTTAGTGTTTTAAATAGAAACGGCCCGACTAATCAGCTACTTTTGTAGTCGGCGATAAGTCAGCAAAAAGCGCCGAATAGTGGGCCATTTATATTCATTTATGTTTCTATAATTAAAAATATGTTGTAGAAATGAAAAAGAAATCAAAAAGAATTTGATTGATTATAATTTTTACTTGAGATTCTTCTTCACAATTTGTTAGTTATTCTGGGAACAAAATTTTTTTTTTTTTTTTTTTATTTTTTTTTTTCATATTGACAAAAATAATAAAAAAATAAAATAAAGAACTTGCTAAAAAATATTAATTATAATTAAAAAGTAATATAATGGTTGGAACAAGAAATGGAAACAGCTATTGAACTACTAGTCCAGTAAAATAAGGCTCCAAAAGGCCGATTTCAAGAAAAACCTGCGGAACTTTTATTATCAACGGATCTTTATGTTTTTTGGGGTGTTGAAGCGGAATTAGAGCGACAAATGGTCCAAAAAACACTTGGATCTTACAACAGTATGTTTTTATTAACGGGCTGGCATGTACATTTTACGGGGTTCGATTAAAACTTCATTTATAGATTCTTATAGTAAAATGTAATCAGCTTTACGATGACAAAAAGTAATGTTGTATCGGACAAATAGTTTCAGAGTTATAGCCAAAAGAGTACGACAAACGTGTTTTCGCGGAGCTGTGGGACTGACGGCAAGTCTCAATTTCTCCATTTTTCCCGAAACATTACGTTTAACTTTTAAAAAGAGGAGTCCGATTTTGGAATTCATTTTTTTGCGATTTTGAATATGAAGCCGATGGTTGCCGTGGTAGCAAACTTCATATTCGGATTCAGCACCCCAAAAAACATAAAGATTCGTTGAGAATAAAAGTTCCGCAGTTTTTTCTTCGGCAAACCCTTATTTTACTGGAGTATACTAAGTCCATATACACTTTTTGTTTTACATGTGGGGCCCAAGTCATTCTTTTATCAAATGTAAGTCCTACGTAATGAATTTCGTTTGTTTGTGGTATGAGTTGATCCTCGATGAAGACAGGTGGACAAGAGTCTTGTCTGAGTGTAAAGGTTATGTGCTGTGATTTGGTGTAGTTTAGTTTTATTTTCCATTATTTGAACCAGTCTTGTAGTATTGTTAAGTGGTGTTTTTTTTTAAAACAAAAAAATATATATAAACAAAATCCAGTAGCTACATGTATCGACGGCTATAAAGCTATAAACGAATCGCCTCAGTGACTAGTCGGCCAATGTAATAGTCCGCCCATTTTATATGTTTATATTTAGTTATTTCCACTTCCCTAATGAGAGAAAGTTTATCATTAGTCAACATTACTTTGGTGTTTTATATTTTCTTATTTCCATGTAGTTCATATAATTATTTGCTAATTCCTCAATTTAATATGAGAAACTGTAACAAAAGTTAACATTAGTGTGTAAATATAGAGGGACAACCTCCCCCCTGGAAAGGTAGCGTGGAAAGCATCGAAATGAATCGAAAGGATGAAAAATCGATAAAAAGTTATTTCGAGCGTGAGCAGATGCAGTGATTCCAAGTCTTCAGCGCATATTAAGTAGATATCTGTTTATAAATTGTACAAGTGTTTGTTGAACCAAATTATCTGATGATTTATTTTTGGTCAAGAGTGAATAGCTGCGCTTTTTCTTTCTTGGAGACTTTGTTTCTTTTCTAAAATATTCAAACAGTAGCTTATAAGAAACAAATACAGTGAGAATGAATGAATTGCAAATTACGAATATCATGAACTATAGACCATAGTGAAAAAAACGAATATATGAGGTAATATATGTTCAATGAGACACAAATTTTTACTAAGAGAAGTACTAATAACAATTGTACTTTTAAAGGTATGAACCTCCAAGGCATAATTTCCAACTAGAAAATATAGGGTTGGATCTATGTGCGGATGAATGATGCTATTGTTCTCTGACTTCAAAGGGACTAACCGCTATGGTGCAATCCGACCACCACCTTCCCACCGCTTGGGATACTGAAAGATGGTAAGATGCAATATATAGAAATATTCTAAATAACACTACTCTAATGTATGTGGAAATGGTAATTATGTGCAATTTTTAAAATACTGAATTTAAATATTTACGGAAAAAATCACAGATATGATGTAAATATACCAATGTCCAGACGTACATACATAGTTCATGTTCCATTCTTGCTAAGTATTCCCCGCATTAGACTAAAAACCAAAATAAAATATTTATCTAAATAATTTCTGAATCTCCATTGCAAAAAGTCACTGTTTTGTTTTTGATAAATGTAAAATTCATACATTATTATTATTTTTTTTATCCATACTTGTACCTCAGGCAGTGACAATAATCAGATGCGGTGACGATAAGGGCCAGCGAGAGCCGACCTGGTTCCCTAACCAACCAATCCCAATATCATCCGAAAAATACCTTTTTCACAAATAAAATACAATGCTTGATATATTTTATAATACGATTAATCGCCGTAGAATCCTTTATATAAATATCATTTGATAGAAGTCGCCTTAGCACAAGCCCCCCCAAGAGCCTGGGACCTGGGGATTTTATTTTGCCCCCTGATGACAGTACAATATAACTAACATGTCAGAAAGACCAATACTAACTAAGATTAGAAAGACCAAGCAGAAGTTCTAACTCCTAACATGATTTTGAAAAATTATTTACCCGAGGTAAAATATCTCTCAAATAACTTATTTTTTTCCCTTCTGTAAATATTTTCTGGCATGTTTTTTTGGGAAAATGTATAAGTTTGTTGGAGAGTTTATAGATTTATGAAGAAATATTTAATGACATCTAGATGTGATCCTGTGTCGTATGTACATATGTGTAAATCTGTAAGTAATGTTTTTTTAACTAACGCACCTGGGTGTTTGTGAAATAGTTTTAATGTTTCTAACTGGAAAGCCTTTATATTTTTTTAAAGTCTTTTTATCTTTCCTGTAAATATGTGAAGTGTAGGTCTATTGCGGTTCTGATGAATCAGTGAAGCATTAAGTCGACCTAATATTTATCGTTGATCATTTAAAAAGTTGTGAATATGAAAGTTTCAGTCTTTTACTAAGGTTTAAGTGTTTCTATTTTAATCCTTAATATTGTATATAATATAATAGAAAAAAAACTTTATTATGAAGCTAAAGTTTACCAGTGGTCAGTCTGTTTAATGGGAACTTTGTTAATTTTCAAATATAATTATGATATTGATTATTTCATTACACCTTGTAAACTAAAAAAATAATTTTTTGCTATAATAACTGATCTATGTTCACCTAGGTTACAGAAGTTTACATTGGTTGCAGCGCTAATAATTATTAAACATATCAGGGTTGTCAATTTTAACAAGAAATATGGCCCAAAAAAACTTGAAGGAAGGTAATTTTTTTTTTTCATTTATTGATATTCAAAACTGGAAACACTGTGGGGAGCAAAATGAGAGACTAGTGAATGAGCTTACTATGAAAGGATAGGTATCTGGTTTGGGCTAAATCAGCAACTTATGGAACATTAAAATCTTTATGAATAAGTTTATTGGTCACAAAGTAATGAGCATTGAGGATTGGAAGGTAAATTAAATTCAGAAGTTCAAAAAATATTGTACGTAAGAGGATATAATATGATTACAAAAATATAAAAAAAAGGCATGTTAAAAACTATTTTGCATAAATAACAGAATGTTGTACAATATGTTTAAAATGACAATCTGAACACAAGAAAAAATAGCGGAAAATTCTTCCAAATTCTATTTGAACTTAATAAATAATAATTATACACGTATTATATAAGTATGCTAATTAATCTTAACCAATCAACGCCACATTATTTAGTCACTCAGAGTATATTGCAAGTTTTGTATGTTGGAAACCCAGGCAGATCATATACTTCAATATCATCCTTTTTACATTCAACCCATTTTCAGTTCGAAGAGAAAGTATAGGGTTATCAGAAACTTCACGATCCTCTTGGGGAAAACTTAGTTTAACTGAGAGGGTTTCTCGCTTTAGCACTTCCCCACCTATACTTCCAATTTCCATTCTAAAGTTCCAATCGAGAAATGGAAAATCCAATTCGAAAAAAAATTAAGACAGGAATATTTTGAAATTTACTGGCATATGTTTTAAAGATTATAATATATTCTATGATATATAATATCTATACTCGATAATATTGAAGGTGATAATATTAAACCCGTATAGAGATCTGCTGGGAGATTGTATTAGTTTCTCTTCTTGATAAAGCTTACAGTACGATAAGATAATTAAAGATGGTAGAACATTACCCTGTAATACTCTTTATTATTGGAATACCGTAAATATTCAGTATTTACAGTATCGCCATTTAATTTGAAACAACTTCTAACAATTATTATAAGTGGAAAAAATTTGTCTTGAAGACATAGTGCATCACGAAATGCGCTAGTGCATTTTGTGAGTTGGTGATTTTGGAGGTATGGGTATTACCAGAAGGCTATTTTTTTTCCTGTTTATTACTTGCGTAATGGACTTAGTTATGAGGCTTTAACAGAGATGAATACTAATTTTAGGAATCATTGTGGGAAATTATCGTTTTTCTTAAAATATAATATTTACATTTAACCGACTATTCACACATGCCACAGATATTATGTGTTGAAAAACAAGGATTTGGTCCATAAATATAACTTATCGCCCAACAATATTTAAAGGATTTCATCAAAGCCACACGTCAATTCATCTTACTGTCAAATCTCTATCAATCGGGTTGGCTGTTTAATTCGAAGTTTCGATAGAATTCGATTTTTAATTTCAAGTCTATTTCCACAAGTACCATGAACTGTTAAGGGATGTTTACTTAATATATAATTTTGTCATGCTACCAGATGGAAGTTGCTTCACAAGCAATTGTCATGTTATTATTTTACGTTATTAACATATTTACTAGATTTTATTTTTTATTAATACAGTTGTAGATTTTACTAAATAGAAAATAAATACAAATTTAAAATATTTTTGTTATCTGGTGAATACGCAGTCTAACTTAATCGACGCGGCTATTTTTTGTGAAAATAATGGTTCCAAAACTTTTTTTCTAGAAATAGGTGCCTACAAGGAATTACATCTTAGCCGACGATATATTGTATACAGTTATATACATCAATGAATAGGTAAGTAAAAAAAAAAAAGTATAAATGTTAAAAAATGAGTGATCAAAATACCAATTAGAAATTTAAAAAAACAAAACAAAAAACTTAGTAAAAAATATTCTATCCTTTTGTATTATTCTTGCACAGAGTAATATACAGAGCGAAGTTTATGATCATGCAAAAAGACGAAAGTCTGGAAGATCAAGGTTGAAGAGCTGTGTTGCACAACCTGGTGAGACGGCTACAACGAATACAGACAGCCTGCGTAATATAAGTCTACAGGTGTTTCCCAGCCACATTAGAATCGTTTTTGGCTTTTTGGGCAAAGTTCCGACCGAAGGGCCGAAAAGGCCGAAAAGGCTGAATTATTTCCAAGCAGTGAAATGCTAAAGAGGAAAAAACCATATACGTTTAAAAGAATAATAAATATTGACATCAGTAAAACAACAAAAAACTTGATTAAATATACATATTTATTTATATTTTTGGCACAACTATCAACAAGGCGCTCCAGCTCCTCCACGCGCTCAGAATACCTTCTATCGATTCTAATCTTGTTCCGATTTATTTCGATGTTTTAGTCTCTAATTTTTGAGGGGTGTGGTTGTTCTTATTTACACACAAATGCTAAATCAACAAACAAATTATAAGTACATAAAAAAAAAATCCAAGTCGAAGGTTGTGTTATTTATTTCTGCTATAGTTTATCAAATTAGGGAAATGGAAATTAGAAAAAATCTATATATAAACACTAATAAATCCATGTTGCTAATTTCTGTTTCAACTATCTACATTTAAGAAAACGAAATATCAATTTGAGGAACAAAACAACACAACCCAATTGAAATAGTAGAAGTGGATGTTTACACGTGAGCTTAAAGGAAAGAGCTATCAACATGTGCATTACTGGTCGGGCCGATTTAGTGGAGCGTTTCATTGATAGTAATACCATATTTTTATACTACATACTATTATTATTATTACACATATATATATATATATATATATATATATATATATATATATATATATATATATATATATATTCTTATATTACAGTTTATTAATAAAAGGGCAATTTAAAGAAATTCTTGTTTTGCCTACATTATTTTCCGGACAACCAAATAAATCACAGGCAAATACATTAAAAATAATAATCAAATATTATATCAGGTTACTTATCAATAGAATAACCAATTGAAGCTCAGTTAAAATAAATTAACAAAAGAAAATAACAAATTTTTATCAAAACAGTAAACAATATTCTGACGAAATAAATAAATTGACTAATACAAAAAAAACGAAGAAATAATCAAACAAATATACAACATTGTACAAATGACAGTAAAGTTAAAAAATTAAAATTTAAAAATAAATATAGCATTATATAACACAAATAAAATTAAAAACCATAATAATAAATAATAATAATAAAAACATGATACAATGAATAAAAAAGTTCTAATTAATAAAATGATTTGTTAGGATTCTAATAAACATTATTTAGGAAAAATTAGATCAAATTTGAAACAAAGAATATAAAAACAAAAAATGATTGTAAAAAAATAAAGGAAAAAAAAAAACCAACAGCGTTAATATACCACTTGGACACAGATTCGATTTTAATTATACAAAGATTCCAAATGAGAATAAAACACACAACAGGTAAATAATCGAAGTCATTCATATAAATAAAACAATTGATAATATTGAGGCAATAACTTATAAAACTAATACTGAGAAAATTGGGAAACATTACGTTAATACAATAGGTAAATTAAAAATAAAACAAAACAGCAAAATTACTTAAAATAAATTTAGAAAATATTTATATTAATCAAAAAGAAATTTTGTAAGAAAGCTAGAACGATAAAATAATTTAAGTTAAATTAGTTTTGAAAAGATACTTGAAATTGTCAAATTTAAAAATATTTATGTACCAATCATGGTAAACATATTTTAGACCTTAGGTTAAAACTTTCATTTTCAAATAGATTGGAAATCTGATAGCACAGCGATAAGGGTACACTTTATTTTGTTTATTTTAATCAGATTCCATTGTGAGTTGAATAATGTTGGTGTATATAAAATAGTATTGATTAAAGGTCTTATATGGGGATGAGAAAGGATTCTCCCGAAACATGTAGAAAAAATAAGTGAATTTATATGAGGAGCATATACTGTACTGAGGTGTTTCTTATTAATACATTTCTTAACTAAACATTTTTGTAACTAAAAATTACAAAAAAAATACTATTTAATTTCACACGATAAAGAGCTATTTACTCTGAAACGATTTTTCTGATGAAGAATATTTAAATTAAAAAAGAATACGTTATCTCAAATAGGACTAACAAGGAAGAACAAGAAACACAAGAGTTGCTTAGCTAAGAGCCGGAAGAAAGTTAAAGCTGACCAAGCGGAAACTGTCTACGGGTCTTCTCTTCTGTGCTCTAGCCGAGGAGGGATTTTTTTTTTTCTTATTTGCCGCGATAGTTAAAAGGAAACGAAAGATAAGCAGAGTTTCAGCTACCCAGCGATGGTTATTACCATCGTATCGATTTAAAACTCAATAGCAAAGCATATGAGTGATTCTTAAACTACTAATTTTTCGTTTCAGCTCCAAAATAAATTATGAAATCGTATCTTTGAAGTGAAATGAAAAATAATCTTTATTCTGGGGCACCTTGTACCTTGAGAATAACAAGGAACAAATCTTTGCTGGTGCATATGCGTAGTAATACATTATTTTTTATGATAAGCGTGGTATACCATTATAATGCATTTAACTGAAGAATATTAGGCATATTTATTTAAATAAAGTGCCAAATGGTAAATACCATGGTTTTCATAACATTTAAAATTCACAAAAATATGTTGTTCTTCAAATTACAACAAACAATAATCTATTATTTTTGTAAAGTAGAAGGACGAAATTTAATTAATTGTATGGTATTGTATATACCATGCATAAATTCTGATAGATATTACTTAGTACGTTTTCCTTAATCATATTGTAAATAACGGGTATAAAAGTTAAAACCGATTCATCGAGAAAGTTAAGCAAGAGGTGAAGATCTTACTTTAGTTTGACGAGTGGAAACCCTACTATTATGATAACAAACTTCTTCAAGTTGGCAACCATAACTTACATTGAGTTTTCAACGTGAATGGACGGTTAAGAGGTGCAATACTGTAATAAATCATAATGATTTATAATTTTATAAATTTCGTTGTTGTTTTTTTAAAATTTTTAAATATACTTGCTTATATTTAATATATTTTTCAATAATCCTAATAACTTTTATGTGCCCTGGTTAAATTATATGGGGACGTAAACACATAAAGAAGAATGAAACCTTTAACTGAGAAAATTAAATTATCAATTAGGTGAATTTTGATTGCCTGTAAGTATTTATTTGAACTATATTGCTCATTGACGGGAAAAAACCGCGGTTGTCCTATTTTTGTTGATTGTAAACGGATTGAACCATCTAATAGTATAGGAAGTGTACTTTATATTCGTACACATTAATATCGGGGAAAATATGATAGCCTACATAAAATCTATAATTTAAAATCGTTAAAAAAAAAAAAGAAGAGCATGGGAGAAAACAGCAGAAGTCCTGAGCGTCCAAAGCTACTGGAGTATACTACGTTTTGCCAGGATCTAACGATTTCTGAAAGCCGAAGGATATCCTTGGTCACTCCTTCCCGACGATTTAATTTTTGTCTTTTCAAATAATTATTATATTTTTTCGTTTTTTCAATGGAAACTCTCTCTTCCCGTTTAATTCTTTTTAAAGGACACTAAATGATTACTATTTCGAGCTCTGACAGAATCTAGCGATTTTTGATGGCCTAAAATCATTTCACGAAATTCCGCTATTGTTGTCCTTTTGAACATTGATTACATACTTTCGTTTTTCAAAAGGTCACTCATTCATCCCGTACAATTCTTTGGATTTTGGCTGTTTTAGTCAGTGTCTAACATATTTGTTTTTATAAAATTGGTACAATATAGAACCGTGACGGCGGGGGTTTAGGCCCCTGCATTAGGCCCAAAGCCATAGACGGATACTATCCTCAATCCTACTTACTGGCTAGATTGGACTATCATGGTTTTTTCTCATGTCCTTCCAATTTACTGGTCACAAAAACATCGTCTGGCTGTAGGTAAATCAAAATCACAGTAACAAATTCAAAATTTTGCTGGAGAGAAAAATAAAAACCCGGGAAAATGCTAATTAAAAATGTTCAGATGGTTATATACCTAGTGAATTTTCTCTTTCTCTAATGTGCATATATATCAGTTATATTCACTTCAATGACTTTCTCAAATTCGTGAAAAATTGCACTTAGTGCTTTAACTCCGAAGGGAAGATATGAGCACTGAACTATAGTGTTTTTTCTCCTAAATAATAAGCAGTTTGGTGATGGCTCGTTATTTCTAGGGCATTAAGAATTATGATTGGTTTTGAAATTTTGTTAAGAGAGAAACGATTATCAGGTAAAAATAATATTTTTGATAATGGCTCACGGCGAGTTAAATTTTACATTTTATTTTTCTTAAAATTGACTAGGTTGCTTACCGTGTTATCTCCCCTTCAATTAAAATAAAATAAAAAAGTACTGTCGTTGCTCTAACAGGATACTAGATTTTCTATTCTAATAGCTAAAAATAGAAATAAAAATGAGTAATTAATGGAAACAACCAGCAATGAAAGGTCATTTATTATAAAATATGTATCCATTAATTCCTTTAGTATTAAAAAAAAAATGAGTATTAAGAAAATAAAAAAGGATGAAGGCAAGCAAGCAGAAAACATAATGTAAAACTATATACAAGTTACAATTTCACGTTACACATAATGGGGAAAAGTAAACAAATGAAAAACACATCTAGCTTCTTTAAGAAAAAAAGCTAAGAAAGTAAAACAAAATCAAAAACACGCTTTAAAAAACTTAAAACTTTAGCAGCCACTTCTAGTAAAGCATTCAGGAATGGAAGAAAAAATAAAATATAAGGGGTAATTAGAGGAGATAGAAGATTAATGCAGGGATAAGTAACCTTAAGAAAACTTGTACTGACTGTTCTCGTCTAACTGAGTTAATCTTGGTACTGTCGGGACACTAGTCTGACCGATTCTGGCCACGACAAGCTGCCTGCAATTAACAATCAAAGTTATTAAACAAGCGAATGGTTGATATGATGGCGTTATTTCTACAAGGCAGCGATGAATGAGGTGGTTACGATGAGATTATTATGATGGTGATCATATGTGATGGTGGTGATATGTGATGGTTAGTGCTCATATGCTAGATGACAATGTATGATGGGATGATTAAGTATCAAAATATTTTATAAATAACAATTTAGAGTAGTCTCAATATAATAAACACATTGTAAACAATTTTTTTTCACGTAAATATAATCATTCTAAAGAAGCCTATTTGAGTATTTTTGAACAAACTGCTCTAAATTGTTTCAAATACGGTTAGTTAACACAAATTTTCAAAATTCTATTAATTCTACAACTACAATAGCAGTAAATGAACATGTAACTTTAATATACAGATATAAACTATCTACATAGGTTAAATGAACGTGTATAGAATCTGCGAATCAGCTAAAACAACTGTTGGTGACATATTCAAAAGGGGAATAATCTTTATATTTAACTCATCTCTAGTTTTAATGAAAACTATAGAAATTAGAGGATAGCTACATTATATCTGAAGCTCAACAATATGCAATAATAAATAAAATAATTAACACAATTTCGAAGGCGGATGCAATGCCTTTTTGGAATACTACATTAACTAAATACTCTTATTTAAATTAATTAACAATAAACTAATTCAAACAAAACAAATGCTATGTGTGTATGACAATAAATAAAATTTACAATGTTATGGAAAAATGCTAGATGCTGTAACTATATACGTAATATTGCAGGTAAATTCTATAACTACATACTAATCCTAATCATATTTTATTCTAATTGGTATTAATAAAATCTATTATTTATTATTTAGACAACTGTAGGCAAATTTGATAGTATTATTATACATAGATTTGATGATTTTACACTTCTTACAATTAGTTTGAATTACAAGATATAATAGTAAAGTATGTTGAGAAAAATATTTAAACTAATTTATTCTTTCAAGATAAATATCTTGAATGGATTAAGTATTTATAAATATTCAACAAATTTTTGAAATTATAAAATTAGAAATATAGTATTTTAATATCATTCACACTGATCAATATGTGTATTTTTTTCATTTATTTATTGATCTTTACCACTTTACATTGCATTCATGTCTTTAGAAAATTTGCTGCATGAAGAATATAATGACATGACAAAACCTTGTAAAGAAACATTCCCTTGGTAGTACTCCAATTTTTTTTTTTTTTTTTTTTCCTAAGCTCAAATAATCATTTATTTTCATTTTTTATATTTCTAGATTTTATTTTTTAATTGTATTTATATTTAGGTATGTTTGATCTATAAATAGCAGGTAAATGTTAATATTTCTAGCGCTATTAATTATAATTCAGTAAAGTTAGATTGTTATATATATATATATATATATATATATATATATATATATATATATATATATATACAATTATTTTTTGATTTGTTTAGTACAATAATCAGATCGATAATTCAAACTGGAAGTTAATGTTAGAACACGCCACAAGAAAAAACGTACCATAATAACCCATAAAAGGTCTTGAGTTCAGTACTTCAGTAATAGCGTACTGCTGCGCTAGGTCAAAAGTAGTGAAAGGAGATTTGCCTCAAAACGAAAGGGCACTTTAATGAGGCAGGGTGTGCCGCAGGAGGGTCTCTTGACCTTGAAGTCGATTCACGGCTAAAATAACAGAATGTATATTTTCTGCTATCAGCCGGACTCGAACTCTGGCCCAGGAGCATGGCTGTCAAGTGTCTTACCCACTGAGCAATCACAACTATATTACACTTCTCATGAATAGCGAAAACAATCTATTTCTACTGGGGAAAACAATACATCATGGATATGTCTACATATTATCTCCTGCTTTTGCTGAGGAATACAAACAGAGCTAAATCGAGTAAAAAAAGCTCCAACACTTAAAAAATGTAAGCAAAACGTTACTTTTTTTCATTAAAACCTGTATAAGCTCCTAAACAGTACTGCCCTGATAAGATAAAAGACCCTAACACCAACTAAAAAAAAAAAAAAATTAGCAATCTGGAATCTGGCTAAAAAATTGAGACACGATTAGAAAGCCCTAAATCCAATTCATAGTTTATATTGAATTGTAAAATTTTGTTTTTCGGGTTTTCTCTGGTGTATGGGATAGTATAGGACCTAGCGACAAATGTTATTTAACAAAAAATATTCTTCATTAAATTTTTTATTCTAAATCTATCATCAAATCTCCGACTCCAGTAACACCAACAGAGTCTGTCAAAATGCTACATTTTTGAGAGTGATAATTACGTTATACGTTTAGGGGGTGAAAAAAAGTTTCACAAGAAAACTGTAGATCCTCATCCATGTCCAAAAATATTATTTTGTCGTTGAGTCTGTTAATAAATATGTTCAAAAAGCACCAGAAGTTTTGAGGGTTATGACAGAAAATGTTTTGTTCACTAAAGCTGCGTTCTTTAGTAAACAGAAGAGATATAATGAATAAATATGATCTTGATTTTTTATCATCAACCATGTTCCTTCAACAGAAGATATATGAGGATGATACTGCTTGTCTAAACTTTCAAATGAATTCTCGGAGTCACCAAGAGAGAGACCTCTTTAACGAGAGCAGGCGCCGTTCCTTTCACGTTGGGTCGACTTCCCCTCAAAGACGACCTCTATCAGGGCAGAGTCGAGGAAGCGTGATCTAGGTCAAGAGCTCACCAGCCTTCTACAACCTTTCGTTAATTTCCAGGCTACCTACACTAATTAGCTTCCAGCTCCTCTAGGTGAAACTACACCTCTAGTCTAGGATTAGCAAAAGAGTATGGACAGAACATAATACCTGGAACAGTAGTGGTTAAGAGCAATTTAAAAACGATTTCAAACAGCAAAATAATTGTGCAAGGAACATATCGTCCACAAAACAGAAGATTTTCTTCAATTTTTATGGATGCAGAACATTAGAATTCAGATGCTACATATAAATATAACAGGATCGTTGGGATGAGGTCCAACCAAGAAAGCTGCGTAACTTCAATTACCAACAACAATTACATTTACCTCTTGTGGTTCTCTTAAATACTAAAAAAATAACAAAAAAAATGAAAACCAATACAAAAAAGTCTTGCAAAATAGCTCACCCCCTAATACCATTACCAGTGCCCATTTACCAGTGCGACTACAATTTACCGTCTTCCACGGTCTTTTAATTTTTCACGATTGAAATTACTCATTGTGATCCATCTTAATTTTTGTAATAGTATCTTTATCATAATTTCTACAATTGCATTTATAATATCAAACATCGGCAGAGACACTGTCACATATCTAAATTTAACAAATTTGCGTTACACCCACTGCCGTATTAAGGAAATAAAACACCTTTGATGAATATGAATGTATTATATTCTATGAATTACCAAACGCCACATTGGACAAAAAGGAAGTACCCACTGATACAAAAATGCGTTTTCGTAGGCTGATGTCAATTTAATTTGTTTTTTAATGAACTTATACCCCAACTATCTTCTTCTATATTTAATAACATTCAAACAATCTTATATATCTTATGATTCGCGTATCATTTTTAATAAGCGTTTTGTTCTTCTTTCTCTCCCACCACATACCTTTCGGTGTAGAAAAAATAAGCGTTTTAATGTAACAGAATTAAGTTTAATATTAATTTTACGAAAAACGACATTTTTACAACTTTACTTTGGCTTAACTCTGGAGTAATCCTTGACGAACTACTAGGAAAGAATTATCATCTTTCGGTTGATAACAGATGCCTCTTATACAGAACAAACTTAAAACTTATTTGGACTTACAGACTTGAACTGAGAAGGACAGCAAGATATTCCAATATCAAACGCATTTAATCTTTGTAATACAGAGTCCCCTGATCATTTATTAATGCAGTATATTATGTCACTAATTAGACCCCACATAATGACCTAACCTGAGAGATATGTATATTAAATATTAAATGAGAAAATTTTATATTTAAAAAAATGTATGTATATATGTTTTTTTTGTTAGATGGCTTAGCTCTAATTCTTAGTTATCTTGTGAATCATTAGACGAGACTTCCTCAGATGTTTTTTGTAGCAAGTTTGTTCAATATTCAAACTAGTTCTAAATATTTGAAACGCTTTAGCTCTGAAGGTGTTGCTCGGATCGAAAATTTGACGACAGTGACCTGTGTCAGAAACTGAATGGAAAATATTTCTTCTTATATAACATTTGTCGCTAGGCATTATTTTGAAAGCAAAATATTGGTATTTATAGTAATCCTAAGTAGGAATGAATTAAAATACATAAATTTAAAAGTATTGGGAGTCCAGAGAGAGAGCAAATAAAAATAAAAAACACTCGAAGAACCCCTCATTGTTCCGGAATATTGATCCGTTTTCAACAGTGCTTGAGGGGGACATAGTGGCTAGTTCAGATTAAAAGTTGGAAGTCAAATGTAGGAAAGGATATCGAACAATAACTTGAATCTTAGGCGGTGTTGGTTTTTTTATTATTGCTACTTAGGTGGACTGAATATATTTTAGCATTATTTTTCTATTTAATATATTTATTCTCACTTGCATTTTAGTTTTAGTTTTATAATTCAATTAATGCTACAGATTGCCTTGGTCGATAAATGCTTCTGATTGTTGGTTTGAGTTTTATGAGGTTTTATTTGACTAGGAAATTATGGAGGGTTATAAATAAATTAGGCTTACTGACAGATTGGAGGCGCGGTAGCTCAGCGGGTAAGGTGCTAGACAATGAAGCTCCCGAGCCCGACTGAAGGCAGAACACCTATATTTTGTTATTTCAGCTGTGGTTCGAATTTGCCGTTAGGATACCATCCTGAGGCAAATCCGGCTTCAACACAAGTTGGCGGTTAAGCGTGGATTCTGGCCAAATTTCCTCCTTTCACAACGGTTGGCCCAGTAACAGTACAACCTTAACAAAGTACTGAACCCAAGACCCTTCATGGGTCGTTGGTGGTACTTTTATTTTGTATCTTCTTAAACAGGTTAGAATGATTCTCGCCACGACCTATTGGTTTGAATGAAAAAAGTCACATTTTGCCTGCATTGTATGATTATTTGTTTTTTTACCTTCTATACTACATCAATCCGCCTGCGTCCGTTTAGAAACTCTATTTATCCCTGACAGGGATAAGCAGTAGATTATAGATAGACATATCCATGCTCTATTGTTTTTCCCTGTCCTGGAGAGATTGTGTTTTTTGGTTTTTACAAATTCACTACACAACTCGTAAAATTAAAATCAAACTCAGAAAATAAATGTGTGGATCATACCTGTAATGCACACATGAATTCGAAGTGAGATGAATGTGCCTACGGGGAGAAATCCAAATAGTAAGATATATCTTTTAATTTACATAATTTGAATATATTCACAGTTAAATATTTACTTTAACGTTCTATCACACTCAAGGCAAAGTAATCTAATCCGCTCTAATGCTTCCCTGAGCAAGGATCCTTTCACTACCATATCACATTCCGCAGGACTAATTTTAAATCATTATATGGACATATCGGTCAGCTGGCATTTATAAAGGTGACTGGTGGCAGGAATATCTTAAAAATAAATTATAAAATACTAACTGTTTTTATCTTTATTTATATCAAATCTCCTTTATATAATGGAACATTGATTCGAAAAAAAATATATATAAATGAATCTTGATTTTATTGCCTATATTACTTTTTAATAGATATAGCAAGAATTAGCAACAATATATTTGAACACATCTAAATCTTTACAATCAGTGATGTGTCGGTGCCAAAATTTTACCCGTACCAATACCTAGAAATCGATTTTCGATTCAGTTTAAAAAAAAAAAAAAAAAAAAAAAAAAAATGCTTTTATGAAATAAAGTCCAAAAGGAAGCCAAAAAAAGCACAACATATCGCGGTAAAATAACGATGATGATTCAACAAATAAATTAGTAAACCTCGACATTATTTTGTTGAATAGAGATAGTAGTATCATTTACCAATAACGAATAAATTTCTTCAACAAACTGAATTTTAGCTCAGTCAGTATAAAGGAGGCTTGATCATAAGGAGAAGAATGATAAATAAGAATAACAATATTAGATATCTGGAGACCTGGCAACGTTAGCAGAATCAATCGGTTCCAAGGAATCGACTTCGGATCATCGATTCTCCTTTGGTATCGACACATCCCTATTTACAATGATCACTTATAATAATGAAAACATCATAATAAATCATAAACAGCATAAAGAGACTAAACCACATGTAAAAATGTATGATTTTATAGTTGATAGTTGAATAATACACTTGGAACTCGATTATTCGAAGTAGTTGAGACCGCGATAGGCTTTGGATAACAAAATCCTTGGTTTATCAAGGTTCAGAAAAGTAAGAGAGGCACATAAGAAAAATAATCTAGGGGAATTGACGTAACTGCATGTATTCATTTACCTATTACGCATAAAATGAGAATATGAGTAAGTAACATTATTACAAATATAAATGAAAAAAATTCACTGATTTTCGCTTGAAGTTCCGACATTCTATCTGCCACTACACGATCTCTCCATTGTCTAAAAAACCATCAAAAGGAACGATTTAGCCATAGATCTGCCTTCGGGATATTGGGGTGTTTTCTTCAACCTAGCAAACCCTTCATGAAAAATTATAAGTGACGATTCGTTTCCTAGTAGACTGTCCTCCCCATGCTTAGTCTTCCCGCAGTAATATTAGTTCGGCAATTGGATTTTTAAGGAAAAAAACAACAATAAAATGAAATCTGAAACTGAGAAGGACCTACGAGAGTTACAAATTAAAGAGGAGATGCTTGCAGATGGATCCGCAGAGAAGATAACCAAAGATAAATTGAAGAGGTTCCAGGACAGGGCGAAGATCAAACGACTATACAGGATATCTGAAGAAGAGAGGGAAGCAAGATCAAAAAGGACGTAGCAGCACTTGGAGAACAGGAAAACACGACGCACTAATTGCTGATTGATTTATCATACCCCAAAGTGGGTGAAAAATGATTTTTTAAAAAAATATATAAAAAATAAATTAGAAATCTGTTTATCGAGCCCCGAGAGTACGTGGATCGATTCCGATAACGTCTATAATGGAGTGTTCTAAGGAGGCAATGTGATCAACACCACGCCACGTGATTTATCATGTGACTAATATCGTTGGACTGGGCAGCATATGTCAAGCCATGGTTATAGGGAATTAGGTAATAGCGTTTGACTAAAGTAGCTTTCATTCTTTTGTGGAAAATTAAAAAAAAATATTTTGAGAATTAATAAGAGTATCTGAGCCGTTATGAATAAAAACATAAAGGCAATCAGCATAAACTGTGTTACTATTATTTTTGATTTATTCAAAACACTATGATTGTAGAGATTAAAAAAAATATATATACATAATCCACGGAAATATATACAATTTTTTGTGATACATTAAAAATTAAACTAGTGTTGTTTATTTTTTTTGTTTATTGGGGCTTTATGTCCCCATTATATAGTCCAATTAGGCAGGAAGGACAGGCTATCCTACAAGTTACCAACCTATTCCAGCCTGGGTGGGAAGTTCAAGATTCATTTATGGGTCCGCCACAAAATAAATTTTAAGGAGCCCAGGTGGGATTCGAACCCATGACCTCCAGAACCGAGCGCCCTGAGACCCTCGCCCCACCTCGTTCGGCCATCGAGTTCCATATTTATGAGAAAACGGCTAGGATCTGTGTCCCGAGCAGTTGGTTTTAAAGGGGATTAACTGTAATCTGATTGATAAACTGTCAACTTTAATCAACTAGGGCTGAGAATTATATAAAAAAATGCAATACATACTTACACATATGTGTAAAGTTTATAAGAATATACTCTTTATACTTAAGTTTAAGTATCTAATTGTGATGATACTGTGATGAGACATAAATCCAATCGAAACCATAATTTTCTGATGCAGCAGCAGTTTGTGTAAGAAAAGTCTATTCATATTTTGATTTCTTGCCTTTGTTTTATTTGTACTCTTCTGTTTTTATGTGCTACGTTACTAAAAACGGTGCAGGAGTTGATAATTTTTTTTTTTAAACAAACTAAACAAAATATTTTATTACGTCTCCACCACACTTAAGTCTCAATACAGAATTTCTTTCTTCTAACAAGATCTTTTGTTTTTGCAAGAACGATGTTGGGCATTTTAGGAGTACACAAATAAACAGTTAAAGAATTGTCTTGGTGGATAATGCGTTAGAGACTGGGTAATTGAATGATAGAACGAAGAAAGGAAATAAGAAAAGCAAAGTAATGTTCAAGCGACAACGATAAATTAATCCGATTCAATAATTTAACAAAAAAAAAAAAAAATAAAAAAAAAAAAAAAAAAAATAAGGGAAGAATCAGCACCGAGACAAACATAGGCTTATTCGTTAGGTAGGAAAAAAAGATTTGGAGGAGTTTCCAAAGTTATTTATCGGGTTTTACTTTGTTTGTCTGCTCAGAAACATAAAAACTAATTTCAAATGCTCATATGGCGGGTATGCAGATTACTTTTTCAATTCAATTACTGTTTAAAATATGTACTAATACTGATACGTGCACAAATACGGAAAGTAAAAATAACTCAAATTGATTAAAAATGCTTAAAAATATATACATTTTGATATTATTATATATTTCACTGCTCAAGTTATAACAAATCGCATCTCACCAATTATTTACATTTTTTTTTTTTTACAAATACATTTCTTCCTGAAATATAATTAAAATATTATCTCAATCATCTTCAATTATGTCACAAAAATGACGTTTTCCTCTTCTGTGTAATTTTATCATATAAGACACATAAATTTAAATTTTTGTTATCAATAAATAAACTTGAAATCGTTTAATATAATAATAATATAATTATAAAAATATAATAATAATAAATAAAATAAGAAAAATATATACAAATTATTATTTTTTATCGGTACACGTTTGAGCCAAACTAATACATTAACTTACTTTGAATATCAGATATAAGCACCCTAATGATCTTGATAGCGAGGGAGAGCACTTATCTCACCACGATAGGACAATCGGCATTTGGAAACGGACCAACCTCAAATTGGCAGAGATTCAACTCTAGAATTATTTACAATACCATGGAATCGTATCTGAGGGTCTTCTGCATTCGTATACGATTTAAAAATATTTACACATCATTCAAAAGCCCCATGACAATGACAGTACGCCATCATAATTACAAAAATTTTAAAAAACGCAATGTAATTCGAATGAACCTTCACAGTTACAGTTTGTTCTTTGAGGATTTATTATTTAGCCGAACTTGTTGCGTTCATGTTTATTAGCATACATAACAAATTGAATTTATAATAAACTATAAGACAGTTTGAAAAACAATAATATTATTTTTTTTTTACCAGTTATAGAGAATAAAGCATCGGCGTTAAAAACAAAAAAATCCAACTATTTTAAATAAATTAATGGAAAAAAAGCTTAAGACTAGTTTGTCCAAATTTACTAATAACGATTTCATAAATTAGGACCTGGGATGCACTAATGGATCCTATGGCACTCTGATAACATAATATATATTTAAATATTAAAAAAATATATTTATAAGATATTTAAAAGGGATATTTAAAAGAATGTCCCTTTAGGTAGGTTAACACAAGGTAAGAGTTTCAGCTATATACTATTTTTCATTATGCTTGAAATACTATTTTTATTAATTTCATTTTTAAACTTAAATCCCCTAATCATCTATTTATATTTCTGATAGATGTAAATGAATAAATGAAGATGAACAATTTATGAAGAAATAAAGATACATTTTTAAATGTAACTCCGTGGCGCTGCAGACCGATGTGGTCCTTGGCCTCCTCAATGAGCCTTCGCCAGGTGGCTCTATCCTGTGCGGTCGTTCGCCAGTTGCGGATGTTCAGCAATTCTTGGGCGTCCCGAATGACGGCGTCCTCTCCATCTAAGACGCGGTCTGCCTCTTTCCCTCTTCCTGCACAGCTTTCCTTCCAGCAACCTCTTGGGTATATCCTCTTCTCTCATTCTGGCAATGTGGCCAGCCCAACGCAGTCTCCCAAGCTTGATGCGCCTCATCACACCCGCCTCCCCGTACAGATGATATATCCCATCAAAAACCGTTACGTAATTAAATATGGAAGAAATGTCAACTTAAAATAAATAAAAAAATATTTATAGAGTAGTTAACGCTGTATTTGTTAACTTCGTTAAAAAAAAGATGATCATAAAATGTAAACTAACGAAATAATGTACTAAAAGCTTCTTGAGAATTAATGAATAGAAACTAGGGAGGAAAAGACTAACATTGGTAAAGGTTACTTGTGTTTATATATTATTTTACACTACAAGAGGCCCAGTGATATCAAGGATCTAAATTGTTTAGTAGAAAGCCTGTAATAAGTGAGGTTATGTCAGTTTTATTTCTACTAACTATTATTACTAGGCACCATGCATCAGTGTGGATAGTGGGAATGTTTAAAAGAAGGAATACATATAAACTATGTTCGACAATAACATTCTTTGGATATAAAATGCTTTAAACATCATGATTTTTTTAAACATACTATCAGGTTACTCTGACAATAATAAACACCATAAAAGTAGAATGTATATTTATAAGCTATTATTATAATTACTTCCGTAGTGATATAACAAAAGTTGATGTTTCCGAAATTCATTATTTTTTTTAATTAATAAAGATTAAAAAGTCAAGATAAATGTATTATATGTCAGCTTTTTTGAGGTTTCTTCCCGACATAACCTGCAAAAAATCACATTTTACCAAGTTTCGGGAATATCAACTTTTGCAGTATCAATACAGATTCAATGATACTGTTATGAATAAAAATAGTTTCAATTAACGCTGGATTTGATTCTAGTAAAATTTACTTCGAATAATTGCTTTGTTATTTGCAATTACTGTTTTAAATGTAGATCAAAAAGTCCTTAAAAACTGCAGCAGCTCTGCTATTCCAGTTTCAGATTCACTTAGCAGTTACAATACACACTACAAGAAACGGCTGCGTTCTTGAATATTTCACTGATCTCTATACCAACTCTTGAGATCAGCATTCAGAGTATATGTACTTCCGATATTTTATTTCTTACTAAATTACTGGAATTCCTCATTTACTGTAACATATATTATACATTGGTGTAATCATACGTTAATCCTTTATGCACAACTATTTATTTCTCTCCTTTTTATCCTTGCCGTTGTGACAACACGTGGTTTTCCAGGCCAGGAAGTTGGGGCGGGGAATGAATTGCTATGAGTTTCACTTTGCCACAGACCGAATTCGAGCCTAAGATTTTCAGTTTTTCAGGTTTCTATGGTAATGCACTTTATTTCAACTATGAATTTTGCTCGCACCACCTTTGGCTACTTCTAGATGAGGTCTAAAATGCAGTATCTGTAATAGTCCTAAAGAGTGCAATAGTCCTCCATTCAGAAAAATTAATGCTACTCCAACCATGATACATATAATGTATCCTGTCAAAGAAATGTAACAACATTTAGCATCACGATTATCAGATATATATTTTCTCCCTACTCGTATGAAGAATCTGGCATTTTTCAATAATGAGTGCTTCTTTCCGTTCTCCCTTGGTGCTGTTATAAAAGCTTTTGCTGAACAGAGGGCTCAGTTCTCAGTTATTTCTCAGATATTTCGTTTTTTAATTTTGTTTTAACTACATAATAAAAAAAATAATGATATGAGAACCTTCTCTACACATCTTGACATATTGATACCTCTAGATTACATAGTGTGTTATTCGTTAAGAATACCTGTGATTATTTTTTGCAATTAAAATTTTTTTATAGCCATTTAGTATTCCATTAGTTGTACAATGGTTATTAATATTTGAAATTACATACCTAAGCCAGATTGATTTATCAGAAATTGATAGTCTCTTTAGTGAAGACAAACTACTGAATTTATTCATTGTAGTTTTACCATATATGTAGGTTAGAAATTAGAATCAAGACCTTTGGCGTATTAGAATGTTTTTGCTTTTAAAGACAAGTGATTTTGAATCCTTATCCCAAATAACTTTACAAACTTTATTTTATTTATTATATATATTTAAAAAAAATATCAATCAATCTTCTTTCAAAGCAATAAACTCATAAAATATTTTAGGAGTTCCTTGAATTTTTTTTTTCTACCATGTGAATCTAATCACAACTTAATTGTCGCGGAATAAATAAATCTGAGAGTTTTTCTTGTCATATTTATTTTCTCATTTATACGCATCATAAAGTTTCCATAGATTTCCAGACGTACATTTCATATCTTGATATTCTCAATCGGATACTTTTATAATTAATATTTTTTTTTAATATATAATTATATATTTTTGTAATTCATTATTCATCAGAAGTTTGTATTTATTACTAATTTGACAAATGACTCAAAAGTAGGGTAATATTATTGTAATACATACTTAGCTATAGAACTATATATAAATTGATTGCAATATGAAAATTTTATACTTCATTTTAAATATAATTTTTGATTTTATGATTACCACATTTGTATTACTACTTGCCCTCAAAGTTCAGGATAATGAATGAAATAATTGCGTTCTGGACCACTCACCTGAAATATAAAAGGCAATTTATTAGTTGCTAGATAGAAGCTAGACGTACAATAAATATAATTAATAATACTAGAGAATATACAAAACAAATATTTTAAAAACATATCCTGAATATCTCATATATTCGCTCTATATTTGGCTATATATTGGGTAAAAGAGGTTGAGCTCTGTCAGCTGGTAAAAAGTACTGGAGTGGAAGAGATTAATAAATACCACACTCAGGCAGGCCTCTTCAGATTCTCTCTATTTAGGCCATCAATATAGCCGATGGACGAAAATATATTATTCATCGAATGGCCGAGAAGGGAAATATGATTTCATGAACCTTTAAAATATACACAGCCTTTGTATCAGCACAAATATTTATGGTTTATAATCATAATAATTCAATTTCAATTTTAATTGTTATAATAATTACATAAATTAATTTTGCATAATACTCATTGTTGGAAAACAACTGCCGACTAATGCCCTTCAGATTTTCAGAATATGTATATCTATACTATATATAAAGAAACAAGACATTTTTTGTTTGTGATTATAAACCACGAAATATACCGAACCTATCAGTACTATTATAAGTTTAAGCATATCATCTTTATAATTGCAAGAAGATTTAGAAATAATAAAATATAACGAATTTCAATTAATTTGATTTTTAAAAAAGCGATAATATGTGATGAATAAAAGGGAAGTTTGAAAACTGACCGAGGTCGCTGCACTCTCAGCTACATCACTGGTGTAAAAACTCAGTGGTAGGATATAATAATATTATTTGTTTAGTCTGTCTAGGACAGAATAGTGTAGAAATATGTAAAAAAATATTTGTTCCACTATTCCACCTTCACATCTAAAATACTTGGTATTCCGTGGAAAGAAACCGTGATCCAATAACTCAATCGGTAATAAAATCCGGTGAAAGGATGCTGACAGTTTGACAAACTGCAGAGTACTTGAGGACTAGCCTAGATCTTCTAGTCTACAGCTACCAATTATTTGCGGGCTGAGAAACAATAGATCAGAACTGAGGGCTGTAAAGGATTAGAGAGCCATCAGGAGCAGACAAGGATCTGCACGGTAAGCATTATATATAGCTGGCTCCCGGCGTTCCTTTCTCCGGCAACAGGGGCGATCCAGGATAAGGAACCAGTCCACGGGGTCTCATCTCCTCGGGGAGCGTATCCCTCAAGTGTTAACTGCTCCAAAGTATTGTTATAATTTATAATATTTATAAACGAAACAATTATATAAACATCTGGAAAGGTATAACGATTTATCAATAAATTCCAATAGTTAAAGAGCTATTATGCCCTAAGTAAATGTATTTTGTTTATTGAGATTTACAACTGTGTACAATAAATAAATGTGTGGTAAGATCATACAATGATATATCAATAACCAGTAAATGATTACCCACTTGTAGCAAATTAATAAATGCTCTACATTAGAAACTACCAAATGAATATGAGAGGCAAGTTGGAAGATTAGTGGATTCGAATATGTAGCTTTTCAAGGAAGGATAGGTATCTGGTTTGGACAAAATCTGCAATGAATGAGGCATTCAGAACATTAGGGATAAGTTTATTTGTGACAAAATATGGAGTATTGAGGATTTTACGAAGAATTTTAGATTTTAAGGATTGGATACAAGAAGAATGAAAAGGTTTAGTGGAGCCACAAAACTCAAATCCATTAGTCAGAAAGAGACTAATTCTGTCATGTAAATAAGTCTTGTATTATTATTTTGGAGCTTTAAATGTTTGCCTAGTAAATGTAGGAGTAATTCTTGCCGTTTAAGTCTAAATAACAAACTTGTTTCATTAAAAAATATATTATTTCAATAAAATAAATAAATAACTAAATTATCGTTTTTCCAAGGTCAGACCAGATATCAAAGAATAAAAAGACATCGAAGGATCAAACTGTTTAAATAATCAGTCAAATTGAATTGAATGACTGTTACTCAGCATTCTGATGTTTTCCTAACATATTTGTGAGTTTGTTTATTAACATTTGAACTAACCAGGTATATTTACTACAAGAATAAAAGGTTGTTAAATAACTATAATAAACTTCAAGAGATCTAATGCATGATTTTTTATTAATGGGATGGAAGGTGACTATTTTCCAAATTTAAGTGGTACTGCGTTCCGGTGGGGAGAGAGAGGGTGGATTTTAGATGAAAAGCAGGACGAATAGCGTCTCTAGGAAGTATAATGTAATCGGTTAATTGGGGATTCCATCTGGCCGAAGTAGAATTACAATGAGATTTCATTATGAAGGAAATGAGGGGAAGGGGGTTGTAGGAAAGTAAAATGACTGCCGTTGTGGTAGATGAGGATGATGACAATACGGATTAAACCATTTAGCTTAACTTACGAAGACTGCTAAAGAAGAGCATCTACAGGGGATATCGTTGTAAGGTTTGCGAAAGAGTTGTTATTTGATTTAAAAAAGAGCTTCGTGAAGTAAGCCAAATTCGTACAACAAACATTTTTTGTACGAAACACGTTTTAAGATTATTCGGAAAGCCTAACAAATATGTAGATCTTTAACATCCAGACTAACATCAACACAAGTATCATCAGTCATGTATTTGGGAATAAATAGAAGTTTTGAGTGGGACATCGCCATCGAAGATTCTGTTAAAGCTAGTTCGAACATTCCCAGAAGACAAAGTTGAATTTTGTGATGTTCAGACAGTTTTGATTGTTTGTGAAGCATGAACGTCCCCAACAGACAGAGTTGAAGCGAGTAGGTAAAATACCAATCTGGATAAGAGGTCATACCCGCTTTAAACATGGCAACTTTATAATATGAGAATCCTCACCGAAGTGTGTATCTTGAGTCCTTTAACGATCAGACACATTATTGAGGAATGTCCATTATACAAATCCTACTTCTAGCAGGAACGGCTTGAAAGAAAACTTTCGATAATACTTGAATATATTAAATCCCATTCTGATAAAATTATAGTATTCCTCAAACAATATAATTTATTCCAAAAAAAAATAATAGAAAAAAGAATTTAGGAATAGCACACTGAAGACGTTGAATGTTAAGTGTCCAAAATAAATAAATCTAATATAGTCATACCTATCTAGGGTTTTGAGCTCAGGCTGTTTTTATTGTGAGTGATTCTTCCTTCTTCTTCTTTGAAACGGAGGTTCCGTTCATCGGGTATCCGTCAGGTCAAACATTCTTTCCACTTTTCCTTGCCCCACCAATCATTTCATTCAAATATTTCATCATCCCATCTCCTTGATGGTCGGAGGGTTTCATTTTCTCACCATTTCAGGCAAGCTTTCAGGAGACATCCAGCGTACATGTCCATACCATATTAACTTCTTCTTCATAAAATGTTGTAACACTCTCTGTAATTTCCTTTTTCTTCTTTATATATTCATTTCTTAGGCAATCTGCTCTCATTTTCTGAATACACCTCCACTAGTCGTCCATCTCAACCACATGTAATTTATCTCTAATCCTCTTGGTGAGGAATCACGTTTCTGCGCCATTCAATCAATGATTGAAAAATCCGTTTCTTATTCTTTTTGGAGAAGGTCCTGCTCCACAAAACCGTATGCTCTGCATTTCCCTTTTACATCCTCCTACCCCATACAGAATCGAGTGAGTGATCCGTTAAGGAAACAAATTCATTTTAGGGTATTCAGACTCTCTATCTTTGCAGATAGATTCCAAAAATTATGATAAAAACAATTAATATAAATGGTGGTGGATACACTATAAATTAGGGATTGGGTTTGTTGGTTTTATTTTATTCACAGATTTTAACGTAGTCCAAAATTTGTTTAATCTTCTAATAATGGTATTTTTTTTCGCAAGAACGATAGTTATTTGATGTAAATACTGACAACAAGCAAATTAGGAATTCGCATCTAATACTAGCTAGAAATGTATAAATAATTTACCCTCATCGTTATCTGAACCTACCTCTCAGAAAACTGATATTATTTACCATTTCTTAGCATTCTTATTTTTTTCATACTTCGTTCACAGTGGAATCATTAAAAACTCAGAATCATCCACAGGAATCCACTGATATTCTTCGATCAATAGTGCAAGGCTTAAATGATCGCAATAGTTAGAAATATCTTGAAGACAACAGAGAAACCGAATACCATTGCTTTAAAACTAGCAGATAATGCCTTGCTGTTTCTTAAACATTATAATCAAAAGACATAAAGCTAAATAACCTTTGATTTATGGTAAACATGATCCCTTGTCTCCATATAATTTCGTTCCGAACTGCAACATATAACACTCTCCGCTCTATCGCTGATTAGTATCAAGAGGCAACATTGATAGAAGGCCGTTTGATTAGCGTAATTAGGCCCTATTGAGATGTAACTAGTCCATTGTACGTGCACTCCGGCCGCAATCAGGAAAGAATTCGATATCTGATAACGGGACGTCTAATCTAAACTGCATCTTTCAAATGTACATGTCCGCACCTTTCGCTAATATAACCAGCAATTTATGAATGCATTGCGGAGGAGAGTTCCTGAGGCGGTATAATCAGGCTATCTCTTAAGTGTATAGTATATTGTGAAAGTAGTGAGAGACTTTCAGTTCATATTGATTTTAGATAAAATAATACATTTAATAGAAAAATTAGCTTCAAGTTGATTGTATTTTCTTTTTCTCAAAAGTATTATTTGTTTTTAATTATTTAAGCATCTAAAGCAACAAAGAATATCGATGATAAAACGCCTTTAAATACTAGAAAGAAATACTTTTCGAATGAGAGATTATGCAAAATAGGAAATTAGGTAGAATAGTACGAAATCCCATACTATACTATTTTATATATCAATACTTACCAATAAAGATAAACAAGTAGCAGTTCCTCGAAAAGTTTTGAAATAATTTAAAGAATTGACCTGTCTATTACAAATCAGAATTGAAGGATTAAGTAGGTGAAGGGGTTATGTAACAAAACACAATTTCGAGTGCTTCTATATTTATATTTTAAATTTGTTTTGTTTTTTTACGTTTTCCTTTTGCAGAAAAATGTTATATAGCCCCTTTATCTTCTTCATATTTAAAAAAAAAAATTGTTTGACATATTCAGATTTTGGTATCTAACACTTCTGCACTTAAATCCTTCATTCAATGAACTAGATTGTAATTTTTAAAAAATGTGATATAACCCCTTCAATTTTCACTATTTCGTAAGATATAGATAGAAGTGATATTGGTTTAATAATTAATAGTACAGCTCACGGAAACAATGATAAGTTTGTAATTAAATGTATTGCTATAATTAATTTAATAATAAAATTAAAGGGTTAGGTGGATGAAGGGGTTGATAGGAATAAATTCTTTATCCAATGAACTATATTGTATTTTTTTTAAAAAGTGACATAACCCCTTCATCCACAAAATCCTTCAATTAATACTAGTTAATAGTAATATTTACCAAATACTTCGTCAGGAAGTAAAAATAATTGTTGGTATTATGTTTACGAGAGATACCGTTGGTCATGCTTACGCAATTACCAATAAAAAGGGTAAAGACCTAACAGGGAAAGGAAAATATAGTTTAGAATATTTTTGGCAACAAAATGATTAGACTCAGTAATAAAAAATCCGGTATATGATTTCTTCTCTTGTTTTCTTTACTTTTGTTAATTTTATTTCAATAATCTAAATTAATAATAAGAAGAAAAATTTTCATGCTAGTCAGTATTGCACAGAAATGAATTGCATCGAAGTGAAATTATGGAAAGCAAGGATTGGTGGTCTGTTTCTTTAAAATTTTTATAACTAATTTAATACATGTCTACAGCAAGCTAAGTGTTTTTATTCTTTCGTAAAAAACGTGGATTCCATACCACAACAATCACCAAATACATAGCCCACTGTTGGGTAAATGTTTATGTGGATTGATGTTGGCGACCTGGTTTCACATTTCTTT
Organism: Euschistus heros; assembly: GCA_003667255.2. Classification (NCBI taxonomy): domain Eukaryota; kingdom Metazoa; phylum Arthropoda; class Insecta; order Hemiptera; family Pentatomidae; genus Euschistus; species Euschistus heros. The sequence continues at coordinate 354,745 of RCWM02000002.1, read as the reverse complement.
ACCTTATTTCCTGTTTCTTGTCAACCTGAGCAGGTTGTCGTGAGACTTCTCAGAAAAATCCTGTCACCACTTCTGCTTTTTTTCAATAGACTTATTCAATTGTTATAGAACCACTTTAAGTCTGAAATGCAGGCTAGATATTTGGACATCAAACTAATTATACTAAAAAATAGCTATCGTTGACCTACTCTCTACCGAAATTTCTATAATAATATAAACAGAATTGCCTTACGTACTTTAAAAATGTTCCTATAGACTTAGTTTTTTTATTTTTTATTTTTTTTTAATTTTTTTTTTTTAAATACATAAATTAATCATAACTTAAAAACTTCCTAGGAGTTTGTAGAAATAAGGGGGCTCAAATTAACTTATTTCGTCCATTTTTCTGTTTCACTTATTCCTCGTGATAACTATTTAGGAATGACGTTTTTTGAAATTCTTGAATATATTTTTTGTTTTACCTCTTCTTTATCGAAATGTTCATTTCCATGATTCTTTTTTTTTATTTATTACTTTTTAATACCATAAAAATAATAATTTAAAAATCTAAACACTGAAAGTCCGTACACTCTTGGTATATTAATTTATTTATTCATCAACAGAATTTAACATTACTTTATCACTTAAAAATTCATTATGATAATAGGAAAATATGTTTATTTGCAAGCTAATTCTAGCTCCTAGTACATTCAAAATATCAGATCATATATCGTTTACCTTCTTAGTTCTATGACGTAAGTGGAGGGACAAGTTTGGTTCATCGTTCTGAAAGGAGTGTTTGTATGTATAGTATGATTGAATCTTGAACATTATTACAATTTTTATTTTATTTATTATATTTTTACTATCTCGTTTAGTCAGAGGTAATTTCTTTGTTTTTATCTTTCGTGGATGAATGTATTTATGTACATATATTTTATTTGTTACCCTTGAGTAAAGCAGGTTGTAATATATGATTTAACTACTTTTGGGAGGAAACCTTCCACCATGAAGATAAGATTATCTAGTAGAAAAACTGATTAAAAACAAAACAAAAAAAAAGACTGGAAATTGTGCTTGGCTGATTTTGAAATTCTACGTCTTTTCCATAAAATCAGATTAAGTAAAAAAAAAAATAAAATAAAATTATATATTTTTCGTAAACAATAACCTAATATTTTAATTTAATAATCTATTAATTTGTCTATATTATACATTCCATATATTTCTGCAGTGATTTAAGTATTCTAAGAATCTCTACATTTTTGTTAATTGATAAAAAAGAAAGTTTTTTTTTTTAGTTTGGCGTGCAATTTACAAATTTAACTAAGACATTCAAATTTAATATTTCATTCTCACTTTTGGAATACATTTTTAGATATTTTTTTTTTTTATTTAAACAAAATTGACGTTCAGTAAGTTTTTATTTTATTATTATTTTTTTTTTTTTTTTTAGCTCAAATTACCAGGCCTTTTTCATTTCAAAAATTCATATTATTATCAACATTCAGTATTGTACATGAAGTTGGGATAAGTTTGCTTCACATAATCATATCTACATATGTAATCGCTGATAAATAAAATAGGAATTTCTTAAATATTATAATTTAAGTATAACAATCAAAACAATTTTTAATAATTTCCAATATGTTAATTTTTAGACAGTTTTTTTTTAAACAATTTTAAATATTTCAGTTAATTTAGGCCACAAATCTATGCTAGATAAAGCGGAATTGCCAAATTAATACAGTGGTTCTGCACGACTGCGAACTCCCAGCGGATTCCAGGGGAATTGTGGAGGCGGCAGAAAAAGGTTCCATCAGCCACCGCTAGGTGCCAGGACGATCTCGGGTCTAAAGGGGTGGTTCCTTTACTGCGAGGTAAATTCAAATATTATCAAACAATAAATATATTTCAATAATATTGTTGAGCGGTATTTATTTCGTAGCAATAGATGACACAATTTAGATTAGAAAATAATACCAATATGAAGATATTTAAAAAATATTTTCATAATTCTTGAATTCTACGTTATAGAAATATATCTTGATAGATTAAAGCAAATTTTAATTTTTTTAATCCACACCTGTTACTTATCATGTGTCAACAAGCAGATGTGATAATTGGCATGTCAGGCATGAGGGAGGATAGCACCCAGCGGTAATTAAACTTATAAACTTTAAGATCTGATATCGTCCTATTGGACAAAACATATACTAAATATTTAATAATTACATGCCTGGAAAATAGATATATCCACAAGTATCAAGAGAATAATAATTAGGAAAAACATTTGTCATCATAAAGGAAAGAAGGAAGAAAAAATTTCCTTTAGAACCAACCATGCAGCAGATATTTTGGTGAATCATAGAAATGGCAGAAAGTTTTGACGCAACCAATTAGCGAGCGGTGGCTCTTCAAGATCCAAAATTTAGATTTTAGCACAAAAATACTAAGAATATATAAACAAACCAAAACTACCCGACCTTTTGCACACCAAAATGTACAATTTTACTGGACTATTAGGGATTCCGCAAAAAATATTGAACATCTATTGGACCCCGTGGGAGTATTACTCCGAGAGAAGGACTAGCAAGATTAGCGAGGTTCTAGTGTATAATATAAAGAAGGATAGACGTTCAATGATTTCCATTTGCTGGATAAATCACTCCAAATTAGTGAAAATAAATTAATTATTAACTAAAGTAGTGCCGAAAATAAGATTACCTCGATATCCTATATCCCAAATAAAAAATAAAGTGTTCATGCAGCAGGAGCTCACCGAACACAACTGACACGACCAGTATGAAACTGATAAAGAAATGTGGGCGACAAGCTTTGGTAGGGGAAAACAACAGAACTGGCTATTATAAGGGTTTGACACTAACCTTAAACCGCACATGAGAAGAATTTTCAGAGATACGTAACTCGGGATCCCGTTAGACTGTTCCGCCTTACCACAACAGAATATGAACCGTTAGCTATATTGCCTAAATTATATTTATAGACTTTACAATTTTTCCTTAACTGCAGTCCTACCACGTCTAACTTTATAGACGGCAATTAAAAATTACCAAGACTTAAAACCATTATCTAAATGGCGAAAATAATTTTGAGAGTGTTGTTTGAAGCTATAAAAAAATAATAATAAATTTGCCTCACATCGTTCAAATGTTCTTGTTATACGTACATAAATTCTCGTACAGAAATATAATAGTAATAAGAATACGTATTTATTATCATGACATTTACAAATAACGGTATACACTAAATAGGGGTTTGGACGATATAACTACTAAATTTTAGTATCTTACAAAGTCTCGAACCAAGACTGCCCACTTATGGAGGGAGGATTAGGCATCACTGAAAGACTTTACTTAGCCTAGGCAAGGATTACGGCCAAAAGAAAAGGACTTGTAGGTTCATAGCAACAATTCTCCAAGAACAGTGAACTATTTTACTTCAAGAGTCCAGCTTTTCATCTACAGCAAGAGACATTTGAGAACAAGATAGCGTCCAACCGAATATCAGTAGATGTTCTTCTTAAGTAATGTTCAACGCATTTAGCACACTTTATATTACAAGTGTCTTAAACTGAAGACAAAAGCTCCTCTTTTAAAAACACACAAAGCAAAAAAAAGTTGAAAAAGAAAACAAACAAAAAGATATGACAAAATCGCAATAAAAAAAGGTTTGGAAAGAATAAGTGTTAAATTTTCAATTTAATTGTTAATTCAATAGTCCTATGTATTGTTTTCATGGTCTTTATCTATTGACTTATTAATTAAAGTGTATTTTTAATTGCTGTGTGACTTCGACTGCATACCCCAACTACCTACATCTCTGAAAAATATTATCCATTAAATTTCAGATCAGGAAACTGTCAGCAAATTTTTGATCCCAGCAACACCAACAGAGCTACAGCGAGTCAAAAAATGTTACATTTTTTAGTGTAAAAAAACTTTACACCTAAAAAGTATAGACCCCAAGCTAAAATACATATCCATGTCAGAATTAAAAAGAGAGTAACTATACATAATAATAAAATGTTGAAGAATTTAAGAGGGAAAATATATATCTAATAAATATACAATATAAAACCAGCTAGTAAACTTATATACTTGTAATAGCTATATAATGTTTTGAATGCTCCTCAGGACAGTAGCTTTAGAGAATGTCATAGAAATGAGAGGCAGGAGGAAATGATAAATGACAAATGAACTCAGATATGATTGCACGACTCGAAGCGTTCGCCCTGAATAGGCACAAATGTTGCTGAATGCTTCATCGACCTTCACAAAGAAAGAACAGCAATCCTTCATATCACCGTATCCTGACCTAGCCCCGACTGGGTGTAGTTTACCGAAATTAACATTCTGCTAACATATACACCTTGGCCTGGAAGACCATTTCTTGATCTAGAAATCCTTCTGATATGAGTGAGGCTCTATAGGGAAGACCTAAAGTATGAGAGCATCTCCAAGGCTTAAAACAGGTTTCTGAAAACCTATTGTATTCTTTTATAGGTATCATTTTTCAAACTAGATTTTCAAGAAATTTTAAAAGAATAATACTAATATAAAATAATAATTTAAGCACCAGGTTACTTAACAATACGTAACCCAATGTTAAGAAAAGCGAACTCTGAAAATTATGTTATTCTTACATGCTAAAAAAAAATACTATATTGCAATGTATAATATTGATTTAATGTGTATGAGTATATTGTAATGAAACCCGTGAAACATGTAACAGATATACTTAAACTACACCAAAATCCACTAAAGATTTAATTTAAAATAGTTTAGTTCAATTAATCATTCATTTATTATTATTTATCGAAATTAGAAATGTGATATGAAATTAAGAGATATATTATCATAATATATAAAATGATGTAAATCTATACTATTATATAAAAGGACGAGCCATTTTTTCGTTTGTGATCACTAACCGCGAAAACCACTGAACCAATCTATTTCAAATTTTAACCACATTATCAATAATAAAGCAATAAATATGTGGTGCGCAGAGAAGTTTGATAATTGACCGATAGGTGGCGAGTACCATTCGAGAAAGGTTACAACGGTACGATGTTACATAGAGTTAAACATTTTTGATAAAATTAACTTATTTATAATTCCATTGTTATTTAAAATTTATAAATATATGGAGCGACATGTGGATCCCAGTGCAGTTTAAAAATCGACTGATATGTGGCCATTCTGCAACGGAGTTTGCAATGTTAAAACTATTAACCCCAACTATACCAAATTTGAACTACCATAACTTCATAGTTCTAGAAAGGTTTATAATAATCAATTTTACTATAATAATTATTAAAATGTATAGTCTTGAGTAAAACGGGTTAATATTATCCGCAGGGTATATAAAAGCGCACTGTCTGGATAACTCAAATCCAAACCGGTCTTAAACTTCTGGGAAGCAAAAGCTGGATAATGTGTATTCTTCAGCCATAAGAGCCTGATAGATCGGTTTATGAGTCTAACAATTGGACAAAACCGCATTTGGATATGATAAAGATGATAGCGAATAAGGTTAATCAACTACGATCTATGAAAAAAAAAAACTTGTAATCTTTTAACTCTTACTGTAGATGTTTCATATAAAAAATACTTAATATATCTACATGAATGTGTTTTATTTATATTGATCGATGAGTACTAATTGTATCGCTAAATTAAGATTGAACTCATCTGGGTGTTCCGAAGTGCAACAAGCATTTGCAACAACCATTGAGATAAAGAGGGACCGGGTGGGCCCCAAAGGCACTGCCTTATCAATAATTCATGAGAAGGGGCATATTAGCGCCTGCCTTCTTAATATATCGGCTCTCGTCAAAAGAAAGAAAACCTCGCCCTACAACCTCCGTTTCTTACGAGCCTGCTGATTAGGGAGGCTGTGCAAGTACCAGGAAGTGGTCCGGTTTTTAAACTGGTTTATGGTCTTGATTGTGATCCTTGATAGGTTTCAAGCATCATTAGAGAACATTGATTCCATAAAACAGACATAAATGAACTGTTTATTTTGAAAGTGGGACGAGTCCATTATTAAAAAAAAATATGGAGATAATGGTAATTATAGATAATTATGATCTTTTTATGAGTAAACAATTTATAGTAAAAACCAAAAAAAAATCAGATTCTTGTATTTGGAAGATGGAAGTTTTAGCTTTTAACAATATTGGAAATATGTTTATTTTGTAAGTGGTGCAAGTCCATCTTAGATTGAATATTTTCAATTGAAGTCCGCCATGAATTTTTTATAATGTTAAAATCTGAATAAAATTCATTTAAGTATATCTACGTATAAACATTGAATGTATAATTTCAATGAAATTCCTAATAAAACTGATTTTATCATTATTATTTTTTTAAATGTTATATGCTTTATTCCTTGTTTAGTTTCACTTTTTATCAAATGAAGAAATATTTATAAAAATTTGAATAGTATCATGTTTTTGTTGTTAAAAAAAAGGTTGATGCAACTGAAAAAATTCCCAATTGAATGAATTACAATAATACATTAGTTTTGAAAGGTAGGCAAGTACAATCTACTGAAATTCTTACTTTTTTGAAACATTGAACACTACTGGATTAAAAACTTATTTGGGATCACAAAATATTAAAAATATATCTATTACAAATTAACATTATTTTTCAATTTTATTGAAATATAAACCTTTAAATATCTCGCAATAACAAGTAATTGACTTGCCTCATTTTTAAAATAAACGACTCAAATATGGTCATCGGAATGCACCCAAAAAAAAAAAAAATTGATTTATTAAAATACATTTCAAATTTATATCATATAAGTGAGACATTCACTTTAATTTTGCAGTACTTGAATAATATATTAGTTAAAATAAATTTCAATACCGATTCGTTAGTTTAAATTATTTTCACCATCAGCTATAAAGAATATTTCTCAAATCATGAAAAGGTCTAACTAAGTAATCATTTTGACCCATTTTCTCGATATATTTGATCTGTTTTATACATTGGTATTTTCTATCTCCTCTGATTGAAATAGTTGAATTAAGAATTTGTTCCTTTTTAAAAACTATTTTAACTTTAGTAGGAGTCTACGTAAATTTCAGTAATAGCTTAATACAAAGCAGTAAACCGATAATAAATACATATATGTAGAACCATCAATTTTCAAGACAATGTTTAAAAACATTGAGAAACTTCACTACAAAATATTCGTTACATACTGACCATCAACAGTATAACTTATGATCATCAATATAAATTTTGAACAAGCCATTAAGCGATACATAAATTACTTAGGATTACTGACAACATAGAAAAGGCATTAAAGCAGACGTTATATGAAATAGAAGTATTTATGTGTGTATTAAACACACATATTATACATTTTTGTGAATCTCAATTGGGTAAGTAGCTTAAAAATCTCATGAACTTGAACTTCTTTCTTTTTCAGTATTTAACAAACATTTGAGCTGATTATTAAAACTTTATGATACTAATCCAATATTACTAGCATACCCACTTTATCAATAAAAAATCATGGTTACCGAAAAGTTTTTTTTTTTTTTTTATTTCAGTTTTTTATTCTTTTATTATTAGAAATTTACAACTGTATTAGAAAACACATCTAGTAAATATGTGGTATACAATACAACATATAGAAAAATTTTCATTACATGATTAAAACATTTGTAGTATTTAAATGAAATATCTACAAAAGAAGATCACGAGGCCATCTTCTTTTCAGACGCCTCAGAGATTGCCAGGAAACCGATAAGTTAAGACTTGCAAATGTATGAATACCTAGGCTTTGGAACCGTCAAATAATTTTATAAATTATCAAAAATCACCACAACATTTTTCGGTTTAGCATAGCGCACAATCACAATCAAGTTAAAACGTCGATGAATCCTTCGAATATAAAACTGATCAACTGAAATAGTCAGGCCATTTTCGCGAATCCTTCTGCTATTTGCAGTGAAAATAATTCAAATAAATCTGCTATTGAGAAAAAAAGGAAATATGATAACTTAAATTCGTTGCTAATGTAGTCTTTACGTATCTTTCTTGTATGATGTTTATACAAGAAAGATTGATTTAAAATTTATGGAATAAAAAATTATTATTAGAAAACAGTTTTTAAAAACCAAGGGATATAAAACGTAGCTGCTTTTATATCACCAGAAGTAGTCACAAATGGAGAAGATTGGAATTAATACTATTACGCCTCTTCTATGGTCGATGCGTGTTCTCTCACAGTTGCTTATGGCAATTACTACATCCTTTAAAATGCTCATCCTTCTTTAGAGCCTAGCTATCGTTTTTAAAAAATATGTAACAATACTTGTATAGCATATTTTAGCATATAGTATATATAAACAATGTAACCTACATTATATGCTTACATACAACAGTGTTAAAATTCTATAGAAAAAAGAAAAAATTGCTAATTTACAGATTCCACTCTGTGCTGGAAGAAGCGGATTGGGGAACCTTAGGATAAAAGTATATTACATTGTTTATAGTGTACTTTTATCTATTTTTACAATTGTCATTGTTTTTAAATTTATTTTATTTTATACAAGGTGTCCCAAGTTATATGGACCAGGCACTTTTTTCGAGAACAAAGCAAGATATAAAAAAATGTTAAACGGTAACACCCCTTAATTTTTTGTAAGGCATCTTTTGGTACCAAAAAACATTTTTTTGTTTTCCATTTGCAAATACAAAATACTGGATTCAACTTTTTTAACTTTTTTTTTAATTACTTTTTTGTCATAAACTGGCAAGGTTGGTTTCATTTTTTAACTCTAAAAGCCAGTCCCAAGTCTGGTTGAGGAAGGAGGAGGGGGAAAGTGAAAATCTAACCATCGCTCCTCAATTATTTCAAAAACTCGTATCTCGGAAAGTTCTTGACAGATTTTCTTGAAAAGAGGTCTTAAAATTCATTAATAAACTTTGGCTTTCAGGTTATGTAGAGAAAAAATATGGTCGTATTTCAAAAAAAAAAAAAAAAAAAAAGAAGTTGAATCTAGTATTCGGTATTTGCACATGGGAAAAAAAAATGGTTTTTTGGTACCAAAAGATGCCTTACGAAAAATAAAGGGGGGTTACTATTTAACTTTTTTTTCTATCTTACTTTGTTCTCGAAAAAAATGTCTGATCCATATAACTTGGGACCCTGTACATTGCAGAGATGGAGGTTTCACTTCTTTTTATTTTGTTTTTTACTGTACATATAGCAGGAATGCATTTATGAATGACTATTATTACGTTAGGCGATGGGTGTGTCAGATTGTACTGTTTATCTAAACAATCTTATTAAAAATAAAATAAATAAATATTCTTCAAGTTATGTAAAAAAAAAGTATTTTCCAACAATGATTTTTTATTCATAAATAAATTTTTTTTTTCAATAAAAAACTTACCGCTTGTTTAATTAAGAATATTCGGTAACGATATTTTTTTAAAAATAAGACAGATAAATTAAAAAAACTTTGGGAAGAAAGGAGTATTATTTTTTTGTTTTTGTTTGCAACTCCTATGATTCTATAAATATTATTTGGCAGTTTTTAATACATCTAAACCAAGGATATGCCAAGTCAAAGAAAGTAAGTGTTTAACAAAATAAACAGTCTCAGGCCAGATTTATAACTTTACAAACTAGACCGCTGTGGGTTTCAGTACTGGATTGAGAACCTACGACTTAATCAGGAAGTAACCCAAGAAAATTTGTGATCAGCTGGAGCTCCGATTAAATATGTCAATTTTGAAATTTAGAAAAGAAAAAAAAAAGTAAAAGTTAATATTTTTATATTAACGATACTAACGATATTAACCAAATATTTCAAACAGAACACTTAAATGAGAACAAATTTTAACATGGCAAGAAGGCTGAGAACGGTAGCCATTAGCAGTTCTCAACAACCTCTTGAACCATTTATTTGCAAATCGTGTCATGCTTGCATCTTAACTACCTTAACTGGGCATCTTAAGGCCAATTCATTAGCGGATCTGTTCCGCCAAGACCCCCCCCCCCTTCCCTAGTGAAACTGCATGTTGACAAAACAGATTTCGCTAATTACTTTAAATACTTAAAAAAAAACAAATAGACGCTTTAAAGAATGCGTTCTACTTTTTATAAATTAGTAGAACGCTTTTCGCTTGAACAGTTATGATTGACGTGCTAGTCATCTCCCTGTAGCGGTTATTAGTATGTTGCCTACTTATTATGGTAATATTGTAATCTTCAGAAGGATATTTCTATTTGTATACATAGTGTATACCAAAATCCAGAATATCATAAGTTTTATGCTTATAGTAGGTAAAAGATCAATAATAAGTAAGTGTAATGATTTTATTTTTTATTTTTTTAGATTGAATAATGAAAGAAAGAGACTATGGTGACTGAGGAAAGTATGCTTCCAAGCACTTTAGCATTCTCATAATCTTCGCGGCAGAGCTTCGAATCCGGCCAGTGCAGATTGAAATTTATTTTGTAGAGCACTCACGGAAAGAATATCGACCTTTCCTTTCTCTCTAGAATAGGTTGATAAACTGTAGGATGACTTGCTTTTTCTGCCTTGGTTTGATGATAAAAGGATATAAGCCCGAACAACAAACAAAACAATTGCCCATTATCGTGGCGTTTTAGATGAAATATCCAAGTAAATGGGTCGCAATAGATTTCTTAGGTCGTTGACAACAGGATAAGTTATCTTCTTATTTTTAATTATGTCATATATTACTGCTGCGAAGTGTGAGAGGTTTCTCTGTTACAATCAGTTCCTCTCCTGCCAAATGTTTCTTTGACAAATTATGCGATTTTGGGAATCCTTTCAGCACAAATTAAGATATGTTTGTTTATATATAATTAATTAACAACAGAAAACTCTTTTTATTCCAGTAATTACGATCGTAACGTAAAAAGGCCATCCATTAAAATATACTTATGAGTGGATATGGGCAGACGTTTTTTAGAGATCATATCAAAATAATTCCTAAATTAAAAAAAAAAAATTCGGAGGGCTGCTGAAATTGAACAAATTATTGTCTGAAAGTTGAAATTAATATTTCACTCAAAATACATATACTCAAAGACCACTAGGTCAATAACGATGACATTGGTTATACATAATTATACATAACTGTATACAGTTGAAGAATTGTTTTTGTTTACTATTCCATATGGGCAGAAACATTACTTTCTGTTGTTTCACCTTCAAGGTTGGGTGGCTCTCCTTGTGAAAATCCAGCGTGATTTTAATCACATCTACATTTGCAGAGCCGCTGGTCTAGAAACAGTTCTACTCTTTTATTTAGTAATGTTATTTACCAGAATACTAAATAAAAGAGTCTTTATGGATTGTAGAGGTGTAAATAATTATCAATGAATAATTTTAAGGAATTAAACACACACACACACACCCACACATATTTATGTGTGGGTGTGTTTTATAAATTATTTTAGTAGCTGTGATTTTAAAAGAATTTTTTTTTTTTTACTAGAGGTTAGAGTTGATATATATATATATTTATAAATATATATATATATATATATATATATATATATATATATATATATATATATATATATATATTTATAAATATCATCGAAAATAAATTTGAATAATCCCATAATCCCGTAAACAAAGATAAACATGCAGATAAACTTAATGTTGTCTCTTTTTCTTATCAGAGACAACATCAAGAAGAAGTAAAGAGGAAGAAAAGGGACGCTATAAAATGAAACTACTTCCTCCAACTAAGACAATAACCTCTTTTTCATCCTGTATTTTCTTTTAATTCCAATAAAAAACTTTCTTGATCTCGCTTTCTCTAGATCCCAGGCTAAGAGAAAAAAAAAATCAAGACCTCTACCACTTAATGAGTTATATTAACTGTAGAGATTTTTAGTAAATAATTTATTTTGATGGCTTAAAGTGGCTTGAATAGTTTTGTTTATTAAATTTGTTTTTTTATTTATTTAGTCAGTGACGGTTTTAGGTGCTGCGTACCACATCTCTGGTTGGAGGAAAATATTTTTAGATTTAAAGGTAGGCTTTAGTCTGACAATTTAATTCCACTAAAATAAGGGTTAGAATGAAATACTGTTTACTTTTATGCAGTAATAAAGAATGTTAAAAATCGATCATAATCATGTCTCGTTATATGTGGTAATTAAAATGTTATTCTGTTAGAGGTTACTGTCCGGGATCCTAAAAGAAAGACTATTATATTAATCATACAAAAATATTAAATATTATAATCATTCTATAATAAACTTAGAATATTATTTATAACTTTTATACTTCGTAACACTAGTTATATATAATAATATTTATTACTGAATAAAATTAGTTAATTACATATAACAGTTGGCATGATTCTCCATTCATTAATGCTTTGAAAAATAAACATTCCAAGTGTTTCCGAAATACAATATTTCCGATCTTCTAAGAAGGAGTAGAACGATGCTGAAAAAATCTAATATTAAATTTAAATTGACCTTATTTTTATATGATCCAGCAATGGGTTGTTGTACTACAGGAGAATTCGATAGCGCGAAATGGATACGTTGAACATAATCGAATAAAAAAGTTACCAGGAAGTAAAATTAATTTAAAGAGTTGTTGGGTAGGATAAAAAATGAATTAAAAAGTCATCAATATTTACCGAAACTATTATTAATATACAGATCTAATATTTGGGGGTTAGAACCTCCAGTTTGCTATTGTTCGCTATGTTCTCTGCTCCTTAGTTCGCTAAGCATTATTGTTATTTTTTTTTTCACATGTGAGGTGGCAAAAGTTGTTAAGCAACTGGTAGCGAAAGGAATAGAATAAAAGTGAAATGACGTGAGAACGAAATAATTAGTGAAATCTCGGGAAAATATGGCTCGATGCAAGAGTCATGATACAGTTTCGTGTGAATAGCTGATACAAGTTCTGATTTTTCGAAGTAACTTGTGCAATATCCGATTGTATTAAATTTTTAAAAGTCAAAACTCTGACTTATTCAAATATAGACAAATAATCAAGATGATTTGATGTGGACTTCTGCCAGATCCAAAAATCTTCGAAATTCTGAAATTTAGTTATGTTTTTTTTTAATACATAAGGTGAGTGTACTAGAGGTAAGATCGATGCAAGTTCCTAAGCATTGACGAGTACGTCAAGGTACATTAGTTCATGAATAATATTTACAGATGGTTTCATTAATTATGATTTCTAAACCCTTCTGAGACATTACGACTGTTGAAAAAAAAAATCAGAAAATAAAAATGATCAGTTTTTATTTGTATTAGATATTTGGGAAAAAGAAAAAAATGAAGTACCTTGTCGACAAGTTTTTAGACATTTGCCTATATTTAATTTTTAGCTAACGAAAATCTTGTAAAGGTAACATTTAAAAATTCAATTTTTAAATAAATTATATTTCATTATTGCTTACACTTCATACTGAATAATGTAAACAGAAAGAATATTTTTGTTAGTAGCGAAAAAATACTACACCGAACCGTTGACAACATGTTATAAAAGAAATTCAATGAAACATATTTAAGCAATCCCATGGTAATTCTTTAATAATAAATTGTTTGGGATGAACATTGTACATTCCATTCTAAGTAAATTAGATTGAAAAGATATGAGCTTCCCTCTCTTGATTGAAAAAGCTATATTTGTGGTATCATTTGGATGTTAAATCTACTAACTGTTTCTCATAAAAAGTATTTTCTAATTTTTTTATTTTCTCATTGTAAAAGTATTTTTACAATACGAAAGGGATAAAGAATCATTATAAAAGCATGCTGGAACTGAATAAGCGAATATAAGTAAACAACATAATAGGTCTGTTTCGAAACAAAACCTGTAGCTATTATAGAATAACTGGTTTCTTAGAAGCAGACATTATCATGGGCGATCAGTTGCTAAGATGTTTCTTCTACTCCTCTGTGTCATTAGTGGCCTGTATTTATGAGCGGAGTCTGAAATGAAAATCGAAACGAAAGTAAATTAAGAGTGTATAAGCTCCCCTTTCGTAGTGAAGATTTTTGTTCTTTGAAGCTTGAACAACCTTTCAATAGGTTTGTCTAGAGCACTAAACCGGGAATGGGATTTCGGACGATAGTTTGAAAACAATTTATGAAAACATATTTAAATCAATTAACTTGATGAAACAGTCAAACAACTTTATTTTTAGAACGCAAATGAAAGACATTAAACTTCTCAACACATCTAGTGACTAAGAAGTTGGCATTTGACCAATGAATTGTGGACGTTTTGGCATTCATTGCATGCATCCGTGAGGGCTACAAAAAATATTACTAGTAATAGGGTGAATTTAAATGAAATTAATAAATAGAGATAGTAGGTACGAGTATGCTATATGCCTTTAGATATACAATTTTTATTTTAATTTAGTTTCTCTGTTTATCACATCTACATTATAATATTATAATACTGCTTCTATTTTAATTTTACAAAAAAAAAAGAAAAAAAAAAAGCCATGAATGGTTCAGTAACAAGTAAGATTATACTGTTTAAAGGCCGACGGTTATGCAAGGATCTTCGGCCAGTAGCCAAGTCCATCGAGTATGATGAACTTGTGGACAATGTATTATTCCCTGCTAGGTTAGTTTGGTATTAATGCAACCAATTATAGTTACAAGTGATTATATTTTCTTTTACATTTTTTATACATAATAAGCGTAAATATTAGTAATAGTAATAGTCGTTGAACAGCGCTGTTTATTCTATATGTATATATATATATATATATATATATATATATATATATATATATATATATATATATATAGATAGAGAGAGAGAGAGAGAGAGAGAGAGAGAGAGAGAGAGAGAGAGAGAGAGAGAGAGAGAGAGAGAGAGAGAGAGAGAGAGAGAGAGAGAGAGAGAGAGAGAGAGAGAGAGAGAGAGAGAGAGAGAGAGAGAGAGCTATTGACAAACTGGGAAAATACTGCTTCCGGAAAAAAAATGCTGTAAAAAAACTAAATCTTTATACACATTTTACTTTCAGTAATATTTCTGATAAAGTACGGAAACATGAAGGCAAAAAACTCGAGACAAGGAAGCAGTTTTAATCATCTCAGATTACTTCGTACCACCTCCATTCTTCCTGATTAAAATGCACCTGAAGTCCATAGAAGTCTCTTTTAAACTCAGCAGTATCAAAGTTACAGATTACAATCTTCGCTATTAGCATAATACATTCCTTTGAAAAAGTAATTGAAGATCAGATAGGTTAGTAATTCTGCAGACAGTTACATATGTGATAAATAAATAAAAAAAAAAATCAATAACATGATCGTGGTTTAATAGCCTTTTAAAAAGAAACTGACAAGTGAAATGTGACAAGCGTTTAGTCCAAGCTGTCTGTAGCATGACTTGACAAATAACGATCAGTTGTATCGAGAAGGGTCAGGTACTAATATTCTTGATCCAGTAACTATCGAGTAATTATAGGTTAAATCTAACATTACACAACAAAAATTCACGAAACGCATATTCACAATAAATAACACTAGAACATCGGCCCTGTCAGACGAGGACAGAATTTTTAATATTTGTGAAATGGGAAGCTACAGAAAATGAATACGTTTTATATACATAGTCCGAGAGCGAGGTTGGAAAGATGATCGTAATCGCTCCATGAAGGCCGAAGTCGGAAAATTTATAGACTTCTTAATCTATTGATCTTTAACTCCTTTCTTATTTTTTTCAAAAACAATTCCCCAATGTTAAAAATTTCCAATAGAAAAAGTATCTTCCACATTGTACTTCTTAACCATTTGCTTAATATGTTTAAACCAAAAGGTATTTTTCCTAACAGTGTCTAAAGCAAGTAGCATAATTGTGCACTATATGACATAATGGTTCGACTGACAGGATCAAGAGACCTGTGATTTTGATTGAAAATTGATATTATTGTTTTGCATAAATTTGTTCCAGATTGAGTCAACTCCAGAATAAAAAAAAAATTAACCATAAGAACGAACGAAATTTAGCTGCTTGAACTTTGTCTTCTTTAAATCTTTTTCTTGCATTTAACCATTCGTTTGTAGCCAATCAGCAAGATAATAATATAAATTAATGCACAAATTATAAAGTTATGCCGCCTACAAAAGAGGAAAGATCACGTATTTCCAATTTTCTGCTATTAAGTAATTTATGCAGCTCCTCTTATCCACCCACTTCTTAGGGAGATCTTTAAATCCTCAATGCCACAAGGAGGATCTGCAACCAATAATTTTCAGTATCTGAACCCGCTGGGGCCTGCTCACCTGTATTTTTATTTAACACCACTGTAGAAATTTCGAAATAAATAATAGTACTGATGTCTGCTTGGAGGTAAAAGTAACTAAGCGCATTTTTTTTTCCAAATTCGACAAAAAATGTGTTGATACAATCATAAGTATAAAACGTTACCAAGCGAATATAATCGCTATCTATATATGCACATTAGAGAATGAGAAAATTCACTATATAACTGGAATTTCACTATTTTATAGTAAAATATTAAAAAAAAAAAATTACACCTTTTTTATTTGCGAGATGGCAAGGATCGATCCTGAATAAAAATGAAACAAACCTATATATATTTATATATATATATATATATATATATATATATATATATATATATATATATATATATATATATATATATATATACAGGGTGTTCGGAAGATCGTTGGCCAAAAAATTATCTCAATAAAAAAAAAAAAGTGAGCGCAACAGCCAAATCCAAATTGTTTTAAAAACTTCTATATTTAATACTCTTTAAAAAAATACCATTTGCAGGCACGCAGCACATCTAGTTTTTTTTATTTTTTTATAAAGTAACAAAAGGGTGCCACCAGCGCACACTGACAATAATAATGAATCGAATCATATTTTTTATGCAAAACGTGACAAATATTTGTGTTCCTTTATAGCATAGGTTAAACTGCATATTTTCTCTTTCTTTCTCGGAATTTCGATTTTAACAGAGTAAACTTTAACTACATTATTGTAAAAACAATATTTAAAAAATCAATGCCGCGTTTACCATAATGAAGGAAGAATTTATTTTTAGAACAACTACCACAAAAATAAGAAAAAGATATCGTGCTTGTATTAGAAATAGTGGAGATCATTTTGAGCAATACCTGTGATACTCTACAAATTAAATTTATGAATAATTTAAAATTAGTTTCATTTTGTTCCCTGATTATTGTTTACAAAAATGTAGATAAAGTTTACTCTGATAAAATCGAAATTCCGAGAAAGAAAGAGAAAATATGCAGTTTAACCTATGCTATAAAGGAAACACGACTCTTTGTCATGTTTTGCATAAAAAATATGATTCGATTCATTATTATTGTCAGTGTGCGCTGGTGGCACCCTTTTGTTACTTTATAAAAAATAAAAAAAAACTAGATGTGCTGCGTGCCTGCAAATTGTTTTTTTAAAGAGTATTAAATAGAGAAGTTTTTAAAACAATTTGGATTTGGCTGTAGCGCTTACTTTTTTTTTTTTTATTGAACTTAAACTTGAAGTTCATAATTTTTATTTTTGCCTTTGACAAGATTTAACGATCTTCTGTTTTTTTGGTATTTGTTTTTTGCACCATATCTATTTTAGTTTACATGGACAATGTATTAGCAATTACAGGGGAAAAATGGCGTTGATATATTAGTAAACAACGGAGTTATAAGGCATAAATGTTTGGATTTGGCCATTTTTACAAAAAAATTCATTAAAAAAAAACCGTAAGACTTTGTATATAGGTAAGTGACCTTAAATAGGTTCAAAATGAACCTCCCTACCCGAGATAATTTTTTCGCCAACGATCTTCCGAACACCTTGTATATATATATATATATATATATATATATATATATATATATATATATATATATATATATATATATTTTTTTTTTTTTTTTTTTTTTTTTTTTTTTTTTTTTTTTTTTCGAAATATAATAAACTTATTTTGTAGTTCGTTAATTTATTTTCTATCACAATTTTATTAGCATCATAATTTTATATTATTTTATTATTTCTTTGGATTTATAATTCATAAGGCACCAATAATATTCCAACTGTGGAAGATTGATACATAATTAAAATAAAGGTATGTATATACAAAAAAAAAGTAATTTTTTATAGATGATATGTGGAAACAATTGAAACTTCAATCAGCCATCATTGTAAAAATATTTACAAACAATAAAATGACAAAGTTGATAAGAACACGTAACCCCTTTGTTGACATTGTGATTATCCTAAAGTTTGAATTCATGTAGCTATCATGTTTACCACTAGTTCAACTAATTCTGCCACTTCACAGCATTAAACATTTTCATCCAGTTTTGCACCCAACAATATTTAATTTTCTTAATTAATCATCTAACAAGTGTGATAGACAATGATTATAATAAAACAACAATGAATCGGAAACTAACTACCCATTGATAGCAGTATATTAGAAGGTCTCGTGTCAATTTTATTTTCTGACGCCTCGTGATGTTAAGGTCAAGACATACATAGTGAAGCGGATAGAACTTGGAATTATCTTGAGGAACACCCTCAGATTGGATAAGGTAGGAAAATTAAGATTTAATTATAAAGATTTTATCACTGAGATATCAAAATAAAAAATAAAAATAAAAAATTCAATCCTTGTTACAAAACGTTTCGTCAAAAAGCTTCTTGACCCCATCTCCCTTTTATTTTAATTTTATACTTTTTAAATAAATCTTTCTGTCTCAATTTTGATATTTTTAATATTACATCTTATATTTATTTCCTGCGGCTATAGAACTGTTTAAATATAGAAATATCTCAAATAACAAATAATAATTAGAAATATATTAAAAGTATAATTTCGATTGACTAGGAATGTAGTAAAGTGTACGTGAAAAAAGCTCAATTTCTCCTTGAATGGAAAAACAATAGATAATAGATATGTGTATATACCAGGTATGCAAGTTTAAAATGTCGTTTATTTCTTAAAATATATACACAGTAATTTAAAAAAAAGTATAATATATTTTATTCAAAGTACTGACCCTCGCTTTCTACACATTTTGTCCATCTCTCGGGCAATATATGGATACCATTCCAAAAGAATGCTTCATCTTTATTTGAAATCCATTCATCGAGCCATTTTCGTACGTTTTCGAAATTGTTGAAGTGTTGCTCCGCCAATGAGTGTCCCATCGAGATGAGAAGAGGTGATAATCAGAAGGCGCCAGGTCAGGTGAATACGGCGGGTGGGGTAGGAGTTCCCAACCAAGCGAAGAAATCGTTTCCTTAGTCAATCTGGCTGAATGTGCAGGAGCGTTATCATGCTAAAGAATGACTTTGGCGTGCCTGTGAGCCCATTCTGGGCGTTTTTTTCGATCAATGCGTGACTCAAATTGATCATTTGTTGTCGGTAGCGCTCGGTATTGACTGTTTCGCCGGGTTCGAGAAGCTCGTAGTAGACTACTCCCTTCTGATCCCACCACACACACAGCATTGTCTTCTTCCCAAAACGATCCGGTCTTGCACTCGATGTGGATGGTTGTCCTGGCGTTACCCATGATTTTTTTTTCGTTTGGGATTCTGAAAATAAATCCATTTTTCATCGCCAGTTACAACTCGATGCAAAAAACCCTTTCTTTCGTGGCGAAAAAGCAGCATTTCGCACACAGTTTTTCGTTTTTCCATCTGTCGTTCGTCCAATTCATGTGGAACCCATTTTCCAACCTTTTGAATCTTTCCCATAGCTCTCAGGCGATCGGAAATGGCTTGCCTAGTGACATTCAACTGTTATGCCATCATTTGTTGGGTTTGGGTATTGTCTTCGTCTAATAAAGATTGCAATTCGAAGTCCTCAAACTTATTTGGTCGATTTTCTCGTTTTTGATCAGTAACATCAAAATCACCACGTTTGAAACTTTGAAACCAACGTTCACATGTCCTGACGGTTGGCGCAACATCGCCATAAGTCTCAACAATAATTCGATGACATTCAGATGCCTTTTTCTTTTGATTAAATAAGAAAATCATGACATGCCGCAAATGCTCTTTATTTGGCTTAAAATTAGACATTTTTAACACCAAAGAAAGGTATGATACGTCCACGTAAACGACTTAAAAACAACTGACTTTTGTAAACAAATGCCTAACAAACAAAATAGCGTTTAGAGATAAGCAAATCCTTCAATAGGCTAAGAGCGCATTCTATTGGTATTAAAACGACATATTAAACTTGCATGCCTGGTATAATCTACTTCTTATCCCAATTTACATTTTAGAATTAAAAGGACCAAATTGCTTCAATTAATAAATTAATTAAATTATATATGATTATTCTAAATAAACAAAGTTTAGAGAATGTAGGGGTTTCAAATATAATTTTTTTATATTCGAACCAATAGAGCTCCGAAACAGTAAGTCCTAGCGACAAATATTATATACATATAAAAAAATATATTCTCCACTAAATTTATGATAAGGAAACAATCGCAGAATCAGAGCAACGCCAACCGATCTTGAGTGTCAAAATGTTATTTTTGATTGTGAAGAAAACGTTGCACCAAAAAAGTATAGAACCCCAGCCAAAAGACATAACCATTTAAAAAAAAAAAAAAATTACGAAGATTTTATAGAAATTCACAAAATTTTGGAGTGTGTTTTTTCGCACTTATTTTTAAAGCATTTAAATTGCTATTTTTAGACGTATACTGAGGTAACGTGTAATGAGTTATTTAAAAAAACTTTAAACAGATAGATTACAGTAAATATTTTTACAATTTTGAGAAAGGTATTGAATAAATTGAAGATAACGCCTGAAGACTGGTGAATGCATAAGGTTCCGTGAACGGCACAGTGATTTCGCTAGTGTCGGGGCTAAGCTACACTTCTAGGGTACTCGCTGTTTTATTTATGCCTGATGAATTATGTAACGAAGGCAGAACCTTCTGAAAGGTGCTCCATCGCACTAGTGGATTGTTGTTAGCTACAGATTTAGATAGTCGGATTCAGTTAAATGGCTGATTCTAAGAAGCCAGTAAGTAAAGGGTAACATTAAATAATTTATTTTATAGTTTGGTACATCAATTTTCACAAATCAACATCAAATTTACATTTATATTTCAATTACATGGTAGCACTTATAAAGGTTCTGTATAATGAAGTACTATATTAGAAGTGCCGAGGTCATCTTCTTTTCAGGCGCCTCGGAGGGTTATCTGGAATGGAGCGAGAAGCTAGTTGTAAAACTAATGGATTTGAATGGTTATGGAGTTTGCTATGAAAGGATAGATATCTAGTTTGAGCTAAGTCAGAAACGTATGGTATATTAAGATCTTTGTTGATAAGTTTCTTTGTGACGAAGTAAGGAGCATTTTGGATTTTTCTAAGGATTTTGCATTGTAAGGATTGGATTTTAGATGAATTGGATGGTTTAGTGGAGCCCCAACCCCTCAACGATGGGCAGTTTCATGTCGTTTTAGTCTGTGGATTCCAAGTAAAACGTTTGTCCATATGGATTCCTAGGTAGCGGATCTGTTCAACGAGGATTAGTGGAACATCATTAAAGGATACTCTAAGACAGGAAGTCGTAGGTTTACGACGAAGGGTGAAGGTTATTTGATGGGATTTATTTGGATTCTCCATTTTTTACACTATTCTTGAAAGTTTATGATATGGGATTAGAGTTTCTGGGAGGCAATGAAGGGATCACAGTTTACTGATAACAGACAAGTGTCATCACCATATGTGGTGAGGATGGTGCTAGGATGCATCGGGATGTAAGCTCTATATACCGTGTAGAGGATTGGACCTAGGATACTTTCTTGAGGAATTCCGGCAGATTGGGTAAAGAGAGAAGAATAGGACGAATGTAATATTGCATTGAATATGTATTTATATATACTATAAATACAAAAATAAATATGTATATAGTGTTTTGAAACCTACTAATTCTTAATTTTTTATATGTGTAATACCTAATATATTTTACTAGTGTCCACCTATTAACGCTCAAAAACGTTACTGTCTCTTTTCATTACCTACATATATTTTGTTTCTCACAAATTAGTTTTTTTCCTTTACTATAAACTATTATATATTTCTGTCGCTAAGCTTGTTTTATGTACCAAGCCGTTTCAAAAGTCCTGCCGTATTTTCAATAATAAAGATCTATATGGTCTGCACCGTATTTGTAATAATTTTATTATCAATTCGACTTTTTCTAATTTAAACAATATTGTTTACTGTCTTTGAAATAGTGATCACCTTTTAATTCAGTCACAGCTAAACGTTCAAAGAAATATATTAAAATGGTGAGTATTGAAATTCAAATTTGGTCAATTTTATTATATTTATTTAAATTTGGCTTGAATGTAACCGAGGCCACTTAAAACATATGCTCCGTGTTTTGTGATAAGGTATTCTCTGAGCGTAAAGCTCAATTTTGGGTTTACAAATTCCGTCAAGGCGATGAAACGCTTGAGGATGATGCTCGTTCTGGAAGACCTCAAGTTGCCAACGAACAGGAAATTTACGAACCAATTGATTCGGATCCACGTCAAATATGTGCGGAAATAGGTAAGCAGTCAAACATTTCACAAGCAACAGCCTGGAGATACCTTTATTGACTGGGAAAAATAAAAAAACTGGATAAATGTGATATCTATGTGTGCCTGCCCCATTATGTTTAATGCCTGATAATTTTAAATCTATAAATTTTTCCCTCGGAAGTAAATGGATCTGTGCCATTTTTAATACAGTTGTCACAAATTAAAAGTAAAAGATTGTGAAGAAAACCTTTAGAAAAGTGAAACAAACAAAGGAAACACCCTTTGTTAAAATTTTTTAAAAAATAAGTTCAATTTGAAATATATGACGAAATATCTAAAGAAAACCAGAATTAAAAATATTTTGTTTTATACTACATTAAAAGATTTTTTATTACGTTTAAGGACTATATTTATTAAATACGTATGTTTAGAAGCTATTTTTAAAAATCAATTTTTTACCTGCAGTTGATTAACTACTTTTAATCTCATGCCCAAAAAACAAAAAATATTTGTAATGGGTTTATATATTTGTTTTGTTTTTTTATAATTGTTATTGTAAAATTGCAATTTTTTTTATTTGATTCTCATTATAAAACGTAGTCCTAGAAATGGAAAGGTCAACCAAAATTAGAACAAAGTTGTTAAAATACTTCATGCCTTATGGGTGGTGTATAATTTATGAAATGTGTGCCCTTCTTGCAATCTCATCCGCAATAGTCACTTCCATTTCCAGTTTTATTAAAAATTACCTAACCGATATTCATCCACTTGTGGAAACTTATATTGTGCAGGGAAAAAAGTTCAACTTCAATAAAAACTTTTAAATTTGTAGAATTGAATATTCTTAAAAAAATACATGCATGAATGTTGCATATATTGTATCAATTAAACGTTTTTGCCTTATTCACCATACTTATTCAGCACTGAAAAATTATATGAACTTCTTGCTAACACAAAATAAAATAAAATAAAAAGCTAAAATCGAATAGCACGGAAAATAAGTATAATTAAATAATAATTCAAACCAACGTTTAAGGCACAATTGAATTTTTCGATTTAAAAATATCGATATATTAACGAGAACGATGGCTTTAACTTTCTAAATTTTTAAGCTCTAAAATAAATGAATTCAATCTAGTTAGTTCAATAGCCGGGGAAAGGCGAACAGCGAACACCTGAAGGACAAAAAAGAATTCACGCCATCGTACACAAAAGAGCGACAGGTCAAGGGAAAATTTAAAAACCAAAACACCTTTTTGGAAATTCAGTTAAGGTTATGATTAATTTAAAAATGATAAATACAGTACTTCTTCAGCAATGAAAAAAAAAAAAAAAAAAAAAAAAAAATAGACAACTATGAAAAAATAATAAATTATCCCAGAAAAAAAGTAATTCCGTGAGATAAATAATCAGATAAAGCATAGAAACATTATTGCAAGAAATAATGGAACTAATGAAATTAGCAAATATAATTTATTAACAATTCTAATAGCTCCTTATATGTTCCGTAACGTTAAATATACCTATCCTTTTGTAATAGTATTTATTTTTTTTATTTTTCTAATCAATTTAAAATTATATAAATTCAACTAATCAACACACAAATCTAACATGAATCAACAAAACAATAAAGAACTATTTTCATAAAAAACAAAACAAAAAAACAATAGTGAATAAAACTCAAGCAAAATAAAAAGGAAAAAAAAAATCGTAAATCATTTGTATTCGTTTTTAAAATACCATTGTCCAAAGATGTTTCTTCTTTCGTCATTGTAGCTGGCAGATCAGTTTTCCCGTTTTCCATGTCTCAGCTTACAGGGCGAAGCCATCCCTAACACGATTTAAAGTTGTCATAGAAATCATTGAAAAAATAACTGGACAGTTCTTAACACTAAAAATAATTTATATACACAAGAAATTCTTTTAATTACTTTTTAAAAAGAAAATTACTCTGATTAAAGTTCACAAACTAATCCCAGAGATTATATTAAAAAACACTGTACGCACCAACGAGGCTTAACGCTCCAGCCTAATGAAACTTCATTATTTATAGTTAAAGGGAACCCCCTCCTCTAATATGCCTATCGTGTTAAATAAGAACATTGATTTAAGTAAAATTTATTTGTAACTTTTAATTGTATTAGTACATAAATTGGTAATCATAATATTAATTAAGTAACATTAATTACAATATACTAATTAATTACACATATCACTAGGAAAGGAATCGGAAATCCTCTATAAAAATTGTCAATTTATAATGGATGAACTATTGACAAGAATTAATAACATAAATTGTTTATTTTATAATGAGTATAATGATTAGTTACGATTGAAACGGTTTACATAAAAAATGGGGTAGTATTTAATTTTCTTGAGCATTAGGAATTAAATGATAATAATTAGATGATTTATCAATTTCATTGACAAAATGTAAAAACCAAAGTATGTTACAAAGGCACTGGTGTATACTTCTTCCACTCGAAATATATTTGGCAGCCGGATGTTCTAATTTTTTTATTTTTGTATTATCAAACTGTAATTTTTTTCTATGAGAAGAAAGAAATTGAGAAAATTGCATTTTTCGAATTTTTTTTTATTTGCTTACGAACTCTTCACTGTTTCAAAAATCAATACCCGGATTCAGAACAGAAAAAATGGACAAAAAATAATTTGCTGAATAGTTTTCCATGCTTTTTTTTTGTGACAAAGCTATAAATGTTTTTTTCAGATAGTTTAGATTCTTTCAGGATCGTTAAGATATGACGAGCTAGTATAAAGCTGTTAGAGGCCCAGGAAGAGACAAAAATATTTTTTTTAAAAAGTTGAGTATAAGAGACAGGAAAAAAAAAGTTTCATCATTGCATAGAAGACTTATTATTTTAATTCTGATAATAAAAATCAATTGTAAAAAGCAGTAGAACTCTTAGTCAAATTAAGCAGTAATAGGAAAGGAAAAACAATTCTGTAACTACTTTTAAAGGTACCTGAAGTTTGTACAATAAAATTCAAATGGATTTAGTTGCCAATGAGCTACCTATTTCAAAGATATTATAACAATGAATAGCAAGACTGAAAATTGGTTCTAATTAACCAGTAACCATTCGCTAAGGATTATTTATTGTAAAAAATTTTTATCGAATATGTAAAGAAATTTCTAATATAAATATAGAGTTAATAATAATAAAAAAAGCAATTTACAGGCATTATATTTGTTCCACTACTACAAGCAATTTTTTTTTTATAATTACCTATTGATATTTCTGGAGTTTATACGATATTTTCATCAAGTAAATATGTGGAAATATAATTACTATGGCATGACAATAACTTGTGAAGAAATTACTCATTGGAAGCATTTCAATAAGGCCTACATTAAAAGGTCCTTAGGCCATTATAACCAAACTCACTTAAATGAAATTCACTTGAATATTTAATATGTACGAATTTATACATGCATATTATATCTATAATCAATCATATCCATCGATAATATTTAAATTTGTTATGATTATAATTGCATAAATAAATTTCAATTCGAATTTGTTGTTTTAATGGATCCACATTAAAACTGCCATTTTCCTTGTTTTATGCGACCTTCAACAATTACAGGAAAATTACTATCAAATAATTTTAAAAAAAAATCAACTGAGTCAGAAAAATATAAATGAGAACAGTGTTACGAACATTAACGGCGGACAATGGCCTACAAACTGGTCTTCCATTATTCGTGTTCTCAGTGATGTAACCAAAGAGGTTGGCGTAAGGTGAGAATAGAGCCGGGATTATTGTGCCAACTCTAGCGGCTACTGTTGAGCAGTGGCCAGCAACAGATCACACTATGGTCAACAGCCTCTATATCTACGTCTCACGGGCATTAGGTTTTGTTGTTAAAATACGTAATAAATAACACAGCAGGTAATACTAAGAAGCAGCTATGAACGAGAAAGATAGTTTACAATATTAATATGTGTACCAGGCTCAGAATACTTTGTAAGAGTATTCTTTGTAAGCGTTTTAAAAATACCTTTTTCCAGAAACCAACTCTTCGTTATACTATCAAGTTGTTTCAAAAGTCCTACCATTTTTTAGGGTAATTAAAAAATTTCAATGAACCAATAACTTATACAATTACTTAATTCATTAAAATAATGTCCATTACAACTAATAACTTTATCCATCCGTGATACAAGATTCTAAATACCGTTTTTAAAAAATAGTTGAGTTTTGCTGGTAAAAAAAAGAAAAAAAAAGATTTAATTCGAATTCGAGGCTTTGATAGCTATCAAAACATTTCTGCCTGGGACATTTGTCCAGAGATCTAAAAAGGTGATAATCTGTGGTTGAAAGGTCGGGAGAATGTGGTGTGTGCGGCAATGTTTCCCACCCAATTTCCATTGATGTATTCCTAGTCTTCACAGTATATGACCGAACATTGTGTTGAAGGAGTAAGGGTCCTTTTCTCTTAAGCAAAATTGGATCGAATCTTCGAAGTTTAGACTGACAACGGTTTATTATCGCGAAATAGGACTCAGCAGTAACAGTTTGCCGCCGACTTGGGAGCTCCGAGTGCACACAACTTTGCTTGTCCAGAAAACAATCAACGATACCTTTTTTAGATGAATATCAGGTTGTGGAAATTGTTTTGGTTCTTCATTAGCTGATAGGTATTAGTATGATCATGAATATTGTCGTATAATACCCACTTTTTATCACAAGTGGTTATACTGTCAAAATGGGTCATGTTTTAATCAAGAAGCTAAACAATTTTATTCGTCTCTGATTACATGTGAGGGAGTCATTTATCCAGCTTTTTATCCCATTTGATTTAGGTCAACAAACACCATTTTAGTATATTTCTTTAAATGTTTAGCTGTGACCAGATCAAAAGGTAATCCCTATTTCAAAGATAGTAAACAATTATTCTTTAAATTGTAAAAAGTTGAATTGAAAATAGAATTATAACAAAATCATTATTTGCAAGGACCAAATAAATCTTAATGATAAAATGAAAGGAATTATGAGTATTTTTGTTTCATATTCATTTCATCAGATATAATATATCATAATATAAGTTAAAAATATAAAATTATGATCGCTTAAAACTTAACCAGGCAAAAAAGCATAAAAAACTAATTCTTAATCTAAAGTTTTAATAAAATAAATTAAATAAAAAGAAATTTTATTCTGTAGTTATTGTCCCTTAAAAATAATTACAATGAACAATATAATGGTGGCCTTGCTTCCGTATATAAAATAAAGGACATAATAATATGAAAGAGAACAATAGTAAAATAAAATTATGTTATAAAATTAATCTTACATACACGTTATAAATCTACTATATATTTGTCAAATACCACTCACTCATTTAACACGAAATCTCAGAAACCACCGAACGGATTGGAATGAAATTCGATATGTAGCTTCCTCTAGGGCCGTAGGTGCTCGCTAAGAAAGGAATTAAAAAAAAATCGGCCTGGATCGCGGCTAATTCGCGAAAAATGCTATTGCAATTTTTATTGGGAGAATGATAATAGATTAATTGTCATATGGTATTTCGAGATAAGCTAAGTTAAAAAATAGGTTAGATGTTTAAGCCGCACAATTTGACCACAAATTAAGTTCCTTATAGTTCTAAACACACAAAAATACGATCGATGTCGAAACCTTCTAATATGGTACTTTCTGTGAACTCATGGTGGCTGCAGAGGTGGACCCTTACAAGTTTGAGTTGTTTCGTGACGGGAAGCTATTAAAAGACTTATGTTCTCTGGTGATGACATGTAAGGCCAATTCGATGTACATATTCCTTACGAGCAACTCACCAGCATTGCTTCACCACTAGTTTCGTCCCCAACTACTCTTCCTTCAGTTTTCCGGTCACAAGATAATCGGCTTTTCTCAACCAGGCCCAAGTTCTATTTTACAAGTTGCACATAGCATTTATGAATTTCATTCCTTGAACCTAGAATATACCTTTTTCTCAGTTCAGATGAATCTATTGCAACATTGAATTAAACCAATCAATCTAAAGTAAACAACGTAGGAAATGATTCACTGATTCATTTCGCAACAAACAACTAAGGAACTCGGCTGCAAAATATATTCAAGCACATGTAGAGGTCAACAGGAAAGCTGTTAAGAAATACATAACAAATAATCCTGAAATTAGCAGAAAAGTGGTTAAAAAACTAAAGAAAGCCAACCTGAAGTTAAAAGATATGCTGTATACACATATTCTGAGAATCACCCAACTGTACTTAAAGGGACTGTACAAAAGTATAAGAAAACCCATCCTGAAATCCATAGAAAGTCTTAAAAAAAAATTATCAAATTTATTTATTCACATTATTCTAAGAATGGAATTCTTTAGGTTTATTTAAGTAATAATAATTATCAACGTTAAGCTTAACTTTTACTAATTTCGGTTGTCCTTAATCCTAATGATATTAAACCGTAGCGGAGCTGGGTATTTTCAGCTAGTATTAAATAAAAATAAAAATAAATTTTAAAGTAAAAAAATTAAAATAAAGTAAGAACGCAGAAAAAAAAGAAAGAATGGACCAATTAAAATGAAAAATCCGCAAAACATTGCTAAAAATATATCTTATCTGGAGATCATAATATAAGTTACAATAAATATAACACAAAAACAAAATTAAAATTATATAGCAAACATTCATATTTTATTGTAATATTTTTTTTCTTCTATATGACTGTTGGATTGAACTAATAAGGAAAGGAAGAGTCGGGAGGTAAAGCAATAGAGATTGAAGGAAAGGCGAATATTGGATGGGAGGGAGTTCTAGAAATTAGATCCTCTGGCAATAAAAGAGCGTTTGAATGATGCTGTATTGAAGGGATTTGGTAAAGGACAGAAGGACGAGATGTGGTGTGGAAACTCACTGATGAATGCTTTTACATTGTAGGAGGGTGACTGAAATAAAAGAAATGGAAAGAACCAAGAAAGTATTGTCGTCTGGAGGAGGGAAATAACCCTTTAATATTTAGTATAGTGGGAAGAAATATGGTCATGACGGGGAATCCCTAGAACAATACCAGGCAACAATTCATAATCTTCTTCAACCTTGCATTCTGATATTGAGACCTAAGTACTCCAAACTAGCATAATCAAAATGGGTGAAGATAATAGAAGAAATTAACAGTTAAATCAAAATAACATAAATTAACATAATTGAAAGTTTTCAATTATTATTATTTTTTTTTCTAGAAGACCCTAGCCACTATTCTCAGTGTGAGTTCCTCACCGGTCGAATGACCTTTTGTAAGCTCGTATGACTCGTGTAGGCTGGAGGGTTACATTCGAGGGGTGGGGATAATACCTGAGGAACTAGTGTCCTTTCCACCGACATTAATTCAAACACTAGGGATCCGATGACATTCACAGATTATGGTTGTTCAGAGTGTATAAAAGAAATTCAATCCTAAATACTTGTGTAACGGAATTAAATTTGAGTGCAAATAGATGTCTGCACATCTACAACTTTTTGAGTTATCTGACGTGGAAAGCGAAGTAATGAAAGTGCCTAATACCTACCACGGTATGCTTTTATTTGCACTTTTTTATTTCTCTGTTTCCCTGACCATAAAATCATTTTTGGAACAGAGAAAAAAACTTTATTATACAATTTCCATTTGGTTTTAGTTTATATCTTTGTTGGAGCTTAACGTTCTTATGTGCTCCAACCAAGGCAAGAAGGAAGAGTTATCCAAAGGGTTACCAACCTATTCTAGCTAGAGTGGGAAGGCTGAGATTCATTTTGGGGAACACCAAAGAATGAATCTGATCCAGTGTGGATTTGGACCCTCACTTCAATGTCCTCGGTTATCGAACCCTTAAGTGTACTTTTTAAATTATATCTCTTTCATTGTGGCTGTGCGATATACATAAAAAATATAATGAAAATAAATACATACGGTTAACGAATAAAAATTCACTTAAGGTTTATTCGACTTTGTTCGTAGTATGTTTGAACAAACTTTGAATTCCTATCTTAAGATAAAGATCAAGGAACAAACACTCCATATGGAAATGTAATTAAGATAAACAGAATAGGAGTTACAAACGAAGATAATCTCTTGCCAAAGGTCATAACCCCGGCCGGCTATTTTAAAGTTCACTCCATTCCCTGACCTGTTAAGAAGACGGATATCTGTCAGAATTCATCTAGACGATATTCTTAGGAAATGGTTAAGCAGCATTAGTAACCTATTATTTACAATATTCCCTAAGCTGGTAAATATATATATACTATTTATTGATATTTACAACTGTATACATAATGTACAAAATGTAAATTTGAGGACAATGATTACAATGACATGTCAACAACATGTTAAGAACTACTTGATAGTAGTACTTAAACAGTTTTACATTAGATGGTCTCTTGGCAATCTTCTTTTTAGATGCCTCAGAGGAATATCGGGAATTAAAGGATAGGCAAGTCCGGATACTAGTGGATACGATGGATACAAGCGGAGACTAGTGGATTGAATTTATTATGTGAAGATATTAGATAGTATCTGGTTAGGAACAAATCAACAAAAATGGTCATTTAGGTCTGTTTGGATAAGTTTGTTTGTGACATAATAAGAAGATTTGAGGATTTTCGATTATAAGGATTGGATACGAGAGGAATCGGAAGGTTATGCAAAGGTCCTAAGCCTAACTCAGTATGTCCTAAAGGGTCTAATTACTGTCATTTAAAAATGCCTTTTGTAATTTCTGGGGAGCTTAGAACTCTTGTCTAGAAAATGTTGCAGTAGATGGACCAGAACTACCAGACTTAATAGACCACTTTCAAGTCTGATATTTGAAAAAAAAAAATTGAAATTTAAACCGACAGTGCATTTTTTATGTTATATAGTGAGATTCTTCACAAATAAATGCCATGAGATTTTAACAACATAATATTAAAAGGATTAGATGCAAAATATAAGACAAATATAATTTAAGAGAAATATAATATTAAACAAAATTGTTTTAAAAAAAACATATCCCTATCACTATAGCAAATCAAACAGATGAAAACATTTTCCTTCTCTGTTCGATGTTGTTGATGGTGTTACGAAATCATTTGTTTTCTGAAGTTGAGGCGATTTAGCAAATAATAAAAAAAAAACAATTTATTTTATTTAATGAATTGTGTTTGATATCTTCTGTAGAGTTGGATAAAGTTTGTTTGCTTTTAATGTGAAAAATAATATTTTTCAAATATAGATTAAAAAAAAAAACTTAATGTTTCCATTCACCTTGTGGAGCATTATCGCCGCTAGTCAAATTAATTCGTCAACAGTCGAGTAGAATTTATTTCTAATGCGGGCACCTTCAATCATTGTTATTCCCACGGAAATGAACCATAGAACGACTTCAAGGTCGTCGTGATTAAGGCTTTGTCTGGTAACAAACTGTTCCTTTCAAGCTGAACTCTAAACAGCGTTACCAATTAATGAGCAAACCGTAGGAATAGCCACTTAAATACATACCATCTTATCTTACATGCGATATATATGTATATATAAATGGAATTATATACATATAAAAATTATCATCCAAAATACCAAAATTTAGGACATTTTTGATCAGGTCTATACCTGATCCCTTATTTTCATAGTAAACTACGTACCCACTCAAATCCTCTAGTATCGCAACTTGCCTCTCGTTCTGTTTCAGATAATCCTATGAGGCGTCTGAAAAGAAGATAAATCCGGGAGCACCTAATTTAGAACTTCAAAAGAGTGCTACAAATCCGTAATTTCTCTACACGGTCATACTACCTATCCTTTATACAAGGACTTATAGCAAGAGACTAAAACAGGCTGCTAAAAACATCTCGTGTCTAAAACGGTATCAGCAGTAAAACATATAAAAAAAAATAAAAAAAAGAAATAATCTACCTCAACTTGAAACGTAAGCGAATAAAATATTTCCAAATTTTTGATGAATCTTGGACGTGTCAAACGTGCAGCATTTAAAATACCGGATCATCAAAACTATAGAAGAGTACATGGAGATAGAGTTGATTGAGTTTCATCAAAACCTGACATCTGTGAAAGCAAAGCAAACTAAAAGAAATATTGTGTAACTGTAAAAGCCTAAACAATAGAGCAAAGCAATTATTAGCTACAACTAAAAGAGTCAACAATGATAAAATGAGGCCTGATTCAACATAACAATTTAGTTTAATTTCCTTTTTCTGCATTTCATTAATAATATGAGATGTAAAAGACTGATGAAATGTTTTATTAAATTTATTTTTGGCATTTCTTGACGTTCTCATATATATCATAGGTATTCTGAAATTGGGTGGCTTCACCCCAATTTCCGACGTCCAAACATCCTAGGTGCACTCATATTTCAATACTTGAAAACCAAAAAACCCATCTATTTTCATGACCTTACTCTGCGATCCTCCATTCACCTTTTAAATACTTGAACCCAACCCATCAACCTGTACACTCCTGCGCATCGAACTGCATCCATCGAAAAACTAATCTCCTACAAGGCAGCATACTTTAAATTCGAATTCGCTGCTCCAAAAAACTTCCGCATTTTTTATGCAACTTAATAGTATTTATTGCTTGAAGTTTAATGATTTAATGCTTTTTTAATATGCTGTACTTTCTTCATTAATTTAGATTTTACAATACTTTTAATACTACTTACGATTTTTTTATCATTCTTCGATTACTCTCCAAATTATTACAGTAATAGTTTTTATATTCCAAAAAAGCGCATTATGTTCTTGTAACTTTCATATGTCTGTATGTCAACTGGTTTAGTTTTTGGTATGAATTCTTAGTTGGTCTATTCTTAGTCTATTTATTAGTTTCGCGTAGATTGATGGATGTAATCGTTGGTCATAGCTTTATTCAACTGCACGTATTTGTAATACATTCCATGTTTTTTTTATTTTTATGTTGGATTTGATTTTGTAAAAAAAAAAAAAAAAAAAAAAAAATAACAATCCTACCTATTTTGTAAATACTTTACCGTTTTACTAAAAACGGTTGCTTCAAATTTTTAAATTTTTAAATTATAAATATGAATAATCGAATACACTATTCAGCATTTCTGAAAAGTGCATGCATATAATATTAGTATTTCCATAAGATGCACCTTTTGATATCCATAACTTTCTCTGACCTTTAGGTTTCTCATGAGAATATTTCAGATAACATGCTTAGGAAAAGATCAGTTGCGGTCGAAACATGCACTTCTGAAAAACATTTATATCTTCAGAATAAATAAATAAAAAAGTAACGGAATTAAACCGTTAAAAAGAACATTAGAACACGAATAAATAAGAATACGCATGCGAAAGTTAAAATTAGATTTTTCGTTACATTAAAAATCAAAACAAAATGAGTAGAAATATAATGCTAACGTTTAAAACTTTGGTAAAAATACAAAATAATAGTTATTGATTTAAGATTATGAAAAATATTTCATAGAGGATTCATGAATTCGGTATCTTTGTTTTTAAGAATGTTATTATTTTAAGGATGGCACGTTTTTATTTAAATTCTAATATTATGAGAATATTTTTTTTTTTTTTTTTTTTTTTTTAAATGTTTCAGAGGATAATCTAAAATAATGTATATCTTATTTTACAATTGTATTAATATAATAAAGAGTTATATTTTATGAACCTACGACTTTATTTAAATCTAACATTCACCCATTAATAGCACTGAAGTTCTGAATCAATCTTCTGACAATCTTCTTTTTAGACGCCACAAAGATAAAAGTTGATGTTAGGAGTAAATTTTTATGGGATAGGTATCTGGTTCTGGTCAAAGAGGCAAAATATAGGGCATTAAGATCATTACGGAAGAGTTTATTTAGAGGACAGCATGGAGAAATTAGGATTTTACTATAAGCCAAAATTTTTAATTATACATATAACGTTGAATGAAGTATTATTTTTATAAAACTAGTAAATTTAGAGTATTAAGAACTTTTTATCTATAAGGAAATATTGTTTCCAGTATTAGTAAAATTAATTGAACCTCATTAAATTTTGATAAAGGTTTTCTTTATTTGTATATCACGTATAGTATGAATCGATACATAAATATTCATTATATTAATGGAAAAAATGTAATTATTAGAATCAAATATCAATTGACCTTATAATAGCATCTTTTGCACCGGTTATCAGCCAGTTGTTTTCCGCTCATCCGCTGAATGCCATTTTAGCCCAGGGAACCAATTCTTGAATGTTATCTTCAGAATGTCGAGTCTTAGAAATGTTCTTATGTTTTCAATGATGGGAGTGTGACAATGTCTGTTTTTTCTCATGTATAGAGTACATTTTGTCCTCAAATTTTGAAAGTATTCTAGACGATTTAAGGATGAGATGTAATGCAACGTTGTTTGTCATATAATCTTTCAATATCCTTGTAAATGTTACTGTGGAATTGATATGTAATTAGAGTTAAAAATTGACGGCTCACCAAGCATTGTCAAACGCTCCAGTGATATCAAGCGAATAATAGCCGGTATGCTGGTTTTCTTCAAGTTTTCATATTTTATAATTAGGTTATTGAGTAAGAAAATGTATTTTAAGTTAATATGTAGATAAGAATTCAGTATTTATTTTTTGATTTTTAATCACAAATTTATTTATTTGTAAAAATGCTTTTTTATAAATAAATGAATGCACAACAGAAATAATATGGCTCTAGTATCTTATTTAATTTTTTAGTAAAAGAGTTAAATTTTGTAGCAAAACTGCATTAAAAAAATAAGATATTGAAAAAGATTTGTCGTGTCAAACACTTCGTACAGATCGATGTTATCAATTCAATTTTCAATATTTTGACGCTTATGGCTAGTCGTATATTATATTATTCACAGTTATCTTAGATTCCTTTGAGCGGTGCATCATGAAAATGAAACATTTGACCCTACCTTCTTTCCATTCATTAAAGTCTCCATCGGCAGTCTCCGGAGGCGGTAGAGGCTTCTTAAGTTTCTTCGGTGGTGTGTCCGGCGGCTTCTTACACTTCTTAGGTGGTGCTTCTGGTGGTGGTTTCTTCGGTTCGAACAAAGACGCCTTGTACGGAAAAAACATGAGAAGATGTTGCGTGCACGAGAAGCGATCGGCAACTGGCAGCCATGAGAAGTGAAACCGTTTCCCAACCGATGGGAATAGTCTGGAAAAGAGTGTGAGGATTTTTATCTGAAGGAACAATTGCAGGAGCTTGCTATGACCCTGAGCCATCTCCATTTGCGTTGAAGGCTCCAATCGAAAAATAGTGGGTAGCAATTTGTCTGCATTAAATCATGGGCACCTAAAAAGATAATGGCTGTTATTTCCCTATCTGTTATTTTTAACTTTTTTTAAAAAGTCAATTTAAACTCAGTGACTTAAGCGAACTAGTTCCCATAGGTTATTATCCGTAGAGAGTGAAAGTTAGTTAATTATAACACGGTTTGAGTAATTAAAATGATAATCACTGTTATTACAGAAAATTAAAAATGGGTGCTAACAACTCACAGTTTCAAAAGATTAAATTAAAACAATTAGGTAATGATTAAAAAATAAGAATAAAAATAATTTAAAGGACAAGCTTTGGGTTCGCCACCGATAAACTGAAGATTTAAACCTGTATAAAATTAATACGACAAATTTTCAGCTACTGACTCAATTATTTTCTCCAAGGAGTCAAATAAAAAACATATTGAGAATTGCTCACATTTTCGATAAATCATTCTATCGTTCTTAGATTTTAAAGTTAATCCACTGCGACAGGCAGTAACAAATTTTAAGTTTGTCTACAGTATCAGAAAGAATTATTTGTTCACTAGCATAATGAATCTCCTAACAACAATTATTTTTCTCTTGTATCATCGAAAATGTATGTAAATGATTAATTTGACAAAAAAAAAAAAAAAAAAAAAAAATAAGTTTTGAATGCATATATATATATATATATATATATATATAAATTTTTGAATATATATATATATATATATATATATATATACATAGTAACAACATGCAATGTCTTTCTTTTGATTCTTTTCACAACGCAAAGATTCCGAGATACAAGATTTTAAAATCAAAAAAGGAATTTTTCTATAAAAATTTAAGGGATTGGCAAAAAAATATTTTTAAAAAAGTAGCTTCCAAACCTTTTTATTTATTTATTTTAATTTATACAGGTTTCACAGTGGAAAATAAAAATAAAACTTCATCATGTATTGACAAATAATATTTTGATAATTTAAAAAAAAAAAATTCGTTTGAAAGATCTTGTCGAATACCTCTTTTTTTTTTTTTTTTTTTTTAATTCGCTTGTTTTTTTTATGTAAAATGTTAAACTTTCAACTATACCAACTAGGCTCAGACGGAGGCAACATCTCTTGATTTTAATACCTCTGGTACCATTATAATTAAAGTCACCACTTCAGACAATGATTTATGTATGTGAAGTAAACTTTTGATGGTTCCGTGTAACTTCATGCTTTTTATTAAATAATTTAGGATCACAAAACAAGAATATTATCATAAAATTTCATGATCATAACTTTGCACAATAGAGTTTGATAAATTGGGCAGTTTATGTTAAATGACTTCCAAGAATTATAATACCTAGATTGCCTGTAAGTTTCATTTACGACGCCTATTTATTAACAATGCATTAAAAATCGTGTCGCCAATGCAAAATATAAAAGCATTAACAATGTCTAATAATATTCCTTCAAGACGATGGAAAAGATGGCAACCAAGAAAAAAAAATTAAACAGAAATCAATAAAGAAAACATAAAAAACTCCTGTATTTTATAAATAAAAGTCTGAGGAAAGAGCTGCGTGGAAAAACTAATAGACATTATTATACTATGAAAAAACAGCTAAAGAAGAAAACAGTTATTTCCTTATGAGAGTAAATTTTTTTTTTAATTGGATACCACATCCGTTTAGTTGAAAAGCACTTTTCTTTTTCATAACTTATTGCAGTTGCGTTCAGTGCTACGTTTTCACATAGGTAACATTTCTCTTTAGAAGTAATATTAATGAATTATTTTATAACAAGAAAGAAAAGCAGTATCAGCCAAATTTAAAGATGTGAACGACTTACCGTTCCAATTCAACAAAATTTTCCTTTAGGTTATATGCTAAAAAATTTCAGGTAAAAAAACTAATGAAAATATCAAGTTATATAAAAGCGGATTGAGCAATTCCATAAGAAATAATACATGATAGAATGGCACGTCTCTTGAAATTTGAAGTTAAGAATTAAGTATTCAGTTTACAATTCACAAAAATATTTTTAAATTAAAAGTTGTATACTGACTTGGGCATAAATTATTATTGGAGTGTGCCACATATATTTGAATGATTGAATTAATTGATTAATCAATCAATTTAATTATACACTTCATAATATATTAATCAAATAAATAGTTAATCATATTAACAAGTAACCAGTCGATGGTTTGCCA
Source organism: Euschistus heros (assembly GCA_003667255.2). NCBI lineage: Eukaryota > Metazoa > Arthropoda > Insecta > Hemiptera > Pentatomidae > Euschistus > Euschistus heros. The sequence continues at coordinate 316,694 of RCWM02000002.1, read as the reverse complement.
ATTAAGGTATCATTAGGACAGAAGAAATCAAACCAGACATAACAAAAATAAATTCACCTACATGACTGAGTCAGGTACATAGATTATGTTTGTTTTTTAGCTTAAGACTTCCATTGAAGTCCTAACGAACTCGAGTTTAAAGTATGCTGCCTTGTAAAAGGTCAGTTTCGCAACAAAAAACGCAAAATTATCCAATTATAACTGTTTTCGATTATATTATAATAAGTTTTACACGAAATATAGATAATATTGACATTTTAATGAGCCGTAGAAGGACTAGGGCGCATTGGAAAAAATGATAGCTTCATTACTATTAATCTATATTGCATATTAGTCTCTCGTAGTTAAAAGTTCACAGGTCCAGGTTTGAATATCATAATGTATATTTACTAAATAGTTTATCTCGGTGAATAAGTAATTAATTCGATAAAAATTAGTTAAGTGACAAAAAATAATCGTAGAGGCTTTTCTTCATGGTAAAACAACTACACTATGCGCTTGGATTTTGGATCGCTATGTTAACGAAGGGGATCTTAGACAGGATCGTTAAAAACATGGATTTTACGAGAAAAAAGAAAAAATTCCTTCACAATTCTTTTTGGTCAACTAACATCAAGGAAAGGGGCACAACAATTTGGTCAAAAAGCCTCGACTTGAGCAATTTTTCATTGGTCCGCATCACAGAATTATATATATATATATATATATATCTCGCTCCATCTGATTTTCATATATATATATATACGAAGCATTAAAGATATTCCTGGCTCGCATATCAGGAAACTTGAGCAACGTTTTTTTTTTTTTTTTTTTTGAGCTGAAAAATTCCATTGAAGTCCTATACTGGCCTAGGTGGGAAGGTCAAGATTCATTTCGTGGGTCCGCCACGAAATAAATTTTAACCCGCCCAGGTGGTATTCGAACCCACGACCTTCTGGTTAAGAGCACGCTGAGACCCTCAACCATTGGGTCCCTAGATTACTAATTAACAGATATTTAGGATTTCATCGAATCATTACCCACAGAGTTGGGCTGAATTTAATCATAGTTAAAATTTGATCATAGCTATTTGACAACTAATATTCTGGAATCAACTACCTAATATTGATTAAATATTTTAGTCAAATTATCATTAGTACACTAAAAAAATGACTGAAAGGTTTAATCATTATTAACTCTGATAACCGATAAATTATAAGATTATTATTTTTTCTTTCCTTTATGTTTTCATTTATACATAAAAAAAAAAAAAAATCAAAATGATTACAATTACATATGTTTCAATAGCACTTGAACCAATGAAATTCTTGATAAATCATTGGACCTTTCTAGGAATATATTCGATTGTTTTATATTTAAATATTATAAATGATAAGAATAAGTTGGAGCAGTTAATACCTGAAGGGTGTGCTCCTCGAGAAGCACTACAAATACTACTCCCCTATCACAATCCTTCAACCCACCTTTAAATACATTATGATACAAAATATGGTACCAGTAAAACCGACAAAATAGGGAAAAAACAGCATAATGCATACCAGGTGGGCATACAGGTATACCTGGCCATTACCAAAGAAGATTCCTTTAACGTGTTTTGGTGACTAACAGTCCAAGATGCCAAACTAGGAATAGTCGGTCACTCGTTGAGCAGAGCGAACCATGTTGCGACTGTAAATGGCAACATTAGGAAACACCTACGGGCTTACTAAGGATGCTAAAAAACCTACTGGACCTTATAGGATGCAGCCAGACAAGGTTCTCCTAACAGTCAAGTCATCATTAAAGATTTTGTTATAAGTTCAAGTTAAAAGACTCAATTAGACAGAAATATTCCCTCAGCTTGGAAGCACTTGGTGACATTTTATAACTACTTAACTACTTAACATTGATATATTTTCTCAGGATATGAAAACCTAGATATTTTTTTGTGTCAAGAAATTGGCTGTAAACGTATTAGGTAAGATCGGAGAGGGTTGTGCATGGATTGTTATGTACCGAGGCAATTTTAAGTATCTCCAAGAGGTCACTGTAGTATCATTACAAAATAACAATGTTATTAAAGGAAATATTTTTATTTTATTTAGTTTTTGAAGATGAGTGTATTAACCATGCATCTTATTAGTGTGATGTATGAACATATAAATGAAGTTTTCATTCACAGATTGAGCTCGAATAATATCTCAGAGGATTCCGTTTTTCTTGTAAACCTAGGTGATTCTACTAAATAGGATAAATTTATAATTTATTTATAGAAAGTCCTAAGCAATGCATTTCTTAGGAATCTTGCATTCTGGAAGATAGGCAGCTTGGCAACTAAAGGGAAGTTATAAAAGTATGATTTATTGTGATTATGGTTTATTTTCTCTCTTTTTTTTAACGAGTTTTATATCAATGTAAAGTGGTATTGAATAGCCAATAAATATTTTTACATTATTATTTCCCTAAGAAAAGTTGTGTCGACAGAGTCTGTTCCGGTTAATACGTCATATAATACATATTACTATTATGTATTATATGATTATTATAATGCTATATAGCCGAGCGAGTATTGACCCATGTCGTAACTTGTCTTTACTGTGAAGTCTGAATAGAAATCTGAGATATACTGTTGAGGAGAAAGGTACATATACCTACATAAATCATGCAAATGGCCAAGCAGTTTTAGAAAATCATGAATTATTTTATTCATAACTAACAAGATCTTTTATTTCTAAAAATGTAACACATATAATTAAGATAATACTCATTTTTTAACGAAGTTCAAGTACTTGATAATTAACTAAGGTTATGTTGATAAGGTTCCTTCTTTTTTATATTGTAGTTCTCCATTGCGATAGCTGGATGAGGTGGTGGCTTATCTACGATTTCCTGGTGTGACATGGAGAAGAGCGTTGGGAGAGTTATTTATATATATATATATATATATATATATATATATATATATATATATATATATATATATATATATATACTTATACATAAATACCTCTATATATATATCTCAAATAAGAAGATGCCAAAAAATTTGACAACCTTAAGAACATTTAAGCATCATATTTATAAAGATTCATACAAACTTTAAACTTTATTATGAGTAGATATTATTTCAAAAATGTTTATTAGCAGTATGTTCACAGTTCATGCAGGTTATTTCAAAATCATCATTAATTGATAAACACAATTCATACTTCCAACACATCTCAAGAGTCATTAAATGTTTTAGGGCCTGGAGAAACCAATGATTCCCTCATAAAATCATGGCATTTAATATATATCAAGACAACGCACTAAAGCAGCTTTCAGTATGGAAGTTCAAACTTTAGTTACGAAATAATCCTATAAAGGTCAAATTAACTATGAAACAATGGTTGTTAAAATGATCAAGTCATGCAATAACACTCAACGCCTGGAACATCCTACTGCTACAGTGTATTAAATATCCCTATCCAAACTTTTTTAGGATTATAAAATTTTAATAGATTAGAATGTTTCACAATAAAATAAGGATTCTATTACCACTATTTATATCAATATCTCTGTTGTTTTTTTCAGTAACAGTGGGGTAAGAAAAAACAAAAATGTATCACTTTTCAAGTAGATTTTTGTGACCTCGGTTCGTTATAAAATCTAACAAAACAATAGATAGATCCACTTCTCAAAGTTTTGCTTTTTATTTTAATTTATATATCTATATTTTTATATTTATATAAATTTTTAATGAACTCTATAGGAAAATATTAGAGATATAGCAAGCAAAATAATGACCTGCAGGACAAACACTATCTAGTAAATAAACCAAGATTCTTCCAGTCTTTAATTACTCCATATCAGAACATTTTCTCACTTTTGAATACGCATTTTTCGAAAATAAAGTAAAACCACATTAATAGGAAGAAGATGGCATCCGAGAAATCAAGGACGTCAAAGGCGTGCCCGATGTCATCTCTCTTTGAAGTGATTTTCTATTCCTGTGGGCTCGACTTGTGATTAGAGTGGGTGAGAGAGATAGAGAAAGACTTCATCCACGAGTAGAGGAAAGACAGTATACCTTATGCCGGCAGTGCACACTCGGCGAGGCAAGACGATGGCAGGCGAGCACGAGAGTGTACTGGGTCGCCCTCAGTTGCCTCGCCTCTGCTCGCTGTCCCTCGCCTCGAGTGGCCTCGTGACGCGCTCCTCGGCGAATGTATACTGCCTACATAGCAGAGGCGAGAATCTTAGAAGTAAACAACTTGATGGCAGCATAACCTAACCCTTGTTAGCAGTTGATTGAAGATATGTGAATTCATCAGTGTATTGTAGCGTCCCTCTAATTATACAAATGTTATCTTCTAACATATACACATAAATATAAGTTTATATGCTGTAGTTTAAACAGCTTAATGGCTAAATATTTTCATAATCAAACTACAAGAAAATATTTTAAAACCTAAACATTTGCGGCAACTAAAGAGTTCGGTTACAAAGAAATAATTAAATATACAACAGCAATGTCAGGTTTACAGATGAAGTTATTATGTAAATGAAGTACACCTTCTTATACATTTCCATAAAAGGAGCAGGGGAAATGACTCGGTAACAGCAGTGAAAGAACAATGGCCAAAATAGTTGTAATGAATGAAATCAACTTAAGAGTAACGGGAAAATTAAGGAATGAAAGGATAATGAAAACAATATTATGTCATCATTAACCTAAAACAAGCAGGATTCAAGTAGAATATATACTCAAGAGATAATCATTTTTCAAAAGGAACACATTTCGCATTAAATTTAAATGTGATTTTTTCGTTTATTTTCAATTTATCAGTATTTTTAAACACTAAAGGGATCTACTCAAAACGTTTATATGCATTATTTTCAAAAGAAGTTGCAGAAAAATAGAATGTTTGTTATTTGGTAGTTGAAACTGTAACCACGTTCAATCTGCTCAAGCTGGAATTGAAATCGATAATCCCACTAACATTTTAGTTATCGATGAGTATAAAATTGGAACAAGAAAAGCAGATGTCGTAAATGTTTAGTATTTATCGAGGCAATCAATAATAGAAAACTGACTTCAGATCGTCTATGATTTCATTGTTATAAAATTTAATTTTTATTAACTTTTCAAAAAATATAATCCCATGGAAATTTTCTCTGAGCTTTCTACTCAAATAAAAATCAATTCTATTTACTTCGGGACTGACACCCCCTCAAAAAAATGTTCAGAAATAAACTGACCAAAACGAGCAATAATTATTCACCTCAACAAATAAAGCCTTTAATTATTCTTAAAGATGTTATGAATTAGGAAATGATTTTTTTTTTTTTTCCGGTAATAAATGATTTTAAATTCGGTCATTGTTAAACTTAAAACGTTTATACGCAATAGAGAAAAAAATAAAGAAGCATTAACTAAAATCAAGTGGGATCAGGAAAAGTCTGAAATCTTTAAAAATAGTTTGATGCACTCGCCATTAATTAAAATCAACTTTGAAAAAGAAATATAGACACAATAACAAAAAATTTAAATCACGCTATAATGAACGTTTCTCAGATAATAGGAATAAAAACATAAATATATAAATAATGGCTTTACCAAAATAAATTCTAATAAACCATGGTATGACGATGAATGTAAACAATTGAAAAGTGACTTGAAAAATAGTCTTAAACTATGCAAAAAAAAACTGGTTTTGATAGCATCTCTATTTTACAATACGGTTATATTAAAAAAATATATAAAAACTTAACAAAAACTAAAAAAAAAAGACAGCATGATAATTACTTGCTTGCTTCTTTGTATTCCGCTAAAGATAGTACCACGTTTTGGAAAATAATAAATAGTTTCAAAAATAATCGTAAATTTCAACAAGATCAGATTGGTTTGAGTAAATGGGAAGACTTTCATTCAAAATTGCATCCAAATCGCATCACCTTTAATGAGTTATTATCTGATGTGGGAAACCCCTTGTTAGACTCGCACATATCTGGAAATGAAATCGTATCTGCCATAAACAAGTGTAAAAATGGCAAAGCTGCTGGCATAGATATGATTCCGTATGAAGTCTACAAATCGTTTCCTCCGAATTGGTTGTTATATCTTGAGGTTCTCTTTAATAGAATATTGTTAACTGAATATATTCCTCAGGCTTGGACGCATATAATAACTATAATGCTTTACAAGAAGGGTGATAAATCATTACCAAATAATTATCGAGGTATTGCTTTAACCAACTGTATATTAAAGATATTTACATTAATATTGTTAAATAGGCTTACGATCTGGTCAGATGATATAGGGATTATACCAGAATGCCAAGCAGGGTTCCGAAATAGGCGCGGTTGCATGGACAATATTTTCATTTTAAATTGTATAATACAAAATTATCTGACACAAAAAAAGTATTTGTACGTTGCATTCATAGATTTGCAGAGAGCTTTTGACTCTGTGACACACAATTTACTATGGTTGAAATTATTTAAAATAGGGGTTAGTGGTAAAGTTGTGCGATTACTCATATCACTCTATAGTCGAGCTAACATGAAAATAAAAGGTGATCATGGTACATTTACCAATGACATTGCAATTACAGAAGGCCTGTTGCAAGGGGAATCCTTGAGTCCGGCGCTTTTCAATTTATTTTTGTGTGATATTGAGGAATTTTTCAGATCTAAAGGGATCACTGGTATCCCAATTAATGAAAAAACAGATTTGATCCTACTTCTTTATGCAGATGACGTAGTTCTGTTTGGTCATTGCAACACTGATATACAAGAGAAGTTAAATGTCTTCGACGATTACTGCCTGGCTAATGGCCTTAAGATGAATTTTGAAAAAAACTAAAATCCTAAAATTTTACAATGGAAGACCGAAAAAGGAAAAAAACAAAAAATAAAATAATTAAAGGGAACATTGTAAAATTTGTTAATGAATTTAATTATTTGGGTGTACTGTTTTCGCGATCTGGTTTATTCTTAAAACAAACAAAAAATTCTGTTTCTCGTGGAAATGCAGCAATAGGAGCGGTATTAGATACATGTAGGGGAGCAAGAATTCGAGCACAGTCAGTCCGGGGCAAGCTTAAGGGAGCAATAATTGACAGTACAATCACATACGCCGTAAATATTTGGGGTTTGAGGTATTTAGAGGAATTAGAGAAGATAAACACTAATTTCTATAAAAAGTTATTCTGTTTATCGAGATCTACACCAAATTAGCTTGTGAGGCTTGAGACTGGCTCTATTCATGCTAGTTGGCTGGCTCTTAAAATAGCTTTAAATTATTTAAGAACCATAGTCCAAATGAGTGATGATAGGCTTCCAAAGTTGTGTTTTTATAACTTAGTCAAGCTGTCTTCAAGTAGAAATGCTAATTTTAAGTATAATTGGTGTTTACAAATAAAACATTTACTGGATAAAATCGGAGAAGGGGGAATAGTTTTCGAATCAAATATAGTTAAACTCAAAGAAAAAAGTCAAACTGTATTAGAAAAATACAAAATTTATTTATTTAATTCGGATCTATCCTCTAGCCAGCAGTCGAATTTTAGCACATTCTACAATAGCATTAATCCAACCGGTTCAATCCCTGTTTACGTTAATATACGGATAAATATTATTTTCACTAGAATTATTGCACAGTTAAGAACTACAGGAAAACATATAATAAAAATAACAACTCCAGATAAAATCACACAAATTAATCCTCAAGAAATCTGTACGGTTTGTAATATGAAAACTAATGAAGACCTCGGACATATTCTTTACACTTGCCCAATTTATAATGGCCTGCGTAACACTTATTACCCTAGCATTGATTCAAATGACAGTTTTCAAATACTTAATCCACAAAATGAAATAGAAGCAAAAAAACTGGCATATTTTATTATAAATATAATGAAAATCAGAAATTTTTTCACTGAGATATAGTAGATTTAACTGTAAAATATCAGTATCATGTATATACCTATTTGCCTGAGATATGACATATATTTATATATACTTGAAATTAGTAGTTCAATATGATCTTTGATAAAGTTTAAAGGTTTATAAAGGACATAAAAAAAAGTGTTAATTATTTTATTAGGTATTTTTTATTATTTAGATAGAAAAATATGTATTTAATTTTTATTAGTTGTAGTTAATTCTTAGTTTATTCAAAGTGCTTTGGTATATTATTTAAATTATTATTAGATGATTATGATAATGTGCATAATATTTGTAGTTGTATTAATGTTTGTATCTTATTTCATTGTACACAATATATGACCGAACTTCTTTGTATAGGGCATGGCCCTGCTTACAAATAAAAAAAAAAAAAAAAAAAAAAAAAAAAAAAAAAAATTCGGCTACCTTTAAACATTAAAATACTTTTTGATTACTCACTATACATTGCCCGTTCAGAATTAGAGAAATACAACTTAAAAAAGTTATCAGACAGCCTAAGTGTCTTACAATTATTTAACAACTTCAAAAACATAAATAAGCCAAAGATGCTACGATTAGCGGCAAACAAATAAAAATTTCGGTCCCATTTCCAGATTTTAATTTAGTAATAAAAGAAAACTGTCACAACAAATGGCAGGATCAATATCCACTATCTCCTACAGGGCAGTATTACAAATCCGTATTTCCTAATGTCTCACGCAGGCCATGGTTTTCAAACAACACTTTAAATAAACAAGAAATAAAAACTTATTGTAGATTACGGTCGGAATTCGGAATTTCGGAATCGGCCACTTGCCAAAACTGCAATAACCGAGAAACTTTGCACCATATAGTTATGAAATGTAAGGCATATACACCTCAGAGAAAAAAACTCTTTGAGGACCTTCAGAATAACACCATTACATATAAAGAAATAATAACACTAAGCGGAGGAGATGAGATAGGCTACATATTGAACTATTTTAAATCAATAAAAAAATTCATTTAAAACAATTAAGCAAATACTTTTTTTCAATTTTTACTAATTAGTTAAACTATTATATCTGGGTGTATGGAACTATCCAATGCCAATAAATTAAAAAAAAAAAAAAAAAAAAAACTTAAAAAAGTTGTTCTAATTAGATATGATACTTCAGACAAAACATGATTGATATATCTAGAAACCTAATAGCTTTCCCCTTACAGCTATATTTGATAAACAACCAGATCAATGTATCTAAAGTTCTAACCCGATATTTTAGGAATGCCTATCTCGATATATAATTTCGAATAAAATAACTACTAACTATACTTTGCCCAAAAACCCTAGTGAGCCCCATCACTAGATAGTGACTCATAATACTATTATTAGTATAACTGTATACTATTAGTAGTATAACATAATACTGTAATTAGTATTTTGTAATTTTTTGTCCTGTAAAATTTTAAAAAATGAACATAACGGGTTTTGATTCTATAAAGCTCTATTTATATGTAGTTGATTAAGAAAAAAAAACAGACTAATTTCAGGAATAAATAATGAAAAACAGATGTCTATAAGCCGTACTCAATAAGCGGAAAAGGCCTAAATTATCGTTCAGACATAGTACCAGCTGATCATACACAGAGCGCAGTGAATGAACCCCATTGAATGGGCGGATGAGAGATGAGTGAAGAAAAGTCAGTTAATAATTCAAAGGCATGCTCCGGAAGTGTATCGACTAACGGAACACCGCCACTTCTGCCACATCGTATCTGCTCAGAGATGTAACAACCATCTCTTTTTGCGAACATCTTGCAGTATATTAAATGAATGGGAGGGACTCTTCAAGAGGTGAATGAACACCAGGTTATCATAATAAATCAAAAACTGGTATAGATTCTTAACTTTTAATTGAAATAAAAAAAATTATTAAATAAATAAAATTAAATTAAAATTTAAAAACAAAAAAAAACACTGATTTTTGCACAAGAATTAACAGTATCGAGAATCGATGAACCAAAGTCGATTCCTAGGTATTGATTCAGGTTGTTATAGTTGACAAATCGAAAGAAAATTAGCGCACTTGTAAGACTTGATAAAGTAAGATGGTTTATTTATTCTCAATTAAGTGATTATTATTCTTTTCCTTAATGATTAAAAAAATAAATAAATAAATAAAATACAATTTCATTTTATAATCAAAATTGAAATGAAAACCTTTCAAAGATCAAACATTGCTGACACAAGTGAAATATCGTTTTTAAAAAATGCTATAATAACTGAATTCTCCTTTATAATTGTGTTATTGTATGTGTTGCAGATAATAAATGATACACAATGTTCACTAATTTTTTTCCTGATTTATTTATAAATTTTACATTCATTGGTTTTGGTTAAGTCTTAATAAAACTTAACTATTTAATTTCATGTTTTAAAAATTGTAAACCAGTTATCGGTATTGAGAATCGACACTCTACTTACATGGATTACTAAACTTATAAACTGCGTTTCTATTGAAGGACTGATGGCAATTTCTTTAACTTTAACATTTTTTGAGAGAGAGAATGAACTCCTATCTCATTCGCGAATTAAAAAAAAAAAATTTCTTTGGTATATAGAGTTAGAGAGATGCTTGTTGTGGTGTGATTTAAATGAAACACACAGTTTAAGTAACACTTTAATTTAACGTGTTCCAAACATTGGGCCTGAATTATAGGCCATCTTCAAGGCGAGGAAACGTAACAGGTTATCTAATAAGAAAATCAATTGTAACAGAATGATTATATATTTAAAAATATACATAAACGAAAAATATTATCAGGACTATGATCTCTATAACTTAAATTCGATAATTTAATATTGCATAAGAGCAATGTTAGAGAACATAATTTTATTCGACAATAGTTGGTTTGTTCATATAATTCATCCTTCACAAGTTTGAAAAAAATAGCAACTATGCTATCTGCTTATAGGAAGTAGTATACAAGATCTGATACCCGCCAATAACAATGGAATGTGAGACTTCAAATAAAACAAAAATAAGTTACTTTACCAATTACCTTAAGAAGGGATATTTTATTCTTAAACAGACAATTTTTGTTAATTTTATTCATTGATTTATAAACTCTTCTTCTGAAAGAGTTTAAAAGGGTCTCATAGTGAAACAGTAATTTCTGATGTACTGGGTTGTAAATAATGCGGCCAGACAATTGTACCAATAATTGAGCATTACTCTTATTCTTAGAGGACAGTATTTTTCAGAATGATATTTGATTTTCATTTTATTTTACGTATGAGCAATGCTCCATTGTTATAAAGAAACACATGTAAAGATGGATCAGATAAAAATATTAAATCTATGCTCATCAGATTTCAAATCTATACGCTTTGAGAACAATGAGAAAGCAAGGGATACTAAAAGTTAGATTTTTAACAGCTTGTCAAGAATATATAAATAACAGATTACTTAAATTTACATTAAACTTTTAATTTTATAATGGTTGACAATTGAAAAGTGAAACTATAATTTATTGTGCCTTCCTGTAGTTGATTTCTCCATATTTTAGTAAGATTTATAACGCATCGGTAAACTATATTGATTATCATAACTAGCAATAATTAATTCATTTACGAGTGTTTTAATAAGTGAAAATGTTTACATTTTCTGTCATAGTCAATGTAAATTTTTACAAGTACATTTAGAGGTTGAATAAGGAAAGGCCAATATTCCCAATTAAAAGAAAATTAAATTAGGACATGAAAAGGACCTCTGATTGAAATGAACCGTGGTATTACGTGTCGGACCAATAATTCGAGCCAAACGGTTTAATCCAATTTTTATTTTTATTTATTTATTAATTACTGTGAAATACGATTAGAGATTTTTATGTACTTCGCTAGATTAATTACATTAAATGATGCCACAAGAAGCTAAGTTACCTTATATCAGGTTAGTTGTATTCTGAAATTTCATAGTCCAAGATAGTGTACAGCACTTACCTGAAACAAATAAAAGAAACAAATTAATGTCTTCATTTTACAAAGTTACATAATATATAACACAAATGTTATATTTGTTGTTTGTTGGTACTAAACTTCCACATGTACTCCAACTACGATAGAAAAGGCAGGTTATCCTAATGTTTACCAACTTATTCTAGCCAGAGTAAAGAAGTCAAGATTCTTTCCTCAAGTCCGCCACGAAATAAATGTTAACCTGATCAGGTTGGATTCGAACCCAAGACCTTCGGTACCATATACAAAAAATATCAAAAATTATATCAAAATTATTTAGACGAATTCAATTTGAAATAAAATATACCCTACAAACATTTTAAAAATTCTCTGATTTACTTAGAAATTTCTGGATATTTTAAATACATAAAAAAAGAGTATAAGTAATATGGAGCGCTCTTTGTTTTTTCATAAAAAAACAAAAGTAGACATTAATTGATCTTCCTGCAGTCGTAGTTTACGTCAGTCACAATTGAATGATTGGTCTATTATCATGGGTTAAAATAATTATTTAAATTGCTGCAGTATACTTGCTTAGAAAGGATAGTTTCATTGAATATGTTTAAGCAGAAAGTTCATCCAAAAACATTCATTAAAAAAAAATAATAATAATAAAATATAATAAAACCTTGTTCTAGCAAATATGAATAATGTTTCTTAAAAATGAATAAATAAATAAAAGTTGTCATAAAATTTTTTTTATATGAAAATAAAATATGGTTACTTTTCTTTTTGTTCGTGACACAAAAAAATCATTTTAAGTACTATTATATCGATATTTCATACTTACAAAGAATTTTCACCTAACAATGAAGAAATAAAGAAACATTACTGGACAATGGTTTAGCATGTTTTGACATCCCTCGAAAATGTTTTGATAAGAATACTTCGTTTTAAACGAACAGCATATTCTATCCAACGGATTACTTGAAAGGGTTGCGTGCTACAACGTTTATAGGGGAACTCGTATAAATAGATGAATTCGTCTGGATAAAGATCGAATCATTCTATTTAATTTTAGTCATCTATTCAGGTAACCATTATTAAATTATATATTTATTAATATATATCTTATTTAATAAATCTGATGTTTATACGTTTCATTGTATGTAGTGATAACTCTTTATACTTAGGTAAAATGGAAATATGTACCCTTAATAAATAGGTATAAATTTACTATTAAAGATGTAGCTAAATAAAATATTGCAGAGAAAAAAAAATGATAATGACAGTCTGAAGGATATCAGAAATTTGTCGCAAGCAGCCAACAATTAATAAAATGTTTATAATTTTTTTTAAGTTAATTTATTTATTTAGACAAAAGTTTTGGTGACGTGTACAACACAGATTAGAGGAACTTCTACAAATTGTTAATTGAAAAATAACCATTAAATAACACAAATAAAATTAAACAGATGTACAAAAAATAAGCTTAAATATTTATTAAAATTAAATATTTACAAAATTAGCTTAGATACAACTCATCGGTATCACTTCAATAAAAGTTCTGTAGCAGAAGCAAGATACTTGTTTAGATGGCTTTGGCATTATGTCCCATCTTCAGGTTACTAGAAAAGAGTTCATAATTCAATCAACCACCTCATAAGAATTTTTACTATCTAAGATAACAAATAAACCATTTATCTAATTTCTGTAGTTTATTATAAAAAGAAACTAACCTAGTTTAAATTAAAATTCTGATTGCATTATTCATTTTTTAATCATTTTCAAGAATGAGTGCGCTTCGTAATCACTAGTTAGATAATCTTGAATATGCACCCTCTCTGGAGATCTCAGAATATGCATCGTGATATCCGTTGAGAAAGGCACAATTTTAGAGAAAACTGTGGAAGAGTACGTGAGATTGCAGCACGATTTGGCTGCTCTGCCTCGTTAGGTTTATTGGCAAACCGGGGGTCATAAAAATCGATCTGGGTGTTCGTTTTGTCGGCTTAAGTGGACGGTATGTGAGCTTTGGAAATCTGACTCCAGATAGGAAATAAGAGGCAGTGATTTTTCATTTTGATTTACTTCGCAAAGGATGTCAACCTAGAAAAAGTGGCCACGCCCCAGAAAGACCACTGTACAGAAATGATGCGGATGACAACCTTATCACAGAAAAAAGCCAAAGTAACGTAAAAACTATAAAATATTATATATAGGAATGTTGTTATGTGAAATGTTTAATGTATTTTACATATTAAATGTTATGTTGAATTTGTGATGTAATCTTGAAATGTTAAATGTAATATTGAAATGTTAATGTTATAATGTTAAAACCAGCAGTGGTGGTACCTTGCCATTCCTGCAAAACCCGTGTAGCTGAAAGGGACAGAAGGGAAATAATTAAAAAAATAAAAAAGGGATGTTAGTCTTCTAATTGAATTTACGCCGATGATTGAGGGTTCTCCGTTCTATTTTCAAAACGAATATATGAATGGTTTAGGATCCACAACTGGAGACAAGAAAGGTTTTAGCTGACGATGTGCACACCGCCTCAATGGTGTTGTGAATCTACTAATAGTCGGAGCTCTATATCTAGCAAATTGATAAGTAACCTTTTTCAACCCAAATGGTTTTCATTTGTGAAACTATTAAAAAACATAACTCTAATTTTTAGTGTTTATAAAAACACTCAGAAAAATCAATCAGTATATCAGCCAAAAATTCTTGATGAAAAAAGTTATTAAATGGAATTGACAAACAAAAAAAAAAAACATAATACGTATATACCATCACCAGAGTTACTTTCAACTAATTTCTGAAGATTTTAATTTTTATTAATGTTTAAATTCGTAAAACATGACCGCTACCGTTTCGTAACCAAGCCACATTGTCGTTGTTTTAACTTAGGATAAAATTAATCAAACACAATTATAATTTAAAACGGAGTTTCCCCATTGAAAAAAGTATTTTGCACCAGGTTTTTTGTATTATAAAAATTAAGTTGTAATATGGGAACAGTGGTAAGAAAAATATAGTATTTTAGAATAACCGTTTATATTTAGAGAAGATTTTTAATTTCATAATATCATATTTCCAACACCAATATTAAAAGTAATTTCCCTATCATAATTATTAATGCTGAAACAGAAAATATTTAATAATTTTTATTTGATAATAGACTTTTTTACGTTTTATTAGATTAAAGCAGAAGAGCAGATCTAGCTGAAGCTGATGAATGATTTATTGTAATTCGAAACGTCGGCACAGTAGTTCACTGTTATTTTATTGTAATATATATGACTGCACAGCCAATCATCTAACTACATATTTGTGTTTTTACTTTGCTTTTACTTTTTAATCAACAATTCATTTCTAAATTCTTGTATTCCTAAAAAAAAAAAAAAAAAAAAAAAAAATAAATAAATAAAAAAAAAAAAAAAAATATATATATATATATATATATATATATATATATATATATATATATATTAATACTATAATAATTAGCAAATATGTTTAAACAGATTTTTAAATACGTCGTGTAAAAGAATACATAAACAATATAGCCCAAATAAATCAAAAGCTATTTGTTTTTCTGCAAGATTTTTTTAAAATATCTATTTCTTACAGTTCGTCCTACCTTCCACCGCACTTTGTATGAGGAATTTTTTAAAAAAATAAATGTATAGGACCACAAGAAATAAACCAAAAATGAGAGCCGAGGCAATAAGTTAACGAAACCCCCCAAAAATATTATTTTATCTTAAGAAATTTCGATTACCGCATCATCTACAACCGAATCATCTACTATTCCAAGACAAGATAATTAGTCGTAGCATCATTCAATACATCAAGATACTTTATTTAGAAATTTTTTAAGGCGATTTACTTAAGCTAAACTGCTTAAACTGCCTTTGCCTAAGTTAACATCATGTAACTGCGTATCTTCTTGGAATGGTTTGTCTTACGGTTATATCCATTAAGGAAAACCTCCTCTTAAAAAGACATTTTCTTTTAATTATTGAAACTGACTGGAAATAATACAATACACAATAGCACATTTAAAAGTAGATTAATAAACCAATCCATATAACTTTCTGATAACTTCTACAATGTAACTTAGCAGTAGAATTTCCACTAAGCGTGCTAACAGAAGATAAAGCGTTGAATGGTTAAAGTTTGTAGGCTAAGTCCGGCAGTTTAGCAAAACTAACGACCTCACCATAAATGCGGGTTTCTAGCTCAAACTACCAACCACTTCTAACAGCATGGTGCGTTAACAATAGACAATTATATCCAAATTCTATTTATATATTATATCATCCATTATATGACCAAAACATTTATTAGGTATATTTAAAGGAGTAAATATATATATCTTATAAAGTGGTTAAACCTAGTCTTTCTTGTTTTATTTATATTCAAACATAAATCTACAGTAATTCTCTTCACTAACAAAAAAAAAAAAAAACTCAATTTCTCCCTGACAGAGAAAACAATAGATCATGAATATGTCTATCTATAACCAACTGCTTTTCATAATTTACATTTTAGAATTAAAAGGATCAAATTACTTAAATTAAATTAAAAATCAATGATTATTTGAAATAAATAAAGTTAAGAGAAACAAATGGGCTTCAAGCGTGACTATTTTCATTCAAACAAATATAGTTCCTAAACGGTAGGTCCTAGCGACAAATAAAAAAAATATAACAAACATTATTCTCCATCAAAGTTTTATATAAAGAACTGTTGTAGTCAATTTTTTTATTAACCAACACCAACTGAGTTACAGCGTGTCAAAATGTTACATTTACGAGGGGGGAAATAAGTATAGACCCCCAGCCAAAACCCTCGCCTCTTCAAAACTGTAGTGGAGTATACACATTACAGCTCATTATTTTTACGAGTATTTAAATACAGGCCCTTTTTTTTTTTCTAAATTAAAGCTGAATGCTTTACAGTTGTGCTCACTGTTGCAAAATTTTTCCTAATAAAAACAATATATATATTTTTATAGAAGTCGACCCAAGCGATAATAAAACAGTTCACAAAACTATTTCTTGAAGAAAGAAAAAAATGATTAAATTTCACAGCGGTCCTAACCTAGAAAAGAAAATTTTAAAAATATTTAATTCTGTATTTAACAATTACACATATTTAACATTTAACAAAAGGAAAGGAATAAACAACTCATTATTAGCAGAAAGGTACTATTGTTTGATAAGCAAGCAACCGAGCAAAAATATTTTAAAGCACATGCTTAACATAAAGTAAATTGTTCAATCGTTTTTATTAAATATATATCTTCGGCATAAAACAAAAAATCTATTAAGTACATCAAAATTATTTCTGTTACAGACAACCTACAATATATAATTTATTTTATTAGGATATTCCTTTTTTTTTTAATATATTAATATTTATTTCTTTCGATGTGACATTAGCATGACAAGACACTATTTAATGGTATGATTAATAGCTTTTTGTAATGTACGTGAAAGGAGACTATTTGAAATTGAAACACGAACCACGAAAAAAATATTTTTTATACTTAACTACATATTTTATTTAAACCATTAATAATTATCAGAATTAAATAACTATAAATTTATAATCCAAAATTAAGTACAGTAGAACCTCACTAATCCAACCCCTAAGGGACCAAAGGTTAGGCCGGAACGGCTTAAAGGTCAGATTAACCAGAGGTTTCATTGAAGCACATCTTTTTCATAATAAAATGTGTTCTATAATTATATGAAAAGTAAAAAAGTTATATAAAAAAAGTAAAGGAAATAGGAACGTTACACCAAAAGACTAATATTTTAGAATAGAAACGTTTTATTATCCATCTATTTATGTATAGAAGTATAGGCCGTAATAATTGTGTACACTGTATTTACAGCAATCTATCTCATTTAAAAAAAAAATAGTGAAGTATGCTCTAAATAAACGTCGTTATTAAGGACTTATAGAGCAAAAAAAAAAATGGGATAGCTTAATCTCAGATTATCTCCGTTTAAGCTACAGAGCTCATTTTCTCCTCAAATTTAGTCTAATAAAATTTTGAATATAACAAGCTTTTCTTTAACGTTTTGGAAAACGTGGAAATGTGCGACGCTTTGACGCAATCAATGAGCAAGAAGGGTCGTTTCAAAATCCAAAACTTGAATTTCCGTACACAAGCATAACACCAAAAACATACCAACCCTACATACTTTTGCATATTAAAATGTACAACTTTACTGTACTATTATATATTTTTTTAAAATATAAAATTCATAATTATTAATTGCCTGTCACTGGTAAAAATTTTAATCTACATAATACTTTCAATTTTACTCTTGAAGAAATATTACGCGCAATCTAGCGGTTGAGAAAATAAAAGAAAAAGAAATGGAAAATGAAAGTACCAAAGAAAGATGAGAGAGAAAAAAGACCACGCTCAGAATAAAGATTGTTCCACAAAGGGTCTATGATTAACATGATGGCCTTATAAAAGAAGGCTTTCTTTCAGTGGAAAGAGCAATCTAAAATGTAAACAACAGAACATCAGTTTTAAAGAGTTATAATAGAGATACAATAATAATTTAAAATATGTAACACTCAAATTAATAAATAATATTAACGAACAAAAGCAAAAAACGGGTCATCTGTGGTGTAGTGGTTAGCATAGCAACTTACTAAACCCAAGCTCGCGGGTTCGCAGCCCGCCAGATGACCTTAGGATTTTTTAAAAGGAGTAAAAAATCCTTAGCTATGCCGTCCTTCGGAAGGGACGTAAAATGGGGGTCCTGAGCCTGTGCGATGTCAGGTACTCGTTAAAGATCCCTATCCTAATTATACCTGGATAGGCAAAATTTAGGACTCCCACCGTAGCATCGTCCGATTAGCCAAAGCAGCATAAAGTGACGTTAAGCGAAATACACAAACAAACAAAAGCACAAAATATTGTTATTTATTTTTTTTGGGGGGGGGATAACGTCTTGAGTTGTTTCCGACTAGGGTAGGAAGAACATATCCTACTAGTTTCCAATCTATTCTAGGTAGAGTAGGAAGGTCTAGATTCATTTCGTAGGTCTTTTACAAAATAAATGTTTACCTGCACTAAGCGGATTCGATCGGCTTTCTGTGGATCAGGAAGAAGTGTATGACTCTCCAACATGCAACGCCACAAATCGCATACCCAAAAATGTTATTACTCTTCCTACTTTGAATACTTAAAAAAATAATTTAAGTGGAATATCTACATACCAGACTTAAAAGACAAAAAAATACTCCAACATTTACTATACAAGCGCTCAAAGATCGCAATAAATTACAAAATACTTATTTACATGACAGTAACTAGACCCATTACAACGGACGTAATTTTTTTTTTAATAAACAGAAAGGCATCATTGCCATGAAATGCGTGTACTGGGAGATGTCAAAGTAATTAAAGAATAAAGGAGAGGGCTTAAAAACGGAAAGTATATTTCTAGATCCAGTTCTTTACAATTAACATAAAATTCCTATGAATTTAATATAATCATATCTACAATAAATTAAATCTACATAGATAAAATTATGTTAGTAAATATTAATATATATTCTCTAAAGTAAAAAGTTAAAACTCGTTTAATCTGACTCCCTTACTTTCCTTTATATTTAACCGTTAGAATCTGCAGTATTATTTTTAAAAAAAGAAGCAGTATTATAAATTATAAACAAAGATTTTAGGTTTTGTTAGATGGGGAACAATTTAAATTAAATTAAATTTATTTATTTATTTACTGCAATTAACACATTTTTAAAAAAAAATTATATATTTATTCACACCTATCAATTAAAATTAGACAACCAGTGAATGTATTATAAGAAAGTAAATGGCTTGAAAGGCATGAGGGGGAGCAGAACCCAGCGGCACCTCCAGTCTTTATTTTTATTTTATTTTAATCTTGAAGGTCTCTCATCCAGCTCCTTTTTAGTCTCCTCTGGGTGTTGTGGGGAATATGGGTTGTGGCCATGTCGTTTATAAGTGTATTAAGCTGTCCATGTAATTTTTCCTGGAATTGTGGGTCGTATTTGTTCCTTAACTGTTGCCATGCGTAGGTCAGTATGTAATGTAATATTTCTTACATAAATACATACATAAATATTTTTAATACGTTTAAAACCCTCTACAAAGAGTTTGCGTTGCGTATTTTTACGTATTCCCACCACAATGTGGTGGAGTACTTTGCAAAAAGTGGAGTGAAGTACATATTCTTTAAAAAAATGAAAATAAAAAGAACTTATGAATATTTTTACTTCTTTGTAAAGAATGAGTATAGAATAATTTCATAGTGGAGGAAACCCATTTTTTAGAAAGAAGGTCTTGTGACTAATTAAAGTTCTGTAGCTGGTTAAAACGGGAAATATTGTAGCTCAATATTATTTCAATCTAAATATGGTTGTTCAGATTTAGTACTTTGTCTGTTAAAGTAGTTCAATCTCATTGTCAGTTATTTTAGTGACACACCTGCGTTTCTGGTTTCCTTGGCTTGTCGAGATGGTTTCATAGGCAGGAGACATTATCTAACTCGGGAATGGAAATGCTTACAATGGATACAAAACACAATGGTGTGCTGATACAAAAGGCTGAAGTAGGGAATATTATTAAACGAGAGTGGACTTTCGTTAAAGACAACAATGAATATTTTCCAATAAATGAATAATCAGTTTAGTAATTGTTAATCAATACAAACCGAGTGTGCACAGTTATCATTTTATAATTGTAAGCTCAGCATTTTTATCTTATTTAGGTTAATAAACATTTCACCACCCGTAATCTCGGTTATTATAAAAAATACAACACAACAGTCACTTTAGTATTCGCTAGACTAGTAGTTTGGATTAATAACAAAGATACTCCTAGCAATTAATATGATGTAGACGTATATGATATCAATGTTCTAGTCATATTTAGTTCGGTATGTCCCAAGGATATAAAGGAATATCGTGTTATGATGAAAAACTAAAAAAAAAAGAAAAAAAAAAAAAAAAAAAAAAAGAAAAAACTTATCGAACAAGCATCTTCTTGTAAGCTTACATATTATTTTAATTAAAAAAAAAAAAAAACAACGTATAATCCTTCATTTTTAATAAGTGAAATGTGAAACAAGTAATACTACAATGAAAGTTATAAATCACTCTAAAAAAAAAATATATATATATTTCATATAGGTACACACAATCAAATCACACTGCACTCTAAGCAACCTATCATAAACTGTACATTAGCAATACCTCTTTTGCAAGATCTGCCAATGTACAGCGTATGATAAATTCATCTTATTCCTTTTTTCCTTTTAACATTCTTAATTTTTTCACATTAATTTGCAACACAGACAAAAGGAAATTACTCTAAATGCATTGGTATTTTTTCCAATTTACTTTCTTCGAAAAGCAACGAAATTTTAGGATTTTTAATTTTTTTTTTTAAATTTAATTTAGTTTTTTTTTTTACACGGGAAGAACCAGAACAAAGTCCAAGCAATATCACTAAATCGTCTGTATAAGCATGCATTTGCCACATTTGGTTAATTATAGCCCCATTTTCGACTGCTTATTTAAGAGAACAAGAATGTACAATTCGAAGTTAACGAAGAGAAAACCAAGTATATGAGAATGTAGGAGGAACAATGTAGAAGAGCTTCCAACCTCTCACAAAACAACTTTAAGTTTGAGAACGGACCCAAATTCACTTGCCTTGGCTGAACAATTAACTACGACAATAAAATGGCTTCAAAATTAAAAAAAAAAATTAGGCCAGGGAACCGTGCATATTTTCATCAGATTACAATTACTGTCCATACAAACAAAAATGAAAAAGTACATAACTCTGGTTAGGCCCATTTTACCTTTAGCGCAGAGACTTAGTATATCTCTGCGATACATAATAATAAATTAAAGATCTTTGAAAGAGGAATAGTAAGAAGAATCTATGGAACTTTGTTGATGGAGTATGTTAGATAAAGACCTATGACGAAATCCAGAGAATTTTATTCTTATTGTGAGTTATATTTATTAGGTGCTGAATAATGTATTATAGACAAAGGCATCACCTCCTAGTATTTAGAGAATAGTATGGAACAGTATCTAAACCACTCTAGAGAATTTCAAATAACAGTTTTAATGTATAGTGTCAGAAGTGGTGGCGGCGCATGCGCTTGATCATAAGGGAGAGAGAGAGAGAGAGAGAGATAGAGTTTTTTTAGAAAAGAGTAAAAAACAGGTGTGAAGAAAAAACATGGATACTAGTGAGTTAATGGCGATAGATATTTATAGTTTGAACAAGATACGCTACTGTAAGTGTGGAAGGAAGAAGGTCACTAGAGTATGTTTGTGCTCTCTCTCCCTCTGTACATCTTCATCTGTTTAAGTATGTTCAATAAAACAGTTTTATGTGCAAATAAGTGAATTAATCAGACTCAGATATTCAAACAATTGTAATTAGGATAACCCATAAATTATATATTATTACAATTAAGATTTATATTAATGAAATGTTTGCTTATGAACTATTAAATATTTCAATTCTTTAAATATTAAATAACCACTGTATGTTGTTTAATTTAGATTAATAAATAAAACTACTTGTATACAATATTTAGTGATGATAATGATTATGTCAGAGTAATTGTAAATTTCTTATATATATATATATATATATATATATATATATATATATATATATATATATATATCTATTATTCGAGTAGATATATACTTTGAGGAATATTACACAATGATATCATTGGTTAAATAATAAATAGCAGGCTATGATAGACTTGGCAAGTTTAACAGATGAGTGAAGATAGATAGCAGCAAAATATTCTGGAGGCGTTGGGAAGATAAAGTCAGGAAAGATGCCATCCATATCCGAGAATCAGGAATTGGAAGGAAACCGCTAGTGAAGAATCTGCTGGGAAACTCTTCTGCGGCAGGCCAAGGGTGACTAGCAGTTGGTAGGACCAAAACAGGCATTTCAATAATATAAAATATGCTGGCTGGGAACTTCTACAAACTATTACAAAACCTAAAGATCTATACCCATTCAATACATAACCAAATTGGTTTTTAACTATCTGACAACCAATGGGGAGGATTGCACACCAATCGCAGAAGAGTACTTTTCACTTTTTGTCATCCTTGTTTATTTAAATATTTTTAATTCATCTTAATTTATTTTAATGTTATTTTTAAGTGCCAGTCTTTTCTAAACTAGCTCTTTTGATTTCATTCCAGATGACCTGACGCAGTTCTCTCCACCTTTCCCTGACTAGAGAGAAGGGCCGTTGGATCACGACTGGTAGAAACTAGTTTAAAATCCTTCGGCAACATTTAAGGTCCCCGATCTTCGGCTTTAAAAACCATTTACATTTAATGACTGTATAAGTTATATGTAATGCAAACATAAATAAATACACTAGCACTGTAGATTTTTTTTTCTGTACCATTGCTTTCACTCATTTACGATCTGATTGGTGAAAAATTCAAATGTTACATATCTCATTTAAGAATCAGAGAATTTATATATAACAAAAGAACAAACACACGTGATTTAATTCACGTGTAATTAATCAGTCCTAATAAAATTAAAATTAATTGTTTATACTTTGGGGATGAAAGCTAAATGTAAAAAGAAGTTAAGAGGGCAAAAGCGTTCACTGCTGATTAACTGGAGCAATTCCAGCAGATAGGAAAGAAACAAGAAGAAATAGACGGAACTCCGGTTCACTGATTTCTCTGTCAATGAGATAGTTGTGACCTCCTAGAATTGGGTTCTAAACCTTTAACAACTGTTTCTGATATAAGTACTACAAATTATATTTCTCTCACCTAAGAGAGCTTATAGCGGAACTATCTAACCATATATAATGATAAGAAGCAAAAGAAGTTAGGTCATAACATGGAGAAGGTAATTATCTATTTCAGTATTGATATAAGATTTAATTGTATTAGGATTTATGAATAATTTTTCACTTCTATTGGAATTATTTTATTTGAAAATTACTTTCGAATGTTAAACATTCATCCTAAAACAAAAAAAAAATTCAAAACAACAGCACATTGTTAAATAGATTGTATATATTAAAGTTTTTACGAGTAAAAATGTAAGACAAGAAATCAAATATTAGTACGCACCTAAGGAGACAAATGGACTTCTGAAAGATATTAGGAAGAGTAAGAAGGGCCAGGTTGAATGGGATCTTTCGGTTTTTCTCATCACTGGTTAGTTTTTTCTTTTGTTCTTATTGAACTACTAGAAATATTTATCGTCATTTAAGCAAAAAACTGGATTGGTTTTAAACAATTTTATTATTTCTAATAAATTAAAAATATTTAATTTTAGGCTATTATCTACTTGATGTATTAGTTTCACTCCCGTGTCTTTACTGAATTTATGTTATTTTTTTATTTAAATAGACAGAAAAAATGGAATTTTAGGTGACATCTTCTTGTATTTTCTTATATGTTCTCTCATCTCTAATCTTTACTGATCGTCCAGATTAGAGATGTTTTGAAAAATTTCTATGTTTTAGAACTGATAGTGAATGTTTAATATTCAATACTAGTTTTAAAATAAAATAATCCCAATAGAAGTGGCAATTAATTCATCAATCCTAATTGTATTAATCCTTGTATACCATCATGCGTAACTCTTGACAAGCGTTGATCGTGATGTGTAGCTTTGTCAATTGGGTCTATATCCTGTTAATTTAAACTTCAGTATGATTAAAACTACTCCACAGTTTACATCGGTGACGCCAGGAACCTGCTGTGAGGTAATTACAGCGATGAGAGGACGAAGGGCAGTATTGAAGGGATGCCATTGACAGGCAGATTAGGGCTTAGATAAATGGCATGGGGTGGCCCACAGCTCCCGCCGCACGCTGTAGGGGTCGAATAAAAGCACCAAAAACATTCAGTAGCTAATATACTCGTATATACCATTTCGTACATGTTTCTAATATTGCTTCGTCTGTAGAGATAGTGGATTTTTTAATTGTCAGCATTCTTTAATATGTATGTTATTGTTGCTTATGACTGCCAATAGTTTTACTGAAAAATATAGTTACCGATAAGATGTTTCTTTGACGAAGAAATTAATGATTATTACTTCGAAACAATATTTATAAAATGGCAGGTAGAACAATTAATTTCATAAAAAAATGTTTTATGTTTGAGAATCACCTTCTATCCCAGTGGAATCCACAATTTCAGTTAGTCAAAAGTCAGGCTAGCAAATAGACACTACACAGATGTAGTATATACATTAGGGTGGAGCGAAAGCGGCCAAAAAAAAATCTGTAAAATTCTGACCCAAGAATAGTAAAGAAATTGGGGAAAATTAATTGTGTAAACATTTGAAATCGAAATATATCGGTCTTGAAATCGCACAAAAAAGCCAAAGAAAATTCCAAGTTTTATTATTTGCAAAGTAATATTTTTCTGTTAGAGGGCTTGAAAAAAAAATCATAAAATATTTGATTATTTGGATCATTATCCTGAGGTCGCGTATCATCCATGTTGAGAAATTCTTTATTGGTGTTATCGTGGAAACTGCTTTCTGGGTTATTGGAGTTATTATGAACCCGTCTTATTAATAAGTCTCACTGCTACGCTTATTGGATTTACAGACAACGGGGTCATACCATTTCTAATGCGTTTGTATCTCTTCTAAGACTAGTAAATCAATATAAATTAAATAATCCAGTGAGAAGAATTACTAACGATTAGAAAATATTTTTTTAATTTCGGAAACAGAAAACATAAAACGATTTGTTGATCTCAATATGATAGCAGAATGCAATTTTTTTCAGACAATTTCGCTATTTTTTTCCTTATCAGAGGATTCTCCGATTCTTCTTTTTTTATTTTTTACTTCACTCTTATGTAAAAGTAAGGGTTAGAATACTAAAACTGACTGGCGAAAAATACCATCCGATTGATTATTTTATTGTCTCAGCTAAAATATTCAATCTCGTTTAGATATCAACGTCCTCATGGGCATTTGAAACGTATTAGGATCAATAAAATTATTATTAAATTAAATACAGCAACATTTAAAAATATTGCATAGCAATTGTAAAAATATACAGAATTTATAGTTTTATATCCGCGTTCATTATGTCTTTCATTTATGGGGTATATGTCGGATGGTATTTGGAATGAATTTTTTAGGGATATGTAAATATTTTTCTTTTAATTAATATCTTTAAAAATCCTAAGACACTTCATATGCTCTGGTTAAAGTATACAGGTATGTACAAAAATAAGAAAGAAAATTTTAGCCGAGAAAATGAAAAAAATAATTAGGTGGAATTTATGGCCAGTGAGTATATTGTATGGATGACTCTTATGGGACTTTCGCTAACTATATGGTTCATTCATTTTATGTTCATAAGCTTAATAAATGTAATATGGAGTAATGATCTTTATCATTAGATTAAGACTCACCATCAATTAGACAAACTTAACAACTATTAGAGTAATAATCGAG
This sequence comes from Euschistus heros, assembly GCA_003667255.2. NCBI lineage: Eukaryota > Metazoa > Arthropoda > Insecta > Hemiptera > Pentatomidae > Euschistus > Euschistus heros. Next base: position 290,313 of record RCWM02000002.1, on the reverse strand, counting down.
CAGTATAATGTAAAGTAGCATCCTAATTGGTATGCGATACTTTCTAAAATTATGTATATATACACACATACATATACTATAATGTTGTAATTCTTGTCTTAGTTTCTATGTCCAACTCGATAAACTTTTAGATATGTAGAAACAAGTAAGAAGCCATAAGAAGAATCGAGACGTGAAAAAACAAATGGATTCCTCATCTGTAAATTGAAGAATAGCTTTGAAGTTCTTCGTAGAGTCTTCTGCACCAATTCCCACACTTCCAATATCAGCATATTAGAATTTCTTCTTTGGCCCAAAGGAAACAGATGAATCGTACATTTCTTTTCATTTTAGTTTTTATAGTAAATTTATAAGATTATACAAAATATAATTTTGTATATATACTGTAGAGAATCATAAAAAAATATTTAAAATTCTTAAATTATTTCTCATAACCACCTAATTAAACAATGAGTATTCTGTAAAAAGAACAAACAGAAGAGGATATGGAATGAACCATGATAAAATTAATAATATTTAATTAATCGTCATTATTGCAAATAACTATATGATGGTGGACATCTCTGACAAATAAACGCAAGTGAGCTTAAAAAATACTTATAGCCTTCGCTACACCTCAGCAAAAGACTTAAATGACTGAGGTTTAAAAATTCATGATCAAATCAGATTCAATTAACATTAGCTTGTTAACAGGTCGCTAATTACACCCAAGCGCTTTATTCCTTCACGTTAAACTGGCTCTGGCGATTACAAATTCATCAAGCTATTAGCTTCTAACCTAAGGAGAGGATTTATTACAGTTATACTTTTTAAAAAAGAGATATCATCTTCATTTGGCTAATGAAGAAATGTGGAATAAATATATATATATATATATATATATATTTATATTCATTATGTAATATTTAAAAATGAAATGCACGTACGAGTCCAAGAACAAAGTAAATATAGTAAAAAAAATAATCATAATGTTCTAGATTTTTGTATTAGATAATTGTTTATTTGTGAGTTCTGACACAGCTGGTACTAAAGTTCTGACAGCTAGTATTAAAGTTCTGACACAGCTGGTAAGTGTAAAAAGTTTTTTCGAAAAACGGTGAGTGTTGAAGTATTATAAGACATTGTAACTTCCCTAAATACGGTGAACATCATGCTGTTCTTTTGGTCCCAAGTTTGTAAAATTGACGGGGTACATGTACCGTTCTCTTATAGGAAATTTAATACTAAATTCGAAAATGTGGTTGAAATTTGAAAAATATTATAGCTTTTATGTCAAAAAACGTGGTTTCCCCGCAAAAAGTCTTCGAATAATAGTATACGTATCTGCAACGGATTGGAATAGAAATTAAGGTTTAAGGTTTTTTACACTAAGAGGTACTCACCCTGTATAGGTATATAATAGGTATTGACCTTAAAAAAAAATTAAATAAGCCTAAAATATTCCTCTTTGATATAACATATTAAACAACATTATTTTCATACACCAGTAGAATCAAAAAATAATAATAAATTTCGATAATAGTTTTAAGTAACTGAATTACATTTATAGAGAACTTCCTAACTACTATTTGATATTCCGCAAGCTTCTACAGACTACAAATTAATTAAAATTATGATTTCAATTACTTATTACTGGCAAGCGAAAATGAGTTTCTGTTTCGTAGGATATCCTTTTAACTATTAATACATGGATGATATCGAGTCAAAGACCAAAGAGAGATCAAGTATTCCGTTTGTATGGCAATCGATACGCAGTGGGTCTTACCAAAGGGGATCGTGTGTGCCATTAGTTGGGGTGAGGGTAAGGGGAAACTTATCGTTTTGGGGTATCTACAGCTTCTGATGCTGGAATCCTTTCTTAATATCACACGCTGTAAACATGGTAAAGAACTAATGTAGAAGTTATAGAGACTTAAACAGGATCATATTTTCATACATTAATCCGGAGATAGAATCGGTAATGAAATACAGAGTCATACTTTAAAAATACCTATGAGCTAAATTGAACTAACGTATACTTAAAATATGGTATACTTTGCAATCTTTTAATCCAAAATCTTGAGAATCATTACTAAAATATGCGTCTGAAATTAAACCTCACATGAACTTAATATCCCTTATGTATTTGAATCTGCACCAATCCAAATTTCAATGCTATAATTTTTCGATCCATATTCAGTCCATACATCTTTGTAATTATTTTTTTCCTGGTCAAAAATGGCAGTTATTTCGAGAACTATTGTTAAATTTGACAATGGAGTTCTAGTAATGGTCAGCTTGTTCTCCTTTGTCCAAATGTTTGCGGCTTAAGCCTCTCACCCTTGCTTAACTAGCTCATGAATTGGGGAAGTGGCAAGATAGAAGTGCTAGGATCACTCCAAAGCCTAGGGAGCACTTAAGCCTTAGTGTAAATATGTATGATTTTTTTTTTAATTTAATTTCTTTTTATTGTATCAATTATCTTTTGTTTATTCAATGTTTTGTACCATTTTTGCATTTAACATATTTTACTTCATCTAATAAACATAAATGATCCAGTAATTATATACTTAATTAACTAAAGTTGAAAAATTCTGTGATGGAAACAGAAAATTTTGAATTCAAGGTTAAATATTCTGATCTCGGTTAGAAAAAAATATAAAATATTTTTTTTTAAGTTAGTTGAAGAAGGAAACAAGATGCAAAAACCACACACAGGTAGCACCTCAACGGAATAAAACCGAGGTTTTGTTCAGAAGCCTCTGAAGAATATTGGGTATTGAGTGAAAAGGAAGTAGAGAAACTATTGTAATTAAAAGGGTACGTTGTAAATTATAAAAGCATAGATTTCTTGTTCGCGCAAATCATTTACAAATGGGACAGAAAAATTGTGATAAAATACGAGCCATAAAGATTTTGAATTGAAAATATTGCATTCAGGAAAAACTCATTGGATTTAAAAATGAATGATATTTAACTGTCAACATTTACTATTTTGTCTATAAATTTATTTCTGATCAATCAATCCTATTATTTTTCGTGGTCTATTTTAAGGTGTATTAATTATTATAATTTTCCACTGCTAATGCAAATATTTGAGGTTAGTAATATGTTGGTCAATTGAGGTTGGAGGCGAAATGAAGATAAATTTCTTCCAAGCTATTAATCTTACCACATCAAATATCATCATAATCATCATCTTATGGCGCTTATGGTCCTTTTAGAACCCTGGCCTCCTCTACAGTTCTCTGTCATTCAAACCTTTCTTCGGCAGCCCTTCTCCATCCTCTCATACCCAGAGTCCGAAGATCATCCTCCACATCTTCAAACCAACGAAATCGAGGCCTCCTCTCCTTCTCATTCCCCCCGAGTTCCCCACTAGCATCATCTAAGGGAGTCTAGCCTACTTGCCTCCATTCTTTGCAAATGCCCTAACCATCTAATTCTGCCTCTTTTTATATTGGCTACAATATCTGGGACAGCATGTAGAGTTTTCAATTTCCCCCATTTGTTCTCATTCGCAAGAGATACAGTCTATACTTGGTTGGACCATATATTTTTCGAAGGATTTTTCTTTCCCAGGGTCCATGTCCATGTCCATGTCTCACTCCCGTACATAACAACCGGCTGAAGGATAGTTCGATATACCCTTATTTTGAGATTGCTGGACACCAAATATATAGTTAATAAAAGTTCTGATTAATTTGTTCATTGAATAAAAGCTAGTCTCTTATGGAGGAATACAGAAATCCAATAAATAGAAACTTTAATTCACTAATACTAAATAAAAAAAGAATCTTCCTTGATATGTATATTCTGTCTTGACTATCATTTACAATCCAGCATTCTCTTTTACAACTAACTCAAAGCCTCTATCCTTTAAAGTTCAAGTGGTAGTTCAAATTCTAGTCGATGATTCGAATTATATTCATTTAATCGTATAACTTTTTTATATCCCGGAGTATTGAAAATCTATGCTGCTCGTCATTATTTATTAAATTAATCTTAAATTGCCTACATTAAACACGACAAATTTTACTTAGGATGTATAGGAAAATCCAAAATGAATCCCTGAGAGTTCAATGTACGGAAATGAATTGTTTGTATAGGAGTTATCAACTCGTAGTACTGACAAGCAATATCAATAGGATTTTATTTGAGATCAGAATTCAGTAGGATGGAAGAGATAAACTCAAAAATCCAATGGGAAATGCCACAATAGGAGTGATAAAGGCAGAAAATGTAGTGATTCAGGAAAGTCGTAAAGTATGGCTGAGGGGTGGGGCAGCTGACCCAGATATCTGGGGGCGGCACCCAGTCTACCGCTACCAGTACCAACCACCTGGGTCCACGATTGTGCTTCCGAAACAATGCTATTGTTTTTGTAATATTTGCGGGAACGAATACTAAGTATATAGTCCCAAATAAAATAGATTTACCAATTTCCATAATTCCAATATTATTATTTGCATTCTTTTCTAATTACAAAGGAAAGAAATTCCATTTAATGCTCAATTCTGAGGATGGTTTGCATACCCCCTTCGCAACTATTATACTTAAAAATTAAATAAATTCTTTTTACTTCTGGGTACATTTTAATAAATTTGATATTTTAATTCGGTAAGCTATTATAATGATAATAGTATTTATTGGAATCAACATTTTGGCAAATATAGGAGAGACTTCCTATAAGGAGGAATTTAGACGTTGACTACAGAACATTAACAAAAAAGGACATATTACTAATTTTAAAATAATTATCCTTTTTTAATTTTTAATCGTTTCAAAAATTATAATAGGTTGTTCTCAAAACAATACTCGACAGTTACAGTTTGTATTATAATAGTAATATATAATAAAAACTATTAACATTTGAACTATTGTTATTTAAGCCAACATATCGCTTATGGGCTGCAATACTGGCACAATTCAAAAAATCATTTTTTGAGATAAGTGGGTTTAAAGTTTTTATTGCTAAGGAAAATGCACAGAAAATGCATTAGTTTTGTTAAACGAGAGAAGGTATAACTTGAAGTTAATTTTATTTAAGCAAACTAAAGCATTTCCTACGCATTTTCCTTAGCAATACAAACTTTAAACCCACTTATCTCAAAAAATGATTTTTTGAGTTGTGCCACTATTCCATGCATATATGCAGCCCATGAGCGATATCTCTAGCCATGACTATTTAAGTCGACTTCTTAAATTGGGTTACGTTGATCATTGCTGAACTTTTGGGCTCTTACACCATTAGTAAAAGATGGATACTCTATAAAGAAAAATCTCCGAAAAGAAAACTATTGGGATCTAGAGTTACAATCAATCTAACGCAGATTGAGGAGAAGACGATTTCTAACTAGTTATGGCCAGTCACCAGAGATATTTCAAATGATAATGTTCTATATCATCGTTCTAAGGTAGATCGAAACCTAGATAGAAGGATTTTGTAATCAGGGGAGATCTCCTGGGTTTCAATGTTGTGCTATGGAGGGACGAGTGTGGTCAGTAATTGTTTGAGGTGTTGGAATTGAACGATTATATATGCCACTATTCACTAAAACAATTAATGAAGTTTTGTTTATTTATTAGAAATCAACATATTAATTTATTCTTTCTTAAATGAAATCGCTAATTAGCCCACAGATGTAACTGGTTAAATCACTGGGTTGAAAATCTTTTAACCTTTTATTCTCTCTGATTAAAATCCGTCAGCTTTATGCGATGAAATTATTAAAACAATAAAACCTAAATTATAGAGATAGAGAAAATATATTTACTCTTAATATATATTTGTATTTTTTATTTACAAAGGAAAGGTGTACCTTTATCAAGTAGCTGCTTGCTACAGCCCGATAATTCAATATTCAACTGCGACTGCAGTCACAATTCAACAGCGAAACTTTAGACAGGAATAAAAAGGAAATAAGAAAAAACTTTTGCTGGTGACGCCCATATCTGTGTCAAAATGGTAGAAAAAATTGATCGAGTATTTATTGAATATAAGGAAACTTTTAGATGAAAATTCTAACGTGATGGCCGAGAAAAAAAAGTTTGTTCTTTTAAAAAAGATTTTTAAATAAATTAGCGAGAAGGAATAAACCCAACAACTATCTGACCGCGAACTTTTTAAACCATATATTAATTATGATGTATATTCAGGCAAAGAATGAATAACCATATTTGACTTCGAAAATCAGTCCTATGTGGAGTGCCTGTTATTTGTTTTTTATTCTGATAAGTACTATTCGCTATTTAATGCTTAGCGCTCTCTATTCTTCTTATTTTTATTCCAGACGTAGCATTCATAAATTTATCATGGCTTAAAGTTAAAGAAAGGTTTTTAGGATTTATGATGTGTATAACTCAATAACAACAGGAGCAAGTTTCAATTATAACTAATTTAAAAAACAAAAAAAATATATATTTTTTATCAAATTTATTTTATTTAATTAGATAATAAAAAAAAAATAATGAAAAAAGTTAATAAATAAAAAAAAAAACAACTAAACAAGCCAAATATTTTTTTTCAATTTCTTTTTCACTCTTAACTTTATTATTAGCACTAGACTATTCAATTAGCTATTGAAGAGGATATTGAACATTGCAGAAGCTGATTCCGTGAACATAGGATGACAGTCATGGAAGATACAGTGATGTAAGAAGGCGAAACGCTGCTATTGCAATAAGTAATAAAATGCACATAACACTAGACAACAAAATTTAACTTTTTGTCTGTTAAATGAATTACAATGACTGTTTCTTTTAGAATTTGGCGCTCTGATTGCAAATTTGAAAAGCATTTTTGCCTCAGGGGAAAGGATTTTGTGTAATTTCAAAATTAAAAAAATAATATAGTGTTAAAACAAGCAATTTTATTTATCAGCTTTCATGCCGTAATTTAAATCAAAGTGTAGCCTTTGATGATTTCCTGCTGTATTTTGCGGCTGGTACATCTCTTTTCAAAGACCAACAATTGTCAGCCAACATATTTGGATTCCACTTTCCCTGGTATCGTTTCTCCAGAGTGGATATCTCTTGATGGAATCGCTCTCCGTGTTCATCACTTACAGCCTCAAGATTTTCAGGAAAGAAATCCAAAAGCGAGTCAAGAAAATGTATTTTTAGAGACATATTACATCCCAAAGTCTTATAATTTCGTAGAGGATTAGAAACTAGCTCTCTGTAGTTTTCTGCTTTTTTGTTTCCAAGAAATTCTTTCACAACATTTTTAAAAGAAATCTAAGCTGATTTTTCAGCTCCATTCAAACATTCCTTAAAGTCTTGATGCTTCATAAGCTCCCTTATTTGTGGACCAACAAATACACCTTCTTTTATTTTTGCATCACTGATCCGAGGTAATGTGGCTTTTAAATCTAGAAATCCAGGACCACTTTATCCAGTGCATTAACAAAATTTTTCATGAAACCGAGTTTGATGTGCAATGGTGGAAGATAAACGTTTTCTGGGTTTACTAGTGGTTCGAAAAGTACACTTTTTTCTCCAGGTAAAGGTTTCTTTTGGGCCATTCCTTCTTTATATAATGATTTTTGTGATCTCTGCTGCCCCACTCAAACAAAAAACAACAAAATGTATAACTTGATTGTAGACCAAACAAAATTCCTAACACTTTAACGTCTCCACACACATTCCAAGAATGCTTCTGGCATTATACTTTGGAAAGTAAAATCTTCATATTGTCATGTCTCTTTCATATCGGCTGCATAGGCAATGGGGATTGAGGGCCTGTCGTTGCCTATATGAAGGAGAAGGAGGCTTTTATACTAAGTACGGAGGAATCTATGAACAGCCTCCATTCTTTAGGATTATGGTTATATCCTAATTCACCCATTCATGCATTAATATCTGTGCAAAATATTAAATGATTTTTAACAGAGAAAAAGCGATGGAGTTCTTGTTCCCGTTGGTGATATGTAGATATTTTAGACCCTGTTGAAACTTGTTGGCTAAACATGCTTTAAGAGTTCAGACGACTTATTTGTTATCTCTATTGAATCCAATAATATCGTGCATTGGTGGTGAGCCTTATTTAGAGCAAATAAATAGAATATATTTATATCACGTATATTTATAGAATATATTTATAGCACGTTTATAGGTATGAAATATCACTTTTTATTTTACAAAATTTTGAATTACAAAAAATCTGAGCCCCATGGCCTACTTTGGTGGTCATATTCGGAATTACCAGAGCAAAATACATATGAGACAGCCACATTTACCCATTAAACAAAAATACTGTTGACCAGTGTAGTTGGTGTGGAAAACTACGCTTAATAATAACTACACAAGGCTACACGAGGGGTTCAGGTGTACCCCAAGAAAAAAAAATTTGAACACAAAAGTAAAACAAACGAAACAAAAGTAAGTTTAATTGAAACTTAATGACAAAAATTGTATGTAAATTTTGTGTTATATACAACAGAACAAAAACAGGAAGAACAATAGTTATTTTAACACATTCAGAACATATTTTCTTTGGTGCTCTAAATTTATTACTTTTCCGCACTTCGGGTACATGATTTGGTTTTTTCCGGTTTTAACTTCGTTGGCGGAAACTACATCTTTCAACTGGAGATTCCCTATTAGATGTTTGTTTCGCTGGAGAGTCCATTTTGAGTATTTAACTTATAAGAAGCCGGGGTTATGAGTTGCGGTATCTCGGGATGGCAACATGAAATCCCTATGCCAGAATTTTGATAATGATCGCCGGTTTTTTACTGGATGAAAGATCAGTCTCTTCAGTGAGGTCTTCTACAGATGAAATTTTATAAATTTACTCAATAGGATAAGAATCGGGTTCTTTGATGAAGCCATATCTATTACCACCTACAAAATGTTATTCGCAATACATATATCCAAAAACCTTTTATACATAATGACAGATTGTTAAAATGCTTAAAATACAACCGTCAATGCATAAATAGGTTTACGGTACTAAACAACTGTTTGGGACAGTAAACTACTGAAATTCACATCCTCCTTGCACGTATGTGGATTACATAGATAACATTTTTGACTTGCTCCAAATGGTAATATTTTAACAGATAATATTAAAATATATAATAAGAATTAGGAAATGCGATATAATTTTTTCCACTAATCAAAATATCGACTAGGTGCATAGAAAGAGACATAAAAAAAACAAATAACAGTAAACAATAATGTCATAAAATATTTCCGTTAGAAAATCAATTTTTAAGACCACTCTCCTTGAAGACAACCTGTTGAATTAAAAGAATCTCAGAACAAGCTGCTGAAGATAATCAATCTATTTGAAGAGGTTCCGAAGAGACAGATATTGAGCTGTTTCAACTCTCGAATCTTTATAAATTGGATTAATCCAGTTTAAAGAAGAAAATAATTAAAATTACTTTACATAGATCTATGTGGAAATTTTATTATAATTCCCTGATTACAGATGATTAAATAATTGTTTTTTGAGTTATAGTCGAGTATTTGTATGGTTTATTACACTTAAGCTGTTCCGAAAATAGTGAAGTTCAAAAAAAACAAAAAAAAAACAGATATATAAGTTATAAAACTGGTGTCATGTAAACAAACAACAACAACAACACCTGAGATGCTCGTCTCTTACTTAACTCGCTTCCCACACCATTCCAGATAGCAAGGATAGGCAGAGCCTATCCAACTGGCCTAGGGACCATCTAATGTATATATTTTATTGAAGTCCTAATAATGATTAGTTTCTTTAGAGGGTATTGAAATTTTATGGTTATAATTTTACAATGTTACATTTACTTGAATTAAATGTTGTTTTAAGTTGTAAATATTAAAAAATTAAAAAAAAAAAAACTCATAAAAACCTTTAATTAAAATTGTAAAAAAAGTATATAAAAATATACCCAAGAAAGTTCTTTTTGAAACTAAAACAAATTACTACAAATGGTAGGCATGCAGGCGATTTGATTCAACTGGAGAGGTCTTGAGTGTTTTAAAACTTATGTTATTAGAAAAAACTCTTTTTCAATTTTTTTCTCATCTTTTATTTAGGATTTTCACTCAGAATTTATTAGGTAACGCAAGGTTTATTTGCATAAATGCAAATAGGAAGACCTCCTTCCAACTAGTCAAGATTTGTCATAATTTAACAAACTGGCGCACAGTGGTCGAATTCACTAATTCAGCGCGAATAATTCAAATTTGGATACTGTAATTTGTAAAGTGTAATTTCAGGACTTAGAAGTGTTGGATTAACAAGTAGACTATTTCTAGATGTAATAGCTAGAAAATCAGTCCTTTCTTTTTACAAGAAGCGTACATACTAAACATGACTGATCATGTACGACTAAATTCCCTTTTATCTCTTAACTTGCTCCTACAGCTCTTCAGTTCTGTTAATGCTGTTGCTGAGTGTGTATTGTTGTTATTTAGGTTTTTTACATCAAGATGGATTCTTCTAAAGGTGAGCATGTTTTTGATATAAAATAATCTGGATGGAAAATCGTTTCTATCCTTGTAACAAAAATAATCGACTAACGTCAATAAATCGATTTAAAAAAAAAAATATAACAAAAATGTATCAACTAACGTTTAAATTACAGCTCAGAATTATATTTGATGGTAAAAAAATTTTATTTGCACTTCTCTGATCAAATTGTGATTGGTATATATTTATTCTGTAACTAATTTACTTATATTTACAACAAAAATGATCTCCATAAACATTTAAACGACTGTTTTTAGAACCGGAAGTTCCACTCATGTAAAATATTCAAAACTGTTGGATATAATTCAAAACAATCTGAATAGGGAAGCCGTTTGTGATTAGCTGAAAAACAATTTACCAACACTTACTTAAGTACGTATTAATAAAGGAGAAGTGAAAAGAAAATTGTTAGATTTTGTGTCAAATGTCGAAAAGCGATGGAAAACTGTCCCACGTAGCCTTTATTGATATACGCCAAAAATCAGGTTTGCCTAAGCACAACTTTTTAAATCCTATTAGTTTTACGTCTGGCCATGTTTGTCGCCCTAGAAAACTTTTGAAAGTTCTGGAGATCGCTCCAAATCAATGAAGTCCAAGAGACCTGTAAACATGTATTCCGTAGACAACTAACATTTGAAGCCAAACCTGAATATTACAGGTTAATAAAGAGCAAAGGACTTATCTAAACTCTATTTTTTAACAAAGATGATGCTTCTTTAAAATGTAACCCCACTCAAGTAACTCTAATATTGGGAATAACGTTGCGAATGATAATTAGTGCTAACTTCAGTAAACATAAATATTTACAATTAAGAAAAATTACCTCTTGTCACAATGCCACTAATATGGGAGGAATAAAATAAAAGTAGTAAAAAAAAAAAAAATAATAATAATAAAATGTTATAATTATTAATAATATTATGTTATTATAAAAAATAATAAAATAAAACCCATTCGGCAACTCCAAGACCAAGATTCATACAAATATTTAGGGATGCATCAGCTGTTGAAGTTTAAACCGGATATAAAGAAATATTTTGAAGATCAGTTTAAATACCGAGTGAAGAAAATATTTAAAAGCTATTCATCCGGTGGAAACTTGGTTAGTGCGTTCAATACTTGGGCTGTACCAATTCTAGCTTACTCCTTTGGAGTTTTAAAATGGAGTACTACAGATCTTGAGGCTTTGGATCGCTACGCAGGAGTCCAAATGGTGCTTAGCAGAAAACGGCACCCCAAGTCCTCAGTGCCCAGGCTGTATCTGCCTAGAAAGATTGGAGGACGCGGGCTGACTAGTCTGTTGAAAGCATGTCGAATGGAGGAAAACAATATTCGCGACTATGTGCTATCTAGTGACTCGTCTTTACTATCACTAATTGCGTCGTTAGATAGTAATTATACCGCCCTCAATTTGTTAACAGGAGCCACCCCAGACATTGTTACTGACGCCACCTGGATTGATTCCTGGAAAAATAAAGCCCTGCACGGAAGATTTTATCATTCTCTAACGGACGAGGGAGTGGATATCGAAGCATCCCTAACTTAGATGAAATATGGCAACATCTCCCCGGAAACCGAGGGGTTTCTTTTAGCTATCCAGGATCAAGTTATCGCAACAACAGCATACAGGAAGCGCATCTGTGGGGAGACCATAGATGATCAGTGTCGCCTTTGCAAAAGTGCCGTAGAATCGATCCAGCATGTAACTTCTGGATGCAAAGTACTGGCTGTTAAGGAATATCTTCAAAGGCATAACAATGTAGCCAAGGTTGTGCACCAAGCTATGGCCCTCAAGTTGAAGCTGTTGGATAAAAGCTGTCCCTACTATCATTATCATCCACAAGCCATAATTTCGGAAAAAGGGATAAAGATATTTTGGGATCACCCTATAATAACTGATCATATGATCATAAACAAAGTAGGGAAATCAGCGTTTATCATTGAAATCGGTGTGCCATCGGATGACAATATGTTCCGAGTTTTAGCTGAGAAGAAGAGGAAATACCAGGAGCTGGCAGAAGAACTGAAACAACTATATAGACTCGATAAGTGCAGTGTCTTGCCAATAATTATATCTTGTAATGGGCTGGTTCCAAAAGACACTATTTGTTCTGTAGAGAAGTTAGAGCTGCCAAAAACAGTGCTGGAAAAAATGCAGCAAGCGGCATTGCTGGGAACTACAACAATAGTTCGGAAGTTTTTAAACTCCAAATAAAGATGATGGTTGACCATTTTTGATCCCCAGAATGTTTGCTACCACTAGGTGTGAAAAAACAAATAAAATGTTACCTACATAAAAAATAATACAATTCTCTGAAATACCTGGCGAAGTTGCTTTGCAAAGTATCCTCGATTCCACAGTTTCACGCATTTGTGACCTCCCCGCAATAAAACGCTTGCGGTACACTTAACAAATGCAGCTTCCATTTATTGAGCCACTGATGCAGGGTAAATTTAGTTAACTAATTATTTCATCTTAACATATTATTAGTGTGTTTTGGTGATAGAGGTGTATATGTATGCTGAATTTCACTTCTCTCAGAACCGACAGTGACATCCAAGCTTCTTCATGAGGGTTTCTGGTAGCATAAACTTACGAAAACCCTAACTTGCTTAAACTTAATATCGATCTGCAAAAAGTCACAATCGGATGAGCAAGGCAATAAACATGAGGCCATTTTCTTATTTTCGATTCAAAAAGTAATCTGGTGCAAATTAGGCCACTGTGTTGCATAAAGAAATCACAGGAGACTAAAAAATTACTAATAATAGAGAACCCATTTTTAGAAAAGTATGTTATCTTACACTGTTTTTGTATTAAAGATTAGGTAATGTTCTTATTTAAGAATGTTAACTATTTTTCTAGGTTTCAATCTTATGACGCAGTTTTTATTCTATTTTCCATGTAAACTTGTTTATAACACTAGAACTAGATTTTCTGGCAAATTTCCAATACGTATCAACATGTCCACTATCAACATACAGTCGTCTCTACTAACATGTTGAACTGTCGTATAACTTCCCAACACCGTGATCAAGGATAAAGGAGCGAAATTATATTGTTTCACCTTGAGTTAAATTAATTGTTCTATAAGCATCAGAGAACTTTAAACAAATAAACATCGGCAATCTGCTAAAACCAGAAATACCACTCCCACTACCTCTTCTGTGTTTACAGAATCTGACCACAAGGATATTTTATTTAAGGATCCACTAAACCTATTAATATCTGAGAAGCTACATAAAGATATAGTTTTCTAATTAAAATGAACTGGCTATTAATCTAGGTATCTTATCAATGAAGAGATGTGAATGATATAATTAAATGTAGTTTAGAAAATTTATTCAGCACTGAAGCTTTAAATCATAAGTTACTAAATAAATTTCTATTTATTCCTTCCAGGGGGCAGTACTAATCAATAAAATTACCTCCATAGCGCGAAATATTGTAGAGGCCCATTGTACTGGAAAGCACTTGATGGGGTGGGGTAGGAATAAGAATCAGAGGCATCAATAGAAATCGCCTTCTATCACCTGAATAGAAGAAAAGAATATTGGCCTTCTGGAAAATTGAAAATCGTTATTTCCAGGTTCAAGAGAAATGAAATTCAGAGGCCAAAAAGTTCTCGCGATGAGATTTAAGCAATATTTACAAATAGACGTAAAAGAAACACTTTTCTACCACAATTATTGATTATTAAGCATTTATATGAAAAACTGTTTGTAACATCCTAAAGTTATTTAAATTAGTTACACCGCTTTTAGCCTGCATTATGTCATGAGCTGAATTGATAAATCCTCTATCTCTCTTTCTAACGCCACCAGTTTTCTTTAAAAAATAAAAACCCTCATCGGTTCATGGTAATTGCATCTGAAGCAGAGTTTCAGTCTAAAAATCCTATTTAGTTAACAATGCCAGGTATTTGGCTTCTAGAATTTGATAAATTTTATAGAATGATTGAATTATTAGCTCAGAGTCAAATAAAATTATTTCAAAAGTGCAAGTCCCTTTATAAAGTAACAAAAATATAATTCTGGGAGATCTAGTCCCATAAGAATAACACGACTGTAACTTTTGTGAATTGTAAGTTATATACTTATATATATATATATAAGATATACTTATATATCTATATATATATATATATATATATACTTATATATATATATATATATATATATAAGGTAGAAATTTAAAAAAAATCATCAGATTATATATATATCATCGAGAGCCGAACCGGGCCCCGGGGCAAATATATATTGCCCCACCCCCTCCAAACATCATTCAAAACATCCATTTTGTTTTTGTACTAATGAACCACAATGATTGATTAATCTCCTATTTTTTATATTCTGTTAACAATATCTGACATATAATGTCAACTTAAGGTATAACAATTAAAAACTTAATTCGAAAATAAAAAAACTAGCGACAGCGTTAAAATTAAAATAACCCTGAAATTTATTGTTGATCGTTTTTAAAATTACATTTACATAACTACAAACGACTATTTCATTTCGTCAACTAACAAGTATTATTAATTTGTTGATTAAATTGATGAAACAAATTATCAGAAATAAGGAGTTTAATAGAAGTGATAGTGAAAAATACTGTCTGTTAACTTTTTTTTTTTCTTTGCATTGGGTGCCCCATTAAATGGAATTTCCAAAAGTGGTCACCTAAGCCGGAGCCCCGGGATTTCGCCCCCTGTCAGCGGCCCTGCAAATCAACTCAAAATGCATCCAACCATAACTCTGTTCTTAAATATTCATTCAATTAAAAAGTAATGGTATAGAACGACCCATAACTCTATGTTTCATTGAATTTATTTCAGTTTTCTTCTTTTCTTTTTTATTTTTTTACAAAGGATTCATATAACAAATACAAATTGTATTATTTAGTTTATGTAGATATGTTTTTATAGAAAGAAACTGAAAAAAAAAAATTATTATTGAAAAAATATTGCAATCTGTCAACTTTGGGATTAAATATTAGTATAATCCTAGATTGTATACAAATTTCCAAGCCCAATTCCGTATTATTATTATTATTATTTTTTTTTTAATAGTTTTTCTACTAGATTATCTTTAGGTGAAAGGTTTTCTCCCAAAAGTAGTAAGATCACAATGAAAACGTCCACAAAAAAAAATAACGCCTCTTTCTATTTCAGGCAAACATTTATCAACCAGTTGTGAAAAATGGACTTAACTGGTTTTGATATTCTACTCTTCATATGTGTGTATATATATATATATATATATATATATATATATATATCTATTTATATGTGTGTAAAAAACAATCGCATTCGTAAATACATATGCTATTTACATGGTGTATAAAATATGGAATGGAGTATTTCCGGACCACGTATAAGGGTAGAGAATTGGCTTCAGGAGTCCCTAGCGTCCCTTCCGTACAGAGTCACTGATATTTATGCCAGTGGAGGCTGAGAAGGAGTACATGGGCCTAACAAAAAAACCATTAGATTTAGATAATGTATCAAAAATGATAAATTTTGTTATGAATAATGTCGTAGATGAAAAATAAAGTCACTCCGTTTAATATGTCAATTTACTTCAGACTAATTTATTCTTAATATTATAAATTTAATATTAGGCATAAAATAACCTGCGGGAAAAATTTCTTTAAAAATTCTTTTTAAAATTCAACAGCTCTATCTACCGATATAAAATTTTCCAGAAAAACATTTAATTCATATCGCTATACAAACCTTATAAGTGCGGGTGAGTGAATTGATGTAAATAGGTCAATAGATGTTTATAAACAATTTTATCACTTTTATCTCATCTATTCCATAAAATTTTATTGCCCAAATTCACTTATGAAGTTTTACTATTTCGATAAACATAAGAAAATTTAGCTGACAATAATATCTTGACAGTTCTGATTTTCTCAATTGTTTTCAAATACCGTTGTTTTTATTGCGGGAAAAACAGTGGAGAAGCTTTGACACGGATGGGAGGATGGTCTGTAATATCTTTTATAAAGTTGTCCTATTTTAGCGGATATGTCACACTTATACATTCGACTTATAATCTCATGCTACCATAAGTATAGTTCATTATACCCATTGTTACAAGAGTTAGGCAATATGTGCACCCATATGCAACATGAAGGATCTTGAATAGAAGAAGAATCGTATGCTGTTCAGTACTACCTTTTACTTCGCTGTTTTTTATGTGTTAGTTAAACCAGATAGTTTTGCAGGCGTTGTATATCATAATAAAAATTATTCCTTCGGTTAGAAGTTTTAATAAATTCTATTCCTACTTTAAAGTCCAACGATCTATAAAGGAAGAAAGAGAAAAAACATGCGTCTGTTGTCCTCTAACAATTACCATAAAAGCGGAAGATTTTTTATTTTTCTAGACTTCAGTTCTTAGTTATGATAATTATAATAATATATGGATATAGAAAGCCCAGACAACAAATAAAAATAACTGAATGTTAACTACAAAATTACATTGTTATATCTTTCACATCCTTCCAAGACCTTATCTGACGAAAAAAAAAATGAATCTACAACCCAAACTAAGAAAGCCTAATAGTTTTTTTTTTTTGCTAAAGCTAAAAATTAATGAATATTTAAAAACGTTGTATGTTATATTACCCCTAAAAAAATTGTGGAAGACGAACATTTACGAAACGTATAAAAATTAGTTTTGTCTTTGATGAATTTAAGTGAGTCAATTCTGGCCTGGCTCGAGTCCGCTTGAATTGTAAATACAGTATGTTATTTGAAGAAAATATGTAGGCGAATACTAGCGTGGCAAGTACGATTTTCAATGAAAAAAAAAATAGCATTGACAAAGGTGAAGAAGATGGAAGATGGATGGATGTTATGTGCTGAAATAACTTCTGAAAAAAGGGAGAGAAATACTTATATATAAATAAATTAAAAACTAAGGTTTACTAAAAAATAAATAATAATAATAATAGATTCTATGTTTCTAAGGACTTTGCATACTCCTAAGAGAAGTATGACCATCCAAATTATTTACCTGAAATAATCAAAATGTAACTCGGCCGAATAAGACTCGAACTGAAACTCCTACTTACTGAAGAAATAGCCACTTAGTTGGATCTTAGAATTATAAAAATCTTAATTCATCAACGAGACAATTTATGCAAATGCAGAAGCGATTATACTAACAACCGGACAATGGTTGATCGTTGGGTACACAAAGATCCTAAGTTCTATATCAGTCATAGATATAAAATAACTAACGTCTAATAGTTTAAACATTTCATCTCAGAAAATGTGGTTTTACTAATTACGATGACCTCGCGTTTTCAGTCTTATTTTCGCTTCATATCTTCTTCTACCTTCATTTACATCTTCATGACTTAATAAGTAACCGTTTGATTGTTTAAATTCACATCAACAACTCAGATGAATACACAATGAGCGGCCGAGGCGAAAGAAATTCAGTTTGAATTACAAATTAGTCAGGTAATGAGAGAAGGAAATGTGCGGCAGTGCCTTTGGTTACAAAATAATTTCTGCGTGTGAAAATAGGCGTGACTAAGGAGGTTTTACTTTTTCTAGTCAAGAAATTTAAATAAATATAATGAATAAATAATTGCTCTAATAACAATTCGAAAGCTTTTTCTGGCCCATTCTTCCAGTAAAATATTTTTCAGTAAAAATTCAGACGATATAATCAGAATATATATTTTTTTTAAATCATTTATGATATTCCATATATCCCTGTTGAACAAATCTTCTACTAAGTACTCCGTCTGGAATTAAAACGACTAAAACGACAAGAAACAGCCCATAATTTCTGACAAACGTTCAAACATTCCGATTAATTACAATTTACTCATTTACATGACAGTGATTAGACTTTTTTGGGTATACAGAGTTGAGCTTTGGCGCTCCACTAAACCATCCAATTTGTCTCGTATCCAATCCTTACAATCCAATACTATTCGAAAAATCCTCAATGCTCCTTAATTTGTCACAAACAAACATCCATAATGATCTTAATGTACCATATGTTGCTGATTTAGTCCAAAACAGGTATCTATTCTTTCATAGCAAACTCCATAACCATTTAAATCCACTAGTTTCACAAATTGCTCCACATTCTATTCTCGATAACCCTCCGAGGAATCAAATGAAGATGGCCTCTGGACCTTCAAACACTTCAACCTTATTCTACTTTGAAATCGTAAGTTAAATAATTACAGATAATTACAATCTTAACTTTTTTAGTTAAAGATGTAATATACATACAAAATTAACATTGATTTTTATTCATACTGGACTGTTAGTGATTAACAGCTAACAAATAAAAAACAAAACTAGAAATAATGCTTTTTTTTTAATTGGACTAAATTAAATTAAACAACCATGACAATGATTACAATTTTTCGCAGATTACATTGTAATACAATATATAAAAATAATAACCGTATTCTATCTACGCTATCTTCGAGAACCCGTTAAACGTTTTTTTATACAGCTTCGAGCTTTTTGCTGTTATAAAAATTCCATCCTAAATTATAACCTTTCATTACATCCTAGGGAGCAGAATTAAGTACCTGTTTTTAACAAGACAATTATATACGATTTCGGGAATCTCTCAGACAGTTATAAAGTAAACAAATTATAGTTATTATAGTTAATTGGATCATCTATAATTCAGTAGTTAGTATGCCAGGACAATGAATAAATTAAATATACCCATGACGTTATAGAAGTATTGAAGGAATAGACCTGTTGATAGCGTTGAAGGAGGAAAGCGTGCAGTATAAAATCAGCAGGTGATTCTGGACAGAGGATGGAGTGGGTCGTGTGAATGAGACTCTATTAATAGAGCTAAACTATTTACAATATTAAGATGGTTACTTTTTTTTTTTAATGTGAGATATTAGATTTTAAAACCTACCACCGGAAACAATAAAATTATAAACTAAAATAAATATAATAAAACATTTTTCATGAAAAGCTACATGGTTATAACATTAACAACATTGATTATCATAAACCAAATAACATTTACAAAAAAAAAATCGGTTTGGTATTGAATCTGTAAACAAACTGTCAAAAGTGTTTTAAATTAACCGAAAAGTAAATATTTCCCATAAGTATTTACGAAAATATCAATGAAGAAATATAGTACTTGTTCGTGTGGAAGTGATACTTCAGTGATCAGACCACGCCCAGGCCTCCCACGTAAATTTCACTTTACGATTTTAGGTATTTATTTAATCTACAATTTTGTCAGATAAAGTAATTTTACATACATAGTTTAAAAGTCGTGTTTTGCTTGCTAGAAATTAACTGCCTGGTTTTTGACAAGAGAATAAATCTGGTTTAACAAAAATGCTCTTTACAGTCTCAGAATATTAATAATTATAATTATTGTAGTTTGTAACATATTCTATAAAGAATAAACACTGTTATGACATGACAGTGATCGCAAATTTTCCAACACTGACTGATTTCAAAAATTTATATTGTAATTATTTTAACAGGATATGGGAATGTTTTATATAAAATTGACTCAGAGAACAAATGTTTCATCTCATTTTTCTTTTTTAATGTAATTTAGTCATAAAACATCTATTTAAAATGTGAAAAAAAAATGGAACATTAATTTTAAAAATCTTATGAATTTCCTGCGAATGCTAAGTTTTATTGAGTATTTCGATACTTTCGTATTTCATAAATTTGAAAAAAATATAACATTGTAAAAATAATTTATATTAAATAATTATTAAGGGTTTTCTTTTTTCCATATTGAATCAAAGTAAACATTTTAACTAACTTTGGATTTAAATTAATAATTTTTGGCTGAAAGGATACAAGGCAAATAATAATATTATTGTTTTTTTGTATAGCTAGAAGCTCAATGTCAGAAATGAACTGGAGACGCCGACTCCCCTTTTTGCCGGTAAACCAATCTTCCACACGGAAGGCCTTATCTGAACGAAGCTGTCATCCTGGTGAGAGCTGTCACGAATCAGCTGTGTCCTATCAACTTTAACTTCACGAAAATGTCTCCCCTACGGTATTACGGTTTTACAATATATTTTATAAGGGAGTAATCTAAAAAAAAAAAAAAACCTTTACAAACCTTGAAACAAATTTTATAAAGTAATCATTATTGATATCATAAAGATAATATATTTTTACAAAAATTGCTGTAACATAACTTAATTTTATATTTTATGAAAATAGCACTTTCAATTTATAACTAAAACAACAACCGTTGAGGGTTCATTCATTTTAGTTAATTTTGGCATACCCCTATTCGACACCCCAGTTGTTCTCTGGCCAACTGGGCCACTGTTACAAACCTTTGGCTGTTCCCCTGGGCTAGATTATGGGCACACCAACAGCAACAACAGACGAAACACCAACAACACAACCGTTCCAACCTGAGCGAGCGGCGGGTGAGCGGAAACTGCCGAGCACACCCGAGGCTGGCGCTATCTGTGATCCCCCTCCTCCGCGCTCGATAGCTGTCACATATCGGTGGTCAATCAGCTGTCAAATGATCAATGTTTATAGTGAGTAGTGGAACGTGAACTCATTCATGTTTTTCTTTAAGAACCGTTAAGTCATGAAAAAATTAACCGTTACAGAGCGCGCACAAGAGAATCCCAGAAATGTTGTAAAGAAGGAAAATCTTCAAAAGAAAGAAAAAAAACAATCACAATTATTTTAAATGCTAACAACACACTCTGCTACCATAAATATAATTATCGTTTCCTAAGGAATGCTAATTTTCTGAGTATTTTCAAATAAATTATGTTAATTTAAGTTTATTTTCATTTTTATAGATTTATTTATTTTTTTAATATTTCTCATCAGTGGTAAACCATATAGAATAAGTGTCTATTGATGTAATTATGAAAAGCAAAAACCGAATAAATGGTTCGTTTCATATACAATTTCAGTGTTTATTATTCCAAAAAACATTTTTCTTTTTAACTATTTAGTGATATTTACAACTTTATACATTTTATACAAGTAAATTTGAGGAAAATAATTACGATATGTCAATAACATGTTAAGAACTACTAACTAGTAGTTCACTTCAATAGTTCTACAATAGAAGGTCTTTTGGCCAACTTATTTTCAGACGAATCTGAGGATTATCGGGAGTGAGTGTGAAGCTAGTGGATTCGAGTGGGTATAGGGTTCACTATAAAGGGATAGCTATCTGGTTTGGGCTAAATCAAAAACATATGGAACATTTAAGTCTTTATGGATAAGTTTGTTTGTAACATGATAAAAAGCATTGAGAATTTTACGAAGGATTTTGAACTGTAAGGATTTGGACGAAAACAATCGGAAGGTTTAAAATCACCCCAAATCTTAGCTCCGTCTGTCGGTAATTAGTCCCATAATTACTGTCATGTAAATAAGTTTTTTGTATTTCTTGGGAGCTTTGAACGCTTTCTAGTAAATATTAGAGTAGTCGGAAATGACAAGCAGTTTCTGGTCTTTTAAGTTTGGTGTATACAAAAAATCTGAGAGGGATAAACGGACTTCTGTTTAATAAATTTATGCTTACAGATTATAATAAACCGTTATTGATCCACACTTTTTTTATAATATTTACTATCACTCCAATTATTTGCCATCAAATATGACCACACGATATTAAGGTAATTTTTAATTTGTAACTTGGACACTCAGCAGTCCAAGCTGCAAGAAACATAATTACGGCGTTCGGGGAAGGGTGCTTTAACGATATGCCAAACGACGCACGTCAAAACAAATTTTAAAACATATATATATTATATATATATATATAATTATATATAAATATATATATATATATATATATATATATATATATATATATATATATATATACTGGTTCCTGGGTAGTGATTAATGGCAGGAATAACTTAAATCTTTTTTTTTTTTTTTTTTTTTACCCAGAGGAGAAACCATCACAACAAAGTTTTATCCATGTCGACACAATGCATCAACAGAGTTAGGTAAAAATTGATCACAGCTAAAATATAATCAAAATTTTTTCATAGCTCTTTGACAACTAATTTCTAGGAATTAATTTAATCATGCTTAAATCTTTCAGTAATTTTTTAGTGAACTAATGATTTTCTATATTTGGCTAAAAGGTTTAATCATTATTAATTTAGGTGATTAATTCCAGGAAAAATTCTTAAATACCTATGATTTAAATAAGCCCATCTGTGCATCAAAAACTTATTAAAAAATAACCTGCGTAGGTTGATTGGAAAAGACAAATACTCACACAAGACTACATGTTTCAAACTATACAGTGAAAAAAAGAAACAAGCTATGTTACGAAGTCCTTCCAAAACCACTATATTCGCAAAATTTACCTCCAAAGATTTCTTTCTGTTCAGATATTTGGACAACTTTCTTAAAGCCGAACATTTTAAAAAAGATACTTCAAAAAAGTATTTTCTGACGTTATTTATTCGCGAAACCCTAAAATTTAAGGTTTTAGAAATAAAAAGTTGATGAAAATGTATAGAAAACGAGAGTAGATATTTTAAATGAATATATTTTGATTTAATAAAGTTTTTTAATAGATAAAAAAAAAGGACCTTTTATATTAAACGACCTAACATATCCACCAGTATAGAGTGGTTGCACATATTAACATGATATTAGTTTTGAAGTTAATTTTGAAACAACAAGGAATAATGAAAAAGAACTACAGGCCCACTTGCAAGAATAACTGCTCCACCAATACTAGTAACAGTTAATGGAGTCCAAGACACTCGTTTCTCCACCAGCTACAAGGGAACTTTTTCAAGCGTAGTCCATGGCTGAATTTACTATTAAAATAATTATAAAACTAATGAAAAAAAAAAAAAAAAAAAAAAAAAAAAAAACTTTCATATACAACGGAAACTCACACCCAATCTTCCATACATCTTAAATGCTACCTATCAATCTAACATCGAATATATATTCACTCATAGGACTACTTATATTGGCAAAAAAAAGTTCTATTATTCTGAAATGCCTTAAACATCTTCTAGGTCTCAAAAGGTTAGTTTAAACAGTTTTTCTTTTTCCAAAACGTTTGATTGGAAAAAAATGAATAATAAATGTCTTGCGAAGGGCATAAATACATATTTAGACCAATTAATACCAAGATAAAAATTATTTTTCATTTCATTTAAATTAACTGTATGAATGTTTATTGGTTCCCAAGCTCTATGATGCGTTATCGTTATGTTTAAACTATCCATAAAAAACATAATCGTAAGAAAATAAACAACTATTATATTTGAAACAATATGTAATAATTATTTTAATTAAATGAAAAATATAAAATATTCTGCCATAACAGGTGAAAATATGCTGGATCAACAAATAATTCACTTCTAAAGTATCCAAACAAACAATAGCTATTTAAAAAATTACAGGTGGAAAAGATAGTTTTTGACAGAGTACGAATAAAATGTCTTACTTAATTATGTTCTAAACTGATCTAGGTCAAGAATTGTTTAACTATCTTCGACACAACTAAGGGAACCTACAAATTAATTGAATTAAGGCCTGTCTTGATGCATTAACTAAAGCATGACCGTCCAAGTAGGAAATTGGACGTCAGTGGAGCTACCGAACAGGCCTGTCTCCAGGGGTTCCAACAAATCTTCAGCGAAGGGTAAGGCAACAACATATCAATAGATCATTACATTAACGTTTTAAATATTCATAGACGTAGTAGTTTATAAATAACAATAAATTAGTACTCCCCAGAACTATATATTTTCCATTGATTATTCAAATTATGATAAACATAATCATAATTTATGTTTACTAAGGGAGAATATAATTTTACAGAAACATGAAACAGTGAAGAATATTATGAGGGTTGCCAAATTAAGCGTATGGGTGACATTACACTGTTGATGTGTACGGTCCTTTTTGGGTTTGGAAGGAGATATTGCATTTCTTTTGCCTCGAAAGCCTTTTTCTTCGGAATACCATAATTTGTTTATTTTTTTACAGGTTCAGTTGCTTTTCTATTTATTACTGTCTACTATTTCATTTATTTAAAGATAAAATAAAGGCCAACGATGTAAGATTGTAAGTAGAGTGAAGCAATACGAATGTCGTAAATTATTCCTTGAATTATTCACCAAATGTTTTTTAAGTGTATCAGATATTTCTGTAATTCATTAAGAGGTTTCTGTTAGTTGCTTATTCTCAACGTTCTAATGTACTCAAATCGAATTAGAAAGGACATAAAATTTGGTGACGGTTTAGGTGAATACTTTTGTTAAAGTATTTCAATGACTGAAATTTTCTTAAATGTTGAAAAAATAAAGCAAACAAAACATTCATTGACTCTGATTTATTAAAAAATAAAAAATATAAAACTGTTATTTCCATTAACCGTTTAATATTTTAATCCCTACAATATAAATATGAATTTAAGCAATTTACAAAAAAAAATCATGAGAAAAACGTTAATTCATATACACCCAACATATACCGGTTAAATATTACTAATGATTTTCGTTTCATAAAAATAAGATAAAAATTGTAAAAATAATTAATTGATGAATGAATAATTATAATGAAACAAAAAAATAAATAAAACTATCTTCATGATATTTTACATAATGTACAAGATCCCTTAAATGCAGAACTTATCTCACCTCCTAAATTATGTCCTAAAAAAAAAAGAGAAAATGCTAAAAAAATTATTTAATCTATTTATCTCTCTTTTTCCTCAAAGGCAGTACGCTCATCTTCAATCAACTCACTTTGACAAAAGGTCTTTTCAGTCTGATTGATCTATGTTCTCATATTTTCGAACACCATCCAAATAAAATATAATCCCTGCTAAACTTTAGCCAGAGGTATTGTCAACTTTTTTGAGTTAAAAATAATGGTATCATTATTCCAAAATCAGGAAAATCTTTCAAATGAAAACATGACAATGTTTTACTCGTGTAAGTTAGTTTAACAGATTTTATTATTCTCAAATGAATAATTAAATTACACGTAAAAAATTTATCAATGACAAGTTGATCTATTGATACAATTTATTGATTTATTTATTAATCTATTGATAGTTCATTGATAAAATTTATCATTGAAACTATCAACGGTAAAACATACTGTATAGGAAAAGAATGATAATGTCCGAAGCGAAAAACTCGCCTCGGCCTCGAGAAAATGGACTGTATGGGAAAATATCAAAACGAGGTTTCGCACCTTTGGGGAGATATTATTGAGAAGGTAGCATAAACAAATAATACATAAGAAACTTCTCACCTTGTTATTACCGCCGACGGTCTGTACGGAGGCCTCCAAAATCCTTACGGTCTGGCAAATGCTTCTCCCATGCTGCAAAATTTGTTCAGGCTCTCCTCCTCTTGTATCACTACTCATTAAGGGAATAACTAAATGTTTACTGACTGGCACAGGAAATAAGATCACTTTTAAAAGAGGAATAGGGTCCTGGAAGGCTATTTCGCCTTGGTCAAAAAAGCGATGGAAGACCATGAGGTCTTGGGCAATTTTAATAGGTGCGTACTGGAGCACAGATGCTAGAAGAAAGAGGAATATTCTAGTAGGGATTAACGCAGATAAGAGCTAGTTGCCCAGAGATCCATAGAGTGCGTCAATATACGGTATATTAAAGTTTTTCTCTTTTTCCCCCCTCATATAAGCGCCGATTGGCGCGAACACATACTATAAGATCTTATCTTCCAATCAACTTCGCCCTTTTTGATTATATACAAAATAGTTTAGGTTTCATATTGTTAAACTTCTCTATGTAACTTGATTTGTAAGTTAATTTAACAGATTTTATTATTCTGAAATGAATGATTAAATTAGACGTCGAAGATTTCAATGAAACTATCAAAATATTTAAACATTTATGAATATATCCATAAAGTTCTGAAACATAAGGCAACTAATTCAAAAATATAATAAATTATAAGCTCGAATAATTAAAACTCTTTATTCTCAAATGGCTTCCTTTATAAGCATATTTCGCTTAACGCATCCAACTCCCATTTTTTCTTTGTTACAAATTTTTTCGTGAAATATATATATATTATATAATATATATATTATATATATATATAATATATATATATATTTTTTTTTTTTTTTTTTTCTATCCCACATTAATGCTTAGACATACTTCCTCTTTCATTTAGCAAACATCCGCTTTAGTTCCGATAACAATCATATCAAGAACAAAGTTACAGATGTTCCAGTCCTTGGTCATCTCCTTCCGAACCAGATGCCATGATGATATCGCAGGTCTGTCATTCCACCCAGATACCGGAAATATTTTTCCTATTATTGGTGCAACCAATGCAAAACTGTTCTGAGAATACACCAGTCTTGTATTATTGAGAACATTTTACCATTTTATATAATCCAAGTACTGCGAATTACAGAGAAGGTTCATTTATAAAATAGACATCAAAGGACTTATTATATTGTTTTCGAAAGAAACAATATAATAACTTTAAATAAAGGGAAAAGATAATGTAAATTAAAGAAAAAAAAATTAAATAATCTTAAATTATTTGTTTCGAACTTTATTATTATGTATATATAAAATAATCAATAAGAAATTTCAATAGTTATTCGGTTTTTAGATATTTTATTAGAAACAGACTACGAGTATATCTAGAAATTCAAATTACAAGTAGTTTACTGATGTAAGTACACTGAATAAATGCTCTGTCTCAATAAAATAAAGAAGCATAAATGATGTATAGTGGGATTTTCAGGGAATGTGGCTGCAGAGTTGGGGGAAATGGGAACTAGAATAATAAAGCGTCAAAACATTGCCACACTCCTCTTAATGTTTACATCGTATGTTATTCTTATTGAGCCAACTCTGTCTTCCCTGTTTAACTGTTCCATCACAACCAATGTATGCTTTTCCTTGAAGGACCATGAAAACATACCCAATTGAAAAAGTAAAAATGGTAACATGTTCCTTAGAACCAGACTACCTATTTAATCTTTATAGCCTTGCATGACGTATTCGATGATATCATGGTGCGTGTGTGTGTGTGTATATATATATATATATATATATATATATATATATATATATATATATATATATATATATATATATAATAGTTATGAGAATTGCATTTAAATTTGTATTTTGGATTTCAATGTAATTTTATAAAATAAACCACTGATTTTGTACACATAATAAATCAGGATCGTTCACACACCTAATAACCCACAAAATGTAACTTTAAAACGAATTACAGAAACTGAGTTTTACGTAAAATAAATGGAATAAAAAAAAAAAATTACTTTAAGTTGAATTTAATTTCAGGCGTAGTCTTTTAACATAATTTATTCTTATTTTTTTTTTTTTTTTTTTTTTATAGCATAAAGAAGTGGATAAAAATATAGTATTAGTTACATCAGAAATATCTAAAAATTGGCACCTCGAACGAGATTAATTTTTTAAAAAATGCATAATCTCCGCTTTAGGCAGAATGGTTTTTCTGAGGACAACTTAATACAGTTTAATTTAAAAATTTATACCAAAAGTTTAAACAATGAGTATTCCCTTATCAATTATTTATTATTGAAACCTTTTGAAATTCTGATAATGCTGTTGCATTAGAACTGATATTGCCGAACAGCTAATAATGATAAAAGGAATTTTAGGAGAACAGAGAAAAAGAAGTCCAAATGTACGGCGCATGGAATAGCCTCAGCCCGCAATGACGACTGGCCTGCATATCATTTCACACCAGATTAGGATTGGCAACGAAATAAGGATATTTTATTTCAACCAATAGTGAGGAGATAACACAGCAAAAAAAAAAAAAACTTAAGATATATATTTTTTTATTTAAGTTTTTTTAATGGATGTATTAATTCTTTAAAAATAGTGTAAATTCAACAGGTTCATCCAACTTACCGTTCATCGTTCCAATAAGGAATAAAAAATCTACTTTTTAAAAAACCATAACGATTAATGCGTTTGTATGAAAGCCTTTCCTCTAAAGTTTAAACCCCTTGAGACAGAAGAATTTCGATAGATGATTTCAATATAAAAAAAAACAAACAATATATTGTTATAAAAAAATGTATATACAACAAGTATATAGGTTTTCTGCGTTATTTTATCGTAAATGTAAATACTAATACAATCAATTTTTTTTTTTCATTACTATTTGTTTTTGTGAATAACATTACAATCTGCCACAATTAAGGGCTATAAGCAATAGTGCTCTTAAGTAAACAATCATTTCTTATTTACAAGAAAATCAAAGAAGTAACATTAAAACTAAACAAACAAATATTAAGAAGGCAATAAACATTTAAAACAAAATTTTAAAATATAAACTTTTATTTACGATACCACAATGTTGTTTTGTGGTCACGTTGTAAGAACAGAGTATCGTGGAATTCTTAGTGATGATTCTAAATAAAGACGGAAGGGAGAAGGCCGAGGGAACAATCAATAGAAGCCATAAATGTTGAGAGGCCTGTTAGAAAACAAATTTTCACAATATTAAAAATTTTGTTATTGATAAATAACATACAGATAGTAGGTCATCTTCTTAAACTATAACTTCGTCCATTTTCCCATCCAGTTCCATTAATACAGGACTTCCATCTATCTCTATCTCTTGGAGGATTTAAGCTCTTCCACATTTATCCCTCAAACATGCCCCAACCAGGATATATAGCTTTCATAGCTGTGGCTGGGTCCTGCCCCTATTTCTGGTTTTGACTAGTGTAGTCTTTATATATTGTCGAGAATTCAGGGCTAATACTCACTACAAGTCAGTGCCACCATTTAGTTCAATAAGATTTCAATGTAGCTTAAGATATAATTCAATAGATAAATGTATTTACAAAAAAGCTTTACAATTTTAGAAATGTTTATATATGCAATATAGCTGGATTTTTTTTATTTTTTTTTAATGGTTGGATGGGATCAGTGTTTATTCAGCCCAGGGACAGATCAAACCAACTAAATTTAATATCTTCAGGAATAATAAGTAATTAAAATATACATTAAAATTTACTACTTCAAATAATATAATTTAATATTAATTTAAATAAAAAATTAGCATTCTATTTTAAAATTAATAATTTCATTATTCAAACATTACTTAAACAGGCAGTGGCATGGTTGGAATATTTAGAATAAAAGTTTTTGATTAACTGGTTTAAAAAATACTCTTCACATTCAGAAAAAAAAAATCATAACTGTTTTAACTTGTATTAAAGTCAGTAAAATAATTAAATTTTGAATAACTAATAAAATAAAAGTAGTGAGATGGTGGTGATCAAGAAGGCAGTGGAGAAATTTCTAACGTCAAGAAATAATCATTATACACGAAACTTTTAAGTTAGGGTTATAGAAAATTATAGAATGAATAGAAAATTATAAATTGATTAGTGTTAAATAGGAGAATAGTTTATTTTTTCGAAGAAGGAAAGGTTGCATAAATTAATATTTTTAAGCCCATAAACTAATAAAGTTATACCGACTTTAAAGTAAAAGGATACTTTGCTAAAAAAAACAAAAACTTTTAATTATCAAAAGTTATACTAGACTTAAAAGACAGGAAACGGCACGTGGTTTCCAACCACTTTAACATTGACTAGACAAGCATTCAAAGCTCCCAATAAATTACAAAAGACTTACATGACAGTAATTAAACGGTTTGGACATGAGAAGTTTAGCTTTGGGGCTCCACTAAACCTACTAATTCTTCTCGTATCCAATCCTTACAATCTAAAACCTTCCTAAAATCCTCAATGATATTTATTATGTACCAAAAATACATATTCATAAAGATCTTAATGTTCCATATGTTGCTGATTTGGCCCAAACCAGATACCTATCCTTTTCTAGTAAACTCCTTACCCACTCGAATCCACTAGTCTTTTAACTTGCCTCATAGTCAGTTCCCGATAATCCTCCGAGACGTATGAAAAGATGGCCAAGAGACCATCTAATGCAGAACATTTATTGAAGTGCTGTAGTGCGTTGTTCTTTTAATGATATTTATATATCATTGTAACCAGTTTACTCAAATTTACTTGTTATGCATAATGTATTATAATAATTAAAAAATCATCAAAGATGAATGGTATAATTATTTATTATTATATATTAGTACTAAATGTTATTTAAAAAATGTATAGTAACTTTTAATGAAATATGTGTAGTAATAGTAATTTTATGTTGGTTTTATAAGGTATTAATTTTGTGTTCAAATATATTTTTGATGTTACCATGTGATTTGAATAGAAATAAATATAAAAAATTAATGCACTGCAATTACAGTATTTTTTTTTTTTTTTTATTTCTTATATGAGTACGTAATTTAATCTGATTTTTATTTACGATCGACTTTTAAATTAATTATTAAACTCCAGCACCGTGATAGAACTTAACAAATCAAATATATTTACTGATTATTCGGAGCGGACTGAATCCAATAAGCCCTCAATATGGGCCACAGGTTGGGCAGACGAGCGGAAGCTAATGCAATGACTTCTTGGCTAATAGGGAATGCTTTCAGCCTGTTTTTGGAAGTGCCACCTCCTAACATCATTTCAGACCTTTATTACAGTCTCCCCAATATCTGGGTCGTCCTTCCTACTATTCTGGAAGCGAATCAAAGCAACAGACCCAATCTTAGAATAGCACCTCAATCGTTTACGTTTTCTCATCAAAAGATTTAAGAGTACATAAAGTAGCATTTAATTAAAGGGTGATATAAATCTAAGGGAACGCAGAGGTGAAAATAAACCTATTAGTCGGCGAGGGACAATCTTTTTTTAATTTAATGTGCTAAATGATTATTAAAATAGCAACTAATAACTAAATATTTATTCTAGTTAAATTATTCAACTATATTATATATTTTAGTCTAATGGAGGCGTATAACACCAAAACAAGTCCAATTTCTAGATTTTTTTTTTCTACTAGATTATCTTTACTTAAAAGGATTTGGTTTATCACATTGAAAACTGCCATACAAATAAGGCCTCTTTTTATTTCAGTCAAACCTCTACCTTTATCGCCAACTGTGAATATTTTTTAAAAATGGGTATAGTCGATTTGAAAATCCACGCTTT
Organism: Euschistus heros; assembly: GCA_003667255.2. Lineage (NCBI taxonomy): Eukaryota > Metazoa > Arthropoda > Insecta > Hemiptera > Pentatomidae > Euschistus > Euschistus heros. Next base: position 258,750 of record RCWM02000002.1, on the reverse strand, counting down.
AATTATATATGTATATATTATTTATTTTTTTTATTTATTTACTTATTTATTTGATTTTATTTATTTTTAAAAATAGAATTTCCTTCTCCTATCTCTTTCGCCTTCTCCCTGCCTCCTTTTCCTCTCCCCTCACCCACTCCATTTTCATTTATTACTAACATTTATTATCTCACTGTTCCTTCCTCTCTCTATGCTACATAGTAAATGTTCTTTGAAATGAAATGAAATGAAAAATAATCTTTATTCTGGGACACCTTGTCCCCTAAGAACTATTGTCTGACTGCGTACATATCAGGCAGCAACTTATATAGAATATAAATTATATACATATAAATACATAAGGTGAAATTTTAGATTTAAAAACAAGTCTTCGGGTTCACATGAGAAAAAAAAAAATAAATAAAATAAAAAGAAATATTCCAACACTAATATATTATTACATAATTTCGGAGGATTGATAATTGAGGAGGTATATGAATAAATTATGTTTAAAGGAAGCGAGAGAAGGAGCATGGCGGATCGAAATGGGTGAGAAATTCCAAAATAAAGCTGCACGATTATTAAAGGATTTTTCAAAGGAAGCAGTTCGATGGGACCCTTCCCATATATACAAATACAAATCTATAGGCTGAGATCTGGTGTTCAAAAGATAAATGGAAGAACGAAGGGCAAGGATGTTGTAAATGTACAAAGGATTTTTGGACTTTAAGGATTGGAATAGAAAGAAACCAAGAAAGTATTGTCGCCGAAAACTTGGATAAAGCCACCTTTACTCAGAATACCAGCAAGTGATGTGAGAACGCCTGGGGATCCCATAAATGAATCTTATAAAGGATTTCATTAATCTTTTCAGCTTCATTTCAAGCACGCCAGACAGTACTCCGTATACTAAGCATCCACAATCGAGGTGAGGAAGGATGAGGGAGGATACTAACAATTGACGGGTATTGTGAGGGAAACATTCATTGAATCTTAGGAGTTGTTTGAAGATGGAGACGGTTTTTCGGGTAATGTGGGAAATATGGTTATTCCAATACAGATGTTGATCGAGGACTACTCCGAGGTTTTTGACAGAGTTTGTGAACTGAATAGGAGCGTTATTGAGATAAAGTGGGTAACAGGGAAGGGAATTAAGGGAGGGTTTCGATCCAATTAGCATTGCCTTAGTTTTTTATGGGTTTAGTCGTAACTTATTCTCCACTGCCCATTGGTTAATGCTATAAATGTCATCTTGAATCTTAAGAGTTGCCTCAAAAATCTCAGAAGGATATACTTTACTGTTATAGGGTTATTTATCTTATTTATAGGGTTATGCTATTATTATTTATTTATTTTGCGTTAGGTTGATCTATCTATTATAATTTTTATTTCAATTTTCCATGCAGCATGTTTTGTGCTATAACTTAATTCTGTTTATATTTACAAATTTATTTTTACTGATTCGTAACTTTGTTTTTAAATTTTATTTAATCGCCCATTTTCTATTTTTTTTCAAAAAATTAATCTGTAAATTATCTTATTTGATCATCTTATATCGTATTTATTTTACTGCACTTTATTTTTAACCTTTCTGTACATACAAATATGTCAATTATTTTCATACTATAATTCGTATTGCTTATTAACCCTGGAATTATTTACCTTTTACCTTTTTTATTTTTTAATTCAAATATTTTCTTGTTCTGATGAAAGCCATCTATGATATGGCCGAAACGTTGGAAAAAAAAATTAAATATATTTGTTAAAATTAAATGTTGCCTAATTTTTATGACTGTTCCCTCTTAACATCCTACACAATATATATTATTCTTTCCAAAATAAAATAGGGATGAATATATACGAATAAGGTTTTATAGTTATACAAACCTTAATAAAAATAAATAAATGTACAGGGCAAAAATAAAATAATCACGGATACTTTAGCGCCATATATTCTTACAAATATAAATAATATTAATAATATAATATGTACTAACTAAAGATTATAGCACCATTTTTTTTTCTTTTAATTTTAAAATTTTATCAAAAAAGGGATTGGATATTTCGTTAAAAATCCCTCTTTAGGTCAAGAGGGTGAGGGAGGAGAGGATTGGGGGCTTAATGGATTCCGGAAGGAGTTTTAAAAAGGACTTAGAGCGGGCATAAATCAGACTCTAGACCTTAAGCCTCTTCAACCAGCCCTGGAAGTCAGATATGCCAAGGGCTTATAATAAGAACCGAATATTATAAAAGATGTCTTCTTCACTGAGGCGTTCAATTACATTACTTCAAAGGAGATTGGGAATGCGATCCTTTATTCCTTCCACGAGTGTTTAATAATATAAATGAACCAGGTAGTTGGATGAGCCCAGGTAGCAGAACTAATTGGATATAATAGCTAAGCCTAATTGATTCCCCATCCCAACAGTACGCCAGCACAAACACCCACGTGACTGCATTGATTTAATTATTAATCAACCCACACATTTCGTAGCCAACCTACACAAAATGGAAGTTATAGGTTTGAAAAAATAATGTAATTTTAAAACAAGTAATTTAATCAACATTTTTTCAAAAGATTCATTATTAAAAAATAAATTTTGTTTAAAACACATATTCCATTAAACCCTGTTGAACAGATTCGCTACCTGGGACTCCATTAGGAAAAACAACTTATGTATTTAGAACTCTCATACTAAAGACTAAAACGACAAGAAACTACCTGTAGTCTTCGACTTCTTCGACATTTAATAGACAAACTTCAAATCTTTAACCGATCCATTAAAAGAAAGCTCTGGGGCTCAACTAAATCTTCAAAATCCTTAATGTTCCTTACTTTGTCACTAATAAATTTATCCATAAAATCTTAATGTTTCATATGTTGCTCATTTAGTCCAAACCAGATACCTATCCATTCATAGTAAACTTTATAACCACTCAAATCCACCCACTAGTCTCTTAACTTGCTCCCTACTCTATTTCCCATAACTCTCCGAAGCTTCTGAAATAAGAAGAGACCTTCTACTGTAGAACTCTTATGAAAGTGCCACTAATGAGTGGTTCCTTTACAACTTGGCCTAACGTCCTTATGTACTCCAACTAAGGTAGGAAAGACGGATTATCCTACAGATTATCAACCTATTCTAGGCAGGGAGGGAAGGTCAAGATTCGTTTCGTAGGGTCTGCCACGAAATATATTTTAACTCTTCAGCTGGGGTTCGAACCCTCGCCTTCAGGGTTTGAACCCACCATCAAGTCCCCTATGGCTATAGTAAATTACCGCTTAACACGTTTTGCACATAGAAATTTAAAGTAATTTGTGTTAAGTGCATATTTTAAAAACATCATTTAAAAAAAAAAAGTAAAAATTAACAACACTTAAAATAAAACATGATGGTCTTAAAACTGTCAATTTATCTCGTTGTCAATTTTGCACAAAATTCCATATATTTTGTTTATATTTTTGTTAAAATACGATTTTACCATACTTTCCACAGGTGACACAAATATATAAATATTTGTCTTATTCATCCTTACTCATTATTCATATCCATAATATTTAAAATAATAAATCAATTCGAAAGTAAGACAAAAGTAAAAGAAACTGCGTCATTGTAATATTTGGCAAAATAGATTATTAAACGTTCGTTTGAATTTCTTAATATAGGCAACGTACCAAGGAGTAATGTGAATAGCCTATGATTTTCAAATTAGAAAAGTCTGTAGTGATACAACTGATCATCTGAGAAGCCTATAATATTATAGGCTTATGAGAGTTTTATTACCGTGTGAGTTAAAGGTACAAAAGTTTTTAGTCAAAGATTCGTCGAATAATTAGGCTTCTTATGCCTGCATTCTGGTTAAGCTAAATACAGCAGATAAGAGAAGTCTAATCCTCAACTTCTAGAACAGAGTTTGTCAGTAATCGAATCAACTGATTACGGCACTAAATGGATCCCCTCATCTTCATAGTTATGAACAATAACCGACCTCTTCAGTCTCTGCTACTTGTAAATGCAACTAAATTATGAAGTAGCTTATTGTCTGAAGTCATTTGATCGTAATATCCTGACGCTGCATAAAGGGTCAGTAGATAGTTTCTCATCAACGAGAAAAATTATGACGAAATAAAATATCGTAAAAAAATACAAGACATTGGCAATAATTATATTATAAAATATTCAAGATTAGATTAGTAAACATTACCATGTTATTCAAATTAAGTCAAATAAAGTCGTTAAAGAAATATGCATTAATGGTGAGAAAGTAAGAAGATAAAAAAAAATAAATTTTAATGACATAATGAGAATAATCAAAATCAAATTATTAAAAATTAAATTATGTTAAACAAAAACTCAATATTGAAATTAATTGGATCTTCTTTTCATCGTATGAATAAGTTACTTATTTCGTTTAGATAGGACTAAATTGTAAAAATGAATCAACACATGAAGAATTAAAATTCTAAGCCCATAAGCAAATTCTAAAACTATATATGGAATTATAATAAGCAAACGAACAGCTAATATCAAATATTCTGCGAATACAATATTACAACAGTATTATCCAATAATATTATCAGTAAGGATCAAAAGACTAATTTATAATTTACGAAAAATTAAACTGAAGAATAATTTGAATAATAATAGAAACAAAGTTACGAACGAACTAAATTAAAAAAAAAAAAAAAAAATTGGAGGAAATTGCCAAAAAATTGTTGATCCAAGCAACACCAACATAGCTAGGGTTTGTTCAAATGGTGAGGGTCAAAAAAAGTAACAAAAGGGTTGCCATAGCGACTAAAAAAAAATTATAGACTCTCAGCTAAAATACATATCCATGTCAACATTAAAATTATTGATATTAGTTTTAAATTCAAATTACGTTTGGTATTTGAAATTCAGAGAACTATAATATACTTATCTATCTTTTGTGACGTTATGAAAATATTATTACAGATAATCAGTCTGTGACAATAATTATAATTTTAGTTAATAATTTGTAGTTTGACGCACTCTAGCTCTGTTGGTGCCGTCTGGATCGAAAATTTGATGGCTGTTTCCTGATCAGAAATTGAATGGAAAATATTTTTTGTTCATAAAATTTGTCACTAGGACCTACCGTTTAGGATCTGTATTGGTTTTAATGAAAAAGGTCAGGTTTTGCTTGCATATCTTTCAAGTGTAAGGGCTTTTTTGACACTGCTCTGTTGGTGTTGCTCAGATCAAAAATTTGCCGATAGAAGTAAGACAAATAATAACCAGATAACTTATATCAGAAATCAAATGGAGAATTATTAAAATTAAACGAAAGCCCTATTTTCTCTCAACTTTATTTATAAAGCATAATCATTAATTATTAAGGGGGCATCCTATAAAATGGGCTCCATGTTATTCGATCGAGGCTCAAGAGGCCTTTTAATCTTAAGATCGTTTTTATTGTGTATTATGATTTATAAGTACACTATATTAAAGTGGGCCACGGCTAATTACGGTTAGAGAGGTTTGTATAAGCAAAATATAATTACTAAATCACAAAAACAACTCTGAAAACCTACTTCAAAAAGAAATTAAATTGAGGCATGATATAATTGGTCCAATAAATTAGAGAGAGAGAAAGAAATCTCTGAAACGTGACAGTTTTATAAAACACTCTCTAAATTAGCCAGCCATAATTACTCTGAGAATTGATTAGAATGTTCAATCCCTCTCCCACTATTCTTATCACGTTATGGTGCTCTTCACTTTTAAATATTTATTTTTATTTTATTTTTTAATACTTGACAATTATACAGTTGCTAATTTCAAGCTGCTGCTTTTATGTAAAAAAATAAAAAAATTAAACAAAATATTAAACCTACTAGCAGGCAGCAGCGTGGTAGACTCCGAACAGACTTTTCCTTACAGGACGAAACGTTTTAAACGCATGCGTGCGTTCTGTACTTCAAGTTCAGAAGTATATTGACAAATCATCTAGTAATATTTAGAAAAATAACAGAAAGACTGTCAAGCAGTACAAAGTTTCATTGTTCATTAATTCTAATATAAGCAGTACGACTATGGACGACAAAACCATGCCCGAGTAGTCGACTATCACAAAAGCCGATTAGTAAGCTAACTAATACGCCAAGGCGATCATTGCTTCCATTGGAATTCGGGTGGTACCGACAATGTTTGAGGCGTTTCGTTTATAGATTTGTAACCGTCTAAAAATGTATCTACAGGTTTCGTTTATCTAACATTTTTTTTTCGTCTGTTATTTAAAAAAGAGCTGGTGTGAAATGGAGTTTTTTCTTTTTTTAGAAAAGTAAAACAAACATCCGCTTATATAATCAATTGTAAGATTTAAAATTCCATTATGACGAAACACATATCGCGTTTACATATTTTATATAATATATATGGCAGATTTTATATATATAGCACAAAAAAACCCATTACATGACATTGTAAATAAACACATTCGAAACTAACAGATTTTTAGGAACTCGGAGAAGTGCGTAAAGGCTGAGCCAGTGGTTCTGGATGATTAGAAAGCTTCTGATGTACTATTGCAGAATGGTCTACTAATACTGGTTAAAAGAATCTACATTATAGGGAATAGTTAAGTGTTTACATTACCTTATTTTTTTTACACTATCGGTTATTTGAGAGAGGTGACTTTTATGAGTTTAAGGGACTATATCTGCATCAAGGTGTGATTAAAACATGGTTAAATAACAGCTAGGTTATTCAAATCTATAGCAAATTTTAAAAAATCTCGAATCAGAAAGGCGGAAAAATGCTTAACTATTACATATACATATATTCGTAATCAAAATCCTAAATACGCAGTTTATGTCGCATTATTTTATAAGTTTTATCATTTATTTTGAAGGTTGAACAATATATATATATATATATATATATATTGACTTTTGATCAGTTTTGTATATTTTAAAAAGATGCACCGGTGCCAAGAAAGCAGGTAGCTGATAGTTTTTTCAGCAATCGATTTCAGAGTTTATTTAAAGATTTCCAAGCAGTTTTTAAAATTTCATGGACCAAAGGTTGCAAGGGTTTTTTTTTTTTTTTTTTTTTTGAACGTGTTTTATCTCGTAAAACGAAATTATGCGGAAATCACGCGATGGCATGTTAGTAAATACTGAATTATTACCAAGTATAGACGTATCAAAAAAGGTAAACAAATATTGCTTGAGACAGATCTGACATCCAAAAAAAAAAAAAATATATTGCATTTTACTCTGGACATTTCAGTATACTGTTTATGAATAAAACAACTGTTTTTCTTCAAGATTCTAACTATTAAATCTATCGAGGGGTGAGAACAGTGTTACATGTTGTCAATGATAGGAACTTCAAAAAGTCAAATTAATTTCTGCGATGAAATAAAATGAAACAAAACTTAATCGAGATTTGTATCTAAGTAAGACAACTTGAATACTTTATGAGTCAAGGTTGTGAGCGTATCGCCTTGACCAGTGAGCTTGCCTATTATTTAACCTAGTACTGAGAAAGGAAATAAGAGACTTCGGGATGCAGACTTCAGGGGCAATCAGCAGATCTGTAAATCTCCATGCGAACACCGATGTCACTCAAACAGTACATACAGTACGATTAGCAAAGCAGTAGGTTGGAGGGGCATTTAATTCCCTACAACTATGGAAGGTGGTTATCACTTCCGATAAGACATCGTTGCTGAATCGGAACAATGCATCCTGAGAAAAAAATTATACTTCGATCCTATTTTTTCAAGTCTCACACCCCAATATACAGCAATGGAAATGCAGAAAGCAAGAGTATAATAAACTATAGTATCTATTTCTATATAATCCGAGAACATATTTGATGAATAAAAATATCATTTTGTATAAATCCCTGATTAATCAAGACCTCACATATAGCGAAGGACTAAGGCTAAAGCTGATTGTTAATACCTTCAAAAATTTGTACGTATGATTATGCAAAAACAATAGAAAGAGAGAGGATAAAGAAAAATATCTCTTATATTAGTTAGTAGTTAATGAAGTTTTAGTTAAAATTTAGGAACAAAAATTTGTTGTTTCGCTAAATGTTCAATGTAAAGTGCAACATTTTAACATGTTAACCATTAGTTATACTTGTCTATAAAAAAATATATCATGCTTACAAAAAGTTAAAAATGGTCAAGATCATAAAAACAACGGTGTGGTGTGGCAAATTGGAGTAACCACATAACTTCAACTGTTTTTTCTGAAACTTATCGGAGTTAAGGGAGGATTTAAGTAGCTACAAAGGGTCGGGACCATCTGATTTTTTCATTACAATTTGTGGGTATTGCATGCGATTTCCTATACTTTCATTGTTCTGATAATATATAATACTGTTCTGAAATCAAAGTGTCATCCCTGAAACATTAAGACTATTTCAATGTATTTAAAATATCGCTTTAATTAGTTTCAAATCATTGGGGGTTTTGGAACGTAAATGTAGTTGTATGGTAGGAATAGTATATCACGGATGATCACACCTATTATCATAGTAGTCATTTTGAGTCTCAACATTTTTTTTTATTTAATAGCTACAATGCTAAGAGAACTACACTTACAATTAGTGATAACGAAGTTCATTGGAAAAATAGAATATAATTACGGAATCCTTAAAAAAGCAGAGATAAATTTTTATTCATGAATAAAAAATGGCAGAAAAACGAGCAAATAATGAAAAGAGATAGTTAAACAAGAAAAGACTGTTAAGAGGGACATTGCTCTGTCAAGCTCCATAATTTTATCACAGCTCATTCCTTGTAACTTACTCGTCATCATAAACAACTTATTTATACAAAAAAGATAAACTAAAAAACTAAAATATATTTGAGTAAATATCAAAAGTAATTACATTAAGCGTAATTATAGAACTTATACTAAAAAAAAAAAAAAAAAAAAAAAAACGTTGAATTTCTTCCTGTCAGTGAAAACCAATGGATCATGGATCAGGCTATCTATAATATACTGGTTTTTCAAATTTGTATGTGAGTACTTAAAGAACCAAATTAGTGACAAATGTTATACAACAAAAAATGTTCTCTGTTAAATTTCTGATCATGAACCTGTCGGCAAATTTTCGATCCGAGCATCACCAACAAAGTTAAAGCATGCCAAAAAAGTCCCAACACTTAAAAAATGTAGGAAAACGTAACTTTTTTCATTCAAACAATTACAGAAGATATTTTCCAATAAATTTCTGATAAGGAAACTGTCGGCAGTTTTTCGATCCGAGCAACACAGAGCTAATGCGTGTCAAAATTAGGGTGAAAAAAAGTTTAACAAAAAAAGTATTGACCCTAACCAAAAGACACCCATTTAAAAAAAAAGATGATCTTCACATGGTTTTAAAGATTCATCTCAATAAGTCTTAAACTGATTTTAAACTTAGTTGTTTTAATAATTTATTATCTAGTTTTGTATTAATTTATCTCAACATCAATGCTTATTTCTTTAATTATTTAACTTTCTCTACGTGTTCATAATTATGGTAATTTGAATCATTAAAAGCAAATTGATTGCTATGATTTGTGTTATACAATAGTAATAATACCGAAGACGGCATTCATTGTTATTACTGGTGTCATTAAGACACTATAAACAGATTTCTTATGCAGCGTCAGGATAACTCGATCAAAAGAGATTAGACAATGTGCTGTTCCGTAATTCCATTACATTTATAAGCATCGGGGACTGGAGAGGTCGGTTAGTGCTCATAAATAACGCGGAAGATGAGAGGCCCATTTAGAGCCATAATCAGTTAATTCGATTACTGACAAACTCAGTTTTAGACGTTGTGTGTTCGACCTCTCTCTTCGGGTATATTGAGCTACACCAGAATACAGGTTTACAGTATACAGGCATTAGTATAATGAAATAGATTAAAAGTAATTTAATTAATAGTCTCGTAATTATTTAAAACTGTTAAACATAATTGTGCTCAAGTCAAACATTATAATTCTCACCTAAATAAAATTCGTTAATAATGCTTAGATAAGTCCCTTAAAATTAAAACACAATTTACATAAAATGCCTACAGAATCAAGAAATAAATAATAGGAATTAATTTTATATATATGTTTAATAAGGTTCTTGAAGATCAATCAATAAATTAAAAACTTTATTTCGACGGCATTTCGAGACTGTATTGTTCTCATATTCATGCCCTACAGTTTAAAAACGAAATATTAAAGAAATGATAACCATAGAAAAATTTAAAAATCGCGCAATAAATAAAAAATCAGACGTCCTACATTTCAACATATGTAATTACAATCCAATACATTCAGATTAATGATATACATTTATAATAATGCACAACAAAACCAATAACCATTTATCCATTTTCTACACATAAACAAGGAAATTCCGGCTACACCTTCCATCGAAAACCTTGGAAATACCCATCCCTAACCTTTTTTTTCCGAAATTCCCTAGTTCAGTAGTACACTAGTATTGTTATATTTAGTAGTGGATACCAATAGCATATCCACCAGTAACATTGTAAGTAGTTTTAAACTCATTCATATTTCGTAATTATATGTAGTATATATTCTAACGCACATTTTTTTATAACTTTATGTTTTGAAATAAGCTGTGTAATTTATATAATTTTATTGTAACCTGAAAAATATAGTCTAGAAACGTCACCAAAATAGTTGTTTCTATTTATTGAATGAACCTCAAGAATCTTATTAAACATCTAATAGTAACAGTCAACGAATATATATATATATATATATATATATATATATATATATATATATATATATATATATATATATATATTTATTTATTTATTTATCGCGATACAGGCCAACGGTGGACCACGCGTATATCATTTCAGGTTTTCTTCCTTTCTGCCCAAATTCTTTTCATTTTTTCGCCCATTTCTCTCCTTCTTTCCTCCGTCCATTTCTTACTTTCATGCTTCTTCTTCTCCGCTACAAGAACCTTTATATTTTTAACCATTTTTCCGAATTTATCCTTATCTTTGTAGTCTCCCTCCGTGATACCCAATTTTTTAACTTCCTCTATTCATTTGCTCTGGGTAACCTTTTATATTTTTCAATTTCATCACTTTATCAAATATTTGTTTGGTTAATCTATTGCTATTCATTCTTTTCATGTGTCCGAAAAAATTTAATCTCCTTTTCCTCATCGATGATTCTAAGTTTTCCAATTGTTCGTAAAAGTCATCGTTCTTTTTTAATCGATATTCTTCCCCCACTTTTCTCGGTCCGTATATCATTCTCAATATCTTTCTTTCCGTCCTTAACAAGGTTTCCATATTGGTAAATCCCATAGTCTCTACCCCGTAGAGGATCACAGGTTTTATGACTGTTTCATAGTGTCTAATTTTGGCTTTTATGGAAAGAATTTTTTTATTATAAAAACTCCTGACTGAGAACTTTAATCTATCCAATTTTACCTCTCTACTATGCGTTGCTTGAAAGTCTCCTCCATTGTAGTTCACAAGTTCCCTCAAGTATTTAAATTGATTCACCAACTTGATTTTACCATATTTAGTCTCGATTTTTCCATTTTTTTTTTCTTGTCATTCGTCATTATTTCGGTTTTTTCGAATGATATTTTTAACCCGGCTCTTTCTGCTATTTCTTTCAGTTCATTTATCTGATTTGCTGCCTCTTCTTCACTTTCCGCCAAAAGTGCCAGATCATCCGCGAAAGCCAAACACCCTATTTTCACACCTTCTTTCTTACCTCCTATCCTTACACCAGATTTATTGGTTTCCCAAAACGTCTTCATAATTTTTTCTAAAACAATATTGAATAAAATAGGTGATAAGCCATCCCCTTGTCTTAACCCTGTTTTAATTTCGAACGGTTTACTGATTTCCCCCCTGAATTTAATTTTAGAGTAGGTCCCAGTTAAAGTTTGTTTAATTATACTAATTGTTATCTGATCTACTCCATATTCTTTAAGTATCCGCACAAGTGTTTCTCTATCCACCGATCGTAGGCTTTCTGAAAATCCACAAAGGAGACATAAATTTTCTTCGATCTAATCATGTGGTATCTCAGGATTAATTTTAAACTCAGTATTTGTTCCGGACATAATCTTCCTTTTCTAAATCCATTTTGGTATTCTCCTATCGATTTGCGGTTCTAGTCTATTCAACAGAGCTCTCGACAAAATTTTGTACGTCACCGGAAGTAGCGAAATCCCCCTATAGTTATTTGTATCTGTCTTTGCCCCCTTTTTATGTAGTGGGTGTATAAGTGCTGTTTTCCATTCTTCTGGTATTTCTTCTTTCTCCCAAATTTCTTGCATTAATTCCGTCATTTTAGCAATATATCCTTCCTCCGCAGACTTCCACATTTTGGCTATTATCCCGCCTTCCCCGGCCGCATTTTTATCCTTCAATGAGAATACGATTTCTTTAATTTTCTCAATTGTCGGTGGTAAACTATTCGGGTTTTGTGGATTGTTTGAATTCGTTTCTAGTTTGGTTGTAGGTTCTTCTGGGGCTAACAACCTCAGTCGTAATTTAGTTGGGGGAACCCAACCACAATCAACCAAAATATATCATGAAGAAGGCTTTGAATGAAAATATATATATATATATATATATATATATATATATATATATATATATATATATATATATATATATATATATAAAACAAATAATAATAAATTTAATTAATAAAATATTCTATGCATAAAAACTACATAAATCATTAAGTCTATTAAAATTATATAAATACAATACACCACGTGAGAATAGCTGATGAAATTATAAAATTATACATTTATATATTTTTAAAATCATAATGTGGGGTCCACATACAAGACTAAAACGACAAGAAACTGCCCGTCGTTACAGACTACTTCAACATTTACTAGACAAACGTTCAAAGCTCCATATTAATTACAAAAGACTCATTTACATGACAGTGATTAGACCTATTCGGGCGTACGAAGTTAAGCTTTGGGGCTCTACTAAACCATCCAATTCATCTCGTATCCAATCTTTACAATCCAAAATCCTTCGAAAAATCCTCAATGCTCCTTACTATGTGACCAATAAACTTATCCATAAAGATCTTTATGTTCCATATGTTTCTGATTTAGCCCAAACCAGATACCTATCCTTCTATAGTAAGCTCCATAACCACTCCAATCCACTAGTCTCCCAACTTGCTTCCTCCTCCATCCATCCTGATAATCCTCCGAGGCGTCTGAAAAGAAGATGGCCTAGAGACCTTTTAGTGTAGATTTTATTGAAGTGCTACTAGTGAGTAGTTCTTCACAAGTTATTTACATGCCATTGTATTCACTGTCAACACATTTACTTGTTCTATATTATTTTTTACAGTTGTAAATATCAATAAATGGAAAAAAAAAAAAAAAAAAAAAAATGTGGGTATGGCAGTTTTCTTGGACCTCCATAAATGGATATGTACCTAATTTTCCTTTAAGATTACTGCCATTCGTTCTGTTGTTTTTTTTCCTATATTAGTCAATTTGAAGCTATATCTAGTTTATATACCAAGATATGGAGTTGTTAATTAATCGTTAATTAGAAAACCCTGAAGATGGTCGAATAATATCTCTCTCTCTCTACTGGCGCTATGGTCCATGAAGGACCTTGGCCTCCTCCACAACCTTCATCCATTCGGACCGATTCTCTGCAGCTTCTCTCCATTCCGCCACCCCCAGGAGCCGAAGGTCAGCCTCGACATCGTCCAGCCACCGCAGTCTAGGTCTGCCTCTTCCTCTTAATCCTTCCGGACGCCCTTCCATTACCATCTTTGGGAGCCTCTCCTGATTCATTCGATGGACATGCCCCAACCATCTTAGTCTTCCCTTTTTGATGCAGGAGACTAGATCTGGTTCCCCGTACAGGTCCCATAGTTCCTGGTTTGTCTTTATTCTGTAGCCGTTTGCTAATTTGGTTGGGCCATATATTTTCCTCAGGATTTTTCTCTCCCATGCATTCAGACACCTTTCCTGTTGTTTTGTAAGGGTCGAATAATATATATATATATATATTCATAGCAGTTTAACCAACCATATCATTTGAAGTAAAAAAAAAATTGATTAATTTACATAAATTAATTTTATTTTTGTTGATAAATTAGATTTTTGGTTAACATACCGTTACAGCCATTTCTCATCGTTATGTAGTAATGCAGGAATCCTTACCTGAAAAAAAAAAAATTATAAGTTACATTATACATTATACATTAATTATAACATAACTGAATATTCAACTTATCAATGAAATACATTACTATAAACTTATTATAACATTAAGCTGATGGATTATTTAAACAATATCGTACCTACAACTTCATCGTAGAAAGCGTCAATGGGTCAGCTGAGATGTGAACATTGATACAGAAAAATAAGTGAATTATTTCTCTCTACACAACTCTGACGTTAAATCAATAAGTTTGAGCATCTAACTCAATCAATAGCGCATTGTAGAAAAAGAAAATCTAATAAACATAAATAAAACGTGGATGGACAAATAGGTATGCCTTTTTTTACCTCTAATAATTTAAATACAAAACCAGCACTGCATATTAAAGTGAAGTAGTTCCATTACATATGTCCATTCTGTTTTATAGATATACGTGCCTTTTTTAATGGAACGGTGCCTTTTAGTAATGGTACAGTTATTTCTTTACGTAACGTTACACACCTCTCTTATCGCTAATTTAGATTCATTGTCCTTTGTGACAGATATTAAGGAAAAATAGGAAAAAGTTCACCTATAAAGTATTACTGTTATAAATAGTTGGCTTGTTATTTGTTTTTCTTTCTGTCTCTAACTGTTTTACTACCTGTTTGTTGTTTGGTTGACTTTTGTATGTTAATTTCGTAAATCCTATTCCGTAATTCTCGGAGCGTTAATCTACTGAAAAGCAGAATCTCGGGATTTCTAACACTGGATAGCTGCTTCTTTTTTTTTTCTTTTTTTTGGCACAACTCCTAATTTATTTATTTAGCTTGTTACTACATGTTTCGGGACTTTAGTCCCATCTTCAGGTTTCTCATTTGCTGTAGTAGTCCACTCATTGCCCACCATCATAATATAGGTCCATATTAACACTTAGTCTACTGAACAATTATTTTAATATGGACCTATACTATGATAGTGGACAGTGTGCATAAACCACAGAAAATGAGAAACCTGAAGATGGACTAAAGTCTCGAAAAATGTAGTAATAAGCTAAATCAATAAATTAGGAGTTGTGCCAAAAAAATAAAGTTTGTATTAAGAACCAAATCTCCGTCTGTATAAATTGCAATTAAATAGTTGCTTTACAAACTATTATCATATTATTAAATTCATTATTTACCACATGTATATTATATTAGCATATTATTATTATTATTTTTTTTTCTTTCCTCATGCATATATTCATATTATAGTTCTATTTTAAAATAAATACATATATCGTGCTTATGTATGTGTATGTGTATGTATGTGTATATGTGTGTGTGTGTGTGTGTGTGTGTGTGTGTGTGTGTGTGTGTGTGTGTGTGTGTGTGTGTGTGTGTGTGTGTGTGTGTGTGTGTGTGTGTGTGTGTGTGTGTGTGTGTGTGTGTGTGTATATGTGTACGATGGTGTTTCACGTTATAATTATTATTTCATATGTTTAATTTTTTTAAATTTAATTTAATTTTTTTCCCTATAAAAATGTATGCTGTAATTACTGATGTATTTAATTTGTAAATAACATGCCAGACAATTGTAATTTTAACTGTGCATTATTTTTATTCTTAGGGGACAGTAAGTCCCAGAATAAAGTTTATTTTTTCATTTCATTTATAACTGATGTGTTTGTTGATCAAGTTTATTGTTACAGACACAATAGTCACTATAGAAGAACATAGTATTTATTTATTTACACAGTGGATATCAAGAACAACAAATGTTCACAGATTTGATTTAGAGAGACAATTTTAAGTGATTAAATCCTAGAAAAGCAGCCACACATCTTATAATAGCTGGAGAAGATCAATCGGAATAAAAATCAATACATTCAATCCAGTAATTATGAACCGTACAGTACAAGCCCGCAATACACACGTCTGCTATTAGAGTAGCATTTTGAAATGGGATTATGGTCACATGTTTGTTCTTTTCTATCGTTTACATCGTTATGGGATATGATTTTATAGAAAAATAAACTAATATATATAATTAGACTAGTAGGCTGGATCTAGAATATACCCATGTAGTGTCAAGTTAACAAATTATAAATATAGAGCTAGAGCAGTGCACAGAAGTCCTTTGATATCTCCAGCAGAAGATCAGATAAGGGACCAGATACGCTGACCCTTCTACCGCAGGCGTCCAGTCAGTTTCAAGAACCGGCACCGACTGCGATAACGGTAGAAGTCGTGCTCTCCGTTCTTGCGGCCTCAGATACCCGTCAGTCTCCATTCATTAGTTTCTCTCAGGGCTACATCATCACGAACAACGCCCCACACGCACCTCTCTCCATACAGCAGATATTAATCGAAGTAAGGGTAATTTTGTATCATTTGAGTAGCGGTTTTATGAGGACTGGGCACGAAATTTCCTTTTGTGACAGCATAACACGATGAGATTTCTATTTGACTAGCGTACTTTCAAAAAAACTGCTAATGCGTTACTTAAAATAACTACGCAAAATGCATTTAATAAGTTAAAAGCATTCCGCTAAGTTATAATATCAGTAAGAAATAGGCAGAATAATGCTGGAAAAATTATTAAAACACCTGATAAAAAAATTTAAATCGTAAACTAGCGCCAGTAGAATTTAGAAGGTTTTACAATGAGAAACTGCGGTAGTTTTATACGGTAAATATAATTCAGGTAATAGCAGGTTAAAGTGTGTATGTAAAGTCGTTGGGTTTTGTAATGACCGGATTCCAGAAAAGATAATTAGTTTTGAGCTGTCGGGCAAACGACCGAGGGGTAGACGATGACGTTGATTGGAGGACCACGTCAGGGCTAATCTGGAGAATTTGGGGTGGTTAGGGTGTGTGGTCAAAGATTGGTAGTGTAGGCATCGAAGCCTTTTATTCATTTACTTATAAACGAAACATTAAACAATAAAGCAAAAAATGAAGAACAGATATTTATAACAAGTAAAACCAGACATCTATTCTTTCGAGAGATCACGAAAACAGTGTCAAAAACTTGAGTCCAAATAATCATTTTTAGACCTGGGAAGTTTTCTCTGTAGTAAGCTATTATGTGGTTAAAAATCATGCTATAAAAATCTATCACCCGACCTGTGTTGACCTAAGCATGTGCATCTTGGACCTTTCGGCAAAATTTCAGCATTATTTCTCTAATCATATCAATATTTCAGAGAACAGGGGAACATGGAAGAAATCAAATTTTAGATTAAGCAATTCTATGGAATTAGATACAAGTCAAACGAATTGTATCTTGTTAAGGAAGAGTAAACGAAACACTTGAATAGCAAGATGGACGCTCGCTAGTTATTGATGATAGAGTTATAAACGAATGCGTCAAGGAAAATGGCCTGAGGGGAAGAGTACACCTTACTTACTCTAAGTGGAGTAAGAGTGGAACCGGTTGTACTTAGATAAATTTATACACGACTAGTGTATAAATTTATCTTGTATTTAATATATATATCTATGATCCACAGCGGTAATGAGAAAAATATTGGCCTCACTGATTACCAAAGAAGTATTGTTTCTAGAACAACGTTCATCGAGGAGGTGATATGGTCAGCATTAGCACTTAACACCCAGGGTTTCCTAGATAATTGTACCACTTCTATAGAAGATAGGTGTGCCCCAGGAGGTTCTCCTGGCCTATAAGTCGATCAATGACTGAAATAACAGAAACAAAATTTCTATCTATAGCTGGACTCGAACTCGAGTCCAAGAGCAAAGAGTTACCCCGGGCCTCTACTAAGCACTTTAACTATATTAAAAACAGCATACAGTCACATTTAATAGTGTTATTAAGAATTCCAGAACCAATATGTTTTATCAACGTCATAAAACCAGGGAATACATCTCGTTTGATTATTATTATTATTTGATATTATTTGAGTCCCAAAAACTCCATCGTATTTGGATTAGATTCTTCTTGTAGCTCCACCCAATACAATTTATTTATTTTCTTTTTTTTTTTTCATATCATCAATAAGAACGGTGGGTGCAAGTTTTATGTTAAAACAAAATCCACAATAAAAAAACAAAAAAAAACATGAAAGTTATTTCCAAATAATATTGTAACCTCTACGATTAAAAAATAATCAAAAGTAAATTAATGGTTCAGTTGATATTGCAATATAAATACACGGCAACATAAAACAATTTGATAATACCTCAAAGCTAACAGTTCCTGAGCAGCAATATCAAATTACGAACCAGCTATTAGTGCAAGTGCAAAACGGAGAAATTCCAGGTTCGTGGAGTGTTTCTTTGTGCGCGCCGCCTCCGTGCTAATCTTAGCGGGCCCAGTCAGCATGAACGTGCCGCGTCTCTAAACAGCTTCATCCCCAGATGGAGTTGCCGCGGCGAATGCTTAGATAAACAGGATGTACACCTAAACGTTATAATTATGACTGGCTACTCTTGGGAAGAGACATGAAGAAGGAATTATATTTTCAAAAGTATTACATTAACTTTCAAGATAAATAGAGAATTTAAATTATTTATCAGCGAGTTAAAAAAATATTTTTTTTAAAATTTGAATGTTAAGACTTATTATTATTCCTCCAACATAATATATGTTACTCATGGGATAGTGCAGTATGTGCAACCAGTGCAAATATTAAGACAAAGATATTTTTATAAGTAGGTTATGCCTAATTATTAGGCGACCGTACATAGACTTAAATACCGAGAAAAAAAACTTAATTTCTCCCTGACTGAGAAAAATAATAGATCTATCTAGTATCTACTGCTTTACTAAATTCGCATTTTAGAATTAAAATTAGTGGTGTGTAGACACCACTACCAATTTGTTTTCCATTCTCGATACCTCGGTTCAAAAAAAAAAAAATAATAATAATAAATAAAAAATCTTTATTCTGGGATAAAAATAAATCCTAGAGGAATAACAAAAAAATACTGTAAAATTGAACTATTATCTAGCTGTAATTATTTAAATTGTAATCATATTTCTTCATTTTCTTATTGAAAATACATATCTTAACTGAATTAAATAAATTTTTTTAACCAACTGAAGTTCAGCTTGCAGTTGCATTGGATTTGTTTTCAATTTTGTATAAAGGAGGCTTGGTCATTAGAAGATGACATGATATTTAATAATAACGTAATTATATATCACCAAACTATTGTCAACGTCAGAGGTATCGATCGGTTCCTAGGAATCAACTTTGTATCATCGATTCTCGATACCAATTCTGTACTCAAGAAACGACATTTGGAATCGACACATCCCTAATTAAAACGATCAAATTACTTCTTTTTTTTAATTTTTTAAATTTTATTTCCAAGCCCCTTTCTTGTTTTGTAATATTTAATATTTTACTTTTCTCCCCTTGTACTGTAACTAGGTATAAGAACTTATATAAACTAAACTGTCTACATAACTATAAAATGGAGAAAGCAAACCTAGAGCCAGAACGCAGGACTTTCATTAAAATGTAAATTGATGGTGATCTCATTAATACAGTGCACTGCTCCAACAAACATAGGGTCTACGCGTTGGAGAGCTACAGTTTAATTTAGGACAATCTATGCAGGGACAGTTGAAGGAGTGTGGGCAGCTCCACTGGAATATTCAGCAACATGGAATAATCTGAAGAGTTTGTCGTCCATATTTAAAAACTATTAATATAAAAATAAGGGATATAAAAACAATTAAATTTAAATTTAAAAAGTAATCCGGTGAAGATGTAAAAAAAGATTTCATAAGTATACCATATATTTATAATATTATAAATTTACTCAGAAAATGTATAACCATCTTTTAAAATAATTCATAGCAGGTTTTCCATAATTTGTTTAACATCACGTGAACTTATATTTGGCTTATTCATATTTATATGATTTATACGTCCTGCGTTGGGCAAAATTTTATCATGATTAAATATTTGACAACTAATTTTCTGGAATCAATCATATAATTAAATCCTTCGGATGATTTTTTTTTTTAACTAAAACATTAATTGCCTAAAAACAAGCCGAACGATTTAATTATGATTAAATTAGGTGATTGATTCCAAGAAATTAGTAGCCACATTTTTAATCGTAATTGCTCAACTCTGAACACGATTGATGCTAACACCGCCACACTTCTTTTAATAAAAACAAACCATCTTCCTTGTTCATAAATAAGCCTTGCTGATAGATTCGCAGATAGAGCCACCAGATTATTCAAAATCCCAACCCGGGATTAGAGTTAGTGAAAACCATAAACAAGGCTATGTTTCAGTAAAGATGGGACAAGCAGTATCCACATTAAAAATCCTCGATCTATAATTCACACCGATCAAAAAGGGAAAAACAGGAAATTTTCTCCTCCATCAGCTATATAATAATAGAGCATTACACAGAACCTCAAGAAATTGTGACTGGGTCACGTCATTTGCTAAAATGCACATGAAACGAACTATATCTTAAGTTATACAAACATACTATTCCAACAATACAAAATCATAGATGAGAGGTTCCATTCAATTATTCAAACAAACGCATCACTGTATTATATAATGCATCAATAATCTACAAAAAGAGAAAAGTTTTAAAAATTAAAAATGAAATACACTAAGTAAAAAAAAAAACATGGTTTAGAGTAAACGCTGATCAAAGATGTTTTTTGCTTTGTCCACTTTGGTACTGACAGTATTTTATCAATTAAAGATCTGAAATTGCCATTGCTTTAGCATATTTGATAAAATAATGGATGTACCAAGGTAGAAAAAGCAAAAAAAATCTTTGATCGGCGTTAACTCAAAACCATGTTTTTTTACTAACAAGGGAAGGACAAACTCAGTCTCTCACGGATCTTGGCAATTTTTTTGGAGGGGAATTTTTAAACCGATTATTAGTTACTTTTATTTAAATCGCTATTACTTTTTTACGCAATTCATTGGTCGTATTGCTGGAAAGAGAAGAGGCTCAGCTTTATTTTCATGTAAAAAAATGCAAAATTCGATGAACAAAAACCTGTTAAAAAAATGGAAAATCCGAAAAATGTTTTGATTTTTAACTTGAGTATGAAACCGGATAGGAAGATGAAACCAAAAACATTTCAAACGTATTACCACTTTTTACTTAGGGTAAAAAAATGAAATTGATACGTTTAACCATCTAAGCGTAATTCATGTTTTTGTCAATTTAAACAAAATTGACCATTCATTCGGTTAGGCAAATTTTGAAGATTACGAATTTTTATTTTTTAATTTTATGAAATTTTGTATATAAGGGTTCTTTTGAATGCTGAATTTGAATCCAATGTTGGTTCTTGTGAAAAAAATATATTGAACGTACTTCACTTGAAATATTTTTAGTCCAAGAATTCCATTTCATCACCCTCAAAAACTTAGGAAACGCACGATGAGCAATGGAAAAGCCTGCAAATAAAATATTATAAATTGTCAAAACTTTTTTTTAAATTTAATTACTAGATTACTTCCTCAGCATCCACGATATTTTAACACCAGTTACGCAGCTGAGAGATCAGCGAGGGGATCTCTTGGGTCAAGTTTTTCCTCCCATACATAAGAGGAAGGACAAGCTTGGCTCGAGGTTTCCCGAGATGCTAGTATATATTGTTTGATGGAATTTTTAATTTAAATTTGCTTTTCTTTATTTCAGTAATTATTAATTTATTTTTGATTATAATTAATTTTTTATTATGTAAAGTTAGGAGGTTTATTGATTCCATGGTTCATATTGTGTAAATGGATTCATTGTCATCCATATTACTTGTTGCCCTAAATAATGGTAGATTGTAACATTAATTCAATGAAACACTTTTCAATTTTTCTTCGAAAAATTGCCTAGATATGCATTTGTAAAGCACTTAAATAGCAATGACCAGATGTGTTAAGCAATAATCGCCAAAAGTGGCAAGTTAAACTTGAGAAGGGATAATAACTAGAGGCACTTCTTACTCAGCAATAATTTACTGACTTTTTTACGTAACTTGTCATCCAGATCCTTAAAAGGACCATCTGGTCATATCTAGCATTAGAGATTTGGTCATTTCTTTTACGAATTTTTAATAATTCCCATGTATAGGTAAGTTGTCAATGTGTATAGTTAAGTTGTTAAGGGACCCAGGTATATGTATGTGTTACTGTTTAAGACCGGAATTTCGTTCAATCGCAACTTTGATTTGAAATCTGTAAATGAAACCAAACTTTTATAGAGACATGATGAATGGCCTTGTCACGGTGAAAAATCTCCCAACATCGAAAATCCAATGAAGCAGTATAAAATATATTTAACATTTTCATTAATAAATTCCATAAGTACAAAAAATCATTAAATAAGCTTTAGTAAATTAAATCAAATAACAATGACTCCTTGAAAATGTTTAATATCTCCTAACTTTCCCTCCAAGTGGAAAAGCCTTGTATTTCTCAGTTCACCAATCACAAATTCAATGATCTTCTAGGGTAAACATTCAAGATTTTATTTGTCTATTTTTTGTGTTTGGTGTAAATTATAAACAGGAGTGTTAAAGCTTTTAGACAAAAAAAGTACCTCGAAAGAGACGAGTAAATGAAAAAAAAATCAATATTTGGCAGAGCTGAATTTCAGTGAGGGCACTGATGGGTTATCTAAAGGGAACACTTGAGCTACAATGGAGTTTGATTCCAGCTTAGCACGCTCAGAATTAATCTGTTCCCAGCCGACAGGAGCTGTAGAGGGCGGCTAGGTCCTCAACTGTGGTGTTAAACTCAAATAATCTGTCCGACACAAACATCAAGTATTTTATCACAAATTCCTGATAAAAAAAAAAATATTTAAATCATTCACTATTTCATTCTGCTTTTCGAAACATTTATAATTAATAAAATATTTGTTTATAAAAATATGATAGTTTCATAAATTTTCATTCAAAATACAAAGAGATACATGGAAGATAAAACAATCTTGTCAAAAACTATAGTATCGATACTATTATCATGAAATAATATTGCATTATGAAGGACTGTGAAACGTTTTGTGGGTTAAAGGAAAAAAAAAAAGAACTTAAATTTATAATTTCATAACATTCTTATGAATTGAACTCTCGTATCCAATCCTTCATAAACGGCCATTGTTAAAACTCCGACAACGATTAAATAAATACCCTTACTTATTTAAACCCATATGGGCAAAAGCCAAACAAGTATACGGACTGCAAAATACGCAACTTAAAAAAATACATAACCTTCATTATGTATTCATGACAAACTTTATGGACATAACACCATTTATGACATGGCCACGACTGACAAATCTGAAAATACTGTAAGATTGCAAAAAAAAAAAAAATAAAAATAAAAAATAAATAAATAAAAAAATAATAATGATAAAAAATGCTAGATGAGAGATTTTCTCAAATATTATTTTTTTTAATCCAGGCCAGGAGAAGATACTGCTGAGTGCTGCTCTCTCTCACGTCTATTAGGCCTGTCTTATTACATTCTAAGCAATTTCACTTGTTGTTACTTCATTAACAGGTGTGAATAAAAAAAGGGAAAGATAAACAAAGAATTAACAGCACCACAAAACAACAAAAATAAATCAATTCATATAAACACCAAATAAAAAAAAAAATCTCTAGGAAAACTCTATAAATTAGGAGCAATGTGGGACAGAGTGGTCCGAATAGGAGGGAAATTCAGGCATTGTAAAGTTACTGGAACATCATCGAAAAACAAAAAAAGTAATTACACGTGTATTTCGTATACTTGGCATATAGCTCAAATTTCATAATATATTTTTATTTTTTTTCTGAATTTTTTTTTATCATAAGCAGTGACGCTAAACATGCAAAAATTTTGCTAGGAATTTATATAATGCATCTATTTATGTTGTGTTAAATTTAGAAGTAGGAGAATTTTAACTTTTATTATGCATCTACTTAAATGTAAAATAAAAATGAAATAAACTTTATTCTGCAACAGCTTGTTCCCTAGAAATAACATAAAAGTGCAAAACAGAAAGTTAGAGAGGAGCATTTTCGAAATGAGATGGGCAATGATTTCCGCACAGAGGAAGCGCAGATAGGATAGGATTTTCCAAAGGATGCAGTTACATTAGCTAGAGTCTACATGTTGATAGGTTGGGTTTTAGAATTTAAAAGGTGGATGGAGAACCGCAGAGTAAGGTCATTACTATAGGCGGAATTTTTGTTTTTTCAAGGATTAGAATATGAGTGCACCTAGGAAGTATTGACGTCAGAAATTGGGGCAAAGCCACCCCATTTCAGAATACTTGTGAGCTTTGTGAGATAGATATGTGAGAACGTTTGGAAATTCCGAAAAAAAAATCTGATAAAACAGTTCATTAGTCTTTTACATATCATCTCGAGCTCACCAGACAGTCGAGTACTTAGAGATAATGAATCACGGTTAAAATTTGAATAAGAATGAAAATAGATTTCTTTGCGGTTTGGGAAATATGCTTATTCAAATTAAGATTTTGATCAAAAGTTACTCTAAGGCTTTTAATGAAATTTGGAAATGAATTGGACGGTTTTTGAGGAAACGCAGTCGTAGGTAAGGGCATTTAGGTGAGGTTTTGAACCAATGAGGATTGCATTTGTTTTCTCTGGATTCTGACTTAACTTATTCTCCTCAGCCCATAGATTAATGCCATAATCTATCTAAATATCTAATAATTTAGATAATGTTAATTCCTTATCTGTTTTAATTTTATCAAAAGTAAAAATAAGAAAGGGATTACGTATACAAACAAATAGTTAAGAGCTCGTATTCAAGTTTATAGTTGAGGTTCAGGGAAAAAGTTTTTATTGATTGGTTTTTTTGTAAGCGGTTATTCTAACATAGGACATGTCCTAAGTCTTGCTATAAAGATCAACATTGAAACAAAATAATCATTAATAATGATTGTTAGCACTAACTAATTTAATATTTAAAATGAATTATGGAATGTTTATTTTTAATTTTTTGCTCAGACTAGCTTCCTTGGTGGTCTATATTTCGTAATTAAAAACAAGTTTTAGTAATTATAAAATCCTCTTGGAATCATAAGCAATTTTGAGATTAAACCAATTAGTACAGTTTGTATATGATGAGAGGACCTAGATGGCAATAATGAAACAGCGACCCAGCAGGGTTCCTAAATAAGCTAATTATCCTAATTAAAGTACATTAATATTTATAAAGATCTACGTTCGAGTAATTAAATAAAATTAATAATCTTGAAACGTTATAATTTTACGTAAATTTTAAGAACGACGAAAGAGGAGGTGTATGCGTTATGAAAATTGCCAATAACATTCACTGATGACACGCGAACATGCACGACCTCAATTCCAATGCTGAATAATGAACGACAAACCGAAAAAAAAATACTCTCTCTCACTTTTCTTTTTTTTTTAAATCAAAACCCTTCTAAATTGTGAAAAACTCCAACGCATAATATTTACAATACAATGATGTTCTTATCCTTTATTCCTGGATTTATTATTGATTGAAAATACTAAAAAATAAATACAATAACTTCTATAAGCATTTTATTTTTCTTTGATAAATATTTCAAGATGAAACTTGAAAACCAAAAATGTGTACTATGGTCGATATAGCAAAAATCTTCATTTTTTTTTTCTTTTGTATCTGTTCATTGAAATTTATAACAGTATTCTATAACAAATAAAATATATCAAGTAAATGTGATGATAAAGGTAAAAATGATATGCTAACTGCTTGTAAAGCAACTACACATTAGTTGCTTTTAAAAAAGTTCTATATAAGTACGATAATTAAAGGGTACCTCGGAGGGTTATTTAGGATTGAATTTGAAGCAAGTTGTGATAAAAATGTATTTGAATGTTCATGGAGTTTGCTATGAAAGGACAGGTATCTGGTTTAGGCTTAATCAAAAGTATGTAGTACATCAAGATCTTTATGATGAGTTGTTTTCTTTTCAACAAAGTAAGGAGCATTAACCATTTTTCGAAGGATTTTGGATTGTAAGGATTGGATGGTATAGTGGAGCCCCAATTTTTCAATTTAAATAAAATATTAGGCAAGCATTTGTAGTGTGAAAGGTAATTTTTGCTCAATAAAATCATGTTTTTTTTTCTTCGTTTTTCTTCGTTTTCTTCGTATCAGTTTCAGATAGATTTGCTGGAAAATAAAAAAAATATATCGTAACTACCCGCATATATTCCTTTTTTTTCTTTCTTGAATTTTCTCCCGCGAAACGAGGCACCAACCTATATTTGAGTTAGACATTTATTCATAACATAAAAAGTGATAGTTCTTATTATAACTCATGATTATTACTAAAAAGACCTCGTTTTTTTTATTATTTTTATAAGAAAATCCATTTTTTTTTTTAGTTGGGTAATTTTAAAAGAAGCATGGCCGCCAATGGCTCCGGTCATGAATTAATTATTTATAGAAAGCAGAATGTCCATGAAATGGAAATGAAATAAAAATTTTCACACATTTCAAAACCAAACTAATCAAATATTTTTAATGAAAAGTATGTGCGTGTGATATATACATCTGTGCGTGTAGTTATATCATTGGAGATACTTTTAAGTTAGCAATCTAGCAAGTTCTATTTTTCTGAATGTTTCACTTTTCATTAAATAATTTTTTTTTTTTTTTTTTTTTTAATAACAATTTATTGAAATTTACAACTGTACAAAATTTATACATCAAGTAAATGTGCTGTTAACTATTAGAATAAGGTGACAAAACATGAAAAGTACTACCCATCAGTAGCACTTTAATAAACATTCTACACTAGAAGGTCTCTGGGCCATCTTCTTTTCAGACGCCTCGGAGGATTATCAGGAATAGTGTGGGAAGCAACTTGAGAAATTGAGTGGTTTTAAATAAACTTAACGACTAAAATGAGCTTTGCATTTTAAAGTTATCATGGCAGACAAGAAACGAAATTTGAGAATGATTTTAAAGATACAGCCAAATAAGGAATTTGGAACCTTGCCAAGTTCCTTTCAAACCCACCAGATGGACTCTGTTATTTTTTGCACGATATTCCAGAAATATTAAAACACAGACCTGATTTGAAAAATTCTATTAAGATACTAAATAGAAACTAAATAGCTGCAAATATTTAATTAGCATAGGTTCCTAATAAATAAAAAAAAAAGAAAAAAAAGATTTGAAGCGATTCATAATCATTGTGATAAAAAAAATAGAAGAACCAGCCATTCAAACCTATTATGATAAAATTTCCACAATTGTCTTACCAAAAAGTCAAAGCAAGATAGATATTTTAACCACTACGCTCCATAATCATTACCCTCATCAAGTATCCAGTAACAAGTATTAATTAATATAATCAATAGTCAAATATGTAAAAATAAAAAAAAAAAACATTTATTTTTAGAATATTTAAAATAAACGCAAAATTCCAATTAAAGTTCTAATTTCTACTAACATAGCAATCAAATCGAATTGAAAAACTCTGAAAGATCAATAAGGAAGTTATCACTTCAACATTCCAATAAAATGAAAGAACCACAAGAAATCGACACTGAAAGCCTTTAAACCACTTGTTGAGAACGAAGATAGTTAATTGCAGACGCCATGAAATCACAAACCTCATAAAATGGATGTGGTACTTTATGGCTTCCGAGATTCTATTAAGAACGAAACTATGAAATAAGAAGGGAAATCCAGCAAATTGCCTCGTAAAAAGTATACAATTGTACCCATTTGGAGTGTAATCGACTCATCAATTTATGTTACAAGATTAAGATTGTTAAACATGTTTGCTCCATCCGGTAACACTTGTTTGAAGGTTATATAACCTTTAAGACTAAACAGAGTTATTAAAATAATTTGTTTATATAATGTTGAGTAAATATTTAATCTCATTTTGTAATTATATGGATATAAAATCGATTTAGGTATCTCTTTTTCTTTTTGGAATTAAAATTTATATCTTAAAAAACTTCAAAGACTGCGACCAAAGAAGTTCGATAATTAAGCAGCCCTCTTATATATAAGGGCTTCTCCTACGGGACAAGAAGGCTGGAATACTAAAAAAGAATCAATAGTCAAGTGAAGTCATTACTTTGATAAAACATTCAAAAAATATACTGAATAGAATTTAAATAATGGAATATGAACACTTAATCAGCAGAATCGTAAAAAAAACTTTTTAGTATAACAATTGTTGCATATGGTTGTGCGATTAAAGTCTATTTAAATAGTCTGTTAATTTTACAAGGCGTCATAACTACGAGATTCCCTGCCAGCTGTGTTAATAAAGTCTGATAATGAGTCATTTGGGTGTGGAGGAAGGGTGGAGGAGACCAGGAGAAGCAATAAGGAGCACAGCAAGCGAGGTTCCAGGAGAAAGAAAGACTGGAAGGAGGAACCCATGGTTTGATGGGGATTTTGAGAGGGCTATACAAAAAAGGAATGAGGCTCGAATGAAGATGCTCCAAAGGAAAACTCGCAGTACATACGATGCATATACTGAAATAAGAAGAAATGCCAAAAGAATGGTGCGAGACAAGAAAACAGCATAGGCGAGAAAACTCGACGAGATGCAAGATCATTTTCAAGCGCGAGAAAGCCGAAAGTTCTATAAGGGCGCTAAATGGCTAAGACAGGGCTTCACGCAACAGACAGAAATGTGTCTGGATCAATGTGGGAATCTTCTCACGGAGCCTGATCAAATCAAGGATAGGTGGCTCCATTATTTTAAGGAGGTTCTGAATCCGGAGACAGGCAATGCGTTCTTTCAACAGGCTTACCAATTTAACAATGGGGAGGATATGGATGAGGAGGTACCACCTGACAAAGATGATATTGTGGACATAATTTTGTCCCTGAAAAATAATAAGTCTCCAGGGTCCGACGAAATCCCTTCAGAATTAATAAAATACGCAGGGGAAGACAATTGGCAGCAGATTTACAAGGTGATATGGGATATATGCATGGAAGAAAAAATGCCAGCGGACTGGGGAGAAGCAATTATAGTTCCTATAATAGGGGAATAGCGCTTCTTCCAACAGTTTATAAGATCTTGTCGGTAGCAATATGTAGGAAGATGATGGAGAGGAGTGAGCAACTACTAGGCGAGTACCAGAGCGGTTTCCGCCCAGGACGGTCAACAACAGACCATAATTCATTAAATAAATAAAAAATAAGAGCAATAATAAAGAACCTAAAACTACACATTATAACGAGATTTTTTTTTTAAGCTATAATAGTAAAAATAAAAATAACTACAGAATTGATTATTACAAGTTTATAATGCAGATTAAAAAGTACAAATGATTACAAACATTAAATGTCGTCAGTATTAGAATATAGAAACAATCGAAAGTTGTTTGTTTTTTTTTTTAGAAATTGATGTAACAAAAAGTTTCTTTTGGTTAGTAAATAAACATTTTAACGATTTTCTCTATACAACTGTTCCCTCTTCGTTTTCAAAAATTTAAAAAGGACCATCTAAAGAACATCTACCTTTTGGCGAAAACCGCAACCCAAAATATGTGTTTTAACAAACGTAAACATGTAAGTTGCATATAAATTCTCATTGTTTGAAGATGGTCGAAAAGACAACACCTTCCTTTATAACATCAATGACTAGGATATCTTAAGAAAATGGTCTTTTAATTATTCATCTTAGAATGACAAACCTAAAACAAACAATTAAATCGTCAATTTTCTATAAACAAATATCTACAGTGAGATCTTAAGTTTTATATATATGTAAATCTTTAAACGGTATAAGAACAGAACGTCAATAAGATCAAAGAATGAGAGCAGATGGGTATCAGTTATCAATAGCCTACTCTAGTGCTGCTCAAGTAGTATAAGGATAGGCTTATTGCAGCTTGACAGCGGCTTCATGTCACACTTCAGATCTCAAGAACCTGCTGCTTCAGTCCGCTCGATTAGAAAATATGACAGTCGATTTCAATCTTAACATTATCTGCAAACTTATAATATCGATAACTAAGAATTGCCTGGAAATTAAATTACAATATTGCACTTATAAAAATTTTTGTAATATAACATTTAGATACTTTTATTGGAATGTTTTGCACTAAACTAAGAAATCTACCAAAGAGATTTATTTTCTACTTCATTTGTGAAATTCCATTTATTTTTCCCAATGTTTCCTTAGTAAAAATATATGTATAAATCATCTTCATTATTATTATTTTCTTCAATTTTCTCGTTTTAATATGTCTCTGACCAGATACTAAAGATAACTGTGACATCTTGTAAAATGATACATCTAAGAAATCTACCAATACAACAGTTCATTACTCTTTTACATCTCATCTCGAGCTCATCAGAGATTTATTTTAAGTGATGATACTACTTACTTAAGAATAAAAATAGATTTTCTCGTGATTTGAGAGATCATTTGTGAAAAAGATGATATTGGGAGTAGTGGATGCGATTCGGCAAGTCATTAATATAAATTCCATTATAATCACTGTTTGGGAACGGTTGGATAAAAAAGAATGAAGCCAGCTTATTTTTTTGAAAAATCGGAATCCTGATTGGAAAGGATTAAGGAGAGTTTTATAGTCCAATGGTTTAGATAAATTTGATAGGATTGATATAGGTCTAAAGTGGAAAACTGAGGAAGGAGAAGGAACTTTATTTAATGGACGGACGAATAGAGTTCTGTAAGGAGAAATTATATATGTGGAGCAGGGCAGGTAAGATAACAGGAAGGCAGAGTTTGATTATTTTTAAAGGTATTTGATCCAAACCATGGTCATTGGTACGAGATTTAAAAACTGAATCAATTAGGTCATTAGGGGAAATATTAAGAAAATAAAAGTTATTAGAATTAAAAAGGGGTTTGAGGAATAGAATAGGATAAGGTGTTTACAGGGAGTTCATTAGGGGTGGGGGTCAGCAAAGTAGGAATTAAGTTCATCTGGAGTGAATGGATAATTGTTATCAGATGTGGAACTGGGTACTGCAAATTTTCTCAAAATTTTCCATTTAGATTTAGGGTCAGGCGCTTGGGAAAAAGGTTTCTAAGAAGCTTAAACGATGAATAATCATCTGAATGTCTAGTACGCCTAAAACGTCTCCTGGCAGCATCTCTTCGCTTCATCAGATATAATTGAGGTTTTGAGAGGGGCAAGATGATTAAGGACAGTATAAAGATTCGATGTTAGGCATTCCACCATTTCGTCAATTGAGGGGGAAGAATATATTGATTCCAAGGAATGGGATAGTGCGTCAAGTAAGGATTCTATTCTATCTGGGGTTATATGGTCAAGATTTCTCCAAGATATTTTCTTAGGAATAAGGATAGGAACAGATATGTCATAGGAGATTTGGATGAGATCGTGGCATGAGAGGAAAGGTACTGGATTTTGAGAGAAGGATAATAGGTTTTTCTGAGAATCTACAATCATAAGGTCAATTAACGTATCTGTGAACTGGGTGTGATGGGTGGGTTGGAAAGGTACTGCAAAAAGATGTAGAGAATACACCAAGTCCATAAGATACATTTTATATTTATTTAAAGTCACAGCAATGATGACATTATTTTACATAAGTAAAAAGAGATGATTCGAATGATGGGTCGTTTGACCTGAGGATGTCTCTGAACATGTATTCAAGGTGTGGAATATCAAACTGGATTTTAGAAGAATTTTTGCTCTTAGGTTATTGCGACATATAAACAAACACACCTCCACCAGTTCGGTCCGTCCGAGATGAAAGGAATAGATATGGAAGAGGTGGGAATATATGGTATTTTCATTTATGCATAGGAACAATAATTATCACAGAAACTTGCATCTATTAGGAAATTTGAAACACAGAGACAAGAAAAAGAAAAATAAGAATATTACATTGTATAGAGATTTAGATATGGTAATAATTAACGAAAAAATTATGGTTTGTCAAATCATTACTGACAAAAATTTACATAAACTGAAAAAAATGATTTTTTTTCTGAAAAAAAATAGATAAATCGATTGCGATGTAGGAAAAAGTAAAGATGAATCCCAAGTAAGAGAATAAAAAGTAAATATTTGACCCGGAATAAAAATCTATTCTATTCATAATAGTCTAATAAAATAATTTATTTCACAGCAAAGTCGATTTAGGAATAAATCGATTTAAAGGCATTAGTTGCTTCTCGTACTTTTGCAAACAAATATATGAAGGTTTGTAAGAAGTGAAACTGTATACATTACCTATTGAACATACCATTTTTGTTGTAGTTTTCTATTGATAAAAATAACAATTTGATTATAGATGTGATATATAAACATTCTTAGTGCAACGTGATTCTTTTTGGCACTCGTAAATTCACATCCTTTAAAGTAGTGTCAATAAATTGATAATAGAACACACTAATATTTTATTCAAACCTCATTTAAAAGTGTTATTAAGGTATTATTGCAGAAATGATTTAATTTAATGTAACTTTGTAGGAGTCCAGGTCAAGCGACGTTCCATCTCATGAGTTATCAATCTTGTGATCATTCAATCTCTCAGACCACAAATGATGTCCTTCATTATACTTCGTTCAATCTCGTCATTAATTTTCCTTTTTCCGTTGAAACAGAAAACTTCGAATCATGAAATGTACTAAAAATATAATCTAACTTTTTTGTGATTTGAGTGCCAATATGGATGATTGACTTTAGGAACATTAAAATATTAAATGTGATCCTTCCAACGAGACGGTTGGAGTTTAGTAGTCAACAAAGAAAACATTTTATAAACAAAAAATTAAAAAATAAAAAATAAAAGAAGGAAAGAAGAAATGAATGCCAAAGTACTGGAAATTATTTCATTTCATACATGGTTATATATTTGTCCTTAAATTTCAATTTATTTATATTATTCACAAAAATTCGTCAATACAATGATAAAATTCTATAATAACTACGCTCTTCCAACTGGTCCTAGAGAAAACATAATATTTTTTTTTTTTATTATGAACCTATATTCTTTCTTGGACATTATAATTAATTTAAAATTTTAGAGAAAAACTAAAGATTTATAAAATCATATCGAAGAATATCGAAAAAATGTATATACCAATTTAACCTACACGTAGAAAACAAAACAAAAACAGGAGAAATGCGTTGCTTTATGTTGTATCTAATCTTAGCTCATTAGCTTCACACATGATTCAAATCCTGTCAGCCTCAGTCCCCAAGAGACCGGGAAAGAGAAAGAAAGAAGCCGATAGCATCAAGTTCATTACAGCGCGGAACTGAGAAAAAACGAAGAACAGGATGTTATGACTTAAAAAAGGAAGACATCAAAGAAGATTGTTAAGCATAAGAATATATTTTATAACGAGATAAAAAATTGTTGCGACGATATAAAAATAATAAAGCAAGAGAAACTTGCCGTATAGATTAATTTTACTCGTATTTTTTATGAAATATAAATAATTTTTATTTAAATTCGTTAAAAAAATTGAAGAAGGTTTTTTTTTTTTTTTTTGTTTTTTTTTTTTTTTTTTTTTTTTTTTTTTTTTTTTTTTTTTTTTTTTTTTTTTTTTTTTTTATATATCTGCAGTTGAAAACAAATGCTGAGTTGAATGGATTTCTTCATTGATATGTACGACCGTTTCATACAAATAGAAAATAATGTAGGTAAACAATAATGAGATATAAATAAACTTTTAAGTAATCGCATCCTATTTTTGTTTTTACTGATGCTTAAACAAGCGTTTTAACAGGGGGGGGGGGGGGATGTTGGTCTTTGTTTAGTACTCTCATCTCCTACTTTTCAATAAAGATAATTATTTAAAAAAAAAAAAAAAAAAAGGCTAACATTTTCTAAAAATATTAACGAATCTACCCAAAATATATATCAGCCCTATAAACTTGAAACTTACAGGTTTTAAAATATTATATATTTATTTATTGCTGGTTTTCAGTACCGATCATTCTATTGAAACATTAAATATTTCAATTTTATTTTATAATAATAATACAAACTGAAATAATAGTCATTTTTTGTTAGATTTAAAAATTTACACAAGTAAGAATATAAATTTATATAGGTATTATTTTTTGAACATAAAACTTCATTCTAACAATTCAACCAAATACCTTTTTTCTTTTCTTTTTTCTTTTTATTGCCCCTTTTTCCTTCTTTTATTAATCATAAATGAATTTTTTCACATTCTATTGCTTTGTAACATTTTAAGGGTTATAGGTTGTTTAACATAATTTTATTTACAATAAATATAGTTTAATTGATAATTAGGTGATGGGGCTCACCATATCATATTTAATAATATCATATTTAAAATAATTTCCACCATCGTTTTGGATCTTTCTGCGGGTGAAATTTGGCTGTAAAGAGGATTTGAAATATTTTTTAAGGCATCGAAAAATATTTCTGTTCTATTGTCCAAAAACTCCTTATATTTTTTTAAACTTATAATTTCTCATATATCTTTGTTGTTTTGACTATTTGCATGGTTGGACCTTTGACGATTTTTCTCTTCATACCATTTTGGAATGATTACAGTTTCTTGTTTTTACTTTTCCCTTTTTTTGAAAATAAAATATAATATAAATTATCTATACATAATATAATTTTGTATGTGTGTATTTGAATCACGAGAACGAGAAGTGACAGCAGTCTTATGCTGAACACCCTTTAAAGTAGTTGAAGAAGTAACATAACAATAATCAAATATTTTCCAATTTATTTTAGTAGTGTATTTAGATCAATGATAAGTTAAATTGTTATTGATATGGTTAGTAACCATTTTAGTTATAACGATGATCAGTTTATCGTTAAAGTCCAAATTAATAATCCTGAGTGACTAGAAAAAAATAAATAACCGGTCACAAACTGTATTCAAATATACCAGATTATATTATTTAAAACAGTAAGGAATATTACTTGAGTATATATTTCATTCCATAAACTGAAATTAATAAAATGTGGGATGTACAAAACGATAAAAAAATATCAAGCCATAAATAACAGCATTTAATCTCAACAACATAACTGGGCTAGTGTTAGGCTTAAACGGGAGGGAGAATATCGAACGGTTGTCGTGCATTGCATTGCCTCACACATGCGTCCTCACTGCAAGTGGTGCACGCTTCAGTGATGCGTAGGCTGCATCAACGAGCTTCTCAACTGACTGTGATATTCAAGCGAAATACGCATATTATAACTGAAAATATTATCTAATTATATCTAGTATTGGAAACCTTTTCAGGTTAACAGGTTATTTTTAGTTTCACAATGAAAATTAACTCTTTCCAATCCTTAGAATCCAAAATCCTCAACGATCCTCACTTTATCGCAAAACAACTTATCCATAATGCTCGTTAACTGGCAATTTTGTTTTAATATGACCAAAACCATATATAACTATATATATATATATATATATATATATATATATATATATATATATATATATATATATTTTTCCTGTATAATGATCTCCAAAACTCCTCAAAAAAACTTTCTTCTCATTTGATTTTCTAACACCCCTCTAAAGTGTATGAAAAAAAGATTCCCTTAGGACTTATAAAATAAAACTTTCGAGGTGCTGCAAATAGGTAGTTTATAAGGGATTGACATATTAAATTATAGTCAATGCTCCTCACATTTACATAATGGATTTATTTAGTATAGTTGTATGAATCGATAATTTAATTTGTAAAAAAGAAAAAAGAAACTCATTAGTTTTTAACTATTTTAAGTTAGTATATTATATAATTCTATACGAGTGAATTTCAAATTCGGAGTGAATTCGAGTTCGGTTGAAGAAAGAAAATTTATTTTCAGTTATTTCGGACGTGAATCGACTCCGAGGTCAGGCCGAAACTCCTTTGGCACATTTAGCCTCTATAAGTGTGTACCCTTACAGGAAAGCGAAATCTGGCGGTTGAGCGTAATTTCGCTGGCCATTAGTCTGGATACAAAAATACTGAATGACTTTTCATGGGTTGAAGTGGTACAGGTTTTTATGTTATTTTATATATATATACATATATAAATGTGCAACATTGAATTACTGGAGTTAATTTTCAATACAATTATTTAAATACTTGATTTCAAGTCAAATCAGAAAAATGGCTAAATAAATTATTAGCCTTCGGAACGATTTTAGTCGAAAAAATCGTTTAATTGCTTAAAGAATTCTATATTGTGTAGGAACTGTTTAAGTTATCTTTGAAAACTATTGATTGCAGGCTTGTTTACAGTACCGGTTCTCATCTGGAAAAGTAAGAGTCTATAATGATAAAAACAAATTTAAACTGACAAAAAGCTGCATACACTTATAAGGCAGCAAATGCTATGATGTGTATACTATGGTAGAATGCGGAAATTAATCAGTCAATATTTTTATAAGAAAACATACATTAAATACATAATACCAAATTGTACTATACACCATAGATGCAGAAAGAACTTAAAAACATACAACTACTATAATTAAAAGCTTATTTGATAAACATTTATCTGTGACCTAAAGATTAAGAAGAAAGTTATGGTTGTTGGACGGAAATAAACGCGGCGTGTATAGGGCTAGAAGGTATTTATCAGATCTAAACTTACATCTTCAGCAATTCTCGGATCTAGGATTAAAATAGAAATGGCCTAGTCAGATGAGTTATATCATCGTACGTTTATAATACAGAGATCTTTATATGTATCATCAGCATTATAAATTACTTTAATTAAATACACATAACAATTATTTATATAAATTAGATACCACCCTATTAATAGACAATCTCGAGTATTGTATGCAATAGTCTACTTTAAAAATATATAGGTTGTTCGCGCCGATCGGCGCTTTTGTGTTAAGGGGGAATGAGAAAATTGTAACTTAGTTCAAGTGACGCCCTCTACCGACTTCCCTCATTAACCGGCCCTTTACTTAGTTTTCCTATTGCCAACCAGAGGGCAGTTGACTATATTAACTCTCGCAAAGTTTAATATGCGGGAGTTCTAATCGCAATCTTAATCCCCTCAGGACCATTCTCGGTCACTCTGTTTCCTGCACTCTGCCCTGGATGCACCTACTTTTGTCCAAGACTTCAAAGTCTTCCTAGTTTACATGCTCAAGGCTCACATAGCCTTCCGAGAGTCTTTCCTATGTTAAAAGTGTTTTCCTTTCGTGCTATAACCAGCAAAATTTTCCTTTTGACTTTAATGAGTGGTGATAGCAGAGGAGGAGAGTTCGATCAAGTTTACAGGCCACAGGGAGCGTTCGCCTGTCTGTGAGGACTTCAGGGGCCCCGCGAGAGCTAGAAGGCGATCTCAACCAGGTGAGTGCGCTTGTCTGTATTTTTGGTTGAATTATTTTCCCGCTAACATCTCCCCAAAGTTGCAGAACCTCGTTTTGATTAAATACTATACAGTCCATTTTTACTGCGCCGAGGCGAGTTATTCGCACCGGCAATTTTCATTAACATTTTTGGTCCTCCGGGCCGTATATATTGTACCGCATTGAAGCGAGACTTTTTGCAGTTTTGGGGCGATTAATCGGCCGCTCATTTTTCAATTTTATTTTATTTACTGGTTATTATTTTCAAATTTCCAGAAATCACGAACTTTTGACCACTTTCTGTTCAAAGTACGTGATTGCCAGTTTCTGCCGGTTTTTTGACTAACCCTATACTCCGCCATGTTGTCTCCATCAATTTGATCAGCTGTTATCTGACGTCACCACCTCCCACTTCTCTAGTAAAGTACTCGTTACTGCGTCTCGTAACAGTTCCCGCCATATTGTCTTATTATAACGTCAGTTACAATAACGTAATAATTAGTAAAATCAATTTTTGCAACTTTTTCTCCTTTCCTTTTCTCTGCCTCATATATTATAATTTCCTTTTATTGCTGTATTTATTTATTCTCTATTTTTCACAATGCCTTCTGAAGACAAAAACATCATTTTGCAAGCACAAACTATTGGCAAAGAGGGAAACGATATTTGCTGATATAACTAGTAGATACGATGAAATTAGGGTTCCACTCTTTCGGATATTTTTACTGTCCAAGTGCATTACGAGGATTTACCCTCCCTTCAAGTCAAATTTGAGGGGGTGAATGAAAAATTAAGTGACCTTAATGCTCTATTATCCAAACAAAATCATGTGGATACTCAAGCCCCTGCAATTGCTTTCAATAGTCTGTTAACAAAAATTAAATCCAAATATTTACAATTGAAAAAAGAAGAACCTATTGCAACTTCTACAACGGTTGCCACCCCTATCATTTGACTCAAAGTGCTTTCCTCCTTACCACCTATCAATCTACCAACCTTTTCAGGCGACATACAGCAGTGGCCTGAATTTTTTTCGTTGTTCACTGCCCTTGTTCACGACAACCCTTCTCTAACCCCCATACAACGCTTTCATTATTTAAGATCTAGTTTAAGAGAGAGTGCTCTTTCCGCAATTTCGAACTTTCAACTCACAGCCGAAAATTACGACCTTGCCTTTTCAGCTCTAGTACACCGTTTCCAAAACCCCAGGAGGATAGCCCAGGCATATCTGAACCAAATCTTGTACTTTAAGCCCGTCAGTTCAAATTCATTGAATAACTTAAAAACTTTTCTCGAGGTACATCAAAATTCGGTGCAGGCTATCAAGGCGCTGCCAATCGACGATTTGGCAAATTTTATTTTGTTAACCCTCGCATTAAATAATCTGGACCCCCGTACATCTAAGGCTTTCGAGGATCAAAGTTCCGCTAAATCAGTTCCGCTTTTCGATGATTTACTAAATTTTATTATCAGGCAAATTAAAACCCTGGAGATTATTTCTCCCCCCATCAATCCACATAGAAACACTAAAGTTAATTCGCTAATTGCTAGCACTAGTCCTGATACCTCACCATCAGATAGAACTCGGGCCGCACCTTCAAATTCTCTTAACCTCAAATGCATTCTTTGTCGTAAGGCGCATTCCTTATCCTCCTGTTTCGAATTTTCTCATTTCACTCGAGATCAAAAAATTGATTTCCTCAAAAGGCATAAACGGTGCTTTAATTGCTTGGGTCCCCACCTTAAGGGTAATTGCAACTCCAAATTTTCTTGTCGTAAGTGTAATTCATCAGAGCATCACACACTTTTGCATCCCGTCAAAGTAGTAAATTCAAATCTCCATTTGAATTCCGCGCCTAGTCGCGCTTCAGCTCATGCTGATCACATTACAAGTGAACCAGCACCCGCTTCCACTGGTCAAGCACCAGTTGACGCCTCTTTATCTCTGAGTTGTAGTACCACCGGAAGTCACGTGACTTCACTCCTAGGAACCTTCCGTGCACGAATCTTCAATTCTCACTTAGGTTACGTTCCGGTCCGTGGGGTCATCGATCCGGGGTCGCAGCTATCATTCATTTCCGAGCGCCCTCTTCAACCAGTTGGGTCAAAAAATCCAGGGTATGCCCATTACCGTCTCAGGCATAGGTGGGCGTGTTTCCTATTCTCCCGGCACAGTTTCGTGCGACATCTTCTCCAGATTTTCCCAGAGGCACATTCTCGTCAACCCGTCCGTGGTTCCTCATGTCGCTAACCATTTGCCTCCTAAAAGCCTTACTCCAGAAGTTGCTCGCGCTTTTGAGCATTTGTGTTTAATGAAAATAAAGACGTGTAAATATCCCAAGCTATTGGTCCTATTGCGATTCAATCATATATCCAAAGTCAATCAGCCATTTAATATCTGTTTGCCAGATTTCCCAAGATTTCTGGAAAACTGAAAATATTCCATTTGAACAACCCCTGAGTACAGACCATAAACTCAAATTTTCTGATATTCCAGAAAACATGCCTCTGTTAACACCAATACATGTAATCAAAATTGAAACGTTCCCCAGGAAATACAAATCATTAACCAGGGTGATTTTTCAAACTTAAATCAAGTTTCAAAATTTAATCACATCGGTAAAATAGGTGGTGCTGATACCTCAAACAGTCACTACTTTAGCCAATCAAGACTGTCCACCTTCCTGTTGAAAATAAAAATAATGAAAAAACCAGTGAGTCTGTACGATCTAAAATTTCGATGTTGTTATAGGAGTCTTTCTCCTACTCATCCCAAAATTGCCAGAAAATCTTAAGTCTACTCCCATTGCGCTCAACAAATGAACCTCTTATCCGTGCCGATTCTTCAAATTCCAAGCGCCGATGTGGAACCAAGGGGCGACGTTGTTGTGACATTCCTAAAGTTGTGCTATTTTGTTATTTATTTTGTATTATCGTTTGCCCCAGGAGTACTGTTTTTATTTTCTTTACATTATATAATTGTTGCTCATTTGGGCTGATTCTTTTTCTTGCTTTGTATAATTGTTTACACAGTAGTACTGTTTTATTTTCTTTACATTATATAACTGGACATTGTAGTTACAGCTTTTTATTATTCCTTTTTTCTTTATCTTTCTCCTTACTCAAGCTGAGCTTTCTTTCTCTTATTTTATTGTGTTATTGTTTTGTGTTAAGGGGGAATGAGAAAATTGTAACTTAGTTCAAGTGACTGGCCCTTTACTTAGTTTTCCTATTGCCAACCAGAGGGCAGTTGACTATATTAACTCTCGCAAAGTTTAATATGCGGGAGTTCTAATCGCAATCTTAATCATACTCTGTTTCCTTCCTGCACTCTCATGGAGCGGTCCACTAGGTCTTCCTAGTTTATAAATAGAGTACACCTTACAAAAATTTTCCTTTTGACTTAATGTAGGAAATTCGATAAAAGGCCACAGGGAGCGTTAAGGAAACTAGAAGGCGATTCGGGTTTGTCTGTATATATAAAAAAATAAACCTAAATACTATACAGTCCAACTGCGCCGAGGCGAGTTATTCGCATTTTCTTAACATAGGTAATAACGTTTCTAAATGATTAATTACATTCAAAATATTTTTTTCTAAAAACTACGTCTCTTTATATACTTTATTAAGATCTGAAATGAAAAATAATCTTTATTCTGGGACACCTAAAGGTGTTATTGAGGCGGGATAGGTAGGTTATAAATAATTTAAGGAAATTTAAAATTAAAAACTAATCTTCGGGTTTAGAGAAATAAAAAGAAACATTCTTACACTATATTATTACACAATTTTTTTTCTTAATTACATTATGTAAAGAGGTGGAAATTGTTTAAGTGAGGAAGGAGCAATGTAATTGAAGTGAATTCCAAAATAATCCTGCACGATTAATAAAGGATTTTTTAAAAGAAGTAGTTCGATGAGAAGGGATACACAAATCAATAGGCTGAGATCTGGTATTCAAAAGATGAATGGAAGAAAGATGGGCAAGGATATCGTAAAGGTACGAAAGTTTTCTGGACTTTAAAGATTGGAATAGAAAGGTACCAAGGAAGTATTGTCGTCGAAAAAATTGGATAAAGCCACCAAGTGATGTGAATACAACAGCAAGTGATGTGATACCTGGGGATTCCAAAAATGAATCTTATAAAAGAATTCATCAGTCTTTTCAGCTTCATTTTAAATTCCCCAGACAGTCCTCCATTTGCATAGTGAATTCCATATGCATAACACTAACTTCTAAGCTAATTTCTAAACTTGTTCTTATTAGATCCCAGATAATTCTCCGACTTGACAGAAAAAAAGATGGCTTCAAGACTTATCAATATTAAACTTTTATTTAGGTATTATAAGATATTTATAATTAAGTTGGTATAAACATACTATATTCCACGTAAAATATATATTTTTTCCATTGCCCATTTTTGCACCTTATTTTTAAACTAAATATCTCTTTTAGTTACTGTCATTTTACTGCTGTAATGTATTTGATTTTAAGTTACTTCCCTGATTCATTAGTAAACTTAGAAGTCCTAAATATTTATAGTATTCGTAATAAACATGATATATGTACAAATAAATGTATCTAAAAATAAATACTATTAAATTATAAAATAGTTAATAGCAAGACGTAAATCTTAATTTAAACATATTATTTGAATACAATTTTTTATTTACTAAAATACGAATTAGAAAGAAAATGCATGGAACCGTAACTTTAGCCGCTTTTATTTATTTATTTATTTTTAGGTAATAAGAATCATCAATTATGAGCTAGTATAATTACTTTATAACAAAATCATTAAACTCTGATTCGTAAACAAACAAAAGTAAACTGTGAAAGTTACTGATACAAAATAATAACCCAAATAAAGTCAACAGACAGAAAAATATAAGAATTGTTATTTAACGTCAAAAATATGCTTCGAACTAAAATATAACATCTGAGGGGAACTTCCGATCTGTGGCAAAGGAAGTTAACTACAAAGATAGGGAAGATCTTTCCATTTATCCAACACATATGGGCCTGTCAATTCCCTTTCGAGGGAAGATAAATCCACCCTCTTGAAATACAATATTTGCTGAAGAAATATTTCCGTTAAACCAGGTTGCTTCTAGTATAATATAATAATAATACGTATATAAATAAATGAAGTTGATACCAATATGTTTTAAAATACAATTGTCTATTCTGTGAACGATGGAACTTTACTGTGTAGCTTAAGATTAGTCACGTCATTTGGGGCATTCAGTATTGCAATTAAACTTTTGATATAAATCTTTCGAACTGAATGAATAATAAGCTCTATACTACTTTTCAAAGTTCTAAATCATTGCTCTGATTGCATATAATTTTTTTTTTTGTAAATTAATAATATTTTTGTTTTTTTAATACTTTTTCTGGTTAATAATTACAATGTGCCACAAATGTGGGAATAAGTATAATAGATGGTTTAATTATTACTTTCACACATTATTTATAATGAAAAAGAAGAAAGAAAAAAGAGAACAAAAAAGAACTATGCTACAAATACATAACATAAAATATACAAGATACATATTAGTAAAATATATAAATATTAAAAAGAATATATAAAATAAAATAATAGCAATAGTAAAAATATTTAAAAGTTAAAAATATAATCATACGCATCCTGCAGATTCCAGAAGCCAGGTACTGAGAGGTTCCAGCTCTTCTCTCTCAGCTGCTGGTGTAAAAAAATACAATAGAAGCTGAATGAAAGCGCTATAGTACAATCAATCAGAGCAATGAACAGAGTAGTTATTTATTATAACTATTATAAAGATTATTTTAAACTAATCTTTTTTCTACTAATCTATCGTCAGTTAAACTTAAAAGTGTTTGCATGATTTAATTCCAATGAGTTTTTAAGAATATATCCAAGTGAAGGATTTAATTAATAAAGTGGTAATTATTATATATATATTTTTTTAAAAATTGACAAGGATTTTGTAAGTTCTTCAGGAGATCGTTTAAAAAACTATTAAACATTGCTATGTCTCGTCTAATTTTGTAATTAATCAGTAGTAAATGTTTTATCCGACCAAAAACAAGATTTGAACGAGGAGAAAAAAAAATAAAAAAATAATTATTTCCTAAGGTAATATACAATTATTGTTATTAGGATTTAGTCAACTAATTCACCATGAACTAACACCTAAGCCTGGATAGTTTCATTATCATTTTTAACGTTGCAGATTGATCGTGACGACACAGAAGTTTCTCCTTTCAATCAAAACTGATTATCTCCGATAAGCTTAAGAACTACTCAAAACGTAAGCCTTGTGTTGTTCTGTGCAATAACACACAGATACTAAAATAGAAGAAATTCACCTAAATTAGAAAAGATAACTATTATTATTTAAAATGGGTTCATACTCCAGAATATGGTTAGCTTAGATCACTTTTAAAGACAAATTACATTATAAGCATTGATGATATCTTCAGCATTCATTTACCACTATCTCAACCCCTACCTCATTTCTCGTTTGACCTAATAAGATTAACAATGCAGTAGACAAAACATTGAAACTTGATATTTCGAAAGCAAAGATAAACAATAGTTGGTAGTTGACAAATATGCAAAAAAGAAATGAAAGATTATTTTTAATCATTTAAATTAAATAAAAGAGACAGATAAACAATTAGTCTATGTAATAGACATACGCTTATGTAACATTATAGTTATATATGAATCATACGCTTATGTAATGAATATGAGATGATAAGTATCCGAATTCATTTACTAATTGTTTGACCTTCTTGAAGTTCTGTAAATCAACTAATGCAATAAATAAAATTATATTTTTGTGGAAAGGTTTTGGTCACGACTTTAATTTTTAGCCCTTCCTAACAATTTTATAAATAAACGTCAATGAATTATTTCCTGGCCCTCTAGATACATAGTGGGGACAATATTATTTTTTTTTCCATTAACTGAGGTTGGTAACCATGATTCTGCCCGTGGAAGGACCAGCGGCTGGCGATATTTCTCGACAACAAGGTAGTAACCCTCAGTCATGGCTTCAGTAATCAAAACGAGGCTGTCATCCAGTGAAAATGCCTAAAAGAAGGTAAAAGAGGAAATATTTTGTTATCACATTCGGCCAGAAATGTTCGGAAAACACGGAACAATCCCAAGTGACTTAAGCATAGAATATGGCTCAAAGTTTTTACAACGATGCTTATATAGATGGAAATAAAACGACTACACTATTTTCAAGTTAAAACGGAAATGTTCAGAACATTTTAGGCTCTGCTTAAAAATTTCATAGAAACAGATCACGCCGTTGTTGAGGTGACCCATTCAATTATAACAAAAAATATTAAACCATCAATTGATGATTTTTACAAAATATTTATCAATATTTTATGCAGCATATACTTATGTGAAGTACGGTAGCACCATGGGTAAAGCACTAGACTGCCAAG
Organism: Euschistus heros; assembly: GCA_003667255.2. NCBI lineage: Eukaryota > Metazoa > Arthropoda > Insecta > Hemiptera > Pentatomidae > Euschistus > Euschistus heros. The sequence continues at coordinate 213,880 of RCWM02000002.1, read as the reverse complement.
CTGCCGTGTCCAAGTTCGAGTTTGGCTTAAGATAAAAACTTATATTCCGTTACTTTAGCCGTATATCAACATTGGGTAAACCATGGGTGAACAACCAGCCTCTATACAGTGGGTACCCTTCATTAGGGAAATTAACCTGGAAGTTTAGCGTGATTTCAGTCACAATCTGCTTTCACAGCCGTTGGCCTAGTAACAACCTTACTAAAGTACTGAACCCAAGACTCTTTAGTACTCTGATTCTTTTTTTCGTTTTTTTTATTTGTTTATAACTTTTATATTTATATAATCTTCAGAATTTTAATCGTTGTGCAATAAAGCTCAAAAACTTAAATAATTAAATAACATGAAACTTTTATTTTCATAATTCATAATTATAAAATCCATTCTTAGGCATAACTCCTATGTATTTATATACTACATGTGTCGCAGAGTTGTCTTAAAATCCGTGATTACTATCACATTGTCTATTTTACTACCTCACAGCCATAATACTAGGCAATGCTCATGGAATGGAGCAAGATGGAGCCAAGACTCCGAAACATATAGTTTCTTATATAAATAAATAAGAGTTAAGCCTAAGAATGGATATTACTTCAACTATTTTATTATAAATTTTCAAAAACCATTCTACAGCCATTTTTTAAAAATTATAATGGAATCAACTTCTCTTCATAAGCACTTGTTTAATAAAAAAAATAATAGTGTCAAGAATGAAAAATCAAAATAATTCGTTTGAAAATATAACTTTTGTAGCCTATATTAGTTAGAGCCTAAAAAAAACTATGTCCGACGTCTTAGACTATGCCAAGTCAAAAGGTTCACCTTAAATAGGAATAAAAAATTTAAATGACAAGAACTGGCAAGATGATGCAATTAACTATCTCGTCAAGAATACACATCTCTTGATTTACTGAACTCTGCTTGGACATATGAAGCAGAATTTTAGGCCTATGCAAAACATTTACACATCAATGAACTAAAAATCCTTATAATTTTATAAGTATAATCTACTGACCATTACCTAATATAGCAATGATGATAAGTTCTCATGATTCTGTTGTCATTACCCGATAATATTTGTTTTCTTTCTACTTTTTATTGATATTTACAACTGTACATATAAACAATAAGTAAATTTTAGAAAATTATAACAATGGCTTGTCAATAACATGTAAAAAATAACTCACTAGTAGCACTTCGATAAAAATTTTACATTAGAAGGTCTCTTGACATTCTTCTTTTCAGGCACCTCAGAGGGTTATTGGGAATTGAATGTGAAGTAAGTTGGGAAGCTAGTGGCTTCGAGTGGGTATGGAATTCAGTATGAAAGTACAGGTAACTGGTTTGGGCCAAATCTATGTAACATTAATATCTTTATGGATAAGTTTATTTGTGACATGAGAAGAATTGATTATTTCACGAAGGATTCTGGATTGCAAGGATTGGATACGAGAAGAGTTGGAAGGTTTGGTGGAGCCCTAAAGTTTAACTTCCTGTGTACAAAAGGGTCTAATTACTTCTATGTTAATAAGTCTGTTGTAATTTGTTGAAAGCTTTAAACGCTTTTAAAGTAAATGCTAGAGTAGTCGAAAACGACGAGTAGTTTCTTGCCTTTTAAGACTACTCTGTAATATAAATTACAAATGAGGTCCTTATCTCCAAAAACATTAATCATGTAATAAACTATAATTAATTAGCAAAATGATTTTTAGATATTATGGCCTGACAGTGAAGAAATTAAGAAAAAAAAAGATAAAGACAAAATTCTGAGATAAGAGATTAATAACGTGCCCTGAGGCTGTACAGATCAGCAGTCAGAAAGGGTCGGCTCCTCCCAGAGTTACAGCTGGTTAGGCATCACACCCACCGGTCCCTTTGATGCTATTTCTAAACCAGGTCTAGAACCCTAAAGGCTCCCTACGATCGGCTTAGTGGAACATATTGCGAAGTCTAAAAGTAACTAAAGGCTGAGAGATTAGCATAATAATGTAAAATAAAGAGGTGGATGAGAGAGCTCTTTCCTTTAAATGATATCTGGAAGGTGTTTTTGTGAAGCCAGTACTTTCGTTAGACGCTTGTCGACAATCGCTCTGTCGATCTGTTTTAAAGTTTAAAAAAAACGACCCTGAAGTTTCTTCTTCAGATTACTTTTTCTTAAGTATTAAAAAATTACAATAGATTGTTGTGGTTATCATTTATAATGTATTGAGTTAGAACACTCTTCTTGCAAAGAAGCGAAATATTGAAGTGCTACTAGTGGCTACTTCTTTACAAATTATTGATATGTCATTGTAATGATTTTAAAAATGATATTCCACTAACCCCTGTTGAACAGATCCACTACCTAGGACTCCACTTGGACAAAAATCTTACTTGGAATCCACATACTGCCTGCCTTTGCAGATTTCTTCAATATTTACTAGACAAACGTTCAAATATCCCGATTAATTTCAAAAGACTTATTTACATGACTGAGATTAGATCTATTTGGATGTACGGAGTTGAGCTTTGGGGCTCCACTAAACCATCCAGTCCATATCGTATCCAATCATTACAATCCAAAATCCTTCGAAAAAACCTCAATGGTCCTTACTTTGTGACTAATAAACTTACCCATAAAGATCTTAATGTTTCATATGTTGCTGATTTAGCCCAAATCAGATACCTATCCTTCATAGAAAGCTCCGTAACCACTCAAATCCTCTAATTTCTCAACTTGCTTCCCACACCATTCCCGAGAATCCTCCGAGGCCTCTGAAAAGAAGATGGCCTATATACATTCTAGTGTAGAATTTTTATGGAAGTGCTACTGATGAGCAGTTTTTTTTTTTTTTTTTTTACATTTGTTGACATGTATATCAGTAAAGTATACAAAGACAAAAAGAAATATTTTTATTGAGATAGTTATCAACACATTTACTCGATGCATATACTTATCTATATTAATTGCCAATAAATATTACCAAATCAATGACCACTATGAATAAATCTGCTAAACTGTAAGAACAGAAACAATTTTACAATTTTTTATTTTCATTATTACTGCTAAATAACATTTTAGCATACTTACTACAGACTTAAATTATAATAAAGCATCTAAGTGTTGAGATAAATATTAATCTACTGAAATTATTCGTGATGATTTCTGTTGTATGTACTTACGAAGAAAATGACTACCATCAAAAGCTTTATCGTATTCAATCGCCCAAGGTGGCAAAAAAGTTCAACCCCTTTCTCTTTTAGCCTCAAAAGATGACTCCCTTTCGGATCAGGCAAAATTATAGTTTTTAAAAACACTTCTAACAACCTAAACGGAGAGAAATCTCATAATGAAGGGTTTCTGGAACTACGCAGTTGAGATGCAGCTGCCCAAGTCACCTTTAGTCACTTTAATTATGATTCATTGCTGTGAAAATTTGAGTAATCAACGTTGCTTAAAATGTTGATTACGTTGCTCAAAATGCTATTCAAAGGTCGGATATAATTTTGATATTTAATCTCGTCTGTCTCCAGGTTTGGAAACAAAATAATGTGTAATTTTAATTGTCCATTACTCTTATCATCATCATCTTATGGTGCTTATGATCCTTGCAGAACCCTGGCCTCCTCTACAATTCTCTTTATTCAGGGCTAACCTCAGCAGCCCTTCTTCATACTCTCATACCAAGAGTCCGAAGATCGTCCTCTACATCTTCAAGCCAACAAAGTCGAGGCCTTTCTCTCCTTTTTCCACCCGGATGTGCCCCTCCAACATAATCATCTTGGGGAGCCTACTAGCTTTCATTCTTTGCAAACGCTCTAGCCATCTTATTCTGCCTTTTTTTATATTGGCTACAATATCTGGGGCTGCATATAGAGTTTTCAGTTCTTCATTTGTTCAAAAGGTTCAGTCCATACTTAGTTGGACCATACATTAGTCTTATATAGACCCAAATATGGTCAACAAAAGTAGAAACGATCTAAAATAAACATGCAAGGTATTTTAATTATAGAAGAAAAGACGATGAAAAAAATGGAGAGGATATAACCTACAAGATTGCTTCGGAAGACGTTTTGATTTTGCTGTCAAAACTTTTATTTCCTTCTAATCGTTATAATATTGTATTTATAAAATATATATATATATATATATATATATATATATATATATGTTTTATATGCATCGTTAGATACATTATGTAAGCGTTAAAACGATCACAATGTATATATATTTAACTTTGGTTATTTATTTATTCATCTACTATCTAAGACAAAATCAAACAAGAAGACAAAAAAACGTAGTCGGTCTCTAGCAGGGTAAATTTGTATTCAGTTTAATATTATTTATTATCTACATTTGTTGGTTTAAAATTATAGTTATTGAGTACTGTTAGTAAATGTACTTTCCTTTTTTAATAAACAAATGTATTATCTAAGAAAATTAAGTTTTACTGTCGTATTCTGTATCATTGCCAATATCCTAAAAGTATAAGACTTTTTGGTCCAATAAACTTACGTAGATGGACTATATAGAAAATAAAAATCAATGTTTCTATAACTATTACAGAAATTTATAACTTCAGCTAAAGTATATTAATTTTTTTTTTTAAATAATATAATACGAATTTATCTTTATTAAAATATAAATTATGGAGTTTTTATATTTTATAAAAAAAAAAAAAAATCCTTCATTACTTAAATGATTTATTACAACGATCGGAGATCACACAGACTTTTTTGGTAATATATGCAATCAGAATCACATTTTTATTTAATTTTTTTTTTTTTTGTATTGAAAATTATAGTGAGCATGTATAAGTAATTCAGATTCGTGGTTACAAAAATACGAAAAATTTGGATTTTTACTGATTTAAGACTTTCGAAAATGTACAATAACGTATTCAACATATTTTTAAAAAATACTACAACCGTAAACGATAAAATATTTCCTATCAAATTAAAAATGTTTTTCTATGTTAAATTGTACTGAGGGAAATTCAAAAGTATCTTCCTTTTGAGATACCATCTCTTTGTATGTGTTTTTTTACAAAGTTCAGGCATATCCTGAGGTATTTGTTGGTTCCTTACCACACTCTCTATCAGATACTCTGAGTGATTGAGAAGGGTATTTTTTATGTAAAGTTAGGTAGTTTAAAAAAAAAAAAAAATAATGATCAATTATTTTATATCAATGTCTTATTTGATCTCTTTTAAGTAGATTTTACTAGGAATTTTTTTTCTTTCAAAAATTATCTTGTTAAGAAAAGGATTAATTCATTTATTTACTTTTAACCCGTTATAACTTTGCTGCTAGAATTCAACCGAAAATATAACACTTTATCGAAATTAACAAAAAAATTCGTATTAAATCAGTTCGAGTCCTATATTAAATAAGGGTGATTTCAATATTTCGGGACAATTCCAATAAAAAAAAAAAATGTGCATAACATAAAAAATGTAAATTGATTTTTTTTTTTTTTCAGAAATTGTTTCTCTAAGGTGTCTGAAGTAAGTTTGTGAAGTGGATATACATAATCTGCAATATTTCTAAATATATTAAATAAATAATAACTATTGAAATCTAGGGAGTGAAAAAACACGACTAGGAAGTGAGTATATTATCTAGGGAATGGGGAAAATATCATATTTATTACATTTAAGAAAAGAAAAGCGAGATTAACGAAGTATGTATATTATAAACTTGGGGTGTATACATGAATTACATTTTCAGCCTTTTAGGTACGTACTGTCACATCTAAACCTTAAAAATATTAAAATAATATAAAATTGCACTTAATAACGACAGTTTTACTAACTTTTAAACAATAAAACCTAAATAAATTGTAAATGATAAATAAGCTACGAAATAAAGACTATCACAATATGTATTAAATAAAATAAGAGTATATTAAAAACATTGTTTTGATAAAAATAATGTTCCTTGAACTTTCATTATAACTAGATGGGTATAACGTTTAAACATTAAATAAAAAAATGTAAGTTTAAAAATTAACGAGCAGCAATAATTTAATTCGTTGGTTTCTCTTGGGCTGATGTTGATGGTCCGGCTGTGCTGAATGCCTAGAAATTTCCGACATTTCATGGTATAAGAGGGAGAAATCAAGAAATTTATTTTTATAAAAGCAGATATAACACGATATCCTCACTCAGTTGTATGGAGTAAGTTGCTAGGGAGTGAGTTCTAACTTAAAAAAACGTTGGTATCAGTTAATACAACTGGTCTATTTGAAAAGTAAAACATGGTATCTATTGATTTTTCAGTAGCTAAAAAGAAATATCATGTTTTCAATGAGTTGGTACACCTTAGGGAGTGAGGATGAATTAAAATACGGTACTTACCGAGCGGAGTCAATGCACCTCCACTTGTCTACCAATGAACTCAGCGACTTGAAACAGATGGCAGTAGACAGGTCTACCAGAAATAGTGTTGCCCTATACAAAACACCCCTCAAATTTTCTTATTAGAGAGCGACGGAGGGATTTTCAAAAATAATTTAGGGAGTGAACTAGATAATTGTGAAACTTCTTTATGATGGTGTATGTCGTGCTAAGAAGGCTAAATATCAATCACAAAATTATTTTTGGATAAAAAATAGAAAAACAATACCACTATAAATTTTCAAACTAGAAAGTAAGCGTAAGAGAGGGCCTTAAATATTTTCGAAATGCAAGCATTTTCAAGTTGTGACAACCTAGGGAGTGAGTAAATGCTATACATAAACGTCAAATACTCCGGTTATATATGTAGATATATCATTATTGTTGGGAGTCCATAATGGTACAATGGGTACTTGGCCATGTAAACTCAAATTTAAATTTTATGTTCAGCAGAATTTTCAAAATACCTTTGTGACTTAAATTGTACCGACATTTTGAAATCACCCATAAACATTTGTAATATGTATTTCTATACATATGAACTATCTTCAGCTTAGGTGCTTGAAGGAAATCCTGCATCAACAGATATCGTTCCTTGAGGTTCCGCATCTCTATTAGAAATAGGGCAACTAAATTGCTTCATGACTAGTTTAGAAAAACAAGCACCCTCATCAATAGGTGGTTGAGGAACCGAGAAGAAACGTCATTCTAATATATCTTGCGTTGATTGCGTGACCAACAAGCACATGTATGACCCGATTTCTGCAACATGCAACGTCAAGGCCACATATAAAATATGCATAAATAAAATGACAGCAGATGCAATCTTTACAAATGTAAAGCATATTTCCGACAAAATAAAGCCACTTAAATGTAAGTTTTAAACACTGGGGCCCTGGGAACGAAGTAAGATCGATAAGCTATAAGAATTTTATAGTTTTATCGGGCATTACTACGATGTCTCCATGCATTCTATCCTCTTAGTGATTTATTCATGAGCAAGAATTCATCCATTTTATATCAAACATGACTAGCTAAAAGTGTACTTCAATCTGTGAAATATCTCAATCAGTATTTCAATGGGCCTCGAAAGCATAACTACATTGGAATGGACAATTTCAGTCTCTATTTACATGGCTCCTGGCCGCTATAAATTAAATTCAATGAAAGTTGTAATTCGTTTTTTTTAAATATACATTTAAACAAAAAAACATCCATAACTAATGGAAATTCATAAACATTCAACTCAATTAAAAACAAATAAACAATATATATATAATGTTTTTCATTTTATTTATTGTTGAGCGCTACAGTCCTAGTTGGACCTTGGCTTTACTAAAAACAGACAGCCATTCCTGTCTGTCTTCCGCCTTCCTCCTCCAACCATTCACTCCCAGTCTTCGTAGGTCATCTTGAACGTTGTCGAGCCATCTCAGCCTTGGTCTTCCTCTCAATCTTTTTCCTCACGGCCTGCCGTTCATCATCTTTTTTGGAAGTTTATCTTCCGTCATCCTTTGCACATGACCGAGCCACCTTAATCTGCCTACTTTGACTATTGAAACGATGCTGGGTTCACCGAACAATTGTTCCAGCTCCAGGATTTTTGAGGACCTTAATGTTTTTCATTAAAACATTTACATTTATCCTACATGTTGATATCATTTGATTATTTTAAGTTAAGTATATTTTGATTATATGCAACTTCTTAAAAGTTTAGTAAAAAAGTAAATAGTAACGGAAACTAATTAAAAACAGTTACGTTCGCACTTATTCAATTTCTTGCGAACGGTACTTTTAAAGATTTTTTAGTAAATTAAATAATATTTCGAAAAAAAATAAACGTTCACAATACTTTTAGGTAGTCATCACAATAAAAAAAACGGTATCTAAAATCTCATTTTTATCAGCAATGTTTATACGATATCTTTTACTGATTTTTTAAACACTCGCATTGGTCTAAATATTCCTTTCCGAATCTTTTATTTTCTTCTTCGAAAAAGGCGAGAAAGATAAATAAATACATTCATCATAAACATAAATATGAACATACACGAATAAACACATTTGATTTCTATATATTATTTTTAATACAAAAATTATATACTTACATTTTATTTAGCACATAAATTTGAAATAACACAATTTTTTTTATTTTTTTATTTTTTTTTATTTTTTTTTTTTTATCATAATCAAAAAGAAGAACCTCTGTAAACATTATTACAAATCATTAGATATTAATTTCTTTTACATCTACAAGGTAAATAGTCAACAAACTGTTATGAAAACAAGGAGGGTCAGAACTTGTTATTTGCTTTTTTATTTTGAATGTACTATTTTATAACTGTTTTTTAAAAATACTTTATCAGAGTTTTTTTTATATATTTATCATTTATTAGGGGTCTCGGGCAAATATATTTGCCGCGGGGCACGAGTCGGCTCTCGCTGGCCCTGTTTATTTTGGACTGTTCACTTTTGAGAGACATGTGAAATCGTTTTAGGTTCATGTTCATATGTTTATTTAAAAATAATTTCGCAATGATATCTGGAAAGCGGGGATCTTAAGCTACTTTTAGAAGCACACCTTTTAGATTACATGTGATAGTGGCCGTCTTTCTTAGGTGTAGATGGTGTAAACATCCCCATTTCCCCGGAAACTTCGACATATCTCTTGTTAGAGATCACAACTAGCATCTTTTGGGATGGAAATTTCTCTGCAGACACTCGGGGAGAGGTGGGTAAAATATACCAAAATATGGGGACTTAGATCGTGCCGGGGCTGAAAGAGCTAGTATGATTGCGATCATAACTTTGACTCCCTCAAATGGTTAAGATTCACAGATTATGGCTGTTAGCAGGACGAATATCTATTCTCGCAACAAACTGTCGATGTACCGAGTCCCTGTGAGGCAATTCTACATTTTAAAACACTCTTCAAGACCTATAGTCCTATAGTCGGTGTAGTTGCCTGAGATAGTTAGTTGTCAACGAGGTCTTCCTTGGAAAATGTTCACCTATTGGTCACTACGCGCAACTGCGCTTAACTTTTACATGCGCCTTTGACCGTTTGACCATCTCGAATCCTATGAATAGAAATATGACTGTTGTTCTAAACATTATTAAATAAGATGTTCCATTTAAACATTTCAGTTCAAGACTAATGAACTGATTGACTCATATCCTCGTTGTATGAAAGGAATTGTTCTAAACTAGTTAATAGATACATAAGATAAAACACTCCTATTTTCGTTTGGAACATACTTGTTTATAAGCTAAACGAACGCACAGCTGAACATCAATACAAAGCTGATAAACACCTCAAAACCAAATCCTGCTAATTTTACTTTAAATGTAAGTGTATAGGAAAAAAATGATAATGTCCGAAACGGAAAACCCGCCTCGGCCTCTAGAAAATGGACTGTATGGGAAAATATGAAAACGAGGTTTTGCACCTGTGGAGAGATTTTATTTAGAAGGTAGCATAAACAAATAGTACATAAGAAACTTCTTACCTTATTACTGCCGCCGACGGTCTGTCCGGGGGCCCCCGGAATCCTTACGGTCTGGCAAATGCTTCTCCTAAGCTGCAATATTTGTCTAGGCTCTCCTCCTCTTATGTCACCACTCATTAGGGGAAGAGCTAAATCTTTAATAAACGTCACAGGAAATAAGATCACTTTTAAAAGAGGAATAGGGTCCTGGAAGGCAATTTCACCTTGGTCATAAAAGCGATGGAAGACCATGAGGTCTTGGGCAATTTAATAGGTGCGTACTGGAGCACAGATGCTAGAAGAAAGAGGAAAATTCTAGTAGGGATTAACGCAGATAAGGGCTAGTTGTCCAGAGATCCGTAGAGTGCGTCAATGAACAGTATATTAAAGTTTTCTCCTCCCCCCCCCTCACAATAGCGCCGATTGGCGCGAACAGTAAGCTAAACCGAAGGATAAAATGCAAACCTGCACAATCTTCAGGTTTTAACTTATGAATATTTAGAAAGGATCTGCCATTTTCTGTCCACTATTTTTTTAGCCTCAATATCAGCTAGCTACTTCTAATTAAAAACAACGGTTACACAAATTAGCAATGTTTTTTTTTTTTAATGTATAGAACATCCTCACTCAGAAGATACTCATAAGAAAGAAAAAAATATTAAATCTATAAGAATACTACAAAATCCAATTTTATAAGTTAATTCAATTATTTTTTTTTATATATATAAATGTATCTTGAATTATCTTTTCCTAATTCTAGATTCGAATAAAAAAATAAGAAATGGAGAGATCGTCATCTGTAGTTGCAATACTAATTGCTATAAGACGCAGGACTACCTCAACAGAAAGATGAGCTGTCTTAATAAACTAGATAAATTCATGACGCAGGATATCCGTTCTGTCTCTGGTTTTCTATCTCGCTCATAGTTGACCCTATTCCAAGGTCGTCAACACTTGTTGACTGTTCTATTTTTAGTAGCGGGTGAATGAATTGGATTTACTTCGATTTTAAGCAATTTTATAATATATAGGAAAGCTTCCATAAACTCAAATGGTCTGATACCGATAACATTCTCCCTCTAAAACTGAATATTGTTTAATAAATATTAAAGTATACATCAAAGATTCCCGTCAGAAAAATATCAAAATAATAAAAATTTTCAAAGTTGTATTGTTATTTAAATAATAATTTAGTATTCATTAAGTATTGAAAATATACATTCACATTAATAAATGTTTGTAAGCATTTGATGAATATTAATCACACAATGACAAACGCCCTTTAAAACTATTTATTTATTTATTTTAAATTAAGCCTCAGAAATAAAACAGTATGCATATTGTCCCTGAATTTCAATAAAAGGTGTTAAGTAACAATTCGAAAAACGTTGAGGAGAGCCAAAAAACAAAAATGCCAATGTTTACTCTTTCAATAAACAAAATTGTATTTTTTTTTAAATTGTTAAAACGATTCAGTTTTGATGTACATAAGAAGGATTTTTCTTGAACCAAAAACAGCGAAAAGAGTACAAGTGGTTTTATGGCTCATTTTTGCTCATTACATGCAAAAACTTTAACATAAAACACTAATATGGCACTAGAACTATTTTCGTAAATATTCAGGTTGCAGTCATCCGCTTTTTACAGGTTGGAGAGGACCTTTATTCAAACCAATTTTTGCATTTAGCCCCATTTTAACAAAAATGTTACTTGCCACCTTTTGCTATTCAAGGACAATATTTAATAATTCTTGACCTACTAAATGAGTCATCTTACGCCAAAAATAAACGATCTATAAATGTATAACGGGCATTTATTTTTAAATGTAAAAGACTTTGGCGTCTTGACATTTTTTGTGGATCACTATAACAAATCAAAGGTGATTTAAAAATAATGTATCAATTTAAAAATTACAGAAATCAGTTAATTTTAATTAATGTTGCAGTGCCTCTATATTTGTTCATTTGTTCCAATTTAGTAAAAAACAAACATTTTGTTAAATAAAAATTATGTTATAGAATGGTAGTAAAAATGTGTAATTTATATTTGCCAAAATGTTTTGTGGAAATTTCATTACAGCCTTGATGGCGTCTAGTATTGCTTTACTATCTTAAAAAAATATTAATTATTTATTCAAAAATATATAAAATCATTAATATTTTTTTTAAATACCATGTAAACCTTAAAGTTACGATTCAGCCAAAATATAAATCGATAAAAAAAAAAAAATTAAAAATAGAAAAATATGTGATAGCCGAACCACTTAACAACCCTGTCACGACCTATTGTTTTTTTAATTGATTTTATTAACATCATTGGAAATTATTCTGATTGATTTGCCTTTATTTAAAAAATCATACCTTAGACAATAAGATATGAATTTACACTTTTGAAGAGCACAATTACTTGATTTAGATTGAGACAGATATAATTTTTTTTTTTTTTTTTTTTTTTTTTTGTCGAAATAAAAATTAAAAGGAGTAATATTATTTTATTTTAATTTTTTTAATTATACTTAATAAGATCTCATCATTTCAGATCTAACTCCACTAAAATGAGCCATAACTAGCTCTGTTTACTGAACCAGTGAATCTTAAAAAATAAATTTGTACCTAAAAACAATGGTTTTCGTATTGCTAATTCCAAAAAATATGAGACATTTTTTTATTCATTTCACAATTTAAATTAAAGCAGATAGACAAAACTCTGTCAAGACCGCTTGGAAAGGCATAATGAAACATTCATGAAAAAATAGACAAATAAAGATTGGGCTCATTTAATTATTTTAAAAAGGTCAACATAATAATAATTAAATTATTATCGATATAATATTTGTTATATTATATTTAACGCCTCTCCTTATTTTGGAACTTATCAGTCAGCGGGAATAGATGCTGCAACGAATCTTAATTACGTGAGTCTTTAGAAGATCCACATTTGTTTATGCAAGAGATGGACAGACCACTCCAGAAAGATCACATTAGTTTGCGGTACAAGGAAAGACCGATAACTTTCTTTTCAACAAATCTTCTATTACTGAGTCAAATGAGTCTTTACTTTGAGTCATTAGCTTCTTCCCACGGCCTTCAACTTTTCAACTGTTCAGAGCGATAAAAGAATCGAGGAAATCCAATTGCGATGATTTAATTAGAGTATATCTCTCAACCAACAGCTTTTTAGCCTTTTCAAGTTTTTTCTGGCGTTTCTAGAGGCCATAGTTCTTCCGTATAGTTTATATGTCCGTAGATTTTGTCATAAAATCTTTTGTATGAAGTCTGGGTGTGAACTTGTACCGTGGATATGCGTAAGTCTGTATATAATATTTTGTTATTGACGTACCAGGTTGATTGTGTAATAAGTCTTAATGTTTTTGATTGGGAAGTTTGTATTTTTAGGATGTGTGTTTTTAGCTATTACGTAAATTTGAGAGGTATATGTCCATAGTAGTATGTATATATATTTTTTAAATATGCATATTTATTAAAATGTTTAAATTATGAACAAATACATCTAGGAAATGTAAGAGATAACGAATATAGCTAATGAAATAACATGTTAAATAATCAAGCAATGCAAAAACCTGCAATATGACACCAATAAATATTCTTTTTCGGGTCCCGAGACTGCCCGAGACAGCTTTTCAGACATCTAAGAGGAAATCGAACGAGAGCAAGTTATGAAACCAGTGGGCTTGTAGTTGATTATGAATTGATTAGTAGTTGGTTTACTCCGGATGAGAAATGCATGAGACATTGATGGGTAAATTAAAATTATATTAATTTAATATATTTTACAAACCTTAGTAAAATACAATTTTTTTAAAATATAGCTCGGTATAAACGTTTAATACAATCCATCAATCCTCGGTGAGCAAAAGGAATTAGACGAATAGCACGCTTAGATCCGAATTGTGGTCGACGCCTGTGGTGAGGAACCGAAGGGTGAAATCTGAAAATACCACACATTAAGCTACGACTGCCTGAAACCGAGCTCTATATTTCTTTACAGGCCCATATACTCATGCTTCGGCCAATTCATACTCGAAAAAACTCCAGCCCAGTTCTGTACTACTATATTTTACCTATATGTCGATATACTAAACTAAGATATGTTGTAGTCGTTACACAAAAAGTTACCGGCAGTATTGACATTATAAATTCACGAAAAAATAATTTAATACAGTTTGGTCTCGTTGATACATATGCCATTGCAATAATGAGACTTAACGAAATTATTTTGTGTTTTGGATATATTCTAATATATTCAAAAAAAATTAATTAAAAATTTTAAGTCCAAACGGGCTCTATAAAACGCCTGACATTATTTTAAAAAATAGCGTGTCAATGTCCGAAGTGTTAGTAATTGCTAGGTTAACATACATAGCTCGTTCAGAATAATATGCCACATTCAATGGATATAAACACGATCGTATAATGTTTCCTTATAAGACAGAAACGGGTTAGTATAGAGACTCAATGGCTATAAAATCAGCGCATTAAGATATCTCAAAAAATAACCCGTTCCATTTGGAACTGAATTAGAGTAGTATAAGGCGCATTAAAGTTCATATTTCTATTCAATTATCCAGCAATCAAAGTTTTAATCACTTACTACAAAGTAATTTAAGTTTCGATCGCTTCTCTTTTATAACCATTACATTCTAGTAGTAATAAAATTTATAATATATATGCTAGGATGGAATACGTATAAAAATTTCGGAAAAGTTTAAATGTAGCTTTAATTAAGAGTTTGATACACTTTAAAAAAATTAATTATGACAATTAATTTTATAATAAAAACAGTAATGAAAATGGGTCATACTTACATAAACAAACCAAATTCAGGAAAATAATTTTAATAAATATTCAGGAAGAAAATCTTTCAAATCAGAAACCACACCCCTTCTCACCGCTGGAGATGGAATGGAATACATACATACATCAATATTGGACTTACAAAAATTTTATATATACAGCCTTCATATCCTTTGATATTCTTAATAAAATAAATAAATTTCTAATAAATAAAATAAATCAATAGGTGAGCTCAAAATTTTAAACAGAAAACAAGAAATAAGTTAACAAACATTATATCGTATAAGTTTGTTCATGAATTCTGGATTTTATACAAAATTGGATATCAAATAAATAATACACATTTTGTAAACATTTTAAACAAATGAGATGATTATAAAAAAAAAAAAAAAAAATCATACTGAAAAAAAAAATACAAACAAACAGTTTAACATCTGTAAAACTAAAAGATGGTGATAAATTAAAAGTTGTTATTTTATTAGGTCTTCTATAATGTTATTATTGTAATTACTGACTATAAAGAAATTCATAGAAAATTACCTTTATTTGAATATTCATTTGAAATAAATAAATAACAAATTTCATTAATATATTGGAAAATGTGATTATTGATTTGGAAAAAAATAATAAGGAAATAATTTACCTCTCCATATTAAAGACACCTCCTTCCTAGAAGTAGCAAGAAACTAAAGCCTAGCGAACACAGATGACGAACTAAACATAAACAGGCAACAGAGGCAACAAGCGCGGAACGAAGGCACTAGCAGACTGACTCACAACACACTAGTGACTGAAGGCGGGAGCTCACCCCCACCACCGACCCGCAGCAAAAAAGGTCCGAGGGCTTCCGGGGTCTTAATGGTTCTCCAGGATATCCCACCAGGAGGCTGGAGTCGCTTGTGCTGGAGTATTGATTTTAGGCAGCCCAGCTGTCTTCTGCAGCCCAGCGAGAAGACCTTGGCCCATGAGCCACAGGTGACATGGCTGCCAATAACAACAAAAACAACCCTCTTTGAAAGGATATTTCCCTATCGATCTTCCTACTAAAATAGATTCAGATATTGTTTAATTCAAACTGAGGACATCAACCGAGACAGTATCGAGATTCTATTAAGAGGGTTGTGCGTCGAAGCCCACAAATGTTCAAATGAAATAATATATTAAAAATATAAAATTGATTTGCATAAAGAGAACATTTCTTTAGATCAGGTTTAATTGTCAAGAACTGTGAATTTTTCTTTACAAAATAAATGTGTAATTTAATCAGTTAATGGGATATCTTTATATACTAACAAACGAAAATTCCTTGCAAATGTCTCAACTTCTTGAAATAAAAATGGATGTATGGAAATGTCGATTGATATTTGTTTTTTTTTTCAGTGACAATATGATTGAAAATATTTTTTTCAATCATATTGTACTTACACATTTAAATTTTAATATGAATAAATAAAAATGTTAGCATATTGAAAGTGTGCGTACAATTTAATTAATACCTGAATTTGTTTGTAATGACTTGTGTATGCATTATATTGTGGTTACACTATTTTCTGATAGTTTTGTTCCATATATACAGAAATAAAAAGGGGCTGTGCAAATAAAACCTAATTAATTACAAAATTGGCAAATTTAAAATTGCTTAATATTTTTTTTAAGTAGGTCATGTTTTTATTAAATTAAATTGTTACTAATCCTAAGTCGTTTCATATACCCTGGTTAAACTATATGGGGACGTTAACCCATAAAAATAAAAAGACTTACAGCCGTGAAAATAAAAAAGTCAATTGCCTGGAATTTTCGCCTGTACATATGGAACAAAAATATATCAGAAAATATACTAACCTCAAATAATGCATACATAAGTCTTAATTTACAAATTAAGATATTAATTAAATTGTACGAAAACATTTAGCACGTAAACATTAATAGGATTCAAAAGCTTCTTGAAATAAAGATTGAAGTATAGATATTTCGATTGATAATATTTCTTTTTTTGTGATACGTATGGATTATTTTTAAAAATAATTAGAGTTAAACTGTTATGATCTAAAATATTAAAAACAAAATGATTTTATAGATTATGAGCTACCTAATTAGAATAATCAAAATTATTTACATACTAAATGTGTACGCACAATTTAATTAATAACTGAATTAATAAGTTATGACTTATGTATGTATTATTTTGTGGCTAATGTATTTCTGATAGATTTTTGTTACAAATTCATAGGCGAAAAATTCTACAACATTGATTTTTTACATTTTCTCGGCTAAAGGTTTTATTTATTTATTTATTTATTTTTGTTTACATACCCATATTCTTTAAACAGACCATATCAAACCTATTAGGATTATTAAATACACTAATTAAATAAAAGCAAGCAGTATTTAAAATATTTACTAAAATTAAATTTAAAATAAATACTAAAATTAATATGCTTTATTAATAATATGTTTTTTAAAAGATTGGTCAAATCACTCAAGAATTTATTATCATTAGGCATATACCAGATCGAATGCAAGACGTAACGAACGCAAGGGGTGGATATAAACCTTATTAAACAAAAATTTAGTAAATTTAAAATCAGGCGGTAATTGTTTTGTTTTTTTAAATAGTTCTTGCTTTGATTTAATAATTTGTTTAATAATCCTAAGACGTTCCACATGGCCTGGTTAAAGTATAGGGAGACGTAAACCCTAAAAAATATAAAATAAAACTCTCAGCCATGTGAAAATGAAAAAATCTATTGGGGGGAATTTTTTTTTATATGGAACAAAAATCAGAAAATACAGAGACCACAAAATAATACATACATAAGTCATAACTTATCAATTCAGGTAAACATTAAATAGTACGCACACATTGAGTAATGTGCCATTTAAACATTTTTGATTATTCACATTAAATTGAGGAAGCTGTTGTCATTCATTGGTGTTAATTGCATCTTACATCCAATTTATTTTATTAAAATTGTAATAGGCAAAACTTTATTTTTGCTGGCAGAAAAGAAAAATCATTGTAAATAACTAGCATTTAATTATTAATCAATTAAATTTATATGGAACATGTAATAAGGGCATGATTAATATAACTAGCTAAATTGAATTTGATGACTTATTAAAAATGACAAATATTTACAAATTGTTTTTGAAAGAATTCGTACTTTTCTATTTAATCGATTCGTCTTTATTTCATTCCGGTAAAATTGAAAACAACATCTTTATAAATCATTTAGTGTTTGAAGAGGAAGGGCGTACCACGTGTGTTTTCTAACCTACTTATTAAAACATATCATCGTAGATATAAATAGAATAAAAATAAAAATTAATGGTGAGCAAAAAATTAACTCACACCTACATTGTAACATTTACTGTTCCTAAGCTACCTGAAACTATTAAAATAGGCTTCCACACAATAGGGTCCAACCTTACACACCAAACCCAATGAGGTGCTTTAATTGTTTAGGTTTTTCCCACCCCACCTTTAAATGCAAAAAAGAATCGATTTGTGCCAATTGTGGTGAAGTTAAACATCAAGATAATTCAAAATGTATTAAAAATCAAAAATGTATAAACTGTACCGGTAACCACAACGCATTAGATCGTAAATGCCCCAGTATTTCTACTACAAAAAGAAATAAAATCAATTCAAGTTACTGAAAAAGTTCCTTATAATGAGGCCAAAAGGTTGTATAGGGAAAAAAATCCCACAACCTTCATTAAATCATTTGCACAAGTCACCAAAGAAAAAATAGTTGAAAAAAAAGACGTTGCTGTGCAAGCAGATATTATTTTTAATTTTCAATTAAACAAAAGCACATCAGCTGTTGACAGTAAAGTAATTCCATCTATTAAAGTAACCGACCAGGCTAACAAGCCCTCATGCAGTACCAAATCCACTGCTCCCATGATTGGTTTAATACCAAGACCATAACTGCGAAGGTTATTATAGTGCAAAACATAGTTCAGCCACAGCCTCCACAATAACCTCACCCTCAGTCACCTTTACTCCCCCCTCGACTCCAGCTCCCCACACCCCCTCCTCAACCCCTCCATTCAAATTCATCTCCTATAAACTCCCGAACTTGAACCCGATCCTGAAAATCAAGTACTAATTAAATTATAAGAGAAGCCAACCCTTCTATTTAAAATTATTTCTAAATCTCCCGTTTATTATTTTTTTTTTTAATTTTGTTATCCTTATGACAAATATTTACAAATCCGGTTTTTCGCAAGGGCAGAGGGACAATAGGACATTTATTGTTTTTGAAAGAATTCGTACTTTTCTATTTAATCGATTCGTCTTTATTTCATTCCTCAGCATATGTTCTGAGGCTGCTTCTCCCCCACTTTCATTCAGAAGACAAAAACTAGCCGGTTTCAGAAAATTGAAAACAACATCTTTATAAGTAAATATAGCTTTTCTGATTATACAGATTGTTTACTGTGGATTAAATCTAGATTTATATCGGAGGGCTGTTAGTAAATGCAGACAAAAGAACAATAATGTTTAATTGTGTGCCTATATTGTCGGATGAAACATCGGCATCAAACCCACTATTTTGTTCTTAATACTGAATATAAACTGAATGTTTATATTTATAGGCAGGACTCTAAGAATCATTTCCTTTATATTTTTATTTTTCATGTATATATAGAGATTAATTTTAATGTATATATACAAACAAATCAAAATTAAAAATCTAATTAAATTAAACAAGAATATTCTGGACAAAAAAAAAAAAAAAAAAAAAAAAAAAAAAAAAAAAAAAAGGATTAAGTAAGTAGAAGGAAATAAGTGAAACGTAAAAATAGACAAAATATGACATTCCATATAAATTCACGAAATAAAACAAATTCATCTAACAGCCATTTCAAAGCACAAAATCAAATCAAATGAGCTGAGAACATCATTAAGGTGATTGAAAATTCAATTGACTAGGACATAATTATTTTACATCACCTGTAATGACATTAATAGTGGCTGAGTCTATGATCATTCATGATTATGTCCATCTCAAGGGCGACGTTGCATAAAAATACAATCAATAATTTTGGTACGGAATTTCAAAATGGGATTTAGAAACAAAAAATTATTAATCAGAAAGATTTAATTTGGTTTGGTAAACGTTTATAAATAATTTTAATCGCGTGAAATGATCATAGCTTTGTATCCAGTTAGCTTTAAAAGCGTTTGAAATAAATTAAACTCATATTGTTGATTTTGGAAATATGTATATAGTTGTAAAGATATAAAGTTGTTCTTCCTTACGCAAAGAAATTCGATACTGAATTTTAACTTTATTTGCGAATTAATCAGTGCGAATTTTAAGGACTGTTTTATTGTTCCCTAAAATAAACATTGAACTAAATATATAAATGTAAGTTAAGAAATGGTCAGGGGTGCAGTCAGGTAAATAAACACGTCCAAGTTTTTAAATAAACAACTTTATATTTGGCGTGCCGACGTATCGACATTTAAATTATTTTATTATTTTATTACAACTGTATCTTTGACTAGACTTTGCTACTATTTTGTATTCAATTATTTAATTAGCTTCAGATATTCTTCTAATTATGTAAAAAGCTATTAATTCTTTCGTTGACTAATTTTTTTTGTACTATTATTATTTTTACCTTTTTCATTTTAAAATCATTTTTATTAATTTTTTTTTTAGTGTTTGTATCATCTTAGTCACATCCAATTTTTTGTCATTTTAGCCCTGATGAAGACGAGTCGAAACGTCGGCACGCCAAATATAAAGTTTTTATTAAAAACTTGGACGTGTTTATTTACCTAACTGCACTCCTGACCATCACTTACATTCATCCCACATTCAACAATAGAATCATCATCATAAATATACAAATATTTCAAAATATCTAAAAATTAAAAAAAAAATACGTAATACAAATTAATAAATCAGTAACAACATAGCGTTAACTACTTATGCGCACTGATTCAATACTCTGATCCTCTATTCCAGGCTTCCTACTAAAAAATGAATATCAAAATAAAAAAATTAAAATTATAAATACTCATGCTCTATATTATGCCACAAATAAACTTATCCATAACTATCTAGATGTCCCATATGTTGCAGATTTGGCCCAAACAAGATTCCTATTCTTCCACAAGCTACACATCCACTCCAATCCACAAGTCTCCCAACTTGCCTCTCGCTCGATTCCTGATAACTCTCCGAGGAGTCTCAAAAGAAGATGGTCTAGAGACTTGCTAACGTAGAACATTTATTAAAGTGCTACTAATGAATAGTTCTTCAGAAGTTATTGACGTGTCATCTAAATCATTTTACCACACGTTTACTTATTTTATGTATTGTATACAGTTGTAAATATCAATAAAATATCCTAACAACTATAAACTAATACTAATACTAATTATCATAATAATAAACTGTTTATGTATAAATAATGTTACAGAAACATATTAAAAATTTAAAGGGATGACTAATATGAAGGGCTGACTCCAAAGAAGGGAGGGTTCGACCCCTCCATTTCTTTATCGTTTCAAAGCGAGGATAAGATACAGAGATACCAGTAAGTAACTGATTTAAGGTTCCGTACTTCTTTAATAACTATCGAAATTTATTTTCAAATTTTTCAATTGACGATGAAGTTTTTTCAAAATAAAAAACATTAGCGGAGCGAAAAGCTAATAATTACAAAACAAAATAACAGTAAATTTTTACCTCAAATTGCGATTTAGCCTTTTTGGTTTAATGAACACAACAAAACAGTTCAAACAACCTCTCTTATGTGAAACTAATAAAAAACACGCAATCACTTACTATTCCTCATTCAGGAGTAACATGTTTATTGGGAACATAAAAACCACTGAACTTTTATTGACTGGCTGTGGAGATGTATTTTTGGAGGAGATCAGCAAGAATCTCCAGGATTCAACGAATCCGTAATGAGATCATAAGAGAAAAAAGGGAAGTTAAGAGGAATATTCTGGAGGAAATGGAGGGAAGGAGACTGAGATGGTTCGGAATAGAAGAATCCCCAAAATATATTATGAATGGGAAGCAGAGGGGAGAAGGAGAGGTAGGCCTCGCATCAGGTGGAGAAATACTGTGGCTGAAAGTATGGCTTTATTAGCGGAAGAAGAAGCGAAGGATAGAGAGAAATGAAGGAACCGGCTGAGGGAGGAGTTTGGTTGAAGGATACTTAGAATTGTGAATAAAAACCCTTTCAAAGAATTAGACTCTATACGGAGTCTAGGTGGAGAATCTATTTGATAAAAATTAAAAAAGTGCGGAACTAATCTTTCGACAAGTCCTTCATCGCATTTGTGGATATTAGTTTTAGCCTGTCAGAAATTAATTGAAACAACGATATGCTATATTTTATATTTTTTAATTAATTATATTCTGAGTATAATCGGGCCTGATCATGGTTTTATGTTTTACGATTATAATAAAATTAAACAATCCACTAATTGTTAATAAGTATTTAATATGTGTTTGTAATAAATAAAGTTTTTAAAAATACAATAATTTTGAACGGAAATATGAAAATAAACGTTAGAAACATTTTGTACTCAGAAAATAGTACTGTAGATGAAGAATCACATCCATTCAAGTGGCCATCGCTCATAAAAGTATCGTACTTTCGTATCCTCGTATCATATTTCGCCTTAATTCATCGTTCAATCATACCAGTGCGTAAGGCCTTACAATCGCAACTTTTCGCTATATCAGAAAAATAAATGGTTTCTGAAGAAAAACGTCTCATCATTTTACATTAATCCATTTTTTTTTTTTTTTAGTTAGGAATGATTTTATTGAAAAATATAACAATCTGATACACTCGGAGGTATTAATCAATGAAGCTTATTACTTGTTTATTAGTGCTATATTATTTAATTTTATATTTGTGATGAAAGAGTTGTAGAGCCAGCAAACAGGAGCGAATGAATTTCATATTAAACCCTTTAAAACTATTGTGAGAATATAATGTAAATTCAAATCGTTGTCATTATTGATCTGAAGGCTTGATCCAAGTGCGGTATGTAACTGTGTTGGAGGACTCAAACAGTTATTTAAACTGTTCCTTCATATTCCAATGTACGAAGTGTACGAACGTGGGATTTGCAGAAGATTAAAGGATAACTACTACAAAGCATTGTAACTGTATAAATCATTTTAAAATACTAAACAAAAAGGATATTTATAACAACGACATAAATTCATATAAGCTGTTACTGTACTATAATTATGCAGGACCGTTTGGTGAGCTCGAGATGAGATCAAAGAGACTAATTGCCCAAGACGTTCACACATCTCCAGCTAGTATACCGATTACCGACGGCAATACTTCCTTGGAATTTTTATATTCCAAACCTTAAAAACCCACTTATATTTATGATCTGCTTACACTGCATCCATATATCCACCGCTTTAATATAAGGACTCAACCTACCGATTTGTATTCTGATTCTTACACATCTGCTTCCTTCAAAAACATTATTACCATCAGGAAGTCCTCTTCAATAAACCCTTTTATCATTATTTATACATCTATTTTCTCAAACATCAATCTTATAGCATGTATTATTATGTATATGTAAGTGTGAGTGTTACTAGAAATGTATGTATTTGTATAAACTTTTGTTTTTTTATTGGTTCATCTTACAATCGTCACAAATGTGTTTTTAAGCATTTATTGAGTAATTCTTACAATCTGTCACAAATGTGGGTAATAAGTAATATAGATGAGTTCATAATTACATTCCCACATCACGTACAATAAAAGAAAGAAAAAATAAAATAATAATGATTGAAAAAAAAAAAGAACCA
This sequence comes from Euschistus heros, assembly GCA_003667255.2. NCBI lineage: Eukaryota > Metazoa > Arthropoda > Insecta > Hemiptera > Pentatomidae > Euschistus > Euschistus heros. The sequence goes on along the minus strand of RCWM02000002.1, from coordinate 190,375 downwards.
TGCTATAAAAAAAAAATAAAAAATATAGAATATATATACAAGTAAAATATATGAATAAAAAAAAAAAAAATATATATATATATATATATATATATATATATATATATATATATATATATATATATACATAAAACAAAATAATAATAATAATATATATTTTTTTTTTTAAACTTTTATTTATATATATGTACAATCTGCCTCAGTTAAGGGCAATAAGTAAAAGTGCTAAAGAGAATTCATTCGTACCATATATACAATTCCTCATACATATACAATTAATAATAATAACAGATAAAATAAAACAAATAGTCATAATACAAAAAAAACAAAAAAAAAAAACTAATAGTTACTTACAAACATCTAAAATTAAATGAATAATAAAATTATTCAACAAAAATTAAAATAGGAAAAAAAAAATTAAAATGCATTCATACCATATGTACAATACAGACATACTCAGCTTGGGGAGCCCCAAATCGAGCCTATTCCCCCACTTAATGGGAGTCAAGGCCAGAAACGAAGAGATCCCAGCGCTACTCTTTCAATATTGAATAAACAAAATAAATAATAGTAATGATAAAAAATAAAACAAAAAACATACTTTATTTACAGTACACACTCATCCTAGGGATCTCCTAATCAAACTGTAACCAAAGGCACAGAGAGGTCCCAGCTCTTCTCTCTCAGCTGCGTCACTGGTGTTAAAGAAAACCCAGTGGAGGCTGAGTGAGAGCGCAATAGTACAGTCAATCGAGGCAAGAGTGGAGAAGCTGATGTATAAACTAAAGATTATTACTTTAAATTGTCAAAGCCAGACAATAGTACAGGTTGTAACTTCATGTTATTCTTATGGTGTCCCAGAAAAAAAAGAAAAATAATGTTCTACATTAGGTTATTTCATCAACAGTAGAAAAAAAAAAAAAAAAAAAAACCAGTGAGAAATTGAAAACCTAATTTTCGAATACAACAAAAAATGTCTAAAGTAAAAATAACGTAAAATCAATCTAGCCAATTATCCTTTAACATATTACTTGCAATAAATCCCAGTATTAGATCAGAAGAAAGGATTGGAATATCTCAATAGAAGAATTCCCCGACAGAGGCCAGGCACATAGAGCCTTATTTACCAAAGCGATCCCTTTACGATTGCTTATGTTGCTTCTGTTTACTTCCCCGCTGGCGAAACGTTTAGAGCTCTTACAGAGTTAGTACTGCTGCGGGTGGATGTAAATTTAGTCAGTAGTATTTCAGTTCTAAAGTAGGCCCACGGCAACTGTTTTAGCTCCCCTCGCCCAAACAATTTTTACAAGCAAATCCGTTCGTAGTTCGTTTCCTTTGGCCAGCACGCACAAATCTAGGCTAAAAGCGGTTGAATTGAAACTAACACTTTTTATTTATGTAAACATTTTCTGTTATAGTATTACAATCCTGTCCAAAAGATTTATTTCAAAAATGTACTAAATTTTCATTACGTTGGGTTGATAGACAAAAGATAACTTTCTGAGTGCTGAAGAACATGGCACTATTATATCATGATTTTTAATAGACAACATTTAATAATAATAGATCTATTTAGACTTCATACTTTCAAAATGGGTTTTCCGGAAATTAATACAGGATTTTATGTTCTCTTTAAATAATCTCTCTAGATAATAAACAGTTTAAGTTTGAGGGATTATCTCTTTGTATGGATGTCTTAATTTAAAAATCCTTTTCCAATCAAAAATGTTTGAACACAGTAACGTCTTACTGCATGGATATAATTCCAGTTTGTACTAAGATCTATAAGCGTGATTTTCACTTACAAGGGGATGACACACTCAGTCTCTTACGGAGCGTGTTGTCAATTTTATTGGAGATTCCTAGTCAAAAAATATTATATACGTATTTTACCTTTCCGACTAGGCCCTAGAAGACAAGAAAAATAATGAAATAGCACTAAACTAATTTATTTTATATCTCAATAGTTATAAAAATTATATCGGCATGGTTCTAACCCAAAATTTTTATTTTTGATGCAATTTTAAGGAAACAAACAGCCGCTTCATAGATTTTGGTTTAGGTTAATTAAATTCTATAAAAATGATACTTGGATACTTAGTCCAGTCAATAAACACATTGTAGAGTGCATGGAATATGCAATAATTTTTGACTTCATAGCTTCGTAAGGAATAGTTGGAAGGTAAACATACTAAAAGTCCCCACCGCTGGGGGGGAGATAACGGTGGGGGGAGGGAGAAGTTCCATTTTTTTGGTTTTTCGATAATATCTCGAAAACTGTTGGCTCTAGAAAAATATGTTTTAAATAAACATAAAAGCTAATTAAATTTACTATAAAATTTATTATATATACATTTGTCGTAATTCTAACCGTTTACGAGATATACGTTATTGAAAATAGGTGATTTTCGGAAAAAAACAAATGTCATCTCACTTTTTGTCAAACTTTTGCTTCTATTACGTTGCACAATCGTTTCTCAGAAAAAACGTCAGAATCAAAATTGTAGAGCATTAAATGTACTTTAGTTTCATACATACGTTTTTGGTATTTGCTTCAAATGTTTAGTAAAAAGTGGGGTAAAATTTTTTTTTTCTTCTAAAATTGTCGATTTTTAATAACGTATATCTCGAAAACCATTGGAATTTCTACGAATACGTATATAATTAATTTTATAGGAAATTTAATGAGCTTTAATTTTGATCTGCTACATATTTTTCTAGAGCCCACCGTTTTCGAGATATAATCGAAAAACAAAATTGGGACCTTCTCCCCTCCCCCCACCTTTAGCTCACCTCCCAGGGGCGGGGACTTTTAATATGTTTACCTTCTAACTACTCCTAACAAAGCTGCGAAGTCAAAAATTATCGCATATTCCATGAACTCTACATCCCTCATTTCGGCACTCTTTATCTTGGGTAGCACTTCTCTGAAAAAACAAGTTTATTGATACTCATTCCGAAACTAATTTTTCGATCCAAAATTTCTTTTTTTTATCAGAATGCTCCTTAAATTTACTATAAGAACCTATATATGAAATTTTGATCAAGTCCCATCAAATACCCATACCAGCACGTTAAAAACCGCTTACTATTTTAAGTCTAAGTTTTTTTGGCATAGTTTCCACCATAACGCCGAAACTATTTGTCAGATCTTAAATTTATTTATTTTTTTCAACTAAAATCTGGTAAAATTTACTATCAGGCCTTATATATAAAATTTTGATTATGACACGTAATACACCCAAACCTGAACGCTAAATATGTATGTTTTAGCAAAGTATGACGATAGTCACAAATTCAGTGGGCTGGTTTGAGTGTATAACGTGACATAATCAAAATTCAGCATCATGAGAACCCTTAATTACTGAATTTCATCTGAATAGAAAAATAAAAAATCGTAACCTTCAAAAATTTCATGACCAATCATTAAATTTTTAGGAAAGCAATTTTTTTTGTTTTTAATTTATTATAACTTACGGTTCGATGGCTAAACAATCATACGGTTAGACGTGTCAATTTCATATTTTTGGCCGAATTACAAGGTGGTAATACGCTTGAAATGTCTTTGGATACATCATCATATCTTGTTTCAAACTCACGATATAAATCAAAATGTATTTCGGATTTTCCAACTTTTCAAATTGGTTTTTCTTTCCCTTTTGTTCAACGGATTTTACGTTGAAGCTGAGGCAATTACCTCTTTTTACCAATACTAATCAATTTTAATGGAGAGAAACAAAGTAATAGCGATCTAAAGAAAAGTTATTAATAATTGGTTTAAAAATTCCATACCCTTTGAAGAGGATAAAATAAATGACATTATTGAATTTATAATTTATTGAATAAACGTTTATCAATGTTTTTGAGGGTGCTGAATTAGAATCTGACGTATATTTTTGTGTGAAAAAATCTATAAAGATAGTTTGTTTATTTGATTCAACAATTTTCTATATAATTTAATTAACCTGAACCAAAATCTATGGAGGGGCTGTATTTTTCCTTAAATCTGCATTCAAAAATAAAAATGTTGGCACAAGAATTTTTTTAATTCGAGATATAAAATAAATCAGTTAAATGCTATTTCATTTTTTTTTTCTATGCTTCTAGAGCCCATTAGTCGGAACGTCCAAAAAATTGCCAGCAAGATCCTTCTGAAACTGAGTGTGTTCTCCCCTTGATAGTTTCGTTTTATGAGTTAAATTGGGGTCCAAAACTGCCAAAAATATAAACGAATGCGGGTTTGATGGAAAAATTGAGGTGGTTTAAAAAATTTCGGAAGGGAGATTTCAGCCTTGAAAACAAGAAAGGTCGTGGCAGGATTTCGTCCTTCATTCTAATGATTCATAAATATTTATTAGACATTAGAAATAATAAAATAGTTTAACATAAATCCAGATTTTTGTTTAAATGGCGAGATTAATATTTCCAATAGTCCCAAAATTATGTACTAATCTTAATAAAAATGATTTACTTTGAAGGCTCTATCAGGTAGAAACGGATAATCAAAATGTATAATATAGGACAGTGCGATAATAAGATGGTAGGAATTTCCTGACTTTAAAGGTATTCGTGGGTTAAAAGACCAGGTTAAATCCTGTTCTACGTCGAGAAACTCTCCAGAGCAGTGCATTCCGCTCTCCAGTGCGGAGGAAACTACGTCCAGCGATGGAATTAATGGATATTGGCACACTCCAGAATACTGTGACTATGCGATTGGAATCTAGGACTGAAGAAAATTTTTTTGAGAATTTTATCCATGATGGACAAGAGGAATCATTATAAATTAAAGTGACTAATTCGCACTGATTTCCTCATGTTATACCTAACAGTTTTAAACGAGGTTATCTGCTTCTCTTGCCAGAGAGACACCTAATACATAGATCAATAAAAACCGCAGGAACATAGCCACAGATTGCACCAATGCCTCAACCTAAAAGCATTCTAGATAATTTCTGAAATTCAAAATTAAATTGTAAATTTTAAGAAGATTCCAAGTGAATTGTGTAATAAAGAGAGGGGCAAGGCAATAAAAACATCCAGACAAAAAGAATATAACAAACACCACAACAAAAAACTCTTGAAAAAAAATTAGCCAATACCATTAAAATGTATGCAGTTTAATTCCGTATTATAACAAATTGGGTAATTTGATTTAATTTATTCATGTTTTCCTCATTTTATGGAATTCAGCTTTCCATACATTTCTCAAGTTTGTGTTAGTAAAATTGAATCGCTAGGAAAAATCAAGCTTCAATAACAACAGCAAACGAAAAGGCTACTTACAGACAGACAGAAAAAAAAAAAAAAAAATCCCTCTATTTTTATTTAAAACTGACAATCAAGTAGTTATAAATTCTTTTCTCTAAATATCTTTTTCTATTATTCATTATAATTTTTATAGTTTTAATTATTTTCTATCTTTCCTTCTTTTTTCAGAATTTCTTTCTTCTTATTTCTTTTTAGCATATATTAATTATTTTTATCAGGTTTATTATTTCTTTTTCCTATTTTCTCTTATTCTTTTTTTTATTTATACCAAATTTTGTATTTATACTAAAAGTTCTATTTCCAATTGTACTTACTATTTTCTAAACTTACAAATCTCATTTATATATATAATTTTTTTATTCTTAGGGAACAATATGTCCCAGAATAAAGATAATGTTTTCATTCATTCATAATTTTATTTAATGGAAAATTTTCTTTTAATGAGGCTAATCAATAAATTTAAAATAATTGGTTTAGGATTGAATGAAATCATTATTGAATTTAATAAAATTTACACGATGTATTTCAGAACTTAAGTTAACTGCTTATATTCAGCAGAAATATTTGCCCATAGGCATGTTAAAACCACTGAGAAGTAATGATCTATCTACTAGAAGTAGTAATACTTGCTGGGGTCACGAAAGGCGAACGCTCACGACAGAGCTTTCACGACCTAAAAACAGGCTCTTCAGGAGCCTATAATGTTGCTAATGCTATTTAAGTGTTAATTGCATATAATATTTGTCATTACTGCTCTTAGCAGTTCTGCGAGAAAGCCATCGGCACAAATACTACAGTCATCTTGTTTGTACTCATGTTCTATTCCGACAGCAAACCTCTAGGATTACGAACATTTAAGGTCCATTTCATACATTAACAGCATTTTAAAAGTTAATAACTCAATGATAACGACCACAACCGGGATATTGGTGTTAATTACATTTGCAGTATCTACCAAAAAAGCATCCACTGAATCCTGTCAATACTCAAACCTAAAAAGTCACATAATTATCTTGTCTAAGGTATAATCTGTCTGGTGCTGACTTGATTTTTCATAACAAATCCAGCCACCTCGATATCATTATTTCATTCATATTTACAATTCAAGGAATGTATAATGATACGAATACGTACAAATTGAAAACGTTGACGATTTGATTTTATCTTAGAGGAATCATCCGTCTTTCTCATGTCTAAAGAAAATATGAAAGTGTAGCATTTTTCTTATCTTACAAATCTATAAAACAGTAATTGTAAACTAAATAACTTAACGGTTGAGAAATAACAATACGACTTATTAAACGGCTTCAAACAGTATTCTCATGGATAGGTTGATATATTTTAAAGAAGGTTGGTTAGGTATGTTTTTCTTTTTGGTTTCAAGTACCATCTATAATTATTGTAAGTTTACTATAATATTAATTTTAATATTAGATACTATAAAATTGTTTTATTGAGTTACACAATTTATCTTTTAAATTTCTAAATGTCTCAATGTAATCTTTCATAGGTTTCGTTATTATTTGGGTCTTGTGTCAATTGTCAAAGACTCAGGACGGTAAAACACATACTAGCAGACTATCAACATTTTTCAGCTATAAGGGAAAGTCTCGAAATTCCATATACACTGAAATAAGTCCTGCAGGATGACGAAAAGTTGGTAAGGTCCTTATTGGAAATTCTAAAGACCATTAAGTCTTATGGACCATAAGGGTAGAGGCAAATCAAATTTTAAAAATCGTTTAGAATACAGTTATTTTTGGCTACACATGTAGTATAGGACGAAAATATACCTGGGTGTACTAAGCATTAGTACAATAAAAAAAAAGTTAACCAAGGGATAAACCTCGAATTACTTACTCCGGCTTAAGCATGTTTAGAAGCCGCAGGATAATCCGACTTTTCCGATCTAGTTGGAATACATACACACTAAAGCCTAAAAAACAACGAACACTACAAGAAGGCTTTGCTTAATATATATATATATATATATATATATATATATATATATATATATATATATATATATATATATATATATATATATATAAAAGAACTAACGTTTTTTTGCCAAAAGAAAATGTCATCTAACAGAAAATTAACAGACACAGGTGGTGAAAAAGAGTAAAGGAGGTTCTCTTAGCGAGAAATGGAAAAGGATTGCTTCTGGTCTATGAAGTTTGGCTCTAGTCTCAATGTTTATTTATCTCGCTAAACAAATATTTACTTCCCTACTCTAAAAATAACAGTTAAGAGGCCTGTTTGATTTTCCTAGTTTGATTAAACCAGTTTATGTATAATTTATTTATATTTATTAAATATTAATTCATTTTTTTATAAATTCTCCGTCAGATCTAGAAGGTTTTTATGGACCAGCATAAATAAACAAAATACGATTCACGACTCGTTAGCTACAGAAAGACATCGATAGCATTAACCAATAGGCAGTAGACAATAAGTTGAGTCTAATTTCAGAAAAAAGGCATTCCTCATTGGGTCAAAATCCCACCTGGAATGTCCTTCCCTATAATCCACTGATTTCCCTCAAAAACCGTCTGATTCACTTAAAAATTTCCATCAAGAACCTTGGAGTAACTTTTGAACATATTGTTTAGAATAATCATATTCTCCAAAACACCAGGAAATTCATTTTTATTTTTAAGGAACTTCTGCGTTTTCGTGATTCATTACCACAAAGTACCTCGACCACTTGTAGTATCATCTCTCGTTTTTCTCTTCTTTGGATACGGATGAATACTATATGGAGGACTGCCTGGTGAGCTCGAAATGAAATGTAAAAAACTAATGAACTGTTTTATCAGATTCATTTTTGGGATCCCCAACCGTTTTCACATATCTCACAGGAATACTAAAATTGTGCGGCTTTACCCTAATTTCTAATGTCAATACCTTATGGGTTCACTCATATTTCAATCCTTAAAAATCCACCTATATTCTTGAACTCCAAATTCTGTGCTTCTCCACCCACCTACACACTATACACTGCTGCGCATCGATCTGCATCCTTCAAAAATTCCTGTCATCCGCGCTTCCTATTTACAGAATTCATTGCCCATCATTATTTGAAAATGCTCTAACTTCTTTTAAACATCATATATTTCTTCACCTCCTATACAAACGGTAAAAATAACATTCTGTAATGAAAATTTTCAAAACAAGGGAATATTCCGGAAAATGTATACTAATGGAGATAGCCAACATCGGTATGCATACCCTACCTGACGGAATGAATAAAGCAATGGAGTGCTACACAAACAACTTTAAATAGAAATATTCTTAAGGATGCCGGGTTCAGTGTAAGGGTCAGTGTAACTACGGAACAGATAGTACATTTCTTTTAGAAAGATATTAAAGATAAACACCAAAGTCCTCGCGATCGTTGCGCCATTCTTATGTTTTTTAATATTAGAGATTTTAAACTATGTCCTTAAATAGGTAACAACGAATAGAATGACACTACAAAATTCAATTAACTGATTTTAAGAATAGAATAAGATGAAATCACGTGAACCTACCGTGATTCTTGACAATTTGTAAACAGAGCAGCTTTCTTAACTGCGCTATCGATTTTAACAGAGGGGAGCGACACCAGGGAGCGAAATATCGATTTTACCAGTGGTTAAGATGTCGGCCTTATGCCTTAGTTGGGTAAGGAAACTTAAATTTCCTAACAATTTTGATCGGATTTTCTGCTTTATCAAGACAATTTCAATTAAATCCCTATATTTTATTTTCAAAGGAATTGATATTGCTTTTAAATTTTAATATTTCTTTTGACAAAATTTTAGGACATCTCAAAGTTTTAAGACAAAAAGAAGCCTTCGCACTCCTTAGATCTAGAGACATAAACGAAATTGGTTCTAAGAACATATAATAGTTTTTATGGACCATAATCCAAAACCAGAACATAGAACCACAGAACTTTAAACAAAGGCTATATAATTTTTTGTATCTATTAATTGAAAAGTAGTCATAGAAATATTGCTGCAATATTATTTTATTATTAATTTAGTCTGCTACTACAACTACAGAACTTTTTATACTTTATTGTAACAATAATTAAGAAACTTCATATAGAATAAGAATTTAATTTAGGAGAAGGTTTTTAATTTTTGCAAACAACGAATATGTTCAAACTGAGACAACAAAAAAAGAAAGATAATTAATACTTAAGTATCGATAATTCCCAAAACAAGTGTAGAAATTTTAGTTTAAAAAATATATAACCTTCACTTTTATGTTTTAAGTTGTCTTCTTCACCACATTTAATTAAAAAAAAAAAAAAAAAAAAAAACTTTATTAACATTGTTTCTTGAATCCTGTTGCATCATATTTGCTCAAAGCAATAGCTCAATTTTAAAATTATTTTTTACCTCATAAATTTTAAATCATAAAATTTATGATTATTCATTCTTAATAAAACAATATCTCAATGAAAATCAAATAAAAATTGTTAATCAGTGCAGACACTAAAAAATTGAGAAGACAGGTATAAAGAATGGATGTTTCAATATTTATGAAAAAACATTTTAATTTGGTCTTTCTATGTTTTCAATAATTTTTAGGCGATCGTTAAGTTGGGTTCGCGTGATGAAATAGGCTCATGTCGGCCACGATCAATCTTACCATTCACTTGTTGATAGTATTACCTGTATTCTGTTTTATAGAAAATAGAATATATATTGTAGTATAATATAATTTATTATAAATATAATATTAAATATATTTAAAGTATCTATGAGGCTTTAAGGTTCAATTAACTTCGGGGTGTTTTTTAATTGATTTTCATGTTGTAATTGTAAAGAAACTTGCTGAGGTTTATACACGCCCAAGTTTATATTATCTTAATTCAAGTGATTGTAAAAATAATAAAAATATAACCAAATTTAAGAAAATCAATCATAAACACCTCAATAAAGACAACATATAATTTTTAGTATTATATCTATTTTTGTATTTGCAATTATTGATCAAATTTAACTGATAAGACAGCTAAAGAGCGGTCTGTCTGACTAAATAGTCAGACTAAAACTTTTAATTATAGAGAAGGTAAGAAATATAATTTGTTTATAGAATTAATTAAGAATTGTATATATCCAATACAAAAGGCCCAGGAATAGAATTTGTAAAAACTAATCAAGATAAATACTTTTTTTCAACAAAGCAGAATCAACAATTAATCTTAATTAAATTTTATTTTCGTAAAAAGAAAAATTGTTTTTAGATATTTTTAAAAATTAAAGACAAACCACCAATAGGAACGAGGTGGGTTTGAATAATCCTCAACTAAAATGGCACAGAGAGATAAGAGCCAACGACCCAGAACCGACGTTTATAAGAAGACTGAGTTGTTTACGACCAATCATGTAATCACTGGACGGCTGAAGAATAGGATATTATAGGAATAGATGACCAAACAGATTTATGAGCTCAACCAACAGCTACCACTAGGAAATATAAAATGTTTTGTAGAAGTGATCCGTCTATAAATTGAGCATATTCAAAGCAAAACCGCTAAGATAGGCCCCCTGAATCCAATGAAGAATGCGGTACCCAAATTATAAAAGGTGCGCTTCAGGTCAGTCTTATAATCACTAATTCAATCCATTGCTGTTGATATGAAAATCATTTTCTGCCAGGCTGGCTTCAATTTTAGGCAGTGGTAGAACTGTCGGGAAAAAAATTTCATTTTTTTTTTTTATGTTTAAAAAGATTTATGTAGCAAATATACTTTTGGTACGAATTTCTAAAACTAGAAATTTTTGGATAAAGTGATATTCTATTCGGGTGACACTACAACTCGATGTCGAGTCTTTGCCGCCTGTGGCAGCCTCCACCTATTATTGGTCCGATTCTGTGCTGCTGCCACCAAGTTTTCCATACACATAGTGGACTGTCACTAAACATATGAATAATCAGCCACACCGTCACTCCATCGAACTTCCTTATGCAACTTCGTCATGTTTTTTTTAAAATTTGATTATTCTCAGCCATTCAAGCAACGCACCCCATCTCAAGATGCTAACAGTCAAGAAAATTGTACAAAATAAAGTTTATTTAACTGGAGTAAAGAAGAAGTTGAGAAGAAATGTGCATAACTGGACTGATTCCGCAAATTTCAACAATATCAAAGATTTGAACCTTTGGGATGAGGTCTAAAACTATCCATATTATGTTTACAATATAATTATCTTCCTATGTAAAAGTTTCAATTAAAATATATTAAATTTTTTTTCTACATTTTTGGATTATTTTTGAGACTAATTATTGAAAACTTAGAAGAACTTCTTATGTAAACAAAAGAAGAATACTATGATTGATAACCTTTTTTATAAAAATTACATTATTTTTCACTTTCTTAAATCTGAATCACGAATAAACATTCACCATCTTCTAATGAAACAAACATACTTCGATTTTTTAAATCGCCAATGAATACTTCTTTTACCTTCCTCCAATTTTTTTTTTTCAATTCTAACACACATTATCATCAATAATTTATTAATTTTAGTTATTTGAGCTTTAAACTGCACACACTCTAAAAAAACATAAATTATGAATGGCTGGTTAATATCTCGGCTAGGAATCAACCAAATTTGAGGCTGTATAAATAACTATATGTTAGTGTAAACAAACCAGCTAAATGTTACTTATGATTTTCTGGTAACTGGTAACAATTCTTTCACCGATCTAACCAATATGAAGTCGCATGAAAAACTGTTGAGTTGATTATTAGGGCGTGGGGAGGATCATTAAAACAGAGGTAAGCTCTTACGAAAGGAAATTTTTCGAACCCTAATATCGTGAATATTAAAGTGTAAATTAAGTTAAATCACGAAATGAAAATTTCGTTTTAATTTCTTACACGCACCTCTACTTTTAGGTAAGATGATTGATGTGACGCCTAAAGTATTACGTGATCATTTTATTTTTGATGGGCTATTATTGCATCAAAATGATAGAATTACTTGTACATAAATGTTACTAACACTTATGTTAGTTATGTTGGAGTTCACTTAGTTACGTTGCTTGACCCAACCGGAAGATATGGCTCATTGAATGGATTATGTCACAAACCCAGATAGGGGTAGACTGTTACTCAACTTCACCGTCAATAGTACCAGTAGCAATTCAAGCTCACTCCGTATCTCAAATACAATTCAAAATTCAAAAATAATAAAAAGTCGTAATTATTAAATAGAAATTCAAATAATAATTTAATGGAAAAATAAAATGTAATGTTTTTATTACGCAGTAAAAAACGAAGAAGAAAAACTAATCTCACAAAGATCAAATTAGCCGCAGTAATAGTAGCAATAGTAAAATTTTGAAATCGAATTGTTAAAACCAAATTATTAGGATTCCTAAAAAGTAATGTCAATAAAGTTGTAACTCTATTACTAAAAATTATTTTATACTCCGGTTCGAACCAGTTTATTATTCCGAGGAGCAAGCTTAAACGGTCGTATGTCGCTTACTCCTGTAATTCAACTCCAAATGCATTTTTTATAAATTTTCAAAACATTTAGCTCATCCATAAAATCTTAAATTTCTAAAAAGATCTTATATTTAACCAAAACTATTCTGTTCTTAAATCTGTAGTTATTTCATAACTGTACAGTAAGATTAACATAATTAATGAAACTTGATAATAAATCAACCAATAAAGATGACAAAATTAAATTAATACCATTGATCGATATATTTTAATTTCGTAAAGGGTACAAATTACTATATTACATAAACATTTTAATCATAATATTTATGCATTGATAATAATTATATAAATTGAAAAATAACAAAACATAAAAGGAAAATAACGGTGATGCTTAGCAATTCTTTATCCACTATATTTCGTTGTTATGGCTAAAATTCATTACATAATTTAATCATACTTGCAGAAAATTAATTTCAGCTTCAAGATGGAAAATCGTCAATATTTACACTTATTTTTTACTTTTATTGAAAAATTAATAACACAACAATGTAATATTAACACTACAATCTAACTCAATTAGAAAAAATATGTGAGGCAGTCCGCCAACTGACATCAGTACCAACAATGACAAAATAAAATTCAATTTTTATCATTTTTTTAAAAAATAGAAGATAAACGGTGTGTGGTTAGTAATATTTCTGTATACTTATAAATGTTAATTAGCCTAATAAGGTTATAATCATAATTTAAAAGTATTTGTTTGGGATATTTTGTTATTTGTCACGCAATTTTTCACTTTTTTTTCAATTGAAGCCATGATTTGTTTGAAGTCAACATATAAAACACAACTGATGCTTTTAGAAGGATTTCTTCTAGATATTTATCAGTTACCTTGGACACAGAGCAGAGGGGTGAGGTAGTTGCCATGGAGCTGGGGGTGTAGTCAGGGGAAGGAGGGGGGGGGGGGAGCCATCCTATATTGACCTTCTAGTGTCATGATCAAATAGCTTTTATAATCCTTTCATGGTTTCCAGTTATGAGATGAAAAATATGTTGCAAAATATGAAAGTATAACTTTTAAGAAAAAAAAAAAAAAAAAAAATGCAACACTATATAAAATGTTACATACCATATTCAACAAATTAATAAATTTATGTATGGGGAAACTTATATATATATATATATATACATACATACATATTTCAAAAATAATTAATATTTTAAGTAATTTTTAATTGATGCAAAAATAAGCTTTTAAGCCAGCCCTATTTTCACATTATATTTTGTTATACACTGTTTTAGCTGTAACTCTAAAAGCAAATTTATGGTTACTGAACTAATGGTAATATATTTCAAGTTCATTATATTTATGCACACAAGTCCTTACAGTTTATATATAAGATCGAACTTAAAATTGGTGATTTTTCAAATTCTAAAATGAAAAAATTGTGTAAGATCAAGAAACATAATGTTTTAACCCTATTTCAATACTTTCTCAAGTATTTATGTGGTGTCAGAAATGTGTAACCCCTAAAATACAGCTCTAAATTTGAGCACAACCGAGTTCAAAATAGGTTTGATGGTAATCATACATTTAGACAAACTAGCCCCCATTAATTAGTAATATTAAACCAAACCATTTTTGGAAGAGCATTTCATTATACCAAACCATTATGTTCAAGGATGAGAGCACACATTTATATAAAAATTGTAATAAAAAATGTAATGAAAAAAATAAATCCATATAAAATAAATAAATTTTAATAAAAAATAAATCTGTCTTTTAAATCAGTTAGGGTTTAATCAATTAGGGTTTCTAGAATTTAACCAATGAATTACATGATTCATGATCCACCCATTGCCATTTAATTACAGCCATTACAGAAAAAACCTATATCGATCGGAAGTCTTGGACTAAATTTTCAAAATGGAGTAAATGTTGGCTACTCAAATGCCATAGTATGGAGAATAACAAACAACTTTACTTTTGTACAAAAAGACACTTTTTAATAGAAACAAAAAAAAAAAAAAAAAAAAAAAAAAAAAAATGGTTCCCCAACTTTATAGATATTCAAAAGTTTTGCTTCCTAATCCATAATATTTAATAATTCATCATCAATTAGGCATCCACTAGCATTTATTAGAAATTAATTTTTTTTAATTTGTTTAGGCTCAATATTCCTAGTCCATTTAAATTTCGGACCTAACCTTAATATAAACCTCTTCACTACTACTACACTGATACCTTGGGTCACAGGTTCTAGGTTAGATTAACAAGTAACATTACAAATAAAATTAAAGGTAGAATGGTAGAGGATATAAATAAGGCAACAAAATAACCACTATTATTCTTGTGTATTATATAATATTCCCGTACATATTATTTCTGCTGAACACCAATCAATTCTCTATACAACAAGATATGGTATGTTTATACAAATACATGAATAAACACAAACTTATGAAAATATAATGTATTAGTATTAATGAATTACATGGAAATATTGGTTAATTAAATACAACATACAAGTGAAATATTGCTATTAATTATATTTTCAATGATATGCTAAATTATTTAAACATTATGAACAAGGTAACTACTTATTCATGGCGTTGTAGACGGCAGTGTTTAATTTGGTGGAATGGTTATAACAACATTCGTTATGAACACAATTAATTTAACATTGTATCATTAGTTCAGGTACTAAGGTATTCTAATGGCAATATTTCGGTTTTATATTACTTATAATATCACAATATACATAAAAATGAATTAAAAATTACATAGCGATACAGACATTTTTAGGAATTAACATCCCCTGCCTTTTAAAAGTTAAATTTACTTCTAACATTAGTAACTTAATCCAGCTTTCTTATAAGCTTTGTTTATATGAAAAAGGTATTTTCTCATACACTACGAAAACAAATATATGAAAATCATATTTTCATAAAAGAAAAGGAACCAACAGAATGGCATATAAACTTAATAAATATTTATTCTTATTAATAAATTGTAGGATAATATAACTATATATTTTATAACAATACAATACAAACTCTAATTTAACAAAAAGAATTTAAATGTACTTCATAACACATGTCAAATGTAATAACTTAGGGAAGAATAAATATAACTGAAAAAAAAATAAATAAAAATAGGAACAATTTCATATACAAATAAAATAATAGAAACAAAAACTTTGGTACCAACTGATCACAATTGAAAAGGAGAGCTTTAAATATACATAGAAAAAATGATAATAATAGACTATAGAGTAAAAAAAAGTCACAGAAAATAAAGTTCAAAATAAATAATAAAATATTTAACATTTAACATTTAAATATATATATATATAAAAAAAAAAAAAAAAAAAAAAAAAAAAAATAGTTTAAATACTAATAAGAAGAGATAACTTTTTTTTTTTTTTTTTTTTTTTTTTTTTTACAATTACATTACTTAAACAAACTTCACAATACAATGTAATATAAAAAGCATGTCTAAACAGCCTAATGCTTAAAATATCTTATAAATAGGCTTCATTTATAGCAGTATAAAAATTTATAACTATTAAATAATAATTTATTATAAATTTAAATATAATTTAAAATTAATTTTAACAAATATTTTTAAAACAAATACTAAATAAATAAATAAAACTACTGATAAACTTAACATATAAAGACCATTCTTCTTTGTAACTAATTTTCTAATATTAAAATATTACATCAACTGTATTGGTTCTGAAAAGGATTTCATAGTTGATAACTTTATAAGTTATTTAAGTTAACGTAAGTCAAAATAATAAGCAAATGATAATAATAAATTGAAAATGTTTAAAAAATTTAAGTCATTTATAGGTCAAAAGTACAAATGTCATTGATGCTTCAATAAGATATGTCTAGTGGACATGGATAAATATTTTACTATTGCTACTAAATTACAGGATAAATTGACATACTATATGCTTATATATTATAACAGATAATTCATAATTGATTGTAGATTAAAATAATTTAAAAAGCGAATAAACGCTTACATGGTCATGAGAAATAATTGTATATATCAGTACATATTATGTTATAGTTCATAAGGCAACATAGAACAATAATACAATTATTTTTGTTTGCTTTTTATTTTCTTTTTTTTTTTTTTTTTAATCTAACAAACTATTTAACTCAGAAAAAAAATATATTAAGATCACATAAAAACACAGTAAACAATGTTAGCGCTTTTGTAACACGAATGATTAACAAATTTAAGAAGAGACAATAGAAATCTGGTAATAAATGTGAAAATGAATCAACCACTATCGTTCCTAATTTTAGATTAATACATACAGAATCTATAAAAAGAAGAAACAGAAATTGCAATATATACAATGAATTCGCTTTATTTTAACGGGGATAATATTTAGGCTTTTATTACGTCGCTCAAACAACAATAATAAGACATAAAGATATTTTGATATTGTAATTGTAGTATCCAAAATATTTAAATTAGACAACAGTCTGAAGATGGAAAATTATTGAAGGTATTTTACAACTAATGTATTATACAAACAATAGAATTAGCCATGGCCAATTTTCATTAATTTTTAAAAGTGTGCTCCAGAAATAGATTGTGCAGTATGTATAATTGAAACTAATGCTTATAAAAATATTTGATTCACCAAGATCCATCTTGAAACTGACAGCATATAAAAAATTATTTCATTTTCATTTATGCGTTATTTCAACCACTAAGATTTACTTTTAATCACTGATAAATTGTAAAAATATACCTAATATTTTCTAATATAAATAAACTATAGTTCCAAAAACCATTAATTAATCCAAACATTACTTGATTTTTTCATATAAATAGAATTCTAGCAACTAGGCTATTTAACTCCTTGCTCAGTCTTATTTAATTTACTTTTATGAAACAACCTGAAGTGGTCCAATTATAGTTATTTTCTCATGGCCATATCTATAAGGTGAGTATGCTTTTAATAAAATAGAACAAATTGTAATGTCAATAAATCACAATTCCTTATTGTTTTGTTATACTTATTTTTACTTATTTGAAAAAAAAAAATTATAATCAATAAAATAAAACCTGGCGTAAAATCTTTCTTATAAGCCCACATATAATTAAATAAGAATAAATATAATAACATAAATTGAATATATAATCAGAAAGTCAAAAAAGAACAGAAAAATTGATGAACACAGAAAAAAACAGTATTAAATTAAAATATCAAATCCACAAAGACAAAGGCTTATCATGGAGGCATAATTATTTCACCAAAAGAGGTTTGTATAAAGAAAAAAGAAAGATGAAGAGGCTTTACATCTCAAAAGGATTACTAAGTGATACATCTCCAGTATACATAGAGATTTATTGAACCAGTTGGGTTCAATAAACAAAGGCCAAACAACCAAAGGCCGGACACGCATCAGTGTTCAGCCTGGCTAAGCCTCCATCTAAAATATGCTTGAAAATGGTAATGTTTGCTTTTAACTTACATTTTATTTTTTAATGATTTGAGTCACACTATTGCATGGACATTATATTTAATCTGTTAGTTTCATCTAAAATTCTCTTGTTGTACATGACCTATTAAATGATGTGCATTATTTTAGCTATTGATCAATATTACAGATAATCTAGAAGTGAAATGACAACTTTCGATCAAAAAATTGCCAGAAAACATTTTTCCATCATGGTTTCCCTTAGTAATGCTTATAGTGAAGAAATCCCTTAATACAGTACGCCCACAAATTCAAACTCAGCCAGTTAAGTAATCGAACATTTTAAAAACTGCTAACAAGCACAGAAGAGCAACAAAATAGATAAATATTTTTGTGCAAATTAAATATTTAAAAATAAAAAAAAACTATTTTCATTTAAAACAATTAATTCTATGAATTTAGAGTATTTATATTTTGTACATTTACATTTAGTTTTATTTTCATATATTATTAAATGACTAGTAATCCACTATTTTCTATAATATGGCACTAAGCTACATCCTTCAAATATATATGTCTTCTAAATTGGTAAAAACACGTTTAAATGTATCTGATTATAATAAAAAAAAAAAAAAAATAATAAAAAAAAAAATTAGGACCCTTATTATTATCAATAGAATTAAAACAAAATAATCGGAAGACAAATACAAGTCATATCACTAGCATATGAGCAAAAAAAGTGTGATTGTCCCTAAACTGTTTCAGAAACCATCTACATAACAAGAGAACAATGTTTTTGAGTGGGATTCATTGGAAAAAAATATTAAAAATGATAACACCATAATCGGTGTAATATAAACTTATTGTATATTATTTCATCACAGAAAATTATCAGCATTACAAATTATGATTTAAAGTTCAAATGCTAAATCATTTCATGGGCTAAAAAACATGAAAGTTTAATATAGTTAATGAATAATATTCCATCACCAATTGTCAGGGATCAATAATAGAAATATGGTGTAAAAAATGAAACTACAATCATTAGTAATGGCAAAAAATAAAATAAATAATTAGTTTTGTGCAGAGGCAGAAATTCATCAGAAGAGATAGTGGATAAGGTATACTTTGCAGGTCAAGAATATAAAAAGGACGCCCATCATGGAAACCCTCAAGGCCAAAAAGGTAAGAATCTTAAAACAAAAGTAGAGTTCCTAGAAGATCGAGACAAACAACAATAAGTCAACAGGAAATTAGTTGATGATTATGCGAAGTAGAGAGAATTTACAACAAACCTATTTTCCACTAAAGACCCAATAAATATATAAAATTTTACTAAATAGTATTGAAACATATTCATTCTCCTGATCCTTAGATGGTAACACAAAAATGAAAATTGCTATAGAGAATAATCTATATATATATATATAATGAGTATTCTAAAACAAATCTATTTAAAAAAGTATTGTCTAGTATCATATAATGGAATTTAGTGGTTTATAAAATATTATCACCTATTTTGTTTGTACGATAAGGTTTGAGGTAAAAAGCTATGAACTATACAATATCTTTGTTCCAATAGTACAATAGTAAAAGGAGTACTGAAATCCTCAGTTTAATATACACAACCATTGAGTATTCAGTCGAACCTTAAAGCTCAAAATTGTAGATAATAATTCTAAGATTCCAAAACTATGTCATTGATTATTAATTTTCTATAATAAAATGAAAAAAATTCATTTTGGATGATATAAAATGCTAAACAACAACACGGATGTGCATATTCATACATAAACAGTATTTGAAAATAAATTGTTAAATATTTGACAAACCTTTACATATTATATACAGTTTCGTGATTCATTTTATTTATTTTATTATATTTTTAAGTTTTATAAAAATACCATAAATATAATGGTAACAATTATTGAAAGCTTGATATATACAATATGGCTGTGAACTTAATTTGATTTTGAATCATTATGCTATTCAAAATTAAACTGAATAATTGAATATACCATAGCTTAAATGAGCTTAGTTCAAACTAATCAAACTAAATGAAAATATAATGAATTTTCTATTCATTCTATAAATAAAATGTTAATAAACCATCAAAATATATTTAATATCACATCTTTTTTTAATTAAAAAAAGAGATATTTAGAATGATAATGATAATGATTAAATATGATATTAAAATAAGAAAAAAATATATATAAAACCAAATAATAATTTAATACTCCTTTATATCAAGAGATCAATCTTTAATCAGTGTTGCCATCAAACTCACGGTCTCATTTTTGGTCCCTGTGGATAATACATTTAAAAGGAATGCTCAATCATTTCAACAGCCATATTGTAAACAACTACCACTTTTTTAACTGATGGTGATTTTCTATTTTTAAAAAATGACTGTTATAAACCATAAATATATATTAAGATAGTTAATACAATCAACTCACAACTGTAGGTCTACTCATAACTAATAGTTTAAAAAAATGATTTTACTTTTCTTCATATACTTGCAGTTGACAAACTATAGTCATCCAACTTTAGATTAAAAAGTTACAAAATGAATGTAATGAAAGGAACACTTGTCAGCTTCCTAGCATTCTTTTATCGTTACATAAATGTTGGCTTGATTTTGTATGCTCGTTTCCAAATTTCACAAAGACAAACTGTGGAATGAAACCTGTAAAAGATGGCCAATGGCATTGAAACATGGGTGATTATGGTCCATGCCCATAAACCATAAAAGTGAAGCTGGATTGGATGTGATTCTGCACGAGATTTTTCAAGTGTGTTAATAGCCCACATTGCAAGATTTGTAACCAAAAGAAAGGTAACTATTTCACGACCTGGCTTTCGACGAATCTGTTCAGGAGTTACACACGACCTGAAAGCATAGAATATAAGTCACTCCCTCAGTTTTAGTTAACTAGACTTTAATCAATCTAGTTTAAAGAAGGAAAAAATTGTTAAAATTTTAAAAACAAAAACTAACACTGATATATGCTAATAATACAATATATTATACAGAGTATCTCTGTAATATATTATACAAAGTATCTCAATGTACCCTACAAAAGTAAGTGTCATTCCTTTCAGATCTTAAATCATATTGAAAACATTCAATGAATATTTCAAGAATTATGAGATTTGAAAAGATTAATTTGCACTAAAAATAAATGCTGAATAACTTCTTTTTTTTAAATGAATGAATGAAAAAAAAAAAATCTTTATTCTGGGACACCTTGTTCCCTACGAATAACATGAAGGTACAATCAAAAGGTATTATTGTCTGGCTGTGTACATATGAAACAGCAACTTATATAGAATATAAAATATGCTTATACATATAAATATATAAGTTGAAATTTCAGACTTAAAAACAGATCTACGAGTTTATATGAAATAAATAAATAGCAAAATAAAAAGAAACATTCTTACACTAATCTATTTTTACATAATTTTGGAAGATTGATAATTGAGGAGGTGGATGAATAAATAATGTTTAAAAAAAGTGAGCGAAGGAGCATTGCGGATCGAAATGGATATGGAATTCCAAAATAAAGCTGCATGATTAATAAAGGATTTTTCAAAGGAAGCAGTTTGATGAGAAGGAAGTATTGTCGTTGAAAACTTGGATAGAGCCATCTTAAATCAGAATACCAGCAAGTGATGTAAGAACACCCGGGGATCCCAAAAATGAATCTTATAAACAAATTCATTAATCTTTTCGGTTTCATTTCAAGCTCCCCAGACAGTCCTCCGTATATTAAGCATCCATAATCGAGGTGGGGAAGGATGAGGGAGGATACTAACCATTGACGGGTATAGCAAGGGAAAGATTCACAAAATCTTAGGAGCTGTTTGAGGATGAAGATGGTTTTTCTGGTAATTTTGGAAATAAGATTATTCCAAGACAGATGTTGATCGAATACTACTCTGAGGTTTTTGATAGAGTCTGTAAAATGAATAGGAACGTTATTAAGATAAAGAATTGGATAACAGGAAAGGGAATTAAGGGAGGGTTTCGATCCAATTAGCATTGCCTTAGTTTTTTCTGGGTTCAGTCGTAACTTATTCCCCACAGCCCATTGGTTAATGCTATAAATGTCATCTTGATTCTTACGAGATGCCTCAAAAATCTCAGAAGGATGAAACGATAAGTAGATTTGAAGGTCATAAGCATATAAATGATATAGGGAATTATGAATAACGTCTGTCAAATCATTAATATAAATTGAAAAGAGAGTTGGTGAAAGAGAAGGTCCCTGAGGAACACCTCGCGTTAGAGGTAGAGATGTTGAAGGAGGTTGGTTAGGAATGATAATTGTTTGGGAACGGAGAGATAAGAAGGACTGGAGCCAGCTAAGAGCACTATTGGAAAGGGAGAGTTTTTGTAATTTAGTGAGAAGGATTTTATGATCAACGGAATCAAAGACCTTTGAATCAAAAGAATGGAAACCTGATTGAAGAGGAGTTAGGAGAACATTATTTTCAAGGAAGGTAGGAAGTTGAGAATGGACCATTCTTTCTAGTGGCTTAGATAGGTTCATGAAATTATTAGATTCATAAAACATGCATGAAAAAAAGCAACATAAAATCATCACACCTTCTTGATGCATCAAGTACAAACATAGTCTGACACAGGGTTTGTACAAGAGAAGCAAGTGCAGTAGCTAAGACTAGAACAGTATTTTTTTCCAAAGTGAAATGTCCACCTATAATGGTGAAAGTACTGTAGATAAACATTCCAGTCTGTGCACCAATCAGTAGAATATTATCCAGTTCCAAGTTACGGGCTCCATCATACTTAAGTTGCCTAACCTGCAAAGGAGAAAACTCTATACTTCAATAATAATAAAAAATGCAGTTATGTTAATAATCAGAAAATCACAAGAACTATTTACCTTTAGTGTACTCAAATCACATAATAACCCATCAGCTGACAAATATTAAAAAAATGTATCAGCCACACAAAAATCAGACTTTTCAGTCATTCAAAATAAGTAAATAAATATTAAAAATAAAAAACTGTTCCTAATTTTTTGTTCTACAGTGTTATTTCTTTTATTAATAGTACTCAATAAAATAAAAAAAATAATGGTGGAAATAAAATAATCTAGATCAATATTATAATAACAAACCTGTATCATGCCAATAAGTGTAGCAAAGGTGGCCATTACATAAAGTGACAGCTCACAAACGGTTAACTCCATTACAGCAAAGCTAACAAGCTCAGGACGGGAGATGAGGACAAAAAAAAGGATTAGAGATATAATGGTAAGAACAAGGACAAGAATACCAACAAAAAGACCTTTATGGGCCTGAGCACAATCAACAGAGTAATGATGGGGGGAACGTTTGTAATGGAAAGGAGGAACTTTGTGATCATTGTGGTCAGGGGAAACAGGGGCTGGGGAGGAAAGCCTGGAAATATTCTTCCACATAACATAAAGGATAGCAGCACATATCAGTGAGTACTCAATAGTGCAAGGGAAGAGGAAAGGGCTGGCATCTTGGACAAGTGAACCCATGATGTTTGTACGTCGGCATTCATAAATGTGGTGTGGACCAACTAATCCTCTAGTCACCCTTCTGTGTGGCATAGTCAATTTACTGAACCCTGGAAAGAAAATAATATAATAAAATTTCAACATTCATTACATTTACACCTCACAAATATATTCTTAAATATTTACAGTACACATAATGTTTCAATTCTAAATATTTTTAATTGTAAATTAAAATTAAATCTCCAGTGGATCACCAGGACATGCAGATGTTTCATGAGTCAGTGCAAATCATAGGAGGAGGGATACCTCTTTATTTCCTTCTACAAGAAAACAAACTTAAATTCAAAATTAAGATATAAGGTAAAGAGGATTCATTACATAACCTCCAGTTACTGATAGATGTAGATTCCAAGAAATTGAAGATTATTCTGGAGGATATAACAGAAGAATAGAACCAGTGGTGAAAGACAACCTTGAAAGCGTCACCCTGATAAAGTATTTCTCCACTGCCAGCTCATGCCTGGCTGTAACTTGGATCCTACCGGATTGCTGAGTTTCTGTTTATCTGTGGATCACAGTTTCTCACAGGGAAGCTTTTGGGCCATGCTCCAAAAGCACTGAAGGGCTTACTAATGTTGAAGTGCTTGACAAGTAAACATGCTCACCCAACAGTACTCCAAAGTTTGCTTAACATTTTAAATCAGTAGGATAGTATAGGACGATCAATAAAACTAGAATGTATGATTTTCTACTTTTATGATATTTAGTTGATCAGAAAACTAGATTCAAATATTAGAGATTCATCTTCAGTTCTAAAAAAAATACTAACATTTAACTGCTAACTCCTAACATCAGTTCTAAAATAACTATCTCAAAACATCAGTGATTTAAAATACAGATTATATTGATGTACAAATGTAAAACAAGAAATCTAAAACATGTTGGCATTCGCCAAGAGTAAGTAATGCTACTTGTTCAGCTTTGGATAAGGACTAAAACATGATGTGACTCACAGAAGGAAATATATAATATGTATTTCAAATTGTTGAAGTTTTGAATGTTAGTATGTTTTTAGAACTGAAAATGAGTGTGAAACATTTGAAACTCAGATGTTTGTTTATTTCGTTTAAGTCACTTTATGCTGAAAACGATGCTACGGTGGGAAAATTTTGCCTATCCAGGTATAAAGGATAGGGATCTTTAACGAGTACCTGACATCGCACAGGCTCGGAACCCCCATTTTACGTCCCTTCCGAAGGACGGCATAGCTAAGGATTTTTTACTCCCTTTAAAAAATCCTAAGGTCATCTGCCGGGCTGCGAAGAGAAACTCAGATGTTGTTTTATTACATAAATGAAATGATTTTTCAGGCCAATTTGTCTTGGAACTTAACATTTTTAAATCCATTCAGCATTTGGGACCAAGGAGTTAGGCATTATCTTTCAGACATACAATCAGTATCTTCTGCATATTAACACCACAAAATAATAAAAAACAGAATTTCTTTGATTACTAGTTAAAAATCAAGTTTAAAAAAATATAATAATAAGAAAACTCACCAGAATGAGAACTGGATTTAGCATGAACCTCAATAGTATTATTTTCAGGATTATAAAATGTGAGAATTTCATGTTTTGTTTCTTGAACCAATACATTCAACCAAACACTAAGATTAGTACCAATCATGTGCATAAGTCCAAATCTTGCAAGTACCCTATGCCTGGTAACTCTCATTTGTTGCTGAAAACAGAAACAGTAATGACATTAATCACTGTAATCAATTTATGTGTCATATATCTAATCATTTATGTTTTATCTACTTGTTAATAATCAATATATTTATTCTACAATGGAAAATCATTGCTGCATTTTTAACATCAAGAACAATACCTCATCATTAAGAAAGATGAAATACATCTGAATGAAGGTAAATGCCATTCTCGTTGCTGGTGTCAAAGCAAGTAAGACATTATGGCACTTGGTATCTCTTTCAAGCTCAAAATATTGGCCGAATTCAAGTCCTGAGTATATCATGCTCCCAATTCCAAAAGCTGAATACAAAAAATATTAGTATTTTTCTTTAGAATGTTGTCTAAGGAAAGTTACATAAGACTAATTCATACCAACTGCTCCCATTCTAAGATAGAAACTTCCATAATGTTGGAAAGGAACATCAGGGATTTTCCAAGTTCTGCTAGTTGAATCTCGTTCAGTCATATAACTATGATTAGTACCACGTCCACTTTCACATTCATCACTTTCACTAGAGGATATTGCTTCCCTGGGTGGCCGATCTACCAACAATACATGTAAGCTACAGTAATAATATTAGATTCCATCATATAAGAATATAAAACAAACAGTTTGAGACTCATATAAAAGCATGTCTAGGATCTAGGTAGGAGTTCAAGAGTGTGAATGAAGTATTAAGATAACAAAAGAACCACCATTGTAAATATTTATAAAAATAAAAAGTAAAAAAGATGTCTGGCAATTAACCCTGTATTTAAAGTAATATGCATAAAACTAGCATTTCATAATAACAAAAGATTCCCAATATGCATTATTTTTATCCCAATATCTTGATTATAAAAGGAAAATATAATTTTAATTTTATTTGTTTTAAACTATCACAAGTAAAATTATGATGGCTGTAATGATCATAATGGATCTTATAAATTCTTCATTTTGATTAATTCAAATTCAATTTTTTCTTAATACTTGACAAATGGAAAAAATTATATTTAATAACCATCTTTCAATTGTGACTTGAAATAAAAATAAATATAATGACTGTTATAGCAGAAACATTACACCATCTCTCCAACTAAATAGAATGATAAAAACTATTATACCAATTTAGGAGTTATAATAATTATATGTAATATACTCATTAGGGAGGAAATTGATCAGACAACTATTGTTGTAAATCACCCATGAAATATTAAGTCAATTATGAAGAAATTTGGTACATATATTTATCACTGGCAGACTAATAGTAAACAGTAATTATTATACATACAGTTAGAGCAAAACAGTAAATGTAAAATGAACATAATGGAAACCTATGGAAATCTTTATTCAAAATTAGTATGGATGTAAAACTAAAATTTTTTTATCATAAATTAAAATAACATTCTTTTTCCATGGTGACCCATAAATGAGCTAAGTCTTGAGTCATAAAAAACCGTACATGTAGTAAAGAAGAAGCATAGCCATACAAGTGATTCAAAATTAGTTGATGACCCTAATTCAAACTAAATAAGTACAGAATAAAAAATTTAGCAAACAAAAAGATTAATATAAAATAATTAAATATACCATTTGATTCACTCGGTGGAGGAGATTTTTTTGGAGATCCATCTTGAAGAAGCATTGCGTACATATAAAATAAGAATGCCATACTACCAAAATAAAGGTACAAATAGAAACCCTATAAAACAAAAACATTAAAAATGTAAGAAAGTGATAACTATAATAAAATGATTTCCAAAGTTATAATTTTATAAACAAACCTCATAAAATGAAGGAGGAACATGTGTTGAAATAACTTCAGCCATTGGAAAAGCAATGCCCATCACTACAAGAAGCTTCCCATACAAAGCAGATAACGTTGTTGCCAAAGCTTGACTAAAAAATTATTAAGACTTTTAAAACAAGATCTTAATAGCAAACGTAACCAGTAGTTTTTTTTTTTTTACTAAAAAACCAAAACTAAAATAAATATTTAACAGATTTAGTATTTTATAGCTCTGCAAAGGTATTTTTCTCAATTTTGTGATTTATACAACAACCGATTAAAATTATAAAAATTCAAACAATGTTTGAAGCAATATCTTTATAGCAAGATGATTGTTGAACCTATATAAGAAAATAATTCCCCACTCCAACAGTAATAAATAACGATGCTATAAAAGTGTAATATTAAGATAAAATAAATATAACTACCGTTTTTTTAAAAAACATATTTTTTTATCCAGAAGACTGGAGGAAATGGTTCCAATTAAATTATTTAATAAGTTCACTAATTCAGTATTAAAAAACAAAAATTATTGTTTCATACTTTTTTTTTTAAGATTTATTAAAATATTTTTTTATTTTGAGCCAATTAAATTTTTAATATTATCAAAAAACATATAAGCAGATGTAATTAAAATTTCATATCTATCCACTGGAAGTTCAAAGGAATCTTAATTTATTTACTTCAGTACAGATTACATTAAATAACTTCACTATTTTCTTCTATAATCACATTTCAATATAAGCTCACTATTATAGCAAAGAATAAATAATTAGTCCTAATGAACATGAAATATATATATATATATATATATATATATATATATATATATATATATATATATATATATATATATATATATATATATATATAAAAACTTGCGAATAGATTTTTTTTTATAATTCTAATTAAATAGGAAAAATTATAATTTTTAAATAATCACAAATAGTTATAGAAATGAATAATGAACCGAATACTTAAAAAATATTATTGAACTTCCTGATTCTTAAAAGTTATTGGTTGAAAAATGAAAACTACAATTGAACAAGATCAAGCTTCAATTTTTTAGTAAAACTCATGCCACTTTTTAAGAGAATACAGGGACACATTGAACATCTAATATCAAGGTTTGTGCCCACACTTCCCAATTTAAGTTAGTAATGCAAATTGGTGCAAGACCACTTGAATCATAATAAAGCATGAAATTATTCCTTAATGAGATGTAGTCCTTCAAATGTTGAAAATTCAATTTTGAAGCAAAAGCAAAAATGCAATCATGTGATGAAGATTACAGTTTCTATATTTCTTATTTTTATGATATAGATAATTAAGCCTAATAAAAATTTTATAACACCGTTATCCTCTTAATGTTTTCATAACATCAAGTTTAAATCCAGCCATAATTATCAATATTTTAATAACTTAAAGAATTATATTCAATTAAAATCCTTTAAAGAGTTCATTGTTATCAATCATATAATTTATGCAATCATAATATAACAATAACATTCTTAGAGGATTTGGTATATATTTTTTTAAATTATACCCATAACTTGAACATTTTGAAAATAAACTTTTTTAGATTTCATTTTAATTAGTAAGTAAATTCTTATCCTATATAAATTTTAGAGGAATAACTACTCTGTAAAAAAAACTTATAAAGAATAAATCAACAATTTTTTTTAAATTACTCAATATAGTTAAGATTAAATATGTTAATTAACATACAACGTTACAAAATTTACAAAATTAACGTACAAAAAATTTAAACAAACAAAAATGGAAATGTCTTCAATTTTGAAAAGCTCCTGATTTATTGCATTGTTAATTATAAAAAAATTAATTTATTTGTACCTCAAAATAAATTAAATCTGTTTCTAAAGTGCTTGCATAACTTCAAATGCAAAAAGCATTAGAATGTGGTGTCTAAGGATTTTTTTTTTTTTTTTTTTTTAAATACTACTTACGCTCCCATTTTTCTCCAAGTAATCTGAAGAATGTCGATTCGGGATGGACGTTTCATCATAGAAATATTTGGATACATAACAGCAGGAATCAACTGGGATCCTTGCTGAGCAAGTCTAGGGATGAAATGACATTTGTAAGTTATTATAAGATTTTCCTATATTTAGATAATTATCACAATTCAATGATAGCATAGATATACAAATACCCTGATTGTGAAGCTGATAATATATGAGGTCTTGCAGAAGATGTAGTTGCTCTGGATGTGCTTCTAGGTATTCTGACAGGTGAAGAATGATGGGAAAGGGTTTCTGGACTAACAATAACGGCTGAAGGGCTTGCAGGGGATGGAAGAAGAACTGTGTCACCAGGTGTTTGTGTCCAACTATAAAATAAATTTTTCAAAATAATAATAATTATTATACAAGAAATACTGAAAAAATGTTCTTGTTTGTTCAAAAAATTTCTACACTAAAACAAGCAAAAGACTTTGATCTGAATACCATTTATTTCAGCATAAAGAAAATATTTGTTTCTATAATAACTACTTACAACCAAAGATTTAAAAATTTAAGAGAGAAATTTCTAATTATTACAGGTTAATTTTTTCTATGAAACTAAAGTATTTTAAGCAAAATTATGTAGACTTTGAAAACATCAGATGTGCAGTGAAAACTGTGAAGCAATATTTGTCACTTGATGTACATATTTCATTTATAGTACTACAGTATTTATTTACATTATTTTATAATAATATTACAATTAACAATTCAAAAGATTATTACACAATCAAACAAGAGAAAATAATTTATCATTCATATCAATAACTCTCAGACATCAAAAATATATCTTTTAAAAATCACAAACCAAATTTTTTAAATCTCTTGAATATAACTTCTTTTTTTTTATGTATGGAGTATATTTATATTTTTTTAAATTTATATTTAATTTTTCTATACATAATGTAAATGATTATAATTAATAAAAAATACAAGCTAATAGAGAGAATTATTATTTTAAAGCTGATGATAAAAAATAATTTCACTAATTATATATTTAATTCATTTAAGAACTTCCTAAAAACTTATAAGGGAAAAAAGAAAATGAATTAAAATAAGTTGAAAATAGAATATGTTAAGGTAGTTTTATGAGCTTCCGAAGAGGGGAGCTTTACTGTTCCAGAGGGGGGAGGTGATTTTTATAGCCTCCTCTTTTTGCTCTCTCAGTTTCAAAACTTTTACTAACTTCAAAGGCCTAGCAGCCAAAACATCTGCTCAAGCTCTAAAATAAGCTCAAACACTAAATTACAATGAACACTAAAATTTTAACAATTACTGCATAATAAAAAAAAATACAATAAATTTATTCTTGAATCAGAAATATGTTTTTTTTAAAGTAATTCTCAGCTTTATTACCTATAACCAATATGAGAATTTAATTGAAATATGTACCACATAATAAAATTAAAATTTCATCTTTTTCTAGGATAAAAGACATTAAAACCTCAAAAAATAGCACAACAAAATTAAATAATTTTAAAACAATAAAAACTAAAAAAAATCTTGAAAATTAAAATAAAAATATGAAGATTAAACCTTTAATCATCATTGTTGAAAAATTATTGTGTGCATGTGATTAGACCTGTCAATTCTTATCAGAAAGGATCATAAAGCAAAACACAAAATAGCTTATAGAGATCAAGTTTGAAAATTATAACTGCAAAAAAATTAGAAGGTAAAAGTCTTAATATGAAATATTGAATAAGAAACGATTGATATTAACATTAGTAATTAACTAAGATACAATAAAGGAAGTGGTATATCAGAAATATTAGATGATGGTAGTAGCAGTGGGAAGACAAGGGCATTTCAATTTGATAACTACTCACAAGTGATGTGGAAATTAAGCAGTACCTTCAACATTAAGATATATTATTACATGAGGGTCAGATTAAAATTATCGCACTTACGTTTTGTAAGTAAGTTCCTCAATCAGCATTTTGCGGCAGTGAATTTTAAAATAAAACAAAGAAATATATGCGGATTCAATGGCAATCAGTAAACTGCAGCATGTCAGATTTATATTCTTTTTGGCATGAGCTTAATTTCATGTTATGAAACATATGACTCTGCAAACATGAACAGATACAACTCAATAGAGTCTGTAAAGCCCCCTCTCTTCAATCAAAGCAAATTGCACCAATTTCCTAAGGAGGTAATCACGGTGATATACCATACTGCACTAATAAATTGTTCATTCGAAATTTGTTACTAAATTAATATAAAATATTTCAAAATATCTGGTTCATACTCAAGATTTAGCTCTTATTTAAAAATATCTAGAAACTAAAACCAAGAAATACTTTATTGGATGAAGAAATTTGATAACTTTAAATTTTAAAAATAATAATACTCTTTTCATTATTATTGTATATCATTATTAAATATACATAAAATATCTTTAAGTTGATATTAAAACAGTTTTTTTAAGGACAAGAAAAATATATGAAAATTCGGAAAGCATTACATATCAGCAAACAAAAATCTTAAAACACTATTATTATTATTATATCAATATATCATAGGATTTTAATTTGTATCTTCATAATCACCATGGCTTATAATTAAAAGGGATAGGGATAATCAGTAATTAATAATCATGTAATAGCATATTATTAGCATATATTTTTATAAATATTACTTTTCAAATAGTCTCAATATGAAAAATAGATGGCATCATGTTGAAATCAGAACAATTTATTTTTCTTAAGCTGCTAAACTGATTCTGTTTAGAGTTCTAAATTTAGAAACCTAAAAAGAAATAATGTAAACAGTTTTCAAACTTCCTAAACGGTTTCTGATAACGTAACTTAAAAAAAAAAAGTTAAAGGATGCTTATAATTATAATTAATATACTATAATAAAAATTGTTTATTAAATTTGAGTTTAATATTTTTTTATCCTAGAAATTAGTAGAATATTTTTTTTTCTTTTTTATCTCAAGTTTCCCTAACTTAAAAAAATTGGTTGACAAATATATCAATAATATATTGATATATGTTATATATTTTACTAAATCTGAGAACTAGGTATGAGAATTTTTTTTATTTATAAC
Organism: Euschistus heros; assembly: GCA_003667255.2. Classification (NCBI taxonomy): domain Eukaryota; kingdom Metazoa; phylum Arthropoda; class Insecta; order Hemiptera; family Pentatomidae; genus Euschistus; species Euschistus heros. The sequence continues at coordinate 158,073 of RCWM02000002.1, read as the reverse complement.
TGCATAAAGTAAATGCATAAGGGTGAACCTAAATTAATTAATCCAAAACCGTTAACAATAAATTACAAGCATGCATGTTCTGTAAGTAAAAGGAGTTGAATTAATGGTCCAGTTAGCTACAACTGATGATCATTGGCGTGAAAGGTCAAAGTAATATATTTTAATTAATATATAATTCCTTTTATAAAACTAAAATAAATAAAAAAAATGAATTTACCAAATTGTGTCATCCTTCACAGTGGGTGCTGTTGGCGTAGAGGCATCATCAGTGATGTCATGGTGAACGTATCCCGAAGTGGTTGCAGTGACTTCTTCTATATCGGAATCTATGCCCTGGGCAAAATCCATATAGAAGCTATCTCTGGAATCACTAGAACCTCGCCTCAATTTAAGGCTGAGGTCTGGCGAACTGTCCTGCATCACTGGTGGTTTTAGTTGTTTGGATGCCTTTTTCTTAGAGCGACCCTTGTCAGTTGCTTTAAAAAAAAAAGGCAATTAATAAAGATATACACATAATCAACTTTGCTAAAAACGTACAGGTACATAATAAAAAAGAATCAGTTTATTTCACTTAATAATAATTATTATTAACAAAGAAAATTAAAAATATTAAAAAATATATATATTTAAAAACTCACACATTAATAGCAAAAAATCAACAATTACACCAAGTTGAAAAAAGCCAACACCTGAAGTCCAGGTAAATACAAGTCGGACATTCACATTTTGAAGGAAACAAGAGAAGCAACAGTGCACACAAGCGAGATGAATTTATTTTCCATCCTGTAAACTTCCATTGAGGAGGATTACGCACAAATAAAACACGAACATAACAAAATACTGCGTGCCACTAAGGGTTTGTGAGTAAAGAAATAGACAGCTAGTCTAGAGGGTTTGTGGTAGGGGAGGTTTTTGATAACCGGATACGACTCAGGAATATCTAATCAGTTATAGGGTTGGAGTGGGGAGAGGGGCGCGGCTACTCTTGTGCCATCTAGGCTGAGTTACAAACGGTAACGAATAACTGGTTACTTTGGAAAATCTGTAACTTCATGTTACACAATGAATGGAGTTATTTAGTTTAGGCCATAATTTTGAATATTACTGAAAAAATAAATTCATGATTTTTGAGTAGCTAATATCAATCCCTTTAAAATACCATTGTCCATTCCAACCAGTTTCTTTTTAATAAATAAAAAAAATGATCCACGGAATTATTTGATCTGATTGTGTAAGAATTGTTCAATGATAAATGCATTATTCTTTTTATCTTAGAGAATAATATAAAAATATAAAGAATGCGTGATATTCGTTTTCCCTTTAATGGCTACACCTATTTAATTTGAAATATTAATTATCCTGGTATTTCAATATAAAATACCTAAAACCAAATATTAATTTTAAAAACTTCTATTTTATCTTCACGAGATTGAAGTATGTAGAGCTCTTTAATACTTTTTGATATTCCCACATTGATATGTTCAAAAAATATTTCTAACTGAGAGGTATATTTGCAAGTTGGTTGTAACTGATAATTTAATGGATTTATGAATACAAAAACAGGAGCAGATAAGTGCTAAAATAATTCTGCGAAGAAAGCATTCAGAGATTTCTGATAAAGTTAATGCTATCTTGTCATACATCCAAACAAGGACTATTCATTTAGGGTATACACCCGTCCTGTCTTCTCCATTCAGTTTTAAAATACAGATGGCGCCTAAGAGATAATCTGACCGTTTATATCTTTCAGCTCACTTTAAACTGATGCATCAAATTTAAATTATTAGAATATTTCAACTACAGTATAATTTTATATACTCACGTAATTCCTATAGACAATTGTTATAATTAATTATATTATCTATGATTACATCAGAAATATCATCAGATCGAAACACATATATTTATATTTATTTATTTATATTTATGTTTATATATATATATATGTATATATATATATATATATATATATATATATATATATATATATATATATATATATATATATATATATATATATATATATACATATATACATATATAGAAACAGGATAAATTTAATTTAAAAAATGAGTGGAATGACTTTTTAATAACTAGTAAACAACTGAAAAGCATAAATGCCAATAAGGCCCTGTCGTGATGGGTGCATATCATTTCTGTTTCAATTTATAATCTGGTTATCTTTTTTTTATTTTTCCCCCCTTACTTTGATGATTATATCAGTTGGTTACAATGATCCCGTATTTTATGCCCTACATAGTATAGGACGGATGTTACCAGTTTGAACGTCAAATAGACATTTGTCTTCGTGTATAAAGAGCTTTATTTAGTGTTTCCTTACTAACATCCGAACTGTGCCAAGTTTTAGTTCGACTAGTTACTTAATATCTACTAATCTATAAAAGTATTCTAAAACTATATTTTTTAAGTAAATCATTGAAGAAACAATTATTAAAATGTTTTAAAAAAATATCGATTCGGATTCTTCATCTCCATATTTCATGGGGGGGGGGGGGGGGATCGTTCTGAGAAAGTAGTGAACATATAAAACACGTTTTGTCGACAATGGATAGAATTACCGAAACGAATCGATATATTTATATAATATTTTGAAGTATTCTCTGTTAAGATAAAATATACTGACTTATTATACTTAAAACTAAATATGCTTACCTTCAGACAAACGAAATCACTAATTAAAAAGTGGATCTTTTGATGTTCCCTTGAAGGAGCAAGCTAAGACAACTGAACCACGAAGGGCTTTAACAAAGGCAGAGAGCCTATGTTAAGATAAGTCGCATGAATTTTGTAAATCTCTATAGGCGCCATAGGGGCTGAAGTACAGATAACATAACAATAAGGGGCTGGAGGGTATATTTTATCACTACTGTTAAATTATTACCGAAACAATTTACGCATTATCCAAAATCGCAATGGATACTCGAACAATGATCTAATGGTTCGACATAAAAAACAAACAAACAAACATTTAAATACGTCAATATTTTTCGATAAAAGCATACATTGATCTTGGATAGTTTTGAAGCGTTCCAAATATGTATATGGTTGGGCACATCCAGAATTAATATTCTTTAATAATGATTGTGGTAGAAACAAAACGGCCCATGTGCTTGAAAATATTAGAAACATATCGAATATATAACATAAAATATGCATGGATTAAAGTGCGGATTTTAATTTGTAATTATTTTTTAATGATAAAATATTATTAATAATTTAAAAATCTGATAATTAAAACATTAATTCTTTTTAAAATGTAAGTAATAAGTTTTGGAGGGTGGAAGGAAAAAAAAGTTTGAAAAAAACGTGTTTTTGAAAAAAAGTTAAATTTATAAAAGCATAAAGAAAAATAATTAAACATTTTTATAATTCAGTAAAATCTTGTCCATAAAAAAATCATGCGAGAAATATAACGACTAATGTGCTCAAAAATATTAGAAGAATAGTTTAAATTCGGATAATCAAAACATCAATCGTTTTTAAAATCAAAATAATAAGTTTTGGAGCGTGAAATAAAAAATAGTATTAAAAACGTGTTTTTTTTCAAAATAAGTTAAATTTTTAATTGCATAAAAAAAAAACAAAAAAACTTCAAACATTTTTGTAATTCAGTTACTTCTTTACTATTAAAAAAATATAAATGAGAAATACAAAGTTAGTGTATTTTAAATTAAATTATATTTTAAAGGTATAATGTATGTATTAGTTAGTAAAAAAACAAATGTTTTTTTTTTGTCTTAATTACACTAACAGTTTAATATATTGAAATAAAATTAAACATTTGTATAATTTGTGTATCAATGAAATCAAATTACATTGCAACCGTTACCAAATATAATTATAAAATCACTGGTGGGGCTATTGGAAACAAGAACTAATTTATTCCTTTACATCATAAACGAAACGAAGAAAAAATTAAGCAAATTATCTGTTAACGAATATATATCTAATAATAAATATCTAACAAATAATATATAAGTACTTTTAAAGACGATGGCATGATAAACATGTATGAGGAAGTACCCAGCTAACTCATCCCGGACATGAATCAGTTATCATAAATCACAGAAGACCTCTCAAAAACAAAACAACTATGGTAAATTAGCGAAAAATAAACCGATCTAAATAAAAATTTTCAAGAACGATGAATTATCAACATATTATTTATGTCTTTCTATTATAGGTTATAGTAATAATAATATAGAATATATTACAAAAAGGAAGTTTATATTCTAGATTAAAAAAAAAAAAATTCTAATCTAAATATATTTATTTTTTACATGCATTTAATATACATTCTCGTACATTAGCCACAAATTCAGTTTTGTTGTTAAAAAATATATAATGCTACAAAATATGAACATACAGCTTGCGCTAATGTGTTATTCTAGAAGAACAAATATTGCCACAGATTAATAGTTTCATAAATCAGGAAAACGTATTCTACATTTTGCCAGAATTTTCATACATTCTTATACGAAATTTTGATTGCTCTCTGTTAGCATTATTGATATTGAATAACATTGATAATTCCATCATGGGTTAGTAGAAATAATTAACTTCAATACAAAAAATAAAAATTTCAGACTACTTAAAATAATCCTCCAAGTGGTCTGAAGTAGGATCAAGGATTAAAAACTCAGTAGTCATTAGAATGATAATATTAAATTCTTCCACTAGTTGTTTTTCTATATCATTATTATTGTATAGGGAACAAAAAAAAAAAAAAATCAATTTCTCACTTGGAGAAAAACAATAGATCATGGAAATGCCTATAACATCTACTGCTTTTCCTAATGTACATTTTAGGATTATAAGGATCAAATTAGTTAAAGTAATAATTAAATCAAATTAACAATAAATGATTATCCGAAATAAACAAAGTTAAGAGAAGACAGTGGTTTCAAACCTGACTTTTTTTCATTTAAACCAATATGGCTCCTAAACGGTAGGTCCTAGCGAAAAATATTATAAGAAAAAAAAAATTCATTAAATTTTTGATAAGGAAACTGTCATCAAATTTTCGATTCGAGCAACACCAACAGAGGAACAACGTGTCAAAAGTGTCCCAACACTTACGACGAGTAGGCAAGACGTAATTTTTTTCATTCAAACCAATATAGCTCCTAGTAGTTACTAAAGACAAATGTTATATAACTATAACTATAAAAATATTATCCATTAAATTTCTGATCAGAAAACATCGAATTTTCGATCCGAACAACACTAACAAAGCTTAAAGCCCTAACATTTAAAAATGCGGGAAACGTGACTTTTTTTTCGTTCAAACTAATATAGCTCCTAAATGGTAGTTCCTAGAAAAAAAAAAAATGTTATTTAACAAAAAATATTCATCATAACATTTCTCATTGCAAAACTGTCTAGAGCGTAATAATAAAACGTTACACCAAATATTTATAGACACCCAGCGAAAAAATATATCCAAGTCAAAAAATAATTTGAATCCAAAATAAATCAAATTAGAATATTATTGATTTTTTGAGCCAACAATCAACTCATTGAATGAACCTGGATGAAAAACGTTCAAGTGGTGAAAATAATTTTCTAGTACTGCACAATAGGCCAGAATAGACTTATTTATATATCTATCACTATATCTGCTGGAATTCAGCTTAACACTTTCTTTCGCAAGTGAGACATAGGGGAGACCAGTGTACCCTAGAAAAGTTGCAGCTCTAATGAAGCAATTATACAATGATTTTTTACATTCAAGTCCATTTTTTTAATTGGTTTACAACTGGTCGATAAAGGTAAAGGTCTGACTGGATCAGGAATAGGCTTCATTTTTTGTAGGCCGTTTTCAATGTGAATTAACTACTTTTGGAAGAAAGGTTTATTAAAGATAACCAAGTAGAAAAAATATTTTAAATATCTGAAAGTTGGACTTAAAAGAATTTATTCACAAGAGTAGTTTATAACCTGAACATTTTACCAGGTGAACATTAGTTTCCTTGCACCTGATAAAAATAAAATTATGAATTTCATCCGTAGGTACAGGAGTCTACACTATACTAGTTTACTGGTAACAAGTATTAAAATCTAAAATATCAGGGTGTTAATAAAACCTTAGTTTAATAAGATGCCCTTCTCTGAAGAAGGGTCCGAACCTACGGTGATAAAGAGGGAAAATCCTGCGGCATTATGCACAGCCACACTTGGTGCATACAAGATGGAGGGAGGAAGAAAGGCACTGGTGACACAAGGTTAGAAAATGTATACTCTTCATACACCTTTATTTCGTTGAAAACACTCAGTGTCCTCAGTTTTAGGGCTATCGTGGTTTTAAAAATAACTTTTATCAAAATATAATATACGGTTATCGATCACCACAAACTGTGAATAACATTAAACATGTTATAATCTGTTCTTTTTTAAATAACAGATAAGGTACATAGCGAATTGTATTCTTACAATTTATATACTTCTTTCATATAAACAATGTAAAAAAAAATGCAATTTTCTTCTATCGAAATAAGATTTTTTTTTTCTTTTCGCATGTTTAACAACGTTACGATGAATGTCGTTTTTTTTCAGAGCTTTTAATCTACTCATCACTAAGGTATTACTGATAAATATGAGAATTTCCATAATTAGTGATTTTTTTTCAAGTACGAATTTCAACTTAACAATCGTGTGTCCCTAATAATCTATCAGAAAATGTATTCAATAGTGAAATTCTACAACAGAGAATAGGAAAGAAAACATATAAGAAATTAAAGTATGAATACAAATGTTAATGAATTTTGTATCAAATTTGTATGTTATGATTGAATATAAAAATTAAAAATGACCAAGATTGGGATTACTGCGATGATCTGATACCTGTCTTATCAGTTTTAGCTAACAAAGACACTTATACCTTATATATTGATATTCGTGGAGTAAAAAATTGTTGCTTCGGTTTATAAGTCCCCAAAATTTATCGCTGTTATTCCCTATTCTCAGTTGAAACTGTATGAATGAAAATTGTATTTGCTGTAAAGCACTGGTCGGTGGTTTAAACACCTTTCAGATTATGTGCCACTAGAGATCAGTGGAATATCATGCCAAAATTTGACAAATTTTATGAAATTAAATTACTTCCATTAACTCGGGGTGAGCTTGTAGAACATTAATTCAGAAGAAAAAAAAAACAAAACAATATTTCTTCCTGACTGAGTAAAACGCGTGGAAAAGCTTGTGTAAAAAGCTCCTATTAAAAAATGTAGGCAAACCTTTACTTTTTTCATTCAAACCAATATAGCTCCTAAACAGTAAGCCCTAGCGAAGTGTTTTATATACTAAAAATTATTCTTCATTAAATTTTTTATTAGGTAACTGTTACCAAATGTTCGATGCGAGCAACACCAACAGAACTAGAGCGTGTCAAAATGAATGTGAAAAAAACGTTACACTAAAAAAGTATAGATTTCTAACCAAATTAATTAATTCTTACCTAATTTTTTTTATTATAGATAAAAAAAAAAAAGAAAAATAAATAAATAACAATCTTTCCAAGATGGTTAACAAGTACCGAATAAAAACACCTTTCTCATTGCTGGCTTATGCCAGTGAGAATTAAAATCACTTCAATACTATAATAAGATGTAGAAATATCGGGCGATAATAGAATCTATAAAAATAATAGAAGATAATATACTCCAGTATTTGGGCCATAATAATTAAATTAAGTCATAAAAACTAATTAAAGACAGGAAAGGTATAAGATAGGAACGAAGATGAAGATGAAACAGAATATTTATTAAAAGATCTGAAAGTAATCGATGTTATAAATACTCTAAAGATGATTCATATATTTTTTTTCTTCTGTAAAATGTGAAAGAAGAATGATAAGAATCTCTAATATATCAATCAATTATGAGATTGTTTTTTTTTTTTAAATTATGTTGTGATGAAAAATATAAACATAAAATATTTAAGCCTTAGCATGAATCTACCAAGATTATAATCAGTAATATTGTAATATTTAAGTGGTTATTTTCACTTAATTACATACTTGTGGTGTTTTGTTAAAGGGGAACAAGCCATTTTATGAGAACACATCACACAGATCTAAATCGAAATGGCTCGTTAAGACTTACAGTCATGAATTTAAAATAATTATTCCGAGTTGTGAAAAGTGACTAACTTTAAAAAATGATTTTCTCGAAGTCTTGAAAATATAAATTTTGTTGACACTATTTCTACCCCATTACACAAACAATATGTACGCGAATTTTTATTGTTCGCACTCATTTGCTAATTAAATCATGTATTTTATTATATATTTTCAAGTTCTTAGGCATTCTATTTTTTTTTCAGGTAATAGTCGAATGCCCACTATCGTAAAATTCCCAAGCACTGGAAGAACGTTATGACTAAAATTCTACTTATACTAAATAATTTTCGATATTATACTCCTGAAAATAATAAATTCTGATACATTAAAATGATACCTAAAGCAAAAAGGGAAATCCGATACCTGAAGAAATCAGTTACTCAGTCACCGACCCTTCCTCCTTCCATAAAAAATCCATACCCACGTGCCTGTTCCATTCGAAGAAATCATCGTTATAAGAAATATATCAACTAATCCCTTCATTAACATTAACACTAAGCCTACCATGACGGGCCAAATAACTGTTTTCGGGCTTTTTTGTTTAAGTTCCTGTTTATTTTTTCGTTTAACGTCACTTTATGCTGCTATGGCTAATCGGACGATGCTACGGTAGGAGTCCTAAATTTAGCCTATCCAGGTATAATTAGGATAGGGATCTTTAACGAGTACCTGACATCGCACAGGCTCGGGACCCCCATTTTACGTCTCTTCCGAAGGACGGCATAGCTAAGGATTTTTTACTCCCTTTAAAAAATCCTAAAGTCATCTGCCGGGCTGCGAACCCGCGATCTTGGGTTTAGTAGGTTCCTGAAAACATTCCTTACTTTTCAGTCTTGAAAAACTTCACTACTTTTTTAAAAAAAATATACCAAAAGTGTTTTTTCAATATCAATCGCTCTCTAATTATTGTTTCTATACCGAGAAATTGTGGTAGAAATATGTATATATGAAATGTCGGTAGGTTTAGTGTAAAATATCATAATAAACCGTTTCTTCTTTTAGTGCTTGGTAAAATAGAAAATAAGCAAAAAAAATGCATATGTATGTTTTCATTTTAGGACATATCTCCAATATCATAATTCATTTGATGCGTGGATTGCATTTGGGTGTTAATATGGGTCAATACCCGTTTAACATGTTTTACTGAACACTATGTTTCATTGAATTTTCATCATTTCTTTTTAAAATGAATATATTAGTAATAAATAAATTAATCCTTTTGAAATAATTTATTGCCCAAGAAAAAGCAACCCATACATTTTGCCATGATTATTTGACGTACTTTCAGACTCGGTATACACTCTTGAGGCATCCATGATAAATATTCGAAATTACTCTTTGAATTATACATACAGACATTATAACACTAACTAGTTTCCAATCAGAGATGACCTGACTAGTGGGCGAATAGTAGGTAAAGTCGACTAATCAGGTGCTTCTGTAAAATAAAAGAACTAAGCATTTATTATTGCAATATATCAATCTAATTCATTTATTGTTATTTTAAACAGGCTTATTATGTTAAATATGTACATGTATAAAGATTGGCATATGTATGTAAATATGTGTGTATGTAGGTATATATGAGTATGTATGCGTGAATATGTATGTATACATATAATATATGTATGTGTGTATATATATATATATAAAGAACTATAGAAGAAATATATATACATATATATATATCTATACATATCGCGATTTGCGAGTATACGACCCCGGTGGCCTAGTTGGATAAGGCGCCACGCTAGAGAGGTGGAAACTCGGGTTCGAATCCCGACTGGGTCAAATCTTTTCTCTTCAAAAATAAAATATATATATATATATATATATATATATATATATGTGTATATGTGTGTGTGTGTGTGAGTATGTATATATATATATATATATATATATATATATATATATATATATAGAGAGAGAGAGAGAGAGAGATTTAAGAATGTATAGTCACAATTTTTGTTTATTTTATTACTAGGATGTTATATTTTTCTGTTTATTTGTTGAAAGTTTTTTTTTTTTTCGTATATTTTTCTTTCATTATAAATTATGATTACATCACATATATTTAAGTTGATTATTAGTATTATATTTTAAATTGAGTCTGGCGATTAGTTGACTAAAAGCTCCGACTAGTCGGCCATTTTATTTATTTAAACATATAAGCTTAGAAATAGGTTGGTTGAAATGAAAACGACCTTTAATGAATATATTTTTTTATTCATCTTTACAGTTTAATATTTATTAATATCTAGTAATAAATTATCGAACTTTAAGAAAGATGATGATATTAACAAAATATTAATACGATTTCTACAATTTTAAATAAAGAATTTAACTTATTCTACTCATTTTTTTTAAACCACAGTTTTGGTTCTGTGTCATAATTAAAACATACTAATTACTAATTGAAATGTTATATAAAGGTTGGAACACGAAAAGAAACTGCTATTTTAGAAATTTACTCACGTGTTTATTAGCAATCACATCTAAGCTAATTTTGCATAATATCTATATAATTAAATTCACCAAAGGAAGTCCATAAAAACGCTATTGTTTTCGGAATGATTGAATTCCAAATTGCACAATTTTCTAAGCTATTTTCTATTGTACTTTATTTTCCAAACCAGATCCTTCTCATAATACAATTGAAATGAGCAGATGTGCTGGCTTAATCATTCAGCTAAAAAAAGAATTCGTCAAATAAAGCAAGAGCAGTATTCGTTGCTTGGCATTAATTTACTTACTTGCCATGAGAAACGATCCTTGAATCATTGTGTTTTATTTTAGAAATTATTTTTTATATAAGGGAACGAATGATTGTTTAGCATTGTATTTGTTCAACAACATTTATTTTCACTGTACTCTGAGCTCGACCTAAAACCACTTTCCCTTTTCCACTGATCACATGAAATAAACGTTACTAATTGTTTAGCGTTGAAGAACGGAATAGAACTGAAAAGATACCAGTAGAGATTTAGTGTCTAATAAATAACCATTCTTTGGACTTGAACGTTTACCCTACAAACATTAAGGTTTCTTCCCAATACGCTCCAGGATCTAAACGTTTCTTCCCCGGTACATGAAACTACAATCAGTATTATTTTGCTGATCTAAACATTTCTTCTCCTAAAACGAATGTGCAATCAAAAGTTTAGACAGAAATGGGTTGAATGCCACCACTAACTCAAATTCTACGAAAATGAACGTAAACATTTTTTTCTCTGGACACTTCAAATGTGATTTTCGTTTTTCTGTACATAATAGTTATTCTCAAGATCTGTAAGGGGCGATTCACATGTTATAATGAAACCATTTGATTTATTACTAATGTTTGGCATCGACTATTGTATTCAAAAGCTGAATTCTGTAAGATGATTTGGAAAGTTATAAGTTGCTAAAAAAATAAACAAATAGACAAACAAATATTTTGATACTATAATCTAAATTAAATCACAAAAACTATCTGTATAAAATTTAAGTAATGAAATGGTCAGGGGTGCAGTCAGGTAAATAAACACGTCAAGTTTTTAAATGAAATTAAATGAAAAATTTGTATAAAAATTAAAAAATACAAAAAATACGATAGCTATTTATTTCATCTTCCAACTTTCAGTATTGACACATACTTTTTTTTGAGACTTTAACCAATAAACTCTCAATTATATCGAAACTACCCTGGAGGAAAATCAGGCATTGAAGTGAAGGAACAATATCGTGTGCGAACTGAATTTTGGTTGCTCCGCTCGAGTGAATCGTAGCTTTGTCTTCATGGAAAGTCCATTTCAGTTGATTTTTTTTGAGGAAAGATAAAAAATGAATTTAAATATATTTATTTTTTAGGTCATGGGCTCGAATTCCACCAGAGCTGGTTAAAATTTATTTCGTGGGGAAGTCACGTAAAGTTTATATACTTTACGCTGTTCAGTTTGGTTGAGGGGACTAACTTTAATATTTTGGTTAGACAATATAGTTCCCACAATTTCTCTTCGATAATGTTTTTGGATCTTTTGTAAGATCATTCCAGAAACATCTTTTGCCGTCGTAACTGCATGTTATTTTCGATTCGTAAAACTCTTCAGTTTGAGATATATCGAAATCATTTTAGTTCTTTTTTGTTCGATATTATTATAATTATCTAGAATAATTTTATTAGATGTATGCGGATACGGTGAGGTTTAACTTAGTGGTAAAGCACTTGGCAAAAAAAAGTGTGTTATTCCGGCAACCGGATAAACAGAACAGTTAAAAGTTGGAATTCAGGCGTGGTAACGTAAAATTAATGACTCTGGAACATAATTCCCCAAACTCCCTTGCTGCCCAAACGGCAAGGAGAGAATAAGAAAAGAAAAAAATATTATGAAGTTTTAATTTTACTCTCGAGAGCCCTCTGAGTTGTGAGAACATTAGTCAATCTTTTTAAAACCATAAATGTTAATACATGAAAGGAATAGCGAAATAATTGATCTGAATAATATTAGAATATGTCTTAAAATTATGCTCGGAAATTAAAGTTTAGCTGATATAAGGTGAAACCTTATATCACATGTTCAATGTATATGTCATATATCTAATCATATACAAACAATAAAACTTAATTAGCTTTTGTTTGTTTGTTTATTTCGTTTAACGTCACTTTATGCTGCTATGGCTAATCGTACAACGCTACGGTGGGAGTCTTAAATTTTGCCTATCCAGGTATAATTAGGATAGGGATCTTTAACGAGTACCTGGCATCGCAAAGGCTCGGGAACCCCATTTTATGTCCCTTCCGAAGGACGGCATAGCTAAGGATTTTTTACTCCCTTTAAAAAATCCTAAAGTCATCTGCCGGGCTGCGAACCCGCGATCTTGGGTTCAGTAGGTTGCTATGCTAACCAAGACCACAGGTGACCCCACTTAATTCGCTAAGAAATGATATTTTTTCAATTTATTTCTACATGGCATGTTTCAAACAAAAAATTAAAAATAAGATAAAAAAAAAACTTAGGTACCGAGGAAATTCTTTTAAACATCATTGAAAAACAGGGTACTTATCGTTATTCAGTCACTCAACCTTGTAACACTTTGTCCTTATAAATAATTAATATTTTAGCTTAATTATAAATATTTAATAAGTCTATATCTATAAGTCACTATAAATATTATTGACGTGATTAGGCATAATTATTTTCCATGGTTATTCTTCTATTTTTTAAATAGGAGACAATTTTCTTTAGAACTTTTTAGGTGATTTTTACGGAGATATCAAGACTTTGAGGAAAAGTGGAAAAAAAATATTGACCCGTGAATAGGAAAAAAAGAATCAAAACCTTGAAACAGTTATTTTAAATTTCTTAATTCATATAGGTATTTATCTTTTCTTTTTTTTTTTTCTCTTTTTTTTTTTTTTTTTTTTTTTTTTAAAGAATTTGCCTTTTTGCTCCGTTATAAATTGTCACAAATTGCCAATAAGGTTTATAAATGTAGAATCGTCAAAACATAAATCATGATTTTATTAACTAAACTCAAATAATCATTATTAAATACAGCCATAATTATTTATAATAATCATACCAAATTTTAGGAGCATAAAAAGGTTTTAAATATTCTGTTGAATTCCGAAAAACATACATTAACATATATTTAAAACCACGAACTCATACAAACAAATCTACTAATTGTGAGTACCTACGTGACTGAAGTAAGATAAAATGCTGCTCATATAGGAGCACCAAACTCGCAGAGTTTCATTTCATCCGGTTGAGGATATTTTTAGAAATAATAAGAACAATAATAACATGATACGCTTTAGTCCTTGAAGCTTATTTGTAATCTCAATGTATTTTCTACGCAGAGCACAGTGGTTAAGCTGGGCGATTGAAATTCGAAAATCGATCTAAGAAATTTTAATTTTAAGTTAGCTAAAAATGGTCCTAAATGCCTGTGAGACAAGAACTAGGCAATAATTCAATCAATAACGTGTGCAGTGGGGGAAGTGGCATGGCAAGAATAAACACGATTCTGCATGTCACAGCTTGACCTCTTCACCTCATCAAGAAATGAAATTTATTACTAAAAAATGTAGAGCTTCAAATTTTAACTTACGATCGAGGACAAAAATACGTTTTTAATTTAAACTTTTTTCTAATGGATTTGTTGAGTGAGGGCAGTGGAAGCGTGAGCCCATGCACAATACCTTCCCCCAACCCGCTAGGCTCGCCACTATTTCTACGTAAACAATAAAATCTATTAGATGAGGACTTGATTGAAAGTTAAAAGATCTCTTGTCATGCTCAGTGGGAGGTGGAACGAGAAAAAAAGGGAATAGCTATTACCATAAATCAGACACAATTACTAAATGAGCAACGAGTTTTTAAGGTATGAGAAAGGAATACGTGAATGAAAAAAGTCACGTTGTAACGTTGCTTTCACCCTCAAATGTAAAATGGTTTTTCACACTCAAAAATATCACATTCAAAAACGTAATATTTTGACACGCCCTACACCTGTTTGTGTTTCTCGGGTCGAATATTTGACATTAGCTTATCAGAAATTTGAAACGTTTGCTTCAAGTGCCAGGAACGTATATATGAAACTAAAATAAATTTATTGCTCTACAAATTTGATTCTGAAATTTTTTCTGAGGAACGATCGTGGAAGGCACCAGAAGCAAATGTTTGACAAAAAGTATCGTAAATATGATTTTTTTTGCGAATATTATCTATTTTCAATAACGCATATCTCAAAAATCGTTTGAAGTTAGAAAACTGTCTTTTGAATTAATTTAATAGAAAATTTTATTAGCTTTAATTTTGATTTGAAAAATATTTTTCTAGAGTCCACCATTTTCGAGATATAGTCGAAAAACCCAAAACTATGACCTTCTCCACCCCCCCCCCGTTAGCTTACCCCAGGGCGGGGACTTTTACTATGTTTGTTTATCTTCTGACTACTCCTAAGGAAGCCCTGAGGTAAAAAATAATCGCATATTTCATGCACTCTACACCCCTCATTTCCGCACTCATTGACTGGACTGTACAGTTACTTTATCAGAAATTTAATGGAGAAAAAGTTTTGTTATCTAACGTTTGTCGCTAACACCTACCGTTTAGATGTATATTGTTTTGAATGAAAAGAAGTCACGTTTTAAAACGCTATTTTCTCTCTACTTACAATTAGTTTATTTTGATCCTTTTATTATTTTTTTTTTTTAAAAACAATTTATTGAAATTTACAACTGTACAAATATACATCAAGTAAATGTGTTAAAGACGCTTACAATAACATACCAAAACTTGAAAAGAACTACTCATCAGTAGCACTTTAATAAAAAATCTATCTAGAAGATAGATAGAAAAGATCTAAAGGTCTCTAGGCCATCTTCTTTTCAGAAACCTCAGAGGATAATCGGGAATGGAGTGGGAAGCAAGTTGAGAAACTAGTGGATTCGAGTGGTTATGGAGCTTACTAAGAAAGGATTGGTATCTGGTTTGGGCTAAATCAGCAACACATGGAACATAAAAATCTTTATGGATAAGTTTATTGGTGACAAAGTAAGGAGCGTTGAGGATTTTGGATTGCAAGGATTGGATACGAGATGGAGTGGATGGTTTAGTGGAGCCCCAACGCTCAACTCCGTAGGTCCAAATAGATCTAATCACAGTCATGTAAATAAGTCTTTTGAAATTAATTGGGAGCTTTGAACCTTTTATTTCTAAAATTTAAATTGGGAAAAACAGTAGATTATAGATAGACATATTTATGATTTATTATTTCTCCCATCCAGGGAGAAATTGAGTTTTTTTTTTAAATTTTTATTTTTCCCAAGTTTTTACTTCATCATTTTATGTTTATTCTTTTGTCCTTTTTGTCTTCTCTAATTATTTTAAGGACGATCCATTAGGAACCGGCTGGCAACGGGTTAGAGGTAGGTGGACTATTGAGGTAAGCTCCTCTACCCAACACAAAATGTGATTAGCGATTTATTACTTGTAACATTTCCAACTTTCATTTTCCAACTTTCATTGATATCTATGAAACAGATTTCCAGAGATGCAGGGATACAACACTCAATTGAAAAACATAAAAAGCAATTTCATGCATACAATTTTTAATTAAGCCGAATACGAGTATTAATACCGCCTCTGAGCCATAAAATCCTGATTACAAGGAGGGGATGCGAGAGGGTGGCCTCTCCCGGTGCGTGGGTGGTGTGAGGCCCCATCGATTTTGGTCTTGGTCCCACCTCCACTGCCAGGATTAGCTAACGTTCACTGGGGGAATTTAAATTTATCGGTTTGTCACATTTAAGAAATATCTTGTCAATCACACATTCCATAGGTTTAAATAATTCCTATTGCCATGTTTAAATATCACAAATTATGGAAATATTTAGGTTTTATTGACTGAGAAGTATTTAAAGATGTAGGCAGTTGGGGTAGATACACAGCAATAAAAAATAAATTTTAATTTTTTAAATAAATAAATTATGTAAGTGAAGAAATGGTCAAGGGTGCAGTCAAGTAAATAAAAACATCCAAGTATTAAATAAAAAAACTTTATATTTGGCGTGCCGACGTTTCGATCTGCCTTGTAGGTCTTCTTCAGGGCTGAAATAACAAAAAATTGGATGTGACCAAGATGATACAAACAAATATTTTTAATAAATAAAAAAAATAATTTAAAAAATGAAAAAAAATAATACAAAGTAAATTAGCTAATGAAAGAATTAATAGTGTTTTCATAATTAGAAGAATATCAGAAGTTAATTAGATAATTGATTATAAATATTATAATTAGATAATTATAATTAGATAATTAGATAATAAATAAATAAAAGATAATTGAATACAAAATAGAAGCAAGGTTTCGTCGGAAGATAAAGTTGTAATAAAATAATTTAAATTATATCATACAACTGTTTCTAAATAATAATTTAAATTATTTGATTACAACTGTATCTTTCGACTAGATTTTGCTACTATTTTGAATTCAATTATCTAATTAACTACAGATATTCGTTAACTAATTTACTTCTATTTTTTTTCATTTTTTAAATTATTTTGAAAAAAATTGTTGTATCATCTTGGTCACATCCAATTTTTGGTTATTTTAGCCATGATGAAGACCTTGCAAGGCAGGTCGAAACTTCGGCATGCCAAATATAAAGTATTTTTATTTTAAAATCTTGGACGTGTTTATTTACTTGGCTGCTCCCCTGACAATTTAAAAAAAAACAACTCAAAATCTCTCCGACTGGGAAAACAATAGATCATGGATATGTCTATCTATAATATACTGCTTTTCCCAATTTACATTTTAGAATTAAAAGGATCCAATTACTTAAACTTGTAATTAATTAATAATGTTCTCCATCAAATTTCTGATCAGGGAACTGTCGTCAAATTTTCGATCAGAACACCAACAAAGCTAGAGCCTCAAAAAAGCCTCAAAAATTAAAAATAAAGGTTTCAAACGTGACTTTGTTTATTCAAAGCAATGTAGCTCCTAAACGGTAGCCCTTAGCGACCAATGTTATAAAGGGTGTCCCAAATTTAAATGGCAAAACTTCAGGAACTTATAGGGGACCGAAAAACTAAGACAAAAAGTCCTTTAGTCGTTTTTGCTTGGTTTTAGAGAAAATCGCAAAAAAAGAAACAAAACAAAAATGTTACAGGTAGCGATTATCACCTTCCAAAGTTCGTCGGGCTAGGCAGTGAGATATGTAAACACTTAATGTTATCCTTTACATTATTTTATTTGTTTACATTTTGGCTTCCTTCTAGGATTATAATTCCTAAATCAGTCTTCAGTCAGTTATTCAGATATGTTTGTGTGAATAGCATCAGCTACAATGCCGCATACATATTCTAATGTTGAATACGCTGATTTGAATTTTTGTATGGTTTCTGTAACGGTAATGCTTTAGAAGCGGTGAGGGAGTATGCGCGCCGATTTCCAAACAGAAGAGTGCCTAATCGACGAGTCTTTTCGTTAACTTTTAATAGACTACGAGAGACTGGGTCATTCTTAGTACGTAATGAAGGGGACCGATTCCAGGCAGCAATAAGAGCAGATTGTCGGAGAAGAAATTGTGTCCAACGCCACTTCATAACAATCCTGAGACTAGCATCCGAAGAGCATCTGCTGCATTAGCAATATCGCGGCAAGTAATATGGCGAACTTTGAAAGGTGATAATCGCTACCCATACCATCTTCAAAAAGTTCAGAATTTATTACCTCAAGATTATGTCAAGAGGTTGAATTTTAGTAACTTGTTTCTTGGAAAAATTCGCGATGATAATTTATTTCCATTAAAAATTATATGGACCGATGAAGCTACTTTTACAAGAGGAGGAATTGTTAATCAATCAAATTAGAATTATCATGTATGGGCTCTTGAAAATCCCAGAGCTATTAGAGAGAATAGGTTTCAGCATGAATTTTCCAACTCGCTATTAACTTTTGGCTTGGAATTTGGAACGGATTACTGGACGGAAGCAGAAAGTTTATTCGGTGTCAATCAACTCAAGAGAGCAATTAAGAGACCGAATCATAGATGCAGTGCACCAAATATCAATCAGAATAATGTTTAGCTGCAATTTATCAAGTGAGTGCTAGATGTAATGCTTGCATTGGTGCAAGAGGACAACATTTTGAGCAATATTTACATTAAAAAGCACATAACATAAATATAAATGTAAATAAATAAGTATAAAAATGAAAACTTGTTTGTTTCTTTTTTTGCGATTTTCTCTAAAACTAAGCCAAAACGAACAAATCTCTAAAGGACTTTTTGTCTTAGTTTTTCGGTCCCCTATAAGTTCCTGAAGTTTTTAAGTTGAATTTGAATTCGGGACACCCTGTATAACAGAAACCATTCTCCGTTACATTTCTGACAAGGGAACGATCGTCAAATTTTCGGTCACCACAACACCAACAGAACTAGAACGAGTCAAAATGTTACGTTTTTGAATGTGAAAAATACGTTACAGCAAAAAAGTATGGAGTCCCAGCCAAAAGACATATTCATTTTAAAAAAAAAAAAAAGTGTTGTAAAGAGCCAAGAGTGACTTTAAAGGTTTTTATGTGGTTTAATAGCGAACAGGTCAGAGGTTATAAGATTGTTAATTAATAAAACTATTATTTTTTAATAAACTTTAAATAATGCTATGACTAACTTTAAAAAGCAATTTAAGTTAACAGCTCAAATAACTGTTATTTGACTTTTAAAAAATATTTATTTTTTTATAGCATCTAACTATAAATTATTTCATATATGTTTTTAAGGGTCTAATAATGAGTAATGAACAAATAATTATAAAAATAAAAAAAAAAATTTTTTCTTCTAAATATTATGGCGGAAGACGGGTGAAAATAGTCGACATAATAGTTTCTACAAATAACTTATAATGATATTTTAAAAATCACTGACTAAGATCAATAAACGTTATAGCTGATCTCTAGAAACGTTTAGTTAGCAATTCAAATGAGGAGCTATATGATTTAACCGTAGAAAGAAAATAATTTGTGTATCATCCTGTCCTATCCTAGCATTCAGACCATTTTTTATTTAACAATCAAGGAGAAATTAACTGATCACTGAAATATAAATTAAAGAACTAAGCATTGGTTTTGAAACTAGTGACGAAGTTTATGATTTATGGTCGTTCTGTTTGGAATTCCGTATTCAGTGCATTAGGATTTTTTGCGATCCTCGTACTTAGCTCCAGGATATCTCATTTCCAATACAAATAATTTATAGATTCGTATGTTTCTGAATTTTTGTGGTGAAACAAACTTGAGATTTCGGATAAATTATAACAATTACAACGATTCTATAATTGATCGCTTTGGACAATTACTATATTTGGTGAAACCTATTTTATTCAATTTTGTAATATAAGATGCTGTGAATAAACGGTATACCCCTCCCCCAAAAAAAAAAAAAAAATTTATTTAATATTTATATAGTTTAAAGATTTCAAAATATAAAATAAAAAAGTACTGTATGCCAAATAAAAATTCATTCTCATTATGTATTTTTCTTTTTTTTTTTGGAACAGGTGGCCTCATTAGTGAAAAAAAAATAATAAGTAGTTTATTTTTAATAATTTATTTTTTTCACTTTCTGTGAGTTGACATATATTTTATAGTGAAGTGAGGGTTTTTATGACAGGTAGGTAGATTCAAGAGGAGTCCTCTGGCAGCACTAACGTCAATCATAACGTTTTGTTTAGAGAACGTTTTGGGTCATCCATTTAATATGACGAGGAGGGGGAGGGGGGTAATTAAGAATCAGTTATGGCACCATTTTCAAGCATTTTGTTAATTCATATAAGAATTTTGAAGTATTTTATACGGGAGACAACTAAAAGGAGATATGTAAAAAAGATCTTTCCACCTTCATTTATACATTTGGCAATATGTTTAATAATTATTCATTGAAATTTATAATAATATAAAAGAAATAAATCAAGTATGTACGAGCGATGATGAATACAATGACTTGCAAAACCAATATTGTTTAATATTTTGCACAAAAAAAAAAAAAATAATAAAAAAAAGTTGTTATCAGGTCTATAACCATCTTTTTTTGAACTATCAGATTTGTAATTCCAATTTAGACCATTATAAAACTCAGCATTACATATAAACTTTATAAAAAAAAGATGTAGGTTGTCGGGGTAAGCAGTCATATATACACATAAATTAAAAATAAATTTTTAATTTATGGTGCAGACGTAAGCCTTCTTCAGGGCTAGAAGAAAGACGAACAAAAATATGTGACAAAAAGATGGAATAAATGAAAAAGAAAAGAAAGAAACAATATTATGAATGAAAATAAATTTAAAAATCAAGAATCTTTTTGTTTTCCTTATCCCTGAAGATGGCTTACATTGTAGGCCGAAATGTCGGCACTATAAGTCAAAAATTTATTTTAAATTACTGTTTATCTATGACTTTCACAACCATTGACACAGAAACAGTACAGCCTACCTAAGTACTGAACCCGAGACCCTTCATGGATTGTAATTGGTACAGGTTTTTATTTATTTATGTTTTTAATATTTTTTTTTTTTTTAATCTATGACTGCATACTACAAAAACCTACATCATCATTAACTTCTCAGTCAACAAATACCCCATAAGTATAAACTTTATACAATATACTTACAAAACCCCGTTCAATGTTTATACCAAAAACTATATTTAATTAATTTTAAAGAAAAGAAGAAAACATCAAGCTATAACAGAATTTAATAACGTTATGATTTATTTAAATACTTTATTCAAAAAATACAAACATATTATTTATTAAATAAAATACGAAGATAAAAGGTGGATGAGGCACGTTTCTGTGACTTAACTCGAACGAATGCTAATTATGTCAAACAGCGATTGTTAATTCCCACCATGAAGCGCACAATTTATTTTAAAATCTGTTCTGAAAATTTGTTTCTCACTAAAAAAATCGCTTAGCATTTACAATGGATGAAAATGTTTTAAATTCATTCCCTCTGGTGTTGAATTATGGAAGGAGTTGCGTGAGCTGTGACAGTTTAACAACAGATCCACCACGGATATAAAACTAACATGAGAAACGGATCGAAAACCCGTCGATTTTTCCGACTGACAAACAGCATTCAAAACCTTAAACAATCTTTTCAAAAGTCAAGTATGAATTAATTAACAAATATATGAATCCTAAGTTGCTAGTTATAAACACTAAAATGCAACAATTAAATTTTGATGAAAACAAACAGAAAAAAAAACATTTTAGGTGAGAGAAGTAAGTTTCTCCAATTCTAACTTCTACTCCGTTCTTCAAAATTTCTATATCTTGAAAAAAAAAAAAATAATAATAACAATAAAGCCCTGTATTCGTTTTATACCTCAAAGTTTTTCAAATTTAAATAACTTCGTTAAAAGCCTTTAGACCCAAATCTATTAAACAGTATTATTAACTCTATAAATTATCATATTAATAAATTTTATTGATACAATTTATAGTTTCATAAAATATTAAAACATAACTATAATTGTTCAAGGGGAAAAAGTGTTTAAGATTATTTTTCTTAGAATTAACATTCCCAGACACTCCAGTCATATATTCCCTTGCCTGTATCCTTTAATAGTGTACCACTAATTGATGTGGAACAAGTACGGTACCTGGGATTTCATTTGGACGAGAGACTTACCTCTTACAACCCTCATACAAGATTGAAAAGACAAGAAGCTGCAAGTCGATTTCGACTGCTACAAAACCTACTTGACAAACGTTCAAAAACTCCCGATTCACTATAAGAAACTTATCTGTATGACTATTATCAGACCTATTTGGACTTACGGTATAGAATTGTGGGGATCCACCAAAACATCGAATTCTTTCTGCATACAATCACTCCAATCCAAAATCCTTAATGCTCCTTACTTACTGTCACAAATGAACTGATCCACAATGACCTTAATATCTCATCGCTGATTTGGCACGAACCAGATACCTCTCCTTTCATAATAAACTTACTCCGCATCCAAATCCACTTATTGCACAACCTGCTTCCCATTTCATTCCTGGCAATCCTCCGAGGAACCTGAAAAGCAGATGGCCTCGGGATCTTCTTCGTTTGTAAATATTTCATTAGAGTACTACCTATGGGTAGTTCCTCTACAAATTATTCATGTCATTATATCTCATGTATATCGCATATTTACTAGATGTGTTTTTTTTATACAGTTGTAAATTTCTATATAATAAAAGAAAAAAAAAAAAAAAGAATGAACATAATATCAATTTGCAGGTCACATTTAAAAAATAGTAGATTTATATATTAAAATATATGGTAATCATACCTTCCGTTGTACCAGTCATATCATACCAATACAACTTCCTTCAAACTAAGTAAATTAAATACATTTTCTAATGAAAATAAAAATAAAAATCGACAAGGAAGAAGCAGGTAAACGTATAGGAAAGGATTAAAATATTGTTTGTTTTGTTTATTTAACAATATGCCTAATTCCAAGATAATTTCCCTTTAATTCAAACTAAATAAAATCATTGGACTTAAAAAAGAGTAAAGGTATTTGATGTTAAAACGATATAAAAATAAAAAATTATCGCTGATTGCTTTTGGAGTGGATTAAATATGAAACACACTTTCTAGTTGACAAAATGGAGCAAAAACAAAACTGTTTTGTCATTAATATTAGAATAAACCTAAAATAAAGCCTTATTTAATTTTTTTTTTATATAAGCAAAAATTTATATTACCCTTAATTTTATATTTATTTATAACACATTCAGTACCAAATGGTAAATTATAGTTAATCGAATATAATTTATAAGAAAATCCATTTAAAAAAAAAAAAAAAAAAAAAAAAAAAATACATATTTTATTACCTCTGTATATTTATTCTTAATCAGCGAAGTGGAAAAAGGCATCATATTTTCCTGAGTGAATAGAACTCAAAGCTCTGGCTTTGAACATTATTTTTATTTATTTTTTTTGTAGAGCGATCTATTAAACCTGCTCCTCTTGTATCCATTCAACCTTTAAAAAAGTGGGTACCAGACACTTCCTTCATATATTGAGATAAAAAAACATACACTCTCGATTGGACGTAAGCAATAAGATCAATAATCAGATCCAAGTGCCAAAACCCTACTTCTAGGACCTTAATAAATATTTTTAATGACTGATTTTTTATTTATATTAGTTACACATTATTGATTCATGCATATACACTTTATATAGCTCACTTAATCGGATATCTTACATTATGCATTGTTATATGTAAAATTAGAAGCAATACAAAGATTATATAACATAACCAGATATATATTTTAATATATAATTTTATAAATTTATGATTTAAGTTAAATGTTAATGAACCGAACTTTATCACCTTACAAATTAACATTTTGGTAATTTATTTCACAAGTTTTTAAACTCATAAATAATTTTTTTACTCTATTATTTTTTTTAAACAAGTCTACTCACATCGTGCTCTCTGAACATCTTTTCAGCGGTTTCCTCTTGCTCAAAATAGTAGTACTAATTCTCTCTTGTATATTCTTCGATCCAAAAATTGACCATCAATTCTGGTAGATTTATAATACTTACCATTACATATTATATACACACATTTAACTTTTTTTAAAATTTAAATGATTTAAATTATAAATTATCTAGTGTTTTTCTTAATACTTGTATATAAGCATCTAATACGCTCTAGTTTAGCATTAACTTCCTGTGATCACTCGATCCTTTAAAAATAAGTACCCAACAAAGGACTTTTTATAAAACAGGAGGTAGTACAATGATGACTATATTGCTTCCTTATATTTATTACCATTAGGTCTAAAAGTAGGTATTGCTAGTTAGTACCTGTTACCGGAGGTCTAGTATAAATTTAAGAATTTTTTTAAAATTTCATTATTTAATCTTTAAAAATGGTAAGTAAATATTTTCATTTCGGTCTAATCGACGACCCATACTGGCTTAATACCTTTGTACAAACAAAATTCCGAAATTGGAGGAAGAGCTATTACAGCATTAGGAGAGAGTTCAGTATCTAGTTACTTCACGAATATAACTTGATACCTCTCGGTCACTTGTAGCTCCATTTCACTGGCAGTTCCAGTTGCTAATGTCAATTAGGGGAATTCCCAGTTCCGATAGCTGCTTAAGCTCAGTAACTGTAATTGTTCTACGCCGACTGATATAGAAGTTCTTTGTCTATGCACCTTCTGCTCTACTGCGAAGTTATGCTACTATTTGGTTCTCATTAATTGCAAATAATTGATACTCATTAGGATTTTTGTTTGATAACCATCATTACAGGTGAAAGAAGTTACTAAACTGTTACAAGGTAGGTTAGACATATTCTCTTTTGTTAGTGAATTGCATTTAATAACTGTATAACAATGTTTCAGTCTAAATTACACTCTGGTATTAATTAATTACTTATCTGTCATAAACAGTTTTTTGTCAAGTTGTTTTTTTTTGTCAAATCTTTAAATATTTGATTATTGTGGTGATGCTTATGGTAATATTTTTAATGTTTTTTACTCTTTTCAAACGATGTTGATCAATTTTTAATATAATTAACAAATTGCCAATTCAGAATGAAAACTCACTGCTCAAAACTTGATCATTAGTAGCTGTTTTTTATATAGACTTTTGACACCAAGACCTACATTCCTTTAATATAAGTATGAAATATTTTATAAATTTAGTTATTTATTGATGACTGTTGTCGCACAAAAAAACCAGTAGTCCCCTATTTGTGTATAAAATAATGTATTCATACTATAAGATTTGATGAAAGCACATTCTGAGCTGTACCTCTTTCATTTTGGATGTGCGATATGCAGCTTTGAAAATCGCTGTAATTTTTATTTTGTTTGAGCCTCTTTTTTCTTGTTCTTTCCAGTTTTCCTGGTTTTTATTAACACTTTACATTTTATTGTTTATTAATTATATGTTTATAATTAGTTTCATTTTTAAAAGCCAGTTATGTAACTGATGCTGATAACCTGTAATCAACATTATTTCAAGCAATTTGAGTGTAGTTTTTTAGTTTGACTGGCATAACATTATTTCTGTAGTTTAATTTATAAATTCTGCTATTTTTTAATAGCAATAATTATCTAACAACAATGTTTGAATATTTTTCTGGGACATTTTTTAAATTTAATTGGTAGCTACCAGTAAATTATCTAAATTTAATATTTGGTTAATCGGTGTTAAGAGAACTCTGCTATCTGTTATGTGACTAATTCATTTATCATACAGCTCTTGCTGTGAGAGGCCTTTTAATAAAGATCAAAATTTCTTGGTTGGTTCATATTTTAGTTGGTAATTATTGCTTAGTTTTATGCTAATTGTTATCTATTCAAATGATGATTATTTGTCTATTGAGGTTCCTAGTCTTGTATTATTCCAATAGGAACAGTTTCAGTGCCTTAAATTTTTATCTATGTTTAAATTTTAATAGTCTGTATTTAATTTTGTTAAAATATAGTGTCTTGTTATAATTTGTAATTTTTGTCATAGGTATAACCTGAAAAGCTTTTGAAATTATATTGCAAAGATGCCTATTCTGTACAGTGTTATATCAAGAGGTACTACTGTACTAGCAAGTTATGCATCTTGTCCAGGAAATTTCCAAGAAGTAACTGAGCAAATTTTAGCGAAGATTGGTCCTGAAAATGGAAAACTGTCTTTATCCCATAGCAGCTATCTTTTTGATTATATATGTGAAGATGGGATAATATACATGTGCATTACTGATGATGTAAGTTTAAATTTTTAGTAGGATTATGGAGTAAAATTCTGTAAAATGAACTTTATAGAAAAAGATTATAGCGTTCTAGCCCTGTAAGCATAACATAAGATCTGTCTATTATATTCTGGCATTGTCATACTTATCTCTGTGAAGTAAGTATTTTACTAATGGACAAAGTATACTATAGATCTTGAAATAAATAATTTACCATAGATGACTGTTTCAATGTTGTTCAAAATTGTTTAATCTAATGTTGATTATTTCTTTAAAAATGAATTAATTTTATTATTTGTGTTTTTAATTACTTGTTCCAGATCTTCTTCGATAATTTGTTTAGTTTTATTATATTGAATGATGCAAAACGGGGTAGTCATTTCTTTGATATATATATATTTTTTTTTTTTTTTTTTTTTTTTTTTAACGCCTGTTATCCTTACTCTTACATAATCAGCTTATGAACACTGCTGACTGCTGTTACCTATAGCAAACATATTTTTGTGTTTTTTAAACTATTTCTTATATTGATTATATGCTTTCTTTACTCTAAAGATTTTTAATTTTGGTTTCTTAAAAATAATAATGAAAATAAATACTTTACTTAATAATGGAGCTACCAACAATTTATTTTACTATCATAAATGTATACAAAAGAATATATTGCTGATGCTTAGCTTATGTCTTGAAATGTGAAGTTTACAGGACGATTTTCCAGAGTTTTGAAAATCATTTTAAATCTTGTCTCAGTGTTTCTTTATTCATAAATCACTATATTATCTCATAAGGGACTATTCATTATAGTAAAATATAAACTAAAACAGAATATTATTTATTTGGAGTCCATTAAAGCCCTTTGTGCCGAACCTTTTTTTCTTTCACGGTGTTCTGATTACAACTCAAGCCCTTTGTATTCAACAATAAGCAACTTAATTTCTTTCTACGAAGGATATGAAAAATGAACCTGGCCTGGAATAAATACGAAAAATCAAAAATCTTGTCTTTTATGTTGAAATTGTTTTTTTTTAAATGTTCAATATATATAATGCATAATCAATTACAAAAAGTAATGAAAAAGCATTCTGTAAATACAGTTAGTTTAAAAATGGAATCTTATTGATCTATTTCTACACCAACTAAATCAGGATCAATATCTTCATCATTATAGCACCTAAGGTTTCTGTAGAACTACATATGCCCTTTTGATATGTACACTTTCTGGTAAAAAGGATTTAAGTGTCACCTAAATCCTGCCTTCAGTGTCCGAATCACTGCCAAATAGCAAATATTGACTTGTGCCCTTAAGATCAGTTATGGTTTATATTTTTTAGTAAACTCATTTCATTTAAACCGATTGAGCCAATAAAAAAAAAAAAGGAAAGATTTTTTTCTCAATCAGACATAAAAACATCATTTTTATAAAAATGATTACTTTTAAACCCTTTTCCCCAAAAACTTATGATATTTTCCTCTCAATTAAAAAATATTTCAAGCTGTAGCATCAAAAATGATCACAATCATCATGTCTCTTTTGATTATTACAAATAGCTCTATAATTTTAGTATCATAAAAAAAATATATTGAAAAAAGAACTCCTTTAGATGAAAATGAATCTGAAAGTAGGATTTTAACTTACTCAACTTGTTGAAGTTTGATGACCAATACCTAGTTTTATCATACTGGTTGATGTTATCTAACAAACTATAAATTCCCTTGTTCTCTACGAAACTATTGCTAAGATTATTCTGGAATCATTAAAAGTCAATTACATAAGGTATAAAGTTATATATTTTTATATTTACCAGTATTTGGCCATTGATATGTAATAATTTTAGATGCAGTTTGTATTATCCATTGGTTATGTATATTAGCATCTGATATATTTTCCGATCCTATTATTTATTACATTTTAATTTACATGCTTTTATTTTAAATTATTTTTTAGGAGTTTGAAAGATCCCGTGCTTTTCTCTATTTAAATGATATCAAACGAAAATTCTTGGCATCTTTTGGCCTTCGAGCTAAGACAGCTATAGCATATGCCATGAACAATGAATTTTCACCTGTTCTGAGAGCGCAGATGGTATGTTTTATATTATATAAATTGCTGTTTAAATTAAGCTTTATTTATATATATATATATATATATATATATATATATATATATATATATATATATATATATATATATATATATATATATATTTTTTTTTTTTTTGTTTTTAAAGTTGACACCCTTTTCTATTGTTTATTTTATAATATATATTATCAACCTCCTATTATAAATTGCTTTTAATCTAGTTTCGTCAATTATTCACTCTATTTTCTTAGGAATTATCATATATATATTTATTTTGTATTCTATATGTACAGGGTGTCCCGAATTTAAATGGTAAAACTTCAGGAATCTATATGGGACCGAAAAACTAAGACATAAAGTCCTTTAGAGATTTGCTCGTTTTTGCTTAGTTTTAGAGAAAATCGCAAAAAAAGAAACAAAACAAGTTTTCATTTTTATTCTTATTGATTTACATTTATATTTATGTTATTTTCTTTTTAATGTAAATATTGCTCAAAATGTTGTCCTCTTGCACCAATGCAAGCATTACATCTAGCACTCACTTGATAAATTGCAGCTAAACATTGTTCTGATGATATTTGGTGCGCTGCATCTATGATTCGGTCTCTGAATTGCTCTCTTGAGTTGATTGACACCGCATAAACTTTCTGCTTCAAGGTTCCCCATACGAAGAAATCCATGGGTGTCATATCAGATGATCTGGGTGGCCAAGGTACTACTCCTCCACGTCCAATCCATTGTTGTGGATAATTATATCCAGCCAAGCTCGAGCAACTCTGCTATAATGAGCTGGACATCCATCGAGTTGGAACCACATTTCAATCCGCTGCTGTAAGGGAATGTCATCTAAATAATTAGAAAAGTCGTTCTCCAAAAAAATGTGTAAATGTGATACCATTCAATCTTCCAGGTAAAAAATATGGCCCCACCAGTAATCCGTTCCAAATTCCAAGCCAAACGTTAATAGCAAATTCATGCTGAAATCTATTCTCTCTAATAGCTCTGGGATTTTTAAGAGCCCATACATGATAATTTCTTAGATAAACAATTCCTCCTCTTGTAAAGGTAGCTTCATCGGTCCATATAATTTTTAATGGAAATAAATTATCATCGCGAATTTTGCCAAGAAACCAGTTACTAAAATTCAATCTCTTGACATAATCTTGAGGTAATAAATTCTGAACTTTTTGAAGATGGTATGGGTAGCGATTATCACCTTTCAAAGTTCGCCATATTGCTTGCCGCGATATTGCTAATGCAGCAGATGCTCTTCGGATGCTAGTCTCAGGATTGTTGTCGAAGTGGCATTGGACACAATCTGCTCTTATTGCTGCCTGGAATCGGTCGCCTTCATTACGTATTAAGAATGACCCAGTCTCTCGTAGTCTATTAAAAGTTAACGAAAAGACTCGTCGATTAGGCACTCTTCTATTTGGAAATCGGCGCACATACTCCCGCACCGCTTCTAGAGCATTACCGTTACAGAAACCATACACAAAAATCATATCAGCGTATTCAACATTAAAATATGTATGCGGCATTGTGACTAGATGCTATTCACACAAAAATATCTGAGTAACTGACTGAAGACTGATTTAGGAATTATAATCCTAGAAGGAAGCCAAAATGTAAACAAATAAAAGAATATAAAGGATAACATTAAGTGTTTACATATCTCACTGCCTAGCCTGACGAACTTTGAAAGGTGATAATCGCTACCTGTAACATTTTTGTTTTGTTTCTTTTTTTGTGATTTTCACTAAAACTAAGCAAAAACGAGCAAATGTCTAAAGGACCTTTTGTCTTAGTTTTTCGGTCCCCTATAAGTTCCTGAAGTTTAGCCATTTAAATTTGGGACACCCTGTATTCAGCAGGGTATATAATGATCACCTATAGTCAGCAGGTGATCATTATATATACATTCATTTACTAATGATCCCTAGAGTTAGTATGTTGGATGTTATTCATAGTGGACAGTTCAGAATTCTTATGAATTTCTTTTAGATGTATCATTTATTCATGATATTTTTTATTTTTTGTAGAAACATTATTCAGAAGCTAAAGACATTGATACTATTTCCCGTGTGCACAGTGAACTTGATGAACTAAAGGATATTATGGTTCGAAACATAGGTTTGTATCACATATTTCTTTCATTTACAAGTTTATTTAAAAAAATTATATCCCTTAAATATTCATCGATATTAAGCTGCTCTGTATGTTGTCAGCTTATTAATTTGAACTTTTGATAATATAAACTGTACAATTTGATGAACTTCGCAATACAAAATAAATTACTGGGTCAACCTGTCCTCAACATGTAATAATTCAAAGTTCTCCTCCTTGAATCTTGATATTTCAAAGTCAGTGGAAGTATGTTGGATCATACTCATGGCCTCAAGGAGTCCATCACCCAATATCTCTTTATTATTCCATGTGCCATCATGTCTGCGGTGAAGTCCTTCTCACTCATGGAGAAGAGAGTAATTGAAGTAATCAAAAATCGTGACATAAAGAGAGGCATATTATTATGTTTGATGTAGGTACTGTTCAGCTTTTTCTATAAATTGTGACTCCTTACCATGTTTATTCTGTGAAATTTTTCTTCATTGAGTATAAATAAAAAGAAAAATTACTAAGTTTTGTATTTTATTCTTTGTGATTCAAGTTTCTTGAAACACAGTTGTTGTTACTTTATATATCGTGAATTTTTTTCTTCCACTCTTGATAATTCAGATTTTTATAGGTCCCTTACACTTCTAATTATTATGTGTCGACTGTATTATCTCAGAATGTAACTAGGACTATTTCTATTTCTTAATTCTTTACTACTCAGCTTCTTGACCACATTCTGGTTTAAGATGTAATCTATGAAGTTGAGTAATTTTTAGGTTAGTTAAATATCTGTTTAATTCTTTTAAAATTAGCATGTGTTTCTATCCATTCAGTGAGTCAGAGCCATCCCAAGTAGCCTTCGCCATCACCTCATTATCGTGTGCAGCTCTAAACCGATTATATACACTAAGCAGATTTTTGATATCATTGCTAAACTGTCTGTCCATTGCATTTTTTATCTTCTGAAACATATTACTTTTACTAAATACTAAATCTTCTATAAAATATTGTGTAAAAAAACTTTTAAGATTGTTCAGATATTCCTACTGTGATTTTTGATTTCATTTGTTTGCATATTGTTGGAAATTGAGCTATCTTTAATTTATGTATAATAAAATGACATTATTCTTAAATTAAAATTTTGTTCTCTTGGGATTACAGATAATGTGGCTATGAGAGGAGAAAATGTTAAACTTCTTGTTGACAAAACTGAGCAACTCAGTAAAACCTCTGTCACCTTTAGGAGTCAAAGTAGACATTTGCAGAGATCTTTGTTCTGGAAAAATGTCAAAATATATGTCATTATCTCTGTTGTTTGCATTGTAAGTATTATCAACTTAATTATGGAAATAGTTGTATTAATGAAGTAAACAGGGGCTTGTTTGTGCATAGAACATCTGAGTTCATTAATTCGAAACTTAAGTGTCTATAGAGTATTACTATATTTGAAGTATCAACAAATGCTGAATATTATTGTTTTTATATTTCTGCATGCCCATTGATCATATTATTGAAAGTAATGCAAATTATGAAGTGTGAAACAACGCATTTTTTGTTTTTCTTTAGTGATTTTTTTAGGACTTATGTACGTTGAAGGACTGAACTCTCGAATCTGAATTCGTCCTATAAAGGGGAGGTGTAATCCTGTAAAATGTTTGATTATGTCCGAAAGCAATTAGTAATTGCTGAAGATTGACAAAAACAAAAAATGTGATTAATATAACTCAACAATGTGTGTTTATACAAAATACTTCCTTTTATTACGACAAAATTTGTACATAAATAAACCAAAAATATGCCACTTATGTAAAATAGATTAAACGCATTGTAAAATATCTTGGTTCATAAACAATTTGAAAAAGTTTTTAAATAAAGCTCAATACTTTTTAGGTAGGAACCTCTCATGTGGTAGTTAGTATTCTTACATACAGTTTTTATTAGTACTCAGTGTTGCCACTGGTTCTCAGGAACAATGTTACCACTACAGATTTATTATAATTATTTAGGAAGTAAAAAGTGGGAGGCTTAAAGAAGTTCAAGTATCTGGGGTACAGGTATCATAATGAAACAAAATTAAAAATGCAGTGAAAGTCTAAAGGCAGAAAATTGTTGTTACTTCTCTATCTCAGAATTAATCAGTTCGTGCAACATAGATATAAGGCTATATGAATTTTGTATTTCCTTCACTTGTTTCCAGATGTGAAACATGCAAAGCAGGAATACCTATAGAGGTAATAAAATTTTGTTCTAGTGTGATGTCAAGGTTAATCATATGTTCTTGGAACAATTATAATACTTTATCTTTTATTTTTTTTACAATAAACTAAAGGGTCAAAAAAACCATGACATATAAATGTGAGTGTTATATTACCTTAATTGTTATCTATTTATCAAGTTTTCAACTCTTACTGCAATTTATAAAGGATTTTGTACTTTTTTCTTCACATAGTTATTATATCCTAAAATTATCATTTGTTTGATAGATAATAGGGATCTGCCTGCTAGCCAGCCTCTTGACAATATCTCCACTTCATGATTTTGTAATTTTGAAATTATGAGATTTTTGCAATTATCTCAATACATTATTTCAATACAATATTGGAATCTCAATTCCCTGATTTGAGGAATTATATGGAAATCTTACTGTTCTTGGGCCTTTCTTTAATTTTTCTTGTTATTATTTAATTTATTGCTAAACTATTCCATCTAGTGATATGGTACATTTTTCCTAAGATTTAGGATTTAAAGTTATTTCTTTGAAATATCAAAAAGGCCTGTTTAAAAAGCCAACTTCTGTTTTTTCATATCTATAGCTGTTTAACATTTTTTTCTGGGAAGCTAAAAACTTTGAAAGCTCTTAAACTTTCTGCACTCAGTTTTAATATGTTACAGTATGTTGTTTGTAGATTTTGTTTTATTTAATTAATTATTGTTAGTTCATCAGAATTTTTGAATAACTTATCGAATTTTCATTCATTATGTTCCTTACATACCTACTAAGTTGTCGCTTGCATGAAAATGTAGATTTTTTTTTTTTGCAGTAGTGGGGAGGGGTGTTCAATGAATGACTCAGTCAATGTTTTTATGAATTTTGCTAATTGAACTTCTTTCATGCCTAAACAGACTTCAATATCATGATGACAGAATTCATTTATTTTCTTTCCGGGGGTGCCTGTTTAGTGATGAGATTAAAATGGTATTTATGAGATGAAGGAAAGCTGATGACAACAGACTTGAATGACTGTCAATTCTTAGTGTTATTAAGGCCAATTGGGGCTTTAGAGTTAAATAAATAATAATGTATGTAACAGAAATTTAGGAAAACAACATTTCATCGTCCGCTTTTATCTTTTGCTTTTACAAATTTTATGCTTAAATAGAAACCGATCAGATAGAAAAAAATAATGCAAAATCAACCTCTATGTTTTTTGGAATTTTTGATTTTCAGTAATGTTGGCTTACTTAAAAAGATCTTTTAATTGTTAAAAAGTTTTGAGGAACTGATTGCAATTATCTATTGCTTATGCAGGTAAACTTCTATTTTTTTAACTAGTATTTAGTAGTTTGAAAATATTAACTACTAGCTACTAGTAGCTTTTTCCTTAACTTTTAATTACAATTTAGTTACTAGTTAAAACTACTGTGACTCATAGTAGTTGTAGATAGTAGCTAATAATTATAACTTAGCATAGCTCAATTTTGAATAGTTTGAGGTTGTGACAGTTATTTTTGATTTTCAGACTGATTAATAACTTTTTAATAACAGAAATATGTGGATTTTTTTGATCATTTTTGTTGTTTAGATCCACAGAACATAAAACCAACTAGAAGGGGTATGGAAGGCATGGCAAGTAAAGCCAACCTTCAACTGCTCTCCCCACTCTTGTACCCTCACTAGTTGCTGAAAAAGTTGTCAAGTGCATAATTTATTATGTTCTTGTGCACTCGTCTACCTCTGTTTACTTACATATTCTTAAACATTGTGATATCCTGTTCAACAGCAACACTGTTTATGTATCACTGATAATATAAAACTAATCTTCAACTTAGAAAACCTTCTGCCTGTAATATATTAAAATTATAAGATATAATACAAACTGTCATCACGACTATTTATTAAGTCATTATAATGAGACTAATTGTATAAAGGACCCGAACTAATTACTAACCATTGCTATCGGGGTACAATGGATGGAGTACTTTAAACTGACCATCAGGCATTTTAGACTTCATATTTATTTTAAATATTAAGTATCGCTTGGCTTAAATCCTGCATTCTGTATAGTAGTATAATAACCAGGTAGTTTGGTGGTGTAATTTAGAATTTTTTTTTTCTTAATTTGACTTGCATAATTTTTGTGGTGAAAGAGCAATTTTTCGCCATCAATTTTCATAGCAGATCATCACTGCTTGGTTCAGAATTTAAACCTTAAAAAATTAACCATTGCAACTGAAAAATGGCTAATGAAAATGAAGATATCATATTTTCATTTTTTGACATATATGTAACTTATAAAGCTGAAATACTAAATAAATAACTGCAGCCGTAGAACAGTAACATTTAATTATATATTGTTGTTCATATAGAGTTTCAATTATCCAAGAATAAAAATTATTTTTCATTTTATTACGTGGCCATAATGGTTTTAGAAAACTAATTCACTAAAACAGCATCCAAAGAAATATCATCTACCTAAGGGTGGAGGGTTAATCCTAAGTGTTGATGTTATTGAGATTTATTAAATAAGTGAAAAATTGTTTAGTTACACATCCAAGCATTAAAGGCTCTCACTGAAGTGGGAAGCTTTCAAATCATTTCTAATAAAGCTCTGCATTCTCAAAAACCTTTTTTTACTAATGTAGCACATTTTCTAGACGAGGAGTCTCAATACTTATCAACCATCTCTGCAGTAGGAGTATTATACTTAAAAACTAGCTAGTAGATATCATGAATTTAAACGTTTCAATGACAATCTGCATTGGGAAAATATACTTGCAAAGAACAATAAACTTGTTTTATTTAAAGGACACTAATATAATAATAGTGTAGTTTACATTTCAAATACTCTCAATGTTACACAAATAAATTAACAACATTATAAGCCAAACGAGCTTTATTTTTCCTTTTTTTGTCTCTCATTATTTATTACTATATACATGAAGTTAGCACATAAAGGTGAACGATGGTAGGTTAGAACACCAGTGGTGATTAACTCCTGTGAGGGTACAGGAGTGAGGGGACGGTTTGAAAGCTGGCTTCACTCCCCTTCCTACAGACCTGACCCCCTTGCCCCTTCTACTTTGTTCTTAGATCATAGTTTTAATGATCACACTTCATAGTTGATTTTTTTTTTTTTTTTTTTTTTTTTTTTTGGTTT
This sequence comes from Euschistus heros, assembly GCA_003667255.2. Lineage (NCBI taxonomy): Eukaryota > Metazoa > Arthropoda > Insecta > Hemiptera > Pentatomidae > Euschistus > Euschistus heros. The sequence continues at coordinate 122,084 of RCWM02000002.1, read as the reverse complement.
TAGGTCATACTCTACCTTCTGCTAGCTATGAGCTGTGGTGGACTCTTCTTACCTACCTGTCATTAACTTTTTCAGATGTGAATAAAAAAGGATAAATGGAAATCTACAACCCACTGAAAACCACAGATTTATTTATAGGTTGACTAGTAATGATTTTTTTTAAAAAATGACTTGTCAAGTCTTAAGTAAAACCCTTTAAGAAGTTTGATTACTACATTTTCATTTTAAGCATTTAATGTTTTGAATTTTCAGAAGTCAATATACAGCATCCATTTTTAATTTTGTGCTCTATTATTTATTACTAATTTCTGCTAGTTATTTGTGTTTAGCTTTTTTGCTCAGCATCTAGTCTGAAAAGATCGATTATTATTTGCACTAAATTTTACTTTTTTACATTGCAATATATCCATGACTTTTGTGGTGTCCGTTAATGTTACTGTAGCCGCTCACCACTATCTGTATACTAGTGTAATGTATTTATAAAGTATTTAACTGTGATAAAGTAATTTCAATTTTTGTAGTCTCAGCTTTTATTAAATGTTATATGCGTTAATGTTATGTTTAAATATTGTTTTTATTTCATATATTACATGGTTGCGTTTGCATATTCCCAAGATTCGTTATAATTATTATGTCTTATACAATTTAACTATTTCTAAATAATAGCTTGTATAAAATAAAAAAAATTAATGTAAAATGAATTTTTGAGGGTGTGTTCAGAAATCTTATTCATTTTACAAATCACCTCATTTTTATAAATGAAATTGAATATTAATACATTTTTTCTTTAAACTTATAAATTTTATTTGTTTGTACTTGTGCAAAAAATAAAATGAAAGAAATCAATCAAAAAGTAGATGATAGAAAAAAAGAAAATTATATATGCATTTAAAAAAAAGAAAATTATGATTTTCTGAATAAACCCTTAAAAATTTAGAATGAAGTGTACTGGACTGATATTATTTAATTCTAAAATAGCTAGTAAGAATATGTTAGAGGAATTTAAATATTATGCAGTTAAATTAGTTGTAGTTAATTAATTTTTAATATAAAAATCAATCGTAAGAACTATTAATATTATAGTAAGTTATATGTTTAGAGTTTTAATTTAATATCATGTGTATGAATATGCACTATCATGGAATCATGTAAATAAATGGAAAATATATAAATTTATGAAAATATTCAAGATTTATTAATACTATTTTTCCAAAATTGTTTGTTTTATTTTTTCCTGAAGCAACTTTATCAGTAACCTTATAGTAACTTTGTTTTTTATGCACTTATTCGTTAAAAGGTATTGTTCTACTAATTAAATTTTAAATATATTTTTATTTCACTTTTTTTGGATATGGTAAATGGATTCATTGATTTTGAATATACCTATTTGTTTCTATAGTTAGCCAAATGAATTCATTTGTCATACATTGGCAAACAATTTTAAGATACTAATTTTTTTGCTTCACCTTAAAAGACAAGCCCATTTTAAGATAACCAAGATTTGTCCACTCTGACTTCGAGGAATGCAAATACGAAGAAGCTTTTTTCAAGTTAATCTGAGAATATTTTAATTAACCCTCTTCATGGAGCACTGGTCTCTTGGACCACTATAGAATCAAATTTGGACACTAGAGCACGCAGTGTATCACCTTCCGGGCTGATTGTTTAGAAAAGTCTCAGTACACCCTCGGACAGCGAGAAGACTGCTCCAGCGTTTGGATTCTCGCACCACTTGATGGCCCGTTCACTATTTTCCAAAATAGTTGGTCTCTTGGACCAATGTTCCCTATAAGGTTAGTTTCTTACTGGTCTGGAGGACCCTTATACCCATATATATGTGTTTTACTACCGGTCTCAGAGACCCGTGTTCCTTTTATGGTTGAATGGTTTCTTAGACCAGTGTTCCTTTTTACGTCGATTATTCCTTGACTTTCTTTTTATTGTTTTTTTTTTCATATATATATTTTTTATAGAATCTGATTCAAACTTTTCAGATCTCAGCGATGAGTAGAACACCTAGTTACGTATCTTGCTTTACCAGAAGATTTCGAAGAGGAATCTGATATTGAACTTGACTCAGAGGATGAAGAGGGTTTGTTGGAGCACACCTCTGACAGTGAACTCTCGTATGATGAGGAAGATGAACCTGTGGCTTCAGTTACAGCTGGAGATATAGGACCATCAACCAGCCAAGAGGACTTTAGACCTTTTTTCTAAAGTAGGGAACCCACCCAACCCATAAACAGCTGATGTAGTAAAAATATAACAAAATTAAAAACATCAACAAAAGGTCCTGTGAAGATTTGAGTAAATCCTAGCCCAGAAGAAGGACCATCAACCAGCCAAGAGGACTTTAGACCTTTTTTCTAAAGTAGGGAACCCACCCAACCCATAAACAGCTGATGTAGTAAAAATATAACAAAATTAAAAACATCAACAAAAGGTCCTGTGAAGAATTGAGTAAATCCTAGCCCAGAAGAAGGACCATCAACCAGCCAAGAGGACTTTAGACCTTTTTTCTAAAGTAGGGAACCCACCCAACCCATAAACAGCTGATGTAGTAAAAATATAACAAAATTAAAAACATCAACAAAAGGTCCTGTGAAGAATTGAGTAATTCCTAGCCCAGAAGAAGTTTGGGGACTCTTATTTACCCCTGACATCCTCGAAGATATTGCCACCTGGACTAATATAAAATTGAGTTCATGAAAGAAAATATGAAATTCAAGGATAACTTGTATCGCCCTACTGACATTTGTGAAATGAAAGCACTTTTGGGACTGCTAATTCTGAGCTGTATTAACAAATCAGCCAGAGTCACTGTCTTCCCTTTTCTCTACAGGACCCGCAGGGAGGCCGTGATGTCAGAAAAACGCTGTAACATCCTTATTAGAGCATTGTGTTTTGAGGATTCTCTTATTCGCTGAGCCAGGGTAAAAGACGATCCGGCAGTTGCGATTTCTGGTATGTTTGATAAGTTGATAAAAAATTGCCAAGAAATATATGAAATAGGTGCCTTGGTCTGAGTTGATGAGACACTCGTTCCATTCCAAGGAAGATGCAAATTTAGAATGTATTTGGCTTACAAGCTGGCAAAGAATGGCTTCAAATTAGTATGCCTGACAGATGCTCGAAATTTTTATCTTTTCAATGCATATCTTTATCTTGGAAAAGATAGCGATGGGATGACCCTAAATATAGAAGAGAGTCCGATTAGCCAAACCTGTATATGGTGCCAATAGCAACATAACCGTAGACGACAGATTTACGAGTATGGAACTCATTGACTATCATGGCGACCCTGAAGAAAAACAAGCCAGAAATTTCCTGGAATTTCTAGCTAAAAAGAACTGACCTATCGGCTCATCTTTATATGGCTTCACAAAAGAATTTACACTTATATTCCACGTTCTAAAGAAATCCATGGTTGTCATTCTCCTCTCTAGGCACAATGACACGTACACGGATATCAATAACCAGAAACCTGAAGTAATTTCATTTTATAATTGTACAAAATCAGGTGTCGACGCATTAGACATGAAGTGCAGTGTTTATTCAGCAAATAGGAAAACCAGAAGATGGCCCCTGGCAATTTCCTATCATATGATATCTATCAGCTGCAGCAATACTTATGTTGTTTATAAGAAATATGACGAGACAAGAAATATAAGACGATTTTATTTTATGTAAAAACTACGATTGTCACTTACAGCAAATCATCTTTGCCAACGTCTTGAAATTCAAAACTTACCTGTTGGTCTAAAAAACATTATAAAAAGTTGTTTGGCAAACAACGATTCGAGGAGGCGGGGCATGCAACGGATTTCCTTGAAAAACTGAAAACTTGCCAATACTGTCCATCCCAGAGGTATAGGAAAACTAACTATAAGTGTGTACAGTGCAATACGCCAATTTGCTTAGAATGTTTAAAGAAATTGTGCAACAAATGTGTATAAAAACTATAACAAAATTAGTGTAAATTTTCCTTTAATATTGTTATGCAATAGGTATAGATTTTTTACCCACTTTTTCGGTTATAAGTTAACAATATATTTTTTAAATCTTGGTTGGTAAATTGTAGTATATTTGTAATTTAAAAAATATGTTCCTAATTCCTTAATTAATAAGTACATCCAAGTTTCTATTTTTTTTTGCATAAAAACTATATATTTACTCTTTAATAAAGAATTTCAAATGTTAAATTTTTTATTAGTCCAACCTCTTCTTGGGAATAAAATTTAATGGGTTTTAATATTAGCAATAGATGTCCTGGTCTGAAAGACCTGTGTTCCCCTTAACTGATAAAAAAGGAACGTTCCGTGCAGAGCGTTAAATAAATAAAAGAAATTATTTTTAAATTGATAAGTATTTAAATTTTTGATTGTCGTATACTTACCATTTTTATCAAACCTATCAGTGACCAGCAGTATTTTTTTTTTTAAACAGATATTGCATTTGATTAGGTTTTCTGTTTCAATATCTATATTTGTAAATGAATGAAATCTATTTTGAATATTTGAAGTTCATTAGATATTAACTTTTGTCTTTTACCTTTTAAAAGAAACATGTATAAGGATTGTGTCAAATATTTTATGATTTGTATTCCAGCGTTTTTGGGTCCGTTTTTAACTTGATAGATCAATGAATTTAGTGCAGATGTCCATAGGATTAACACTTGGGGTTGTGAATTGAGTTTGATTATCTCATCAGATTAGTGAATTCGTTATACTCATGTAGTTGTAACAAAATACAAAGTATAATTCATTAGGCTGGTTTACGCTTTTGGGAAATATAAATTCTTTTGGCTGAGAGACTGTTATTTTCACGAGTAATGTTTTTTTCACACTCAAAATGTGTGAAGGTTTTCATACCTAAAAATGTAGCATTTTGACATGCTGTAGCTCTCTTTTAGTGTTGCTTGGGTTAAAAATTAGCTGATAGATTTCTTATCAGAAATTACATTGCCGCTAGAACTATATTTTAGGAGCTATTTTTTTTTTAAATATCAGGGCTTCTTTGACACACTCTAGCTCTGTTGGTGTTGCTCTGAAACCCCTGGATTCTTGCAACTTTGTTTATTTAGAGTAATTATTAATTAAATTAAATTATTAATGTAAGTAATATGAGTCTTTTAATTCTAAAATGTAAATTAGTTGACTGATTGTAGATGTATATTGTAAGCAGTAGATTATAGGTAGGTGAATTCATGATCTATTGTTTTTCCCATTTAGGGAGGAATTTAAATTTTTAGTATTATATTGAGTAAGTATTATTTTTTTGATGATGTAACTGATTTATAACAACTGATTTATCATTGTTTTAAAATTGAGGAGCTTTAGGGAAATGAATATTAATGTTTATTATTAAGTTTATTTTATATCCTTTAAGACATTTACAACTAATAAAGGTAACTTTAGAAAATAAAATAATACTTAATATATTTTTAGTTATCATAACATTTAGTTTCAATTGAATTCAATCATTTATTTACTTATTTTGCCTTTTATAATTTTTTAAACTTTAACTTAGTAACAGTTGTAATATTTATCCCTCCCCCTTTGTTCCTTATTTGATTTCCTACTTGTAGTTTTTATTTCAATTTTACCATCTTCATGTTATTTTATCTATTTATATATCATTATATCTAATGCTAACTCATTGGTTGGGCTTAGGACACATTATAATCTTCTAATGTAGTTAAGAAAATCTATTTACAAGGCTACCATATCATTTCTTTCGGATTGATATGGTTTAGATTTATTGTGGATTTTCCAGAAACCTGATAACTCTCTGATGAGAATTTAGCTGATACTTTGTTCAAAAATGAGCTTGTTTGCTGTTCTAATAAAGAAAGCAAGTTATTGCTATTATCATAGCAAAGCAGTCATAATCGTTTTCTAACTTTAAAAACTCATTTAACTATTCCTCTTCAATGCATCCTCTGTTTGGTCACAGGTATTTAAATTTTACTACATTTTAAATATAGCGATGTCATGGAAAATAAATGTTTTAAAATTATTATGGGTAATAAATTATAATTATTGATGGGTGATAAATTATAAGGCAGTAGGAGGTTGTTTCCAATGGAATTGTTGTTGATATCTGAAATAAAGCAGCCAATATACTACATTTAAAAGAGCAAATGATGTTGGGAAAAGAACTCTTGCTGCTCGATCAATATAAGAAACACTGTTGACCCTTTTATGTCCTCTTGATGCTTCCCTCTGTCTTTCTCTTCGATATGTCTCATCTCCAACTGAAAATAAATGTAAAAATGTTTATTAATTACTGTTTTATGGACTGGAAATAATAATTTTAAAATTAAAGTTAGATATTCATATGTTTTTTACAATTTAACTTGTAGTTTGAAAACTATTGAAGGGCCAGAGGGAAAATACACAGTCCAACCTAGTCAATTTTGAGAAAAATGAAATTTAAAGTTAAAACTCATCAAGGTCCATTTTCAAAAAGTGAACAATTATTTCCTCAAAAAATATTTTTTTTACATAGATAATCGTTTCCCTCTATATAAAATTTCAAAACCAAAAAATAATTCTTAATTACCAAGAAATAATGAGGCAACACCAAACTGCTAATTCAGAAATCGTTAGATTCTGGCAAAAATTAGCATCCTCCAGGGGCTTTGGATTGGATGCTCAGAACATCTGTTGTTTTAGCCCCTTAATTGTTTTTGTATTGATTTTATGTGGGCTATCTTTTCATTCTCGATAGTAATATGTACGAAAATAAAGTACACTTTCTATACTATCAGATGGCTTCACAAGTTTAAAATAAACAATAAGCGGACTTCTGCGGTTTTCCCCCCTAGCCCTTCAATTAATTAGTATATTAAGCTTATTAAATCACAAATACTGGTAAGAAGTGAAATAGGCATTGAAAAAATAATAATAAATGTAAATTTGATTCATCCCTCAATTGACAAATTTATGATAATACAGAAAGATCATTAAAATGAGAAATAAATATATGATTTGCCACATCTGTACTATTAATTTAATTAGAAAAACCAATTTAAATAAATTTGTAACATTTGATGGTGAATCATTGATCAAATCCTTATCATTTGTACCTTTTTTGTGAATACTGGATAAACTGTATTTGAAATACTTTATTTTCCAAAAAAAAACAGAAAAAATTTTTTCTATTGAATATTGAAGAAGGTTGAATTTATTACAACTTCCCTCTCTTATTAAGAATTATTATACAATAATTGCTGTGAATATTTTATCATATTCTATTATAAAGGGTACATATTATTATTGTATTTTTTTGTTTGATTGTTTTGGTTTGTTGTGACTGATGATGAGACATTTAAATCAGTACCTACACTATATTTACTTGAATCTATTACCCAGAAAAAGAAAGTGTGTGTGTGTGTAATATATATTTATTTATTAGTAATCTTACCCAAGCAGTAAAATATCTGTTTCCACCTGGGAACTTTAGTATCAGTCTGGGTTTGTCTTTCAACCATTACATTGCCAGAATGTTGTACTTTAGGTCCCAATGGTGCAAGTCCATGAGTGAGGGAAAGTCTTTTTGGTGAATTTCCTAGAGCAGGATCCTTAAATAATATCAAGACAATTTAATAAGAAATCATTTGTCATAGAAATTAATATTCAATGTCATAATAATGACTAATAAATAGGTTATTCATAGTATTTTTAGTTTGAAGTTATTTTTAATTTGCATCAAATTGAAGCAACGCTACCTATTTATAATACTGGATTTAACTTCTACTGTATTTCTTGTTATAACATGGTTTATTTGTGCTTCATCTCTCTTATATAACTAATGATTAAAGCTAAGAAAAAAATTAGAGTGGCAACAAATTTAAAAATTCCATTATTTTCATGATAGTGTTTACAATTATTTTAACAATATAATAATGTATGCACAAAAAAAAAAAAAAAAAAAAAAAAAAAAAAAAAAAAAAAAATTTTAAATATATAAATTATGAATAAGACATATTACATTAATAGTGAAATTAATTAGGTTATCACATTATGTATTAAATCTCTCATCACAGTTGTATCAGAAATCACCAATTAATTCTTCATAGAATCCATCAATACCTTGTCAATTATATTTAAGTAAACATAATATTTGTTAAAAAATGGTTTAAACTAAAATGCTTGAACTAAATTTATTTAAACTCCTTTTCCTGAATCACTAAAACCCATGAGGTGTCTTGGACTCATATAATTTGATTAAGTGTTTTCTTTACCAACAGTAATTCTATGAAGTGATAGTATCACTCTGAGTTCTCTTTCCACTTTATAGAGGATTAGTATATCATGATATTAACAAACTAGAAATTAATTAATATGGAATCAATAAATTTATAAAAATAACAAATATATCTGGATTATTATTACATTGTAAATTGGGCATATGAGAGAACTTTTTCTTCGACCTCTATGAATGACATCAAGTGCTGGTGGATCTAATGAACCAATCATTTCAATTTCATCTACATCTTCCCATTCATCCTCATCCATTGGGATTTCACCACTTCCAACCTGAAAATAAATAATGATAGACAAAGCAAGCATAACTTTTTATGTTTTTCATTTATGTTATACATTAAGTGAATATGTTATGAATTATGTTATTTACTTTTGTGAAATAATGAACTCCTGCAAATTCTAGGAGTGTAGCAATGCAGTAAAAGAAGCTCATAAGTAGAAACCAGTCTAAAGCAGTTGCATATCTAACTTTGGGAAGATCTGTACGGCTGTCTAGTCCAATGGTTGATAAGGTGAGTACTGTTGTTATACCTAGAAAATTAATCAGTTTGATGAATAAATATTTATCTTGGAAATGGAATATATTATATATGTATATATATTTTTTTATACTAATTCAGTTGAATCTTCATCTGAAGTCCATTTTTTTTATTCTCACTTAAAAAACCATAGGAGCTAAGTCAGAAAAGCTGCTTATTTTTTACCTTTCATTATGATTATCCAATAATTTGAAAAATAAAGATTTTTTGTATGAGCAAAGTAATTTTAGCTTTTGATGCTTCCAGTGAATCAGAAATAAGAAAAGAACAAAACTTATAAAAAGATATTTTACATCAAATAATTTATTTTAGACACAACGATAATTTTTTTGACATTTGCAATTCCATTTTTGATTGATCAACACCTGATCTTTGCTATCTATTTATTTTTACTTTAATTAATTTCTTAAGCAGCTCTATAACCTAGGACAGGTCTTGGCTTCCTTCATAATGTTGTTCCACAATTCTCGGTTTCTTGCCTTTGTTCTCCATCTTCTGATTCCTAAAACCCTCAGACCCTCCTCCTGGTCCTGCAGCCATTGTCTTCTTGGTCTGCCTACTCTTCTTTTGCTGAATACATTTCCATGCAATAGTTGCAACACTCACTTTATTCATAATTAAAAATGCTTGTTATTCATTTGGGAAGATCCATAAATTACATGAGCTCTCAAAGTGGGGGTGGAAAGAGGTATCCTGCAAAATTTTATCACCTGAGATTTTAGGTCAACTTTCTAATTCAAGAATTAATAGTGTATAATACAATTAATAATATTATAAGTATTAACAGCTTATTATTTACTGGTATGTAAAAAAATACATAAGCATACCTAAAAATAAATTTAATTATTGAAAAAAAGTAAATCTCATATGAGGCGGAGAGGAGAAGTTACAGCATACTAAAAAAAAAAATCATTACTCACGTAAGTAATAGATATACCCTTAGGCTCCCATTAGATTATTTTTTTTTTTTTTTTTTTTTTTTTTTTTTTTTTTCGGATTTGACGACCTTAGGTCATATACCGAGACCCAATACATTGGACCGCCAGTATTCGCGGTCTTCCCAATCTCCTTCCCGCAATCCTCTCGCCGCCATTACTTCCTCAACCACCTGAAACCATGTTTTCCTTGGGCGGCCTCTTTTCCGTCTCTCTTCCGGGACGTAGTTAAATATCTTTGTTGGCCATCTTTCTGGGCCCATTCTTCTTAAATGGCCATACCACAGCAGCTGTTTGGTGTGAATGGTGTGGACTATAGTGTTTTCCGCCTTAACGATATTTCTTATGGCAGAAATTAGTTACCCGTTGAACCCTGGAAATGCGACAACTTCTTCTCCAAAAATCCATTTCGACAGCTTGTAAGCTCTGTGCTTCTCTTATTCCAACCACCCACATTTCCGAACCATATAGGATTACTCCTTCAAAAAAGGAGTGGAAAATCCTCTTCTTGGTTTCTAGTGAAACATTTGGGCTCCACAGTACAGAGTTCATCATGCCAATCAGCTTTCTTCCTTTCTTTACCTTTTCTTTTATGTCACTCTCAAGTGTTCCCCTGTCATCGATATAAACTCCCAAATACTTGAAGAGAGTACTCCGATGTAGCGACCAATTTTCTAATAGCAGAGCAGCTGTAGAGGCGTTGAAGGCCATGTATTCTGTCTTCTCTTTGCTGATTTCTAGGCCCCGTTTAGAATATTCTTCTTCTAGCTTCCTAAGCATATAACTTAGATCTTCTTCCTCGGAAGCTATTACTACCTGATCATCAGCAAAATGTAGACTGTACAAAGTTTCTTTTCCTATTCTTACACCCATACCTCGACATTTCCTTTTCCACTCCTTCAAAACTTCCTCTAGATAGAGGTTAAAAAGGGTGGGTGATAAACTACACCCTTGTCTCAGGCCTTTGGTGATAAGGAAACTATTTGTCAAACGGTTCCCCATTTTGACCTTGGCTTTAGCTCCACAGTATAGACTTTTAATTGCATTAGTAAGATTTCTACTTACTCCGATATCCTCTAACGCCCTCCACAGAAGTTTTAATGGAACCGTATCATACGCTTTTTTTATGTCTACAAATAGCTGAGTTGTTTACACGGTGTATACATCAATGTAAAGTACCATCGGAATGGTTGACTGGATATATCATTCCAATCCATAAACAAGGGAATAAGAGTGACTGTACAAATTATCGCGGTATCACCGTTTTAAGCAGCATGAGCAGGCTCTATGGTCGAGTTTTAAAGAACAGATTGGAGCGAGAGCTAGAAGGATGTATATCAGAAGAACAGGCAGGTTTTAGAGCAGGAAGGTCTTGCATGGATCATGTGTTCACCATTGAACAATTACTTGAGAAGAGATTATTTTTTAATTATTTTAATTGTAATATTTAAAAAAAAAATAACTAATGCTTATTTAGCAATGTTTAATTGAAATATCAGTAAATTTATATCCTGATAATTTTTTTTTTTTTAAATATTTATTGAAATTTACAACTGTATGTACAATATGAAATATAATACATCAAGTAAATGTGATGACATAGATAAAAATGACATGTCACTTGTTTCTAAAGCAACTACCCATTAGTAGCACTTATAAAGGTTCTATACAGGGTGAGTATCTCTTAGTGTAAAAAAAAAAATTGGGCTAAACTAGATCAAAAATGTAGCTAAATGCCGCAAATCTCACCTTTCTATTCCAATCGGTTGCAGATATACGATAAATCAAAGACTTTTTTGAGGAAATCACGTTTTTTTCCCATAAAAAACTGTAATATCTCCATTTTGTCTGAATATTTTTCAAATTTTGGCCACATTTTCAGATTTAGCATTAAATTTCCTATAAAAACAGAGTACACGTAACCTTGAATTTTACAAACTTGGTATCTAAAGAACAGCTTGATATTCACCTTATTTGGGGAAGTCGCAATGTCTTATTTACTTCAACGCTCACCGTTTTTCGTAAAAACTATCCACAAAACGTTAAATCTGACAAAAAATTGCAAACTTAATCAGCTTTCGGATGACATGTTAAACGTAATGATTTTGTTTCAATTTCATGGAGATATTTACTTTTGAAACCGAAAAAACATGGTGTTCTCATTTGGTATACAAATCAGTTACTTGGGTAAATAAAACATTATGACAATCCCTTAATGGAAATGTGCATTTTAAACATAATAAACTGTTCATTGGAATAAAAAGTAAAGGAAAAAATGATTGTTTAATAGAAAATAAAGGGAAACTGTCAATAAAGCGACACCAGATCAGAGGATCTTATGTTATTACATTTATTTATTATTATATTTTAGGATTTATTTTATTAGATTTTCAATGTAATGTTTAAAATCCAGTGATAATGAACATAGACCTTAATTTTGCCGTTAGCTTCTGAATGCAGATTGTGTCTAAGAATACTACTTTTTGAAGTGAATTTTATGGGCAGATGAGTCTGTTTTTACAGGGGATGGCATTTCTACCAATCCATGTATATCGTTATTATGAATGGTCGAAATGCCTTCCCCTGTAAAAATGAGACTCATCTAGCCATAAATCACATAATAAATAAATAAATGTAATAACATAAGATCCTCTGATCTGGTGTCGCTTTATTGACAGTATCTCCATGAAATTGAAACAAAATCATTACGTTTAACATATCATCCGAAAGCTGATTAAGTTTGCAATTTTTTGTCAGATTTAACGTTTTGTGGATAGTTTTTACGAAAAACGGTGAGCGTTGAAGTAAATAAGACATTGTGACTTCCCCAAATAAGGTGAATATCAAGCTGTTCTTTAGATACCAAGTTTGTAAAATTCAAGGTTACGTGTACTCTGTTCTTATAGGAAATTTAATGCTAAATCTGAAAATGTGGCCAAAATTTGAAAAATATTCAGACAAAATGGAGATATTACAGTTTTTATGGGAAAAAAAAAAAAAAAAAAAAAAACGATTTCCTCAAAAAAAAGTCTTTGATTTATCGTATATCTGCAACCGATTGGAATAGAAAGGTGAGATTTGCGGCATTTAGCTACATTTTTGATCTAGTTTAACCCAATTTTTTTTTTACACTAAGAGATACTCACCCTGTATAATGAAGTGCTATATTAGAGGGCTCGAGGCCATCTTCTTTTCAGGCGCCTCGGAGGGTTATCTGGAATGGAATGAGAAGTAAGTTGTGATACTAATGGATTTGAATGGTTGTGGAGTTTGCTATGAAAGGATAGATATCTGGTTTGAGCTAAGTCAGAAACGTAAGGTATATTAAGATCTTTGTGGTTAAGTTTGTCTGTGACAAAGTAAGGAGCATTTAGGATTTATCTAAGGATTTTGGATTGTAAAATAAAGTGAGTAAAGTAAATGTTGTTTTAGTTTTTTATGTGGATTCCAAGTAAGACGTTTATCCAAATGGAGTCCTAGGTAGCGGATCTGTATAACGGGGATTAGTGGAACATTGTTAAAGGATACTGTAAGACAGGAAGTTATAGGTTTACGAGGAAGGGTAAAGGTAATTTGATGGAATTTATTTGGATTTATTTTGATTCTACATTTTCGACACCATTCTTGAAGTTTTATGATATGGGATTGGTTTTTCTGGGTGGCAATGAAGGGATCATTGTTTACTGATAACACACACCTGTCATCAGCATACGTGGTGAGGATGATGGTAGGATGCGTTGGGATGCCAGCTCTATATACAGTGTAGAGGATTGGACCTTGGATACTTCCTTGAGGAACACCTGCAGATTGGGTAAAGAGAGAGGAGTAGGAAAACTTATGATGAACTTTGAATGTTCTATCACTAAGATAGGAACTCTGATAATTTTTAAATTTGAAATTTAGTGTTTATATAATTATTAATTGAAAGTAAGTTTCATTCATTAATTTAATTTATTTTAATTTTTAAATTTGAAAATTATTATTTATATAGTTTTTAATATAAAGCAAGATAAAAATAAGGTTATTGTTTTTTAATTTTTTATACATGAATTATAATTGAAAAATTTAATCACAAATCCATTAATAATTTTTATATTCATGAATATAAAGATAATTTAATATATTTTCTTTATGGATTGTTCATAATGAGGAGCTTAATTAATAATAAAGCTTTATTGAACATTTATAAATAAACAATAAAACTATAATTTTTTATTCATTATTACAAAAAGAAAAAAAAAAAAAAAAAAATTGCTTTTCTGTTGTGATGGTATTCATAACTTAAAATTTAAAGAATACAATGAAGATCATACTGTTTCTCTTTGATAACTTCTAAAGAAAGCATGGATAAATGCTATGGATATATTAGTTGATAACAATCAGTGGTTTCTTTTTAGGATACACTAAGTGTATATCTTAAAAAGGATTTTTAAACTAGAGATGTAATTTTAAATTATAATTTTTATTAAGATATGAAGAATCTTGTTTAAAGTAAAATAACATTAAGAATTTGTTCTATCGATTTATTATGAACGCTCACCTTTCAGCTTCACTTTTGAACTACAAGAGTTGAGTTTATGTAGGAACAAGAGTTGATTTTGAATTAGACAATACTTGGGAACTGATAAATTGTTTTATCAAGGCTAAAGGAATGTTTTCTCAATGAATGTTAAATAACGAAAATTTACATCTGACTACACCTATTAAGAACATATTTTACCTCCATAGTCAAGATACTAAATAAAGCAAGACTTTTTGTATATTCACAGCTACAGTTTACCAGTAGTATTATTATGATAAATATTTATCTTGATATTAAAAATAGATAAATATGAAATTTATCATATTAAGGGGTGACTCCAACTATAACTTAAACTTCAGAATAACTTGGCAATTTTTGGTTACTTTAGGATAAAAATATATATAAAATGCAATTAATGGACAAAGGTATAGCAGTGTACTCAAAGAGATCTTCATCAGATTTCTTACAATTATTTAAGGATATTTACAAGAATTAGGAGCTGAAAACTAAATGCCTGGATTTGGTGAAAACTGCTCAGTCAATCATTATTTGAACACCACCAACTCAAATGGAAACTGCCTTTGAATGCTTTAAGTACCTCCTAATGATATTCCACTAATTCCTGTTGAACAGATCAGCTACCTAGGACTCCACTTAGACAAACGTCTTACTTGGAATCCACATACAAGACTAAAACGACAAGAAACTGCCCGTCGTTACAGACTACTTCAACATTTACTAGACAAACGTTCAAAGCTCCCAATTAATTACAAAAGACTCATTTACATGACAGTGATTAGACCTATTTGGACGTACGGAGTTGAGCTTTGGGGCTCTACTAAACCATCCAATTCATCTGGTATCCAATCTTTGCAATCCAAAATCCTTCGAAAAATCCTCAATGCTCCTTACTATGTGACCAATAAACTTATCCATAAAGATCTTAATGTTCCATATGTTTCTGATTTAGCCCAAACCAGATACCTATCCTTCCATAGTAAGCTCCATAACCACTCCAATCCACTAGTCTCCCAACTTGCTTCCTCCTCCATCCCTGATAATCCTCCGAGGCGTCTGAAAAGAAGATGGCCTAGAGACCTTTTAGTGTAGATTTTATTGAAGTGCTACTAGTGAGTAGTTCTTCACAAGTTATTTACATGCCATTGTATTCACTGTCAACACATTTGCTTGTTGTATATTATTTTGTACAGTTGTAAATATCAATAAATG
The DNA here is from genome assembly GCA_003667255.2 of Euschistus heros. Classification (NCBI taxonomy): domain Eukaryota; kingdom Metazoa; phylum Arthropoda; class Insecta; order Hemiptera; family Pentatomidae; genus Euschistus; species Euschistus heros. The sequence continues at coordinate 106,588 of RCWM02000002.1, read as the reverse complement.
GAAAAAAAAAAAAAAAAAAAAAAAAAAAAAAAAAAAAAAAAAAAAAAAAGTACCTCCTATAAAAGGAGTTTTTGCAGGGTCCATGGTGTCAAGGAAAGAAAATTAAGAAAAAAGTCCCCCTTGCACCTGTAGGCTAAAGAAAGATTAACATGGAAAATGTTATAGTGTTAAAATGTTATAAATTAATATCTAAAAAATACTAAACTTAAAAATAGAAGTTTCAAAATGAACTTTTTTCATTCAAACCAATATCGCTCTCAAACTGTAGGTCCTAGTGACAAATGTTGAACAACAAAAAATATTCTCAAATGAATTGTTGACAAGTTAGGTGTCAGATTTCCAATCCGAGCAACACCAACTGAACTAGATTGAGTCAAATTGTAAAAAGTAACTCAAGATCGAAATGGTCTGCGACCTTGGAAAATATTTGGAATTAAAGATATTGTTTATGTATTAATAGGATTTGTAGAACTCCCCACATTAATAATCCTTGTTTTACACATTTTGCTTAGTCTGTTAATGTCTGTGAAAAGTATAGTTTCAACTGCGTTTTCTGAGTACGTGAGTACATGGTTTTCATTTATAATGGAAAACTTGAAGACAAATCGCGATTTGTTTAATAGACTCCATAGTCTCGATACAAAAAGTTATGTGCTTTTATTTGAAGAGTAGGTGTTATCAAAGTTAAAGTTTTGGCAAAATCTTCGGAAGTCTTGAAAGAGAAGGTGCGTTTATTTTGCCATCAAGTAACGCGAAGGTTGGATAAATCACATCGAAATTCAGACAGATTTTTGAACAATAATGAGTCATGGCTTAATATGGAGTTCATTTACCCTTAAGAATTCATGACACAAATCTACTACCAAATCCTCTCAGCTGAAAAAAAAAAAAAAAAAAAAAAAAAATTAGTGAATGCTCTGAGCTGCACAAGGTGTGAAGAGCTGACGACATAAGAGAACAGTATTCTCTGTAGGTAAGAGGCTAATATAAAGATTTTTGAAATTTTAGAGAATTCTGGTCGAGAAATCAAGCAGGGCAAATACTAATGAAGATATTTTACATAATTTGTGAATTACTTCGGATCCATTTATTAATTTAATGAAACCTCAATACCTAAAAAACTACAGTAAGAAGATATGTTTCCCAAAGCTGTGGAGTTGCTAGAAACGGACAATACTGTTGAAATGAACTCTGGTGATGAGACTGATGAAAATTATTTCACATCAATGGAAACTTAAAAAATTAAAATGTGTAAGATATTATACATTAATATCAACAATGTTAATACAGATATGGATATATCAATGTAAATATAAATATAGTTGTTTATTTCCTGCAAAGTTGTATCATTTTTTCTGAGGTATAAAAACAACTCTTGAACTCTGCTACGTACGTTCTGACCACTTTGCTAAGACATAAGTATAAGTCATTTTTATTACTTTTCCCTCATCCTACGCTTTGGAAGTGTGTAAATTATTTAGAAATGATTCTCTTTTTTAAACTCGATTTACTTTGATAATTCAACTTGTACGAAAAAGTGGTCCTAATTGCTACAAGAAACGGACTTCAAAAACGTTATCCTCAGGTATTCACTAATAAAAATGCTTAAAATTGATATCCGAATAGGACTGAATGCGTCTACACAACGAATTTGAACGAATGGATTCAACAATAAAATTTCGTTAACCACAGTGTAGGAGTCTGTGTGTTGCAATTGATTACTTCTATTACATAACTAAATAGTTTCATTCCGTTTCGGTTGGGGACAATATTTAAATTATTACCTATCAGGTTTCTGACAAACCGCGATTTGTTTAGTTTTTAGAAAATCCGATCGACGAAAAAGGTACAAAACACATAATGGTAAACTGGTAATCAAAAGTTAATTTGAAGATTTTTAAATTTGATAGAGAACATAAAAAAATCATAGAAAATAATATCCCTCGAATCAAAACCCGAACGAACGTAAATAGGATTTTTTGGACACGCTATTTGTTAACAGAGCAAAATCCTGAAATAATGAGGGGAAATAGACTTCAGATTTGAATTCTACACCCTTGAAAACATACCCCTATGAAATTTGAAGTCGCAATAATTCTTAGAGGATAATAATGCGATGTCCAGAAAAAACACCGTTTCGTAAAAAAATAAAAAAGTAAAAGGTTGGGACATATCCTCGCAGGTATAAGGTAATCATTATGGATATGGAAAAAAGGAAATGCTTGCACTTCAACCTTTTACTTTAAAGCATAGCCTTACATTTCAAGTAAAAGGTTATATCTTTTTTTATGAATACGACCCAATGTGTGATGATTCGTTTCAAAATGGTGTTATTATTAGAGGTTAATTATTAATTGAAGGAGAAAAGTTTAAGAAAATAAGGTAAAACTCTATATTATCTGCAAGTACTTTTCACTGACTGAAGTAAACTCATGATCTACTATTCATTAATCAAGAAAAATATATTTGCAATAGAAAAGATGACTCTATGCCTCGTTGTCATACCCAAAGACATCCGTTAATAATGGAAGTGTCGTGGTAATGTTCTAATTTATTCAACTAGCTAGCTGTTAGAGCCAGCTATATTACGGGATAATGAGGAGCCATATCAGGTTCACGCCACGGTAGATGGCTGTACCAGTTACAAAATCTGACAGCATTGAATAACAGGGGTTCTATTAAATATAAGCCTACTTGTGATAGTTAAACTAAATCTTAATAGTTAAATATTTTTAAAGCATTGTACATCAGAAAAAATGTTTTCGATAATTTAAAGCCCGAATTTAGAAGCAGCAGAGTTTCGTGAAAACTGCTATATAATATATCATAAACAGTAAAAAATAGGCAATATTTTTTTATATCTGAATGAATGGCCTTGGTGTGGAGCGTGGTATGCCTATCTAATATGAAGTTCAACCTACTTATAATTATAACAAAGGCTAAATCTCTTGGATTTACCAAGTTATTTATTAAGTTATAATTGTTAAAAGGGTTTAAATGCCGAAAAATCTGTTATTGAATTCATAAAAGTTCCAAACGCTACTTTTGTACTTATCATAACATCATCAGAACCAGCTAGTTCTGAACTTTATGATAAATAATATATATTAAATTCAAATATTGTTGGATGAATCCAAAACAAACTTAATTCATCACCATTAAATTCCCATAAATTGTATAAATTTATATATTTTACAAATTTCTTCTGCCAAAGCAAAAGATATATTCTGAATATTTGGGGAATTTAGAAGAAAAAAAAAAAAACAATAGAGAGACTTCCAAAAAAAAAACTTCCTTTCAGAGAAAACAATAGATCATGGATATGTCTATGTATAATCTACTGTTTTTACATCTACTGCTTCTAGTAAGGAAACTGTCGGCAAAATTTTCGATCTAAGCATCACCAACAGAGCTAGAGCGTGTCAAAATGTTGCATTTTTGAATGTGAAAAAAGCGTTACACATTTTGAGGGTGAAAAAAACGTTAAAAAACGAAAACCATAGACCTCCAGCCGTCTCAAGGATATAACCCTGTCAAAACCAGAAAGTTTTTTTTATCATCTTCTGTCGCTGTCATCTTGACCGAAAGCGTCATCTGAACATTTACCCATAGATGAACATATCGTATAAATTAAGTAAATTATTATCGAACTCATTCGTAAATGGTCGTTAGTTGTAGTTTTTGAGAGATTTAGATAACAAATCTTTCAATATTGAAAAAAAAAAAAAAAAAACACGGATATTACAAATATTTAATTCTTAGTGGGAATATTTATTGCTGAACCAAATAAAAGTAATCAACTTTGCTCAAAATTTTCCAAAGATACATGTATTGTAGAACTAATTTCACAGCTGATTGGTTCAATACTTAACGTTGAGCTGTCTAATTTGAAAACTTGTATAATAACAGTAATATATAAATAATATTAAAAATAATCATAGTGAAAATCCAAACCTTCTTGCTCGCTGGTAACGTATGATTAGGTCCAGGCCAGTGGATAAAATTGTAATTTTTCAGTACAGCTACTTCTTCAATGAGCAACAGAGTGGAAAAAATGATTTATGGTAAAGAGTATCTATGTCATTTCAAAAACGAAACTTTTATCTGTTTGTGTATTTTTAAAAATTAAGAATATCACAACTATTATGGATAGGAAAATCTTTTAGTAGTAAAATATTTTAATATTAATTTATGATAGATTATTACTTTGTATGTGTGAAACTATTAAACGTAATCCAGTGTCACTTTATCATCTTCATTTACACTATTTCTTCCTAACATTTAATCTTACCCTTATCATTTTTTAATATTTTCCTTTAGTATCCGCTAAATATCTAGAAAGTTTAAAAGTCCTATTGGCACTAATAGTCACCACCTGAATGATGGAATTTATTAAAAAAGAATTCAGAAGAGAATTTGATTGAATTAGACAGATCTGGGGGTTCATTAATATTTCTAAGAGCGACCTTTACCGAGATAGCCTCTCAATTCAGATTCTCAAAAGAAAGCAGAAGGGTGGGAAAGGCTGGAAGACAATTGGCGGTCTCATTTAAAAAACTGTGAGAATCCTGAGAAAAGATTCTGATGGCTAATTGTCAGACCCAACAAAAGCCAAGTCATTTGTCACGGAAAATTATCTCCTTCATAGAGCTCTTTAAATCATCGATCTGGAAATGCGTCTGCGGTTAGCACTAGGGCATTAATATAGTTACTTTTCAAAGTTAACTACCATGCTTTTTATTCCTTTGGTTCTAAAACATTACTGAATAAGACTTGGTTTCGATTTTACAACTATTACCTCTAAATATTCCTCTTTGAATTGAGTACAACCGTTAGTATTAATAAGGACTTAATAGTATTACATTTAGTTTGAACGTGGAATTTGTAGGTTTGGGGTGATCAAAATTCCGAAGTTAAGACGCCTATCCCTTCTTAGCAATATTAGTTACTGGTATGCACTTTTATCGATAGGTTTTTATTTGTATGTACTTTACAGTTAATAAAGATTTTAAGATTAAAACACCTTACAAATTGAAGGTATTAGGTAGATGAAGGGGTTATATAGCAAAATACCTTTTTGAGTAAATTATGTTTAATTTTTTTTTTTTTTTTTTTTTTACGTTTATGAACTATAGTAACATAACTCCTTTATCCACCAAAACCTTTAATTATTTGCGATAAATTCAATTAATAATATGAACAAGTGACAGCTTTCAGTTGTTAAGTATATAGAAATATGACATTTTGGAACGAATACATTTTGAGATAGGATATATTATAAGCATATGTAGATTCCCTATGAAAAAAAAAAATAATATATATCTGTAATCCCCGTGAATAAGTGGTCAAGACGACTTTTGACCAAAATGAGTTAAGTGACGAAAAAAGAATCGTGGAGGTTTTCATTCTTGGTGGATAAATGTTTAATTAAGATGCTCTGCTTAAAACATAGCTATTTAAAATGAACATCTTCCTTAAACACTTATAAGGAAATATTTTATCACTTAACTCATTTTGGTTAAAGTTCGACTAAACCACTTATTCACTAAGATGACAGATATGCATATATGTGTACATTTCATGTATATCTATTTCGACCATAATTTCTCGGTAAAAAACGATAATAAGAGAGGAGTGGATATTGAAAAAAACACTGTTGATATGTATTTTTAATAAAATTAATAAATTTAAAAAACGATGTTGTTTCCAAGAACTTCTGCCAAAAAGTCCTAAAAAGGTGATTTGACCCGGCCTGGTTTGTTTAGTGTTAAGAAACTTGTATCATGACTGTTTGTGAATGAGTTATTAATAATTATTCAAGCGATGCTGTTAAACTCATCGCCGAAATGATTCCCCACCATAATCTAAACGTTTCATGTTCCAAAATTTACCCAGTTCTATAACAGAGCATTGAAGGATTGGATTTCGGGCGACAAAATATTAGTATTGATGTGCATTCTTTGATTTTTTTTAGATAAAAAAAACAAAACAATTAGGTTGTTTCTAATGGTAACAAATATCGTTGAAGAAGTCTTAGAAAAGAAAAACTTTGGTGGCTAAAGTGGAATCGTATTGGGAACATTGCTTTAACAAAATACTGAAGTCAGAACCCCACTTGTTGCCTTTCCTCACAAAACAATTTGGTGGAATGGGCTTTCCAGCACGCAATGCATGCAAGCTGTGCGACCAATACTTCGCTATACAATAACCCTTTTTTTTTCATTGGCCGGCCGGCCTTGTTCTCATGATCTCAATTCCAAAAGTTTTTGAAGTTCAAATATTTATTTTTTTTAAGTTTTGGTTTTATCGTTGTGGTTTTATTCATATTTGTTTTTAAAAAAGTAATAATAATAATAAATGCTTTCAAAAGAACGACTCTTTTATTTCAATTACATGCAAAAACCAAGGTTGCACAGTTTTTGAATTAAAAGAAATTGTATGTCAAAAAGTCGAAAAACTTAAGTGGTTTTATAGTTATGAAATGCTCTTTAATTACAATACTAGATCCGCTTATTATATGCTTTCGTCCGCTGTCGTAAATATTGAAGTTAGATAATTCTGAATAATTATTTGAGTTTAATTTTTTTTTTTATAAATAAATCTTGTAATGAAGAAAACATGCATAAGGGAAAAAAAATCATGAGACATCCGATTAAACTACAATTCGAGTTTTGTCTCCCGATATTATGAAGTTAAGAGAATTATTGACCGTAAGAGAAATAGTCAATCCGAAGATCCACTTTAACATTTTTTCTGGTCTGGCCTTGCGATTTGTTAATTGTAATAGCAAAAGGAACTTTAATTGGAAATTTCAATATTTCAATTGAATAGGTTGATCAATAAGAATCGCCGGGATTCGAAGAATTAATGCTATTCTCCAGTCACTGTTCCAGTTAGAAATATAATCTCAATTATATTTCCATGTTTAGCTGTAATTTTTACTCTGCCAACATTTAAGATTTTCGAGTCACGAAAATATTTAATTTGGCATTTGATTTTAATATATGAGTTCGTATTCCAGATGAAAGAGAGTGTTATTCATTAGCAAAATAATACTTTAATAAAAAATAATTAAATTTTATTACCAATATCCATGCTCTAGATGACATTGTAATATCTGGCAAAACGGTTTTCAAACACCGCTGCAATCTACATATTTATCGCATTTTTAATAACATTTTAATTGAAAGCTAGTAAATTTTATTATTGTAAAAGCTATCTTGAACTGTGGATATGAGGTGGTTAACATTTGGTACAGATTGGTTCAGTAGTTTTTGTGGTTAGTGATAACCAAAGAAATATGGCTTGTCCTTATATGCAGTTGTGTGGATTTGCATTATTATTTCAACTTATCTAAGTCCCGTCCAATTTTTAAGGGTTTTAAAAACGAATGAAGGGTTTGCTGCAAAAAGGAGGTAGCTCTACTTATCAGTTGTTACAGAAAAATTTTAGAACAGTTTGAAAATTGAACAAACTTGCTACAAACATGAGATGTCCCATCTTATGATTCACATGATAACTAACTGATTGGAGCTATGTTGTCTAACAAAACAAACATATACATATTTTTACTTTTTTTTATCACAAGATAGCACATTATCTCAAATCTTCAATTGGAGCTACCTCCGTTTTGCAGCAAACCCTTCAATTGTAAAGTATTAAAAAATAAGAACGTATTGACAAAACAGCATATCAGTTACAAACACAATTAAAACGAAACAAATGGACGTCCCGAGAGGATTGGTTAAGATTCTCGGGCTATAAACAAAACGTATACACCTTATGTATAGGGAAAGGTATTTAGGCTGTCTTTAATCTTAAATAATTTGGAGTGATTCTCATTAACAGTTGTGTCTTATGATTCAAAATTTAATAGAATATTATTTTCTTGCCATTAATTTTCCCTTTAGTAATATTTATTCGCTCTTTAAACCTTAATTACAGATCGGAATATTATTTTCATTAAAAGGTTTTTGATATCAATAATATTATTTGATATAATTTGAAATCTCGTTTGCGACTGCGATAGGCCATCCAAAAATGCTTCTTATAGTTTTTAGTATGTATTTTACGGGTTATTTCGGCTGTAAATAATTCAGACTGGTTGCTTAATATAAAGATTTTGTTTTTACCCTTAATAATGAAAGAGAAACTCATAATATAACATGATGGAAATATTATGACTATCACTGGATTCACTGAATATTGAGTTGTACTTACACAAGCCAACACGGTCTGAGGTCGCTTCTCGGTGGATCCAAAATGACACCCAGGAGAGAACAACGATGAGAATACAGGGGACGTAGACTTGAATCAGAAAGTAGCCGGTGTGTCGGCGGAGGTTGAAATTAACTTGAAGGAGAGAAAATTCTCCTAGAAAAAATATATATTTTTGACTAAAGAACTACCATTTCTCCTGAAAGTCTCTGTTTTTTTTTTTTTTTTACCTTATTACATTTTTATTTTAAAAAAAAAATAATACATTGATAGATTATGTAAATACCAAAATAGTAAAAAAAATTGCATACAGAAGAATTTAAAAGTATTTATATTTAAAGTATTTAGAAGTATGTGATTTAGAATTAAAAATATATTCTGTAGTATTAAGTGCTTCGTAACGAAGAAAAATGATAGTTGTAGATATTTAATAACTTACCTTCCCTCCTCTTTTAAAGTTAGATTTCTCTGAGGACTTTCCAACAGGTCAAACTGGGAAAGAGCCATTCCTGATTCGAAACTGACACTTTTACCAGATTGCCACTGGTATACGAGAGTTGTCGGCTTGGATAAGCATCTAAAATGAATAAATTTTTTTTTATTTCAAACATGTTATCTGACTTAAAGCTGCATTTTTTTTTCTTCCCCTTCCAACAATATCCGAGAACCCCATCATACAGAAAATAGGAGACTACGACATGACATTACCAAAACAATACACCCATAAACTTACTAACTACACAAGGTGTTCAATATTCGATGACCACCCCCCTTTTTTTTTTTTCACAGTTTTTGAAATTTTGAAACAAAACCCTTCAGGGTCTTAACTGTGTCAAATAAAGTTTCTTTTCAGGTTGTAGTCTGCCCTCAAACCTTCTCCAGTTCGTCTCCAGCGACCCTAACTCTGGAATTTCCAATGGATATGATATTTTTTACGACGGATTTCAATAGAAAATTAAATTTTTAATCGATTTTATACTTGTGAACTTTTTTTATCCGAGGCACCGTTTCACCGCAAATCACAAAAAATCATTTTAAGAAAATAAACAGTCTTAAGCTGGGTATTGGGCCCTCACTTTTTTCAAGAAAGATTGACTGGTGAAACTTTCAATTGGTTTTTGAATAATGAACTAATAGAACTCCTTGAAGATATACCATTAAACCAGCGAAACACAATGTGGTTCCAGCTGGATGGATGTCCTTCTCACTTTCCAAAGGCAGTTCGTGGAACCCTGAGGGAGATGTTCATCGGCCGAGGGATGGATGTGGAGGCCATTACCGTTAGATCTGGTGATCTCGGCGGCCACTCTCTTGTGCGGCCAATCTTTCTTGAAAAAAGTGAGGGCCCAATACTTTCCCAGGATATATCCCGCATCAAACATTTGTGGTGAATCTGTGTTAATGGTCGACTTGACACGTCCAATGCGGGTTGTGATCACACCAGTATTACATATATGTTGTGGCGGTTTACAGTTCCTATGCTTGAAAATGTTAACTCATCGGTCCAGAGCACATTGGAAAAGAAAGAAGGGTTTTCCCCAATCGTTCTTTGTGCACAATGACAGAACCTTAGCCGTCTCTCAGCATCTTAGGGAGTTAGAGCCTGATGAAGTGAAATGCGCTACGGCCTCATACGGTGTTGTTTTATTATGGCCCACACCGTTCCAATGCTTAAGTGGGTATCCCTGGCTATATCCCGAATGCTCCGATGAGGATACGCTTCCACCGTAGCCAGTACATAAACGATATTAGTTTCATCACGGACTTGTCGACGAATTGAGCCTTTCGGGGGAAACCTTTCAAGTCGACCTGTTCTCGCCGCTCTTCGCAACAGTCGCGGAGGCATTCCATATTTTCGTTTAAAGTTTATTTTATTTTTGCAATCCCAGCTTTAGACTGCTTATTTTTTAAACATGATTTTTTGTGATTTTTGACGAAAAAAAATTCACCGGTATAAAATCAATTGAAAATTTGATTTTCTATGGAAATCCGTCGTAATAAATACCACATCCCATTGAAAATTCCAGAGTTAGGGTCGCTAGAGAATAACTGGAGAAGGTTGGAGAGCAGACTATAACCTGAAAAGAAACTTTATTTGACACAGTTATGGCCCTGAGAGTTCAATTTCAAAATTTGTGGAAAAAAGGGGGTTGGTCATCGAATATTGAACACCCTGTATATTAATTGACATAATAGGATATGTGTATCGTTTTTATATAAAAAAATATTATGATTATCTCAATGAATCCATAGTTTCAAGAAAGTCTTCTGCTTTGACTACTAAAGATTGTATCATCATACTTGATTTCTTGTCTTCCTTTTTTTTTTTTTTTTTTAATTAATATTTATAATCTGTATATTAAATTGCTGATATTTCGAAATGTTTTTTTTGTTTTTAAAACTGTAGAAAAATGTTTAGCATTCGAGAATAGTCTTCGAATAAAAATATAAAAGGTGTCCAACGTGTTGAATATGCTGTCCCTTGATGAAAAAGAAGAGTTTTTTACAATTTTTTTTTTTTTTTTTTTTCAAAATCCAGGTTCTGAAAATATTAAAAGTAGCTTATTTCAACCAACTAAAGTAGTATGTATGTAGTCCTGTATGTGGTGAAAGCTTTTGAAAATATAACTTATTTTTCTAATTACTTGTCTGTGGAAAAAAAATTAGAATACTTATTACTTATTACACATAGTTTAAATATATAAAGAGATACTCGTGTATGCTAGAGAAACTAAATTATTTATTAATATAGTTTGGATTCATTTGTATATTTAGCCGGGCTATCAACAGTGTTTATTTTACGTTAAGTTTGTGGTACGGACAGTTGAGCTGTGTTATCTCTTTCAAATATGCTAACTTATCATTAGAACTTTGTCGCATGCTGAAAATAGCTTGTGCGATTTATTGAAACAGATTAGCCGTTTTAATAAATGTATGAATGAATTGTAGAACTAAAGGTTATAAATAGGCTAAAGTTATAAACATTTTAATAGTCTTTGTTATTATTTAGGGTTGATCCACGAAGGAGTAATTTGTGATTCATCTTGCTTGCTGAAGTAGAAATTTCTTACCTCAGTTAGATATAATCACAAGTGTCTAAAGAGTAAAAGCTTTGCCATGTTCTTGAAAAGAACAAATAGTGTTTAGGGCTGAGATTCTTAAAAAAAGTGACTTCAGTATCTTTAGTTTCAATTCCAACTTCTAGTCGTTTTGTCTTTATATACTAAAGCAAAAGGTGGGAAGACTTGTGCCGATCTTTTAAGAAATAGTTAAAAAAATAGACTGAATGAAAAACTTTTTCAAGTAGCGATATCTGAATAATGATTAAAAGTTATGGTTTTGATTGTTATCAATGCATCGGAATTTATGCTATTAGTAGGTTTAAATGTAATATTTAGGGTTGATAGATTAAGCTTATCTATTTTAATGATAAAAGAGTAATATTCGGGCAATGAAATATTCATTAGATAAATAATAAGTTATATACAAAACATACATGAGGCGAATATTTTGTATGCAATAATTTCAGAAGAAAATCCCCACTGTCGATCAAAAAACAAAATCATTCTATATAAATCAGTCATAAGAGCATTACTGACGTACGCCTCTCCCATGGAACTACACCTCTGACTCAAACTATAAAAAAATGGAAAGGGTGCAAAACAGATGCATGAGAATAGAATGAGAATCACTACCCCAGATACACAAAAATAACCGACATGCTACTCGAATTTGAATTGTCAGACAATTAAACAATTTATTCACACACAGACCAGGAACTTTTTAAACTCAACAAACAATTAGTGAAATCCAATAATTCAAACAATTGGTAGTTATAACAAGCAAACCTTAAGAAGATACATACACAAACGTACAAACCACATACTACTATAACAATATTTTGCTAATAAGACATCTAAAAGTTATTGTCTCAGCTTAAAATTAAATTTATTAGAACACAAATAATATATAAGTTAATTATCCAAAATGTTGATTATCATTAACGAACAAAAAGTTAATAAATTGTACATTTTAGTTTAGTAAATTTTATTATGTATTTTCTTTTAGCAATCTCTCTTTTTTTTTTTTTTTTTCTTTCTTATTTTGTAGGTTTTTTCCCTTTATTTATTTATTTATTTTCCTACTGTTAAAATAAATGCATTCCAAATTATAACCATTTTAGCTAAGCTCAGCTGACTATGTAGTGTAAATTGTTTTATTACCAAAACATTTAACAATATTTAATATGTGCAGTTGTAAACTGTTAAATCATTTGAATAAAACCTTTTTTTTGTTATTTTGTATACAATAAAAAGGTTGCATATATTAAGTTCGGATCTTTTGAGGAGTTGTCTTTCAAAACTGAACATGTCCACTTCAGAAAATTTGAAAAAAAAAACCTACACTAGTGCTCCCTCTGATGTTAAATCCTAAGCAATTATATAATTAAAATCATTGATAGATGCCTACTTAGAAAAACCAAGTATAGTTGTGTGTGCAGCTTGCATGGATTTATAAAAGAACCATAATAAAAAACCAAAGTAGACATGTTATGTTCTTTAATACAATTCCTTACTTTATCTCGAGGTTAAATCTTTACTTTACGATCAATGGCTTAAATTGTAGATATTTTTATTATATACAACTTTTATATACAACAACATTTTATGAAAAGCCGCGTTATATTTGCTTATAAATTGAAAAAAACTGCTTTTGGCCATGTTCTCGTGCCCCTAACTCTAAAAAACTCACCAAATCTTCGGGGCACTTTTGACAGAAATACTTCTTTAATCGCCCTCAACAACTCTGTGCGGGTTGCTACCAGCCCTTATTATTAGTAAATTTAACATGGGAGTGATTCCCTATTGACTGGACTATAATAAAAACAAACAAACTTGTTGAGTATGAAAAGTAGAAAAATAAAAAAAAAAAAAAAATCCTTTAAACCAAATAATGATTTCTGTTGGAATAAAACAAAAAATAAAAGCTTTGAAAACAAATAATTGTTTTAATTGTACAACAATAATAATGTTTTAAAAATTAAACAACAATAATTATTTATTTAAATCGCTATTAGTATACCTGCTCTGTTTTAATCGTACTGAGTATACCTGCTCCCTTCCAATCAAATTTAATCTTATTATGATAGACGGGGGATTATGATTTTATTTATTTATTTTTTTATTTATATATTGTTTTATTATCATCATCAAGTTAGTCTTGGATTTTTTGCTACTTAAATTATATTTTATTTTCATCGGAGTATTTTCTCTGAGTAATTATAAATGTTCCAGTTATATATAATTATAATCTTAATATATATAAATTACGTGTCGCCGCCTAGGGGCCGGCTAACACCTAAACTACTGAACCGATTTTAATCAAATTTGCATGCCGTGTGCAGTTTGATCCAACCAAAAAGATAGGATACCTTATATCTTAATTTATAGTCGCAATATTATTTGTATATTATCTGTAAGTCACAATTATCTGTTAGCTCTATACGATTCTAACATATGGGCGGTATAAGGTTATACTATTATATAAAAAGACAAGCAATGTTTCGTTTGTGTTCACTAACCGCCAAAAACTACTGAATCAATCTCTACCAAATTTTGACTACATCATCTTTATAGGATGGTTTAGCAATAGTAAAATCTAATGATTTTCAACTAATTCTTTATTGAAAAATGAATAATAAGTGGATAACAGTGAAGTTCAAAAATGGCGGCAATTGTCATCTACATGAAAGGTTAAAAGGTACAGTGTTACATAGAGGTGAACATTGATAATAAAATTTACTTATTTTCAATTAAATTGTTATAAAAAAGCTATATGGAGTGAAATATACCAAATTTTAACTACATCATGTTCATAGTTCTAGGTTTAGCAACAATGAAAATTTAAATGTACAATGTTGAGTGTTAGAAACGGGTTTTGCCATACTACCACATACTTTTATGGTTAGAAATTAAAATCCAACCAGATCAAATCAAATCAAATTATTTCTGTCGAATGAAAATTATTAAAAATCAAAATGCCGATCCTCAGCTGTTTAATATTGTGTGTAAAAATATGAATTTTGAACCTTTAGTTGTAAGCACTGATAATGCATTTTCTTAATGGTCTCTGTCCATCTGGATTACCAACTCATATATTAAAATTGAAAATTGGATGTCTAATTATGCTTTATGTTATCTTCAAATACCTAATCAATCTAAATTTAACCGAGTTAATAATGGCTGCTATGCGTGAAAATATTATCAAAAATATAATTTTCAATTGTTCACTTTAATACAAGATTTTTATCGATAAACCAAAAATCAATTATTAGTTAAAATTCCTCGACGGGGGATGATGAAGTTATATATAGAAGGACAAGCCATTTCCGTTCGTGATCACTAACCGCGAAAACTATAGAACTATTCTGTACCAAATATAACTACATCATCTTCATAGTTCAAGGAAGGTTTAGCAATAATAAAATTTACATATTTCCTCTTAAATTACTGTTTATAAAGCGATAAATATGTGGTGGGTAGTAAAGCGAGCGCCATTCAAGAGAGGTTACAATAATCCAGTGTTAATTATAGCTAGAAATTGATAATAAAATTACTAAATTAAATTAATTTGATATCCAAAAAGCTATAAATATGTGGTGTGACGTGTGGATTCCTGTGAAATTTAAAAATCGAATATGTGGCAAGCGACAATAGCATTTTAGTAAAACTAATGAACCTATCTGAACCAAATTTTAACTACATCATCTTCATAGTTCTTGAAAGATTTACAATTAGAAAATTTACTATAATAATAACTTATACTATTATATAAAAGGACAAGCCATTTTTCGTTTGTGATCACTAACCGCGAATATTACTGAACCAATCTGTACTAAATTTTAACTACATCATCTTTATAGTTTTAAGACGGTTTAGCAATATTAAAATCTACTGATTTTTAATTTATATTTTATTTAAAAAAGTTAATATGTGGACAACAGTGAAGTTTGACAATTGACCGATAGGTGGCGAGTGCCATTCTACACGAGAGGTTACAAAACAGCTTAAAATTGATGATAAAATTTACTTATTAAACTATCAAGAAAATTATTAAATAAAAAATATTTAAATATGGTGTGCGATATGTGGATCCCAGGGAAGCTTGAAAATTGACCGATTGTGTATAGCGCCATTCCACAATAGAGTTAATAATGGTAGACTGAACCTATCTGTACCGACATCTAAATAATTAATTTTTATAATTCTAGGAAGGTTTTGCAATGGTAAAATTTACAATAACTAACATTGAAATGTATAAAGTTGAGAGGCAGGACCGAGGTTTGCCACACTGTCATATACTTTTATAGTTCGAAATCAACATCCAACCAGATGAAATTAATAAAGTTATTTCTGCCGAATACAAATTATTACTAAATCAAAATGTCGATCTTTTGCTTTTTTATATCGTGTGTAAAAATATGATCCACGGGCATTTTGTCGTTAGCACTGATAATGCAGTTTATTTTCCGCAAGAGTTTATTAATAGTCTTTATCCATCTTGATTACCAATTCATACATTAAAATTAAAAATTTTATGTCTAATGGTGTTTTTACGTAATCTTCAACCACCTAATCAGTGCAATTATAACTAGATTAATAATTACTGCTATGCGTGAAAAAATCATTGAAGAAATAATGCTCAACCACATGCTAAAATACAAGAATCTTATCGATAAACAAATAAAACGTTAATTTTTAGTTGAAATTATCTTTACTTATGAGGGCGGAGAAGCCGCGACAGGGATGCTAGTAATTATATATGTTGCTGCAGGTATCCCTACCACACCTAATACTTTCCTTGCAACATTTGCTATCCTTTCATCCCATTCAGATCCTTTAATAGCTTCCTATAATCTCTACTTTTTCTTGACTGGTGTGATGATTGGCGGATCAAATTAAATGCATCTAAATGCACCAACGTAACCTTTACCCTCAGCCAAAAATTCTGTCCTCCCATCTATTTCAATGGTATTCCACTACCTTAAGCTAACACAGTTCGGTATCTTGGTTTCTACTTAGACAAAATACTTACATGGAACTCTCATACTCGACTCAAAAGGCAAGAACTCGATAGACGCTTCAGCCAACTGTATAGACTACTAAATAGGACATATCATCTTTCCGTTGAAAACAAATTTCTCATATATAAACCCATTATTAAACATAGTTGGACTCATGTACTTGAACTGTGGGGGACTGCAAAAAAGTCGAATATCAGACGTATTTAATCCTTCCAGTCTAAAGTCCTCCGAACTATAGTGAATGCTCCTTACTATGTATCCAGTAAAACCCTACACAATAGCCTACGTCCTCGACCTTATACCCCTTAAATTTTTGAAAATCCTTTGGAACCTTTCCTTCCATCCTAACCCTCTGGCTCAATCACTATTAAGTTCAACAAATCCTGATAGCCCCCCTCGCATATTAAAACGGGAGTCGAATATATTTCACTTGTGTATGTATTCTATATTGTATATTATTTATGTATAGCTTAGTTCTTTTCTGTTTTTTTTTCTATTATTATTATTTTCTTTTTCTTTCTTTTATTGTACATAATGTGTGAATGTAATCATGAAGTCATCTATGCTACTTATCGCCTACATTTGTAATAATTAATCAATAAATGTTTAAAATAATTATATTTCAATTTGAATTCTAATGGTTGAATATTAGTTAATGCAGATATAATATTGTAAAATTTCTAATGTTTAGAAAAGAGGAGGTAGAGGTCAACTTTCATGTTATCCTTAAGAATACTTACAGCTTCCAAGGATCAAAGGACACGATTGACGATCCATGGGAAAATTGTGCAATTCCATTGGACATTTTGCTTTTATTGTCAACCTGAAAAAAATTAAAATAAATCATATAAACAAATGCAATTACATTCTTTTTTTTTAATTTAAATTTTAAAGATTTAAAATAATTTTACTAGCCCCTGATTATAATTATATCCAAACATGTTCTCGAATAAGAACACTGAGCATTTGATTTTTTAGATGCTTTCCACTGTCGACAATGTATTGATATATTCATAATATAACCAAATAATCAAAACTTACTTAAATTTTCATTTCGCTACATAGTTGCCTATTTCATTAGATTTTAGTTTTATAAACTTGTTTTTTTAGTCTCACTTAAATTTTGCTTTTTTCAACACCTCAGTCAATTTTTAAATTTGCTGAAATTTTTTTGTTCTTATAAAGATTTCGTACGAAATGGGTAGCACACCCTCTCGCCTTCTGAAGGCGCATCTACACTACCAGGCCAGCAGTACCTCGATTCTAAATGTACGCTAAATGTATCTCCTTAAATGAAAAAAAAAAAAAAAAAAAAAAAAGGCGTGCCTCCGTCTTATGACATAATAGTGGTCATCTGAATGCCATATGAGAGAATAAATTTAACCTTGTAAATCTAAATGCCCCTTTCTTTGTCACAAATAAACTTATCTATAAAGACCTCAATGTTCCATATGTTGCTGGTTTAGCCCAAACCAGATACCTATCCTTTCATAGTAAACTCCTTACCCATTCAAACCCACTAGTCTCTCAACTTGCTTCCTATTCTATCCCTGACAACCCTCCGAGGTGTCTGAAAAGAAGATGGCCTCGGGACCTTCTCAAATAGAACTTTTATTGAAGTGCTACTAGTGGTTAGTTGCTTCACAAGCAATTTTCATTTTATTATTGTTTGTCATTATCACATTTACTGGATGTATGTTGTACAGTTGTAAATTTCAATAAATAGATATTAAAAAAAAAAAAAAAAAAAAAAAAAAAAAAAAAAAAAACCTTGTAAATGATGAGATATGTATGTCAGTTGTACACAGCTGTTGGTGGGTCGTCATGAGAGGCTTCAGTTATTACTTGGCCATCCACAGGGTCTTCTCTTGAAAGGAATCCCTTGAAATTGAAAGCAACCCACTCCCTTTTTTCTTCCATTCAGGGGCATCCTTATATTTAGCAATCAACAGCCACCTAGCAGGTTCTACGGGGATGTCAGTCAGGTGACTGTGAGATAGAAATAAACCTTCATTACCTACAGTCAACCTTCATTCTCTTTCAACGAGACTCATTTGAAAGGTTTTAGGAGAATTACGAGGGAAGGAAATGAGTCTTTAAGGTAGTATAAGGACTCCCTAGAGGGTTCCCAGGGGTTTTAGGAGTCCCACAGTTTTTGTTTTGATTTTAGAAGACTATAATAGTCGTGCTTCAATTGCTTTAAAATATTGGTAAATGCTGTTGTAAGCTACAGCCAGTTCTTAATCCTTTTTATGTCATCTAGCTACATTTTTTCTAGAAAATATTACTGTTTCCATAGCCAGGGGTTGATTAAATACTACATCTATATTGGCTATTGTCTCTAGTGACGCAATATCCCTCTATATTAATGTCTGATTTTATTTTATTTATTTGATTCTAACCATACTCAAGTGTAAACCAATTCTATCTTAATGTGGTGGCAGTTAAGTAAATAATAATAATTTTTATTAACGAACATACTTTAGTTTATATTAAGATTCTAGCTATATGAAACTAAGAAAGACTTTACGATTAATCTATTTTAGGGTCAGCAATTAATTCATAATTACCTTCTGATTACAAACTATTATATTATAAGGTTCTTGTCTATCAGATTTTACGGCACGGCAGGGCTATATCGGGTCTGTTTCAAATGCTTTCTTCATGATTGTTCATTTCCATTTTCCGTCCAACCCTATCGCTCCAGCTTCGACTTCTTTCTCGCTTCTCTATAGAAAAACCTCATATTTTTCTGTCTATTCTTATATATGGCCTTTTGCATACCAAACTTTTGCTTTCCTTTGTTTGAATTTTTATTTTTTTGTCTACACATTATCTCCGCCAATTACTTTCGGCAAAGGATGAAAAAGTCTTCTACTACCAGCTTTCACCCTTTTAATATTCATTATAGAGAAAAAGATATCATAGGGTGCCGCGGCATGCTGCTCCTCTTTCATCTTTCCGTCTAACATAATTATTACTATGTTATCCATGATACATTGCAATATTAATTGATTGCTAATATGAACCTTTTTTCTCAGCTCTAAGTCAAGATAGAAAAACGATTCTTTCACGTTAAATTGTACTTTTGTATGCTATTTGAAATAAACATACTTTCGTTATGCTAAAGATAAAATTGTGCAGGATTTTATGTTGTCAATTTGTGAAAAAACATAATAATTTGCGCTATCTCACATATTTCGCCACCGATTGAAACCCAATTTTAAGGGCATCCGCCCTAAATAAGCTAAAACTGCATAGTTTAGCCCAAATCCGGAGGTCGCAGGATTTTTCCTTATTGAGATATCTCAAGTTATAGTTTACCTCGGAAATGTTTATTCATTTATATTAAGAGTTTTTTGGTGCGTTAAATCGAGATTTCATGTCAATTTTTTATGAAAAAAAGTTTCTACTGATTTTCAGCGGATTTCATTGGAATTTTGACATTTTTTTGGAGTACATGAGCACCTTAAAGCCGGGTCATATCTTGAGCATAACAAAAGTATTTTTATTTCAAATAGCATATAAAACTACAATGTAACATGAAAGAATCGTTTCTCTATCTTGAATGATAGCTGAGAAAAAATAAAATAAAACGTGATATACATATTTTATTTTTTTCTTGGCTACCGATGCTCATTGGCGGCTATAACTCTTGTTTTACACTATTATAGGTCCCTACTACACCAAAAAAAAAAAAAAAAAAAAAAAAAAAAAAAAAAAAAAAAAAAAAAAAAAAAAAAAAAAAAAAAAAAAAAAAAAAAAAAAAAAAAAAAAAAAAAAAAAATTTGGCATTCAAATCTGTGAATTACAAGTCTTGTAAAATTATTTTAACTTCAAACCAGACATTATGTGTGCGTTATCTATTGTCGTTCAATTTTTATGTGGTTTGTATATGAATTTAAGTAATTGGATCAAGCTACCGAAAGTACACAGTTTTTACATCTTTTTACAAGTACATACTCCGTCGGCGTCCTTACCTCATGGAATATAGAATATCTCCTTCCTGAGTGATCCTCAACAGCTTGTTGGGGACTGTTATCGTGTGTACGTAGGAGTGTTTACCGTTATAGAAGTAAGTGTCCGGCCGCCAGATCCTCTCCAACATCTTTATACTGAGGCTTAGGCTCTTTATAGGACCTAAGAAGCTGAGCCGGCTGTCCCGCCAGTACTGCCGGAAGTAGCAGTCCATCGAGTAATCCTAAATCGATAAAGCTAGTGAAGACATTTTTTATTTTACTATAAATGTTTTTACAATATCTTATTATTTAGAAAATTAAAATAATATCCATGACTGTGAAAGATGTGTGAGGTATTGGAAATATTTGAGGAAAGATAAATTTAATGAAAATATATTTAAGAAAAATATCAATCTGTGAATTCAGTACCGTCATCAGGAACATATGAAACGAACTATTTAGAAAAATACTATTTGCGAAATATAATACTGATTTTAGAGCAGACAGTTGGGCAGCAAAAATAAGATATTTATTTAAAGCAAAACAAAATATATAATTATTTTCAGGAGATAATTTTGCTATTTTAATCCTTATATTATTAATCTCCTTATCATATTATATGTCATATGAGGAGTTATATTTCAAAACATGATATATTACAAAACTGTACATGTTCCCTTCAGAAGACTGTACACAAGGACGTTAAACCCACATAAAAAAAAAAAAAAATTATGTTTAGTAATAAGTTTATTTAGATACATGTAATGTTATTAAACAAATTTACAGGTATACATATATTTGTAATAGAACGAAATGCGTATTAGAATAGAAATAAATAGTACGGAAAAATTCTCTTACCATATCCAGCTCGGAGACAGGTCCCATGCTTCTTATCAATATATTGGTCTTTATAATGGTCGGCTCTCCTGGAGAAGTAAGATACTTATTGAGATCCAATATGAAAGAATTTTTATATTTATGTAAATAAACCTATCTAAAATAGATATATGTATATATTTATTATAATCCGAAACTTCAATGTTTTATTTTTTATTTGTACGTGTATTATATTATAAAAAATATATAAATATTTTTATAAGGAACCAAAATTTGATGTCGCCATCTTGTGAAAATAAAATCAATTCATTCAATACGTTTATGAACTTAACACGAGATCACGTAAATAAAGTTTTATTTAAATTTCATTATAATTTTACAGAACCAAAATTATATTTTACAGTATATGTCACCAACATTTTGCTAAAAATTGACTTTGATGGTGATTCCAGCCTTAGGTTTCCGAGGGAGAAATCTCATATTCTGATTTGACATTCCCATTGTTCTGTATGAGCGGGGCTTTCAAAAAATATGCCTTTATCCAGAAAAGTCTTTGGTAAGGTTTTGCGACACAGCTGAAAGGAGAGTGGGGCAAGAAGTTAACACCCTCTTTTTCTGGAAAGTTTTCTTTGACTGAGCGTGAATGATAGGCAGTTGCGTTGTCTTTTTGAGAAATCGCTTTATTCCGATTGAATTCTCTTATGGAATTATATTCTTTTTTACGTTGTTCACAGTAAAGCCCTGGCAGTTGGGAGTGTAAAAAGAATAAACACAATACCAATAAACACAAAGGGTAAACTGAAAGCTCTTATTATTCCAGGAAACGAAACTCCTGAACCATAACGCAGTTGTGCTTCCATTAACATCAATCGTCCGATGAATGCTCCCAACTTTTATCATCGCACTTTTCTCAGTAGAGCTTTAGAATGGAAGTTTTTTCCTCTGTATGTTCCGTTAAATCATAAATTAGAATGAACTGCTGAGAGAGTCGGGATGCACAATTAAATAATGAATTAGTCAAAGCAAATAACGATAGCTTCTTGAACTCTCCCCTTTTTAAAATCAGACACGCTGTTAACAGGAAAATTATTTAGCAATAATTTGATAGTAACTCACAATCAGTTACTACGAGTTGATTCAGCTACTCTATAAAGATGAATTAGTCTAATAGTAATCAGTATAGAAGAGCTGGAATCTCTCTGTGCCTGCCTTATCCCTTCATAAGTGGAGGGACGGGTCTGGTGGGGGGATCCCTAGGATGAGTGTAAATTGTAAATAGAGTATATTTGTTTTTTTTTTTTACCTTTGTTATATCTTTTATTATTATTATTATTTACTTTTTTTTATTTATTTATTTATTTTTTTTCTTCAAGTTTTACTATTTCATTTTGTATATAGTATATTTTATATTGTTTATGTCTAGCATAGTTCTTTGTTTTTCTCTTTTTCTTTTCTTACATTACTTATTTACTTTATTTTAATTTTTTTTTCTCATTGTACATTTAAAAAAAAAAAAAAAAAAAAAAAAAAAAAAAAAAAAAAAAAAAAAAAAAAAAAAAAAAAAAAAAAAAAAAAAAAAAAAAAAAAAAAAAAAAAAAAGTAACCAGTATACATTTAAGTTGATCTCATTTATTCTAAAATTGTATTTTATTGTTGTTTTCTTGATTTATTTATTAATTTTATTTTTTTCGTATTAATTAGCTCTGTTTTTGATCAGTGTTTGTATAGTATTAATTTTCTTTCTTTTTCACCTTTTACATCATCTTTCACTTTTTTTATTATGTACATGGTTTTTGTTTTTTCTTTACATGTGTTTATACATACACAAAAATCAGTTTTAATTTTAATTTGTTTTCTGCATTTAGGTATCTTTAAATTTTAAGTATCTTTAAATTTAAATTTTAGGACTTATACACTTCAAACACAATGGCTTACACTGAACACAAATTCGGGTTTGACCGATGTCCACGAACGCATTCAGGAATTCTTATAACATGCAGTAGAAACATAGAGGTTGTTTGTTTTTTGGGGCTTAACGTCCTTATGTACTTCAACTAGAGTAGGAAGGACGGGTTATCTAACAGGTTACCAACCTATTCTAGCCAGGATGGGAAGGTCAAGATTTATTCGTGGGTTCGCCACGAAATACATTCTAACCCGCCCAGGTGGGATTCGAACCCACGACCTTCTGGTTACGAGCGTGCTGAGACCCACGCCCTAACTAACTCGGCCATCGAGCCCCGAAACATAGAGGTGAAGGTGGATTCATTTAGTCGTGGTTGGCCATCTCATATTCTGTTTATTCTTTTAAGAATAAACTTTCAGGTCTAACAATTTCCTTAGTCAGTCTCATGCAAAGTTGGACAAAATTTAATCATAGCTATGATTAAAGTTTGCCCAACTCAGGTCTGAGGTACTTTAAATTTTTCCTCCGTAGGGTACCTAGGATAGATAATGAAATTATCATTTTTTCACCAGGAACTGTTCATTTTATTTTATACTTTCAAAAACTGAGTAAGAACTGGAATTATTCTTGATGCTCGAATGGTACTCTGAAATAGATAAGTTTTCAAACAGGATTTATTAATAACTCTTATCTCTAAAATAGTAATCAGTGTTGTTTCATTTGAAAATCCATGAACAATTATAAAATCCTTTAATACTGAAATCAACTCGCCCAAACAGTATTACGTATGTTGTTGAATCAACTCTTTAATAGACAAGTTAAAATATTTTTCCATTGAACTATTGGAGAAAAATATACCTACTTACTTCCTCTGTAGGTAGCTAGTTTAAATCACAAGTTATTATAAAGGTAATGAATTAAAAGGGGAAAAAAAATTGATTCAAAGACAGCTATCAATCTCAAAGGAGATTGCAATAGACAGAGGAAGAAATACTTCCAAGTTTTCCACATGGATTTTATATCATGGAAGGAAATCAACGGTCGACATTGCTCCTGCCATATCGGCGTCATTTTTGCTTTCAATTTCCTGGATCATGGGAACAAATAAATTTTCCAACAGAGCAAATATAAAACATCAGAACGCGCCATTATTCTTACTCATATTACGAGCTCTACTGATAACCAATTCGTAGCCAAGTTTGCAGTCCTTTCTTTATTTCAATTATAACATTTATTATCATTGACATGAACGACTTAATGTTAATTTAATAACTTTTGTATTTATGATTATATATATTTTTATCTTTATCAAGTCCGTAATGTACAATTTAAATTATTTTGACAGTAATTGTTTTATAAAAGATAAAATTTTTACAGGATTTATAAAAGACTTTGACAGTTCTGAGAAACATGAAGTGCCAGTGCGTTAAAACCAATCAAATCAATCATGAAATCCAAAAATAATTTTAAGTACAAGGCTTCAAATTGAGAGAACCATCGTTACCAAGAACATAGATAACTACGGGGATGAATAATTTAAAAAGACTTACATAAATAAATGCATGAACTAAATGTGGGGAATTGAGAAAATTAAACAGTAGAAACATTACGTTAAGGAACACCCGAGTATGAGACCAGTCGAGAAAGTTATTGAAGAATATTAGCCGAGGGAGTCTGACCACGTTTCAAGAATGGTAAAGAAAGTAGTCACTCTAAATGAAGTAGAAAGAGTCGAGTACTGAGTAAAAAGAATTTTGTTTTGTTAAGAAGCGTTGCTTAGCCATAACTCGACTTTAGGGTCTTCGTTCATTTATGATTTCATTCTGATATTGAGCAAGTGAGTGTGCTATCGACTATATAACAGATTCATAGGTTTTTATTATGGAAATGGATTTAATGAGTTATATTCAAATCAAAATCCAGTTTAATTATATATCTCCCCAATGGACCTGATTATATCACTTATCCATAAATATCTTTATGTTCCATATGTTGTTGATTTAGCCCAAATCCGATAATACTAAATACTAGCTGAAAGTACCCTGCTCCGCTACTATCATTAGGATTAAGGACAACTTAAATTAGTAAAAGTTAAGCTTAACGCTGATAATTAGTATTACTTAAATAAACCTGAAGATTTCCATTCTTAGAATAATTTAAATAAGTAAATTTGACAATTTTCAAAAGTTCATTTCTTTAATTTCAACAGGCCTCCAGTGATGCTTCGAGGCTGCTCTACCATGTGATACCAGATCATCAGCTTTTCTCATGACATACGTTAAGTGAATATAGTCTCAACTTCTCAACTTTTTTGATTTTTTCGAATAAAGTTTATTCTTTCTGTTTCTATTTTTGCGTACATATCAAGCATAAATTGCTTGAGGAGATTACGAAATTAAAGTAAATAAGGTTCTTCACCTTCTCGCTCCACCAACATTTAGGCGTAAAAATCAGCTGCAGACACAGTTTTCCTAAGTGGTGTATTGGTGTTTGGGTCACGCTGAGGGATGTTAATACTGTACCCATCTTCTCCATGGTAGAACATGAGACAATACTGAGGAGAATCATACACTTGATAGAGCTCACTGATTCTTATTAGTTTTTGTCCCTACATCGAACTGGCCTTACATGTCATCACCAAAGAACATAAGTCTTTTAACCTCCTCTTTAACATTAGTCTTTTAATAATTTCTCGAAACAACTCAAACTTGTAAGGGTCCACCTCTGCAGCCACCATCACAGTTCACAGAAAGTAGCATATTATAAGGTTTCGACATCGATCGTATTTTTGTTTCTTTACAACTATAAGGAAATTAATTTGTGGTCAAAGTGTGCGGCTTAAACATCTAACCTATTTCTTAACATAGCTTATCTCCAAATACCATTGACAATTAATCTATTATTATTCACCCAATAAAAATTATAATCGGATTTTTCGCAAATTAGCCGCGATCCAGGCCGATTTTTTTAAATTCCTTTCTTAGCGAGCACCTACGGCCCTAGAGGAAGCTACATATCGAATTTCATTCCAATCCGTTTGGTGGTTTCTGAGATTTCTTGTTAAATGAGTGAGTGGTATTTGACAAATATATAGTGGATAAAACCTTTCGTAATAACCTCCATGGGTTATAAAGTGGGTACTCGAATCCACAAGTCTCCCAGTAAGCTTCACATTCTATTCCCGGTAACCCTCCAAAACGTCTGAAAAGATGTACAAGACTGCTCTAATGTAGAATTTTTATTAAAGTTGTTATATAGAGCTTGAATTTGATAATGAAATTAACTTTTATTCAATTAAATTATTAAAAAATATTTAAATATATGGTGTGATATGGGGATCCCAGAGAAATTTAAAAATCGACCGATATGTTGATAGCACTATTCCGCAGAGTTTACAATGGTAAACTGGACCTATGTATCTGTACAAAAGTTGTACATTATATTCATAGTTCTAGGAACGTTTAACATTATCAAAATTTGCAGTAATGAAAATTTAAATATACAATGTTGAATGGCAGGAACGAGGTTCACCACACCGTAAATCAAAATGTCGATTCTTTGCTTTTTATATTGTTTGTAAAAATATGATTCATGGGCCTTTAGTTTAGTAAGCACTAATAGTGCAGTCCATTATCCACAGGATTTTCTTAATGTTCTCAGTCTATCAGGATTACCATTTCACACATTGAAATTAGAAATTGGATTTCCCATTATGGTTTTACGTAATCTTCAAACAAATAATCAATGAAATCGACTGCTTTAAAAATGACTGCTATGCGTGAAAATAACATAATGCTCTATTGAATACTTCAATATAAAACAAAATGTTTATCGATAACTTTTCTTTGGGGGTTTTTTTGAGTTAATTGATTTCTCCTTTTCCTGATTTTTTTTTATGTTTTTATTTTTTATTTATATATAAACATTAATTTTTTAATAGATTGATGAACCTCGGGTTAAACTAAACGGCAGATTTAGTTTAAAAAAGAGGGTAAACATATTATACCAACTTTTAGTAAGTGGATTAAAAGATGTTTAAATAGTTGATTTTAACAGATTTTAAATAATCAACCGAATTCAAAAAAGAGGAGATTTTCAACTCGTCTGTATTTTTGTGTGTGGTTGTTAAGCGATTACTCCGTCAATCATGAATCAATATTGTTGACTTTTTTTTTTTTTTTTTTGATCGGTATGTCATAATTCAGAGGTGGTCCCAAACATTTTTATTGAAATAAGTTTATGTTTAAATAATAAGAATTATATTGTCGTATATATCAACAAAATATTTTCAGTGGGGAAGTAAAATCAAACAGATTCAATACTGAGGGACAAATGTAGGGGAGCTGGATGATGTACAGCTTCAAATTTGAGCTTGGAAACCAAAACTGTTTCTGCGGTTTAGCAGTTGCATCATTATCTCCAAACCGTTGAGACCCGGCGGGCCCAATTCCCGGGCATCCTCTGGGATTTAGCAGGTAATGGGGTCCACTGTCTCGAGGGGCTTACTCCTTAGTTAATTGCTAAAAGATGTAGCAAATCCCAATAACCGAAATCGTGACGAAGGTGGATTATTTATTGGATCCTGGCTGGTGTAAGTTAGTAAACATCTAGATACTTAATGTTCAAAAACATTTTAAATAAAAGAGGTATTTGTGGAAAATTACTCAACAGTTTATTTCTAATAGCTCTCTCTCTCAAAAAAAAAAAAAAAAAAAAAAAAAAATCAATGTAATGTATTACAGAATAAAATGTTTTTGGACTTTTTTTTTTTTTTCAGAAAATATTAAACATGTAAATTTTTAACTATTGCCTCCAAAAAGAAGACAAACATTTTTCAATATATAAGCTTAACACTAAAATTAGCATGACGGGTCAAATAATTCTTTTCGGAATTTTCGGCAAAAGTTCTAATAATAATAAATTATTCATTACTTAGCTTTTTTACTTTTATTAAAAAATATATTAAATGTTTTATTTCAATAACCACCTCATCTCTAATTGTTGTTTTTTAACCGAGATAATTGTAGTAGAAAAAAGTATATATGAAGCGTCGCGTAGTTTCAGTGATTAGAAACACAGACTGGCAAAAAAAATCCACTCTTATGATTTTTTTCATTTTCACGGCTAAAAATTTTTATTCTTTTTTAAGTGTTTACGTCCCCTTATAAAACTTATTAGGATTAATAAAAATATTCATTAAATAAAATACATTATTGTTTAAAATATTACCGAGCATTTTTATATACATTTAAATTTTAAATTAATAAGAAGTCTGAAAAAATGATGGCCAAGAGACCTTCTAATGCAGAACTTTTATTGAATTCCTACTAGTGAGTTTTTTTGGCATGTCTATGTAATCATTTTCCTCAAACTTGCTTGTAGTATGTATTGTATACATAATATTTTATTTATTTATTTACATTTTGGTGCCATGTACCACCACATTTGGTTAGAGGCACCATACTCAGGTTCAGAACTCCTTGTACAGGTTTGTTTCTTTTAAAAATTAAATAATGTGTTTGTGGAGATACGAGTTGTTTTCTAGTAGTGTTACAATGTCTTGATTCGTCAGACCGTTATCTTTTCTGTTCTTTTTGTATTTTTGGCAATACAAAAATATTTGTATACATAATATAAATAAATAAAAAGTTGTAAATATTATTAAATAGTTTTAAAAAAAAAGTTTAAGAAATAGTTATTTTGGCGGTTTTCTCCTATATTTTTTAAAAACCTGAGCTACTTGTTTCGGAATTACATCTCATCAATATTGTCTCTTCTTAATCCAAAACTTAGATTTGCAAGCTTTTTTAGATAAATCTTAAAAAAATATTTTTATTTATAAGAACATTATTAAAATATAAAATATTGTTGAAATAGAATAGAATTTTAATTAAAACTTAATTTTGTCTTCATAACTAACAATAAAACTCATTAATTATTTTATGACTTATTTGGTGATATTTTACTCCTAATTGAATTCAGTTTGTAGTTGTGAAAAAATGAATTGCTTAAAAAAAGCTCATAAAAGCTCGAAGCCAATAATTTTATCTATTCATAAATAAATTATCGCAAACATAAAAGTTGTCATAGTTTTTACAGATATGCAAATAATAAAGTTCTGTGTTAGCTCTTTGAGGAATCAAAAGAGTAATTGAATAAATAAAATAAAAACGTTAAACTTTAATTTTTTTAATAGGTTTATATTCCTTATTGTTTTTTGTTTGTTTTTTTTTTAAAATAAATAAATATAGAATTACAAAAAAAAAAAAAAAAAAAAAAAAAAAAAAAAAAAAAAAAAAAAAAAAAAAAAAAAAAAAAAAAAAAAAAAAAAAAAAAAAAAAAAAATCATTCCTAGAATTCATTTTTATATGTTGACCTATCACGTTTTCTCCTCTCTCGAAACAGCTGAGAAAAACATAAAATGCATAATTCGATAATACACTTCTGTAGTGTAAAGTAAGTAAGCCATCTTGATCAAAAGTTTAGATCGTGTTAAATTTTTATTTTTATTCTCAGGAATATATTTTCTAGAACATGCTGAAATATTTCTCTTTCAGTTCTAAAGTAATGAAAGTGGTCGACCTCATCTCTTTTAGTGAACTGTTCCGCATGTGATGGAATTCACAAAAGCTTAAAGAACGGATATCGTGCATTTTTTTTTAACTTCTGTTAACTCTCATTTTTTAAAGAGTATTTTTTGAAATAAAGTTTTAAGTTGTTTATAGATTTGATTTGACTTTGAATCGAAAATAAAGTTGTGGATCGTAGATTTGATCCTTTTCAAGTTTGAAAGAAACCTGATGACCTTTTCGAGTTGCAGCTGGAAGTGCTAGGTGACGTTATCAAGTTTCACGTTCCAGTTTCATTTCAGGACGTGGAGCTCTTTAGGACTGCATTTGTAGTTGTATTCTAATATCCTTTTCCCGAGAAACGTATATTAAATTTAAGTAATAACCCGTTCGAGAAAAGTATTGCAATTCGCTATAAAAATGCATGTCATAAATATTGCTTCATTGTCAAAAAAAAAAAAAAAAAAAAAAATGTCCAAAATCAGTCTTTTCATTTTTGCCGTCAAAATGATATAAGCCTTGAAAAAAAAACCTTTAACATGAATATTACTTTTACTAAAATTAATTTAAATTATAATAAGAAATAATATCACCATGCCATATTTGTATAATTAATTTTAATCCATTATTATAATTTAAAGATTAGCCTGCTTATTAGTTTAATTTTTTTATAATTACTACTTTTAGAATTTTCGAATTTGTTTATTATAAACGTTTTACATATAATCATCATGGTTAAATCAGGGACTAAAGTTAACAATGATTTGGTGTGCAAATATATTTGTAGCACGTAATTTTTATTTCAAAACTTTGGTACATTAGATATATTTACTATATACAAAAAGGAATTATATATGCTTTATGCTAATACGAAAAGGTGGGAGAATTTTAGTATACATATTTATATTTTATTATGAGATATAATAAAACGTCAAAATAGGTAGTTAGTATTATATTCGTTGATACGATCATACTTTCATTTTACAAAATAGAAGGTTTTTAAGAATTAAGCTATATTGTATATATACTGAGGTCAGTATTTGAAATGTACACAGCCGTACAATAATACGTTTTTATTGTACTTTTATGTTATTCTTTGGAGACAAAGTTTCTCAGAATAGAAATAATTTAAAAAAATAGTATTTTATACTTATGTGTTTATATTATATATAAAATGTATTCTGAAAAATATTTCTCTTGGAATATTACAGACCTATGGAGAGTGTTTGCTCTATAAAGAGAAGATAAAAAATAAAATATAAAAATAAAATAAATAAAAACTTTGTAAATAGGAATATACCCCTTAGAATGCATTGTATTAAACACTTGGATCTAGGTGGGTACAACAGTAACTATGAATTTGCCTGGAGTGTTACAGAAAACTTCTCAGATCAGGATTTACCTAGTTTATCCCAAACTATGGCACTGCTATCATTTCAGTTAACAACCATTAACATTTCACGTCAAACTATTTTACATGACTATTATTGACCAATGTACGGAGTCATAATTACTATATATTATCCTCCATTTTCCTTTTTGTGTAACAAACAACTTCTTACTGGCGACCTTAATATTCCATATGTTGTTGATTTTGCAATCAGATACTCCAGCAATTCCATGATTAACCCTATACACATTGATTTCTTATTTCTAATCATTCGATTCCCTTTAAACCTCCGAGGAACGTCATTTAAGTGAAGTCTACCAATTTCTAGAGATGGGTCGAATATGGCTTTGGCCGGCTTATTACTAGCCGAGTAATCGGATCACAAGAAGGCCAATCGGCCAACAAGTTCGATTAAATTGTAATTTAATATAACTTTAATTTGCGAAAAGTTAGATCTAGATGAATCGGAGTGTGATTGGAATGTTATTGCGAAAGGACAAAGCATTTGGATAAAATCGAATGGTAACTTGTTTATCACCACCCTTTTCCCTAAACCCTATATTGTGGAATTTAAAATATAATTTTTTTAAATATGTAAGATTAAATCAATTTAAGGAACTTTAGAAATATGTATCTGAAAACTATAATGAAAGGTTCTTTTATTTACCATTGAACAACTTATTTATTACATATCTGTTGACTCTTTGATATTTAATAAAGACTAAAATATTGCATGTGGTGGTATTGAAAAAATCTAAGGTTTTATATGTGAATAATTTTACCTTTGCCATGAGTAGGGGTCTGAGAACTCTCATAGTTCTTCAAGAGGTTTTCTAAAACCATTGTTATGTTCTTCGATACCACATCGTTGGCTATTGCAGCTTTGAGTTCTCCTGCTAAAGCCGCTAGCATTAGAGCTCTGAAAAATAAAAGCGCTGTCGTAAAATAATCATAAAATTTTGAGCTATCTATAATCTAATGTAGGATATAGAAAGAAAAATAAAAAAAATATTTTGTTTATTGTTATGAAGTTCTTCACCTCGATTTAATATTTTTACGATTATTGCATTATATTATTATAATACGATTATTATTATTATTATAATTTTTGGGAACATGTTGCATACCATGGCCTTAAATGATTAAAGCAATTCTTCAATAATGTTATTTATGCAACAAAGCCAAATACTTATACTCTCTATTTTTTTTTTTTTTTTCATTTTCTAACATATTATAAATAGGTTTTTAATTTTTTGTTGGAGCTTTCAATGATAAAAAATGCTCAGAATCTAGAAAAACACCTTATTTTTTTTTACCTAAAACATGCATTTGACCAAAAGTGGTGCCTGATTGAGACTTTCTGATTTAACATAATAAAACATATTTGTTGAAGGGAATATTTTGATGTAGAACAGTGTTATTTATCATATAAATTTAATCCAATAAAATAATGAAAGAAAAGAATTTAGGAGGGTTTCTCGTTCTACTCCCCCCAAAAAAGCAGAAGTTTAGCGGAGTGTTTTATAGAGTAAAACGATACAGCGCTTCTCAGTTCCCTTCTTTGTTCTATATATTTACATTTTACTTTCATATTTTTAGAATTTCTAAATAGCGTTGTTTTCTTTCTAAATCCTTAGAGAAATTTCGCCAGTGATTTTAAATTACCTTAGTTTATAAAGAATTATTTTTTAAAAATAAAAATAATAAGCTTCGGGCGGTAAAATATCAGTTCTTGTGCTCGATAGTGAAGTTTCACTGAAGGGTGAAAATGCGAAATCTATTCAATTAAATATAAAATTTAACATTAATAAAAATTACGGACATGTAGTAGATATGAATAAATACTAGTATGTATTAAATATGAGAGGATTAAAATATGGTGCAATAGTATGGTGATATTGTACATCTTAACCAGCCGCAATGTTTGTAGAAGATTTAGCTAGAATCGCATTCACAAAAAATTACATTAAAATAGTAAAATATTCCTTAAATGTAGTCACATTTAGTTTGATTGGTTGGTCATTTGAATTTGATTTTTTCTAATGTTAGTTTTCATGGTTAAAATGAAAGTTTACTATAAAAATATTTTCATACAAAACAAGTTAAGATGCAAGATTAAAAATATGATTTTGAGGGAGTTTTATTATGTTTTTTCCTTATTCTTCTGTATGAATAGGATTTAATAGCGGGGCCTGGAATTCAGAGGAGAACCTTTTCTCATTTCTAGTTGGCTTGTATTTACATAGCACCAACTTTTATATTTTGTTTATGTAAAAGCTTCATTATTAAAGGGAAATAGAAAAATATTAATTTTAAAAGGCAAGGTTTTCATAAGAGATTCTTTTCATAAAATACAGCAGGAAAAATAATATTTCATTTATGATATTTTTTCTGATTTAATGAATAACGTCAGAAATGTTTTAATAATATTGCCACAGTGTAAGTAAAAAATAAAAAAATAAAATAAATTGCCGCTTGTGATTTGTGTTTATCATGGTACATGCATCGTCTTAGGTATATACAGGTATATAGGTGTATGTACAATCATTTTTCGGTTATTATTTTTTTTTTGTTCATTTTCTAGGTCTTTCTTTAGTTGTGTGCTCCATGCCATTATATTAAGGTTTATTGTTTCTCTCAGGATCTGATGGGTCTGTGTTCGGGTAGTCTGCGTATGTGTCCGTAAAATTTCATTCTGCGTTTCCTAATGTCCGTTTCGATGTTTGAAACTTCCTCTGCGGTTTAACTGTTCAATACAGTAATACAAAATACAGTAATTCATTCATTCACCTTATCTACGGTTTTTTTAGAAATATTAATGTTATGTATAATATTAATATTACTTTTTTTATTAATGAGTAATAATAAATTAATTGTTGCGAGAGTCAACGGACGGACGGCTACACCCCTGAAACCGAGTTAGTCCACGTAAAAAACCAGCACCATGGAAAAATTTGTAGTTATTCATTATTTACAGGGATTTGTCTTATTTTATATGTGTTCCTTATAAACTCACTAGCTGAAAGTACCCTGCTCCGCTACGGTTTAATATCATTAGGATTAAGGACTACTTAAATTAGTAAAAGTTAAGCTTAACGTTGATAATTGTTATTACTTAAATAAACCTAAAGAATTCCATTCTTAGAATAATTTCAATAAGTAAGTTTGACAATTTGCAAAACTTAATTTTATATTATTTTGATAGTCCTCTAGTGAAGCTTCAAACCATCTTACCCTGATACCAGACCATCAGCTTTTCTTATGGCATACTTTAAGTGAATATTGTCTCAACTTCTCAGGTTTTTTGATTTTTTCGAATAAAGTTTAGTGTTTCTGTTTCTATTTTTGCGTACATATCAAGCATAAATTGGTTGAGAAGATTACGAAATTAAAGTAAATAAGGTTCTTCATCTCGCTCCATCAACATTTAGGCGTAAAAATCAGCTGCAGACAAGGTTTTCTTAAGTGGTGTATTGGTGTTTGGGTCACGCTGAGGGATGTTAATACTGCCCCCATCATCTCCATGGTAGAGCATGAGACGATCTGAAGAGAGTCATACACTTGATAGAACTCACTGATTCTCATCAGTTTTTTGTTCCTGCTGTGGAGAACAATGTCTCGCATTCCAAACAATTAAGAAAGCAAACTTCGTTAGGAATAGGAGTATTGTAACGTCCTCAGTGAGCATTTGAAGGCTTTTTGTCAGCATTGATAACTACCTGGAAATCTTGTAGATCTTTGGAAACAGACTCAACAGCAGCTCTGAAGTCCTTGATATATTCGTTATGTTCATGAAGAATTTTCTGGTGTTGGCCTACGAATGAAAGCTTGACATTTTGAAAATGACCACAGCGAATGCCTCTTTCATGGTTGTCCTCACCAAGAAAATTTACCTGAATAAAAGACGGTTGCTGTTGTGTTCCAGGCATCAAACTCCCTATTCTGTGATATAAACCTGTCCTCGTACCCTAAATGTTGGCATCTCCCTCTTTTATCTCTATTGCTCCAAATGACGTCATTTGGAAACAACCGTTCTATTTCCAAATATTATTTAGGAAATGCTCAGCATCAGGGTGTTCGTAAATAAGGAGGCTTTGCAAGTGTTCAGGATATTCTCGAAAGGGAGGAAGTTGGACTTTACCGTTACTGCAGAACATGGCAGGGCTCTCGTCCTCCCATTTTACAGCATAACACCAATTTCAAGTTGACCGTGATCCAATATCGACGGTTTTGTCTTTTGCATTTTCAGTTTTTGGGTCATACTGGCTGTAACCTTTCCATTGACTATCTTTCATCGTGTCTTGTTACAGCTACACGTTTAACATGAGGATTATTTTCTGATAATTATTTTGAAGACTTTCTATGGATTTCAGGATGGGTTTTCTTATACTTCTGTACAGTCCCTCTAAGTACAGTTCGGTGATTCTCAGAATATGTGTATACAGCATATCCTTTAACTTCGGGTTAGCTTTCTTTATGTTTGTTAACCACTTTTCTGCTAATTTCAAGATGATTTGTCATGTGTTTCTTAACAGCTTCCCTGTTGACCTCTACATGTGCTTGAATATATGATGCAGCCGAGTTCCTTAGGTGTTTGTTGCGAATTGAATCTGTGAACCATTTCCTACGTTGTTAACATGTAGATTGATGGGTTTACTTCAATGTTGCAATAGACTCATCTGAACTGAGAAAAAGGTATATTCTAGGTTCAATGAATTAAATTCAGAAATGTTAGGTACAACTTGTAAAATACAACTTGGGCCTGCTTGAGGAAAGCCAATTATCTTGTGACCGAAAAACTGAAGGAAGTGTAGTTGGGGACGAAGCTACTGGTGAAGCAATGTTGGTGGGTTGCTCGTAAGGAATATGTACATCGAACTGGCCTTACATATCATCACCAGAGAACTTTTAAGTCTTTTAACCTCCTCTTCAACATAAGTCTTTTAATGGCTTCTCGTCACGAAAGAACTCAATCTTGTAAGGGTCCACCTCTGCAGCCACCATGAGTTCACAGAAAGTACCATATTATAGGTTTCGATATCGATCGTATTTTTGTTTGTTTATAACTATAAGGAACTTAATTTGTGGTCAAAGTGTGCGGCTTAAACATCTAACCTATTTTTTAACTTAGCTTCTCTCCAAATACCATATGACAATTAACCTATTATTATTCACCCATTAAAAATTGTAATCCCATTTTTCGCGAAGTATCCGCGATTCAGGCCGATTTTTTTTAATTCTTTTTTTTAGCGAGCACCTACGGCCCTAGAGGAAGCTACATATAGAATTTCGTTCTAATCCGTTCGGTGGTTTCTGAGATTTCTTGTTAAATAAGTGAGTGGTATTTGGCAAAAATATAGTAGATATTAAGAAGATTATTTTAACCTTTAGCCAAATCTTACTGTATTTTTATGTACTCATTCCAGCATATCCAGTCGCGGCTTCGCCCGCTCTTGTAAGTAACGCTCTAAGATATTTTTGGTTGATAACTGAAGTTTTATTTATTTATCAATAAAAATCATGTATCTTAGGAAGAATGTAAAAATAATAAAATTAATTCATAAGAAATCCGAGTTAACTAAATTTCGAGTTTTGCCTCCAGATATTATGATAATGTTTTGATTGCTCAGGTCCCCAGGTTTTGAAAGCCCTTAATGGTGAGAGAAACAGTCAGTCCGAAAATCTACTACATTTTTATAAGTCTGGTCTTCAGATTTTTTAATTGCAATAGCGGTAGAAACAATCGTTTGAATTGAAGTTATAGATTGTTAAGAATCATTGGGATTCTAGGAATAAATACGATTTTCCAGTCGCTGTTCCAGTGAGAATTATAGCCTCAATTATATTTCAACGCATAGCTGTAATTCTTAACCTGGTACCATTGCACAGATTAGGAGGTTAAAAATCACGTGAAAACATAATTTAACATCCAATTATTAATTTTAATAAATTAATTGGTAATCTAGACAAATTGACAGTATTTAATATATTATTAGCGATATATTGGTCGATTTTCCAACTTCACTAGAATCCACATGTCACATTATTTATTTATCTCTTTTTATTAACAATTTAATTTCAAATAAGTAAATTTAATTATCAATTTCAAGCTATAGATTACATAGTACCATTATAACCTCTCTTGCAGAATCGATTGTAAACCTCTATCGGTAGATTTAAAACTTTACTGGAATCATCATATTTATATTAATTTTTTTAGTTGAAAAACAGTAAATTTTATTTACAATAAACCTTTCCATAGCTATGAAGATGATTTTAAAATTTGCTACTGATTGGTTCAGTATTTTTTCATGGTTAGTGATCACAAACGAAATATGGCTTGTCTTTTTATATAGTAGTATAGTTAATGAATATGAAGTAACCAGTTATAAAAAAAAATAATAATAAAAAAATAAAAAAGCAATATTATATTGTTTAATAATAATCGAATTTTGAATAATAATAATAAGACAAGCGTAATCATTATAAAAAAACGATACCGTGAAAATATCTGGAAACAGTAAAAATACAAAGCATATTTTAAATCATTACTTGTTAAAGTTAACACTTTAGAAACTGTTGGCAAGATCTTGCAAAATGTTGAAATGAACATGACATTAAGTATATAAACTGGCAAGAACTTTAATGAGCTTACGTCCTGAGAATTTATGGGACTTTGATGTAATTTGAAGTGATAGATTTCGATAATCCTTGGGAATATCTTAAAATTCAGAGGAATATATTTACAAATCGGAAATTTTTTTCACTCAGTGGATGCTATCTTCTTCAATTGGTACAATATTGCCCCTTTTACTTTTGGTGTTTGAAGAAATAAAAGTCGTAAGGCTGCCCAGTATCTCAGATCCTTAGATCTGAGCGTTTGTGACCCCCCAACACTGGACAACATCTGGCTGTATCAGGTTGAAGGAGGAGCTCTGTAATTGAAATATAATCCCTCTTTGCTTCTCTCACACTACAGCTTGGGCTTGACTTTTTTTCTCCTGGGTTGGATAGGAACGCTATTAAATTAATAAATAATATTGGGAAGTTATGGTATTTAGTACCAGATGATTATTCTAGACCAATTTTGATAAAATTTACAATTAATGGTAAATTGTAATTGAATGATCGTTAAAAAAATATAATTAAATTTTGATCAATAACATAATTAAAATTATTTTGCACGATGCTAATGGAATAATCATTTAGTATCATTACTGGATTCATTAAGCCATCTATATTACTTATAAAAATTGTATACCTCTACTCTAAAATTTAACACCTAAAACTCTAAAATTGTACACCTTTCTACACATCTAATAGTATTGTATACCTAATCTCTACTATCTTTTCTACTAAAAGAAGCTATTGGAAATCCGACTTGATATTCCCATCCGTCTCATATGTTTTTAGCCAATTGAAAGCGAAAATATAAATCGTTTTCTACTATCATAGACTGATTATGTTTAATACCTTCCAAGTTTTAAAGAAATAAGTTTGCTGTTTTTATACTTTTTTACAATAAATATTTATTCAGCGTGGAGTTATCTATTTAGTAGTTGTATATTTAATAATTCATATTAGTCGTTTATTTAGAAAGATAGATATATGTAGATAATATACTTTTAAATAAATAAATAAATAAAAAAGTTCTTTATTTATTCTGGGACCTTAAGTCCCTTAAGAATAAAAAATAATGTACAATTAGGGGCCATCAGAGCCTCAAGATGGTTATAAAATATTATTAAATATCATAAAATAGTAATTAATAACGTTAACAAATCAAAATTAAGCTTAAAAATATTAATAAAAAGAAACAGAATTATTTTGATTCATTTTGTGAATCAATTGTGTAAAAACAATAAAATTTCGTGTACAAAGCTTTTATATTTTATATAACTATTGAGTGGCTAATGACAGTTTTCATGGATCTGGATGGACAGTAGGTAGTTAAATAAGTGATGTTTGAAAGCGGAAAGGGTGTTTGAATGGCGAATGGTGTAAGGGATGGAGTTCCATAAGGACGAGGATCGGATTAGGAATGATCTGTCGAAAGCAGCGGAGCAATGAGCAGGGCTGTACAAATCTGATGGGCGGGAACGGGTTTGGCGGGTAAGAACGGAGGATTTGAGCTGAAGGAGTTGAGAAATGTAAAGTGGACGTTGGGATTTCACTGTTTGGTAGAGAAAGGATGCCAGAAAATACTGGCGACGGTAGGAAGGAAAGAGCCACTTTAACTCCGCGTAAAATTGTGAAACATGGGCGCCTCTGGGGATCCCGAAGATAAAACGAATGCAGCAGTTAAACAGTCTTTTGAGTCTGGCCTCAAGATCACCAGAAACACCCCCATACACAGCACAGCAGTAGTCGAAGTGGGGGAAGATAAGGGAAGATACTAGTAATTTGCGGGTTTCGAAAGGAAGAAGATTGCGAACGTAATTGAGACGTTTTAGGATTGGGATGGTGCGTCGGGAAATTTCGGATACGTGGTTTTTCCAGGATAGGGTTTGGTCGAAAATGACTCCGAGATTTTTGACTGAGGGGTAGAATTTGATAGGATCACTGCTCAGGAAAATGGGGGGAATAGGAGGTATGGTTTTCAGGAGGTAACTCGAACCTATTACAAGCGCTTTGGTCTTTTTAGTATTTGAATTCAACTTGTTCGTCACTGCCCCGTTATAGATCCGATCCACGTCTTCTTGGATTTTTCTAGTAGCTTGCAATAGGTCAGAATTGGGAAAGGATAAATAGATTTGGAGATCATCTGCGTAAAGGTGATACCGGCAGTGACGGATGGAAAGGGGAAGGTCATTAATGTAAACGGAAAAGAGTGTGGGCGAAAGTGAAGATCCCTGAGGAACACCACGGGAAAGAGGTAGGGTCTTAGACGGAGGTTTATTTGGAATGACTACATACTGTGATCGGTTGGAAAGGAAGGATTTAAACCAAAGTAAGGCAGATTTGGAGAGGGATAGGTTTCGGAGTTTGGCTAGAAGGATGTTGTGGTCAACATTATCGAAAGCCTTTGAAAAATCTAAAAGGATAAGGATGGTAATATCTTGGCGATCAATTGCGGAGTGTAAGTCTTGCGTTATTTTCAGGAGGGAAGATTGGGTGGAGTATCCAGGGCGGAAACCGGATTGATATGGAGTAAGGAGGGAGCGTTCTTCTAGGAAAACTGAGAGTTGGGACTGAACGATCCGTTCCAGTGGTTTGGATAGGTTGGAGAGGAGGGAAATCGGACGGAAGTCACTAGGGGAGGCGGGATTGGGGATTTTACTCAAGGGGCGGACTAGTGCTGATTTCCAAGAGGAAGGAAATATCGAATGTTGAAGGGAAAGGTTGTAAATGTGGTGACGGATAGGAATAAGTGCGGGAAGGCATGCTTTGATGAGTTTAACTGGAATATTATCGGGTCCATAATCATTTGTGCGGGATTTCTTAATGACCGAGAGTATGTCATCATAGGACACATGGGAAAAGAAGAAGTTGGCTGGATCAAAGCTAGGGTAAGTTATTTCCGCATCGAGCGGAGGGTTCGGAGCTAATGAAATGAAATGTTGGTTTAGTTCATCGGGTGAAACAGGAAAGGAGTTGCAGTTGGGGTCAGGAAAGGTTAGTTTTCTTAGGATTTTCCACTTGGATTTAGAATCGGGAGCGGTAGAAAGGGAATTATGCATGTATTTGGATTTAGAGTATCGGATGGCGGATTGGGTTTGGTTACGTAAAATTTTGAAGGTAGTGTAATCTGATGGCAATCGAGTTCGACGAAATTTGCGTCTGGCTGCTTCCCTTTTTTTCATCAGCACTCTAATCTCAGCTGTCAGCCATGGAGCAGAAGGACGGTGCATCTTTAGGGTTTTTAGAGGAGCATGGGTATTTAAAATTGAATGAAGGTTTGCGGTGAGGGTAGAGATCATCGGCTCAATCGAGGTAAAGGAATATATTATATCCCATTGGATGGAATCGAGGTCAGATTGTACGGATTCGAATGATAGGAGGTCCAGATTTCGAAAGGAAACAATTGTTGGGGCAAAAGATTTAGAGATAGAGTGTATAGATATGGGTAGATAGATAAGTGTATAGAGTGTATAGATAGATAAGATATAGATAGAGTGTATAAACAAAAAAATGACCATTTAAAAAAACAATTAATATTTATTATTATTATTTTTTTCGTTTAATCCCAGTTAAGAGAGCGTTGAAACTTGTTCATGATGTTTCATTCCCATTTTCTTCTTCTATTTTCCCCAAATCTCTTCATGAATTCACTGTGTTTTTGTTTGAACTCTTCAGTCCATGCTGACCCAGTAGTTCTCTGTGGGTGGTGTTTTGCTTTTTGTGAAATATTTCCCTGTCGTTTATGCCACTTTCACTAATATTCATCTGTTTCAGGTGATCTAGTGTTTAATCCACTTATTTCTACTGTCTTATTTTTACTGCAGCAAGCAATGGTAAAAATATTTTTTGTGAGTCGATTGGGATTCATAGAAATTTGCTCTCCTTCTTCTGAAGGCGTCAGTGATTGTGTCCGTGTGTTTGTGAATTTCTGAAGCTGGTCTTTTGATCTAAATTCCGTCTTGATTAACAGGTCCAAAAATCTTCCTGAGGATCTTCCGTTCTTGCTTTGCAATGTCTTTTATTTTGGAATGTCCATGGAGTACTGTAGTTTCAGCTGCATATAAGGCTTCCGGAAACACAACTATGTTGTGCACTTTGGCATTAATCGATATGGCTTTCTTGTTGTAGTGGTTCCAAGTGAGTTTGTATGCTTTCTATAATCTCTTTAACCTTTTGTTGATTAGAAATCTGGTTCAGTCCAGATGGGTGATATTGCTGTCCATGATCATGAATAGTCATTCAATTGAAATGGAGCAACAATGTAATAACGTTTATTTACTTA
Organism: Euschistus heros; assembly: GCA_003667255.2. Classification (NCBI taxonomy): domain Eukaryota; kingdom Metazoa; phylum Arthropoda; class Insecta; order Hemiptera; family Pentatomidae; genus Euschistus; species Euschistus heros. The sequence continues at coordinate 64,724 of RCWM02000002.1, read as the reverse complement.
TTTACTCTAACGTGTAATAAGGTTATTACTTTCAAAGAGCATGTTTTTGCTATAAAAGTGTATAGTTTATTTGTATCACTGATAGTTGTACAGAAATTAGTATCGAAGGTTCAAATCCAAAAATAAAACGATCTGACTGCTGGGAATTGTTCAACACCCTTTGCTCTAAATGTGATAAAATTGTCCTCAAAATATCTTCAGATATAGGGGAGAGGGGGAGTGAAAGTCGTATGTTGTTTGATATCGGAACTCGGAAAACATTAATTTTAGGGCATATATACATACAAAAGCAAAACAAATTTGCAGAAAATTTCATTTAATTCCTTTTTTTCCCATATCATAATTTTAGAACTGTGGGGGAGGAAAAAATAGAAGATTTTTTACTTGTAGTAAGACGCGGTTCCTCGGAATAACACGTTTTGGATAAAACTCCGAAAATATTTGTCCGATTCAAATTTCTCGTTTTTCATTCGAAAGCTGGTTAAAAAAAAAAAGTCCATACATTGCCATAGTAAATTTTATTAAAAAATACATATATATATATATATATATATATAGGGTGGTAATACTCTTGAAATGTCTATGGTTTCATCATCCTATCTGGTTTCAAACTCAAGTTAAAAATCAAAATGTTTTTCGGATTTTCCAATTTTTTTAGTAGGTTTTTGTTAAACGAATTTTGCATTTATATACATCAAAAGGAAGCTGAGGCTCTCCTCTCTCCAGCGATACCAATCAATGAATTGCGTAACAGAGCAATGGCGATTTAAAGGAAAGTAACTAATAATCGGTTTAAAAATTTCATTTTCCTGGAATAGAGTGAAAAAAAAACGATATTTTTTGTTTTTATTTAATAAACGTTTTTCAATGCTTTTGAGGGTGCTGAATTAGAATCTGACGTCAATTTTTTTGTGAAAAATCTATAGAGGTAGTTAGCTTGAAAATCTGATCATTTTTTTGGAATTTAATTAACCTAAACCAAAATCTATGGAGCGGTTGTGTCTTTCCTCCAATTTGTAATCAAAACTAAAAATCTTGGTGCAAGAATTATGTCGATATCGTTTTTTAAACTAGAGATATAAAATAAATTATTTTAATGCTATTTTATTTTTTTTTCTCGGCTACTAGGGACCATTGGTCAGAACGGCAAAATATGGGTCTAATATTTTTTGACCAGAAAACTCTAAAAAAATTGCCAACAAGATCCATGAGAGACTGAGTGTGCCCTCACCTTGTTAGTTAAGGATGTACTGTTACTGGGACAACAGTTGTGAAAGGAGGAGGTTTAACCGAAATCACGCTTAACCATCAGGGATTTAAAGAGTACCACAAGGTTGTGGCCTCGAAGGGTATCCCGACCTCTAAAAGGAGCCACGGCTGAATCAACAGAAAATAAATGTTCTGCCTTTAGTCTGACTCGAACTCGGGCCCGGGAACTTGCCTTGTTTCTTCGCCTCCCTAAATAAATGAATAGATTGTGTAAATAATTATTTTTAAGTATACACTATCATAAACCTGTACATAAAAGTTAAACACTTCATGAAAAAAGGAATTTTTACTTAAATAATTGATGAAGTATGTGAGTTAAAAATTAGTTGTCATACACACACTGTTGAACAGAAGCTGGTGATGGACGGACCTGAATTTTTTTATTATCTCAAGACTATTACTCAATAGCATAATCATTCATGTTAACCTAATTTTTTCCTGAAGCAATTTCAATAATTTATTGTAGGTAATCCTGTGGAATGATGATGACGAATAATAAATGACGCTCTTCGTTATTAATGACTTTTGTTGCGAAAGAAAAACTCTTTAGAACCATGTCTAATATTGAGGGGAGATAAGCGAAATGACATCCTTCAAATATACCCAACAAACTTGAAACTTTCTTATGCCCGCCTGTCAGTTATTCCGAATACTTTTTTCTTTTTACTCTTGTTGAACTAACTTCGTTTCTCGTTTTATCATTAAGTTTCTTTTCATTTATACATTTCTATTTTTATTGTTATATCATTTTTAGACGTAATTCTTATTCAGTAAGGGACTGAAAAAACATTTATATTCTCTTCAAAAGAGGAAAAAAAAATGACATTTGTAGTTTATTTTTTTTGTATAATTCAATGCATCAGCACACCTCTTCAACATAATATCAAATTAAAATTTAATATCAAATTAAAAAGCGTTTATTATTATAAATTATATTTCTGGTATAAATGATAGTTCAAATGTAACAGCAATGTTACATTTTTAAATAAATATCAGTCGTTATTTTAGCTACATTTTACTATCCCATTTAGGGCCAAGACTACAGTTACTTGAATTTTTTTTTCCTAAAGAAATATTTTTATGGTAGTTTGATTTAAAGAAAAAAAAAAAAATGTTTTAGTTCAACTATAATGGTGGTACCATTGGCCTGTAGAATATATATATATTATTCTTTTCTTTTTTTTCATAGCTAGGTAAGGTGATATAATTTCTTCTTATATATGCTACATAATAGTGGTGCTTCATGTGAAAAGTTTTATTCCATTTATTTGAACTATAAAACCCTTCAAAGATTTTAATTTTTTTATTTAGAATAGAATAGAATAGAAAAATAATTTTATTCTGAGACAAAGTCCTTTAAGAATAACAGATAATTGCAGGTATAACTAAATTAAATCTGGTTAGAGACATAATGAGCTACAAAAAAGAAAAACAATAATACATTAATGACACTATGTACATAGATGATATTTAAATAAAAAGAAAAGAAAAGAATATAACATTCTACAGATTAGAGGAGATAGAATTAAATAAGAAAAAAAAATAAAATAAAATGATATAGAAAAATCTTTTGGTACAATGATATGATTTGTATGTACAATAGAAGTACCCAATGTTATATTCATAGAAAGTTAAATTTTTATTAAAAGGAATCTCAATTATTCCAGAACTGAATCCAGCAATGCAATAATAATTTTTGACTAAGTAGTTAGATAGTTAGCAAGCGTCAGTCTGGATGAGAAGGAGGTATTGGAAATATAAATATTTGAATGTTTTCAGGGATTTAGCTTGTCTGATGTGAGGAGGGATGGAGTTCCAGAGGATTGTTGAGCGGAAAAGGAAGGAGCGTTGGAATATTGAAGTTCTATGGGACGGGGTATACAGATCAGAAAGATGCGATCTCGTATGTATTGGATTGACTGCAGATCTGAATTGGAGCTTATTGTAAATATAAGAAGGTTGGAGGGTATTGATAATTTGGTATAGGAATGTTCCATAGAAATATTGTTTACGGAAAGTGGGATAGAGCCAATTTAGTTGGGAATAGAGGTGGGAAACATAGGAACGCCTCGGACTACCGAAGACAAACCTGACGAAGCAGTTCATGATTCACTTCAGTCTGTCTTCGAGAACCGTCGAGAGGCCACCGTAAACCAGACAACCATAGTCAATGTAAGGGAATAATAAGGAAGAGACTAAAAGCTTGCGGGTTAACAGGGGAAGAAGGTAACGGTTTCGGTGGAATAATTTGAGAAGGCCTATGGAACGGCGGGAAATTTGGGCAATCTGAGGTTTCCAAGAGAGGGTTTGATCAAAAACAATCCCGAGATTTTTTACAGAGGAGTAGAAAGAGGCAGGATGATTATTTAAGGTTAAAGGAGGGTATTGTGAGTAGGAATTAAGGAGGGAGCTAGAGCCTATTAGAATGGCCTGAGTTTTCTTTTCGTTAAGTTGTAATTTATTTAAAGTCACCCAGGCACTAATTCTGTCCAGATCTTCCTGAACTTTAGCGAAAGCAGAGGATAGCTCTGAAGGGGAGAAGGAGAGATAGACTTGGGAATCATCTGCATAGAGGTGGTAGGAACAGTGATAGATTGAATTAGGAAGATCATTAATGTAGGAATTGAATAGGAGAGGAGAAATACTGGATCCCTGAGCAATACCTGAGGTAAGAGTGAGAAAAGAAGATAGGGGTTGGTTTGGTATTTTAACTGCTTGGGAACGGTGAGAAAGGAAAGATTGAAACCAGCGGATGGAACTGTAGGAAAAAGTTTAATGATTTTAATTTGGAGAATAGGATAAAGTGATCAAGGGAATCGAAGGCTTTAGAAAAGTCAAGGAGTAACAGGACGGTTAATTTTTTGTCATCTATTGCGGTAAATATGTCATAAGTGATATTTAGGAGAGCAGACTGGGTGGAGTAGCAAGGACGAAAACCAGATTGAAGGGGGTCGAGGAGGTTAGATTCTTCAAGGAATTTGAAAATTTGAGATTGAACTAATCTTTCCAAGGGCTTAGAAAGATTAGACAAGATGGAGATAGGACGATAGTCATTTGGAGACATGGGGTTTAATGTTTTATTTATAGGACGAATTAATGCTTTTTTCCATGAGGTTGGGAAAACTGAATTTTGGAGGGAAAAGTTATAAATGAATAGGAGGACTGGTATGATTTCAGGTAAACATAGTTTTATTAGTTGGAATATAGTTATGGTGGGAATATCATCTGCGCCCGTAGAATTGGAATGGGAATTCATTATGGAGGAAATAAGTTCAGAGGGGGAGATATCGGAAAAATAAAAATTAAATCACTGAATGTAGGAGCTGGGGTAAAATAGGAGGAAGGATGAAGAGAATCAGGAGAAAAGGTGGAAACAAAATATGAATTTAATTCATCGGGAGATACAGGTTAGGTAGATGAGGATACAAGGGAATCACAGAGTGAAAGTTTACGGAGGATATGCCATTGCGATTTGGGATCAGGGGCAGAGGAGAGGGCTTCATGGTAATAATTAGATTTTGCTCGACAAATCGAGGCTTGTGTTTGCTTTAAGGAAATTTGGGCGTAATTTAACGCTGCGAGCTGAAATTAACTTTTAAATCTTACTACGCATTATTGTTAAAAATAACCAATTGTAATGTTATTTTTCAATGAATAAAAAAAAAAAAAATTTATTAGAAAAATATTTTTAATTAGAAAAAAACAAAAGCAGTACTGCTACAACCCAAGAAGGGTTCATTACTTGGTAAGGAAGTATTGTTTCTTAACCAACCGTTATACAAGGAGTTAATGTAATCAAGCTCAACAATTAAGAACTTTACCCAAATATTAGAGGCTGGGTGTGCCACAGGAGTGTTTCCAAAACCAAAATAAACAGAAATTAAAGTTCAGCCGGATTTGAACTCGCAGCCCGGAGCTACCCCGTTCCCTTTTTTAATAATTTCAAACCTTAAATAATAAGCTGAGGTAATAGAATAGAAAAATACCTAAACTTCTAAAAATGAAAATAAAATTGTTAAATTAATGTTGCACATACGCAAGTAAACGTAAATGAGTTATATATATATTTCGTCAATAGAATAGAGGAACATTACATTAGAAATTAAAAAGACGCTATTTTATGTATTAACGTAAAAGTTCATCGATTAAGCACTATAACTTGATTTTAATATTAATATAGACTAGCATACCCTGTCGCGGCTTCGCCCACTGTCATACATCAAGGATTATTTTCACTAATATTGTGTTTCATTTGTTTATCGATAAAAATCTTGTATTTGTAAGTATCGGATTTAGCATTATTTCTTCAACGATATTTTCACGGATGGCAGTAATTTTAAAACAGGTTACAATTGCATTCATGATGTGTTTGAAGAATTTGGCAGAAATAATTTTATCGATCTTTTGGGTTGGATTTTAATTTCTAACCATAAAAGCTGACATTCCAACTCATCCTACCACTGTCCTCACCACTTACGCTGATGACACATGTGTGTTATCAGTAAACAATGATCCCTTCATTGCCTCCCAAACACTCCAATCCCCTATCCCAGCCCTTCAAGAATGGTGTCAAAAATGGAGAATCAAAATAAATCCAAAAAAGTCTCAACAAATAACCTTTACCCTTCGTCGTAAACCCACGACTTCCTGTCCTACAGTATCCTTTAATGATATTCCCCTAATCCCTGTTGAACAGATCTGCTACCTATGACTCCACTTGGACAAACGTCTAACTTAGAATCCACATACAAGACTAAAACGACAAGAAGCTGCCCGTCGTTACAGACTACTTCAACCTTTACTAGACAAACGTTCAAAGCTCCCAATTAATTACAAAAGACTAATATACATGACTGATTAGACCTATCTGGACGTACGGAGTTGAGCTTTGGGGCTCGACTAAACCATCCAATTCATCTCGTATCCAATCCTTACAATCCAAAATCCTTCGAAAAATCCTCAATGCACCTTACTTTGTCACCAATAAACTTATCCATAAAGATCTTAATGTTCCATATGATGCAGATTTAGCCCAAACTAGATATCAATCCTTTCATAGTAAGCTCCATAACCACTCCAATCCACTAGTTTCTCAACTTGCTTCCCACACCATTCCTGATAATCCTCCGAGGCGTCTGAAAAGAAGATGGCCTTGAGACCTTCTAGTGGAGAATGTTTATTAAAGTGCTACGGATGAGTAGTTTTTTACAAGTTTTGTCACGTTATTGCAAAAAAGGTAACAGCACATTTACTCGATGTATAAATATTGTGCAGTTGTAAATTTCAATAAATTGTTATTTAAAAAAAACAATAGAAGTATATGATTGTTTGCAAACCTCATTTCTGGGACTTAAGACTGTTCATTTTAATTATTGTTATTGTAAAATTTATTTTTATAAACCTTCCTAGAACTAAGAAGCTATTGTAGTTAAGATTTGGTACTGTTGGGTTTAATAGTTTTACCATAGCAAACAATGTTGCAGAATGGCCACATATCGGTAGATTTTTTAACTGAACTGATTTAATATTATTAGATTTAATAACAATTGAATTGAAAATAAGTAAATTTTATCATAAATTTTTAGCTCTATATGACTCCGTCTGTATCTTTGTAACCTCTCTTTAATAACACTCGGCACCTATCGGTCAATTTCCAAGCCTATCTGCGCATCACATATTTATCGCATTTTGACAAAAATGTAATAGAAAACATGTAAATTTTAATATTGCTAAACATTCCTTGAACTATGATGATTATGTAGTTAAAAGTTGATACAGATTGGTTCAGTAGTTTTCGCGGTTAGTGATCACAAACAAAAAATGGCTTGTCCTTTTATATATATATAGGTTTTTTTTTTTTAAATTATATGTTTATTAAATCTTTTATCTTTGAAACTTTGAAGAATTTTTAACCGATTGTTGTGTAGGAAAGATGGTGGATTAAATGGTATAATGAATATCGGTGATTAAGTACTTACCGCAGCATGTGACAGATCAGCACGGTTCTAGGGCTCCTCATCCCCTCCACTCTCTTCTGTTTACTCGCCTTTTTTGCCTTCACCTAGGGCACCACCAGTGGGTTAGTAAAGTGCAAGTCATGTCATTATTCATTCACCAAATGCAGATTAAAAAGTAAAGTAATAATACAACATATATTATAGAGTTTGAATAGGCTTATACTTTTAATATTCATTTAAAATTATAAAATTAAGAGAAATGGTTGAACGTTATTGATTTCATACCACAGAATTTGGCATTATAAATTGAGTAGGAGGTTGGGAAGGATCAGTCTTAAAAACTTATGATTACAAACAAATTTTATTTTTTTGCCAACTTTTCGGCTATATCCTCGATGGCCATCATCAGGGCTAAAAAACAAAAAAAATAGCCAGATACAGAAATAAAAAGAGAAAAAGGGGAAAAAAATGAAAATGAAACGAAAAATAATGATTAATTTGTAATAGTCAGTAAAAAATGTAGATAAATTATACAATCATAAAGAAAATTAATATAAAATGAAATATAATAGAGTTAACAATCAACATGAATATTGTACATAAAGAATTGTGAATAGTCTCTTTAGTTGTGACTGACTATTCGCTACAGTAGACTCAAAATGGTTGATATTTTTTCACAGGTTTTAATTACAAAGTAATACATAGAACAAAACAAAACGTCTATAATTAGATTAACTTCACTGTAGGTTATAATAGGTTTATATGGCACTCAGTGTTGCCAGGTTCACTTAACACACTTTCTACAAAATCTAACACAACATAACTTATACTTCTTGCAAATAATAAAAATAACAAACAGAGAATAATAATAAAAGAACAATAAACTAATAATACAATTATAAAAACGATAGCAAGCGGCGCAACAAATTGACATTATTGTATGCACAAAAAGTTAAAAATAATATACATTAAGTTAATAAGATAGAAATCACTAGTTATGGTCACCTTACCAGTCATAAGCAGGCTAATACAATTTTTGCAATAATAAGGGTCTAATCCATTTTTTTTGATATCACCGGGAGAAATATTTCTGGAAAGGATTTAAGATTCGTTTACTAATGAAACTCTCCCTCCTATCCCTTCACAGTAGCCATTAAAACATTTTTTCCTCAAATAGTGTCCTGAAATACTTTTTTTTTTAGTCAAATCGTTTTTAAAAGTGAGGGATTATTGTGAAATTGCTTCATTAATTTTTAGTTTTTGAGTTATGTAACTTTTCATTAGAATTAAGGCTTCCATACAAGCTCCATTATGTTGGACTATCTGATTTTAATTAACAATAATTTTAATCTGACTATAACCGGTGTATAAAAATACGGGATTAGAGTTATGGTCATCCGTATCTATTTCAATGTTCTTTGGTGTTACAAACGTTCCCTCTGCTAATAAAGAAAAAAAATAGGATTTTCTTCATTTGATTATATCATTTTAAAACGTATTTTACTACATCCCTTCATAGTAGTTAGAGCTTACTTCTCTAAAGTGACCATTACTAGTTGATATATTTAGTTATATTCTGTACTTCGGGGATGACTACTGCTATTTAAAAAAACTGGGAAAATATTGACAGTAAATAATTTACAACAAATATATCCCGATTTATTTTGATTCATTCACTTTTTAGTGGTAATGATTATCATATGCCGTTACTCTTATGTAGAAAAATCAACGAGAAGTGCGGCTATAAATCATACTCTAATAAATAGTTGTTTTAATTCATTTTCAACAATGCTTTCATGATGGTTTTCCAGAATATTAAGTAACTACAAAGTTTCTAAATGAGTATATAAAGGGATTGTGTTTTTAAATATAGCTATATTTTACTTTGTTATACCGCGTTGTATTAGTATTTAGATTATTTTAATAGTTCTAGCTGTTCATTAATTACTACTCATATTTAAATTATTAACAACATTTGTTTAGAGATTATTTTGAGACATGACCATAACTAGTCTTGGCTATGACCATAACTGGTGCAACATGCCCATAACTTGCATTTTTAGCTTTTTGTCAAAAAATGTAAATATTTATTTGAAAGGAAGCTTTATACTAGTATTTGTCAATTTTACATTCAATAGAATAAACTTTTAAGAATCTAAGAATATAATCAAGGATGTCATACTACTAACTGTATCAATGAAATTTTCTTTTAAAACGACAAGTTACCTTAACTATGACCATAAATAGTGATTTACCCTGTAAGATGATAAAAAAATGGCGGACCCCCACGAAATGAATCTTGAACGGATCCTGGCTAGAATAGGTTGGTAACCTGTAGGATAACCTGTCCTAACTGCCTTAGTTGGAGTACATAAGGACCTTAAGCCCCAATAACCAAACAAGTTATAAAAATCAACTTACCACACTGAATATTGGAAAAAAAAAGATTTATGATGGAGAGTTACGTTTTTTGTAATGTGTTGGAATATTCCATAGGTCAAAGGTTTCCATAAAACATTCTATTCCTTTATCACCGTTTAATCAAAACTCGATTAAGGGCTATTACCATGCAAACAACCGAGATTGAATTTTTCATGAGCTGAGTTACTAAATGCAGCATACGAGAGGCAGAAAATTATTATAATTGTTCGTTGAAATCTGTAAATGTCCATTGGTATTCCTACCGTAAAATTATGATTTACATTTTGACGTGGATATGTATTTTGGCTCGGGTCAATAGTGTTCTTGTGTAACATTTTTTTGCTTTCAAAATTAAAAACTTTTTTCACTCTCAAAATGTGTAACGGTTTTTGATTATCAAAAATTCAATATTTTGACACACTATTGCTCTTTTGTTTTTGCTTGGATCGACAATTTTCTAAGAGTTTCTTAATCAAAAAATTAATGGGGAATATTTTTTGTTATATAACATTTGTCGCTAGTTCCTAGCGTTGAGGAGCTATATTTGTTTGAATGAATAAAGTCCCTTTTTGCCTACATTTTTTAAGTGTTGGAGCTTTCTTGATGCGCTGTAGCTCTGCTGTTGAAAATTTGCCGACGGTTTCCGTATCAGAAGCATTAAATGTTTCCCAATCAGGGAAAAATTGAGTTTTTTGCTTAATGAACTACGAAACTAGGTTGAAATTTGAGATATATGCGATCGCGTGTATATACTGTAGTGATAATAAGAATGGGTTAACCTACATCAACCCATTTCTATAATAATCGTTGTGTTTTTTATTTCTCTTATTAATTTTTAAAATCCCCAAATTTACTATTAGTGACGTCTACATTTGTAATATAGAGATATGCATATCTTAATATATATAAATTACGTGTCGCCGCCTAGGGGCCGGCTAACACCTAAACTACTGAACCGATTTTAATCAAATTTGCATACCGTGTGCAGTATGATCCAACAAAAAAGATAGGATACCTTATATCTTAATTTATAGTCGCAATATTATTTTTATATTATCTGTAAGTCACAATTATCTGTTAGCTCTATACGATTCTAACATATGGCGGTATAAGGTTATACTATTATATAAAAGGACAAGCAATGTTTCGTTTTGTGTTCACTAACCGCCAAAAACTACTAAACCAATCTCTACCAAATTTTGACTACATCAACTTTATAGGATGGTTTAGCAATAGTAAAATCTAATGATTTTCAACTAATTCTTTATTGAAAAATGAATAATAAGTGGATAACAGTGAAGTTCAAAAATGGCGGCAATTGCCATCTACATGAAAGGTTAAAAGGTACAGTGTTACATAGAGGTGAACATTGATAATTAAATTTACTTATTTTCAATTAAATTGTTATAAAAACAGCTATATGGAGTGAAATATACCAAATTTTAACTACATCATGTTCATAGTTCTAGGTTTAGCAACAATAAAAATTTAAATGTACAATGTTGAGTGTTAAAAAACAAAATGCCGATCCTCAGCTGTTTAATATTGTGTTTAAAAATATGAATTTTGAACCTTTAGTTGTAAGCACTGATAATGCAGTCCATTATATGCAACAGTTTCTTAATAGTCTCTGTCCATCTGGATTACCATCTCATATATTAAAATTGAAAATTGGATGTCTAATTATGCTTTACGTTATCTTCAAACACCTAATCAATCTAAATTTAACCCAGTTAATAATGCCTGCTATGCGTGAAAATATCATCAATAAATATATATTCTTCACTTTAATACAAGATTTTTATCGATAAATATAAAAAAAAAATTAATTATTAGTTAAGATTATCTAAGATCTTCACTTATGAGAAAGGGCGAAACCTCGACGGGGGATGATGAAGTTATATATAAAAGGACAAGCCATTTTCGTTCGTGATCACTAACCGCGAAAACTATAGAACTATTCTGTACCAAATATAACTACATCATCTTCATAGTTCAAGGAAGGTTTAGCAATAATAAAATTTATATATTTTCTATTAAATTACTGTTTAAAAAGCGATAAATATGTGGTGTGCAGTAAAGCGAGCGCCATTCAAGAGAGGTTAGAATGATCCGGTGTTAAATATAGTTTACTATAAGTATTAAATACACTATTTTCACTGTATATAATAAACAAACTTTATTGATGATCACACACAAAACATTTATATAACCTTTTCCAGCTGTTTTATATCTAACGATAACAAAATCGATACAGTACAATATTTTTACAATATTTTTATATATAATTTTTTACTGATTTATTTTTTACTAAATAGAACATTTATACAATATTTTACAATATTTTTATATATAATTTTTTACTGATTTATTTTTTACTAAATAGAACATTTATACAAAATTAAACAGTTAATAGCACTAATCTGCAGGAACAGTTGGCTAAATTTAAGAACACAACTAAAACTAATTTTTAAATCATAGTATATCTTATCCTAATTGAGATTGCAATGTGAACAAACAACCTATAACAAAAAAATTAAGAGATATATGAAACCATTCTAGCAGAAAAGACTTAAGTTCTGAAGTTATTCTGGGGTAAATGATATTTATAAAGGATAAAGTATAACAGAAGAGGAAGATCACAGATAAGATTCTGTATCAAAATAAAATTCTGAGGTTTTTGAATAATCTGACTTAGGTCATTCTTTTTAAATTACCTATAGCCTGAATGAATAAAAACAATCTTTACTCCGAGGCTACAGCTTTCTAAGGGTAATTTATTATTACGGGCAAAAGCTGTCTAGACAATGAAATATTTAAAAAAAAAAAACCTTGAATTTTACACACTTGCGACCTAAAGAACAGCTTGATCTTCACCATATTTAGGAAAGTTACAATGTCTTATAATACTTCAACGCACAATGTTTTTTGAAAACACTATCCAAAAATTGCATATCTCACAAAAACTTAACTATCTTTCATATGATATGATCAAATTAACGATTCCGTATCGATTTCATGGAAAAATTTACTTTCAAAACCAGAAAAACATAGTTTTTTTCATTTGGCATACAAATTAGTTTCTTGTATGTATATAAATTATACACCTGTAATGTATTAACACTGGATCACCTGTGGTGTAGTGGTTAGCATAGCAACCTACTAAACCCAAGATCGCGGGTTCGCAGCCCGTCAGATGACTTTAGGATTTTTTAAAGGGAGTAAAAAATCCTAAGCTATGCCTTCCTTCGGAAGGGACGTAAAATGGGGGTTCCGAGCCTGTGCGATGTCAGGTACTCGTTAAAGATTCCTATTCTAATTATACCTGGATAGGCAAAATTCAGGACTCCCACCGTAGCATCGTCCGATTAGCCATAGCAGTATAAAAGTGACGTTAAACGAAATAAACAAACAAATAATCTATTAACTCAATAAAACTGAAACTAGATTTAGTTTTTATGCTCATTAAAACATTACTTAGAACTAATTGTATCTGCCGTGGATTACGGTAACATCTATAAAAACACAACTTTTGGGAAATGCGTTTAAGGTTTAAACGTCATTTTCCTGAAGTTGCGATTTTCGATATGTTACAGTATTCCACGGAAGGTGCTATATATATAACATATATAACAAAGTGCTGATGTTTTGAAATTTTCGTATAATTAAGAACTGATGATAAATGTTTAACATTCGAAGCTAGTTTTCAAATAAATAATTCCAATAGAAGTGGCAATTTATTCATCAATTCAAATAAACGCTTTTATTTAGAACGGAATATGAATATTGGCAGCCTATCTCCTGTTGTTTAATGTTTATAAATAATCACATATTTTATGAATTATCAATGTTTTGAGAAGCATTCATTCATAACCAGATACCTTTCCTTTCATAATAAACTTACTCCTCATCCACTGAAATAAACTCATTCCATTCCTGGCAATCCTCCGAGGTGTCTGAAAAGGAGATGGCCTCGGGATCTTCTTCTTTTGTAAATATTTCATTAGAGTACTACCATGGGTAGTTCCTCTACACGTTTTCAGCATGTCATTATTTTTCATTGTAGTTCACTTTTTTAGTAGATGCATTTGATATACAGTTGTAAATTTCTATTAATAAAAGAACACAAAAACAGAATTATTAGTCTAGAACATCACTGCGTCTCTTCTGCATGTAGTGTTATCTACAGAGTTAAATAAGAAGATGATAAAAAGGAATAACCTGTACTATAAAAATAAGTTGGATGGAGAAGAAGATGATCAGGGATGCAGTCAAAGTAACACCACGTCTAAGAAGGAATTCTTAATACGTGCCAACGTTTCGACCTGCGTTGCAGGTCTTCTTCAGGGCCACCGTACCACACTTGAGAGCAGAAGAACGATGCTTGATCCCTTTATGTGTTACTTTGACTGCATCCCTGATCATCTACTTCTCCATTCATCATACCAGTCAACTATACTTTTATCCTTAGAAATAAGTTGTTTGTCTTCTGTTAATTTTGATTTTCAAAGTTACGGGATTTTATATTTGAGATAAGAATGTGCTTATTGACAATTTTCCGTATGTATTCCTGTGTTAGTTAAATTAAAATTGTCCTTAGATATCTTAAATATCCTCCATGTTCTCCTTCCCTGCTCATCAAATAACACTCTAGACGCCATGAACCATTGGAGAGTATCTAATTTTCCAGGGACTTGGCTTGATGGTTCCACCTTTCATAGCCATTGGACCGTAGAAAAAGTCTAATGGCTGTGTTAGGGATCATTAGCTTCTCTCTCGGTTAAGTGATAGCTCCAGTAATAGAGTGGCAGTCGATCCGTCTGGAAGTCCTTGTAATTCACCTGTTCTCAACAGGCCCATGCTAGGCCAATCTATCAGAAAATTAAGATTTTATATTTAATTGTGTGAATAACGTATGTATTAATAAGTGAATAAAAATGGTTACACAGCCTAATAATTCTTTAATGATCATCGGGATGGATTACCAACTGCAAAAAACGGTAAGAATAGTTTATTTTTCTAGTTTTGTTAAACATGGTATAACCATGGATCTAAATATTAATAAATAACCAAATAATGTAAAGCACTAAAAAACAGAGTGTGTTAAAATAGTTGTGTAAAGTGATTTGTATTTTGATTGCAAATGCTAGGAGAGCTTGTGGACATCGGCTTTAATCTAGTGAACTTGTTTGGTCAAAACTCGTTTAACTTTGAGAAAAGTTACTCCCAGTCCCGCCAAAAGCCTTGCGTGCGTGCATCAGCTGTTACCCCCATTTTAATTTATAGGTAGATCTAATCAACTTTAAAATAAATAAATAAAATAAATAAATATATGTATATATATATATATATATATATATATATATATATATATATATATATATATATATATATATATGAAAAAAAAAAATTTTATTATATTTTGTTGGTTGATGATACAATTCTATTTTAATGATTATGCAAGAGTTAATTTTACGGGATTATTGAAAATAGGTACATGGAAGTCTCTGCGGACAGTCAGTCAATAGGGTCATTTTGGCTTTATAACTTAGATATAAATTAGTAAGAAAGTTTCGAATATTAAAATATGAATTGATTCACTTAGAATCAAAACCCGTTACATCCATTTTTCTAAATTTGACAGGAGGACAAAATATTACTTTTTTGGACAGACCTTCTGTAATATTGTTATTTTATTTATTTATTTTTTTTTCGGAGTGGTTTTAAATTTGTGAATTTTATTTTCAATGCATTTCTATAATTGGGGCATCGGGTTTTGTTTTGAAAGTGTGCCCAAAAATTAATTATTAAGTAATTTTTTGCCATCCATTGAGTTTTCATAACTCTTTTATATATTATAGAGTTTTTTGAAAAAAGTGGTCTTGACGGGTTTTGATCCTGAACGACTCAATTATGCAACTAGTTTACAATATTTAGACACCTAAAATATTTTCATTGTATACAAATATTCAATTAAATTAAAAATAATTTATAAATTTTCGCAACAAATATAAAACGAAAATGGTTTAAAAATCCTAGCATTAAAAAAATTGATATGATAAAAACATTAAATTAAATTTTTAGAACAAACATCTTGTGAAATAGAACGTTCAAATCGTAAATGGATCTTCATATTACAACAAGATTATTACATCTATATAATCTTATATATATATATATATTAATAATGTTATTGTAATAATAATAAATGTTTAATTAAAAATAAGTTTTTATACCGCAAATAAAGGTAGAACTTTAAAAAAATACTAATTGTAAAATGGAAATAAACAAAATGTAAATTAATCAAGTTTTTCGTTTCACTCCATTTCAATTAAAAATATTAATTATATTTTCAAATATTAATTTGAAAATTCTTATTTAAGACTAAACATACCATGACGGGTTAAATGAACCTATTCGGACTTTTTGGCACAAGTTCTTGGAAATAACATTCGTTACTTTGCTTTCGGAATCAGCTTCTTTTTCGAACATCAAAATTATTTTTTTAATATACACTCCTCTCTTATTATTGTAAAAATAGGTATACATGCAATGTCGATAGGGTTATAATTAATAAAGTATTATCGAAAAATAATTTTATGCAAAATTGTAAGCGTTACTATATATTTTTAAAAATATAAATTAAATTAAAAATAAAAAAATAAAATGTTCTGCATGAAATATATTGGCTTATTATTTATTTATTTCATTTATTTTTTATACATTAAGGACTTAACTTTGAAAGGAGTACATGTGGATCACATTTTAGGAGGAAGAAAACGGAAATTATTTAAAGTTTCACAAAAGCTAATTTCGTAACAAGTTCCGAAATTTATCTAAATTAAAAAAATAAAATAAATTAAATGTGACATAATTTGACTACACTCACTTAATTTTTTTTTTAAAGTTATGCTCCAGGGTTATGTGGAACTGCCAAATAGATACATAAAAAGGGGTTACAAACATTTTGATCCAAGACATTAAAATTATTACCTCAAGCACCATAATACTTAATAATATATGCAACAAAAATATATTCACAAAATTACTCTCATGTACCTACGAATTTACGGATACACTACGAAGAGCTTTACATTAAATTAAATGGAAATTAAAAAATGATTATAGAAGAAATGAATTTAAACTAAATTAAAACAGACGTAAGAGAAGCGCTGGGTACTATCAATTCTCATGCTGACTAGTAATTTTCTTTATTAGATTATTCGATTTATTCTCATTTATGTATTTAACAGGAGCAAGTTTAACAAGAAATAATAATAATATATATATATATATATATATATATATATATATATATATATATATATATATATATATATATGTATCTACAGCTTCCTATAAACTAATACTTAAAAGCAACAGTAATCAAAACGCAGATGACGTCAAGAAACAGTTCAAAGAAATAATAAAACCCAAGGATCTAAAAATTGGTATTAACAAAATAACCTCAAAAAAAGATTTAGTAATAGTTGAAACTAATTCTGAAGAAGAAAGAGGAATAATCTCTAGAAAACTAGAAGAAAATAACGATTTCTCTATAAAATCATCGAAAAGGAGGAAGCCAAGGCTTATTTTTAAAGACGTCGATGAAGACCTAACAATAGAAAACATAGTAGAACATATTGTGGAACAAAATCACGGACTGCAAATTGAGAGTAATTCTTTACGGCCGGTAATCTTATTGAAAAATGCAAGATCCAAAAGGACACATGCTGTAATAGAAACAGACGGAATTACTAGGATCAAACTGCTCAACAACAAGATCAGTTTAGGTTACAACAAACATTGGGCCGAGGACTACCTGAGGATCAAAAGATGCACCAAGTGCTGGAAGTTCCATCAATCCAAGGAGCGGTGCCAGGGTCAAACAACATGCCCCCAATGCTCAGGTAATCACTCCATTAAAGATTGTAACCAGCAGGGTAAACAATGTCCTAACTGTTCTACCTATAACCGACATATCAAACTTGAGCGATTTAAAATTGACAGCAACCATTCGGCTTTTGACAAAAATTGTCCCTCATACATCAGAGAATTAAACAAACTTACTCAAAACACAGACTATTAAATTAAAAAACAACAGACTTACTACATTTCATCATTCATTCATACTCGTATATGGACTTAAAAATATTACAGATAAACACACATCATTCTAAAATTTGTACAGACTACATAAACCACTTTATTCAAGTAAAAAATATTGATATAACCCTCATACAAGAACCTTATACTAGAAACAACATTATTACAGGTTATAATCATCAAATTCAGATCTACCAAACACATGTTTCCAAACCAAGAGCTGCTATATTAATAAACAATAAATACATCGACGCAATCTTACTTACACAACACAGCGACCAGGACTTTTGCACAGTTGAAATTACTATTAAACAATACAAATTCTTATTTATCAGTACTTATTTCGATGAAACCTTAGACATTGACAACGATCTCGCCAAAATTGTGCCCATTATAAATTATTATAGCAACCATTACATTATTCTAGGTATAGACTCCAACAGCAGATCATTCCTCTGGAACGACATCAAAATTAATCCCAGAGGTCGAACTTTGGAATCATTTATCATTACCCAAAATTTGAGCATAATCAATAAACCTTCTGAGCTGACAACATTCGACGGTTCTAGAGAAAAGAGTAACATTGACTTGACTATTTGCAATAACAAAACGACAAGATTACTTAAGAATTGGACGATACTAAATGACTGTAATTTCTCGGATCACAATTCTATTTATTACGAAATTACCTGGCAAAATAACGGACAACACCAAAATTATAACTGTTTACACATGCAACACTACAAAACCAAAAATGTAAACTGGGAAAACTTTGAAAAAAATCTTACCTTTCAGCTTAAAAAACAATTCAATATACTCGAAACGGACTCTAATACACTAGATACAGAATCAGAAATCGTCGACATTATCAACAATTATGAAGTGGACAAAATTATCGAAATTTTTAACAAAGCGATTACTAAAACTTGCAATATGACGTTTAAATTAATTAACACTAAATTTACAAAAAATAGACCTCACAGAACAGTACCCTGGTGGAACGACAAACTAACTGAACTGAGGAAACAAACTAACAGACTTAGGAAATCTTACCAAAAAACAAAAACTAACAAAGACATGAGAACACTAAAGAAAAAAGTATATTTGGACTGCAAACACAGATACCAGGCACTTATGAAAACATCAAAAATTGATTCTTGGAAAAATTACTGCTCTGAAGAAACTAACCCCTGGAATTGGTCTTACAAATATGCAGCAAATAAATTGAAAAACCAAGACATTCTACGAACTGTACAAACAGACAATAACGAACACACGAAAGATTACAAAGAAACGATTACAAACCTACTAGATAACTTGATTCATGAGGACAATTCGACTGACATTACTCAAGAACAGGTTACAAAAAGGACAAACGCAAATACACCCCCCCCTGCTTCAAACGATGACCATCTCCTTGAACGAAATGAAATCCTACATTGTATCGAGAACTTAAATAAAAAGAAAACACCTGGACATGACAAATTCAATACAGACATTATACAACAAGTCACAAATATTTATCCAGACTTAATTACTAAAATTTATCAACTGATCTGGCTCAAAACACAAATTCCCATAACTTGGAAAAAAGGACTGTTACATATAATACCAAAGAGAGACTCTAACAAGTTACGTCCAATTACAATCCTCCCAATCATGAGCAAAGTCCTAGACAAAATAATCAACAACCGACTTACCCACTTTTTACTTACAAACGACTTGCTCAACAAAAACCAATTTGGATTCATTCCCCAAAAAAGTACTATCGATGCTCTTTATTATACTAATTCATTTATAGAATCAGCAACAAATAATAAAAAAAATTGTTTAATGCTGAAACTCGACATATCGGGAGCGTTTGATAATGCCTGGGTTCCTGCCATAATGTTTAATCTGAGGAAGTACCAATGCCCAAGAAATTTATTTCAGTTGATACTAAGCTTCTTTCAGGATCGATCTGTTGAAATCAGATCCAATAACTTACAAATTTCAAAGAAACTAACTATTGGCACTCCCCAAGGTTCTTCTCTCTCTCACCGACGCTCTGGAATATTCTGATTAATTCTTTATTCGATTTAGTACTTCCAGAGAATGTAGAGATAACCACGTACGCAGACGACATTTTACTTCTCGTCACTGGTAAACGTTTCCCCCAATTACAATTAATCACCAATCAAGCTTTAATTATTTTGGAAAAATGGGCAACAGATAATAAACTCGAATTTAATACTGACAAGACAAAATACATAATTTTTACCAAGAAACGAATTGTTCCAAATTTAAACATTAGACTCTATTCCAAAACACTTGTACAAACTGAAACCATGACATATTTAGGGATAACATTCGACAGGAAACTAAATTGGAAAGCACACACAGACTACGTTGTTAACAAAACAATAAAAACAGTAAACGGACTAACTATCGCTGCAAGAAACACATGGGGCCTAAAGACAGAGGCACTAAAAATTATCTATGAAGGGGCTATCATCCCAAAACTGCTTTACGCCATACCCGTTTGGGAATCGGGAGCAGTCAAACCAATCAATCTGAAAAAGCTTCAGCGGGTTCAGAGACTGATGGGAATAAGGATAAGCAAAGCATATCGCACTGTCTCTTACGACGCTGCCTGTGTCCTTGCAGGGATAAAACCAACTCACTTAAAAATTAAAGAACTAACGACATTATACAAAATAAAAAAACAAGGACTAAAATACAAGGACATGGAGCCAAGGGACATTGAAAACGAACTAACCACCAAACACTGGATACATCCTGCTATACACGCTAAACTAACACAGTACCTAACAGACACAGGAGCTGCAGACATAGACACAGGAAGTATTGACATTTACACAGATGGAAGCAAAGACGAACAGCACACAGGATGCGCACTAACTCTATATCACAATAACTGCTACTACGATGAACAATACAGACTAGGCCAAAACTGCTCTAATAATCAGGCAGAGAAATTAGCTGTAGTTAAGGCCACAGAATATATTTTAAGACAAACGTACATTCCTCAACACAAATACACCATTTACACGGACAACAAGATATTGATAGACTCAACTAATAACCCCAAATCCAACGACCCACTGACACATCGACTCAAGACAAATTTGATTGAACTAATGAACCGTGGAACACCAACTAACTTGATCTGGATCAAAGGCCATAGTGGAATCGAAGGGAACGAGCGAGCAGATTTATTGGCAAAGACAGCTGCTCACGATTCAGAACTAGCTATAGACTACAACCGCATTCCTATCTCATTTATTAAGCAACATATTAAAACAGACTTACTTACTGAATGGGACAAACTTTGGAACAACTCAACAAAAGGACGACCTTTGCACAAATACATCCCAAACATCACACTACAAAATCACGATACACCAAAAAGTACACATCACAAATTTACACAACTGCTAACGGAACATGGACAGAACTAATCACTACTTGAAACGATTTCACTTGAAAAACACAGATACATGTGAATGCAACGGACAGACTCCACAAACATTTCATCATTTACTATATGACCGCCCCCTTTACGAACACAATATAATACTGATACTTACTGATAAAGACAGTTTTGATGAATGGGGACACATGGCCTTATCCAGAAGCGAAACTATATAAAAAATTCAAGAAACCTTTAGTGAAATTTGCTACATCAATTGGACCACACAAGTGAAGAAAGAAGACCACCCTTCATCAAAAACTAAGAAAAAAAAAAAAAAAAAAAAAACTTGAAGACACATCAGAAAATCAACATGTCTACTCTTTATACTTTTTTTTTTTTTTTTTTTTTTTTTTTTTTTTTTTTTTTTTTATTTTTTCTTTCTTCTGTTTTGTTCATGTTTTTTTTTTTTTTTTTTTTTTTTTTTTTTTTCTTCTGTTTTGTTCATGTTCTTTTTTTTTTTTTTTTTTTTTTTTTTTTTTTTTTTTTTTTTTTTTTTTTTTTTTTTTTTTTTTTTTTTTTTTCTTTTCTATTTTTTTTTCCCGTTTGTTCTAATTTCTATATAGTACTTTTTACAATTTGTAATATATCACAATTAAAAATAATATTGAACCTGTGAATTACAGGTAGTATGCAAATGCGCATGGAATCTGTAAAAATATCAAAATAAACGACCTTTCCATAGGGTTACTATGGAAGGGAAACAATAAAAAAAAAAAAAAAAAAAAAAATATATATATATATATATATATATATATATATATATATATGGCATCATAAGATTAGCTCAATTATTGTAGAATTCTGTACGAATATTAGTATAACAATAGTTCACTAGTGTTGGGTTCACTTTATGCTGAGCTTTGACCTCTTAAGTCCGCTATGTTCTTCCCCTCATGTTCGTGTTTCAGTAATACTTTGTTTTAATTTTATTTTTATAAATTACATTATTTTAATTTAATTAAATAATAATTTGTGGGAGGTGTGGTAGGTCAGTGGGTAAGGCCCATATTCGATTCCGGCTGTTGGCACAAAGTTTATTTTTTGGTATTTCAGTTGTGGTTCGACTTTGGGGTAAAGATACTTTACTTTAAAATTTATATTGCTCTTGAGTGAGACAATAATATTCTTCCAACACAAGTTAAATATTTATAAATATAAATATTTATTAAAAAAAAAAAATAGAAAAGCAGCACAGGTTAAAGTTCAAAAATAAGTTATTCTTCTTTGAACGAAATTGCATTTCCTAAAATGCTATGGCATTGATCAGAAGGCAGATTCCGTAGATAAATCCCTAATCGTAAAATTCTGCCAGGTGCTGTTGGCATAAATTGAGACATGAAACATTTTGATCTAGGATATGTTCCCGCCTAGAGTTTATATTTCTTTTCTCTATCAATAAATACTTCGCACAAATAAGTGATGAGACTAGTGAAATAAATAACGCTGTTCGGCATTGATGAATTATTTGACGCATTAGAATGCTATTGCCTAGATACAGAGACCTATTGAAGAAGCTGTCACTAATTTGTTAATTTCTAGTTGTATTGATCCCTCTATACCATCATGCGTGCATCAAATGAATAAATAAATCTGTGTCGTTTGATATGGCTATTATTTTTCTTAGTATTGTTTCAATATTTATTATTAGTAACATCTATCTTCGTGATTTATCTAATATCTATCGACCAAATAAAATACACAGCCGAATTTGTTGGGGTGAATGACGGAAGATCTGTCGGAATACTACAGAATACAGACTACGGAAACAGAATTTATCCTACCTTCTAAGCCTATCAACTTATATTTTTTTTTCTTTTTCTTTTTATAGAAGTGATTAAAATATTTAGTAGGTAAGCAAAATAAAAATAAATAAATAAATTGTTGGTGAATTCCCTGAAAAAAAGTTAACACTTCAAGAATGTTGTCCTAAGCACACTTTTTTTTTTTTTTTTTTTTTTTTTTTTTTTTTTTTTTTAACTTACGAAAACATTACTTAATAATAATTTTCATTTGTTTTAGCAAAATATTACTTTGAGATAATGTACAAATTTCCTAGAGTTAGTTTTATAAAGAATTGACATACCATTAAAATAAATTTTCATAGGTTGTCACTGAATAAAATGAACTCAAAAGAAATTGAGGCAAAAATAGCATCAGAAAATCGTTGAGTGGAAAAAGCGCTAAGTTGGTTATTTATGTTATAAGATAAGACTATTATAAGCCTAGTTGTAACCTATGTCAGCGAAACATGAGTGCTGACATGAGTCATAGAGAGATGGTTATACAAATGGGAAGGAAAAGTTCATAGGAAAATGTATGGACTAATCTAATTTGTAGGAGAGTGGAGGATTAGAACAAACAATGGACTAAAGTATTGTATAATCAGCCAAAAACCAGGTTTTTAAAAAAGGGGAGGTTGAGGTGGTTCGGCCATGTTGAGCGTATGGGAAGCGAATGTCTTTCAAGGAAACTGCCATATAAAAAGCCAGGAGGTGATAGAAGATGTGTTCGTTCTGGAATGAGATGATTGGATGACGTAGAAGACTTACAGCAATTTGGAGTCTGACGATAGAACAGCTTGGAATCTTGCAATCTGTGATAAAAGTCCATGTCTATGGAGGGCAGTAGCGGCGAAAATATTATAATAAAGTGTGAACAAAAAATAAGTAATAATTATTTATTTTTGAAATTTAATATAAATATTAGCAGTTTATTTCGTACTGTTAGGTATTAAAAAATCTCATAACTAAATGTTTTAGGAAATATTCTCTTTTTCAAGTTCTCTATCTCTTAATTGTATGCCAAATAACTTATTACGACACTTCATTTTATATTAAGATAAAATTTAAAATTCTGAATATGAATTGTTAAGGTTCTTTGCATAATTAATTTTAAGTTATTTGAGAAATGAGGCGTAGAATTCCAAAACCAGCTAACAATAAGTCCAATTTCCAGGGTTTTTTATATTTGAATTACTTTATTATCTTTAGGTGTAAGGTTTTCTCCTAAAAGTCGTTATTCACATCGAATACACTAAAAAAAATATAAATAAAAATAAAATGAGACCTTTCTAATCCAGCCAGACCAATACTTCTATCGACCAATTGTAAACTAACAAGGGGACGACACACTCAGTCTCTCACGGATCTTGTTGGCAATTTTTTTGGAGGTTCCTGGTCAAAAAATATTAGACACGTATTTTGCCGTTCCGACCAATGGGCCCTAGAAGCGGAGAAAAAAAAAATAAAATATCATTAAAATAATTTATTTTATATCTCGGGTTTAAAAAATGATATCGACATGATTCTGGCACTAAGATGTTTAGTTTTGATTGCGAATTTAAAGAAAAATACAGCCGCTTCATAGATTTTGGATTAAGTTAATTAAATTCTAAAAAAATGATTAGATTTTCAAGTAAACTACCTCTATAGATTTTATTACACAAAAATTGACGTCAGATTCTAATTCAGCACCTTAAGAAACATTGAAAAACGCTTATTCAACAATATCAAAAAATATCATTTTTTCACCCTCTTCCAGGAAAATGAAATTTTTAAACCGATTATTGGTTACATACCTTTAAATCGCCATTACTTTGCCACGCAATTCACTGAATGAAAAATGAAGGTGATACGTTTAACCGTCTAAGCGTAAGCGTAATTTTGGTAAGGCAAATTTGTATTTTTAATTTAAAGGAAATTCTTTGGAATGCAGAATTCAAATCCGATGTCGGTTCTTATGAAAAAAATATATTGAATGCATTTCACTGGAAAAATTTTAGCTATTACTCTATAAAATATGATAGAAAAGTTTTTTAGCTTTAGAATTCCATTTCAGGACCCTCAGAACTTAGGAAACGTGTGTATCTATATCTATCTATCTATATATATATATATATATATATATATATATATATATATATATATATATATATATATATATATATATATATATATATACATATATATATATATATATATATATACACACACACACATACTATCTAGGAGAAATAATTTATTACTTCAATTATTATTAAAGTAATTATAAGTATTTATTATTTATTGTAATAATAATTTATTACAAATGAATACTTGCATGATGTACAGGCAGAACCACATATTAGATTTGATTGTAAAGTATTTACAATTTTGGTTATATTCTTCAAATCCATAATACAACATCTCTAATCCGTTTTTTAATCCTTGTTTACTGGGTTGTTCTAATAACTGAAGCTTATTACCTAACAATTTCATTTCCATTATATTTAAAAAAATTCTGTTAGCAACGGAAGTGAGGTAGTTATTGCTATAATGTTTTTATATGTCAACTATCACAATCATATTTTAACATGCTCAACTGCATGTAAATACAGTAAATACATAAATGCTGTTATGTACATAACAATCAAATATATACACACACATACACACACACACACACACACACACACACACACACACACACACACACACACACACACACACACACACACACACACACACACACACACACCACACACACATATATATACATATATATATATATTATATATATATATATATATATATATATATACATACGTTTCTTAAGTTTTGAGGGTCCTGAAATGGAATTCCAAAGCTAAAAAAATTTTCTATCACATTTTACTGTGTAATTGCTAAAATTTTTCAAGTGAAGTACATTCAATATATTTTTTTCATAATAACCGACATCGGATTTGAATTCTGCATTCCAAAGAACCCTTAAATACGAAATTTCATCTAAATAGAAAAATAAAAATTCGTAAGCTTTCAAATTTGCCTTACCAAACAAAATGCTAGGGCAATTTGTATCAATTTTCTTTAAATTGACGAAAACATGAATTACGTTTAGACGTTTAAACGTATCAGTTTCATTTTTTTTAAACGAAATATACAGTGGTAATACGCTTGAAATGTTTTTGGTTTCATTATCCTATCTGGTTTCAAACGCAAGCTAAAAATCAAAATGTTTTTCGGATTTTCCAATTTTTTTAATAGGTTTATGTTCATCGAATTTTATATTTATATACATCAAAAGAAAGCTGAGACTCTCCTCTTTCCAATGATATCAACTCATTGCGTGACGAAGTAATAGCGATTTAAAGGTATGTAGCCAATAATCGGTTTATAAATTTCATTTTCCTTGAATAGGGTGAAAAAAATGATATTGTTGAATAAGCGTTTTTCAATTTTTTTTAGGGCGCTGCATTAAAATCTGACGTCAATTTTTGTGTAAAAAAATCTATAGAGGCAGTTTACTTGAATATCTAATCATTTTTTTAGAATTTAATTAACCTAAACCAAAATCTATGAAGCGGCTGTATTTTTCTTTGAATTCGCAATCAAAACTAAACATCTTAGTGCCAGAATCATGTCGATGTCATTTTTTAAACCCGAGATATAAAATAAATTATTTTAATGCTATTTTATTTTTTTTCTCGGCTTCTAGGGCCCATTGGTCGGAACGGCAAAATACGTGTCTAATATTTTTTGACCAGGAACCTCCAAAAAAATTGCCAACAAGATCCGTGATAGACTGAGTGTGTCCTCCCCTTGTTAGTATAACTTTTAAAACATATAGGTAGTTTTAAAAATAAAACAACATGAGATTAAATACCAACATATCGAGTTTAATATTATTCAAAAAATCAAATATGAAAATATGACGAACTTAAGTAAATAAAAATCAGGTTATGCACTTTTTGATAAACGACGATACAATTTTTGAAAATCTTTAACATATTGGTTTTAAATATCTACTTTTTGATCCGCTACCTAGGATTACATCAGGACAAACGACTTACTTGAGATCTTCATATGAGACCTCAAAGACAAGGGGGGTCACCTGTAGTCTAGTGGTTATCATAGCAACCTACTAAACAGAAGATCACGGGTTCGCAGCCCGGCAGATGACCTTAGGATTTTTTAAAGGGAGTAAAAAATCCTTAGCTATGCCGTCCTTCGGAAGGGACGTAAAATGGGGGTCCCGAGCCTGTGCGATGTCAGGTACTCGTAAAGATCCCTATCCTAATTATCGTCCGATTAGCCATAGCAGCATAAAGTGACGTTAAACGATATAAACAAACAAACCTCAAAGACAAGACACTGGTCGTCGTTTTCGACCTCTCAAACACTTCCTAGACAAGCGTTAAATACATCCAATAAATTACAAAAGACTTATTTACATGAGAGTAATTGGATACATTTGTTCTTACGGAGTTGATCTTCCAACTCTTTTCCTCTCCAATCCTCATAATCCAAAATCATTCGTAAAACACTTAATGACCCTTATTAAGTCACAATTAAATTTATCCATAAAGATCTTAATGTTTTTGTTGATGTGTCCCAAACTAGATACCTTTCTTTTCATAGTAAACTCCATACCCACTTGAATCCACTAGTTTTCCAACTAGCACAATCTCAATTCCAGATAATCCTCCAAGGCCAATGAAAAGAAGATGGCTGAGAGACTTTTATTGAAGTGCTACTAGCTAGTGGTTCTTTATATGTTATTGGCTTGTCATTGTAATCATTATTATCAAATTTACTTGTTGTATATAATGTATACAGTTGTAAATATCAATAATCTTAAGAAATGTACATCTAGTACAAACAGCTTTGAGCTTGTTTTCTTTTATCAATTATTAAAGGAAGTAATTTAGAGATCGATTAGTGTTCACTGGCTGTATATTAATTTTGGACCTGTAGAAGGGGATTCATAATACTTTGCCTGCCGCTGTGGCGAGCCTTTGTTGTTACAATAATGTATCTTTGTAAAGGAAGTAATATTGCCGGTACCTAGCCTTGTGGTTGGAAGGGGCTCGATTGCCGATGCTCCCCCCGCGGCTTGAATACACTTCCTTACCCTATTTACTATTAGATCCGGTTCTAGACCCAGATCGGGGATAGAGATTACCTTCTTATAAAAATGAGGTTTTTCGTTACTCAACCCGATATTGAAGATCTGTTCCATTCAATTCCTTTTAGAGGAAATGAAAAAGAAGTACGACCTAAACTAAAAGCAGAACAATGGTTCCATTTCATTTTAAAGATAATAATATTTGACACTTGAAATAATGTTTAATAAATTATATTATTAGTTATATTTATTAAATAGTTTGGCATTTATCTGTTGTTGTTAATTTATTATTTAATATTATTATTGTTTGATGAGTCAGAGATGGAGTCAGGTTGATAAATTACACCTCTAAGTTAAAAAAAAACAACTTTATATACGGAGTGCCTATACATGCAAAGCTGGTCGAAACGTCGCGACGCGTTGTCACTCTGTACCATATATAAAGTTTTTAAACTTGGATGTGTAATTTATCAACTTTACTGCATCCCTGACCATCTTCCCATCCATTATATCTTACAAGCAACCGTACTATTTTCATTATTATTATTTAATATTGTTATGACAGCGTACTGTGTTAGCCCCTGTATTAAAAGTATAGCTCCAGTACTATAAGAGAGCTGAAAATTCCAGAAAAGCTGATTCGATTGATTAAATTGACTCTGATGGAATCCATGTATGTGGTGCGTGTTCAAAGTGAAATGTCAGAGTTGAGCAAAGGAGGGAAACATGGGATCCACTAGGGTGTCCGTTATTTAGTATTGCGCTGGAAAACTCTGTACGATGTGCACAAATTTAGACAACATGAATTTCTCCCAATAGTACGAACTCTTCGTATAAAATATAAATTCGGTGTATTTATGGATCTATGGGAGTCATACATCTGAAGAATTAATCTAGAAGTGTAGGTGATTAAGGTGGACCGGCTATGTTGCTCGTATGTCGGATAATCAGATCTGCATAAGATTAATTACTGAGGATATATACCGCAACAAAAGAAGAGGATGGGTGACCTCTGGATAGAGGAAGATGAAACCTCGTCGTAAATGGATGAACGTCGTAGCAGAGGATGCTGAAAAGATCCAGGGAGTTGAGGATTGGAGGAGAGTTTCCCAACGACAAACAGTTTTTTTTTTTAAAACAATACAATCTAATCAATTTTTAAAATGAGAAAATGACATACCACCTCAGCATAAGAAAAAACTAAAAGATCAGGTAATACTATAGCCATTTTAGAACAGTTTATTGTACAGGGTCGGTACAAAAATAATGCTGGTTTTTATATTTTACAAAACTAAAATAAAATATATATTATGATTATGTGTGGTTTATAATGTTGAGTGGTCTGACTTTTCTTGCAATGTCCCGAGTAGTCTTGTGAAGGTTTTCTTTTACGAAAATCCTCAGACGGTCGTGATCAAAACCTCCTTTGTCTTCGAGATCAAAATGTCCGTGTGTAAGTTTTTGGATACAACGCTCGCTGCTCTGTACAATTACTAATGCTTTCTTTACCCCAAACAACATTGATATTAGGCGTAGTTAGTACCGAACTTTGACCTAGTTTGAACTCGTAAAAATAAATTTGACGAACAATTTTGTTTTGACGGGGTGAATTTCAGAGGTCCTTTCTCAAAGATGGATGTTGTACAAATGTTATACAAACAAAACCAAGCTTTAAGGAAAAACAACATTAATAACCATTGTTCATAATCCATTATCTATACTGGAGGATTATCTTCGTTTACATGGCAAACTTGCCTAAACAAAATGAAGATTCAAAACCTGCATTATTTTTGCACCAACCCAATTTAAATTTTCGTTACCTATTTTCTTACAAACTACTGTGCATGTATTAAACGATTAGATTTTTAAAATTACTGAAACGTGAAATAATGTTTAATAACCACTCTCGGAATTTGATGATGGAATGTTCCGAGGATGTCAGATTGGTAATAAAAACAGCGTGAGTGGTTGGAATTTAGAAATATTGGGACAGCCCACATGAAGGGTTATATTTGGCCCTCGTTGAAGTCCCTACAGACGACAAAGTCCGCCTGGTTCTAAATAGAGCTCTCATTAATTCCGGACTGGCTCTGAAAGAGAGCTCTGCCTGTTTGGAATATTGGAGTTGTCAGTTAGCTCTCCGACTAAATTGAAGTCCCACTCACAAGCCATTTCTTGGGCTTTTTCCTTTTGGTGGCGTCTGTGAACTAGCGTCTTCAATATAATTCAAGATCTCAGCAAACTGAAGTTTTGAGTATACAATTGACCAGTACTAACTACAATACAATTATAACGCAATTTTTTTTAATTGTGAAAGTGGTGTATTTTTAGGGGCCTTGTGTGAAATATTTAAACCTTTCACCAGTCGCACCAATTTTCGCAAAACGAGCGGTCACAAGTGATACAAAATATAACACTCTGTTTTTTTATCCGTTTTTGTCCCAATTTTATATTAAATCTGTCAAATCAAATATTTTGGCTGTTCTACATTTAAAATTGAATATATGTACAGTATATGATAATATGCCTAGATTGAAAATATTGAAAAACAAATTTATAATAAATAAATTTATATTTACAGTATTACAGTCAATTATAATTATTATCATGCCTGTAATGGTTGCTTTTATGAATAATCACTGCAACTATTTTTTTTTGAGGATTGATTTTCATGTGTAAAATGTAGAAGCCTCCAGGGTCTTTCCTTATCATGTGTCATCTTTATCGCTACCCTCAACATTATTTTTTGTTTCATGATCTAGAACATTTTCTATATCTTCGTCACTCATATCCGAATCATTTTCCTCCAAGTTTTTATTTGATTGCCAGTTTCTTTTTCTTCCTCATCTAGCTCCTGCAAAATTCAAGGAATATCTTCCAATTCCATAAGTTTCCACCTAATGAAAACATTCCGAATAATTAATACTTCGCTTACTAAAATAAATAAAAGTAAAACCGCAAAAGAAGCCTACTTACAGTCTTTCAAATCCTGCCAAGAAAGGGACCGGAAAAAAATCAAAACGAGTGTGGTCGCTTGTTGTACTTTGTGCAACACTAAGGACTACTTTTTTTCTAATTAGGAAACCATCCCTCCTATCACAGTGAAAAAATTACTAGCGGTAAATAGAAGAGTACTTTGAGCCAATTTTCCGATATGCTCACTGGAAGCGAGAGAGAAAGAAAACAATTTGGTTGTTTTACAAAATACAAGAAAGTTAATATTTTATTTTTTTATCAATTATTTTTCAAAGCTTTTTATTATTATTAATTCTTATATTTGGAAAAATGGAAGCTTTATCTGCTGTATAAAGCATTAATATTGATATTAAAAAATATTTAAGCTCCAACACAACTAATAATATTATTAGAGAAGAAATTAGGCAGGTGAAGAATATATTGTATGACATAGAGACTATGAGGATTCAGTGGTTTGGTCATTTGATGAGGATGGAAGAAAAGATATGTCAAGAAAACTCTGCCCTTATATGCCAGAATACAGAAGGAAGAGGGGAAAACCAAAGAAGACTTCGGGTGAGGATATGTGGCAGTAAGAAGTCTGTGGCGAGAAACGGGGGAATGGGTAGATAACAAGAATTGGACGGCATTTAACAGAAGGGAACCAATCCACATTGAAAATCCTAAATAGTTCAGTTGTTTTTCTTGAAATAGAAACGTCGTATTCTATTTCAAATAGTTTTTCCGACTTCGATTTTTCCATTAAAATACATGACCCAAGAGATGGTTCTTTTCTGTTGAAAATAGTAAGCACTAATTCTATCCAAAACCACCTTTAACTCATTTTTGCATACTTTGTGGATTGGTTCCCTTCTCCTAAATGCCGTCCAATTGGCCTGGAAAGGTTTGGGAATTGGACTGCATTTAATGTAATTAATCCGAATAGATAAAAAAATAAAAATAAATTAAATGAAATAGATAAAAACAATTTTGAAAACTTATTTAAAACATTTAAATCTTGGCCAAAGATTCCTGTACATACCCCTCTACCCCTTTTCATAAAATTTTAAGTAAAGCCCCAGACGATATTAGTTCTGCTCTCTTGCTGCCTCACTAGTTTTGATTTGTAATCAACTGGAGGCAAAATGAGAAAATGTATCCTGATAACACTCTAAAACCAAAATAAACAAAAAAAAAAAAAAAAAAAAAAAAACTGCTCTTTGCTAGAACTGTGTTGTAGAATTATCCAATAAATTTCGAGGCTACTACTATTTGAATCTGTGAAGATTACAGTGATTCTGATGAAATTTTTTCGGTATATAGTGAAATACATATCGGATATCAAGGCCATGATTTGAAATTTTCTACCCTGAAATCATTTTAATGCACTTTTTAAAGTTCAAAATATTAAGTAGTTCTGACAATGTACTAATATTCTGCTTTTTATTTTAGTTTTCAGTTCGGAAAATAATTCATTTCAAACTTATTTCAACAACACTGTTATTATAAATAATTAGGCTCTACTTTTATAAAAGTTACTTTGGTTGAACATAAATGTCTCCTTGAGGGAGATTGTTTCTTCAAATATCGTCTTGTCCTATTTGAATAAGGTGGTTGTTTGAAGACACAGAGGACCAACTGTGGACATATTATTTTTCTGCGTCATTGCTTCCAAAGGCCCAATCACTTTAGCTCAGTGGAAAAGAAAGGAAAGGATGGGATTAGTTGGCAAGATAGATTAAAGTTAGGAAATTGGAAAGGTAAGGTGGATATACAATTATCTCTTGAGTATCCCAAGTTTGAAGATTCGTTTCCTTCTATTAGCTTCTATATTGCTATTGGTATTTCTGCTCCTAGTTTACTCACATCTCCTGTAACTAACCAATAATTCATAAGCAAGATGGATAAGAACAAATATATTTCTCAATGTGTAAATTCTAATACAGACATTGATCTTAAAAAAAAAAAAAAAAAAAAAAAAAATTATCTTTCTGAATAAAAAAGCAATAGATCATGGATATATCGATCTATAATCTACTGCTTTTCCTAATTTACACTTTAGAATTTAAAGGATCAATTTACTTAAATTAATAATTTTATTAAATTAGCAATCAGTGAATATTCGAAATAGCAATGTTGAGGAAAAACAGCGGCTTAAAATTCGACTTTTGTCATTCAAACCAATATAGTTCCTAAAAGGTAGTTCCTAGCGTAATAAGTATTATCCCATTGAAATAATATCCATACTTTAAATGCGCTAGATTTATCTAAGTAATAAAAATGGTATCCCAAACATCTATTGAAATATTTTTAAAAAATATGTTGTCGGAAGACTTTTTTTTATCTCTATTTTCACCGTACTGCACTAAAAGAAAAGGACTGACCTGCTCAACTCAATCCAAGATTTTCAGTATCTGACAGGCTTTATCTCAAGAAGTAATGTCGAATGCTTTGACAGCGTTTGACACTCGCCAAACCTCTTATTTAACTCACCGATACCGAAAGAAAAACCAGAGAGGTGGAAAGACTGCGCCAACAAGTTTGATCTAAGCTAAATCCTTTATTTTCCTAACATAACATAATTCTTGTGAACTCCACGTCTAGGTAATGATTAATTCCATAATAGTTCCATTTTAAAACAAATTTCTCTCCTTAAAATTTAAATTTTTTTAAAATAAACTCCTTTGAGAATGAAAGTAGCAATTTTTTCTTTTCTAAGGAAAAAAAAAGAAGAGCTTTGTACAAATATTATTAAATCATTATACGAATATTTAAAAAAAATACTGGTTGCTTTAATCTTTGCTTTTTTATGGGAAATACTATGTTCGGACGATACTTCAATTAGCAAAAAGAGAATTCTTAAAGCAGATGCTTTCAAGCATTGAAGAAAACTAGAAAGCCGGAAACATGAGTATTCTATGCTAATATCAGGAAAAAACGAGCCGGATTCAAAGGTAGAAACATTCAAATGAAGGGTAAGAACGGAAAAGTAACGGCAGTTAAAAAATAAGTACTGTAAATATGGAAGTAAGTGCTGGTTTAGGAAGAGATGACGGGAGCCTGCGATGTGAAATCAGGACTTCGCCAAGGATATTGTCTATCACCGATGCTATTCAACCTGGGCTTGGAGAAGGTAATGCGAGAATATGGTGGAGTTCATGTTGGTATGAGGCACAAATACCTCAAATATATGCGGATGACGTAACACTTCTGGGTAGCAAAACAGAAGATATTCAGTCGGCTTACCGATCAGAGTTGCAGAAGATATAGATATAGTACGAGTGACTCAAAGCAAAAAAAAAATATGATTGTAAACCGCAAGATCCACCAAGAAGAAAATATAAGGGTAGAAAGTTAGTCCTTTCAGAAAATAGATAGTTTTAAGTATCTTGGAAGTACAGTAACCTCCATTATTGACTAGCTCAGCGATGTTGACCAAAGAATCTACAGCGCGAACAAAGCTATCTTGTCAGTTACCCATATTTTAAGATCAAATAATGTAAAAAGGAGCCACACCCACAAGTCCTCTCTTCCAAGCAATGAACTCTTCATTAGTAGAAAATAGGTCAAGAGGGACACCAAAACTAAGATAAAAAAGGATGTAGCCAAACAACGTGATATAAATGGAAAGTTATTGCTCAGGGTAAGTAGAAGTGAAAGAGGCTGGTAGAGGTGGCTAAAGATATCCAAGAAATGTATATCTCTTTAAAGAAGTATATATATATATATATATATATATATATATATATATATATATATATATATATATATATATATATAATTTTTCTGATATATTCAAGATAAATTTCTAGACTGGATCACTGTCAGGGAAGATAATCTTGGAGATTCGGGTTTTGATCGGGAGGTTTGGAGGGAGGTGTGTGGATGTAAGCGGTTGTAAGCGGTTGTTGTGTGGGATTGAACCTCGAGGTTCACTTAGACCTTCATTTATTTATAGAAAAGTTAAATAAAAATAAATAAAACATATTTTAAATATATTAACTAATAAATAATTTTTTAATGAATACATTTGTATTCAAACGATGCTTAATTTATATTTGCCCATAAACAGCTTTAGATACATTACTATGAATCGATTTATTCTATGTATTCTACTATCTATAAGATATTAAGTGATTAAAGTTTTAAGTACTAATATTCCTCTAAAACTTACTTTAAGTTTTTTAAAAAAGTTTACAGTGTTTAAAAAGAGTTTTAAAACTCCTTTAAAAGCCTGACTTAACTTTAATCTCCCAAATTATTATTTTTAATAAAACATTTATTGTATTTATATATTATGACAGTGTTACATCATATCATATCATTTGACAGTATCATTAATTATAAATCACTCCTTCAGTGAAAGTTTTCTTTACTAACATAAAACGAAACCTCAAGACAAACGGTCTGGTCTTTCTTACACTGTTTTAAGATTTCATCAAAACGAGTCTTGGAAGTCCGAAAAGTCCTTCGTTAGCGCCACTAGTAATGACGCTGAAGAAGCTTAGCGTTGTTTGTTGTTGGAAGTTTTTTTTTAAAGAAATGAGGATGGTGAAAAAGAGAGTGGTGACTATTTTCCGGCTGGATCGAAAAGAGGTCTAATGATGAGGCCGGGTTTAGCTAACGAGGTGACTTAGCACCTTCTAACCCGTTTAGTCTGAAAGTTCTTGCACTCATCAGGTCTTTTCAAATCTGGCAGAAGTTTTGAGAACAAACAATGCTCTTGATATTACGTCGAATAGATATTACATCGTAAAATGAAATTTTAAATTACTCCAATATTATCTCAAATAAATCTTAGTAATCATTTTGTACAATTTTCTAATTACAAGATCGACACTGCTTCATATAATAATTTAAACAATCAGCTTAAAAAATTAGGCAAGCTAAACGTCAAATTTTTAAAGACGTGTATTTACCATTGAAAAATATAAAAAATACGGTTACATTTTTAAACTGTTAAAGATAAAGTAAAAATAAAAATAAAGAGTTTTATTCCCATAAAATTGAAATAAATTAAAAGTAGAATACAATTATATCTGCAAGAAAATGAACAAAAAATCTACACAAAATAGAAAAAAAAATAATAAAATAACTAAATTAAAATTAGTTTATTCTTGGAACTGAAATAATAGATTTATTAGATTTGAGGAATAATTAACTATTGCATTACTTTAATTGATTAATTAATTTCATCAATTAATATATTTTTAATAGTATATTCCTAGTACGTCTGTGTACGTATCGTCTTAAGGATTGTATGTAACAACTGGTTATTGGTTTCATTAAGGGATTTCTTGAATTTTTTGTAGAGTTAAAAAAGTTCTTTGTCTGTGTGTGAATAAACTGTTTAATTGTTTGGAAATCTAAATTAAGTAACATATTGATTATATTTGCGTACCTGGGTTAGTCATTTATGATTCTCATGCATAGGTTTTGCATGCTTCCTATAGTTTTATAGTTGGAGTCACATGTATAGCTTCATACAGGAGAGACGTATGTTAGTTGTGATCGTACGACTGATTTATATAAAATATTTTTGTTTTAACAAAACAGCGGAAATTTTCTTTGGAAATATGGAGCCATTTTACTGGTAGGCTTTTGGGCCTTACAGTATTTGTTATTTATATGAGATGCGAATGTTAACTTTTATCTAGTTCAAGACCTAGATAGGTGACAGTTTGTGCCCAGAGGATTCGAATTTCAGGATAAAACGTTCTGATATGATAGGCGTTCTCTTTGTAAACATTTAACTAAAGTTTTGTATTCTTTTATTTTTATTTTCCATTTTACATAATATTTATTGAATCTAGTGTATAAAGATTTTAATTTATTTTCTATTGTATCTTTCTTGTATGAAGTAGTTTAAATGGTGGTAATCATCTGCATGTAATGGAGTAAGCTGAAGTGTTATCAAAATAAATGCAGCCTAATAGTATTATACATTTTGGCAATTCTTAGTATATTTTTGTAACTCCATAGTAAGATTATATTTTAATTTCATTACGTGTTCATCTTCGTTTTGCGTGCCTTATTCTACTGAGAAATAGCTGTAAATGCTCTCATCTACATTTTATATTGAACAATTTTAGTAACATTAGCGATTCCTTCTGTCATAAATTAAATCCAGAAGCTTGATTCTCTAAAATAATAAATTGTAAAATAAATTATTTATTTTATATTGTCTTGCGTTTAATTAACTATTAAAAATATAAGAAATAACTGAAGGGGTAGAGAAAAAACGCGGCAGTTCAACCTAGTTAATCTTAAGAAAAATGAAATTTAATGTTTAATATGTCGTGGTTCGTTTTAAAAAAGTAAAAAAATTATTTTCTTAAAAAATATTCTTTTTTTCCCAGATAATGAAACCTATAAACAAAATTTCAAAATAAAAAGATATTTGAACCTCACCCCGAATCGCTACCGCGACGGGTCTATGCAGTATCAATTTAGTTAAAACATTCGACAGGTGGGGTCAAGATATCTCCAACCTCCCGGAAGATATGTTAGGCACTGGCTAAAAAATCCAAATTTCTCAATGAATTAAACTGTAAAAAAAAGGGGTTTTTCAAAAAGCAAAAATCTAATACGAGTATATATTTGTCAAATTCCACTCACTCATTTAACACAAAAAACCACCGAACGGATTGGAATGAAATTTCGCGTATGGCTTTCTCTAGGGCCGTAAGTGCTCGCTAAGAAAGGATTTTTAAAAAATTCGGTCTGGATCGCGTGTAATTCGCGAAAAACGCGATTTCTCACGCATAGA
Organism: Euschistus heros; assembly: GCA_003667255.2. NCBI lineage: Eukaryota > Metazoa > Arthropoda > Insecta > Hemiptera > Pentatomidae > Euschistus > Euschistus heros. The sequence continues at coordinate 26,890 of RCWM02000002.1, read as the reverse complement.
AAATTCTTTGAATTAACATTACGGATCTTAATGAAACTTAGTACGTTGCTTCTTATTAGATGTTAGATGAACGATAACAATTATTTTCTAAGTAGTTTGCCCTGTATCGGTACTACAAAGGGGTAAAATAAAAGTACTCATAAAATTTTATTGGGTAAATAATAATAGATTTATTGTCATATGGTATATGGTGATAAGCTAATTAAAAAATAGGTTAGATGCCTAAACCGCACACTTTGGCCACAAATTAAGTTCTTTATTGTAGTAAGCAAACAAAAATACGATTCTGGCATGTGGAAAGCTTATTATATGGTACTTTCTGTAAACTCATGTTGGCTGCAGAGTGTACCCTTACAAGTATGAGTTGCGGGATTATTAGCCTGCTGTGGAAAGGAAGTAGAGGAGGTTAAAAGACTTATGTTCTCCGGTGATGACACGGAAGGCCACTTGGATGTACCCACCAACCTTGCTTCACCAGTAGCTTCTTCCCCAACTACTCTTCCTTTAGCTTGATAAGATAAAGATAATTGTTCTGTACCTGGTCCTTCTCAAATCGGCATTTTTCAACCAGGCCCAAAAGTTGTATTTCTCAAATCTATCTACTAAATATATTTCTTAAATACCACTCACTCATTCAACACGAAATCTCAGAAACCACCGAACAGATTGGAATGAAATTTAGTATATAGCTTCCTATAGGGCTGTAGGTGCTCGCTAAAAAAGGATTTTTAAAAAATCGGCCTGGATCGCGACTAAATCGTGAAAAAGCGATTTCTAACGCATTGGAAATTTTTTGAAATAACAATACGGATCGTAATGAAACTTAATACATTATTTCTTATTAGATGTTAGATGCACAATAACAGTTATTTTCTAAGTAGTTTGTCCTGAATCGGTACTACAAAGGGGTAAACAGTACTGATACAATTTTTAGTGGGTGAATAACAGTGGATTTATTGTCGTATGGTATATGGTGATAAGCTAAGTTAAAAAATAGGTTAGATGCTTAAGCCGCACACTTTTACCTCAAATTAAGTTCCTTATAGTAGTAAACAAACAAAAATACGTTACGGGTTTGTCGAAACCATATTATATGGTACCTTCTGTGAACTCATGGTGGCTGCAGAGGTGAACCCTTACAAGTTTGAGTTGTTCCGTGACGAGAAACTATTGGCCTGCTATGGAGAGGAAGTTTAGGGGGTTAAAAGACTTATGTTCTCTGGTGGTGACATGGAAGGCCAGTTGGATCAACTTATTCCTTACGAGCACCCTACCAACCTTGCTTCACCAGTAGCTCCGTTTTTAACTGCTTTTTCTTCAGCTTTCCGGTCACAAGATAATTGTTCTGAACCTGACCCTTCTCAAATTGGCTTTTCTCAAACAGGCCCATGTTGTATTCCTCGAATCTGAACAACAAACAACTAAGGAAATCGGCTGCAAAAAGATAGTCAAGCACATGTAGAGGTTTACCGGGATGTTGTTAAAAAGATACAGGAAAAATTATCCTGGAAAAACATTAGCAGAAAAGCGTTTAACAAACATAAAGAGAACGAACCCGAAGTTAAAAGAAATGTTGTACACACATATACTGAGGATCACCTAAATATACTTAGAGGGGCTGTAGTACATATAAGTATAACAAAACCCATCCTGAAATCCATAGAAAGTCTTAAAAAAAAATACTCAAAAAATAATCCTCATGTTAAACGTGTAGCTGTAACAAAACATGATGAAAGACGTTCAATGGAAAGGTTGCAGTCATGGACAGTGAAGAAGCATTCAGGTTACAAGTGTTATCCAAAAACTGAATATCGATATTGGACGACGGTCAACTTGCAATGGGTGTTATGATGTAAAATAGAAGGACGAGAGCCCTGTCATGTGCTGCAGTAACGGGAAAGTCCAACTTCCTCCATTTCAAGAATATGCTGAACTCTTGCACAACCTCCTTACTTATGAACATCCTGAGGTTGAGCATTTTCTAAATAATATTTGGAAATAGAACGGTTGTTTCCAAATGACGTCGTTTGGAGCAAAAGAGATAAAAGAGGAACATTTCATGCCAACATTTAAGGTGCAAGGACATGTATACCACAGAATAGGGAGTTTGATGCCTCGAACACAAAAGCAGCCTATTATCATTCAGATAAATTTTTTTGGTGATGACAACCACGAAAGAGACATTTTCTGTGTTTACTTTCAGAATGTGAAGCATGCATTGGTAGGCCAACTCCATAAAATTGTTCATGAACATGACAAGTATATCAAGGACTTCAGAGCTTCTGTTGAGTCTGCTCCTAAAGATCTACAAGATTTCCAGGTAGTTATCAGCGCTGACAAAAAGCCTTCAAATGCTAACTGAGAACGTTACAATACTCTTACCTCTAACGAAGTTGCCTTCTTGATTGTTGGCCAGGTGTTAGAAAAGCGAGACATTATTCTCAACTGATAAGAATTAGTGGGTTCTATCGAGCGTATGATTCTTTTCAGTATCATCTGCCATGGAGAAGATGGGTACAGTATTAACATCCCTCTGTGTGACCCAAACACTAATACACCACTTAAGAAAACAGTCTGCAGCTGATTTTTACGCCTATATGTTGATGGAGCGAGAAGGCGAAAAACCTTATTTATTTTACTTTCGTAATCCCTCAACCAATTTGTGCTTGATATGTTAGGAAAAATAGAAACAGAAACATTAACTTTATTCGAAAAAAATTAAAAAAACTGTTAAAATTAAAAAAAATTAACTTCAGCAAATTGTCAAATTTACTTATTGAAATTATTCTAAGAATGGAATTCTTTAGGTTTATTTAAGTAACAATAATTATCAACATTAAGCTTAACTTTTACTAATTTAAGTTGTCCTTAATCCTAATGATATTAAACCGTAACGGAGCACGGGCACTTTTAGCTAGTATTATATAAATTTTAAAAGGAACAACAATGTCGGAATAGCCTTTTGCCATAAAACTTACAAGGGGACGTTTTGACTTGTAACTCACAGATTTGAATACCGATTTTTGTGTGGGTATAATAGTGCACCTATAATAGTGAGCATCTGGATCGCAGTAAAAAAAATATATATACATGTGAAAATCACGCTTTATTTTTTTCTCAGCTCTCAGTCAAGAAAGAGAAATGATTCTTTCACGTTAAATTGTGGCTTTGTATGCTTTTTGAAATAAAAATACTTTTGTTATCATCAAGACCCGGCTTTAGGGTGCTCAAAGACAAGAACAAAAATGGCGAAATTCCAATGAAATCTGTGGAAAACCTTTCTCATGAAAAACTCCTCAAATCTCGTTTCAACGCACTAAAAAACCCTTACATGTGAAATTATATCAAAATATTGATTTCCTACCCCTTTCGAGGACGTTAAAATTTTGAAGTTGAGATTTAATCGACAACTTCTAACGACCATAAGAACTGCTGTTTTTAAACTAAATACTGTTATCATTTTCAGATTCCTTATCTCAAAAAACATGTAGAAACCAAATTTCGTCGAAATCAAAAATTAAATTTTTATACCTCTAAAATTTTGTAGGATTTTAGAAGGCAAAAGGAGGAAGTCAATTTCTGAAAAAAAAATGTAAATAATTTGCGCTATCTCACATATTTCGCCAACGATTGAAAGCAAATTTTACGGTCATCTAGAAGCCGTAAAACTTATGCATAATTTAGTCTCAATTCAGAGGTCGCAGGATTTCTCCTTATTTAGACATCTGAAGTTATTGAGACATCTCAAGTTATCTCAAGTTGACCTTAGAATTTTTTATTCTCATCAGGCTTTGTCCACTAAAATCTGGCGTAAACCCAATGTTATATGCATGGATGAAAAGCAGAATGTGCACTGATTTTTGTGATGCTATTACTGTTGTAATCGGTTGAGCAGTCCTCGAAAGGGGTAAAAAATAAATATTTTTTGATTTTGATAAGATTTCACATATAAGTGTTTTTTGGTGCGTTAAATCGAAATTTGAAGACATTTTTTTCATGAAAAAAGTTTTCCACTGATTTATAGCGGAATTCATTGTAATTTTGTCATTTTTTTTTTAGTTTTTGAAAACGACTTAAAGCCGGATCGTGTCTTGATCATAACGAAAGTATTTTTATTTTAAATAGCATACAAAACCACTATTTTAACGTGTAAGAAGCATTTTTCTATCTTGCCTGAGAGCTGAGAAACGAAATAATAAGCGATTTTCATAGTTCATTTTTTTCTCGGCTCTCAATGCTCATTGGCGGCTATAACTATAGTTTTGCACTATTATAGATTCCTATCACCACACAAAAATCGGCATTCAAATCTGTGTTACAGTTACAAGTTAAAACGTCCCCTTGTTAGTTAAATCTTAGCAAATCTTCAAATAGTATTGGATTGGACACTTAAGAATTCAACTGTTTTCCCCTCTTACTGTTTTTGTATGGATTTTACATCTTATGTGAACTTTTTTCCCGAGAGTAATATGTAATAAGAAAATACACTTCCTATACTATCAGATACGCCCACCATTTTAAAGCCAACAATAAGTGGAATACCGTGATTTTTCGTCCTGGTCGTTCAATTGCATCATTATTGTATTTTAATAGATTTGTTTAGTTTTTCAGCTCTCATATGGATTACATTTTGTAATATTAACTTATTTTTAAAACGAGGTATCGGGATTCGATGATTGATTTTTGCGCGAGATGGAAAATTTTAGTACTAAAACATTAGTGATATAAATAGAAAAAAACAAAACAATAAAAATATCAATACTATGAAAACAAACTAGATGCAGTTGGCAAGGAATAATTAAAAATATATAAGCAGCTGTTATTAAACTAGACCAATACTGAGCATAAATTTAGCCCTGGTCTTAGCGGGGCAGTTTCTTTGTTCTTAGAGGGCCCTCCAGGTTCATTCTCTCGACATCCTTTTGCTTCAGGATGGGCGTCATAGTCCTAAATATCGGCCTGTGGTACTCTAGAGGGTGTCTCAACATATTAATCCGTCTGAATTTCTGAATTTAGCTTAATTCTTAGTTGTTATTCAATTCATGTTCTGTTACAGGTTACTAAGATTTAATAAGAAAAAGTATACCAATTTCATGGCAGGAAAACCTAAAATCTGAACCCCCAAAGAAGTATATTTAACTATGGAGAAGTTAGCGTGGGTAAAAACAACTTGCCTTATAGCTCAATAGGGTCGTTTCTGGTAGTTGTACAGGGAATGGCTAGTCTGTCTGGCGTGCGCACGTGGGAGAGGTAAAATATTTGTGAAAAAATCAAAAATTGACCCAGCATGAAATAACACAAATCGTATTCTTTTACCAAAAATAAGCGTAATATATCAATCGCAGACCATTTGAGTGGTAGGACACGTTTCCGTGTCACAAGACCACCCCAAAGATATTTTTTATGAAATAAAAATAACATTTTTGTCCCATGATGGTAATATAGTAGCGTGACAAGTACATTTTTATAACAATAATAATATAAAGCCAGAAAATTTGAGTGGTGAGACACGGAAACAGAAAATATTCTTGACCCATGCTGAAAATTTAATAGCTAGTAAAATACATTTTTAAAATAATAATCCAAAAATCCAGATCATTTGACAGACGGGACATGGAACCAGACCACCTCAAAGCTGGTTAAATTTACTATCAGATCCATTATATTTGAAATTTTAATTAAATCCCACGAAATACACCCGCCAGCCCACTGAATATATAAAAATTGTCATATTTTGCCAAAACATACACATTTAGCATGCTGGCTTCGGTATTTCACGGAAATTTTTAAAATTTCATATATAGAATGTAATAGTAAGTTTAACCAGTTTTAAAATTAAAAAAAGAAATTTGGATTCGGACAATTATTTTTGGAGTTATAGTCAAAAGAGAAAACCGCCTAAGTGTTTTCTTGGAGAAATGTGACTTAGCGCAAATTAGCCAATCTTTGTTGGCAAGCTTCTTTAAAACTATTTATTTAAACAAAAACATGAATGGAACTACATTAGTTACGAATTTCATTTGCTTTTATAATTGATAGAACTTAAAATGTGCTAAAAGTAATGGTTTCCGAGTTATTTGATCAAACATTTAAAAAATACAATTTTCAATTCTTCCCTCTCTCTTCTGCCGAAACCCGACGCTATTTCGAGAAATACTTTTTAGATTTAGATCTAAGGGTGGTGAACAATTTCCAGCAGTCATACCTTTTTATTTTTGGAGCACAAGGTTCGATGTTAATTTTCCTTTACTAATGGAGTGTCTTCATTGCTATGTTGGCTATTAAAATAATTTCTCGACTACCCGAGAACATAATCTTTATTAGCAGATTACCATTAAAGATATAGCTCGTGATGGTTTTTCTCTTTAGATCCTACGGCTGAAATGTATATACATTTAGAGTTATTCTTCATACGAATCAGTTTGCACAACTTGTATGCAATTATGAGGGTGATTGCGGTCCTTCATGGATTTTAGTGCTGTTTTTTTGTTTTTTTTCATCCTTGTCAATATTTAACCATATGGAGTCGGTGCTTATTTTAGTACTTTAAGGAATGGTTCTCCTTTATCATTTCCAATAAATTTTCTTCAGCTGATAGATACTGTTATGATATCAAACCTAAGTTCCTATTTCGTCACTCCAGTTTTTGAACTTATTTATAGCTGCAATTTAGATTTATAATTTGGTACTAACATCACCTGAACAGTCAATAATAAAAAAAAGGAATATAAATATAAGTGTCCTGTTACACACTATAACTACACTGCTCACTGCACTCCAACTATATCACTTTTTATATGGTGCCCTAAATTAGTGTTTGTTTAATTATGTATCATTTGTTATAGTATGACAAATATAATTTAAATGATAAACATGTGTGCTTTTTATATTAAACCTGGTTTAGTGTTTTTTATTTCTGAAAAATTAAATTAGACGAAATTGAATCATTTAGATCTAGAAAGAATGACTGAATCTTTACCAATCCAAATCTCATCATCGACAGTTCAATCTACCGGAGGTTCTAATGGAAGTATGGGTACCCTTCAATTCGATTGGCAGTCCAATTTCAGCACGGTTACTGATCGTAATTCAGCCATGGTCAACAATGAAATGATGTCTGACGTTGTCTTTGAAGTTGGGAATCCAGGCAATGCTCAAAGGATACCAGCCCACAAGTATGTCCTAGCTACTGGCAGTTCTGTCTTCTATGCCATGCTATATGGTGAAATGGCTGAGAATAAAGTGGTGGTTCCGGATGTAGAGCCCTCCATCTTTCTTTCAATGCTCAAATATCTCTACTGTGACGAAATATTTTTAGAACCTCATACTGTTCTCCCAATGCTGTATGTTTCCAAGAAATATATTCTTCCTTATTTGTCTCAGGCGTGTATCAAATACCTACATTCTACTTTGACTTTTAATAACGTTTGCCTTTTTCTTCAACAATCACGGATGTTCGAAGAGCCCGCGCTAACCAACCACTGCTGGGATGTAATAGACGCCCAGACTGAGCTTGTTTTTGCTTCTGAAGGTATACGCCAGATAGACGAAGCCACTTTGATTTCGATTTTGGAACGAGACACGTTGACTTGCAAAGAAAGCACAATATTTTCGACTGTTTTGATGTGGGCGGAAGAAGAATGCAAAAGAAGGCAACTGGAATTGACTCCGGAAAATAAGAGAACTGTACTCACAAATATTCTTCATCTCGTGAGGATTCCAGCAATGTCTGTACAGGAGTATGCAAATGGACCTGCACAATCTGGAATTTTGACTAAAGACCAAACAATTGATATTTTCTTACATTTAACCTCTGTCACTAAGCCGGTACTTAGTTTCCCAACCAAACCAAGAGGTGGTCTTAAATTAAATGTATGTCATAGGTGCTGCAAGCACATGCCTGTTTCGCTGGGTATCAATAGACTTCCGTGTCGTATCCGTTATGATTCAATCAAATTCACTGTTGATAAGATGATCTTTCTTGTGGGATATCGTTTGTTCGGGTCCGTTCATGGCCCTGCTGACTACAACGTGCGGTTAGAACTTAAACGCCACGGTAAGGTTATCAAAGAGACAACTACAAGTTACAGTTCTGATGGATCTCAAAACGCTTTTGATGTAAAGTTTGAATATCCAATACAGGTAGACCCTGGTATTTCCTATAATGCAATGGTTTCATTTGATGGAGGACCCCTCAGGTATTACGGAACTGATGGTAAATCACAAATATCTGTTGATAAAGTAACGTTTAAATTTCATTCTATTTTGGACCTATCAGAAGGGATTGGATTGGTATGTGGGCAAATTCCTGATCTATTGTTTTATACTCCAAACAATGTCAGCCCGATGAAACTGTAAAGGCGCAATAAAACAGTCACTTTAATGCTATTTTGTTTGTAATTTATTCACAGATGTTTGTATAGGTGTGTTTTAAATAATGATATAAATATATCTTAATATATAACAATTTACGTAATTTACAAGCATCGTTATGATCTGTAACAAATACATCATAGGGATACAGAAAATCTTAAATATTTGATTTTAATTTACTTTATTCTATGTGAAGATATTAAGGAGCTTATTCTTTGAATTAATATTTATAGATTAGATGCCAAATAAAAGTTAAATTCAGAGCTTAATTGTAAAAGTTAAAAAAAATTTCATTTTATTAAAGATTCAACGGGAATTGGCGTTGTTAAAATTTATGGTTCGTTTCACTGGAAAAGAAATTTCTGTGGATAGATATACTTGATAGTTATAAGTCTTTGGCATCATGTCCCCAAATAGCAAAATGTTTGGCAATAACTCAAAATATACTTTATCATTCATCTTTGAAATTGTATTATATAGATGAAAAATTACTGATGTCACCTATTCCTGAAATATAGTCCCTCTGAGAATCTGCCACTCGTAAAAGAAATGGTTAAAATGTGTACATGGAAATTACGATCCAAAAAAATGTTTGATTTAAATTTGGTTTCAACTCAAGTTTGTTATTTGTTATATGTTCAGGCTTAATATCCATATGTGTTCTAATATAGGCAGGAATGGCGTGTTATCATACAAGTTACCAACCTATTCTAGCATGTGAAGGTAAAGATACATTTTGTAAGATCCCTAGGTGCTACTACTACTAAGATACTACTAAGATGCCGTTGCGTTATTCTTTGTTGTTTTTCAGTTGCAGTATTTTTCAACAGCAAAATTAGATTTTGTTTTGTCATACTCATCTCGGAAAGGAGTGATAGGTGAACCTCACATAATAGTAGTTTTTGTCTAAAATACAACGGATATGACAACTTAAATTTTTTTTGTTATATTGTTTTTTAAAGGATGGTGACCTTGTTTCCAGAAGATGCGAAATTTACATATAAGTGATTCGCTTCATCTGATGGACTATGTAATAATTAGTTAAAATATTTAAAGTATATATATTTACTTTTCCTGTTAGATAAAATTACAGCCTTGGTGAAATATTAAGAGCACTAAAGTAGAAGCCGTAGTTCTACTGCTAAATAAATTACTTGTACTTTTCGCGGGTTATAAAATTGTTATTTATGAAAAATACATTTTTGGAGAAAACATTTTAATAAAATATTTTTCTGTAGATGCTCTTTTATTTCATTTTCTTAATTATATTAGGTGTATAAAATAAAGAAAATGATTGTATGTTTCCGTGTAATTACTCCTGAACCACTTAAAATTTCATTCAAAAATTAAAAATATTTTGTAATCGTGTGAAACGAAAAATAATAATTCTTACATTAAACAGATCCGACACCAAGAACTCTAACTGAATAAGCGTCTAAGTTAAATTCACATTCAAGACTGAAACGACAAGAAACTACCCGACATTTCAACAATTACTTATTTACATGACAATTGCTTGTAGGCTTCCATGTATTAACAAAGGACTCATTTACGTGACAACAATTGGACCTATTCAACATATCGCACATATGTTATATGTATTTCTAAAGTGACAACTCAAAAATCTGAATTTTTAATTTATCATGTTTAGTTAAATACTACTTTGAATGAAATGTCAAGAAATATATCGAATTAACTTCAAATCATACCTGATACGTCTCACATAGTGTTGGGATTAGAGAGAGAAACACTTTATTAAGTGGTGCTGCCCATTTTAAATGGGTTGCAAAAAAACACAGCATACTCAATCAATCCAAATATGACATACCAAAAAAAAAAAAAACCCGTAATAGTCATTATTTTTAAAATATAAGAATCTACATATTAAAATGATCAATCCATGCGGAATATAAAATAAAATTAAAACAAAATTTAAAATATTAACAAGATAATATAAACCTTATTGATAACAATATAAAATATAATATATAAAATAAATATAAAACTATTCACATAAATAACAATAACTTTATAACTAATAACAATAACAATATAACTAATATCAATAACTAATAACTATATAAAAACTAGGATAATCAACCATATATGTGGTGGTGGATTATTCCCAGGGAGTCCAATATAATATTTTCCGCTAACACAGCCACATCCCTCATGTCAATTCCCAGGTCTTCCATTAAGCTCCTTGTTCTATTAGGTATAGTTCCGCGAGCTCCGAACCATAGGCCTCTCACGTGGAATTCTCTCTCGCCGAAAGTCTCGCGAAACTTTTCTTTAAGGAAAGGGATGCATTTGTCATATATTCCCTTCTTTTCCCTTTCCACTTTACCTGCTTGATCCGGATCGTTGCTTTCGAATCTAACCGTGGGATCCAGAATCACCGCTGAATTTCCTTTTCGTGAAAAAGCAACGATATCAGCGTATCGTGTAGATCCATCGGTATCGATGCAATATACCTCATCGAAGCAGGCAAAATCTTTCTCTTCAAGGAGCCTCACTATTTTCCTTTTTAACTCTGTGATGACGGCGTGTTATAAGGAGGGAGTTGTTGGGGCAAATTCCCAGCACATGTGCTGGTGTTTCAGACTCTCTGCCGCATTTGCGACAAAGGGACCCAACTTCTCTCTTCTGTTCGCTGACGCCTGGGACTCCACGCAGGGGTGCGTAGTTAATATTAAGCTTAAGGGCGTTGGCCCATTCAGACCCGGATAGCACCTTCTTGTCGTATATGTAACTATTAGCTTTTGGGGTTTCTTTAAAGTGTCGAACACCAACGCCCTGCCACCTGCAACTGGCCCACTCCTCAAAGGCATTTTCTTTCAGCGACTGCCGTAGAGCTCTCACACTCCGGTACCCCTGATCAACACCCAGTCTATCAGCGCACTCGGAGATTTCCGCTGTATAATCAAAGATAGATTGGAACAGAGCATCCGGCACGTTGGACAGTCGCTGGGCGATAGACCAATGCTGAAGAGAGGCCTCCCATTGACAACGCATCAGTCCCAATCCTCTAAACCTCCTTGGTGCCTACAGCATCACCGTCGATGTATTCGCTGGAAGACCAACAATGGACTTGACACTTCTCCGAATCATTGTATCGATTCCATCAAGTAGAGAAGGATGCAGCTTCGTCAGGGGTGCTGTTTGAAGAGGGTATGTGAGACCCGGGAACAAATATTGATTAACAATATTAAGCTTTTGTTCGGGCTTGAGCAAACTGGACGTTATTAATTTGTCCAAATTACTATTAATCTTTGTCACCGAATCCTCGTTAAATGTTAGCTCCCCCGAGAATGTGCATCCAAGATACTTCACTGTTTCTTCTTGCTTTATTGTCCGGATTGCACTTCCATTCTCAAGGGAGAGTCATCGCTGATTGCAGCTCTCCTTTGTTTAATATTATTCCCACGCTTTTCTGTGGGTTAATTGCCAGACCTATTTCATCAAGTACTTTTTGGATGCTGTTGATCACTCTCTCCGCGGCTCCCTTGTCTCGCGCCGACACAACCTGGTCATCAGCAAAGCCCGTGAGGACCACACTCTCTTGGTCACTCTTCAGGTTGTACCCGTATTCCATAGAAAATTCATGGTCACAAAGTTCACGGTACATATGGTCGATGGCCAAGTTAAAGAGAGATGATGACAAGGGGCCGCCTTGGGGTACTCCCCTTAGCACCCTGATCTGGCTTGTCCTATGAGCACCAACATTTATGCTAATCTTGTTGGTGCCTAGGAGAGCAGCAATTACATCCCTAAGATCCGGTGACACACCCCTAGCCTCCATTGAGCTAACTATATGGTCATGTCCAACATTGTCAAAGGCCCCAATCACGTCAAGAAAGGCCACCGCACAATCCCTTTTTTTTGGCAGTGGCGTCCTTTATGATTGCATCGACAATCCTGGCGTTGACGTGAGTTCCCGGGAGGCCTTTAATGAAACCTCTCTGATTTTTGCTAAAGGTGACCTGTTTCCTAAGCTCGCAGTCCAAAGCCTTTTCTATTATGCGGCGTACAATTGAGTAGATGGTGATAGGCCTCCAGGATGAAATAGCCTTAACTTCACCCTTACCTTTGTAAATCAGAATTGTACGTCCCTGACGAAGCGGTTCTGGTACATAGGCCACCCTCAGCATTATTTCCGCAATGGTCTTGATGATGTGAGAAACATCTAAATATTTCAACGTGCGGACTAATACTCCACCAGGCCCCGGCGATGTATCCAAAGATGTAGATTTAATTGCTCTTCTTATTGCTTGTATATCGATGGACATCAAATTTGGCCTCGGGGCTCACTTTTCATAATCCACACGTTTGCGGGAATTCGCATTTTCAAAGAGGTCTCTGAAGTGACGCTCAACTTCGGCCACCTTCAAAGGGCATTGCTTAGGAGCGTCGGCATTCATAATAGTTTGGACTACTTTTTTCCTCCTATTATAATAGTGATATTGTGCCAATCATAATGATATTGCTCCTGCCGACGGCTCCTGTCTTTCTTGTTGGCTCTCTGGGATTCGTCACTTTCCCAGCACCCTTATCTGCCATAACTGTTTTATTTTTCTTCCTCATTTTGTAAAATTTAACGGCAGGGTGCTGGGGGCCCGGTAATTCAGCATTATCATTTTTCAAAAACTTGAGAAAGCTGGATACCGCTTCATCAAAATCCCCATTTTGAATTATGTCCCTTTTTTGTAGATTCTTAAAGGTGGCCGACCATTTATCAATGTCTTCTTTAGCGCCACAAGCCTTTCCCTCCTCATTGATCGGATTCAGTTCTGTTTTGAGTATACCCCCTGACCGCTCTAAAATTTGCCTCCCTGGGATGTTTCTTTGCGATATGGGTTCCCAGACCTCTTTCTCGCTTAAAACTTAAACCACATATGGGGCATGCTTTGCTTTCGGGGACCTGAGCAATTCCACTTCGACGTCCCGGAGGACAAGGCAGCACATCGTCAACAGGCACAGTTTTGCCTAACACTCGGCCGTCCTCACCCTCCCATTCCACCTTCACAAATTCTATTTCTTCACCTCCTGCGGTAGTTACAGGCACAATGGATGCCACCACAGCCTCTTGGACCAGTCCCCAGTTCTTGGAACCCATATCGTCTCACCAATTTTAAAATTCTTAACTCTTCGCCCAGCCGAATCCGACTCCATCACAAAAAAAAAAAAAAAAAACACAAAAAAAATTCAATCAATTTACCGACGGAGACCACCACATATACCCATATCAAATCAAAGTTGAAAAATACATTACATTAAATTTTACATTAATATACAAAACAATACAATATTGCACGAAAACTAGGCTATGCCTATATATAAATAAGTTAAAACTAAAACAGTATTTACATACTCTATGATAGAATGAATAACAAATAAATATGACAATATGAACATATTCCTAAAAATAACTCTTAATAAATATTGATAAATAATTTAAAAAAAAAAAAAAAATAAATAAATAATAACATGTACAAACTCACACACAAAAACACAAACATACACATATATATTTATATAAATTATTATACTGCCAGAAAATTAAAATAAAATAAAAAATAAAAATAATAATAATAATAATAATAAATAGATTTAAAAAAAAAAAAAAAAAATATATATATATATATATATATATATATATAAAAAATATATATATATATATAAAAAAATATATATATATATATGTATATAAATAATAATAGAGTACAAAGAATAAATATTTTATAAGGAGATAAAACTTCCTTTAGATAGAGAAAAAATAATAATACTGATAAAAATGTAATTTAAATAAGAATTTATATTAATAAGTAATAAAAATAAAGAAAATTAATAAATAAATTTAGGAATTGAAACAACACAACGGAGCTAAAAACTTACAATAACATATTAAACCAATCATAAAACAATGCGCATGGATTGAAATAAACTTCTAATTACGGGAAAAAAAAAATGTATATATATATAATAATATTAATAAATAACTGTGATTGTTATTTATGAAAGAACTGTGGAAAACTGACAACACAGGTGCAAAAATAGGGACTAAGTACAATCACGTTAAAGTCAAGTGTCTTGCCTATGCGGATGATCTGGCATTATTAGCAGAGTCGGAGGAAGAGGCAGTTAACCAGATAAATATGTTGAAGGAAATTGCGGAAAGAGCCGGCCTACAGATCTCCTTTGAGAAGACAGAATTAATGACAACAAACACAAACTTCCAGAAGAAATCGGTGGAAAGCAAATATGGAACAATAAGAGTGACCCATAAGTTTAAATACTTGGGTGAAACCATCTGTAGCAACGGACAGGAAAAGGAAAGTATTAAAGACAGGATAACCAAACTAGGTAAACTAAGCTTTCTGACTGGCAACATATATAATAAGAAGAATCTTTCCATCAAAGCAAAACTGAGGCACTATAGTACAGTAGTCAGACCAGTCATACTATACGGGATGGAAACCATGTGTCTCCCCAACCTCGAGAAACTCCTAAAGATCGAGAGGAAAATTCTGAGAAAGATCTATGGCCCTCAAAAGACACCAGAAGGGTACAGGTTGAGGCCTAACAAAGAAATTTATGGAGATCTAAGAGACCTAGAAACAGAGATCAGGATTAGGAGGTTAAGATTCTACGGACATATGGTGAGAATGCCTCCAGAAAGACTAAATAAGGCTGTCTTCTCAAAGATGAGAGGGTATAAAAGTGCTCCAGCGTACATCAAGCAGGTGACAGAAGAAATGAAGAGGTTGGGAATAGCGGATCGGGATTGTTTGGACAGTGAAAGCTATAGAAAGAAATTACAGGAAACTACAGTTCTTGTGGGCGGAAGGAGATCGGTGAGGGGAACTGCCTGGACGGAGGAAAGGAAGCAAAGACATTCGAAAATGATGAGGGAGTACTGGATGAGAAGGAGAAATAAATGAAGGAACTCGTAATCATGATGTTCGCGTGGTCTTTAAGGCCGTTCCGAGAAAAAAAAAAAAAAAAAAAAAAAAAAAAAAAAAAATATTAATAAAAATAATAAATACATTTAAAAGTTATTATTACTAATTAATTGATAGGAAAAATTCCGTTGGGCCGGTTCGGTGACAAGAGATAACAGCGAGCGAAGATGACACTGACCTTAAGGGCTCAGCTGACTGATGGCCAGTATGATGGTGTGGTGGGGGGCGACAGGAACCGTCCGAGCAAATAGATAAGGGCTCTGGCAATTAAACTCGTCGCTTCGTTCCCATCATATTATCTTCGCAGATCCTTTTCCAATATTCACCAAACTGTATATGCTTTTACTCCACCTCCAATACTAGGCCTGTACCAAGTTTGGTCCTCATACGTAGCACTTAACCCGATCAGGTAAATGATTGACACAGAGCCGATCTAACACAGTCACCGGCCATAGCCGAACTACAGTTTTATCTTCAAGTTGACGCTGTAATTCTACATTCAGCGGTAAAGGGAATGTATCTGGAAATTGTGGGAAAGGAAAAACTACCTCAGATTCGTTGAAAAATGCATGAGACATATTAAGGTACACTTTAGATATTCCACACAAGACAATTTTACATTTTTTAAAATGTTTTAAAAGTTTTGAGAGTGTCACTTTAGAAATACATGTGCGATATGGTGCGCAACTTACTACCTATTCTATTCCTAATCTTGCTCTGAGAGGTCTGAAAAGAAGATTGCTTCGGGCCCATGTATTATAAAACGTTTATTGGATTGCTATCGATAGGTAAATCATTGCTTAACAATTCACTGTATATATTGGCAGTTACTTTTATAGGATGTATTTCTTTATAAAGTTGTAAAATGCAATATAGTATTAAAATATGATAATAATTTTAATTATTTAGTTTTAAAAACTGGTAAGTGCATAAATAGTTTTTAAAATTGTGGTAGCTCAGTGGTTAAGGAATTAAAATTACAGCTTCAGGATAGGTCCGAGTTCGATTCGGGACGTATACAGAAAATGTATTTCCTATTATATCAGCCTTGGATCGACTTGAAGACCCTCCTGGTTCCCTGCCTCTATAATATGGGTACCCTTAATTGATGGAAAACCTAATGGTAAAGCATGATTTCGGATAAATGTCCTTTATTTATCGGCCTTGTAACAGTACTGAAGCAAAGACCGAAAAACGCCAGGGTCCGAGATTTTTTAAAATTATTTTAATGTTTTATTTTTTATCATATTTTATTTTATTGTTGCAAATAAATAAACATATACTACATACTTGAAAAGTGATAAAACTAACTATTAATCTAAAAATATGATATAAAATAAATAAAGTAACCATCAATTTAGAAAAAAAAAAGTTTTAGTCGCAACTAGAGGTCAGAAAACTTAATCACTTCTATAGCGTTATTCAAAAATGTTCTTACTCAATTATGTTCTTACTATGAACAGTTTTTCGTTTAAGATTTTAACAATATTCATTCTATGTTTGTAAAGAAAGAAGGTGGTAGTTTCTGAATGCTCTTCAGCTGCCAAATAGATCCCATGTCTCTCGCAGGTCTACAAAGCTATTTTCCATTTTCTTTGTGTAACTCTTCATACTGCTGGGTCGCTTTTCTTCTTTGGTTTTTTTTCTTTGTTCCATATGAGGGAAATCCTATTTTCTTCTGACTACAGTTTTATCTTCAAGTTGACGCTGTAATTCTACATTCAGCGGTAAAGGGAATGTATCTGGAAATTGTGGGAAAGGAAAAACTACCTCAGACTCGTTGAAAAATGCATGAGACATATATTGTTTTTTTTTTTTCTTTCTACATATCACATTTTTTCTATTATGGAATCTAACCGTATCTTCACATAATCAATTATTTGAATTCATGTGTTGAAAGATTCTTTAGTGCTTGAGGTAACCATTATTCAAGAATTAAATATTATTTAAGCACGCCTCAAGTGATAAGTGCTGAGACATTTCAGTGTTCAATCATCGATGACTGTTTTTCTGTTTGTATATAAAAGTACAAATTATTGAGCATACCGTGTGAGTGAATAAATTTTTATTCAGTTGCAGAAATTAATCAGGCAGACTAGATTTAGTTTATCATTCTATTGTAAAATCGTTTCATATAAATGATTTATTATATGTTTTTGTTTTTAATATGGATTGAATGGATATATTATTACCCTTACTTTACGAATTGGGAGAGCTACGTCCCATGGTCAGTACAGGTAATATAAAGTTCTAAAGTCGATCAATCTAGCTAGAAAGACTCATATATTAATATTTGGAAGCAAGTTATAAATCAAATGAACGATTTCTGGTTTAAGATGAACTCAGATCTTTAGAGTTTGGTAATATAGGAAGGTAGATAGTGTGGAATGAGTTTATTAATGTTTAATAGGATATCAAGAACCAACTAATTTGTTTCCTAATTTATTTAATAATTAAGCAGTTATATATAACGACTTGATTCCAAATTTCTCTTTTTATTTAAAAAAACAACAAAAAAACAAACATTAAAATTGTATAACTTATAGAATTTATCAGTGCTAAACGAAAAAAAAATAAGTCAACTTTATAAGGGCAAAGAAAATGAAGACGCAATAAACTACAAAAGACTTATTTACATGACAATTAGACCTATTTGGTCATACGGAATCTTTGGGGCACCACTATACCTTTAAATTCTTTTTTAATCCAATCCCACAATCCAAAATTTTTCGTAAAATTCTCATTGCTTCTTATTTATCACGAACAAACTTATCCATAAAGATCTTACTATGTTTTTGTTAATATTCCATTAATATTCCGTATGTTGCTGATTTGGCCCAACCAGATAGCTAACCTCTCATAGTAAACCCCATACCCACTCGAATCCCCTTGTTTCTTAATTTGCTTCACACTCCATTCCCGAAAATCCTTCGAGGCGTCTAAAAAAAAAATGGCTATGATACCTTCTGATGTCGGACTATTGAAGTGCGAACAGTGAGTAGTTCTTTACATGTTATTGGCTTGTCATTTTGATCATGTTCATCAGATTTACTTGTATATAATGCATACAATTGTAAGTATCAATATATGGTTTACAAAAAAAGATCTCGGTGCTGCTGAACACTCATTCCTTTTTCACTGCATTAAAATTGTAAAGCTCATTTTCTTGCTGGTTTGAAATTGAACTAATATTCACTATTTTTAACAGCTAGAGTTTAATTTCGAGAATATATAGGATTTTGCAAATGTTCTTATTAAAAATTACTTAAGCAGGGTAGTGGTGCAAGTTTTAATGATAATTAATTAATTGGATTCAACCGGCTAAAATCCATTACGCCAGGCTCATTTTTAAACATAATACAAATCCTTTGAGAGGGGATAGTGGCGTAAGCCAAATTTCCTTTAGTTTGAGAAAATGTTTAATTCTATTTTGTTTTTATTTTTTCAAGTCGAGAAGCTTTTCAAATACACCTCAAAGTAACTATTTTAGTTAACCTAACACCATTCTCACAATTAATATAGAAAGGTAAGGAGTCACCAATAATAAAAAATGTTTTAACCATGTTTGGTTTGAAACAAAATTTTGCAAACCTTTTCTAAATCTTATTATTGCTTGAAACCCAGAATACATTACCCAATTTGACTAAATAGTTTTAGGTAGAATTTTTTTGCTGCTTTAGATAACTTTAAATTCTTTACTAAATTTTTTTACTCATGAATATTACCAGGTTTACTAAATTTACTTAAGCACCGCTTACATTTTTACGTTAAAATAAATTAATTTATTTAACTTTTATCTTAATGCCAGCAAATTTAGTTGGTTATAAAGTTAATTTATCATTGGTATTAAGAATAAATAAATCCATAATTTGAATAAATAAATAAAATTTAAAAATAAACCAAAAACATTTTTTCTGTTTAAATATTTATTATTTTGCAACAGAGTTTTCTATAAAAAACTAATGCCACCACATGATCTATGGTGTAAAATATGTAAAAACCATGTGTTAATATTCTGTGTTTGAGGAATTTCTTAAAATGCACTTTGCTCATTTATAGCACATGCTTGACGCCTCATGCAAGTTATCGATTCTTCATAAAATATAAAGTAGCCGCTTCAAAAACAGTTACTTAAAATATAACTTTGAGCTGTCTTGGAATGCTTTTCGACTTAAAAATAAAAGAAACAATAAGAATAAATGAATTAACCCAATTTTAAATTTATTTTACTCACACCACTCATTTATTTTCACCTGCTCATATATATATATATATTGTATAATATGGATATTTCATAGAAATACTTGTATGCTGGATTTAATACTAATTATATTCATACTACCAGAAATTACAGCCAGTTCTTTGTTTCAACGATTCTAGAGACTTTCTTTTTCAATAAAAAGTATTGTTCCAAAAATCTCAATTTTATCAACGATCCAGTTAGTTTGATACTCAACTTGAGTAACCTAGCTGTGACAAAATGGCCCCTACTCTTACAGAACTATTAACATAAAGTTATGTAATTAGGTTCGAGCTGTATTCGTGCTACCTTGAGTGATAATAATGACCTAGTTTAATCTGTTTCAATTTGGCCAATGACAATTCAACATTGTTCGGGGGTAGTTAGTTCGGTCATTGTAAGTGGTTCAAACTTGTCAACTGCAAGAAGACCTCCCCAGTTACCTCGTCAGCCCAAAGTTTGAAAGTTTCTCCCCAACCATAGCGAGAGGGTCTTATAGAGGTATATTTTTAAGCTCTCTTTCTTCTCAGAGCTTAAAAATTGTTAAGGGGATTTTGAAAATGGAGGCAGACCTTATAAATTAGGCAAAGGGGGCGATTTGAGTAAATTCCTTCAAAAGTTATGAGAGAGTTCGATATTTTAATATCTTTTAAAACATTTACTACTAAAAATAATAAATACATGTTATTTTGTGAGTGTATCCAATTATTAACTAACTATCTTAATGTTCTCTTTAAACAGTATACACCAATGGATTATTCAACCAACTATAACATTGCTAGTCTTTGTTTACAAAATCATTAGTATTTTGTTCATTTCGTCTATTAAATATATAAATGATATTTATTATAAGCGTTGACTAAAAATAGAATTTTCTCGTAAAAGAATGATTGCAATGCAACTTTAGCATTTAAAGTTCCTCGTACTTTAAGGTAAATATTATAAAATAAAAAAAACTTTACTTCAAAAACCTGTCTTGGTTTCAATACTTAGGTAGGATTTACTGTTACTGGGCCAATGGTTGTGAAAGAAATTACTCTTAACCTTCAGATTTTCCCACAAATGAAGGGTACCCAGCTTATAGGGGCTGAGTGTTCTCCAAGTCTACCGACTACGAAGTCACAGTTATAAATTTTATAGATAGGAAGCCGATATATCTGAGCACCACTACTTCTAAATTATGCTTTTTTCACTGTAAAACAAATGATTAAAATTTAATTCATTTTCTATAAATAGGACAACAACGTTGGACTATACTGCGATCTTTAAAAATTATTAGATCCTGGGAGATCTGAAAAAAGTTTCCTTTAGTTTCCTGTGAAAAATATAAAACGATAAGAAAGACTTTCCTTTTAAAAAACTTTCAATTTTAATCAACTTTCAAAAGGACAAAAATTAATTTGCCGGGAAGGAGTGACCAAAGATTTCCTTCGGCCGTCAGAAATCGTCACATTTACTGGATGTATATTCGAAATTCTTTATCATTTCTATAATTATTCATTCTGAGTTAGGTCTATGAAAAACACCAAATTATTTATCTGAACACATTATATGATTTTTTCGTTGTGGGCATTTGATTGGATATACATGAACTCAATACTTATTTTACTGCTTTTAATGACCTTCATAAATAAACATAAAATGTGATGGGACGGTTGTCGTCGGTCCTTCAATGTAGATAGGAATAATAAAGGTTTATTCATGTGACGCTGCTAAAACCAATTTCCAACGGGTGCGTTGAGACCTCCTGGAATATTGTTACAGAAAAAAATCAATTGAAAAAAAATAGATAAATAGTAGATTTTCTATATGCGGAAAAAAGAAAATCTGTAAGTTTAACTGGAAAATCATACAAAACTTCTTATTTATGTTAATTATATGAACCTATTTGTTCCTACAAAGTCTTTTAGTAACTTATATATAATTTATTCATAAGCCATGAAGTAAGTATTTTGCTTATTCCTTCTACGGGTCGATTTACATGACAATCGATTCCAAGTGGCAGATACAAAAGCACAACACTGGACTTGTAGTGGACAGGACTTAACTAATGTGGGATCCTGTTACCCTTCGTGGGACTGTCGCAGTCTGGAGTTCAGATTGATTCTATACACTAACACCCTCATTGGAACCCAACATTGGAAATTTATTCTCTTATATATATAAGGGCTAGCCAGATGTTAAAACAATCAGGGGAATATTTTTACTATAAATTCAATGAAAACAGTTAAATAAAGTTGAAATGTACTGAATATTTTCCTGGGATGAATGGAAAAGCTCGCATCAAAACTTATCGATGAAAAGTACATTTTACACTTTAGTCAGTTATTAAAATCTTAAGAATATTTTTTGAAAGAAAAAAAAAACAACTTAATTTTATAACTGAAAAAGAATTTTACAAGATATTGAGGA
This sequence comes from Euschistus heros, assembly GCA_003667255.2. Lineage (NCBI taxonomy): Eukaryota > Metazoa > Arthropoda > Insecta > Hemiptera > Pentatomidae > Euschistus > Euschistus heros. Next base: position 4,903 of record RCWM02000002.1, on the reverse strand, counting down.
TAAATATTGCAAAGTCAGTTATTAAAATCTTGATAATATCTTTTAAAAGAAAATTAGAAATCAAAAATACATGAACAACAGAATTATCATTGAAAAAGGATTTCCTTCTGCTTTTTTATTTATTTATTTAATTTTTTTTTTAAACGTCCGACACAATGAAGGGAATTTTTCCACCACGAATTCGCTCAACGGTTATTTTTGCTTTGGTGTGTGACGCTTTACGCTTTTTTTTTAGTTGCAGTTGAGGTATCAGTAACTATCATATTTATCCTATACAGTCAAATCTCGATAATCCGAACACCTTCTAGCAATAATTAGTTCGGATTAGCGAAAAATTCAGGTTACGGGGGTTAGAAAAAAATAAACAAAAAAAAGTTGTTTTTAATTTATGCAAGAAGTATATATATACTTCTGCAATAAACTTGAGAATGTGTTAGACGGGAGGAATAATTAGAAGATGAACAACAAAATTTCGACGGAGTATGGGTTCATTTTGTTTTGTTGTTTATCTTTTTATCTCCTGTTTAATCAATAATATATTTGTTTATAATTTTTTTTTATTAATTGTAAAACATCTAATAAAATTTATTAAAAAAAAAAATTACGTAATATTAAAAAAAAATCCTGTTCACTCGCTAGGTCGGATTAACGAGATTACTGAATTTTGGTGAAAATATATATATATTCATATATATATATATATATATATATATATATATATATATATATTATATATATATATATATATAGATAAATTATTGCCAAGTCCGAAGGGGTTTTTAAAAAGGATTTATTACGAAGTAACACAATTCACAATCAAGGACATCAATTATAACTAATTCTAATGAACAACTAACATAGTAACTGCGTGGGAACCCACTGAGAGAGGAGAGGGGGGGGGATTATATAAAACAAGCAAAGTACATGCATCAGCTTCTAGGAAAAGGCTTGCACCTGCACCTTAACTCCTCCCTGGGGAAGATTCAACGTTACTCCTGGAACGTTAATTATTTAAATAATGATTTGGTATTTGCAATAGGAGCAGTAGGATAATATGTTATTACGGGAGTTTCAGGTTTACATTTTTTGTTCCTATAATATAAAAATATGATAATTTTATGATAACTAGTATACAAAATATGATAATTATCAGACAAGTAATAATATAGTACACATAAGAGTTAGTACTTATTTCTAAACATTCTTCATAAGGTTTAATAGTGATATTTAGATCATTAATCATGGTTTCATTTTCAAACAAATTAGTATAGTAAGGTTGTAGCTCATGATGAGGATTATGTTTATGGACAATTTTTAATTCTGGATAACAATCTTCTAAACTTACATTTACAAGGCTTACTTTAGGTAAAAATAGACTTTCGTTTTTACAATTAACTAATCTAGTTCTCTTATATACAAGATATTGTTAAGTATACTCTTCATACCATATGTTTTGTTGATTACATTTGTTTTTTATGCAATTATTACTATTACCATTTTTAAGAATATCATTTATACACTTATCTTCTAATAGAGTCATATTATTACAATAATATTCTTTTACATAAATACAATTACTTCTATAATAATTATCTTCGTATTCTATGATCAATTTATGTTTATTATTTATAATATAATATTCATTATTTCTAAATACAGGAATAGTTATCAATAAGTGTCCATTATATAATTTTTCTTTTATAGGTAAGTCAACAAAGACGTGTATAGCATCTTGGAATTCAGAACAGTATATTTTCGAATTAGCCCAAAGTATTTCTTTGTCCGTGGAAATTAAGCTGATATTTGACGGTAGTGTTGCCATTATATCTTGCATTAAATATGAGTGAATTATTTCTAACTTCAAATTCAAAAATTCAAGGGATATTGCTAAATTTGATACTTTATCTCTGATGTTTTTTATATGCATTAAATATTCATAGGACTGCAAATTTAAATCTACTTTATTAAAATTTCTTTCGATAGCGCGTGAATTGAAATTGATTAATTTTATATCTCGTTCATATTTCTTTATGAGATCCTTATTTGTATTAATTAAATTTAACTCATTTACTTTACTGGACCTTTCGTTTAACAACATTTGTTGTATTAAATTATCGTAGTGCTCTTTATCCTCTGAGTCCATGTTGCCAGTGACCCAAGATATAACTTTTCCTAAACCGTTAATAAGACCTCTCTTCTTTTTTTTGAGTCGATGGTGCCTATTTGATTTTTTAAACTTTTAATAGAATCTATTAGTATGTTATAAATACGAGAATACTTGTACTTATAATTATTTTGATATAAGCTATTTATTTCGTTTCTTAGTAGTGTGAGATTATAAAAATGATATGCTTTATAAAATTTATTCATTACCTTTATGTTTTTAACAGAATAATATAAAATTCCAGATGAATTGGAAAGATCTGTGATTTTAATTGCTGTCGCTACCTGAACTACCAGAATTGTCATTATTAGCATGAAGATTAGGACTTTCATCTGAAAAATTAAAATATTCTTTACTTTTTTTATTAGGCCTCTTAATTTTATTCACATGTGTTTTTATGTTTCTTTTCCTTTTACCCTGTAATAACAAGTTAACTTTTTTGTATTGATCCTTTGCTTTAACATTACTTTGAGGATTTTTGTAATAAATTGCTGTTTCATTAGTGACATCTGGAATGTCCTCACGATTTTCGTTTAATTTACCTATGCGTTTTTGTTTTCTTGTATTATTTTGTCTTTTAATGTATTATGTAAAAATGATAGATCATCATGGTGTTTATTTATTAAAGGATTCGTTGAAGTACCAAATGTTATTTCATTAGGGGTGAGTTTTACGTTCTGGTTAATCGAATTGTTATATGCAATAGTTATTAGATTTAGAATTCTCTCTATGCTATAATTTGGATATTGTTTATATGTTATTCTTAGTAATTCAATCATTGTCGAGTGACATTTGTTTAATAGTGCTAAAGAATTAGAGTTTTGTGCCGATGTATAATGAATTACAATTGAATGGAGTTGACATAATTGTGATACTAAGGTGTTTTTCATTTCTGATCCTTGATCGCATATGATTTGATTTGGTGTCGGATAAAGACTTAGGTATTTTTCAATAGCTTTACATACACTGATCGCATTACCGTTTGGTAAATGGTGAGTAAATAGTCGCTTGGAAAACGTGTCTATAGCTGTGAATATGTTATTTTTATTATATTTTAATACATCTATCATTAATACTGTAAATGGTTTATCTGGAGTAGGGGTTAGTTCATATTTTACTTTCAGAGGTTTTCTTTCATATTTAGTAAGTTTACAAATTTCACATTTATTTATAAATTCTGTAATTTTATCTTTTATATTAGGAAAGTAATACTCCCTTTTAAGTTTTTCCATTGTTTCCAAAATTCCTCTATGCGCGGTTTTACCTAAATGATGTTGACTAATTAATTCAAGTTGTTCGTCAAGATTCTCTATATCTCGTAATAATGTAAAATATCTTTTTATTTTTTATGTCCGGAAAATGATTTGTGATTATTTCTTTTATTGTCATATAGTAATCCTCGAATTCTTCTTCTAATAGTTTTAGTTGGTGTGAACAATATAAACCATAGGTTGTATTTGGTTTTAGTATTTCAGTTAATGCTTTTTCTAGGCAATTTTTATTGTTTATGAAAATTATATGACGCGTTTTGTTTGTAAAAGGTTTTTCGAATTTTAAATTATATTTCTTGTTTCTTTTAATGATAATCTGATGTTTTTCTACATTTAGTGCTTTTTTTCTTTTTCACAATACCAAAATTGTTCGTTACTTGACTCTTGAGAGTGTTGGGTTTCTAGACTTTCTTGATCTTCTTCTCTTTGGATTGGTTGTTCTTGTGTTTGTTCCAATTGTTCTAGTAGAGCTTCGTATTCTGATGTGATATCATCATTAGGTTGTTCTTGTAACTGTTGCAATTGTTTTAGTAGAGCTTCGTATTCTGGGTTATCATCGGTGGATGTGTTATTTATATTTTGATCAATATTTATATCGTTTTCTACTATATGTAATTCAGAATTTCTCGAAAGTGCGTCTGCAACGAAATTTGATTTTCCTGTTATGTGTTGTATTTCAAATTCAAACTCTTGAAGTCTCCAAACCCATTTCATTATCAATATGTGTTTTTTTTAGATTTTTTATTGTCTCGTAACCTAATAACGTATGACATCGGTTCGAGAAAGGATTAATTAGAAATTCCGAAGTTGCTTTTATTCCTATTAGAGGTTCTAGTGAGAGAATTACACTATGTGTACCTGCTCCAGGAACCAGTAGGAGTTCTTATAACGAAATTCATTTTATAAGTTTTGCATCTTTCGGTACTACGTCTGGACGAATATAATTTTTTACCGCTCCTGTATCTATTAGCCAATCGTTTCCTTGATAATCAACTAATTTTGGTAAATCATCCGGAGTGGACAGAATTGAACCTATTTCTGTTCCATTTAGTCTTACAGATTCGGTGGGTGGTCCGAGCTGTGACCTGGTTCTAAAAAATGATTTTGGTTATTTTCTAAGCGTTCAAGTCGTTCAGTTAATTCCTTAATGATAAAATCTTTTTCATTATCTTTATCATTATCTACATGATGGACTCTGTTGTAAACGGTACGCATGGAAACCGTATTAGAATCTACTTTTTCAATAGGTTGATTTTGATTTTGTTTAAAATTTCCCGAAGGTTGTTTGTTAAAATATCTATGTTGGTCCTGCGGTGACCATTGGTTGTTAACACCCTTGATTTTGTTGTTGTTGTACATTTTGGTTTGACCATACTGGTCTTTGATTGTTAAATCATATGGATTTGATAATGTTGGTTAGACTGGGTTTTTAAATTGCTGATTTTGATAAAATGGTTTTTGTTGGAAC